>JAZDUH010000098.1:8397500-9860000 GCA_036419115.1 Scarus forsteni | reverse complement strand
TGCTAGTTTTCCAAAATTGCCAACCCCAGCTTTAAATTGCAATATTTTATCCACTCATATTTTATGGCTGAGTGTGTAGTAGTTACCAAGTTAATTTATACTTCATTTCCTATGTATGATTTATCTTCGCTAACAAGTTGTGAAATACCCTATACGCAGCTCCATGATTACTGGCTCTCCACAAGTTTTCAGATACGCCGACGTCATAGTTTCATATCTTAACTGACACGCATGCGCCACACGCGACAATAACAATGGCGGCGTACGTGAAGCATATGTGCTGATGAAGCTAGAGTGACCCTACTATCCCTGTTGCAGCAAGAAAGATAAATAGTTTTCCAGGACAATTCAAGCATTTTTAGGACAAATTACTGTTTTTCCTCATTTTCTATATGTTTTCCATTACTGGAAAATTGGTCAAAAGTTTTCCAGGTTTTCCAGGATTTCCAGGACGTGTGTGAACCCTGAAAACATAACCAATAACAAAATAAACATTAAATGAGGATATCAACATTGGGACATATTGTAGCCTCTGGCTCAGTGTGGTGGGAGCACCCCTGTTTTTTCTCTTGAGTTAGGACATCTCTAACTCTCTGCTAATATGCTTCATGTTGTCTGTCATGTAACTGTTGTGCTGTTATGCCAGCTGCAGATCTCACTTCCTGTAAGAATTAACACAATTTTAAGGGTAAAATTCAATAAACACATCCTGTCAAACTGAATCAGCACAAACCACTGATGCAGGATTATTTTACCAGACCAACAGTGTTTTTTTTTAACAACCAGCCAGAGAGATGCTCGTGTATTTCAGGACCAGCTTTCATATTGCCCAGCATGTGCCATCTCAGACCTCTCTAATTTTAATAAAATACATTTCAGATGTACAAAAATGATTCCTAAGAAACCAACACACCAAGAAAAGGCAGTACTGTGCCATTTGTTTGCATAACCCTGTTACAATTGAACTTAAGATAAAAACAATCATAACTAAAACATAACTTACATAACCTTTAGTTTATACTAGAATACAAAAAACTTGAAGAGACTCCAAGAAATTACATAACAAAAAATAAAAATATCAGTGTGGGCAGAGTATTTTTCCTGCACACGAGTCTACAAAAAATCACCTTTGCAATCTCTTATTAGAACGTCACATTATTAATAACTAAATGTTGTTCTAATTTTATGAAGAGTAAAGAAATATATAGAGCATGTTTAATGACCTAAATGTGTTTTTTAGAAATCAAAACATGTCGGATATTGTGTGGATTAGGTTGCTGAGGCTGTAGGGGTATGGAGGGGGTGGACACACTCAAAGAAAGAGATAGAGAGGCTTTCCATCACAAATTTCTAATCAGAGGTTAAATAGTAATGTGACATGTTATTAATTAGACTTGATTAGACTAGATTAGACTGGATTAGACAGAACTTTATTAATCCCCAAGGGAAACTCCCTCTGGGAAGCTAGGATTCCAACAGCATTTGAAAAGGTAGATAGAAAGAAAAAAAAAGATAGAAAAAAATAAAAATGAATAAAAAGTAAAATTTATGTTGAAAGACAGCACAAATCTAATGTGTGATACACGTTTAAAGTGTCCAAAATGATGTAGAGTTTTAATAAATTAATCTTTGTCCACTACACTTAGGTTTGCACAATCAGTTTCCCCATTGACATCAGTGAAGAGCAACATACTTAAGCATCGTTAAAAAGTGTACCTGGGCTTCTTGCAGGAAAAACGTTATATATCAACATCTGAAAGTCAAACTAACAAGGCAGCAAGAATCCTATGAGCAATGCCTGTGTTTTTAAATTGTCACTGTCCCTGAAAATGTCACACTTTCACTGTAAATTTATTAAATCCCTTGCCATATTCATTGCTTTGCTATTTAAACGTAAACTTTTATCTTGAATTTGCATTTATTATAATGTGTGCTGCTGACCTCTTGGCCAGGTCACTCTTGTAGTTGAGATCATGATCTCAATGGGATTTACCCCGTTAAATAAAAGTTGAATCAAATAAATGTAATTTTCATGTCATTTCCTTAACAAAAGGTAACCCTTTTAAATTGTCTTTTCACACTCTGGATGCGTTAGATAAAGGCAATGAAACAGTTTGCTGAAATATTTTTACAGGGTTGAGTAAATAAGAGGAAGGATTTGGCAGCTGTATCTGATACTGCTTTCATACTGAAGTTAGTGGGTCAACAACGGTTTTTTGAACACTGGTTAACCTGCAAACAATCGGCTGATCCTTTTCCCACTGCCAGCAGACCCAGGTCTTATCGGCAGCAGATGAGCTGCATGGCTGTATTTTTACCTCTGGCGCATCAAGCTGATGTCATCACATTGATGACATCATCAGCGGGACGTAGTCCTTCCATGTCAACAATGGCATCCCTTGAACTTTCCTCTGGGACAGAAACTCTCTCTCTTAAGGCCGTACAGTCATCTTATCGAACAATAGAGACTTTGTGAGGTCTGAGCTAAGACAAGGTCACTGGTCTCCCTTCGAATCAACGCCCCCACTGGCTGCCCCTTCCCTGCACCCCCTGACCCCATGTGCTCGTCTCTGTGTTTGTTGTCTCATGTGTTGAGGTGTTTTTTTTCCAATCCCACACTGTGCTCCCCTGACAGGTGAAAGCACTTTGAGTTACATATGTTGTAGGAAAAGTGCTATATAAATAAAGTTTGACTGATTGAATGGAAAGGAGCATGGAGGCCGTGGACACGTTTTTCTTTACTTTGTACTTTTGTCTCTCTTTAAAAATTTACAAACTTAGCGCTGATGATACAAAGGTGGATAGAATTTGTTGCTGAGACGGCCAAGAGTCACGTAAGTTGCAGACAGAGGGGGCGGGTGTGATGTTATGTCGTGGGGACGTTGCATCTGTAAATTAGTGGGTTGACCTGGGTGTGATGTTCTCACTGAAGCCGATCGGAGGTGAGCCGATTAAAACCCAGGTTGCTTGCAGGACCAAATGACGAAGGTCGAAATGCCGATTAAACCCTTACAAAGTGCCAACAGGAGCCGATTGTTACCAGGTTTAAACAGGTTTTTTGTCCAGTCTGAAAGGGGCATGACTTAGTGCTCGGCTGTGGGGTTTGTTGCTGACACTTTCGTGAAGACCTGAGCAGTTATTAAAACCACTAGTATAAGCATGAGTGTCGGCAAATTATGACCACTTAAACTATTTTTTCTAAGATTCTACTGATTTTTAAATATCAAACACCACCCTGCTGTGTATTTGTTTTTAGTCTTTCACTAAATTCAAATCTAGAAACAAATTGAGTTCACTTCACTTTAATAAAAAATAACCAAATACCCAAGTATTTATGGATAATAAGGCTCAAGCTTGAAAAAAAAGTTAGTATGATGATATGATTACTGCAACCTACAGATCTACAAATTCCATTTCACAGACCTTGTTTGCACTCCCGATGGGGTCAGCAGGAAGCAGCGTAAGCAGCTGTAGGTGAGGGCTCCACCTTCACCCTCTGAGTCACTGTCTGGGAGGGGCTTGATGATCTTCACAAAGGATTGTGGGAAAATGCCTGTTTGATTGTTGACTGTACCCTGAGGAGACAAAACAAAGAAAGACAACAAAGAAGAGGGGAGAAAAACGAAATAAGAACGAGGTCAGACATAACGAGGTACACAAGCATGTACAGGCCTGCTGATGGTGTGATTTGGAACTGATGAGACAGTTTAAAATTTAAGGAAGAGACACACGTGACAGCAACATGGACGTGCATCAAGAGGGAAGTTTTCCTGTCTAATTAGCCTGTTCATAATATCCTGCTGATGTTACAGGGTTTTTTACTGCACCCCTGGTGTCTGAGTGAGTGTGAGTGCGAGTGCAGCATGAGGCAACAGTTTTATGTAACACTGTCCATGTGATCATGCAACAGTAAAATCAATGATCATCTGGGGCCTGAAGCAGAGCTTTTCATCCGCACAGAGATGTACATTTATCATGTCTGCTTGAACATCGTACTTTGAGCATTTGCAGGCTCTCAAGCAGCTACTTTTAGTCTCCACATGTGGATAGTTTCACAGTATGATGCTGCAGTGACTTTATTGTCTACATTAAGCTCTGAAAGTTGGCAGCAATAATGAGACAAATGTCCTATTAGACCAGCTCCTTCGGATATACTGAACTTCTAAACTTCAGCACATGACTGTTGAAGACTTAATTAAAGTTCTTCATGCCTGCAGGTGTCACGGTCCATCTAAGCAGACAAAATTACTGTGGAGTTCTCCAAGGCTCCATCTTGGGGCCTCTTTTGTTTTACATCATCATGTTTCCACAGGTTCAGATCACATAACACAAAAATAAGTTACAGGTATGCTTATGGCACACAGATCTAAATTCAATGCCCCTTAATAGCACTCAGTAAATACTCTGAATTGATCTGTGAGTGGATGTGCAATAATTTACCGTAGTCAGACAAGACACAAATTGAGGAAACTAATTTTAGTGACAAGGAGAGGTTATATAAAGTCATTATGCAGAATCAGTAATAACGGTTGTAAACTGATCAGGCCAGAGATTTCAGTTCAATCACCCATCTGAAATTTTCAAAGTCATCATTAACAAAATTATAATACATGATGAAATAGAGGGCTTATATGTCAGCTGAACCTGGGTCAATCAGTGACTTTCTATTACAGTTTAAACAAGTCAGACTGCCAAGGTTCTACAAAACAGATCCTCTAATCGTTGACAAAGTAAGACCTATTGAAGGCAAAGGAAAACTGATAAGGTGAATTCATAGCGTTCACCAGGTGCCACACATGTCAAACCTTTGGTTGGCAGAACATGTTTTCTATTGTTTTGAGCCACAGAGAAGTTGGTGTTTTTGGTTACCGCCTGAATGCTTCATCTTAGTTTTAAGTTTTCAACAGTTTGAACTTAGATAAGCAATGGTTTACTTCTGAAGATTTCCATCTCAGAGATAAAAAACCTAGAGGGTAATATAGCGGATTCATGCTCTTGATGTTCCACCATAGACTGTTCAGCCAAACAGACTTCTCATAAACCCAAATTAAAAAATACAGAACTAAAAATCTAACCCAACACCAAATAACACCAACGTTTTCCCAAACCAAGACTGCTGCTTTTTACGTGGTTTAGTTACTAATATCAGCCCTTCCAAACTGATAGATAGTTGGGAATGTTAAAATCTGAATGAGCAGACAATTTTCATAAAAGCTTTCTTTGCTATTACAACCAAACACCTTTTATAACTTGGGGCATTGTATCAGTTTTGTCATTTTGATTTGAGAAACAGGAACAGTGCTGTTTTGTTTCTCAGCTGTAAAAAAGGGAATCTGGGGCAGATTTTTGTTCAGCAACAAGTAAGTTTTATGAAAAAATGACCAAGGAGAGATTACTTGACATGCAAAGTGACTGGATTGTGTTACCAATTTCATCCAAACATTATCTGGGTACACTAACTGATTACTTCATCACATGTAAACCCCAACATTGCTCATCAGCACAGTCTCAGTCATTTAACAAGAGTTTGAATCTACTTATGGTTCCGGCTGTTGAAGGAGGACTTTCCTTGCTACTGTAGCTTTGCTTAATGTTGCTGAGCTCCGTGTTCATGGTAGACAAATACTGGATCTTGGTAAATGATATCGCAAGACTAGATTGGCTCTTTATTAAGGTAAGGATTTTGATAGTCTGCTATAAACTGAACTGTCCAAATAAAGACTTGGTTTTCATTTTTATTTGTGAAGGTACAAAACCTTGATGAGGAGAAAATATAAAACTACCTATCATCATGAAGCTACAGCAGAGAGATTTTAGCTGCTCAGTTCCACAGTAACACATCAGTAAGGTTGCAGACTTTATCATACTAGGAAAGTGCCGAGGGGTTTGAAATGATATCTCTCAGTCTTTCTTATCTGGCATCCATGACAAATTCTGCACATTGACTGTGTTGCATCCCTTTTTGTCTCCAAAGTTGACTCAGGTTTCTCTTTTTTGCTGAGTTTTTACCTTGACGCACCAGTCTGCCTGTTGGATTTGTCACAATTTCCACCCACAGCCGCTCTGCTCTGTCCACTGACTAAATCAAAGGCACTCAGTCAACTTTTCACAAGTTGTAAGTGTTGCGTTAACCTCACCCTTCCCAATAAAACCAGAAAGCTTTGTATTAGCATGAAGGTGAAGTATCCAAATGGGCTTAACAAGATGGTGCTGTGCTCTGTTGTATTAGATAAGCAGATTATCAGCATTTTCTGTTACAATTTTTAGATCTGTGTAGAAAGCCAGAGGCAGAAGAAGTGCACCGTCCTCCTCCTCAATGTTGATTCTCACTCTCTCTCTCCCACCACATCAGCTTCCACCTCCTCCCTCTCTCCCTTTCACCCACTCCCAGCTTCTCTCTCACACTCCATCTCTAAACCTTACAAATTTTTTACACAACACGTTTCCTGACCTTTCTTTAAGTGCTCTGTGACAAAGCAGAATTTCTATGACAAGTATTGGCTGGCACAAATGTTCCTGCATAGTCCTTTTTATGTTGAGCAGCTAATTAAAATGTCCCACATCACGCTTTCTGCAGTGTGTAACCGGGACATATTGTTCATTAGGTAATTGTTCTTTTGAAGGGAAACCAGAGCAAGGCGCCTCGAATCGCTAGAGATATTTTTTCGGTCACTGTGCACAGCTGCTGCTGGGATGACAAGAGTCTTAATCTTTTTTTAAGTGTTGTTGTATTCTGTAATTAACTTTTTTTACTGCAGCAATTTTTGAACGGACCGTTTTGTGCTTCTTTTCTGTCTGAAAAAATGGACTTTCAATGGTGAAAGTACACGCGCACCGACAGTTATTCATATCAAGTTCAACAACCTCTAATCCTGTTCGACAACACAGAATAAAGCTTCTGCTCTGCAAGAGCTGCAAAGAAACATTTTCACTTTAGAGCCAGTACACATATTCCCACTAAAATTAGCGGGTAAATGCAGGTCTTTTTCAATGTGGGTTAACCCGCTAACAATCGGCAAGTGACTCCTTTCCCATTGCCAGCAGACAAGGGTCTAAAAGCAAGAATATGAGCTGCATGGCTGCTTCTTTTCCCTCTGGTGTATCAAGCTGTTGATGACATCATCAGTGTGGCGAAACACGGCCATGTGCACAATGGAAAGGAGCATGGAAGCCGTGGACACGGTGGTTAACTGTTTTCCATACTTTGGACTTTGTCCCCTTGCACTGTACAAACTCAGCACAGACTGAACGACATTTGAGTGCTGATGATACAAAGGCAGATGGAATTTGTTGCTGAAATGGCAAGGAGCTGCAGAGGTTAGAAGAATCAGAGCAGACAGGTGCAATATCATGCCATAGGTTCCTTACGCTAATGTCATGGCGTGATGTTCCCACCGGAGCCGGTCGGAGGTGAGTCGATAAAAACCTGTGTCGCTTGCAGGGTCAGTCCACGCGGGTCTGAATGCTGATTAGACCTTTTCTCACTGCCTACAGGGCATCATTACTGGGTTTAAATGCTTTTTTTGGCCAGTGGGAAATATATGTCAATGCATTTCCTGTGCTCTTTGTGGTTATGGTTTTATGGTGCTGTATCAAAAAATTAAAAGAAGTTGTGCATTTGAATTTATGTTCAAGAGTTATGAACTCTTTTCCCTCCAATTCAACATTTGTTTTGCCCTTCTGAAGTAGAGCCTCAATTAGTCATCGGCTTGTATGCAGATGCCTTTTGCCATCTTGCAAGTAGTTCTATCAGTGCTACAACAGTACAACTACAGGCATCACAGGAATGGTTTCTAGCCACTACCATCACTTTCTGTAAGTTGCCTGCATTCCACCATTACCATGATGATTACAAACTAGTCTTGGCAGGGTCATGACCAAAATGATGGTCTGTGTTTCATTCATTTCTGATTGGCTACTTTGGGTACCAATCTAAACCAATGGCTGGCTTTCTGCCTTGTCTGATGTGCAGTTGTTGCATGGAATTGTGTTTATTTCAACAGCTTTAAATACTGTCCTTTATATCATTATGTGCCTTTCCACGAGGGTTATGTATCTTGGTCTGTACATATTATTGTCCACACATGCAACAACAAGGTCAAGAGTTGTTATGCTTTGGGGTCTTTCGTCCAACCAGCTGGAGAGATGTGTAGTCCAAATGTCCTGTCTTACTCAGTGATGAACTGATTGGCTTTTTGAGGTCTAGGGCTCTAATTTCGGGGCGCAAGCCTGGCGCACCCCGCGCAGTGTTAATTTCGGCCGGCGCACCGCCATGCACTGCCAATTTGACAATTTGGTAGACCGTCTGCACAGAGGTGGGTGTGACGGCGCACCAAGGGGAGGTGATGGCGCACCAGGGGGAGGTGTCGGCAGATTCATGTTGGCGCAGTGACAATTTCGTGCCAAAAACAGTGCAGAAAGTGCGCTGAAAGCTCGCCAGCTGCAGCCTGGTCTAACCTCGGCGCAGGAGCGTACCCTCCGCAGCTGTAATTTGGTGACAAGCACACATGTGCGCATGCCTCAGAGGCAGGTTTCCAAAGTGTCAGGCACATTTTAATGCAATAAACAATCACAGCAATCACTATTTAATGTAACAGTCTGAACCAGCATATACATCTGTATCTATATTAACCTTCCCGTCACATCTGATGTCGGATTAAAGCCGTTTGTCATAATGGAAACTTAACCTGACGGCAGCTGGAAGTTTGATGCACATCTTACAAGTCAACAATAAACAGCCTTAACATCTGATACTGAGTAAATATCTGGCTTCTCTCATTTCATTAAATTCAAAGAAAAGAGGGAGAAAAAAGATGAAGAAAAAGGAGAGAAAATAAATGTATGTCACTCAGGATTTACCTGTTATTTCCCATATTCCTCTATTTTAGTCTTTATTTTTAACGTGATCTAAAAAGATGGAGAGCATTATTGCAAGGAGGATGAGGAGGAGACACCGGGAGAGTATACAGTTTATCACTAAAGGCTCTGCTATTTGGCGATGACAAACCAGGAGTGAAGGTGGATCACAAGCATTATGAATGGATACGCCAGCTGTGGTGTAACTGCCTCTTATTTTTTTTACTCCTATTAATGACAAAGGAACAGATTACATCTGTCCCGGGAGCTGGCCCACACGGTGATGCGCCCCGCTGTCCATTCTCCTGCTGAAGGGACAGCGTCTCCACTGCTGGGTCTTTCCAGCACACTGTTTCCGCGGTGGCAGGGATAATTCAGACCAATCAGACGCTGCGCCTCAGCCACAGCGCATTTAAAGGCGAGGAGAGGCGCTCATTTGATTGGTGAAGACAGCGATCGGCTATGTTCATCCCACTCACGTCTATTCTCCTCCTATTCTGACATTTGCGCGGAGAGGCAGACGTGGGCGTGGACGCGCAACCTCTGCGCCCCTGTGCACCATGTGCGCCTCTCTTGGCACTGCAGGAAACTTGCAAAGTGCGCAGGTCACACCCAGTCCGCGCGGCGAAGGCCGGCGCAGGCAGGTGCGCCTGCGCTTGCGCCTGGTCTACGAAATTAGAGCCCCTAGAGTCAACTGTCAAGGTCTTTCAGTCTCATGTGAATGTAATGTCTTAAGAATGCTTATTTTAGTTTTCTCTGGACTTTATGCAATTGTCCACTCTGACTCAAAAGTGATACATTGTCAATGGGTTTGAACTTTTATAGCGCATTTCTAGTCTCTTTGACTTGTCAAAGCGGCTTTACACCGCAGGTCACATCTACCCATTCACTGTCACATTCACTCACTGATGGTTCTGGGTTGCTATCCAAATTGAGCAGGGTATTCACTACATGACAATCGGACCTACTTTCAGCTCGGATCTTTGCTTGCAATCAAACTCAGCAAAAGCTGAATTATCTGGAGGTGCTTAAAATGATCTCCCCTGATAACCCTGTGGTGTGAGGTGTTTTAAGAGCCATTTTATCCTTTTGGAAGAGGAGTGTTAGTGTGTGTACTGAGGGCAGCCGAGCATGTCCTCCATGTTTTGTCACATGGACCAGAGCAAAGCCAATCAGGGAGGAAGCCGACTGAAGCAGAGAGCAAACGTAGCCATGGCAACGAGAGGAAAGGCGATGCATAAAGTTGGACAGACGTCAAAACGGAGGTCCAACTCATTGATTAGTTTGACACGACCGTCAAAACAGCATAGTCTGCAAATTATATATGACAAACTGCTGGGGAGAGGAACTAGATGGAAATCTCATGGCAGGCTAACCATTAACCTCCTGAGTTTGTCTGCCATGTTTGTTTACATTGAAGTCTTGTGAGCTCACTTGCTTGAGCAGAGGCAATCCCTTCTTGGCAAATTAACTGGTCAGTTAGTGGTGTCCTATGTCTCTGTTCTCGTGGCACACCACACACACTGCAGGAACAAACCAACTAAATATTTTTACACCTTTAAAAATCTTAATGTACCAGACCTAACACATTTACACCTTTTCATATCCATTTACACAACACCGATGCAGCAGCAGGAGCAACTTGGGGTTAAGCGTCTTGCCCAAAAACCGTAGCTGGGCTTGAAACCTGCAACCTTGCGATTACGAACAGAGTACTATCTGACTGAGACATCGATGCCCCAAGATCCCCAAGGATGCCCAGTGTTGAAGTGAGGACAATTTGGGGGTGCAAGGTCAAGAAGGTTGATGTGACCTCAGATCTAGACAGAAAACATGCACCTAAAATATTAGAGCAGTAAGATTTCCATCAATCACAAAACCACAAAACTGCCCTAGATTTGCATCTTCACCCAGCACTGCACTTTTGCACTTTCTCTGTGTGGCAGCTGGATACATCCCCAGAGGCATCCAGCTGCCAGGAAGTGGTTCGAGTGTGATTCACTGAAGGACTTAGAGGGGGGACCCAAACATCCACTCATTAAGAGACCAAATACTTCTCTTTTTGCCTCTTTCAGCCTTGACATTATCTGAACTTTATGCTCCTTTATCCTTCTTTATCCCCCCCAATCTTGTCCTCTATCCTCACCCTCCATCACTCTCTTCTTTCCTCTTCTGTTCTCTCGCCTCCAGTGTCCCAATCAAGAAGCCTCCTTCTCAGTTTCCATTTTTTCCTTTCTTCTTGGCTCACATTTCCTCTCCCCCTCCACCTCTTCTTTATCTCTCCTTTCCCTCCTCTCACTCTGTTCTTGTCGTTCAGTGCCTTCAACTCTCCTACTCTTTCCCTCCCTCCTTTATTTCTCTCGTTTTCTCTCCCCTCTCTCTCCCTCTCTCGCTCTCTCTCTCTCTCTCTCTCTCTCTTTCGGTTCTTACCTCCAGCCAGTCTGCGTTGACTCGTTGCAGCAGGAAGATCACCTCTCCCCTCTTCAGGTCCAACTCCGCCTTGCCGTTGCCGCGAAAGTCAAACATCGCCTGGGACACACAACGCAAAAAAAAACACACATACACACACACACGCACACAAACACGGGAGAAACCACACAAACAAGTGAGTGAGAGAGGACAGAAAAAGACGGAGACATTCTACTAAAAGAGAGAAGAGACGGAGAGAGAGGATGGGTAAGATTTTATACACTTTTTGCTGTTGGAGGAAAACAAAAATACAAAAGATGGAGCAGTTATCTTTAGTAGTTTTTTAAACTTTGAAAGTGAGCTGATGAAGAGAAGGAGTGAAGTCTGGAGAGTGAGGACAGCTTTGGGGGAGAAAGGGATGTGATGAAAGGGGGCACTTGAAAAAGTAAAGATTTGAGAGGGTAAGAAGAGGAATAGATTGGGTAAATAGTGATTGTGTGTATGAAAGTGAAAGAAAGTGGGGCATTGTGATAGAAAGGATGCTGAAGAGCAATCAAGTTGAGTCGTGCAGCTTCTGTGTGAGAAGCAGACACTGCATCGGCAAGAATGTGCAATAGTTCGAAGTAAGCATTGTAAAGTTTTTGTGTCAAGGCTGAAGTTACATTTCTTCATTTATATATACACTTACTAGCAGCTTCATAAGGTACACCTGGTGAAGAGTTTGCCAACTCAAATATCTGAACAATCAATCAAATGTCAGCATTTAAGCCATTTAAGCATACAGATGTGGTCAAGATCATTAAAAGTGATGTAAGACTAAGTGGGGGATGTGATTTAAATGATTCTTGAAATAGCATGCTGGATTTCTAAGCACATCCATCTCTAGGGTTACAGAATAAAAGTAAATATCCAAAAAGGTATGGTTCTTGAGACGGTGGTAGAAGACAGATGAGAATGGCCAGACTGGTCCGAGCTGACAGAAAGGCGACACTGACTTGAATAGCCAATCGATAACCAGTGATTCGCATCAATGACTTGCGACTGTCAAATCTGCTGAGGCATGACGTAGAAATGTCAATTTGGACTAAAATCTCTGAGGAAAGTTTCCAACAACATTTTGAATCCATGCCAGGAAGGATTAAAGCAGCGGTGAAGACAGTAGGGAGGTCCAACCTGTTTTATAAAGTGCACCTGATCAACTGACTTGCAAGAAGGAGTGTAAAAAAATATGGACACACCAAAAATATCATGATATGAGGTGGTGCCATACTGTCATGAGACTTCATAGGACAATATAGACATTTAAATAGCCAATAATTTATGGACAATTAGGACATTTGTTTTGTATAGTGGATCAGACTTGGCCACTAGTTGGCAGCAGCTACTTCACACTTCAACTCACTAATACATTTATTGTTTACATTTTAGGCCCCCTTGTATATTTTGCATATTTGATATATACCCAAGTCAATTTTACACTATTCTATTCATTCAAATATTTAGCTTTAGTCCTCCTCACCCTTATTTTTAATCTTTATTCCAACTAACCAACAATCTATTGACTGTTTTTGCATCAATTTATCAAGTCAAATTCCTTGTATGTGCAAATGTACTCTGCAATAAATACCATTCTGATGCTGATTCTTCTTCTAGGAAACACAACCATGCCCATCTATGATGCAAGAACCTAGCATTGTATTTTTCCATACAATATTAGGGATTCATAACAAAAAAACAGGCATTTTAGCAAAGAAAAGATGAATCATAATATTACAAAATATATCTTGTTGCCAATAGTTTATTACAATACATATTGTATCCCCAATTTCTTGCTAATACACACCCCTAGAGGAGAGTGTTTGTTATGTCAAATGAAATGCTCTGGGTTCAAAAGTAGTCTATGAAATCCTTCATAGGAGTGCTCTTTTATGCCTTGGTTTCTAGCCTTGAACAGGCCCCCCTACTGTGAGGTTGTCAAAGTGTGGTTTTACACATTTAACAGCCAATTTATTAGATACACAGCATGGTAATAGATTGGACCTACTTTTGCCACCCAAACTGCTTTAAGTCACAGTGCTATATATTCAAACAAAGCACTGGGAACATTCCTCAGAGATTTTAAAGCTGATACAAATAAGGCTGGGCAATCATTTGAGTTCAAAATTTTAACTACTCCGTTCTACAGCTCTGAAACTGAGTCATTGAGACTAATTTATGTCAAGAAGGTTATTTTTTGCCTTTGCTAGTTTGTTAGTTGATAAGTTTGCTAGTTAGTTTGTGGGTAGGATAACTCAGAAAGTAAAGGATGATGTTGATAACATTTTCAGAATGTGTTGGTTATGGTACAAGGGAGAAGTGATTCAACTTTTGTGGTGATCTGGATTCGGAAACAGGGCTTTTTTAAGGTTTTGTTGACATTGAAAGATAAGGCAGTTTCACATGTTTTCCCACTAATTACTCAAAAAGTTCTCAAAAATTTGATGACTTTTAGGGAATGCTGTTCAATGGAAAAATGAGAGGTGATGAGATTTGGTGGTGATACAAATCCAAAAGGAGATCAATGGATTTTTTCAAGGATTTGTTAACAGAGCAACTTGGGGCAGTTTCCTATATTTTTGACATAAAAAATGTCTAGCAATGTCGTAAATGCCTTGGTTGAGTCTTGTGCTGTCACAGCACTTCTAGTTTCTTGCATAATGTTTTTTTTTTCCATCTTGCGTGAGATTCTTTCTACTGTAAACGATTTGGGTTTAAAGTGTTTTTATGTGAGGACCCAATCCAAAGTTGATACTTGTTCAGTTCAAAAAAAAGGCAGTCTCAGAAATATTTTTGCAAAATATCCAGTTTTCCACATCTTTGACAATGACTTGCCCGACAACAGTGGGACTGCCTTGGCTGAGGTTTGTGCTCTCAGAGTACCTTTGCTTTTACATTTAAGTTAATAAATATCATGTTGTAATGTCTAAAACTGTCTTGATAAACACAGTTACATTTCATGGTAGCATTTGAAAAGTGCTATCATTAAATATGAAAAATGTAAAGTCAGTGAGTAGCTGTGTTTTGTAACATAGGTAGGATTATCTATCTCTATCCAGGTACAACAATGGATGGTTCGAAATAGATGATGCTGGGACTTCTGCGCCACTTACCAAAACCCAAACCTGAAAATGTTTTGCTCACATTAACAATGAAAAAGAGACATCAGCAATCTTCAGCCATTTCTCATGCTGCAAATTTCATGCTACAATCTTTGATTTTTGCCAGAAGCAGAGAATGTTCAGCAGCACTTGACCTTGAGTTTACCTGGCTGAATATTTCAGCAGCATGTTCATTTTTGCAGAACTACTGTTTATTCGCTCCACATGCAACTAAAAGCTAAGTTGTAATGGACTGTTAAAGTGTGTGATAGAGTGTGTGAGGGTCTGTGAAAAGTAAAAAGCATGCACGTAGAGTTGGCAAAGTGGCACAGCCTGAGAAGATGAGAGTGCGAGTGTGTGTGAGTGAGATGCTCGAGCGTCCTGGTGAGCACCAGTGTGTCCAGAATAAAAGCCTGCCAGAGCTGAATTTGCATATAAAGTAGAAGACTGTAGAGTTGTTACCGATGTTAGATACAGCTCACTGTCCCTCTGGAAAGACACTTTTGAAACACAGGCCATAAAGTAGCTTGTTGCATATGCACAGTCACACAATGGGAAAAGCTCCTGTTATGATGTAATAGCACTTGTTCTGTGTAAAGGCTTTAAGATGAATATGATGTAAATATGCAGATAGAGGATGGGAAGAAAGGAAGAGAGAAAGAAAACTAATGTCAGAACAATAGACAGAAAGCAAAGCACGATGAGCAATTAAACCAGAGCGAGAAACTGGAGAGAGACTTGCAGCAACAGGAGGAGAGCAATCAGCAGAGACAGTGAAACTAAGTTAGTGCTGGAGTATCTGGAGAGAAGCAGTGAGACCAAAAAAAGAACAAGGAGCGGTTAAAGCAGTGGGAGGGAGGTGAAGATGAGGAGGAGGGAGAGGGGGAGGAGGAGGAGGAGATAAGAAAAGTGAAAGTTAAACAGCGGTGCAGGGCTGCAGAGGGCTGATGGATCGCCTCTGTTTTTATGTGGATGTGTCAGAGGGTGTGTGATTATCCTCACAGGACAGTGAGAGAGTGAGGGTTCAAGAATCTTCTGCCTTACATAATGAGGAAGAGGAGGGCAGTGAGATAACCAACAATTACAATTATTGATTTGCTGAGTAACTTTCAGTTTGTGGTGGATTTGGCGCCTCTTGTGAGTGAAGCATTACGTCTATGGTAACCACTACAAGCACTTTTGAGAGTTTTATTCAAATGTAAGGTACTTATTGTGATAAATGACATGATGGACACCTGAGTTACCACAGCGCTGTCACCTGAAACAGACACAGGCTCTGTACATGCAAGCTCCAGGTAGTGTTCACATCACTGGTACCTACTAGGGCTGGGTATCAATTTGTTAAGTAAGAAATTAAAACAGGAATAGATGAGCCATTTTATTGTATAAAACAGATTTCCTTGTCAGTTGATACTGTAGTGCAACGCCCCTTGAGATCTTAGCCTTTTTGCTTTGTTGAAACACTCAAATAGCCTGATCGAGGCATCCTTACTTGCTCGAACTTAAGTGAACAGGACCATACTGCTACTCTTTAGTCACCCTTTGAACCCTGTGGCTAAAGCAATGATGTGGCTAAATTATGGATTTTTACGAGCTTCATGCCGCCAATACGTTTAGCCTCGTCACGTCAGAGCAATGACATCACCGAACAGATGCGAGCGCATGAGCAGTACTCTTTCACATGAAGGCTGAGCAGGCATCCCAGGAACAACAACAACAACAACAACAACAACAGCAGCTTTGGCTGTCCACTAAGGCTGTAACTTTTCCTAAAAATCAAACTCGAACCGTTTTTGGACATGCACCCAAATAATCGAAGATATTAACACAGTCACACGGGGTTAAACTCTTGACGAAGCGTCGCTGCACTCGGCTGTATAACTTGGATGAAAAGCCGACGGCTGAGCCCGCAAATACGTGGAGGACGAGTGACTAAACTGCATTTCACATAACACACAGCCTGGTCGAACCAAAAATGCTTTCACATAGCTCTCCTCAGATGATGCGGAGCTGTTAATGTCCGCTCGGAGCGGAAACTCTTTGTTTACTGAGGTCAAGAGAGCAGCAGATGTGACTGAGGGTCAAGCTGCACTCAGAGCGCCCTCTGTTGGATGAAATGGTCCACTGCTCCAGGTGCCCTAATTTGCCGCTCCACTCAATATTTTACATTCGAATATTTATTTACTATTCGGTTACGGATATTTATCCCCATATTCGATCGGTTATTCGAATATCAAATATAAAGTGAGAGCCCTACGGTCCACTGAGCAACATGTGTGCAGCTTACTGTGCTCTGCTTTTTTAATCAAACAGAAATATCCAGACACATTTGTTGTCCAGACAAGAAACTCCTGCATCGTCATCCACTCGCTGTTGTTGTTCAAGCAAAGTTTGTCTTCACCAGAAAGCATTCACGTGTTACAACACCGTTGTTTAGCTACAAACCGACATCACCATTTACTGGCCTGCACTACAGCTACAGCATTTTTAGTTGTCCTCATCATGGAAAACATGAAAAGAAATGCTCATGATGCAGTTTTCAAGTTATAGGCGATTGATATGGCTGTCAAAGAAGGACATAACTAAATGCAAAAAGACAACAAAAGCTTAGGCTTGCAGACAAGTGTGACCTATACATTTTTTTTCTTTTTAAATTCAGTTTGAAGCAGCTTATAATCAGGAGCCCTCAATAGTCCGGAAATTACATATTTTATTATTAATTTGATGGATTTTGATGGATAAGTTTACCTTTTATATCATGGCAGCTAAAGTGAGCAGAAACTGTTGAACACTACGGTGACAACTGCCAACACCAGTTCAACAAAAGCAGGGTTTCAACCACAGTGGCCAGTTGCTTAGCATATATCAATCACATTCTTTAAAGTTCAACACACTTTGGGCCTGATTTACTAAAGATTTGTGTGTACAAAAAACACGTGCAAACTTGATAGTGTGCACAGATCTGACCTACTAACAGGGTGCAGCAAGGACTGCGTCTGTCAAATGAGCAAAATAGCACGTGCAGTCCATTTAGCGCGTTTGCATTCATGAATATGCAGAATACATGCAGATGATCAGAACGTGCAAATACTGGGAGGAGATGCAAATGTAATCGTTTAGCACCCGCAATGTGATTTATCAAACCCTCAAATGATTGGGTGCAGTGTTTTTGTGTCTGAATTTAGTATGTTTGAAAAGCAGGTGCAAAAAGGGGCACAGTGTTACGAACGGAAGGCTGCAATCATGGTGGAAACATTTAACCAAATATTTTCCATCACTGACTGAATTTTTTGCTAAAAAACAGAAAGACCTGGAGACTGTTTGTCATTATGAAGGACTGGAAAAAGAGGGACATTCCAGTGTGTCACATGGAAAGTAAACCCTCTTTGCTCCAGCATCCCAGAGGAGGTCTTTTAATCTATTAAAAAAAAAAAAATTAAAAGTCTTCATTGCCATCATCACTCTGTTTGTCACTCTGACAGCATCACACTCTTTGTTTACTGACAGCAGGCTTAAAGGCAGTGCGTAGAGAGTGTGATGCTGTCAGTGCGTAAAAGAAAACAGTTACCCACGTGGTGTGTGTGTGCATTACTGTAAGACTGCTCTTCACATGAGAGGTCATTGATGATATAACTGTGTAACTATGTGAATGCTGTCATTTAGATTATATTTAATTGCCATCATCAGAGAAGGAAAACTCAAATTGACGGACGAAAAAAAAACACTGCAAATGTGTTTATTTGCCTCTAACTCCATGGCTTCAAACTTCGTTTTTTATTTATGGCCACTCTGCTCTCCCAAATTCTTCATGGTGACAGCTGGTAGCTCAGGCTAAATCCTCTTTAAACGGGGCGGTCCACACCACTTTTGCACCTGTTTTGAATTGCACACGCAGTCAGTAGATTACCCACAACATGCCCGCTAATTGCATATGCAATTTTGTTTGTTTGCAATTGCAATTTAGCACCCGTTATTTTGGATCTTAGAAGATCAGGCCCTTTGTAACCAAACGTTGAGCTCTTGATGACAATGAACAACATCACCACTTAACTCCTAAGGTTTTGATTTTAAAAAAGGGCATCAGAGCCTTCATCTTCAGTTTAAACTTTCTAAAGTGTTTGTGTGCCAGTGAAGACTGCTCTTGCACGAGTTTGTGTGTGCATGTGTGTCCATAGAAAATGAGACAGAGGCTGAAGGCAAATTAATGAAGCTGGGAGAGAGGGAGCTGGCTGGATTAACAATCCACTGAGAGGACTCTAACCTGAGGACACATGCACACACAAACAATCACAAAAAAAAACAGTGGTACACTTTCACACTCTTTGAAGCCACAGCTGCTGTTATTAATAATTATCCCTGCTATTATTTTATTATAGTGTTGCCCTGCCGTTGGCTGTATCTCATAGTTGATAAGAAAAGTGTTGGGGGCGATAAAATACTATCTCCAGTACAAACAACAAATATGAAGCTTTTCTCTTCCATCTCTCTCCCTTCATTTTCCTTTAATCCTCTTAAGAAACACTGTTTACTTTTACATGTGATGTGCTGAGTTTGTGTCTTTTTCTGTGGCGATGGCTCCAAGTATTGGTTTAGTATTGTTGGGTGCTGGGTTTAATATTGTGAGGTCTCCAACTAATCAGAGTGAGCGGGATAATGGAAGGCTGCATATTTGATGTTTTTTTGTTAAGAGTATTACACATTTTTGAATGAACAGCAGGATCAAACAGCCTATTTGAAAATTTAAAAACTTTAAAGCTGTCTCCTACATCCAAGTCAGTTTTTAAGATCACATTTATTTTTCATTAAAGCAGAAATTAAATTAAAAAATAAACATAAAATACATTTATTTCCATTTAACTATTTTTTTTATTAATGAACAAGTAAGAATTGACAAACTTTCTCAATTTGAATTAAGCATGAAGAAAAACTTAAAAACAAACCACAAATAACCTAAATGTGCAAATTGTAGTAAACTATCAAAAGTTGGGAATTAATCACCATCAAACTGTTCAATCCACTGACAGTCCAAACAAATGTACTGTAATTTCTCATATAAAACATGCATTTTTTGCTCTTAGTAAGGTCTAGTTTTTATACCAAAAAAAAAGGAGTACTAGTACTAGTACAATACAAAAGCGCTAGCAAACTATGTCAAATACTCCATCTCAGCAACATTAGAATTACAATTACAAGAGGACCAAAATAGCTGCGCTGTGATTGGTGGAAGAAATCAACATGTTGATAGCTGCTCTCTGATTGGTCTGTACACTATCACTGAGAATGCTCTGATAGAAATCATGTAAGTGCACATGTGTGAGGCAAAAGTTATTCTGTATCTAGTTGAGAGAGAAAATGGGGTACGGTATTTGTTGTGAATATACGGAAATTTTATTGATTAAAACTTTGAATAAAGGTAATTTTGAGTTGCCTAAGAGAGTAAGCGTGCGTGCTATGTTTAAATACAGGATTTTTCCTGAAAAAGTGTGGAAAAATGTGGTGCCTGTTATAAAAGAGGGCGTATTATACACAAGGAATTATGGTAATTCCTTTTACATAGTGTAAACTTTTACTCTCTGCCGTTGTTTTCTTCTATGTGGCTCCTGTGGCTCCCTCTCTGTTTGCAAACTAAGAAAGAGGTATGTCACCTCTGGTGCATTTGATGTGCTGGTGAAGACATTAGTTGCACTGTTGACATCAGTATTAGCCTTGTACTTGAGCTGTGCATTGAAAGAACATTTAACTGTGTTTTTAAGGGAAATCATTTTTCATAGCCTCTTAGTGCACAGTAGACTGTGATTTTCAATCAAACTGTGACCCCTCAGAATATAATCATGGCACTCAGGAAGGTACATATCCCCAAATGAAATAGCTCAAATAGTGGATAAAAAACAAAAAGCAATACGATTTCTACTGTTAGTCAAAGTCTACCTTACAAATGGAAAAGTGGGGAGTGCTTGTTCTACCATTTTGCATCATTACACAACAACCATGCAGGACAAAGTCTGTGATATAAGAAGCACAGATTTCAGCCTCCACAGGTTATCCAAACAAAATCAACACACCAGAGCATAAGGTAGCTACAGCTATCATTTCTGCCAAAAGAAGTCAGTGGAGAAAGTGCCCCCTCCAGTCTTTAACATTTGACCAAACCGTGAGAAGCTTTCATCTAGTGTCTCGTCTGACTGTAAATAGGTCCTCAAGCTTTGGAGCAGGTATGCTGTGGTCGTCTGTGCCCTGTGAAGTGTCAGACCTCTTAACGGAGCCATGTAACCCTTGGGTTCAGCCAGCCCTGGAGCTATCATCCACTTCAATTAGACCGGCGGCAACTCCGCCTTAATGAGCTTGCTAAACCCTTAGCTCGTTAGTTTGGCAATGGGGAGCTGAAGATTAGAATTGAATTTTTTTTCTCTCGTAGGTTAAATGAAAGTGTGTTCGGTGAAGTAGATGGCCCATTTCCTCGTAGTAAGGGTCATTGAAGGATAAGAATGTATAACAGACTGAGTGATGTGTCAATGATAGAGACTGATACAGTGACTGACAAATATAAAATGTGATTTCTGCAGCAGGTTTTATATAACTGAACAATGTAATAAATGAGATAATTTGTAAATGGTGTATATGAGTAAGACTTTTACAATAAGTGAACAATTTAGCAATATAACATATTTATACAATGATTTGGACAAAGATGACTTACTATATAATCAATGAGCGAATCAGCAAATGAGATTGATTGACAAATTTGATTGACTGATAATAATTGGGTACTTGATGACTGTGAATGGGATATTTAATTGATAATGTGTGAATGTGAGTAAATGAGAGAAACAAAGACTGCTGGCTACTCGAGAAACATTTGTAAACTCATATTTCTGCATTTTGTCTTATTTTGTCTTTTGTCTGAGTGGTATGTGACAGTGGGAGTACATTTGGTCAGTGAACAGGAGGTTGCAGGTTCAAGCCCAGCTCTGGGCAACACATGGCGATGTGTCCTTGAGCAAGACACTTAACTCCAAGTTGCTCCCATGGCTGCGTCAGTGGCGTGTAAATGGGATTGAAAGGGTGTGAATGTGTTAGAGATACTGATGGATAACTAACATAAAAACTCAGGACCATCAGTGGGTGAATGTGAGAGTGAATGGGTATGAATGGGTAAGTGTGATCTGTGTAACCTGTGATCTGATGTAAAGCAGCTTTGAGTAGTCAAAGACTAGAAAAGCGCTATTTAAGCTCAAGTCCATTTATCATTTACCATTTATACCAAAGACATGTAGATGGACTGTGCTGGTTTTTATTTACACCTGCGTCATTGCCCCTCAGTCAGCTCGCTTCTTGATTGGCTACATTCTGTACATTCTGTGTTTCATGTCACAATTCATTGAATCATGACTCTGGAGTCGTCAAGTTTCCCCATACAAATGAAGATTTTTGGTCGTAAATACTGAACAAGTTTAACAATTATAATTTTCGACCTCAACCTGTTTGGAAGCCAATTATTGTGACAAATTCACTCTTGACACCCCTCAGATCACAGGATCATCTTACAGGATCATCTTACAAGACAGAGGATAATCAGGAATTTGCTATCCAAGTTGGTACAAAAACAGCCTGACAATTAGGCCTGTCATGATATTCAATAAACCCATTAACCTCGTGATAAATAAAAATGTCCTCGGTAAGTTTGCCGGCCTCAATAAATTGACACGTGCATGCATGTTTGTTGGATGAGAAGATGGCTCACTCTGTGCAACTGTCTCATCACCAGAGTGCGTTGGTTTTATAGCAGATTTAGCGGATTTATAGCGGAGCAGGGCATCTGTCAGTCATTCATTCTTTGGGGGCGAGGGGCAGCTCACGAGTATACACACAGAGAGCTGAAGTGAGCATTGGAAGGAGTAGCAAGAAATAAACACTAATATGCATAATGGCTCGAAAGCTACAGTTCCTAAGCCGGCTGCCACAGCCCAAGTGTGACGCCGTGTGTGTGGCGACGGAGAAGGGGGGGTGCAGCGAAGCCTTTGTCAGCGCTTACTGAGGTGTTTGGTTGGCAGAGTAAATATGAATAAAAGCGCAAAATGGTGCACTTACAGTGTCATTCGCTACATTGCAAAAGAAATGCAGTCCTTCAATATGGTTGAATTCCAGCATTTCGGAAAATGTTACAAACATTTGACAGACAAATTAACTGGGAGAACGTACATGTCACAAACAGTTTCTGAACTGAAAAAAATCCATTTTATTTATTGTTTTTATTGTTGTGTGTGTTTTTATTGGATTTTTGTTTTATTTTTTCTTTACAGATGCAGGATATATATTGTATTGCTTTTGATTAGTATAATGATTTTAGTTACATGCATTTTTTCCCAAAAGAGAGTCCATTTCATCTTTATTTTTTTGTTTGTCAAATTTATTATATTGTTTGTTTAATTTATTTTATTTAAAAGCTCTTGACCTTCTAATAACAGTTAAATACTTGTAAGAAATTAAAGTTTGTTGCTTTTGATAGGGTGTACTCGCTTTATTATGACATATATTATAATTACATTAATGAAACATGTTTCTAAATAATATTGACAATAATGTTGTTTAGCGGCAATAATTTTTTTTGACAATTATCGTCCAGCAAAATCTGTTATAGTGACAGGCCCACCGATAATCTTTATGTGTGTACCCCACTTTTGCTGTAGGAATTTAACAACATGAACATGCCCCATTTAGCCCTTTATACATTTTCTTAATTCTATATTATTTTGAGGGCCAAAGCATAAACTTCAGGGGGTCTGATGTGGTCCTAACACCGCCAGTTGATGTTTACTGCTCCAGCCTGTACATGATTAACTCATGCTAACTGAGCGCATTGTGTCCCATTGACCTTGTTTGATACTCACACAGTCACAGCCAATGACAAATTAGTCATGACGGTGTTTGAGGCCAAGCCTGAGCTGATACTAAGTGGAGAGCAATGAAGTGTTGTAGCGTAAAGGCAAAAGCTCGCACCAGCTCTACTGTGACAAATGACTGAATCCTCGCCTTATCCACCAGGCACAGACCAGCCATTGATTACTGTTTGGACGGAGTTTAACAGCCACTTCCCTGTGCCGAAAAGACACACGACAGGACAAACACAACCACACAGAGAAGCGCTCTTTTTCCGAGAGAAAGAGAGAGAGCTAAAATAAATGTTGAGTAGGCTGCATGCTTCGTGAGTAGTGCACACCACTGTTTTACTTTTGTGTGGGAGAGAGGGGAGGCAGAGAGAGAAAGAGAGTGAGAGTAAAATGTAGTTGCTGCTCTCAGCTTTGCAATAAAGCATCACTGAGATATGTGATGTGTGAATGTGTGTTTTATGTGTGAGCAATAGCTGAGTCTTTAATGTGCGGTGCAGGGTTGGAAAAAGTTAAATGATTTTGCAGGGGATAAAGCACAAAGGGTTCAAGAGCTGCAGAAATCTAAACACTTCACCTGCAGACATATACAAACATAAAGTGTAGACACAGCCGCTTACACAGCAGAGTAAAGGTGCATCAAACGTGCTATCACTGCGCTCAACCCTCACTGAGTCACTGCTGTGGTTAGCCAAGCTGTAAAACCAGAGCATTTCTAGGACAACTAAAAAAAAGGTGTAACTTCAGCTCGCCAGGAGTATTTCCAGTTTTGTTCTATCCACTCTTTATTCCCTTCATTATTTATTGATCTGATTTTACTGTTTGACAAAAGTGAAAAATGCAAATCTCAGATTTAAGAATTGCTCTCTTAAGTCCTTGTTTTGTCTTTTGAGGAGGATTATTACCAGTCTTTAAATATTCAGACAAAGCCTGGACTGAAAATTAAAAAAAGACCTGATTTTATCACAGTAAGCCTGAAACACAAATTTCATCAATTTTCTTTCTTGCCGAGAAAAATAAACACTAAATGAAGAAAAGTAACCAAAGGAGTTCTGCATTGTATTATTCTTCCTATTCTTATCTTTTCATATATACAGTTTTATAACCCAAGATCTGGGTGGCATATTTTAAGAAAATTCAAAAACAAATTACAACTTTGGAAGCATTTGTCAATAGAAAGGACATTTTCGCTCCACTTCCTACGTGTTTATTCTATCAAGAGTCTACTGTATTTTCCAGACTATAAGGCACTCTAGACTTTGAGTCACATAAGCCGCATCAGCCAAAAAATGCACCATGACGTGAAAAAAAAACCCATTTATTTAGTGCTCTTGGATGAACTTGTGCATGCTCTTGTTCCTCTGTTTGTGGAGACTAACCTGTCAGATATGTGGTCAGTTTAAAAGCTGTTTGAAGGTTTTTTTAGGTTCTGGTCTGTTTTTTGGTCTGTTGAAAGTCAGAGTAAAGGTTGGAAAGGTATTGGGTTGTTTTAATTTAAGTTTGTGTCAGGTATGATCTTTCCTATAAGGGTCCTCAAATGATTAAAAGCACAAGTGTGTATGTGTGCCCAAAGGTCATCTAGGAATTGAGCTTACTGCACAAAGAACAAAACAATATTGCCTCCTTGGAGGGTTTGATATGTAATTACTAAGTGACCTCTAACCTGGCTGTATTCCCTCTACGCTAACATCAAACAAAACATAGCCTTTAGGTCAGGCTGAGAAACCTGGAAAGATGCCTGATGAGGTTAAAAGATGCAGCTATAAGAGTTTCTTGCTGCCACTAATGACCACTGATACTCTTTCAGTGTGATCTGCCGCAGAGTCAAACATAAGATGTCCTTTTGTTTAAGAGTCATTCAACGGCCAGTACCATTATGACCCCAATACAGGCAAAACAGTCAGTATCTTATTCTTCCACATGATTTTCAACATTAGATTGCTATTTTTAACTCATGGGACAATAAATAAAGTTGAGGGACTTAAATGCTGCCGTTTAAAAAGGATGACTGAGCTATAGCAGGAGTAAGTGAAGCTATTTTCAGAGTTAAAGGGACTGTGGTTCATTCACAAGTGATGAGGTCAGTAACTTCAAGCAGGAATCTAAATCAATGGATGGTGTTTTCTATTTCTAAATAATGTTCTGTTCCTGATCTACTGGAATACTTCTGAAGAAGTTTAAAGAGTAAGTGGATATTAGGGATGCCCTAATCAGGCTTTCTGTGACTGATACAGATCACCAATCACCACTTTGTGAAATCAACCAATCACTTTACGGATCATTTTATTTGTTTGATATCTTAAGTAATTCATGTTTGCTAGGAGAAGAACAGAAAAGCTATTCAGAGGCAATGCATCCAGCATCCTACAAACAGAAAGACACTGGATGCATTGCTCCCAAAGTTGCACATTGTAATGCTTTATTTAATACTTGTTTATTTCTGTGAATGAGCAAAATTATTCATTCATCAGGTTCAACAGTGTTGACATTAAGTCTATTACATGATGTAAGTGGTTACATTATTTAAAACTGCTGATATAACAAACAATCTAAACCTACACTCAGCATCATTAATTCAAGTTTCGAGCCAAAATCTTAATTTCCATCTCTTGAAATTACATTTAAACACATCATGTTCTAACTTTAGTGAAACAGCCATTTTACCAAGCACCTGAACACATCATGATTTCACCAAGCAGAACCAAAACATTTCACTAAACATGAGGTGCATATGTTGTGTAGGTTGTTTATCTTAATCAAGAGGGTTTTCTTTTTTAAAACAAATTTGAAGAACATGATAATGAAGCGTAAATGTGAAAACACTACTGATGTATTATTATGTTTAAGACAGTGTTTGGGAGTTTGCTTGCGATTTTTGATCCTGGGTAATGAAAGTTATCCAGTGTTTCCAAATAAAAATCCTATTTTTCTTGCTTTGGTATCAAATTGGTGTCAATTCCTTTTGACTTTTTCAAGAATCAAGCCAAAGTAAACAACTTTATTAACTTGATAACCGTTGTTTGAGTAATAATAGTCATACTTTTTTAAGGGCGCCTTTCATGACAGTCAAGGTCACCTTACAACAAATAAAGTCTTTGCAGAAAAAATGTAGAGATTAAGGTTTATATAATGCGTTGCTATTCAGGGTGAAAATTTATGGCTGCATGATATGATATATATATATATATATATATTTTTTTTTTTTCATATATATATATTTTCATATATATATATATATATATATATATATATATACACATTTATATATATATGTATATTTATATATATATATATATATATATATAAATATATATACATATATATATATGCTATGACGTTTTTATTAGTGTTTGAAACAAATTCTAAACAAAAAAAAACATTTAATCCTCTAAAAACGCTACTTTGTTAATGTAGACAATAAGTGACAATAAATAGGAGCATTATGGTACAATCAAACATTCTACCTGTATTTTAGACAATATAAGGAAGAGGTCCCAAGCCACCTGACTGGTATTGGCCGTAGATCATTTGGCACCAGGCCATAAAGAAGCACATTTAATCAATCTGAATACCCTTTTTGAACAATCGAGATCCAACTTTTTGTTTTGTTTTGTTTTGAAAGGGTGGCCAGATCCTCGCATACCCATCTGCACTAACTTCACACTCTGGGCTCTAATTTCGTGGCGCAGCGCAGGGGGCGCATGCCTGGCGCACCCCGCGCAGTGTTTATTTCGTCGTGCGCTGCCAATTTGACAATTTGGTAGACCGTCTGCGCAGAGGTGGGTGTGACGGCGCACCAAGGGGAGGTGTCGACAGATTCATGTTGGCGCAGTGACAATTTCGTGCCAAAAACAGTGCAGAAAGTGCGCTGAAAGCTTGCCAGCTGCAACCTGGTCTAACCTCGGCGCAGGGCGGAGCGCACCCTCCGTAGCTGTAATTTGGTGACAAGCGCACATGTGCGCACGCCTCAGAGGCAGGTTTCCAGAGTGTCAGGCACATTTTAATGCAATAAACAATCACAGCAATCACTATTTAATGTAACCGTCTGAACCAGCAGATACATTTGTATCTATATTAACTTTCCCGTCACATCTGATGTCAGATTAAAGCCGTTTGTCATAATGGAAACTTAACCTGACGGCACCTGGAAGTTTGATGCACATCTTACAAGTCAACAATAAACAGCCTTAACATCTGATACTGAGTATATATCTGGCTTCTCTCATTTCATTAAATTCAAAGAAAAAAAGGGGAAAAAAGACGAAGAAAAAGGAGAGAAAATAAATGTATGTCACTCAGGATTTACCTGTGATTTCCCATATTCCTCTATTTTAGTCTTTATTTTTAACGTGCTCTAAAAAGATGGAGAGCATTATTGCAAGGAGGATGAGGAGGAGACACCGGGAGAGTATACAGTTTATCACTAAAGGCTCTGCTATTTGGCGATGACAAACCAGGAGTGCAGGTGGATCACAAGCATTATGAATGGATAAGCCATCTGTGGTGTAACTGCCTCTTATTTTTTTTTTACTCCTATTAATGACAAAGGAACAGATTACATCTGTCCCGGGAGCTGGCCCACACGGTGACGGGACAGCGTCTCCACCGCTGGGTCTTTCCAGCACACTGTTTCCGCGGTGGCGGGGATAATTCAGACCAATCAGATGTTGCGCCTCAGCCGCAGCGCATTTAAAGGCGAGGAGAGGCGGTCATTTGATTGGTGAAGATGGCAATCAGCTGTGTTAATCCCACTCACGTCTATTCTCCTCCTATTCTGACATTTGCGAGGAGAGGCAGAGACGTAGGCATGGACGCGCAACCTCTGCGCCCCTGTGCGCCATGAGTGCGCCTCTCTTGGCACTGCAGGAAACTTGCAAAGTGCCCAGGTCACACCCAGTCCGCGCGGCGAAGGCTGGCGCAGACAGGTGCGCCTGCGCTTGCGCCTGGTCTACGAAATTAGAGCCCTCTGTCTCTGCTACCACTATGATGAATGATAAAGTACAACCTGAGAAAAACCCAATGTAACCTGTGTCTGTGCTCATGCCCTTGTCCAGCTGTTTTTACAGCATTTTCTTCCGCACTCAGTTGGTTACAAACATTCAGTCAAAAGATGCTTCTGTCTAAAGCAATGCACATCAGAGAGTAAATAAAAGGTGCAGCAGTTTAATCAGTTACCATGTCAACAGGTGACTTTCAACTGTCAATTCCTGAATGTCATTGCTAACCATCTGATAAAACAGAGTCAGTCCTTAATACTTTCTCTTTAAGAACAAAGGCCATGGCTCCCCTCTGATTCTGACTTATATTGACTTATACTGCGTTCAAATTGTGTAACTGCTTGTCAGCATAGACACCCCCGCAAAGGCTGATCCAGGACTACATTATAGTAGATAAAACTAGGCTGTAACACAAAAAAAGGTTGGGGACCGCTCATATAAGGAATATAAATGGCCAATATGTGTGCATTATGTTTAAGCTGTAAATATCAACAGAAATGTTCGTATCTGCAGATATTGGTATTCAAATTGCAAAGCTATTACTTGTGGATACTTTTATTGTAGGGCTGGACAATATGGCCTATAAAATAAAATCACAGATTTTTTTTTACTCAATCAACCATTTTAACCAAATTTTCCCTCAAAAAAAGAAAAAAACACCAAGTGGCACAAAAATTAGATGAGTCAAGTTTTACCTATTCACTTACTCATTGGTTTGAAAATATATTTGGCAATCAGAAAACCCCTCTTAAAGTGTGAGCGTGGGACATAAAATGTTAATTATGTAGCTCAAACCTAAGCAAGTTTGTCTACATAAACACTGAAAGCTGAGGTATCTTCAGAGTATAAACATAAAACTCTCTGATCAATATTTAATCTCATTTTAAAAAACAAATACAAACCTATTAAAATGCTTGTGCAAAACCTGAAAAGGTCTACCAACATAAAAGCTGTACATTTTCAGTATCTGTTTTTCAAACTTTGCAACAACTATTTAAGTAAGTCAAGAAAAAATCTTGATTTTTAAATTTTAAATCTTCTGCAGAAAATAATATTAATTTAATCAATATATTGGCCAGCCTTACTTTATTGTATGGATAATATTACACTTCCATAATATAAGTATCAAGAAATGACTTTCAGTCCACATAACACTGGCTTTATTTCAGGTAAAACAACAATGTAGAAGTTTCCTTGCTTTTTGCTTTGGCCTCGAGCGAAGACTGTGCACAGAGTGATAATGAGAGAATATTACAGCAAGGAAGAGAAGAATAATGAGCTGAAGAAACCCTGAAAGAGACAGAGGGTGAGGAAAGGAAAGAGGCAACAAGGACAAGTATCAGAGTTGTGTAAAGGTGTAGACGAGGGAGGTGAAGGGAGAGAATTAACAAAGTGAGAGGAGGAGAAAGAGAGGGAGGAGGGACAGATAAAGGAATTAAAAAAGTCAGTGAAGCGAGGTGGGAAGTATTGATGAGGTCAGTGATGTCAAAGGAAAGAGAGATGAGAAAGAGTGTGGGACAACGTTTAACAAGTAAAGCCATACATATTGATTAGTCACGTCAGTCGATAGGTTTGTGGATGTTGTTTCTTTCTGCTGCTTTTATCCACCTCATCTGTGACTCGAGCTATGTATTCAAATGCAGTGAAACGCAGTGGGATGGATCGTGTGTGTGTATGTGTGTGTGTGTGTGTGTGTTTGTCATGAGGTGATGGAGTCATGCCAAGGGTGCTGTCGGGATCATATGGTGCTTCTCGGGGTGATGGAGTGCACTCTGCGTGGTTGTTTGACTTAAGAAAGTTGTTGCTCTGTGGGTGGCTATGGAGATTGTAACCAACGCAACAACAACCAAAAAAAATGCAAGCGCACGCACCTCAGCCCGAGGGGAGGAGAAGAGGTCCATCTTTGGTTTAACTGTTTTCCTGAAAGACATGGCAGAGAGAGGACAATCAGCGCTAGTAAAAACAGTGTCTTCGAAAGCACTGTTTAGTAATGACTTGTACTATGATCAGCTCTAAGCCAACATCGTCTTCTAATGTCCATGAGTTTGACTTCTAATTATAAATCCTCTTAGGCACTCAAACTCTGTATTCTTAGCCATGTTGGTGGATGATTTGCATTTTGGCAGGACTGAAATGATTTACCAAAACTACCACAATGAGGTTAAATGTTTCTGTAAGATAGAAAAGTGCTGGCAGTGGATTACAGTGGTGTGTGGTTATGTGATGTGTAGAAATCTCACAAGCAAGGGCTGAACATGCAGGCCAAGGACTAAGGATGGATCCAAATAGTCCTTCCTAAGTCCTTTCCTATCCACCTTACCTTAACCCCGGTAGAAAACGTCACAGGGTCAAGGGAAGGAGGGAAAAAGAGGAGAGGAAAGGAGAACTGTGGTAAAAGAGGAATTTGACTGCACTTTCACTTTGATGTCATATCTATGTGACGACGATTACTTGTGATGTAGGTAAGCCACGACGAACTACAATGCTCCGAAAATGAACTACAAGAAGCACATGGTATCTCTTATCTTATCTCACAGGGTCGTTTCATGTCTTCACCGGTTAACATTAGCAATCCCTGATCAGAGGATTTACCTGTGATGGTGTTTTGTCTTTGGTCATGCAGTGTGTGTTTCCTGCTCACAGCTGTGAGGTTAAAGCATCTAGAAATGTTGACAGCTTTGGCAGACACTGACAATCTGAAGCCTGATAATACAGCAGACTGTCAGAAGCACTGTTCCCCCTGTTTCATTCACATATATCATCATGAACATTGTTTGAATTTATTATATTTGGAGTATTGTAAAAGTCCTCATTTATCCTTCTTTTATTGATTGTTTTTAATAAACGTCATTCGGCCTCATCGTTCTGTCTTATTATTGACATGATTCACTTCAGAAATTAAGATAAGTGGAAATGTGGTAATTAATATACAATATTATCAAGTACAAAAATTGTGTGTTAAATGTTCATCTACATTGTGTTGGAGAAAACAGAATTCTTTGAAATGAGTGCTTTTTAAATTTAAACATGTAATTCTTCTCTGTCCACCAAGTTTCCGTAAACCTTCGGCAGGAGCCGTATGTATACCTGTCACGTGCCACAAGGCATTATGGGGCGTTTTCATCTCCTTTCCTTTTGAAAAGGATGGTCCAGTGTTTCCTAAGTTAAAGGAGATATTAAAGGAAGCAACAACCCTCCTTTCCTTAACTTTTGGAGAATTCGAACAGCCCTTATAATGGCCAACGCTTCAATGCTTTCGGGTCATTACTTTAGTAAGGACGGTTCCTTATCAAAAAAGGACTTTTCGGATGCACCCTAAGTAACATAGTGAAGCAGCTGGATTTGCCACATGTGACGCTTGTCATCAGGCAGATCCAGACAATCCAAAAAACTTTGTTAATCAGGCCTCTGTTGTCACGAAAACTACATTTCTCATAGGAGGACTGAACCCTCTCCAACTTTGAGGATCTTTGTCCTTTTTCCTCCAACAAGAAATTAGTTTGCATTTATTTTCTCTATGTTTGTTTCAGAGAATATTTCAACAGTTGAGTCTCCTCGTGTTGATTCATGAACACATTTATGACCCTTTAATGTTTAAAACAGCTATATTTCAATTTCTGAATTTTAATTTTGTTGAGTACCTCAGATAAAATGCATGGAAACACAAAATTCTCTCACAGCTGTTAAATGTGATGCATGATTTTTAGCAAATGCAAATATGCTCATGTTATAGCCAAACACCAACGCAGCAATGTCAGCTTGTCAATGTACATTTTCCATAGATTTCACAAGAATAATGCATTTTTAAAAATAAAAATTGCTTTTAAAACACATAAATGTTTGACCCAAGTGCAAACACTGATGCTTAACAGATGAGCAAAACAGAAGTGAAAAAGTGCGTCCTGTGAAACAGGAAATGTCAGATCTTGCAATATTCAGGCACATCAACAGATCATAATTGAATCTAAATAAAGACAGGTCAGAGGCCAAAAAGAGGAAGTGTTTACAGTCTAACTTTGCGATATTTCCTGTTGAGACATTCCTGCTTTACCACATCGCCTGTTTGTTAAATCTGACCTAAGAGTGGGCCAATCAGGAGCCTGAAGGGCTGTAACGGTCGAGGAAGTGGGGCTGAGAATACATGCATCAAAAGGCAGACACAGAGAATTAAAACTGATGATGATGTGAGGAGGACTGTCAATTCCGCATATGAGGAGCTCTCTTAACCTTAACCTTTGGAAATTCTGTTTAGATTTGACACCAACATGTAACAACATGGCAGCACTGTTTTATGGTACCTGATACTAGTGCTGATCACAGACGCGGTTTGGGCTTAAAGTCAAGAACCAGGTCCGTTTTTAGATCAACAATAAAACAATAAAGTTACAAACTTATTATTGGCTCAGAACACTTTAGTTTTTAAAGCCAAAAAATACGTACATGAAACAGACCGGTCCTACAAGAAACAGGACCAATCTTAATGGAAACACTAAATTAAATTTTAAACCTTTAAATATCAGAATCAGAGGCATTTTTGTCGCAAAGTATGAGACACATTCAAGGAATTTGACTCAGGCAGTTGCTATCTCTAGTAAAAAGGAAGCAAAATACAAAGAAATATTAGATTAAAAAAATTGATCAAAACAAATAAAAAATGATAATTAATAAATCCAGAATTACTTCAAGTAAATACCAACATGAGACATAATTATTTCATTAACATGAGTAAACTCTGAGTAAATGACAAAATGAGCATCTCGTCAACATCTAGATTTGACCTGAGATGGAGTTCAAGCCTCAAATGCTTGAAAACACAAATTATTGTCAGAAAATTCATAGGTTTTATAGTTGACAAGTTTATTTCATTTTCTATTGAAAAAAAAAATCAACAAAATCTATCATATAGATTTTTTGTATCACATGTGATACATTAGGCGTTTATGGCAACTGATAATCCACTTGAGGACATTTTTATCATTTATCTGATTGTATTCATATTTTTTTTTAGCAATTTGTTGATCATATTGAGTAGACAGAGGTTTCATAAAAGTAAGAATCAAATATGATACAACAGGCTTTAATGGGTTGATGGTAAATTTGTTGTTTTATATGGCACTTGCATAGACTAGCTGTTTTAATAAACAAAGTGGATTAGACTAGAATACATTTTCAATAATACACATGAGGTGCCTGAATACATAATATTTACAATCTGCAGATTATGTGTGGATTAAAGTGTAGGTGAGTGATCTTAACAGGTCACAGGTTGTCTTTGTCCCGTTTCATTACTACCTGATACTCTGTTTTAAAGTGACTGCCCTGTGTTTAATAAGCTTCTTTCCCTGTAAAAATGAAACAAGAGTTGTTAAAGTTTGGCAAAAAAATGCTTTTAAATTGGATAACACATTTCTCATGTATGATCCAGAGTGTATGACAGCTAACATAATATTTTCATCTTAAAGATAATTCAGGGTTGGAGTAAATACAAAACATTTTAGTCACAAGATATCTACTTCAGAAACTTGTATCTTTTTCTGCATTCTGATCAACTTAAAGCATTAGTTTTGTATCTTCTCTGCACTCGTAAAACAATAATTAATTTATTCATTTATTCATTTTGTGTGTCCTCTCTCTGTTTTAAATGCTTTTGCTTTTATGTTATATAACGTTCTTGACACAAAACTCATAAGTGTTACTGACAGTAATTGCCGTTACCGTTATTCTTTCTGAAAATCTCAAAGAAAAAAGATACTAAACCCATGAGTCTGCTTTGTGCTATCTTTTGGGAGAAAGTAGTGCTGTTACTAACGCCATTATTTGCAACGCTGTTAGTCCCAACACTGGTTTATACTAGTCTTGTCATTGTGCTTGCTGGATTTGCGTGTGCAGATAACTTACACCTTTCGGGTTGGTGGGCGGAGACGTCTGAGGGCTCGGGGCTGGTGTTGGCTGTCCTGCTCTGTCTGGTAGAAAAACATTCTGAGAGTCTCATCAAGAAGGAACCATGTTGGCAGACCCAGCAACCTCTGAGTGAAAGAGAAGAGGGGTGTGTTGACCAGACATCACAAGAAGTGTTTTTCTTCAGTAGAAAGATGGCTGGAGGTGGAAATGGGACAGGTTTGGGCAATATGGATCAAAATCACATCTGAGCAGGGCTCCAAAGTGTAACCATTTTGGGCGCACATGCACTCAAAAGTTGTGAGAGTGCACCTAACATTTTTTCTTGTGCGCACTGGTGCACCAAGAAAAAATGTTAGGTGCACTCTTATAAATCTAAGTTGACAAAGGTAACTGAGGTAGCGTTTTCTCTGTCCCTGCATTGCATCTTCACAGGCTGCAGGCTCTAGGCTCGCCCAAACACATGCACACACACACACACACATACACACGTAGGCACACACATACACAGCCCTCAATAATCATCCAATCAGCTGTTAGTATGCAAATGAGACCAGACAGAGCCTGACTGTGGTGTCAGGTTTCAGCACGGAGCAGTAACTCTTATATAACATCTTATACTTGTTTACAAATCATTTACACTATAAAGTTACGGAGAGTGATAAAGTGGCGTTAAAGGTGACCCTATGAAAAATTTGGGTGCACCTTCAAAAAAAAATTAGGTGCACTATTGCAACCACTGCAAAAAGTAAGTCTGGAGCCCTGCTGAGTGTTTTTCACAGCAAAGAGAAAGCAAGCTCTTATTACTAGAGCTCTTCTCCTTGAATATTAAACCACACACTTCACGCTTCAGAGAAATTCACTGAGGTTTAAACATTGTTAATATTTGTCAATTATAAGCATAAGTGATTTGCGTTGAAGCTGAAGCAGATCTGCTTCTGACCAAATTGTGGCTCCACTTAGAAGCTTAATAGAGATATAATTCTAATAGTTTAGTGTATGTCTGAGGTAATTTGATGGGTCAACCTGAAAGTTAGCATCACACCAGCCCCCATTACAAAAAGAATACAGTTTTTCCCAACAGGCATTTAGATCCACCCGTCCAGTATCTATACTGCTTATGTCTTTCCAGGTCCCATGGGTCTGGAGCTTATCCCAGCAGACACTGGGGTAGAGGTGGGGTCCACCCTGAACAGGCAGTCAGCAGATCGAAGGGCCACATAGACAGACATCCATTTACACACTTATCCACACCTACGTGTAGAGTCACCATTTAACCCGCCAAGCATGATTTTGGTCTGTGGGAGGAAGCCAGTATGCCCAGGCCAACGCATGCACAGGGAGAGCATGCAATTCCCACACAGAAAGGACCCGAGCACCATGGGGATCAAACCAGCAACCTTCTAGCTTCGAGGAACACCAACAACACACTGCACCACTGTACCACTGCGTTAAGATTACAGGTTTAAAAACATATATAGCTCTGTGGCATAAAAAATAATTTGTGAAATAAATATATTTTGTCTGTGCAATAATCTGCACTTGCTTATTTTGCTCATTTGACAGACACAATCCTTGGTGCCCCCTGTTGGTAGATCAGCTTTGCGTGCGCTATCAAGTTTGCACGTGTTTATATGCAGACAAACCTTTAGTTGATCTGGCCATAAGAGTCCATGTCACCAAATGTAGGATACATTTATATTTGTATTATCAAACACTGCAGAAAACTCTCTGCACATCACTGAAACAGTACAAAAAGTTCGACAAGATTAACATTATTGACCAATGTAATACAATAACCCCAACACTCTTTTACTAAGCACAAAGTCTTCAAACTTTTCTTTTTTAAAGCAGTTTATGCAGCCTCACACCCGCCAATGTCCATCTGGAATTTCATTGATATATTGTTCTACTTGACATGTTGCCCAGCCCTACGGTGGAGGGAGGATGGAAAAAGAAAAGAAAACCAGAGTGAATGGTAAATGAAGTCCTCAGAGACAAAGGGGTGTTAGAAGAGTGGGAGTTTGATGGAACAGGAGCAGGAGAAGCTGGGTGGTGGGAGAATGGAGCGTTAAGGATGTAAGGAGTGGATGAGAGAGAGAGAGAGGAGATGAAGTGAGCAAGATTACAAGTGCAAGGCGAATGAAGGCGAGAGAGTGTGGCGAAATGAGAAGCATGTAGGATGCGGCAAAAAAAAAGAGCAAAGCAGAAGAGAGAAGTGAGTGAGTGGGAGAAAGAGAACCTGATTGTGTTTTTAGCGATGGAGCAACAGTGAAACATGTCAAAAGTCCTGCAACTACAGTCAGTCAGACGTGATGTGGGCACAGGGCAGAGCAAAGAGAAGAGAGCAGCAACGCCTACATGTTGAGATCCATCTGCAAACTACTGCTGAAATATCCGAGTCAGTGCTTATCCACCTACAGCACCGTTCAGCCCACCGTGTCGTAGGCTTCTGTACTGCAGCTACAAAAGATGCAGAGCATGCCAACATCTCAGCAACCTTTGTTTAAAACAAAAGAAAGCACCGTGCATATAATTATGAGATTACCTTCATGTACGTGTTGAGTTCAGGGATCCTGCTCTCTGCAATCTCTCTCTTGTTGCCAATGAACACCTTTCCTAAAAAACAGAGACATGTACATAATAAGGTGGGAAATCAGTCAGATTCATTGGTATACTTTTAATAAATAATAGAGTAACGCAACAAACTTTACATTACTGCATGTCAAGATAGTGTCATACATTTCTTCTGGTAAATAATGCATGGACTTGAGTTTGTAAAGCACTGTTAAAGTCTTTCTGACCACTCAAAGAAACATGGTACCGCAGGTCACACCCACCCATCCACTCGCTGATGGTGGAAGGCCATCTACCAGTATAAGTTAACATTAGCTTACATATCCACACATTTAAACCCATTTGCATGAAAGCAATATTTGATCATTCAAAATTACATCCAATACTGGATGATAAGGACTTTTAATTGTATTACCAAGAAGAGAACCTTTTCACAAACAACACTGGCGAGTGGTTAAATATAATAAAGATAAATAAATAAGGACGCAGGAGTTTCTTTTCTGGACAACAAATCAGTTCGGACAACAATTTTGTCTGGATAGTTTGGTCTAGATAACAAACCGAGCACGGTAAGCAACACACATTACTTGGTAGAAAGTTGTTGTTGTTCCTGGTATGCACACGCAGCCTTCATGTGAAAATACTGGGCATGTGGTGACGTCAGCGTTTCTGATTCTGGTTTACGCGGGGGTGCCTTGAGGAGCGTATTGAAAACTCTCCACTCTGTGCCATGGTTTCAAGAGTTTCCGGGCACTCCATATAGAGTTCCCATGTAAACACAAGGCCAAAACGCATTTGACTGTATTCAGTCTGCTTCTAAAACTGTTAGCACCTATGCTAATCTCTGTATGTGTAGCCATTTCCTGCTAATGTCTCACTCGTAGCTCCCACCTCTTCCTGCTTTAGGTGTTGTCGACTGGAGATTGGCAGGATGGATCTGGCTGATTACACTGAGTCAAGTGGATCCAGCTGCTGCACAATACAAAGACTTGAATTTTCGCTGCTCCAGTTTAGGTTCTAAGGATTGTATCATATCACAGGAATGCTGGTATAACGTTTAAGAGTAGTGCTCCTTCACTGCAAAACAACACCTGTCTTTGCAGTTTGGATGTAAAACCTTTTCTTCCTGCTGGAGCACAAAACGCTGTCCACCATTTTGCAGCATAGCACACACACCATATGCTCTAAATCAGACCCCTCGACAGTTCATCATAGGCCATCCACCAGCACTGTTAAATCCAATTTAGCACAGTCCAAATGACCCTCAGACACAGTATTCAGCCCTCTTTACGCTCTCCAGTTCTCTTTCGCTCTCATTCACTCTTGACCACGATAAGTCACTCGATCCCTACAGGCATGGATTTCCTCACATTCACATAAACATCTTACTCATCACTCACATCTCCCCATCTGCAGGAGTCTCACTCTACACGAATGCCCCTCTGACCTTGAATTTACTGATAAACAGTTTGTGTTTACATTTTCCTTTGTGTTATATTTGTTGCATCCACCTTAGAGGGAGGCACTTGGGATGATGATGTGTAGCATGCTAGGTCAAAGTCTTATAGATTTAATGAACCTGAATATGAAATGGATTCTTTGAAAGAAAACAATGCAGGGCGAATAGCATAATTCTAATTTGATTCAATTTTATCAAACAGATTCCATTTAACCAAAAGGACAGAAATCTCATTTATCGGTCTCCCTCCAGTCTTTCTTTTTTCTCCATCCTGACGAGATTTGGCACGGCAATTAAACCCATCAGATCTAATATCATCAGGCAGACTCCTCAGTGGCAGATGCTAAATCAGTTTGCAGAAAAGTTGAAATGTCCTCAAATAGAAAGAGACAGAAAAGCTGAAAGTCTGAAAAGAGTTGATCTAAAACAGTAATGAATAAAAGCAATGATGATGTATGGGAACAATCTTGCTATAATAGTAAAGAAAATAAACTATTGAAACAAACTATATGACAGTAATCCAACATTAGTATTAAAAGTACATTTATAACCCAGTCATTAGTTGTTGTTTATTGGTTGTTATTATTTATGGTTGAACACAGTGATGGGAATGCTGCTACTGAAATGTAATAAGCTAAGTTATCCGTGCAAAAAACTAATCTTCACTACACTGAAGCTACACCTTAGAGAAATGTAGCAATACAACAAATTGAACTTCTCATATCTAAAGCCCCAGTCACACATTCTCGTTTCTCATGGCGATTGTGCACGATTGTCATAATCCTGACGAAATGTGCTTTGGTCATGGTGCATGCGCTACTTGGAATGGATCAGCGTTGTATAGTCGTGGATGACTGGCGGGGAACGTGGAAGGGTCACCGGTCTCAGCAGAGCGTGATGGAAGCCTAATGCAGTCCTAAAGCGAACTGTATTAGCGTGGCATGTACGGAGCTCAGTCGGGCTGATCGTGGCTCAATCCTGAAAGCTTTATGAGGACGACTGACAAGGATGTATCCGTTTGTGCCCCGACTGTGTCCCCTTCAAGATGGCGCAAGCGACGGGGTACAGTCGGGCTTACGTGACACAAACTGAGCTCAAGCGGTGCAGACATGGTGTCAGCGGGATGGAAATTCAAGGAATCCTCGTCATATTGCTGTATTAACCTAACTGGAGTGGGACGAACGCCCCCGAAGCGCTGTAGAAGCGCTACTGACGGTGTATTTACGGGTGTGTCCAGGGTTGAGACAGTCATTTCATCCCGTATCATAGCGATCACAGCAGCCTCGTCAATCGTGTACAGTCGTGCACAATTGCCATGAGAAACGGGAATGTGTGACTGGGGCATAAGCTATTTTAATCCATCCTAAATACACACTTTTATTTTTATTACTGAATTGTTATTATGTCACTGCTCTGATTGTTTCACAGATCTACTGTAAATCCGTGTTCACAAAATGATCCTTTTTTTCTGCTGCATCACTTTGATTTGCCTATTTCAGTCGTTTTGTTACTGTGTAGTCCTTTGTACGGTCCACTGTTGTCCGTTCCTCATCCTTTAAAAGTGTGTTTTTTAGATTGTGGATGAGCGCCCTGATGCTGCTCCATTGTTCACCACTGATTCCTCTCTTTGCCGGGGGAAATGTAGTTTGTTTAGACGCTACAACACTTTTTGTTCAATAAGCACTATTTGTAGAGGCATCATCACAGGCTGTAAACCTGCACTTGCTTTAAGAAAAAAAAAAGTTGCAGCCAAACCATTTTGAGAGGCACTGATCTTACTTGATGGAGTTGGTAAGAAAATAAAAAGGCATCTGAAAATAATAATCATCACACAAAGGTTGTTCTCCAGCTGTTGCATTGGCTGTGATTCTGCACCAAGAGTTAGAGACAACAATAACTGCTTTACATTAGCTACAATAACGCTGATAAACCACAATACAATACTGTATATGTCTAAAAACATAAGCTTACAGCACTTTTTACACATTAATTCTTGGATCACAACTTCACTTGCCCTGTAAGCACTGATTAGCACAACTCATTTTGATGATACCACAGAAGAGAAGGTCAGCCTGTTCATATGGAAATGTGGACTGGAAAAAAGCTCAAATTTGTACGAGAGAGCTTCAATGACACTGAACAAAAAAGATCATTGCTATCAACAGCTTCATGCGTGGAGATGAAGTGTGAGAAAGGGGCAGCAGAATTGTGGCCTGATTTGATGCATGTCAGAAAATAAGCTCTTCATTATTACCTCCATCGAGGAGGTGATGTTTTTGGCCCCATCTGGTTGTTTGTCTGACTGCCTGTTTGTTAGCAAGATTACGCAAAAACAGGGTCAAGAAATCATATAATGATGGTGACTTTATCATGGAGCTATTGCTTATAGATGTAACAGAAATATGTGACCTTGGTGGAAGGTTGTGCTGTCCGAGTGATTTCTAGTTTCATGTGCCACTTTGAGATTTTTTGTCCAAGAGTGGTGCAAAGATCCTTGAATTTAAGTTGAGCTCTGTTTGACATTGTTGTATCTAGGGTACTTTTACTTTGCAAGGAAAAATTAACAGCTTTGCTCATCTGTACTGCAGAGGAGTTGTTAATAATTTGTTCTGTTGAAAATAATAAAAGTAAATAACATGTTATTTAGTCAAAAGTGAGATTTGATGGGTGGCACACCACAGAAAACCTTGTGGGGCACTGACAGGTCTGTGTGTGCACATTTAATGACAGTAAACATATAGATCAGTAAACTGAAAATATGCTATCACGGAAATTACTGTTCATTGCATTTGTCAGTAGCACTGGAAATATATGTAGAAGATTTTCAGTAAGATATTGGTCATCATGAGTAAACCATTTAAATATGGACCTTCAACAGCTTTAACCAAAGATTCCTTATCATGGGGACTTCAGCTCTGACAGATTTTTAAAAGGATCTGACATTTTATTTTCACTCATTTGCATTTTGGAACAAAAGCTAATAAAAAAACATCACTGGCACCTTTACCCTCAGTTTGGCAACAAACACATGCAGTGAGCAACATCAAGAGAGGGATGAAGCATCTCTGTGGGGAGGACGGGGAGCAGCTGAGGTTAAAGTCAAGAGATCAGGGAGCACAGCAGAGGTCCTGCTGAAGGGTTAGAACTGGCAGAGCTCCAGACATAATTTATCACCACAGGAGCAACATGATGATGAAACAGATGAAGCTACTTTAATTATGAGCTCTGAAATATTTTGTATAAAAATCGGCCTATTGGCTTATTTCTAAAACAAGATGGCAGCTTAAGAAGTTAAATAACAGTATCTGCAAATATAAACATTTCTACCAGTAGTTCCAGCCATAATATCAGCCATATATACACTCCTGATCAAATTTTAAAACCAGTTGAAAAGTTGCAAGAATTTACATTTTGAACCGTTGGATCTTAAGAAGGTTCTAAGTAGAGCTTTAAAATCCAAAAATAAGAAATGGGTGTGAGACAAAAAAAAAAAGAGTAGGCAATTTGTCAAACAATCATTAAACTGAAATAAGCTGTTCATCAACTGATCAAAAGTCAAGATCGGCATGAGTTTGAAATTCAAAGATAACTTACAGCCAGCTTAAAGTTTGATCACATTAAAAAAAACATTTTTTGAGTGTCTATTGTAAAGGCATTTATCCTGTTAAAGATAATATTGTGATTAATATTAAGCAGTGATCAGAGTTACGGTCAATTCAAATAGCACTAGCAAAGACAAATGATGTTTTTGTACCTAATTTCATACCACAGCAAAACATTATTCAAAAAATTTAGTTTTTCTACTAAATATTTTTTCCATCGACAACCTGATGTGCAAAAAACCGCAGCTCCAGGAAAGTTATTGAACATTTGATAGCAAATTTGCAGAAAATGATTGGGTGTTTCCTTGTTTGTAAACTAACACATTTGCTTTATGCTTCTCTAAGATTTGTTTTTGTCCATAAATCTTGATCCACTGGGAAACAATGTACAACTATTACAACCATTTTTTGTGTTCAAATAGAGTCAAAATAACAAAGAGATGATCATGAAATAACAATTGCATAGCAAAATGCTTGCCATTATAGTTTATGCTATATTTTCTGTTATGTGAATTAAATTTTTTGCAGCCCTGGGTTGAAAATGTTGATGTTTTATTGGTATCCATATGTCCTACGATATATGGGAAATGGGATTCTATCATATATCAAGTCCTTTTGGTCTTTATTAGGTCAGATGTTCATGTCCATCCTCAGATAATGAAACCAGACACTGGCTGCTGCTTCCCAACAGACTGATAAGAGGACAATAAGGCACAAACAAGACGGCAGCCTCCAGGCAGACGAGGACAAGGAGACAAAACAGACAAACTGCACTTACACAGTTTTTTTTCTTCCTTTTTAAATGAATATGGTCAATTAGCAAACACCAACATAAAAATGCACACATTTTTTTTCAAAACCACAAAGAGGTCTCACTTGTAGGGTGGTTTTCCCACAAATCTAATTTGATACGGTTTTCCAGCATACACGCTTATAACCAACTTAGTCAAACTAGGGATGCACAATATCATCAGTTTCCTTTCGGTATCGGCCAATATCAACCTAATAAGTTAAGTTTCAGTATCAACCCATATTGAAATTCTGCAGACATTTACAGCTGATGTATTGGCCACACATATTATCCATATATCAGCCAGAATATTGGTTAATAACACCAATGTAATTTACTGATATTGATGCACATACTCATCACTGCATGGGTACTTTTATAAATCAAGGGTTTCATTTTTGCAAGACTTAAATGCTGTTTCTCTTGTTATACACCTGTTCCTCACAAAAATAAACCGTAACACTGAAGAAACAAGTCCATTTTTCTTAAGTACCAAGCTTGTGTTCTAGCCCAGAAATATCGGTGTCAGTATTAGTATTGGTGACAATGAATTAAAAAAATATCAGCGTTTTGGACACAGGCCAAAATTCAGTATCGTGCATCCCTCAATCAAACCTGATCATATCTTTGCCATTACATGTGGGCCGGCCTGTTTAAGCGAGCACAGATCGTAACCATGGTCACTGAGAGACAGGCAGGCTCCCTCTGTGGACCTTCAGTTGTTGCATTTTGTAAGTGGAGGTAAATGGAGGCCATGTGTCAGAGTAGATGGTAACAGCACTGTGGCTACCTACAGCTTGCACGTATGAAGCCTGAGTCTACTGATGGTAGCAATTCTGTTTGGATTGAAGCAGTCATGTGCTCAGTTAGGTAACAACAGTGGTCTTTCTGTTTGCATGGTGGGTGGGAGAAGCTAGGATGGACAAAACACTTAAGAAGGTACAGTATATGGGATGGTACCATTGATACCAATGTCATTATCAACACTGCTTATTAATGCAATTCTTTATCCATTCCTGTGAATATCTGTGTGGGAAAAGGCAGACCTACACAGGTTTTCAGTGACAACTATGTCAAACACATGGCATTTCCATTATGAAATGCTGTGCTGCCTTATGAAATGTTTGCTCAAGCTGCTGGTGTTTCCACTCTTGCTAAATGTTGTACAGTTAAAGCAGGGTACACACATGAGGATTTTCTAAATATGAAGAGATTTTATCCATTAGAGATCCCACAGAAAGATTAAAATTCAGATGATAAACAGTTTTGATCACACTGTGTGTGGTGCACTCTGATAATCTCAACACAGCCCACCACACACTTGACGATTCTGTCCCACCATCAATCTAGAATCTAGTCCTCAAAGACAGAAATCATGGGAGATCCAACTGAGGAGGAAGAGATTCAACACGCAACATGGGAGAGGACATATGAGAACAGGGAATGATGGTGGTCTTGGGACTATTTTTGACGGAAAATCCTGAATTAAAAAATAAAAGACTGGAAAAAATGTAGGAGACAGCATGAACACGTTAGCTGGTTCTTCATTTCTGGATCCACCAACTTTATGTTTCAGGTCGGCCATGCTTGTTTTTGATCATGTCTGCCTCCTTGTTCCTCAGTCAGATCGCTTCTTGATTGGATAAGCTCTGCTCCACATCAAAATGTACGGAGTCATGACTCAGGAGTTGTCGGCTTTCCCCACACAAGAAGATTTTTGATCATAAATATTGAACACGTTTAACATTTACGATCGTCAGTCCTGACCCATTTTGGAAGTGATTGCTGAGACAAATTCACTCTTAACACACCTCAGACCACAGGATAATATTTAAGGATAATCTTATAAAACATAAAATAATCTGGTGTTTGTCATCTGTAGTTGGAAAAGGAGAAAGTCGGGAAAAAAAATAGCCCATTAATCTTTAAGTGTGTTTTACTTCTTTGCAATTGTTTCCACTGATTGCCTCTGATGACAGTGTGATGTACATTTGCAAGGCTTATGGGATCAAGAATGAATCAATAAGAAATTTGTTAAGCATAAAGACTGATGTTAAATATTCCTTGAGCTAACTGCTAACCCAGAAGTGGAATTTGTTTATGGCTCCCATCCCTAACCATATGATAGGTAGTATTATTTTTCCCTGGATAGGAAATTTCCTGGATAAATTGAGATACTGTATATAAATAAATTAAGGTTGCTTATTCTGTGCAACTGTCTCAACATCAGGTTGTGTTGGTTCTATAGCGGATTAAGCGGAGAGAGCATCTATCAGTCATTCAATCTTTGGGGGGAGGCGGGGCCACTCGCATGCAGAGAGTTTAAGTGGGTATCATAAGGAGTAACAAGGAAAAAAACACAAATATGAATGATGGCACAAAAGCTGCAGTTCCTTAGTCAGCTGCCACAGCCCCAATGTGGGGATATTTTAGGTTTTAAACAGAATGAACAAGGTGTGAGCTTATGAACACCAACGAGCAGATATGTTGCATTTGTTTAAAAGTAATGGCGATGGAGAAGGGGCGGTGCAGCGGAGCCTTCACCCCAACAGTCAGTGCTTACTGAGGCGTTATGTCAGCTAAGTAAATATTAAAAAAACAGGGCAAAATGCTGCGCTCACAGACAGTGTCGTTCACTACATTGCAAAAGAAATTCAACCCTTCAAAACAGTTGAACAGCCTGCAATGTTACAAACATTTGAGAAACAGTATGAGTTGACTGGGAGAACGTACATGTCACAAACGATTCCTGAACTGTGTAAACTCCACTATATTTCTTGTTTTTATTGTTGTGTGTGTTTTTATTGGATTTTTTATTCTTCACAAAGACGGGGACTGTTTTTAATTGTTTTTGGTTAGTATAATGATTTTAAGTTACATGCAATTTTTCCCAAAAGAGAGTCCATTTCATTTTCATTGTTTTTTTTCTCTTTTTTTGTTTGTGAAATTTATGACATTTTTTGTTGAGTTTATTTTATTTAAAAGCTCTTGACCTTCCAATTCTAGTTAAATGCTCTAAAGTTTATTGCTTTTGATACGGTGTACTCACTTTATTATGACATTTATTCCAGTTAAATTAATGAAAAAATAACTTTTTTAAAATAATACTGACGATAACATTGTTTATCGGCAGTAATTTTGGACAATTATTGTTCAGTAAAATTTTTTGTCATGACAGGTCTATGCACATAGTCTGGAAAGATGCAACACTCTTCAGGCTGTGGTGGTAGCAAAGGGCCAGGTAGTCAATGTAATGGTGCCACTTTGGGGCACACAGGTTATGAGGGGTTTATCTTTCCATAGGGGCTCAAGTATTTATCCAGATTTTATGTGGTGGAAGTATCATGTGACTTGCTTTATTTAATTCTTTCATTACTGCAGCCTAAGAGTACAAAGCCTTAGATGATACTGAAATTTGATAGCCCCCTTCTCAACTCGTTACTCCATACTGCAGGAGTGTTCACTCCCATCATGGATTCATCATTAACCAGAGCATATTTGAATCAAACAGAAGCTCTCCTGTCACAGACGTGGGCTTAGAGTCTGAAACAGGCAGACTATAAATGATGTCTTTCCCGTTAAGTTAAAGTCGCCACGTCTAACTTTTATAACCACACTTCTCTAAATGAGGTCCAGAACTGACCTTTTGTGATGACATAACACTGACAAGAGGGCAGACATTTTGACATCCAACCTGACAAGTCGATGCTTAGACGCAGGAATAGTTGCATTTCGTCAATTGTGAAATTATTTCAGGATTTTCTAGGTGGTTGCATCAGGTTTATTGAATTTAATGGAGGGAAGATTGCTTAAGTGCTGATATTCTAACAGCTGATGCCAGTTATTTAAAAGAACCAAAGTAGATTCTGAGGATGGCAGCAGTGTTTACCTGCCATATTTAAAATACAAATCAATTGCCTGCCGTTCTTTTATCCCCGCTGTGACATGAATAATAAAAATAAATGTAACGGGAAGACAGGCAACAAAATAGCTGAATGTTCTCCAGAGGCTAAACAATGACACAAAACACATTTCCTTGATTTCAAGAAATTAACAATTAATATAAAAATCGAATATATCGAAATGTAATATTTTCTTTAAAAGCACCTTGGTGGTAGATCTACATTCTGAGCATTTAAACTCAATCATGAATATCATTCAGAATATAATTAACAAAGATGAACTGCAGCATCTTCACTTCACATCTTTATAAAGTGTTCCTAAAATATGCTGTTCTTTACCTTTGCGTCTCCTGTTGTATTGGATTTTGTGAAAATAATGTTTGCTTAAATTTAATCTGAAGGAAAATAAACTTTGAACAAGGGCTGGGAAAAACTATATATTGATTAAATCAATTAATTTTAATTATTTTTGGCAGAAGATTTAAAAATCAAAAACACTAATCTTTCTTTAAGTTGTTGCAATGTTTGAAAATGCTAATAATAAAAAATATACAGTTTTTGTTGCGGTAAGTTTTGTCAGGTTTTTCACAAACACGTGTCTAAGCTTGTATTTGTTTTTTAAATGAGATTAACACCTATCAGAGAGTTCCATGTTAATATACTACAAATACAGCTCAGAAATAGTCTTCATGTGGACAAACCTGCCCTCAAACTACATTATCAACATTTTACGAAAATACAACAGCATGCAAATAAAAGTGTAGAGGGAAATTCTTTTTAGTTTCAGATATTGTTTAATTTTATTGACTAATTAATTTTGTCATAAATTTTGTCAACTACCTTTTTCCCCTAATAATCATTAGACTAGAACTAAAAAAATAAGTGCACATTGACTAAAACTAAAACTGAATTAGTTGACATTTTCATCAACAAATGTATGAGTCAAGAGTAGGGCTGAACAATTAATTGAAAATTAGATTAAATAGCAATATGGCTTGTTGCAATTTTCAAATCGCTGACAGTGCAATATTTTTAACCCAAAATGTGTTAAACATTTTGGCATTGTGATGTAGTTTCTTGCAATTTCATGCCTATTTTAACCTTTTTTAACCAAGTTTTTACAACTTTATGCCCATTCATCTTTTTTTTTGGCCACTGTCAGACCATGTTTGGAATTTTTACATGGTTTTTGAAATGTAATCCCAATTTTGCTGCTATAATCAATTTTCCTTAGTCACTTTTGAATTTTTGCCTTTTTTTTTTTTTTTTTGCAATTTCATACCTATTTTGCACCTATTAACTTTTTTTCCGCTTTCGTACCATTTTTTTTCACCCAGTTTTTACAATTTCATACCTATTTTGCTTCTGTTCTTCACTTCTCCACTTTTTCTCAAAACTTTTATCCTTAGATTGATTTAATGTCATATTGGTTTTACTATAAAACGATCTACTGCTCATGTTTGAACATTAAAACAATCGCAGAGTAAATCGCAATTGCAATATTGGGGAAAAATATCGCAATTAGATTATTTTCTCAAATCGTTCAGCCCGAGTCAAGAGGGACATCCAGTCACAACTGCCTTAGCTTCATGGTGGATCCAAGTTTAAACATGACTTCAGAAATTCAAGGAAACAGAAAAAATGCCTGACACTTTACACTTCATATTTAAGCCAACTAAATTTATGGTGGATTTTGTTGACTAAAATGATGCAAAATTACATCAAAACAAAATAATTGTTTCATTTCTGACACCCACATTAACCAAACCATGCCACAGAGAAAAAGTCGGCCAGCACTGTCTCAAATTTTCCATAAATTGGGATAAAGTACGAGCAGCTGTTGGCATCATTTCAGTCTGCTTCTCCTTCAGCATGAAGTGGAGCATAACAAGCATGAGCCCTTGAAGAGAAAGGTCATGCAGCAGAGTAGACTTCTATGTTTTCGTGTGTATTCATGCAGCAGCAAAGCCCTGACACAGCAAAATCACTGTAAAAATGGAGATGACAGTAACCCTGGCAACTGCTCTCCGTTCTCACTCAACAACAGGGTAACGTAACCTTTATTTTTAGAACAACGGTTTGCTCTTTAGTGAAGCACTGCAACCTGAAAAAGACGTCTGACTGTGAAGCAATATGAGATGAGGGTTTATTATCTCACTGTTAACTTTTTAATGTTACTATCATACTCTCCCACTGGTTTAATGACAGTACAGAGAGAAGGCTGTTGTTTTTCATTTACTATTTTCCGTATCAATTTTGTCACTGCTGTGATGTGTGACTGTCCAGACCCACTTTGATTGGCTGTGATAATCTTTTTATTCCATGTGAAAAACTCATAAAGCCTGAAGTGAAGCATGACTTCTTTCATGTGGACTCTGCTCTGTTGGTATTTGCAAATTGAAGAAACTCAAAAAACAGAGAAAAACAAACCATCATCACTGGGGACGGAAAAATCCTTGATCATTCTGCATTTTTAAAAATGAAAAATCAACCATGTTTGACCTTATTGAGAACTGCTATTGAGTGTTTTGGGCCCTGTGGCGGAGAATAACTTTATTAAAGCACTGATGGACAAATATTTAGCAGGACTGGAACACATGAGCAATGAGCATCACAGCACACCATATGGCCATGGTGTACCTTAACACTGACAGCTGGAAAAATCCAAACAAAAGAAAAAGAACCTTTTGATAGCTCGCTGTTACCTAGGCAGCACACATACATCAATCTGGAATCCGCAGAGCAGACGTCCTTCTCATCTGCTCAAAAAAGGCCTTGAATAGCATGTACCGTTTGTTACAAAATAAGTGATGAAATCCATTTTAAATCAGTACATTGACAGTCAATTTCCATTAGTGCTTTCATAATTTATTACCTCAGCCAAGGAGGTTATGGTTTTGCAGGCGTGTGTGTGTGTGTTTGTAAGCAACATTACGTGGACAGAAGACAGAATTTGCTGAAATTTTTTGAAATTTAAAGTAGATATTGGTAATAGCCCAATTTTCAGGGTCGAGGAATCATATCATGCTGGTAACTTGCTGACTTGTGCTCTCCACGTGCTAACTCTGTCTTGTCATTCAGACGAAAACGAGAAATCAGTGTTAATTTTTGTCATAGTTTTTGTCAACAACCTTTTTCCCCTGATGAAAACTAGACTAGATCTAAAACAAACAAGTGCGCATGAACTAAAACTAAATTAGCTGACATATTCATCAACAAATATAAAACAGACTAAAATGTTTGACAGGGACTAAATCCAATCAGACCTAATTCAGTCATGTAGAAAGTAGAGACAAGTTAGGAAAATATCCAGTCACAGCTACTTTTGTTGTGTGGAAAGGTTGGATGAGTTTAGAGGGTCATCAAGCCACAACTGCCTGAACTAGCTCTCATTCCAGGTTCATATTGTTAACCTGGTCCGTAAACTGAAGGCAACGCTTGAATTTTTCTACAGGAACAAATCCTGTTTTTCCCTCAGAGCTCGAAAATATCATGTCTCTGCAACCTTTCTATCATTAATTGTCTATGGCGATGTTCTGTATATGAGTGCCTCAACCAAATGCCTCCAGACTCTGGACACTATATCATTGTGCATTGTGTTTTGTTACTGGCTGCGGACGTCTCACTCATCATTGTGACCTTTATGCCAAAGCTGAGTGGCCCTCCTTGAGCTCCCAGAGGTATACCCACTGGATGCTGCTGATCTATAAATCTCTTCTGGGATTATTACCATCCTGTCTATGCTCACTGCTGCAGAAGTCGAGGAGCACCTACGCCTTACGCTCTTGTGCAGTCTATCATTTACACGTGCCCAGAGTCCGATCTGACTTTGGAAAAAGAGCTTCATCTTACGCTGCCCCCACAGCCTGGAACACGATACAGACTGAACTGAAAATGGCTGAACTGGTGTCACTCAAAAGCTTTCCATCTTTCCATCTTGCTCACCAGTAGGGATGTAACGGTTACCGGTAAAATGGTAAACCGCGGTAAAATTTCCCAAGGTAATCATTACTGTGTCCTATAAAAATGGCAATTTTTGATTACCACACTGCGTCAAAATTGCACTGTGATGCTGCTCTTTGCCTGGAAAAGCCTGAACTATGAGTCTGTTCCTCAGCCTCATGGGAAGCGTGCATGCGCTGCATTGTTTGGCCTCAGCGAAAATAAGAGACACAGCGGAAAGTTCCCTCTGGAAATGGACTCTGAAGTCTGGTTAAATTTTGGATTTTACAAGGTTGCCAAAGGGAAACTGATAGAAGACAGTCTCCCTGTCTTAACACAAAGCTGTGTCGAAAGAAAAAGACGTGCACGGTTAAGACTGCCGTAACTCCTCGAGTAAATGAACTGACCGAGCCGTAGAGAGAGAGAGTGAGAGATAGATAAGATTCAATGAGCCATACCAGAGAGAATTACAGGCGGTTTGACAGTATTATCTGTCTAAATAATGTATAAATCTTGTAAATAATAGCATTAGTATCATTCTGGAGGGTGTTCTTGCCGTTCTTTTGCCGTGTATTCGCCGAATTTCAAAATTGATCGTCTTTCTCTGTCAAAGTTCATGTTTTATGGATTTAATCGATCGTACTTTGGAAATATTATAGGAAAAAATATCGAGGGTATCTGCCATGGAGAGGGAAGACTAGGGGATAGTCACAAAGGGGGCTAACAGCTTCAGGGACTATCGTCAGTTAAAAAAAAAAAAAAAAGGCCTGGACATGGTCTAACACTAATGCTGCAGGCAAACAAAAATCTGTGTTTATATGCAAAATAGGTTATTTGTTGTTCATTTTCAATTGTTTATAAGGAGAATCCTGTAAAAAATAAAATCTGTTGATTTCTTGTAATCACACACTGTTTAAGCATTTATAAAAATAATGAAAAATTTTCATATCGTTACACCCCTACTCACCAGACAGCAAGAATCCTATGAACAATGCCTGTGCTTTTAATCGAAGCTGTCCTGAAAAATTACTGCTCTTCCATTGTCAAGTTGTTGTTTTTGACATAATTATTGGATTTAATTTATTGCCTGAACCTTTTTTTCATTTTTATTGATATCTGGCATGTGCTGCTGACCTCTTGGCCAGGTCCCGTTGTAAATGATATCCTGATCTCAGTGGGATTTATCTGGTTAAATAAAGGTTACATAAAAATAAGAAATAAACTTCATGGTGGAGGGATCCAAGTGTAAAACATGACTTCAGAAATTCACAGAAACATAAAAAAAATCCCTCACACTTTACACTTCATATTTTAGTTGACTACATTTACAGTAGATTTCTTTGACTAAAACTTTGTGAAATATCATCAACAAAAAATGGACTAAAATTTAAACAATGTAGATGACTAAATTTAGACTAAAACTTGAAGAAATGTTAGGCAAAAAAGTATTGTAAAAAATAAAAACTGGTTTCTAAATATTTTTTAAGAACATGAAAGCAAAACTTGATTCTTGTATTTTTTTGCCACATGGGTTTTTTTTCCTTGATAGAGAAAAAATTGTATTAAAATCTGTAACTGAGTTTGGTAAAAAGAAAAAAAGAGAAAGATTTTTGTGCAGCTTCAATGCATGAAAACCTACATTCAAAATAGTAAGTAAGAAGCAGAGGTGGGAAGAGCTGACAGAGTGTCTTTACGTTAATCTTGTTTGTTTGACAGCTTGTTCAATGATAAAATACACAGTGTTATGAATCCAGCAAGGTCTGGTAAGTATATTATTTTATCAATACTGTCTGGGAGGTTTAAATATTATGTGGAGAATTTTATTTCCACATTACATATATACTATTTAGGCAGCACCCCGGAGCTCAATAACAAGTCACAAGAATTGGAAATAAGTGACAATGATCGTATACTTAGTTTGTCAGACTTGAAAACATGAAGTTTTGTCTGTAATGAATCCTCTGCTGAAGTCCTCTTTGGAGCTATGAGACAGACGTGTATTTGAACAATGTGAAATCAGACACCGTGCTGAGCGCTGAACTGTGAGGTGTTTAGAGCCGCTGCAGTTATCAGTGCTGAAAACTCACCTGGAATAGAGGGCAGGACGCAGCTGTTAGGACCAGGTTTGTCTGGGTCTTCAGGAGAATATTTGGATTCAAGGATCTGGTGCAGGTTGAAAAACTCTCTGTACCTCCTGTAGATGAGATATTTACTCCCTCCTTTGGTCCTCACCTCGATCACAAACATCTGAGAGAGAGAAACAGGACAACTAAGTGTGATGGGAACTTATTTACAGCAGTTTATGATATTTAATGTCTGTAAAAACAAAATGAACTTGCATAGTAGTCGATGAAGCCTTTCTTCTCCTCAATATCAGCGATGGTTGCAGATATTGCGATATTGTGAGGAAGTTGGTCAAAGTCACTGTGATGAAATATAACCAAATTAGGACATTTGGGTATTTCAAGCCACACCAACCAACTTTGAAACCTTCATTTTAGTAGACATTTGAGTCAAATTAACATTACGTTAATCCTTATTAGTCAGCATTTGCAAAGGATGGAATCAACAATCTAAACAGATGTTAAATGCATGCCACTTCAACCCTTTGACTTCCACATTGGCAAAAACAATATTTGTTGGTAAAAATGTGTCCCTGTCTCTTTATTTCTTCAAAATGATAATTTTTTCCATACAAAGACATCATAGAATGCTTAATTTCTTAAACTTACATTTAACTTTGCTCTTTCTTTATAAGTTTTCTGGGGAGCTGTTCAGCACAGAGTCACTTCCATTATTTCCCCCAGTTTTTAGACAATGACATTCATATAGCAGCACTACCCAGTGGATATAATTAGTGTTAAATATCATATTCAAAGAGGTTTACAGAGTTTTAAAAACAGTAATATAGCAGCCAAAAAAGTCAACCGTGCGGTCACAATGCCAGTCAAAGGGATAATATGCCTTTACAATCACGATTAACAGGTCTTTTTATGATTTAACATGATTTTTTTAACTTAAGAAATTAAATAGGTATTTGTGTTTGTATGTTTTAAGGGCCTCAAACCATGTGTCCAAACTTTTCACTATGGGACCCTCTTAGTCAGATGAAATAGTTTTTGAGTCCCTCTATCCGCTCACAATACCCTTCATTACACAAATATTCAACAAAGTTCAATTAGTAAAACAACAAACAGACAGTAATCCATCTTGACTTCTTAGGAATACCTATAGCTACTAAAAAATTGGACGCAATGCTTTCTTCTAGGTAGAGGAGGGGGAAAAGGGTGTTGACAAAGTTTCAAAACAGTCATGGCGTCTGCCTACGAAGAGCCGAAAACACACAGGTAGGTGGAGGCTGCATAGCTATTACATAACAAAACCCTGGAAGTAAAAACAGAGCATTTTAAATATTTTCTGTAAAGAGACATTGCGCATTTCCTGTGAACAGAGAATTTAGTCAAATCTGTCATGTTCCTCTGCTCCACAAGCCCCTTCTAACAACATTAAAAGCAAAGTAAATTATTTTTTTGACATGGGACCCTTAAGCAATAATATGTTTAGCTGGGCAACGTTGAATTAATCCCATATTATCATACCTGCAGTGCAGTAAAACTGTCTTAAAATAAAATTAATTACATTATTTTAAATATATAGTTCACAATCAAATAAAGTATGGCTGATAAACAACATGCTGATAACAAACACACTTGTGTTGACTGGTAAAACTCACCCCGCCCTCACTTCATATTAATTTAACACGCAGCACAAATAAAAAAGTGATGTGAAACTCCCACCTAAGAATAACTTCGTAAGTGATTAAACTTGCGAGCCAAAAGTTTAAACTTATTTTTTAACCAGTAGTTTGAAGCATATGTGCTTCAAAATCATACTTTCTCAGAAAAGGCACAGTACAGTATCAGTGGTTTGCTATTTTAACCCCCTTCAGTCCGTCAAATCAAACTCACCTCTCGTCTCGGAGCTGCTGAGGAAGCGACATGATGTCCTTCACCTGTTTGATGACAAACTCACAGAGATAGAAACTTTGGCCAAGTGCTGAGTAAAGCTCTTCTCTCAGAGATGTTTCTGAGGACAACACTTGAACTTTACAGCAGGACAAACTGAAAGTTTCGTGTTACTGTGCGGAACCAGGTGCAGGAAGCTGAAGTTCCCCAAAAGCAGAGGGAGGATGGTTTGTTGAATCGGTGGGTGCTGCCCTGTCATGGTGGGCGGGGAGGGAGCAGATAGGTTAAAAAAAAAAGGCTGAGGACAGGTAGCACGAGACGACGGCTGGATCAAAGTAGTGGTGGGATTTTCGTGTCTAATTAGTGATCTGGATCATTTTGCTCATTTAAATGATCCGGATTATTTGTCTCAGTTTCTTCATTTCATCCTATTTGAGCTTATTTCTTTTCTCAGAGACTTTCTTTGTACTGATCTAAAACTGGTGTGAGTAAATTTAACGTAATTTTTGCTTTATTTGCTTCATTTTTGGATTGTCCTTTTAGTTATTTTCTAAAATGTGCTGTCCCCCCTTACTGACTTGGTAAAATCTGCTCACTTGCCAGACCACGCGGTCTGACCTTTAGGAATCTGGTGAATGGACTGAACTGATGCAATCAAATAATCAATCAACCTTTATCTGTATAGCGGCATATTATAACAAATGTTATCTCAAGATGCTTTACAATAGTGCAGGAGGAAGCCATTCTCTTAATTTTAGACAACAGTAGGGGGGTGTGCGGACACAAAGGGACTAAACTAAGAATTGATGACAGCGACAAAATCTAAATGATGCCCAGACCATAAATTTGTCCTTGTCACAAATGTATATTTTGAATTAAAATTTATTAGGGGTTAGTCAATTGAAGTGTGGCACCTCATTTTCAAGAGAGTCCTCCTGATAAAAATTAAACCTCATGTGTTAGGTAAGCATCTGTGCTAGCCTCAAGGCTAAGATAGCCTCATTTTAAATAAAAATAAAAAAAGTCAAGTAGGAAATGTTAAAAGTACTGTTGGGTTTAAATGTTTGCCCAAAATCCAGAATTCAAACCATTGTGTAAGAAATGGCCATGATATCTCTAACCAAACCATTAAACTGTAGTCCAATGGGCCCCCACACATGTAAAGATTAAATGATCACTCTTGTTGGGGTGGTGTGGGGGTTACATTTACAAAAAAAAGTTGCACTGAGGAATCATTAGAAAAAAATGATTTTTTTTTTGTTCCCCTTTTAATTTATCTATTTTAATGTTTATTCAAATGGGATATTGTATATGAGGAGCCTATTCAAGATTTATGTAAATATGCCAGATTTAGCACATTGCTATTGTCAAACTGTAGTTCCAACAGTTTGTTGGCAGACTTTCAGGTTAACTGAGGCCAACACATAACAATGCTACAAAATACCAAAAAAGACAAAAATAAGAGCCAGAACTCATCTTTGAGTTCACATGAACAACATTCATAGTGGTTGTTTTATATCTTAAAATGTGGAAGTTTAATGTTTGTAGTATCACTTTTGATAGTCCAGGTCTGCATCTTCTGAAGAAAATGATGGAGATGAATTCGTAAAATCCAGAAACAAGTTAGCGAACAGTGACTATGACTTACATTTTGTTGCATGAAGGATTGATGTTAGAAAGTATTAAATGCCCACACAGCGAGTGATCATTTCCATCGATTATCGATTTAAACAACTGACACTGTTGTGATGTACTTATTGCAAAAGTCCATAATATGTTAATAATGAAGCTGAAGTTTATTTTGCAGCCATAGTGTGAACAGATTTATTTCATTTGGCTTGTGATAGGCATAAATACCATTTATTGTGTCAGAGAGTGGTATTTAGATAATTACAAAAGTAAATAGGACCCTTGGGCAAACTCAGCTTATGTCATTATTACAGTCAGCAGTAACAAGCTGCATTATCATCAATTACGCAGGCTGGTAGCAAATATGGACAGCTTGCACAAATACTAAGATTGACATTTCTGTTTTTGTAGCCCGATTTTGTTTACGTGTGACACAGGCTGTGTGATTTGGCAGAGGGAGAATGTGCAATGTAGTGTGTCAACTTATGAATCAATCAAATGAAAAAGGAAAACAATTGAACTTACCCTCGTCTCACCAGTGTCTTTACATCATGTTGGTCAGGTGCATGCTCCTTTTAAAGGCTCTTACTCTGTATTTGTTTTCACTGCTTCATAAATTTGTTAAGAGCATGTAAACCCCAGAATGAATCCTCAGAAATATGGTGCATTATCACCTGTGAAATAAACAAGTAAGTTATTTTAGGTGTTAACACTGGGATATGTGTTAATGAGCTTATGTTGCACTTAAATAAGTAAGTGTAGCAGGGGTCATTATAGCAAAATAATCAACTGCAAATTAGATTTTAAACGCAGATTTTAAAGCAGAAACCTTTTGGTAAATATGTGTCTTGAGTTTGGAGTGTCAAAGTAACAAGCAGCCTGTGCAGTCCAGAGGTGTTGAGCGAAGCATTTTAAACATCAACAATCACTCCCACATCCTCTTTGACTGATTGGTTTGAATACTACAAAGATGGGAGATGCCTGTTGTCTATTGTGAGTGTCTTCCAGCCTCCCACACTGAGTCACACAATGAAGGATTCATTAATGTCACACAAACAAAAACACAACCGTACTCCAGTTTAGAAAAACAAAACTGAATGGGCTTTCAGTCTGCAACTTACTTTGTAGAATGAGTAACATCCAAAGAAGCATGTAAGGCGTGAACAGAACTAACTTTTTATGGGCACTCCTGATTTTGAGGTGCTTTGGGCAAGTTGTATTTCTGCTTGAGCTGTTTGATACCTTTCCTTTGTTGTGTCTCTATTTCATGTAAAATGAACAAATTAATCCTTTTAGTAGCTTCATTGTAAAGGTGACATCGTTCTCCCCCACATAGGAATAATATTGAATCACCTGAAAAAGAGTGCAGTTACACAGCAGATAGAGAAGAGTTGTAATTTTAGTGCTTCAAAATTTCAGCAATTAAAGAGGGAAATATACTGCTATACCACTTTCACACTAAAATTAGCGGGTCAACGCAGGTTTTTCAACGTGGGTTAACCTGGTAACAATAGGCAAGTGACTCCCTTCTCACTGCCAGCAGATCTGAGTCTAATCGGCAGCAGACAAGCTGCATGGCTGTTTTTTTTCCTCAGGTGCATCAAGCAGATGTCATCACGTTGATGGCATCATCAGCGCAGCCCCTCCATGTAAACAATGGAGAGGAGCATGGAGGCCGTGAACATGGTTTTCTTTATTTTGCAGTTTCGTCCCTTTTTAAAAATACAAACTCGATGCTGATGATACAAAGGTGGATGGAATTTGTTGCTGAGATGGCAAAGAGTCACATAAGTTACAGACTGAGGGGGCAGGCGTGATATTATGTTGTGGGGACGGTACGGCAACATCATACATAAATTAGCAGGCTAACCCGGGTGTGATATTCTCACTGAAGCCGATTGGAGGCAAGCCTAGAAAAACCCGCGTTGTTTGCAGGGTCAATCAACCCGGATGGAAATGCCGATTAAACCCCTTCAAACTGCCGATAGGAGCCAATTGTTACCGGGTTTAAGTGGGTTTTTTGGCCAGTCTGAAAGGGTAAGCCTATTAGAGGGTTACAGGAGATTTTAATAATGAGCTCTGATTGGCTGTCCAAACCATGTCTGGTGTAGTGGGAGGGGTTAAAGGGGGTGGAGATGACTTCTGTAAAAAGTCACAGCATCTGCCTGTGATGAGCAGAATGCACTCATGTAGGTGGAGGCTGTGTAGCTCTAAACAGCAGGTAATAAAACCAGAGAAATTTAATGGCCATTTTCTTTAAAGAGACAGAGCACATTCCTCTGTGAACAGAGAGTTTAGTAAAGGATGTTGTGTTCTTCAGCTTCACAAGCCTCTTCTAGCAACATTGAAAGCAGAGAAAATTGATTTTGCAGGACATAGGACCTTTTTTCATTATAAAAATTTGCCCTACCCTGGTCTAGGCCATCAGAACAGTAAGAACAATTTTTTAGTTGGAGCTTGAAATTATTAATCTCAGCTGTTGTTATACTGAAACAAAGGGGAAAAGACATATAGATGACACTTTTTTACATCTTCAAAATCAAAAGTAGAGCTCACTGGCTGTGATCCATTGTGTTCCTGAGCAATAATCACTGAATCTAATTACCTCCGCCAAGAAGGTTATGTTATGGCCAGAGTCTGTTTTTTTTTTTTTTGTTTGTTTCTCTGTTAGCAACATAACTCAAAAAGTTATGGACGAATGGCGATGAAATTTTTTAGGAAATGTCCGTATTGGGACAAGGAACAAATGATCCGATTTTGGGAGTAAGCCGGATCAGCTTAAAACCGCCATGACGAAAAATGCGACTTTTGTACATAACTAGAACAAAAATAAATATCATTATGAATCCAATTGCTAATGATGTGTTTCATGGTCAAGTAATCTAAATATTTAGATGAAATAAAGGTAGGACTAACATTTATGGTGAAAATCACAATATGGCGGAGGACTGTGGTGGTGGCTAAGGTCTGCGCTCTCAGAGTGCTTTTCTAGTTTTTTTCTTTGGTGATCGTTTGAAAGGTGATGTTCTCTGACATTAGAGCTATGATACCATTTCTTTTTTCTTTTTTTTTTTACCTCCGCCAATAAGGTTGTGTTTTTGCTAGCATATATATGTTTGTTTGTTCGTAAGCATGATTACGCAAAAACTACTGGACAGACTTTACTGAAATTTTCAAGAAACGTTGGTAATAGCCCAACTTAGTAATGATTAGATTGTGGTGGTGATCCAGATAACTGCCATTAGTGAACAATTGTTTTGCTCAATAACTGTCTAACTAATAATATCATGATTCTGAGAGCTAATGTGGATTTCAGGGTCAAGAATCATATCATGATGGTAACTTAATCATGGAACAACTGCTTTTAGATCTAACAGCAATATGTGAGCTACCTTGTTGGAGGTTTGAGCTCCTCAAGTGCTTTCTAGTTGGCTTTAAAATATTTACAGGGTTGTGTTGTATTTTAGGCTGTGTTCAGGAGATAACCCGTCACCTCCACCTATTTGGTCAACATCATTTTCCTTCATGCAGTCCAGTCTCACATTCTTTCTTTAGTCTCTCATCTCTTATCTCACCTGAAGCTGCAAGTGCACATTCCCCAACACACATGCACACCTTTACACAAGCACGCCATGGCCCAGCATCCAACTCTCAAACTTCTTTTACACAGAAAGCTGCACTGATCACCTTTTCCTAGATTAATCTAAAAAGAACAAATTTGAATGAAGGCACCATAGGGCTCAGTTACAGAGCCGATTAAAGCCTTTAACACTAGATGTCAGCAAAGTCTTTGGTGTGCTGGAGTCTTGTGTTGAAGTCAGAGAGACAGAGCTAAGACTTGATTCACCCTCTAGTCTTAAACCTTTAACACGCTGCTGAAGAAGAAATGGATTTGGTCAAGGTTTCTATTTCATCTTTATCCATCTGGTCTCTTTTTGACGTTACTTCTCTTTCTGTCTGTTAAGATAACAGCCACTGACCATCAATAGCGTGTTTATGTTGATGGACAATAACTGCACTGTAGCCTGTTTGCTATCATTTCACCTGGTTTGCTGCATCAGTGACCGCACACAGACAGACAAAGAAGAAAGTAAAACGAAAACAGATGCTGCATGCTTCAGTGAGCAAAAATATGGTGTTTAACTAAGCCACGTTCACAGGGAGTCTTCCCTTTTCATTCAGTTTGCATTGAGACAGAAACATATTCATAAATATTTCAGAGCATATTTGTGTGCAAACAGTAAGAACAACGAGAGAAAAAAGGGATGTGGGAAAAGAGGATGTGGGAGTGTGAGGAAATCTGTGTATGTGTGAATGTTTGCTCGTAACACCAGCTCTAAACGACAAAGGGGAAGTATCTCACAATAAAGAAAAAAACTGAGCTGCCATCCAACAATACTATGTTTCAAAGTGACTTACAAGTGTTGGACTGTAGAAGTATTGCACTGATTTTTAGTTTTTTTTTATGGAAAATGACTGGTTAAAAATGTCTCCTTAATGGTTTTGATAGATCTGCGCCACAATGGTAAGCACTCAGAGTGACAGTTATGTTGACTGACACTCTAAGCTCACTTTAATGGCCGTTCAGGTAGATGCTGCTATGTCAAACAACGTCATTCCTCTGCAGATTATATTTATTATGAATATTAATTTTAATATTAGATTGCCCTCTCTATCCATGGTTTTATTGACTATACATTAACAGTAATGATCTTTACAACCATACAGACATGATGCCCCTCTGGCAAATGAGATGCCACATCTCAAGAAGCATAACTTTAATACATTTATAGTCAGCAAATATGGTGCCATATAAATAAACATTGATTTATTGACAGGTGGCACGGTGGTGCAGCAGGTAGTGCGCGTGCCTCACAGCAAAAAAGTGCCTGGTCAATTCCCGGGTTGGACAGGGGCCATTTTGTGAAAAGTTTGCATGTTCTTCCCATGTATGCATGATTTCCCTCTGGGGAACTCCGGCTTCCTCCCACAGACCAAAAACATGCTCATTAGGTTAATTGGTGACTCTAAAAGTTGTCCTTAGGTATGAGTGTGAGTATGAATGGTTGTCCGTCTCTCTATGTGGCCCTGTGATTGACTGGTGACCGGTTCAGGGTGTACCCCGCCTCTCGCCCAATGACAGCTAGGATAGGCTCCAGCCCCCCCGACCCCAAAAGGGATAAAGGAGTATAGAAAATGAATGAATGATTGACAGACTCTTCATGAAGCAGAGGCAGATGTGATGAGGACAGATTTAAGATCTGGGTGTCCACTTCCAGATGTATGTGTGTGTGCACACAAATATATCTACTATATGTGCATGCGTATATGTATATCTGTAAAATCAGGAGTATTGCTTCAGCCTGCTCTGCCTTGAGATAACACTTGTTGTGAACTGGAGGTATACAACTAAAGATTGTTTGACTGACTGACACTGAGATCTACATGTGTCATAATAATGGATGCAGGGAACAGAGTTGTTGCCTTGATGTGTTTTTATAACAAAAACATTGTATGCATTTATGCAACTTAAACAATATCATTCCTACACTTTAAAAAGTATAAATGAAATTAAAATAAACTGATAAATGATCAAAAATAGTACCATTCAAGTATAATTTTAAATACAGTGCAGCTTATACTTGTACTTTTCAGAAGGCCTGAACATTTTTCATGATGTAGACACATGTCTGATTTATGTTTAAAAATGACAAAATGAAACTTTAGAACCATAAAATGAAGGTTATTAATGCAGCAATCATTTGAGTTAGGATGAAGCCCTGAAGTGACTGTAACTCTGCACTTTTTGCATTTTCAAAATCAGATTGGCAAACTCTGGCTTTCTCTGAGCATTCATCTAACTGTTGTTACTTTCTGTTAATGATTTTAAATGTGACAACCAAACTGGTCAGAGTTATTATTCAAAGACTTTCAGGTAAAATCTTGGACTTAACTTTTTTTTCAATCATTTATTATCAAACCAGCCATTGTAATTAGATCACTATGCATTTTGTGAAGGTCACAAGTATGCAATAACATAACCTTATGTCCTAAGAGCCTCTTCATCCACGATATTGATGTCTTATAATATGAATGATTTACTGGAATTTAATGTCTTGCTTAGTTTCTTAAGCAAAAACTAGAGGACAGAGAGAGAAGAAAAGTTCATATTCATCATGACCTGGTGTGTGTGCTCACTGATATGATTCCAGATTATGTGACAATCTGACTTTATCTTCTTTATAAACTTGATGCCCCAGCTCCAAATATGTCAATATCAGCCCAGGATCTTTATTCTCTTTGACTGCATACCTGCTTTTTACGAATGTTGACACCCTGTGCTCTTTGCCACTAAATGCCTGGAATTCCTCTCACTCACTCTGACTGTGACGTCATGTTCACCTGACAGGTATCAGATTTATGACATGTGCTCATGCTGCTTACATGACAGATACAAATGGGCTCACCTGTGTGCCTAGGGGTGTTATTTGTCTTAAATGAGAACGATCAGGGGACAAGCTGGTTTGTTGCTATCTTTAGTATGCAGACAATCCAGCACCTAAAACCACCACAAACGTGGTCTAAAGTCCAAAGTCTATGAAGCAGAGTGTTCTTGTTACTTAGAGGACACATTGGTGAAATCTACACACATCCATGAGAAGTACAACACACAATTCCCACTTTTATACCAGAGTATTTGTTGCTTAATTCATATTGTGTTTATTAGCCGAATGATTTCTTTGAAGCACTCCTCAGTGTGCACTCACTTAGAGGCAAGAAAAACACACACAATTAAAGACTTTCCTTCAACTTAGTGTTCATTTAAAAGTTTGTATGCATAATTATGAGTGCTGCCTATTATTCAGATATTATAGCCTGTCCAGATTGTTTTATGCATGCAATAGAGAATACAGCCAATAATACCAGCACAGCATCAAAAGATGTATAAAATGTATATTGCTCATCCTTGAAGTAAAGTGTACTTGCAGCAAATTTTGAATAAAATTCTGTTTAGACGCTTTTAAGCTATAGTGTTTACGAGCAAATGTCAGTATATATAGAGTGGTGCACGAATGACTCCAAAAATGTATGTGAGTTAGCACTTAGCACGTCCTGGTTCCCAGTGCTGAAATGGGATTTAGAATACTGGTTTCAGACTATTACCTGAAAAAAGATTTGTGATGAACACTTGCTGATGAAATTTTATTGTTCAATCTGAAATAATAAAGTGCATCTGATGGGCTGTTGAAGTGTGAAGTTTGAAAAAACAGTTGCTTAAAAACTGCATTTAAGGAGTACAAAAATGGCTATAGACCCTTCTGCAAGCATTTCTGATCATTTGCATTAATCACTAATTCATACAATTGCCAAAGTCACCATCAGCAACTTGATCAGGTCATTTGATTCAGTGGGAATTCTCAAACAAGGTCACAACAAGTGTTGTAGTCCCTTAGTGGCTAAACAATAGCTGTTTACTCTCGCTGATTATGTTCAAGCTGAGTTAAGGTTATCCCAAGGAATAGAAACAAGTATTTTATCATTTTTGGTTAGCTGTATGGGCAGCAATTATCCAAATCGCAGAGAAAAATCTCACTGGCCTTTAACCAATTTCTTAACTTTAATTGATTTAATGAATTTCTTAACTTAACTCAACTTTATTGTATTTTGTAACTCCACTTTTGTCAAGAGAACAAGCATGATGCTAACCTCTGCATTAGCAAAAAAAAAAATGTCATCCTACTACCAATATATTCTGCTCATACTTGAGTCAGAGTGCACATATTTGCAAAGTTTGAAGAATATCCTTTATGTAACACTTTCACTAAAACAACTTTTCCCTTTGCTCCTCAACTGACTTTTTTTTTTTTAATTTGAAGCAATTCTCTCAAAGAGGTCTTGTACCATCAAATTCACAAGCGAGGGATGAACACCGGACAGGATTTACTTGACTGTTGGTCTTTAAAATCTAATCAGTTCATTCTTAGACTGAACTGGACATGTTTACAAAGTCTGAAGAAAACCTCTCAAGCTTTCTTGATGTTTCTTAGTAGCACGAAGTCCCAAATGGATGGACTACTTGTAGTTATAGATTCTGTTGTCCCTGGCTATTTTGGCAGTATAACAGGCAAAATAAAGTGTGACAGTGTACAACTGTGTATACGCATTAACTCCATTTCTGTTTCCATGTTGTCAGATTTAGATCCTTATAACGCTGCTCATACATCAGATCATTGCCTGCCATGAAATGCACAAACAGTCTTCAAGGCCGGGCCAGCTGTCAGTCTGTTGTATGTGTTGGTGTGTGGTGTTGCTAAAGAAAGTGTCTATGTGTAAAAGACGGTTTGTGTATGGTTTAATCCATGCCAACTTTGGATTACAAGTTTGAAACCTGAGTATTTAGTAAAATAAACTGATGATTAAATATAATAAGCCGTCAGGTTGACAGACAAACCAAAAACACCCACACATACTGTAAACACACACACAGAAACTGAGACTGACAGAAAGTGTCGACAAACACACAGCTTGTGTTTACCATGCTGACAGCTGTTACTGCAGAGACATCATAAGGGAAGGAAGACGAGGAGGAATGAGCACACGCAGAATGTTGATGTTAAAGCATGCAATATTTTCATCCATATTCTAAAAATCCATAACACACTTCCAAAATGTCCCCCAAAGATCATCTTTAACAAATCCATGTTAACAGGAATCTAAATAGTTTATATTAGTAGCTTTTCTGCAATATTTTGGGATAACAAGCTACTCTGGTGTGAAATTAAGTTCAGACATAATGTATTTACGAAAGATACATTGTGTACAAATTTACCCTTAAATGTCTAAATCAGTTCGAAAAACCGATGTTACATCCACCCTCAGGTGTGTTATTTAATGAGTCAGGTCACTTGTGAGGAGTTTTACTGAGGTTCTCCCTTAACTTTAATGAAGCTCATTATTGGGGTGATATGTAGGGAGAAATAGAGCTGTGACACCTGAAAGATGCAGCCGCAAAAAAGCACATGCATGAATCTGGTATGAAAACCAAATGGTTCTTTAACCTGTACTGGCATGCACATCAGCCATGCACTTGCCTTAAACAAACTGTTCTGCACAAAGTCTCTTAAACAAGCTTAGTCTGATTCTAAACTAGAAAATGTTCCTGATTCCAACCCCTATCTCTACACATCATCTTTTGTTGTTGTTTGAAGGCAATCCTCCTAAACATTAGCCTTGCAGAGCAGACAGTCCTGCCTGATTCTGAAATCTTGCAGATCCGTCTTGCCAGCCTCCATTGTCCAACGAATTCACTCGGCTGAATTCTTAACGGCCCAATCAGGGAAGAGAGGCGGGAGCTGCAGAATGCGGACATGACGACAACCGGAAGTTGAGAACTGGAAGTTGAGAACAGACATGCCGATTAGTCTATTGTCCTCATGGCTACTCAGTGAAATTTGGCTAAATCTGCCCTCCTCAGAAGTTTACTTATAGGGATTGTCTCTGATGAGGTTCATGTCACATATAAGTGTTAAATGAATCATCTGTGTGATACAATTTAGTGTAAGACGATAGTATAAGGCCATTAGCTGTTAGAAGCTAAGTTAGCGGCTAATGGCTAACAGTCATTAACTGTTGTTAGCTGTTAGTGGCTAAGTTAGCAGCTAATGGTCATTAACTGTTGTCAGCTGTTAGTGTCTAAATTAGCCGCTATGGCTAATGTCCATGAACTGTTTTTAACTGTTGTTAGTCAAATAACAACAGAAATATTTCTGTGGCAGATATATGGAGCTGTCCATCTGGCTTGTCAGGTTACGTAAACATACCGTGGGCCCTAATTTCCTGGTGCAGTGCAGGGTGGCAGAGCCTGGTGCACCCTGCGCAGTGGTAATTTTGTCCACCGCACCAGGGGGAGGTGCCGACAGATACAGCTTGGCGCAGTGACAATGTCATGCCAAAAAACTGTGCAGAAGGTGTGCTGAAAGCTCACCAGCTCCAGCCTGGCCTATTACATTACAGGACTTAAGACGGAGAGAGGCCAGACTGCATGTACCGTATCAGCAGGGAGAGCAGCAGAGGTCACGGGAGAGGAGTGACCACCTGGCTGCACAACTCTGTCCTTAAATGTGCTTATATGCCTACTGTTTATACATGTCTTTGGCCACAATTTACTCTGTCACGTTAAAGGTACACAAAATCACACGCATTTCCTTCCTCTTCCTCCTCTCTGACTGCTGGTTGGAGAAGGAAAGAGGGAAACTGAGGAGAGCCATCCTCCCCTAGTCCAGGGATTCAGACCAGAGGAGGATGGCTGCATCTACCAGCCTACTGAGGCTGGAGTCAATGGAGGAGGGACTGAAATTGTCATTGCGTCTCACCCACAGTCCATTTAAAGGCAAGAAGAGGCATTCATTTGATTGGTGGAGGTTTCACTCAGCTGTGTTACACCCACTCAGGCCTTCTCTCCTCCCTCTCTGGCACTTGCGTGCGGGGCAGGGACGGAGGCGTGGGTGCACCTTTCTGTGCCTCTATACGCCGTGCAGGAAACTTGCAAAGTGTGCTGGACACACCCTGTCAGTAAGGTGCGTGAGGCACAGGGCAGGTGTGCCATGCCTGAGCCTGATCTATGATATTAGAGCCCCATGTGTGTAAGTTTAGAAATTATAATTTTAGAGAACATGCCTCTCAAAAAGAAGGTTGCCAGTTCGATCTCTGGGCCTGTGTGAAGTTTGTATGTTCGTTTGTTCATGCATGGGTTCTCTCTGGGCACAACAGCTTCCTCCCACAGACATAAACATGCTAATTTGACTGACTCCTGACTCTAAATTGCCCTTAGGTATGAGTGTGAGAATGGATGGTTGTCGTCTCTCTAGGTTGCCCTGTGATCGGCTGGAGACCGGATCAGGGTGTACCCCGCCTCTTGCCTATTGTCATCTGGGATACAGTAGACTCTAGCCCCCTGCGACCCTAAAAGGAATAAGCGGTATAGATAATGGATGGATGTTCATCCTGTATGATTTATGACACTTCAGGCTCTTCCAGCAGGCAGTGTTTTGAAAAATAGAAATAATAACCTAAAAGAAAAATGTTCCTCAACAGTCAGAGGTGTTTATGACCAGCCCCCACACACCAAAGGTGCATTTCTATTTTTCTTTAAAAATATCTGCACTGAGTCTCTTGACCTTACATAACACTCTGCAAAGCTCTGCTCAACTCTGACCTGAGCCGAAGTGTTTTTCTCTAGAATGTCCAAAAATGTTTTGGAGAGGTTACAGGTCTTTTAACATGTGCAATGCCAAATAAAGTGTTTCTTGACTTTTCAGTAAAGGGAGTTTTATAAGTTTGATACATTTGTTCACACATACTGTATGTTAAAGCCAATACCTGAGTCCTAAAATGATTCTTACTGCTCAGGATCAGGATTGAATATAAACTAATTATCTCACTGTTCCTAAACATAGAGCTCTTGAAACAATAGGTATGACTAACTGGAATCCACCCTGGAATTGTGGATGATTATGTGCCTCATTATTTAACAGGTTGACTATGTAACAAGCCAAACTGCCAACAACTTGGTGCATTCCTTTTAAAACTCACCATCGCCCACACACACACCCACACACACCAGCAGTAACATTAGCACTAAATATACTGCCATCACCACAGCCTGCAGTGCAGTCATGCACATTTGGCAACAAGTGGGGCTTCCTTCTCCCACTCTGCTGTACATGTCGACCTGAACTCAGCTCAGGCGAATGTGAGGGGCGGTAAAGTCACAAACACAGATGAGCCAGAAAAGAAGGACTTGAAATCAGAGAACATTTTTGTTATGGAGGTGAGCACTTTCCGTGCTTATGATCCAGAGTTTATAACTGGAGAGGTTGAATTGTTTTGTAATGTAGTTAGTTGGTATTGTTTTATTAACATCAAGGTCAACTCTAGATAACTCAAAAGCCTTCATAAAAGAAAGAGAAGTTCTTCAGAATCTGATTCACAATACCAGAGTCATACCCCTTCCTGCTCAAAATAATCTTAATAATCACATAGTTTGTGACAAGATTGTATGCAGGGTAAAGCAGCTGATATCACAAAATCCAATGACTATTATGAGGCAGATCCATCTTGCATAGCTAAAGCTAAAGCAGCTAAAGTTGGTTTTCTGATTGGGTCACTGACTACGCAATCAGAATCAGAAAACTGCCTTTCAAAGCAGCCGTTGCCATGCAGGTCACTCCAGCCAGAAAATCTCTGGCCTGTTTTGAAACCCACAATTATACTGGCAGTAGCCTATGTACTGACATTGCTTAAAGGTGTAATCAGTGATCTTCTAATCTTCTAATCTATTGCACTATTTGTCAAAATCACTGTATTTCTCCTCTCCATCCACAAGATGTCACCACTGACAGCATGTTGAAATAAAAGTCCGGTTTCAATACACAGCCTTGGCTCTGAATTTCAGCAGGTAAATACTGTGGCTTGGGCCGAGTTACCAAAACAGAGTACACCTCCCCACATCCAGGGGGCGATCATACTCATGTGCAGATCAGACAGAGAGGTAGGTTACTTAGCGTGTGCAATTAGCGTAAGAGAGAAATACAATATGTGCAGTAGTAAATGGCTGAAAAACAGCCCAAAAGAAAAAGGTCAGAGGAGTGAAAAGTGAAAAGGAAGGGCTATGACCATGAAAGAGCGAAGACCCAGGTCAACATTGGTGTTGCTTTCCAACGGTGGAGGGAACTCCACGAATTTAAAGACCTGAAAACGGATGTGGATGTCGCTGTCTTTCTGTTGGATAGGTAAGCAACATTAGCTTTGTGATGCTTCACATAACAGTAACAGCCGTCGGGCATTCATCTTATTGTCTAATCTGCCAGAATGTACTGTTGTTGGGATGTTATCAATAATGGCAGTCGAGTTGTCTGACGAGGCGGTGTTACCTTAGCTACATTGGTCAGCTACGCAGTTTGGAAATGCAGAGTCGGTATTGGTCAGACAGCCGTAAGTCCCACCCCAGCACAGCCTCTCTGTCCTTGAGGAGGTTGCACTGAAGTTTGGTTGAGATGGCGCTTGCATGTTACGTCCACAACTCTTAAAGGGTAAAAGGAGGGAACAAAAAGTCAGATTGATATAACAGAGGCGTTAAATAAAGATAAAAGGATTTTCTTATAGCTAAAGGGTTGTCAAAAATCAAAAATTCACACACAATACCAAAGCAAGACTATTTCACTGCACTTGAGGAAAGGATGCATTCAGGGCACAACAGGGCGCCATTGACGACAACACTAGAAAACTGGGACATTCAACAATCTGCACCCCTTAGCAGGAATGCAGATTTTATTTGCACAAAAGATTAGGTGTTCAAGCTGAGAGAAAAAAGTATTATTCAATATTTCCATCCTTTACTTCTTTAGCTATAAAACTGTTCAACGCTGATTTTCAAATCATGCTTGTTACATCACTGAACTACTATTACCATACAGCACTGCAAGGCCCCTCAAATATCACATCAAGGACTTCTTACTGTACCAAGGTCCCACAGAAAAACTCTTGGAGACAGAGCCTTTTCAGTCGCTGCACCGAGGCTGTGGAACGAACTCACATTACATATTAGATGTGCAGGCTCTCTGGACTGTTTCAAAAAACACTTAAAAACCCACTTATATTCTCTTGCCTTCTCATTAGGTGATTTCATACCTGAATTAAGTCGTCACCTTTTCTCTTTTTTGCTAACATGTCATTTGTGGAAGAACTTGTTTTCATCTATGTCTGTCTGTCTATGAGTGCATGCTGTTTGCTGTTGCAGCTGCTTCATGCTGCTGTCTGTAGTTGTTTGTCCATCCATGACTCCATCTCATAACAGCTGTGGAAGTCTGTGTGTAATGTGATTGTGCTGTCCAGACACAATTGTGCTTCACTTTGTAAATCTGTCTTCATTTTGTTTGCAACATTTTTAGCTTATCATTTGGTGCGCTCCATATGTTCTTGGCTCTTGTCGGGTTTTCTTGCTATACAGCTATTTGGCTCAAACTCTGTTTGAATTTAAAGTGCTCCATAAATAAAGTTCATTGATTGATTGATTGTTGTTCACCTAAAGACCTTATGTACTTATCATTCATTGCTAAGTTATGAAGCTTTAATAATTGGTGACACAGTCTTGCTAAGTTGGTTGCTACTGACGTGAACGTAATTGCATAAACGTTGCATTGACCGTATTCACTTCATTTGTTTAATCTGTCTTTATAAGACTTGGTACTGCAGCTGTAAACTGGATTGTCCTTTGGGATCAATATATTTCTACGAATCAGAATATGAATAATAAATCCTGCTTGAACTCACACTGAAATATCTCAAACATAATTTATTAATGGTGCTTTTTTGTGTTATTTTTTTTTACTGTTGCTTATATTAATCCATCCATATGCATTCCTGATCTCTCTGTCCTCATCTTTTGGCCATGTCTTGTCATTGTAAATACTTAAGTGTTGCATTCACGTCCTGACTCTGACCTCTTTCGTCCTTCCACTATGCTGCAGAGTGCTGATGGGCTGTAATCTAATATTGAGAAAAACAATCTGTGGGCAGGACACTGATGTAGCAGAGGGTCAGCACAGGACATAAAGAGAGGAAGGAGGGCAGATGAAGACCAGCAGACAGAGTGAATTATGCATGACGCTTAGCCTCCCAATGCCCTAATGCCCTTTTAACTACTGTTTCTCACACCTTGATAGATCAATCTTCTGCTGGCCTTGACATAAGAGATAGATGTAAGCCAAAGATGAATCAATCAAAGCATGAGAGATGAATGATGGTAGAAACACAGTGCTGTTGAGGCTCTGACAAGATAGAGATTGACAGAGATGAAGAGGAGTATGAGGATGCAGAGAGGGGAGAGACAATTTGTTCTGTGATCTGGAGAAATGAAGTGAACAAGGGGAGAAATGAGCCATGAATCTAAATGACTGAGTTTAGTTAAATTAGACTGGAGACGTGCAAAATGAAGGGAGCAGGAGACTGTGCGAAGCAAAGAGGGAGAGAGCTGATTACATTCAAATATGCAGAGAAAAGTTGTGAAAACTCAAGTGAAGCATGTTTGTGGCACAGAAGTGACATGTTTCTTAGAGAAGGCAGAGCATGTGTGTGTTTTATTTCAGCCCTTCTCATCTGCTATGCATAAGTGCATTTGAAGCTTTGACAGTGGTTTGTCTTCCACTAACATGTTAGCAGTTACCATCAACTGACAGCCTGGGAGGGTCCCCCACAGCTTTCCATCTGACCTACAGAATATTTCCAAAGCTGAGGGGGCTGTTGTGGTATACACGCTATATTTTGCTTGTTCTGTCACTACAAGTATTTACACAAGTGCTGTCAATTTTCCAAAAAATCATATTTGGATGGTTTTAAGCACACATTCTCATATTTGAGGTTAGTCAAAACCCCCTTTGCATATGAACCTTGCATTTGCATCTGTTAAAGCTTTTGGCAGAGGGGGAGTACAGTTGCAGGGGGATTTGTTTTTGATCAGTAAGGGTGGAGGAAATGTTCTTCTTTAGTTTGCTATCTCTGTATTAGTGCAATACATAATATTAACTAAATATTGATAAAGCTATTAACAAAGCTTCTACTTTCTGCCGCTTAATGTCTCTGTGAGGCTTACAATTACTGGACAAAGAAAGTGCAGGGGTGGGAAAAAACAGAAGAGCGGAGTGTGCCGGTTTGGCAGAGTGGTAAGCAGCCAGGTACAAACATACATACTTCTGCTGGCCCAGGTTTGAATGCAGCCTGTGGCCAATTTGCAGAGTCCTCCCCTACTCTCTCTCTTCTATCAATAAAGGCACAAAATACCAAAACATCACTCTTAAAAAAACAAAACAGAAGGGCTGGATGTTTTTGTTTTGTTTTTTTACACTAAAGTGATTTATATAAATCTTATTAGCCATGCATGACCATAGGTACCAAAGACTAAAGGCCCCAGCGTATGCTTAGTGAAAAGTGTTTGCCTGAAGAACGGCATTTAGACACCTTGCACTCACTCTATTAAAACAGCAAATGATCATTCACTCAGGGATGTCTTTGAATACGAGGAGTGTTCAGACCTCTAAGTGGAGGACACAGAATTGGCTTTGTTTAAACCTCCTTCTACTTGGCATATAGTCTAAAGTCTGTAGCCCGGAGTGTTTCTGCTATTTTGAGGACGCATTAGAGCGATTGGCACAGATCTGAGATCATAACACACACTTTCCCGAGCTTGTTTCAAACACATGGGGTGCACAGCAGCACACTCTACCTTTAAGTATCAGAACATTTGCCAAAAAAATAATCAGTTTAAAGTCAAAACAGAGCAGAGAGCTGAGAGACAGTGAAGCTTTTGTGCAGCTCTCCTCAGTGTGCTCCAGTGGGTGTAATACCCTCAGAAACAAGGAAAAAAAAAACACACACAGGATTCAACTTTTTCCTGACACAGATCTGCATTTGTTATATTTGCATACATACTATTGAATTCCACTAATATTTATGCTCACAGATAATAAAATAGGCTTTCCAGTGTGTTTTAAGCACACAAAAGCGACTAGAGCTGAAGGCCATATTGCATGCCCAGTGCAAAGTGTTTCAGCATGAAGTGATTTTGTTTACCCAAATTTCTGCCTGGTGCAGGTGTCATTTAGTGCAGTTTTTTTGCAGTGTTCCTAGGGGCTATATTTCTGTGCATTTCCAGGCAAGTTTATGTAAACCACCAAAAGCAAACAGGTATTTGATGTACAGTAAACATTACCCCTCCTGATGCTGTCAGTTTTAACTGAAGATTTTTGTAATTAATGAGGTTTCGCTTTTACTTGTCATCTTAATTGTTCCTAATGTGCATTAACATGTATCATACAGCAGTATCTAATGATTTCATGCTTGAGACAAAAGATAACATTCGTGCAAAGTTTGAATAAAGTACCATGGAAACAACATATTAACTTAACGGGAATGGCTCAAACAGACAGATGGAAAACCACAAAACACAATGTATCATTGATAGATAAAACTTGTGGTGTTGAGTTGATCCATGCTTCATAAAAACAGACAAAAAGAAATCAGAGGACAGAGGAGGTGAATAGTGTAGGTAGTGAAAGTGGTCTGAATCTGTCAGATGAAGTGTTATTGGTGTTGAAGGCCTTGGTGTGATTTGTTGGTAAGAGTGATCATTTCTAAGATCAACACAATGTTTTTCAGCTCTTGAAAGCTCTCACAACTTCCTGAGAGAGGGTACTTCAAAGTGTGGATGTGAGGTGGGAGAAATGAGGTGAGTGTTGATGAGTTTTTAGGGAGCAATAAAAGTCTCATTATGTTCATCTGCCAAACTTGCTCATCCCACCTTCACCTGTTCATTACACTCCACCTTCCCTCCATCACTCGTCTCCAGCTCACTGCACTCATCCAGCCCTTCATTCATGTCAGACAGGAGAAATATGATTGAAGAGGAGTTCAGAAAAACACAAAACGGAGGTATTTCAGTCAAGAACGAGACAGATCTCAAGGCTGTGGTGAACAGAGAATAAATAGCATGATTATGGGGATGTCTGAAGTATCTGATATAAACTGCAGTGAAATGAAACTCCTTTGTCCCTGGGATTAATAAGAAAACAAAACAAAAGAAACATTAAACCAATAATTTAACTTTTTGTACAGTACATCTAGGGCCTTGGGAAAAACAAGAGTCAAAATTCAGTTTAAGAAACTTCATAAATAGTAACAGCGCTTAAAACAAAGTCAGCATTTAAAGATACTGGGACATTTTCTTAAAATTTTCCACAAAGAGTTTGAAAAGTATTCAAAGAAATGCCAACCATAGATGTTTCTGATTGTTGCCATTTGAATCAGCACTGCTAAAGAGGCCCTGGTGCCTGAAGGACTAAAATGTTTAAATAAACTTTATTATATTGTTAGAACATAAATATCAAACTTTATTTTCTCACTGTGTTGTCACTAAATGTAAAACTTTGACTGGTAGTTCTCTGGTTCCCCAAATTAAAGTTTTATTTTGGTCAATTTTCATTTTTCTGACTGTGGACCTGCAATCTTCCTTTACCATTGTTTATCAAAAGCACTCTTAAAGAGAGGAACATTTGAGCAGTAGCTTGAAGCAGTAAGTCAGAAGTGTGGCAGCAGCCTCTGAGTAAGGGGTTTCAACCTTACTCCCTTCCCCCCTTAATGCAGCGCACCAGTTAGTTTGAAATATCAATGTGCTAGAAGAAAACTGTGAAAATCTGATGTAACAGCAATAAAACTGGAATATTCCAAGAATATAGGATTATAAATATCTGTAATTGGATTGAGAAACGCCCAAACTCCCACAAAATGCAGTTTAAAATGTATCAAAATAGTTTGCAAAACTGTCTCCAATTTTGTTTTGCTCACAATAAAAAGTACTGCCAAATATCATTCATGTTTGAATACATAAAAGTTGACAAATCAACATCCGGTGACATCATTAGGATGGATCAACTGTGATTCTGGCCGTTTTTATTAGTGTGTGACAACGCTATTGAAATCCAGAGTTGCCTGACAGCTCTGAGAAGTCTGTCGCTAGTTAATAGTCAATGTAATTTGGTGTTTTTTTGCTGGTTACAACAGAACTTTAAGTAGCACCACATGTTTTTACTTACCAAACTAAGTTCCATCTATTTAGCTTCATAACAGACTTTTACTTATCAGCTCCACGGTCTATCAAGAGTAAACTAAACAGGTAAGGGGAATGCTGAGATTGAGCAAATTTATGATCCAGGAGGGTAAATATTTTATAGATGAGAGAATATCAATACTTCTTGTTGGGGCTCGATTTGTCTTCCTGTGAAAAGGTTACACGGAGAGAGACTCACACACAGCACAGACACACACTGACAGGAATGAATCATAAATCAGGGTCACAGGCTCTCCTATAGATATGAAAACATGAATCAAACATCTATATTGACCATCCAACACTGATCCCACTGCATCCTCAAATTCAAGGACCATGTGAGCCTGCAGCTCAGTCCTGACACCTACTGGTATCTCTTGAGTAACACATCTGGGAGGAAGAGTTTGTCGGTTTATCTAATCTGATGGCACATAGTTCACATAACGGTGCACATGTGTGGCCCAGTCTTTAACTGTTTACACAGGAATTATAGGGGGTTAATCTTGGGTTGGATTTTCTTGTCTTTCCTCAATGGTGCATCACATTATCAGACTGAAGTATTAATGCCATATAAGCATTCACAAGGATTTAATAGCTCTGTTGAAAGGGGAGTTAGTTATAAGTTGCAGGTGTTTAGGTGGAGAGTTGCAAGATGTTCTTCTTTTACTAAAAATGCTGTCTGAGAAAGATGTGTTCTGCAGAAAGAGTCACGACTTGTTGCTGTTCTGGTGGATTTTATGTGCCTCTATAATCTCTTTATGTATTTTCAGAAAGCTGAGTCTGTTTGATCAAATATGACAGCAGCTTGTGGTAAAGCTTTAGCTACAAAAAAAATGCAAATTTGAGTGTTTAACGTGACTATGAATCTACTCCAGACACCAAAACAACAAACACAAACAAAAAGAAAAAATAGCAGGTCATGCCTTTCTCGATAAACAATAGTGGGTCATTTAAATTGCCACACTCACTGGCCAGAACAGATAAATAACATTAACTATTGTTTCCAGATACCTTACCAAGACAATAGATTAAATTTTAAGGCTTCATAAAAGATATTTAGAGATGCAATCATAGCAAAGTAAGTTAGTACTTGACTTAAAAAAGAAACAAAGTATGCACCAGAAATGTAAGGTTAGTGGAAATATTTTATCACCTATCCTAATTATGCAGTACTGGTGACTTATGATGAATCCTATTGAGCAGTTGTTATGTTTTGTTTTTTATTAGCAATGACTGATGGGCCTTATTGAGTAAGTTGAAGGGCCACATTTGCCAACCTCTCTTTTAGACGGTGTGTCCAGTAACAAGACAGAGACAGCCAAGGTTCACCCACCACTAGTTAGCTTAGCTTAGTCACTGGGAGTCAATGGGTATGCTAGCCTGCCTCTGCCTACCGTTATCAGACAAACTCTTAAGCAACTTTAAATGGTTCTGTATGCTTGTTGTCACTCATTTTTACCGCATTATGTTACACTATCTTCCACTCTCGTCATGCTTTTTTTTTGTACTCTTGTACAGAGGCTTAGTTTTGTGGACCTACTCACATGGCTTTTTGCGCTAGAGAGGTGACGTTTGCAAATGAGTCGAGCCTTTTGAACGCCTCTTTCAGAAAACGATGAGGACCAATTCACAGCTATTTAAGAATGGCTCGAGCCATTTAAAAACAGCAGAGGCAGGCTAGCTATATCTGTTGACGCCGAGTGATTGAGCTAATCTAAGAAGCGCCTCGTCCTTGCACGCTAGGGGTGTAACAAAATGGTCAACTCAAGAAACGATACGAAATACGAAACAGGGCTCACGATACAAAATAAAGATTATAGAAAATCCCCAACAGTAGGAAGTTGTGCAAAAATCTCATTTTCTTTATTTTCTTCCTAATGCAGACATACAAAAAATATTGCTGCATCAGTACAACATAAATGCTCTTTGAAAAAAAAAAAAAAAATTGTAGTTTTTCCCCTCATTTAGACTACAGTGCAAATAAAAAATAGAATCTCAACAAAAAGTGCTTTGTTGTTGTAACAATCAGGATAAGTACATTCTTGAATGAAAAGGAAAACAAACAGCAGTTCTCAGAGCTGCAGTTTATACCTATACATGTCTGAACTGTGAACTATAATATTTAGCCTATAACAGTGCATATACTTCTGATCTTCAAGTATGATCAAATTCTGTCAACTCAACAGTAGATGCAAAAATCAAATATTGTTTTTTATGCAGATTTACAAAAACATACAGTTGCTGCTTATCTCCAGTTCAAAGTAGTTGGTAGTTGTACTCGCCACAGTATACGGCGAACTGTAGCCGCATATTTTGCACACGGTTGTAGTTTTATCTGCAATCTTCTCACCGTTCTCTCGTCTTTTACATGGGAAGCCAAAACAGGTCCACACAACCGATTTGTTTGAAGAAGGAGCGTCAGCTAATTCCCGCACCTTGTCTTCCTCCATACTGAAGCGAGTTTGAGGGAGGGAGGCGAGGCGGGTAAAAAATTACTAGTCGTGCTCGCACCCCTTCGTGTCTTTTATTATGTGCTTTTATTTCGTGCGTCTTTGAATTTTATTTTGTCATTTTTTTTCTTTCTTGAAATTTCGTTACACCCCTACTGCATGCACAGTCCTAAAGAATGGTGTCTATCTGCTTGTCATGGACTTGGGAGTGCATGACACAAAAATAAAGAAAATGTCCTATACCTTTAAGTAGACAGGTATTCAGTGTTCTTCCATAGGTATGCTTTTTCTCAAATTGTGATTTTTCATTAAAACCATTACACTAAAGAATTGGTTTTAACTTTCAGTTCCTTTTGTGGTTAAGTAAAAATAAGCATATACCAGACAAGTGATGGGAATTGGAAGGACAGATAACAAATCCATTTGCAAAAGAATTCAGAGTCAAGGTGAGTCATTTTAAAAATGAAGTAAATGAGTGCTTTTGCACACATAAGGATGTCAGACAGTGTATGAACAATCAAGGTTTCTGTGCATCCTTGGTGAGTGCAGGACTGTATTTACACCCACCAATTCAATTGTAAGCCACAGCCTTGTGAAGTTCTTTTGACGCCACACTAGATGAAACACAGTCACAATGCCTTTGTGCAAGTCTCAGAGTCTTTATGTTTGTGGAAGGCAGACCTTTTGTTCACTTTCTACCAAGACTCTTTGACATATTATGTTATCTGTCTGAAGATGACTTTGGTCTTACCTGATATCTCAGGCATTTATACCTTTTATGTGTTCCCTCCTCCTCACTCTTTCTCTCTCCTTCTCTGTCTGTCCCTCTCCGCAGCTGGCAAACTGACGATGACGGATCTGTTGAAACCGGAGGACATCAAGAAATCTCTTGAATTCTTTGCAGGTCTGTTTGCAATCTTAATGTATATCCAGCAGAGGGGAGCTCACACAGTTCAGGGAGTTGCCTTTAACTGAAAGAGAATAAATTTGTGTTTTATAACTTCTTAAAGATTAGAAGAGAAACAGTACATCTGCAATAACTGCATGCTGCTGTCTTCAGTTATTTGCTTTAAAGCAGCTGTATTTACAGTTTTTACTCATGTCTCATTTTCACTAACATCATATTGAAGGTAATGTCCCATATATTACTTCATTTCAACACACTGGTTACAGATTTCCTCAGAACATATTTTAGAAGTTTTCTGCCTGAAAATCCACAACGATATTTGATTTCAGATAAACCCCTTTGTTTTAGCCCTGCTTAGAGCAGCCTGGGCCGTGTTCCCATCAGCTGGCCTGGTCTGGATCAGTTCAGTTCAGTTCAGTACAGTTTGGTGCAGAGTGCCATGATCTCACTTGTGTTCTCACAGCCAACAGCACCCCTACTTAACAACAAGGTTGAAAATCATGTCAGCGATGTAATCATAAGACATCACATTAGGCACATCATAGTGAACAAAGAGCAGTAATGGACATCCTGCAATTTGGGATTTTTTCCTGTGCATCACAGCATTTTATCGAGCCTTTTTAGAGAGAAAGTTGCAGGTGACAAGGATAAAAGCAGCAGGAAAATACAAGAAAGTTTGGAAGATGATCATTAGGTCCTCAAAAAAGTAAGTAAGGATTCATTTAACCTGTCAACAAACTGAAGTATGTTCAGCTCCACCCTCTGGGACTAGATTAGTGAGGTTGGTACCTAAACAGCATGGTGTTAAAAAGTGGGACAGTATCAATCCCTTCTTTAGGTACCTTTATCCAACACTTGACTGCGGTAACACCAATACATGCGTACAGTACTGTTGTGTTCTGGACCAAACTGAACCAGACTAGCTGGTAGAAACACACACTATACGTCTAAATCCTCTTCAGCTGACTGTGCTCCTCTCAGGAAGAGAAATTGGCTTCTCAGAGCTTGACTCTAATGTTTACTGTGGATACACAGTAAGCCCGAGCGGAAACAACTCCAACAAAAGGTAGTTTTGTATTATATGACATTAGTAAGATGTATTTTTTTTGTCCAGATTATTTCAGCACACTGTTTCTAAAAGGTCACACCGAGTCATCGCCATACAGCCCCTTCCATTTTTTAGACCGACCATCATAGTTGCAAGGAGGAAAGGAAGAGGAACCGAGTCCTTGAAAATCAGGGCACCAATACTGAACTTCTGGACCTTCTTTGAGTCTCCAGCGAGGAAGTTGGACTGGTCCTTCTGCTTGCCATCAATCATACAGTCATGGTTGTCAATGACTGTACATCTTGGATTGGAGCTGGGGTCTTTGGAGACCATCATGAAGCACTTGTTCACATAAATCCAATGACCTCTAGACTTTGGCCATCTGCTTTTGCTTGCTTCACTTCTAAAAGGTGAAGCGAGCAAAAGAAATAGGGGATGCATTTTTCTGACTTTTTGGAGTTTTCAAGCAGGCCATGGATGCATTTTTGTATAAAGCCATTGAAAATTTAATTTGTTTTATATAAGGGCCTTTATGACAAAGTAAATAAAGTAACCTGAACCCAATGACAAGCTTAATAAGAAATGGCATTGTTATTTGGAAAGTAATGATTAAGTGTTAAATAACCATTGGTTAATCTGTAGACAGAAGAAACTCTATTAAATTTACTAGATAATAAATGCTTACTGAACAGATAATAGTAGGCTATTTGTTAAAGTCTGCAAAATGTCTTGTCGAAAGATAGTTGACAGATGACTGACTTAATAGCTAGCTAGCTCTCCTTATTAAAACTAACTAACTGATTACTCTACACTAATCAGTTTCTTAAAAGTTAATCAGTGCTTGATGATTGCAATCCATTAACCATTTATCTAACTAAATTAAAGTCAAGATCAAACTAAGTAACCAGTTAGTTTCTGATTAATTTCCTAGTTAACTACAAGTAATTTACTCAGTTTGACCTGCCTACCCAGTAGGTAGTTACTTTTTCTCTTTATGCATGCCAACTTCATTGTAGATTAACTACCAGCTTTGTTGGGCAGTAACTTATTACTTGCAATATGTTGCAATAATAATAATTGTTTTGAGTAACTAGTTAAGTAGGGCATTATAATCTTAAAAAATGTAAAAATGCTGTACAAAAGTTACTGATAAAACTACTGCTTAGTTATTGGGATACTTTTTGTCCTGATGAGCTGTTATCATGATCATTTGCACACTCTGAGGCTAAAAAATTGTAATGAAATATGAAGGATCAGAGGGAAAGAGTGAGCTGCACTTTCAACATCCCTACGTTTCATTTTGTGTTGGAGATTTAAAAATGTTAAGTCATCCTTCTCTTGATAAGTAATGAGTAAAATATTACTGTTTTTTCAAGGAACAATTCGTGAGGTAACTGCCTCACACAGAATGACAGTCAATAACTCTCTGACTGGTTTCCTGACAGTTAACAAAGTACATGTAACTTGCTAACCATGCCACTCTTTATCCACATTAAAGCACAGGATGGACATTTTGGATTTCTGTAACACTTTCCTTTAACTAATGTACAGAGCGAACCTGCACCATTAAAAAAAGCTGGTAAAGGAGCTGTGGGCATCTGATTTGGATGCCCCCTAAGTTCCCTAGTGGACCTTTCTTGAAAATGTCCAAATGGACAGATCATATATCCTGGGGAATGTCCTGGGACCATGTCTGGGTCAGCTTGCTGAGCCTTCCTCCACCACCACCTCCACCACCTGGTCCCCAAATGATCTGAAGAAAAAGGATGGATGGCTCATGGATGGTGTAAAGAGAGGTTTAAGCTATGTGTTCTGATCATGTTACCCTCTGCCTTGCCTCTTGTAGGTGAAACATTCGACCCTAAAAAGTTCTTTGAATTGGTGGGAATGACGGCGATGACTTCTGATAGCGTCAAACAAGTCTTCCAGGTCCAACAACAAAGGATTTAATACATTTTTTAGTTGTCTAGACAGTATTGCTTGGTTACCTATATCTTATAGAAGAAGAGGAGCTCAAGTGCGTGACACAAAAACAAGGCTGAGCCCTGCACATGACATATCATATAATGTGCATGTCCCGCTCACTGTCACGTGCTCATTAACACTGCACTGATCCACTGCTCCTCTTTTTCAGGTATGTACTGCAGGGCTTTTCTAAGGAGGGCAGAGAATTGACTGACGCCGAGACAAAAGCATTCCTCATAGCCGCAGACAAAGATGGAGACGGGAAGATCGGCATTGATGGTGAGGGAGAATAAAGGAAGGCTGTAATGGAGAACAAAATTCATTGAACACAAAAAGAGGACTGAAGATAAAGGATATGAAGGTTGAAATGCACGGAGGCATGCAGGCTTATGAACAGTAATTGTTCTCCGAGTCCCTGAGAAGTCCAACAAAGGATTTAATACATTTTTTTAGTTGTCTAGACAGTATTGCTTGGTTACCTATATCTTATGAAAGAAAGTTTCTGGTATGAACCACACAGAACTGAGTTTAATTGACCACATGCACTGTCAAATAAAAAGTTGTAATATTTTTCCAATTTTTCTCTCCAGTAACTAGTCAAGTAATGGTTCCTGTTGGACAAGTTGACAGCCATTAACAATTTCAAGTAGCTTCCTAGCTGACTTACTTTTAAATGCATTTGATCAATTTGATTCTTTCTAAAATTTGGACCTTGGTAAGCAGAACAAAGAGAACTGCAGTAGGAGGTATGACAGTAACTCAAATCATCAAATATCCATTAAAAATTATAATAACCTCCAACAAGGTCATGCTTCTGTTAAAAAAGAATAGATTATGGTGGCGATCCAGATAACTACCATTAATGAACAATCATTATTGCAAATAACTGTCAAACTAATAAGGATATCAACATGATTCTGAGAGTAGTGTGTGGGTTTTCAGGGTCAATGAATCATAACTTTAGCAACTTTACCGTAACTTTACCATGATACTACTGCTTATAGATGTAACAGCAAATATGTGAGCTACCTTGGAGGAGGTTTGTGCTCTCCAAGTTTGATTGATTGATATCTTTATTTTGATCATGTAAATGACAACTTTAAAATAGTTAAAAATGCAAATAAGTGATAATCAGAATAAAAATAAAACAAGTAAGCAAATCTGCATTTTTCTTGTTTTTCAAAGCCTCTCATTTTACACAAGGGAAAAGAAGTAGGAGGAAGTATAAACTTATCTAGCCCTACCCCCTTAAATCTTATTTTACTTCCTAACCGAAATGATAAGACTTACATCTTTTATTTACAAAATAAATAAATAAAAAATACAATCATACCTTTACTTTCTTAACAAATGTATTTACCATAAATTTTCTCCAAATAATCAGCAAGCACCTTTGGCATTTACTCATCTAAGTATCTGGAAAGTACTTTCTAGTTGTGATGTGTAGTCTTGATGGTGTTTGAAATAAGCTTACAACATCAACAAAGTGCTTCTATTATCAAGTTGAAAAATGTATAGAGCACCAAACATTGCAGTATTGAACAGTTTTATCCTACTTACAAGTGTATAACATGTTTTCTTTGCAATTTTTCAATAATAAAGAAACATATTAATGTCTGCAATTTCATCATCTCTGCTAAGACATAAGTTGTCTTACCTCTTTGCTTAAAGCGCTCCACCAAACAGACCTAACCAAAATGTAAACGATCCCTCATATTCAGACAGATCTATTACCTTCTGCCATTGATAAAGAAAGGCCAAAAACTAGCTGTTGGCACAGGTTAATGTGTCTGAAGCATTGTGGAGCCTCCAGCCAAGCCCTGAAATGTCACACTGCTAACAAACAAAGGATACAGAGTCTTGTTAGTTCACAATTGGATTAGAAATGGAGCCTCAGGTTTAAAGACCTAAATAAGTCAACGTCTCACCGTTTGTGCACTTTCTCTTTGTTTCCAGAGTTTGCAACCTTGGTGCACGAGTAGAGGATGGATGAAAACCCCATTTTCTTTCTCCTTCTCTTCGTCCCTGCATTCATATTTTGTAACTGCCACCTTTAAACTCCTCTCATCTTCCTCTGGACCCTGAGCATGGAGTCAGACCAGGCCTGCTCTCGACCAAACACTACTGAGAGAGGCCGACAGGGAGTTACCGCGAGGAGGCGTCAACAGGCACCAGTTTCCGTTTTTATAGATATTTAATCACACATGCTGTATGGGTTTCAGAATCATTTGGATGATCTCATGAAGATAGTTTGTGGTCTCAAAACAGGTGGTGATAGTGCTGTAGGTGTAGATGTTATACAGACTTCTTAACTCTTTATTTTCTTTCCTTTGTGTATTTCAGGTTGTGCAATTTTGTCCACTTGGTTTTACTTCTAGATGTTCACATATCAGTGCACTTTCCTCCCACTCCTCTTCCTCATCCACCTTCCCTCACCTCACCTCCTCTCTTATCCTTCTCCTCCCTATCACTCCCTGCCCCTGTCAGATGATGTAGAAAATAAAGATATATTAGGAGAGCTGTGAAGAGAGTAAAACATGATAATTAAAAAAAAACATTGAATAAAATCTGTCTCTTTACCTTTTTACTTTTTGTCACTGTGGACACAAAACATGAACTCACAGATGATACAAGAGCTTTACATCCCAAAACAAAGATGGAGAGAGATTCATATGTACAGAAAGTGATGCTAACAGGCAGGAGTGTAACAGTTTACAAAGGAAACAGTCCAGCTTTTCTTCGGTTTTCAGGTCACTGACTGTTAAGTTCAGTATGAGTTACACCAAACGGTGAAAATCAAAGAAAAGGTCCTCGATGCAGATTTTTAGATTTATCTGATTTACTTTGATAGGTTCCCACTCTTTTCTAGAAATCATTTTTCAGGACTTTTCCAGGGCATTTTCCAGAACTTTTTCCAGTGTCACAAAACCAACTGAAGTTACATTGTTGCTGTGGGCAGTTTTCAATTCGAGATAGCCTTCTAAAAAACAATATTAGAGGTTGATGAACAATATCTCGAGCTATTGATCATATTGATCTTAGGATTTCTTTGTTTCTAACTCTCCAGCACGAACATTGTCTGTTAGCTATCTGTTTAGTCTGGCTTTAATGCGTCTTACTATTATAAATGTATGGTTATGCATATTTTTAATCTATATTTACTGTGTTTTTTTATGAACAGATTTTTTTCATTTAGCCTAAATTTTATATTGTTTATTATTTTTTAATTATTTCTTTTTGTCCCCGTTGTTTTGAGTTTTTATATTTTATGCCTTAACTTGCATTATTTTACCTACTCACATTTTCTGGCTGCATGTACATTAGTTACCGAGTACATTTTTACTTCATTTCCTATGTTACAAGCTAGAAGGAAGACAAATAATTTTCAAGGACAATTTAAGCTTTCCCAGGACATTTCACTTTTTTCCTCATTTTCGATATGTTTTCCATGACTGGAAAATTGGGCAGTCACTTTCCAGTTTTTCCAGGTTTTCCAGGATGCGTGGGAACCCTGAATATAGCCTTGCTCTCCTCTGTTCCTTTAACAGAGGAGAGAGGAGTTCTTTTCCTCCCTGTATTCACGTATTTTAACTTATTACTTAAGCTGTGTTACAGTGTTTGTCTCTCCAACACTTGCAGACTTCTGAGTTGTGTTAAGCTGCAACAGCTGAAAACACTGTCGTCTGATATGTCAAAATAAAGGCACCAAAGCAGCATCATTACAGTGAAGTTGAGAAAAAAACTATCACAAGATAAAAATCTCTAAATAAACTGAGCTGTACAGAAACTACAGTCAGCCATTATTTTGCCAGTGTTGACATGAAACTGTATGAATAATGGTCAGTAGTCACAGCCACAGATTTATTTTGTTCAGTCATCATAAAACTGGGTGTTATCTCTTTAAACAAAGGGTGGGGAACTGGCAGCCCTCTTCACTCAATGGAGCCCGTCAGTCACAGTCAAACTGCAAATTGCAAACGTTAAGATGAAAAAATCTGTCATGATGCATTTCAGTCTGATTTACCACTACATCAGTACGGGCAAAATGCATTACAACATGAAAAATGGTAAATACTTCAATTAATGTTTTAATTTTCAGAAGGAATTAGTAGATCTGCCATGCTGCAGTGATTTCTGTCAGGTCTTTAATGAAGCATATTTAAAACTTCTGGTAGAAAAAGACAAATTTACTGAAATAATTGTCAGGAACTAACATTTTCATTTATTGCCTAAGCTGCTTTAGTCAAAGTATTTGTAATTCTTGGTTGAGACTTTCTGGTTGAAATAGTTAACAACAACATTATATATAATGGAATATATATACGATAAATATTATTTGTAGCAGTGGAAAAGTATCTAAAATTGTCTTTCACTATGTTTAGCTTGTCAAACTAAATTTTTTGCTCAATTTTAAGCTTAAAAATATCAGTGTCAATTATCATAAGAACTAGATATTTATTCCTTTGTAAAGTATTTTTCTTTGTCTAATTGATAGATTCCATTTTTGCAATTATTTAGCCCTCTGAACCTGAGAATAACAATAATGTGACCCACATGGTAACCACAGTTGCCCTCCCCTGGTTTACACGTAGCTCTAACTGGTAGAAATATGTGATAGGGGTGTTAAAGTTAAACCAAGCTGAACCATTCAAGCCCTTTTCCGATGGTTGTAAACACTGACATCACCTCATACATGAACAGGAGGCAACGCTCTCCAGTCATTGAATGTTCAAATCCAGCTGGCCCTGCTCTCTGAGTGACAGCAGAATATGCAGAGACAATGATCCAGCCATGTTGTTTCTCGAAGAAATTGCTCTGTTATGTTACTTTGACCTGCCACTGTGGCAGATTTAACTGATCTAACAGAAACTGCACAAAAGCCTTTGGGTAGTGGTGGATTTGCAACTCTGACGTAGACACTGCCACTCAGGCACAGGAGCCCTTCTGTCCCATGACAGCATAAGCGGAAAAGAGTCCCCCCTCAAAATCCCATTACAACCCACTTAACAACAGGTTTGATGTGGGACACATTTCCTAACAATAGTGAAGGAAACAAAAGGTTATTTTGTCATCTATCTTTTTTGTCGGCCCCTTTTTGGAAACCACAGTCATTTGAAATTGTAGATTTTTACCAGGGAACTGTAAGCACATCCAAAAATAGGAAAGAGTTACATTACTGTACAAGAAAGCTATTTCAAAAGCTTATGAATGGGAAAATAACAATATATACATCATTATCTCTTGGTGGTATGATAAACTGTATACCTCATTTCAACTAACACTGTTTCACAAAGTCAGCAAACCTTTCTCTGCTTCTCTGGCTCAAAGCCGTCATGTTTCAGAGATGCCATTTAGTTCTGCTGAAAAAATAATGCAACAGCAGTCCTCCCTCACAACCTGATCTGGCAGCCTCGGTTACAAAGCCTGATGCACAAGTGCCGATGGATCAGAGGATCCGAGGAGCAGATCTGTCATTGGTCGTTGTCGGGCGCAGCTTCACAGTTGCAAATGGGTTTGTGCCTCTGAAACGAGAGGATGATGGAAAATGAAACACAACACCTCACACACTCCACTGCTTTCTGCCAACACGACAACGCCACACACATGCACACCAGCTGGAAGGTTAACTTACATCAACCTTAACTAGAGGTACGTCTCTGCTGTGGCCTGTGAATATTATTCTTACTTCTGACATGCGTTAAGCAGAGCATCAGAACTTAACAGGCACTAGACTGCAACAAGGCTGATGCAGGCCAGCATTACAAAGTTAGAAGAGCCTCTGCACTGACACATCTGTCACAAAAATGATACACAATCCACACTGCAGAAAGATATAACATTAGTTTGGCTCTGGTGAGATCAACAGATTTAGTTATTGATTTTGCAGATATATTAACATCTAGCCAACCAGTCTAACAGCAGGTTTAAATTTCTCAACTACTTTAAATAGGTTAAAAATCTTTAGAGATCTCCAAACCCCCACACAGTGGGATTGATTACCTTGGAAAGAGTGGGTTGTCAGGTTGTCCAGGGGGTGATAATTTCTAAGAAGACAGAGTGAAAGGCAAAAGTGAAAGAAACAAAAGGATGACTTCAAGTTTTACTCGTGTCATTACAGAAATGGGGCAAATGGCCGAGTGGTAGGGATGGGAATTGATAAGATTTTATCAATATCAATGCTGTTAACGATCCTGCTAATCGATCCAATTCTTTAACGATTCCCTTATCAATTCCTGCAGATTTTGCGAGTGGGCAAATATTGATCTGATTTTCAGTGGCAACAATGTCAAACACGTCACAGCATAGATATCTGCTTCTGCAAGTTGCTGGTGTTTCCACTCACTTAAGGTTGTGTAGTAGGTGCAATGAAAATAAAGCTACAATTCTGATGTTTCTGAACCCTGTCAGTGGAAGGAATTGATAAGGGAATTGATAAGCAAAAAGATTAATGATATAAATTCTTTGATGAAGCCGTTAGCGATTCTCAACTGGAATTGGTTTTTGATTCCCATCCCTACCTAGTGGCTACTACAGTGATGAAAATAAAATAATCCCTCCCAGTTGAGAATTGGATTTTTTGCCCTGAATGCCTTGGAAGTCAAGGGCTTGATAAGAAGTCGAAGGTGTGTTCTTGGTGGCAAAACAGAAAATGTCAAGTTTTAGCCTCTGAAAACTTGTGTAGGGCGACTTTGATCCATCTAAAGAATTTACAGGAATCATAAAGAATTTGATTGATATGGAACATTTGTATCAATAAAATCTTATCAATTCCCATCATTAGTTATAACCATCTGTATGTCCTAAAGGTAGGTGGCATAGGTTCAACTCACTCCTCTTTCCTCTCTCAAAGTTCTGACTGAAGGATTAAAAGCCCAAAAATACATCTATACAATAATTATTATGCAGTTCAAATGACAACCTGATGTAATTTGCATTTGTCTCTTCATTTAAAAACAAAATTGAAATTAAAACACATTATGTAACGCTGATCATGAAGGAATATTTAGGGGTCCATGTGCAAAATGACTTCTTGAGGTTCTTTGACTCATGGTCAATGGGACAGTATTTACTCCCTTGAAGAGTTCCAACTTTGGGGATTTCTTTGCGTGAGTGACCCAGTCAAAAGTCAATAAATGTTCATGTTTAGATTAAAGGAGACATATCATGCTGATGCATGATTTAATACTGACATATAATATAATACATTTGAAAACAAGACCTTACATCCCTTAATTTTCAAAAAATGAGATATTGTATTTTTTCTGATATCCTAGAACGAGATTTGATGCCTCTGAAAATAGGTCATTGTGAGATGTCCGCGAGATTTAAATCGTCGTGACGACACGAGGTACATTTCTTTTTATTGGAGTAATCTGATAAAACACTTCCTCCTCTGTGATGTCCGTTAGCCCCAAACCATCACCGAGGAACACATCCACCAGCAGGGGTATAAAGCTCCCTAGCTCACACTCCCTCATTACCAGCTCTGGCCTGCAGGGGGACTCAATACGCGGTCGCTGCTTTGAGCCTGCCGGAAAATACAGCAGAAGAAGAAGGACAGGCCGGTTCAACCCCCGATAGAACTGACCAATCAGAGCACACAAAGGGCTGTGACGTTGCGAGGTAACTTTAGGTCAGCCTTGAGACCAAGTGTCTCAACGAGGGCTTGATAATGGCCTAAAATGAGGATTTTGAGAATGCTATTGAGGGGCAATGAAGGAACTAAATGACTTGTACTGAGGGCAGAAATGCTTTACAGGCATCCTAGTCTGGCATAGTGAAAAGGAGAAACAAGCATGATATGTCCTCTTTAAAAATAGCTTAAAAACAGAGACAAGATTGAACGTCGAGGAGGTAAGATTAGGCAGGTAACTTACTATTGATTGAAAAAGTAGATTTACAAGGCTACAGTGGATATAAAAGAGTCTGCAGTTGCTTTAAAAGCTAAATGAGAGATTTAAAGGAGCAGCATAGTCCTTAATGTCTATCACAGGGAAAGCAGAAGACAGTAATTAGCATTCATCTGCCACCTCACTACAGTGGCCTATTCACACTTTTCCTAAAAGGAAAAAAACAGCAAACAATTCAAAATAAAAATGGTGTAAATGTAGGGCCTTAATCTCATTACAAGTGGTCCAGTAACATCTCCTTTTTCTTTTTGTGAATGAAAACAAACATTCAGTTGACCTTAAAGAGTATTTTTTCCTAGTAACATCTCCATTACCTGGATATCAGAAGCTGACTCATTCTTTTCAGGAAGAGGAGAGATTGGGCGAAAATCCACGGAGCTCCTCCTAAGGTTAAGATTTGAGGGAGGAGGAGGCGGTGGTGGAGGTGGAGGTGGGGGCAGGTGTTCACTGTGGGTCTTGGTTTGACCAGCAGGCTTTGCCTCCACAGCTGGCTCCTGCTTCTTCTCTGGCAGAGGAGAGATGGACCGGACGTCTACGGAGGCTCTGCGGTTTGGTGTGGCAGGAGGCGGGACATCTCCATAGCTCTTGTTCTCTGGTAGGTCAGTGTCCAACAGGTTGTTCATACTGTGGCTTCTTACAGATGCACCACTGAGGTGTGGAAAAGCACAAATATAGACTTTGGTGGTTTTATGACACAGCAGTTATCAAACATGTTCGTTAGGGGAAAAGATAAAACACCAAAGAGTTGCCCAAAAACTGCAGCATTTGACTGCCAGTTAAGAGGGAATGAATAAGCAACTGACAGCCATTGACCTACATTAAATCTTCTATATTGACACACTGATAATAAATAACAAACTGCTGGTTAACCATAAAGAAATGAATAACAAACTGTGAGTAATTTGAATAAACAATTGAAGAGATATGTAGTCAATGAGTAACCAACTATTATCTAACTTTTAGGACAGAGAAAGTGACTATCAGGTAATTAATAATAATGATTAATAATAGCACTAACTTTGACAAAAGTTGAGGACTTTCCTTAATTTTCAACTATACTGCCTTTTTCTGTTGCCTTGGTCAGACTGTGGATTGCTTGTTTTACTCTGACATTATCCACCGTAAAGTGGCACGTTCCTTAGTAAATGCCATAAATATGAAGCCTACTGTCGCAACTGTTGGAATGTCGGAACTATAAAGACAAATGTATTCTTTACCTGTCTTCTTAATTAAGACACCTTTTAAGTTAAATTTGTCTCCTCCCAAGGGCATATTTTACTTATATATGAGTCTTTTTTTCTTATTTCAAGGGTAATTTATCTTTTTTTTGTCTTCTGTACTCTTTATGAAATTAAACCAATGCTGTTTTCATTTATCAGCCTGTTGTCTTTAGCATTATCAGTAAAACCTATACTTTCAAATTTTTCATATTGGCCATTGGTTTTAATTTAGTATTAATCATTACCTAGTCAACACATATTCTGGTTAAATAAGTTACAAATGAACTCCCAACTGTAAGGTACCAAGGGGAACAAAGCATAACTCACTGGTAGTTAACAGGGCAATGCAGATCAGGCTAACTGTCAATAATCTTACACGAAAAAATTCACATGTTGTAGTATCTAAATGGAATGACTGACTGGTGAGAGCATTTGTCCACTTTCAAGTCAAAAATCCTGATATGTCAGAATTAAGATCATATATGAATATTTATAAACTGAAAATAAGGTCTGAGTTGCTTGTAATAAGTAAAATACGCCATTAGAAGGAGACAAATTGTGTTTCTTAAAATGTTTTCTTTTTTATTCAGAGCAGATTTTAAAACAGATTTTAAATCCCTCACTGAGTCAAACTTGCTGGTTTCATTGGCAGCTATTTTCTTATCATATAAAGCAGCTCAATGCCTTATTTTTGCTTTTTACGTCTTAAAGTAGGATATTTATCTGGACTTGCTAGGTGAATGTTGATTAGAATTAGTGTTTGATTTCTGACTGACAAACACACTTGCTGAGAGCTGAGTTTTCAGTGTTCAAGTTATTAGACATTCAGTATAAGACATAAAATAGCCATACTGTACTGCCATGTATTATCATATTATTGTAATGCCAAACATTGCAATTTAATAGTACATCAATACTTTCTTCCAGTCTTAGTGTCATTAGTTGCTTTTAACAAATTCCTACCTTGCTGATAAACTGTTGAAGTCCTCAATAGGGGCCACATATGCAGCTGGAAACCAGCCCTGCCTAAAAAGACAACAAAGACTGAGAAAACGGAACAGCAAACCAATAATCCAAGGTACAATGCTAACTTTATCTGGACTATTCTGTGTATATTTCATGTGTTTTTAGACTTACAGTCTGATTTTCAACATCAAACTATGTCTAAACTGTTGTGTTGTGTAAACCTTGAAGTTTATGAACAATCTTCTCAAGCTTGAGCCAAAATCTCATACAAACATAGTCACACTTTGTTGCTGCAAATCAATATCCTTGTCTATTTGTACTTGCAAGCCATTAAGATCTCGCATGTTCAGAAATCTATGCTCTATTCTCTGCTCTCCAAGGGCATCAATTTACAGCCCGTTCAAGTGGGTCTGAACAGTTAGAGACGTACTTATGCTGTAAGAGCACTTAAAGGCAAGGGCATTACTTCCTTTGCTTTTGTGTCTCTTACAATTATTTAGCCTTTCCTCCTTTTTGTAACAATATTTTTTTCTCTGTTGATTTTGCAAAGAGAAAGGACCCTGACAGTTTCAATTATTTTCCATTTCTAACAGTCATATATTGGAACAGATGAATTATCCTGCAAATATTCAAAGCTCCATCTATAAGGAGACATTATTCTGCCCCAGCCACCCACCGGAGGCTGCTGTCCGTGCGTCCATACAGCCAGCCGTTTCGTGGCTCCTGCACCAGCACTGTGACAGTCTCTCCTCTGTTGAATGGCAAAAGCTTTGGGTTGGATGAAGAGGGGTGAGACACCAGGGCTCTCATGGTTCTCCCTCCACCAAGACCCAGAGACTCCCCAACTGAGCTGGAGCGGGAGCGGCTAGGGATGGGAGATGGTGCTGGTAGGAAAAGGGATAATGGGTAACGTGAAGGAGGAACGGGAGAGATAAGGAGAAATATAGGTGGAGAGAGAGTAACACACAAGACAGCTTGGCAGATGTTTTGTTGTTGTAGATGAATCCTCATAATGTACGCAGATGATTCAGCAACTTAAAGGTGCTATGAGGAGAATCTATTACCAGCGACATTAGGACTCTGCTACCCATGAGCACGGGCGACTGTCGTAATGCTGCGTTCCAGTAAGCTCAGAACTGGGAGTGACATGATCTCCAACTTATCGGCGTTCCAGTTGAAGTCGGAAAAAAACATGCCGATCTACCAGGCTATTGTTAGCTGTTGTTAGCACGGGGGTGGCGAGGTTTCACCAAGTTCCCAGTAGGAAATTCTGACTTCGGGGGACGTTCAAGTTGCAGTTTCCTACTGGGAACTTGGAAATTCCTACTTCTGACTACAACTGGAATGCACCAAAAGACCCAAGCCCAAGCGTGTGTTTGTTGTATTGCTAATAAAGCATGCAGCTCGGACCTTCCTCAGAATTCTGCATTGCTTTACAACTTCTTTTTTAACAACTTACAGGATTGCAAAGCGACGAGGTAATGTACCTCTTTCTAGTTACTTAGCGGTAGTTTTTGATGTGTGACAACAAGCAATTTTTGGAAAACTTAGTATCGTAGTTTTGTAGCCAGCTATATATCGCTACTTACAGCTCGTGCTCTAAGAGGTGTCCCAATAATATAAATTTGCTCTAGTTTTAATTGTCTTGTTCCCGAAGTTGAGTATCCAGGCCAGTCCAGCCCTGTCCGGCCCGACCGGAAGGCTAAGGCAGTGGTTCTCAACCTGTCAAAGTCGCGACCCCCAGTTTAACGTTCAGTACTGTCCGCGCCCCCCCTCCCCCCGGAACGCAGTAAAAATTCGCTGTCCGCAGTGCTGAAACAACACCTGTTCAATAAAACGTATGTCAGATATACAAATCAGTAATTGATTTTGAGTAATAAAATGCATGTTTGAGACCAATCACTTGTAGTCCTTTAACATCCGGTCGGACGCCACATTAATTTTGCGCATTTATATTTTTCCTAAATGATTTGGCGAACCCCAGAAATCATCTCACGACCCCAACTGGGGTCAGGACCCCAAGGTTGAGAATGGCTGGGCTAAGGAATAGCATTTAAAGATAACCTATTTTGATGCTATAAAACTCATCTTAAAGTGTGTATTTCGATCAGGCATGTATCTAAAAGTGAGACTTTTTTGTAATTACTTAGAAACTCCTCACAGTCCCTTTAAACTTTTCCAGCCCACAGTCAGAAACAAATTAATGACCCACAACAGAGCAAACTACACTGAGTAACCAAGTGGATTTGAGCAAAACTTTTGGCTCAAATCCTGCATTTAGAGTTTAAGCTGCCTCCATTTTTGAGCCTTGAGACTTGTTTTTGCTTTTCTCTTACAGCTCCTCAGGACTGACCATTCAATCTAACAGATTCTAACAGTCATTAGTTTGGTCACAGCGTATTGATCTGTTATCAGTCAAGACCATAAAGGAAAGACCTGCTCAAGCTCCAACTGTTGCACCCAGGCTGCATGCTGAGCTCTTAAACTAAGTATAGACAATCTTTCTCATTGTCTTTTTATTTTATTCTTGAATACTGTCAAAGCCAAGAAGCCTTCTCTCAAAGATTCTATATAAAAATAGGTCACATTTCAAATCTTGATAGAAGTCATATATGGCATGGAGCGGTTCCTGTGCTTGAATATATGCTATACAAAAAGCAGACATGTTAGAGCCATCAACCTTTACCAAATTATAGTCCATCTACAAACAGGGACATTTTAAGAGAATTAAAAGAAAACTTTCATACAGCAGATAGTTAAACTTAGAAAAAAAATTATAATAAAAATGTTACTGTTTTATTTCCAACCAGCGGTAGTTTGCTGCTTTTTAGAAGTCCTAATTGTCAGTACTACTGACAATTCTTTCTTACATAAACAGATTGATATTACATGTGCTTAACTGGGAAAATTATGGCCTTAATGAAATATTCTTCCATGGTAACACCATTTCACTTCATACTTCCTGGATCTGCTTTTTTCTGTCTTTGACATTAAAAAATATTCTGCCACGTTGCTGCTATTTTGAAGGTTAGATTGACACTGTGGTGTTTCTGATTGTCTGATGGTTGAACAAGCAGCTGTCTCTTAAAAGAAAAACTAGTTTGTGTAAACACTGGTTATTCAAATGGTCAGGACAACTAGCTGCTGCCTGTTAGCATTTAATGAGGATTCTTGAAAACAAACAGCAAAAAAATAAATTAAAAAAGTTTTATTTTAACCAAAAGATAGTCAGACATTTCCAATGTAAACAACTAGATGTCTACCTGTGTGTCACAACTTTCATCCAGCATATGCCAAAACCTTTAACACTGTTTGGTTTTTAATGCAGTCAGAATGTCGTGAAACTAAACCATCACAATTGTTCAGCAGCTCTCACAGAGTTCACTCTTCCTCTCACCTCTAGAGGGCACTCTCCCCAGTGCCTGCTGCTCTCTCCTTGCCCAGGACATATCTTCATCTCTGGCCACAGTCTGCAGCAGGGAGCTCACCGAACCTCGCAGCTGCTTAGAAACAACAAACAGGTGGATTCACTGCTGTGCCAACACCTTATACACGTTTGATAAACAAAAAACAGTCCAACAATGATTTAATCTTCAGCTGACATATTTTAAGCAGAACTGGGCTGGTGTCTGACTAAACTTGACCATCTGTGCAGAGCTAATAAGATCAGTGTCTAATTGTTTACAACATAAATGAGATATTTCTACTGTGTAAAAACACAAAGTGGAAAGAAATATTAAAATATTTTTCAGATGAATGCAGATCAGTTAAGTGGCCACTGAGTAAAGAGTAAAAGCTTTTTCACAAAGTGGACATTTAAGAGCTCTGGATGACTAAAGCCAAGAACCAGAGTTGATAGAAAATAGCCACAGCTTCTTACTTTATCATGACAGACAGGTAAGAGTGATGCATTGAGGAAAGTGCCTGAGGATTCTCTGTTTTTAAGAATTGTTCTCTTTTAGTTTAGATTATGAAAAATATTCTGTTAGCTAATTACACAGGGTGGTTTTAACAGAGCATATACTGTATTTTGGGCTTGCAGCTATAAATGCTCGTTTATGTTACACTTCATATGATAAAACAAAATGTATAAAGCATTTTGTAAAACTTCTGTTGTAGTGTTTGCAGACCTGGGCAACATGGGTATGTCTTATACAAAAGTATATGTTGTTGTGTTTTCCTGGCTCACATAGATGTGTGCTGATTCCACTGTGAAAGCTTGAAAATGTACGCAGTACTCGGAGTCGAAGGTTCCCATGGTTACAAAAGTATGCATAAATTCCTATCATACGGGTGCATGCTATCGATTGGTCTCTTATTGTGATGTATGTGTACCTGTGCCTCTTGGTCTATAGGAGTGGGAGTTCGAGATCTGGACCCTCTGGTGTCGTTTACTTTCTCCTTCCATCCATCTGCCTTCTGCTGCAGAGATGCCCCGGTCTGAAAATAAATGAGATGTGATCACCTCACTGAAGCTGAGCTGGATCAGACAGCAACATAAACCAAAGCAATATACACAGGAAATACGTATTTTGACATTGGGCTTTGCATGTCATCAGGCAATCATGAATTTTAAAAATCACAGAGTTAGGGCCTGTGTCCAAAGTGTCACTTTCTAGTATATACTTTCAACAAAGCATGAATGTTGTCCATTCTTTTAAGAACACAGCACCATGAGCACAAAACACATTCAGCTCAGTGTTGACAGTTAACAAAAGTTCAGGTATTGTAATAGATACTGTGGATGTTCCCTGACTGACCAATCAAAATCAAGAAGAAGAGGGGAGACTTCTAATATAAAATCTGTCTACAAAAATGGCAGAGAAGAAACTTTTCTGATTTTATATGTGAAGGAAAAGTTTCCAGGGTCTGAAGAAGCTGCGAACGGAAGTACCAAAATTCTTTATGTTTTGTGTTTTTGGTAAAACTTTTGAGAATAATGGAAAATGCAAACACAACTACTAAAAAAGACTTCACAGATACAGCCTATGGAAGCAGAAGTCAACTTTTGTTCCAAGCATCAAAACATGTTTGTGAGAAGGAGCCTTTAGATGAGATTGTGCTGCAGAAAGCACAATCTAGAGGAAAGATCCTTTGTCATGGTGTAGAAACAGTGCATACAAATTACTTGTATTCAAGGAAAAGATATTCTTACAAGAAACTGGTGTGGAAGAAAACTTAATTTTCCTATCTGACTCTCCTATTAGAAGGATAGGTTGTGAGGTCAAAACATCATCCTCCTTGCCCTTAAAACTTTAACCCTAATTGAATAAAAGGAACCAATTGTTTAAGTTTTCAAGGTAAAGCACTGTGCTTCATAATCATACACAAGTTTTGTAAAGTCTGGCACATATGTAAAGATTTTTAAACTGTGAGAGACCACACACGAGGACAAACAATGACAGAATTGTCAGTATCCTGGTGATAATCAAATGTTATAATCAGTAGATAACTGACCAGTAGATAACCGGCCTTTGCTGATTTTGATCTTAAACAGGGATGCAGGTCAAAACTTGCGCCAACTGTCTTGTAGTCTGTGCCCCACTTTGGTTTGTACAAAGGAGAAGTCTGGTTGCTCTGACGTGCTCTGTCGCTGTGATGCTTGTACACATTTGTAAGAATTAGATGGAGGTGTTTTGTGTGAACCTTGTTGATAAGGAAGAGCAGTGACTGAGTGAGGCCACAGTGTTTCTCTGCAAGGAAGCGATACCTCCTCTCCTCCTCCTTCAGGATCTCCTGCTGGCTCTGCCTCAGATACAACATGTACTCACTGTTCTCCTGAAACACACACACAGTCATACAAATGAGGCACAAAGCCCATCCTGTATGAGGGATTCAGTGAGGATTTAGATTTCAAACAGTATATCTAAGCAGGTGTGCTTGAATGGGTGCATTGTGTATCTACCAGGGAGTCCCTGAAAGTTCCACGTCTGAGCTGCTTCTCCAAAGCCTCCGCCTGATTTCTCACCTCCAGCTCATACACCCTGCGACTCCCCTGCAGTGCAAAACAACAGGTTTAAGAAAACAAGCACTGATGTGACACTTGAAAGCTTCCTGTGCTCAGACTCTTCTTCCTAACAGAAACTTTCAAACAAGTTTTTCCATTTTTGAGTAACTTCAACTTCCTAGAAGAATCTTAACTTTTACTTGTTTTGTTTAGAAAGAGCAAAATCTGCAGGACTTCTTAATCAATACGGCAAAAGAGCAGTGTTTAATATTTGTTTACAAAGAAGGACTTAAAGGGTATTTGAAGTTCATGTTGACTAAATTTCAATAACTGCATGTAAAATGACCTAAGCGATAAAATAAAGTTTGGAAAATGTCTTTGTAATACTTTATAGATTGTCAGTGATTTGCAGACCTGGCAGAAAAGACTTTTGGTCAATTAAAGTATGAATTTGGCCGACCTTCTTCTATGTATGATTATTATAGAAACACAAAACAACCTCCTGATATGAAAAATAAACTATTTCATAAGATCAACCAGGTTTTCAAAGGGTCAGGGTGGGATACCAAAACGTGTATTTCACATCCCTGTAAACTCACCTCAATGTACTCTTCATCCAACTTTACATTCTTATCCATGGCCTGTAAGACTTCAACCTGGAACCACCGAAACTACCAGGACAAAAAAAAAAGGAAACTCTGTAATAAAGCCTAGTCATTCTGGAAGCCATATCTCTCTCCAATCAAACAGCAGTTTAATGAAAGGAAGTGCTTATGACTGTATCTGTGTAAAAATGAGCCTTGTTCTTCAGGACTGTTTTTTTAACCAGAGGTAATGATTTGATGATTCACATTACTGACAGCCACTGTAACTGCCACTGAATTTAAAGTAGGTGGTGTAATGTGACCAGGAACTTGTGCCCAAAAGCTTTCTGAGAGGATGAGCTCTTAATCAGTTTGTAGTGAGTCACACAGTTAATCACCAACCAATATCCTGATTTGCATGACGCAAAACAATTTGATGTTGTTGTGAATCTATGAGCCAGAGGAGGAGATAATATATTTAAACAGTATTTTTATAAAGCTCTACTATCACATTGTCACATCAGATGTATTCTAAATTATCATAAGTCATAAAAATCAGCTCTGTCCAAGATATCCAACAGTGTTGAAGACAGAACCTTTCCTACTTTTATCTGAGAGTCGATAAAAATGATGAAGTCATGAGACAAAAATGCTGAAGTAAATAAGATGAAAACACATGTACAGTAATTTTTGGCCTTAAAATAATTTCCCTTTATCTGCAGATTACCCTACAGAGAATAAAGCATTAATTTATGCATGTATTTATAATACTTAGTGAAGCTTTTTATAAATCATTGTCAGTAACACTTTTTAAAGAGGACCACAAAATATCTCCTAACTACAAGAGAGAAATGAGGAGCTCACAGCTAGCAACCTGAGGAGTGTTACCATACAAGAGAACAAATAAGTAACAATATTTGGGCTGTGTAACACAAAATGAGAGACTAATAAAAAGTTTAGTATTGAGTAATAACCCAGTGTCAGTGACCTACACAGTATGAATATTGACTGTAAGTAATCAGTTACTTTAGAAAATTCAACAATGAGTTCCTCACTATCCGCAAACTAATGGTCATAAATTAGGCAGGTCTCATTTGTTCTCCATTAAATCAACATTTTGAGTGTGAATCAAACCTTTTTTATTTTCTTACATTATCTGATACCCAAAGTCTTCATCCAACAGTCATAATCTTTTTAGTGTTCATAAAGTATTCCATAAATGACTGATTTACCCACCATCTAAATGTTAGATAGCCCATATTTTGTCTGAGCTTTGTTTTCAATATATAAACTTTTTTCACATATTGACATCCTCTGATCCAGCTGTATTCTCTCTTTGTCTGGAATGCTCTCTTGGAGTTCCTACCATGTTTAGACCCTGTTTGTCTGCTCTGTGGCGATCGGTCAGTCAAGTGCTGCTTGGTATCACATCTTCAGTGGCTGTAAATGTTAACTATGCTCCCTTGCACTGAGCCAATTGGGCTTAAACTGATGAAATAGTAGGACATCACAATGGGAAGTATAATGGGGAAAAGTCATTTCAGGCAGTTACTGGCACTGTAACCAGGGGAGAGGGAGAGGTACTGATGTTGAGGACTTGTGTCTTGTGTCAGTAAGTTCTCTCTTACATAAGAGACATGTAAGGCCATATTTACATGACAACGTTTTCACCAGAAACAGAAAGATTTTTCCTTTGGGTTTTCAAAAGAAATCCATGTTAACATGGAAACGAGGACAACTAAAAATGCTGAAGCATGCATGCCAGTCCAGTAGATGGCAATGTAGGTTTGCAGAGAAACAGTGGTGTTACAACACACGTATGAAGAAGAACAATTTTTTCACAAAAAACAAAAGTAACTGGATGTTTACTTTTGACAGGAGTTTCCTGTCTGGATAACAAATCTGTCTGGATAGTTTTGTCTGGATAACAAACCAAGCATAGTTAGCAGCACGCATGTTACTCGGTAGACGGCCCAAGCTGTTGTTGCTACTGGTATGCGCTCGCAGTCTTCAAGAGAAAGAGTACAGCGTACGAGGTGACGTCAGCGTTTCACCCTAAAATGCTGAATCCCATCTACACAAAGCTGGACCCTGGTTTCAACAGTTTGTGGATTCAGGCACTCCAGGCACCGTTCTCATGTAAAAGGGAGGCCAAAACGCAATGAAAACTGATGGTGGATCAAGAATAAGTTATTCATTTATTACTCAGTTACTCTCAATAGATAAATAAGTAGTTTGTTATTCATGTGGTACCTTGAAACAATTTTTGTGCATCTCTTTGAAAACTGGTATCAAATCTTGGAGCATTTAAAGATTCAGCCACCAGCTCCCTTCTTTTGGTTAAATAAAGACAAATATTGAAGAGGGAGATGTACACACCACTCCTTCCATCTCAGCAGTGAGTCTCCTCTGTGTTTCTGATATCTGGATGAGGACATCCCCTGTCAAAGAAAAGTAATCCTTGATTAAATCAGACTCTTGGATCTCTTTCGCACCCATCAATCATACCAAAAACATTTAAACATCAAAAAGAATCTCAAAACTTTGGGGAATATGAGCAAAATAATCCTATCGTCCAGACCACACTGTCTGAAACTTGAGTTTAACTTTATACAAAACAGTTTAAAACATCTCAGGATTCTTTTAATCAAACCATCTCAACTGTTAAGATAGTGGAAAGTTAGCTAAGCCCTTGATATAATTGGAGCATTTGGATCTTGCCTATTGTCCTGGACTGTGGCTGAGCTAATGAATTGAGTGCAGCTGAAAGACAGTCCACATCTATAATTCAAAGGTTGTCACTCAATATGGCCTCCCGGTCACGCTGTGGCTCTGACCTTCTCAGTTAGCCAACGCTGCCGGCCCACGTGTATCACGCTGTACTAATGCTGGTGTCAAGAGCCCATGTGCTCTCAACAGGGATGTGTTAGCATAGCGCTCATTAACGCTAACAATGCTATCACACATCTCCGGGGTGAGCGAAAGTGAAGCGAGTGGAAAATATGAGCTCATGCTCTCACACACCGACACACATGAATGGGAACACACAGATGAAGTAGGTGTGTAGGAAGGTGTTTTTGTTTGATTAATGAAGGTGCTCTTTATTTTACGATATTTGAGCCTGACATTAATTTGATAGACCACTTGGCAATCTCAAGAGCAGCATTTAATGTCAGTAATAACTGCAATAGATTAAGGGTCAAATAAGTAATGAGGAGACTGAGTAATAAAACACACACACAAAAAAAAACACTCACCAAGAGAGCGGGATGAAAGTGTGTGAAGGGCCTGGTCACCCATCTTTGCCACAGCACTGAAGTAAGCCTCGCTGCATACAGCTAAAGCTAAAGGAAATACAACGTTTTAACACTCAATAGCACAAAACAATAGGCTGTGAGTGAAGCACAGACAGCTGACCTGCTATTAGTTATGGAAATAAATTCTGCATATGTTCATCATCAATTTAAACCTCCCAGTGCTGAAGTGTTATACATGTTCTGGTTTAAAAGTATCTCTTAGCCAGTAAGTAGGGATGCATGATGTTGGGTTACTGATATCGGTATGCTAATATTTCTTAAGTTATCATCACCAATGTAGGTATTTTTGTGGCAAAAGGTGCAGCCATCATTTAACTAAAATTCACCCCCTTCTTTCACTGTAGAGTTTTTAATCTCCACCAAGTAGGTTATGTTTTTTATGTTTTTGCCAGCGTATGTTCATTTGTCCGTTTGTTTAATTGTTAGCAAGATTATGCAAAATCTACTACTAGACAGATTTTGCTGACATTTTCATATGTTGGTAATGGCCCAAATTAAAAATGATTAGATTTTGGTGGTGATATATATGTTTGTCTGGATGCAAAAAACACCCACCATATCGAAGATCCCATAAGTTAATACTGTCCTGAATTTTAAAAAATCATATCCCTGCCATTTTTTTAAATAGATTCTCTTCCAATAATAAAGAGTTATATGTCTGTCATCAAGGTAAATTTGATCTTAAACCAATCCACAGTGATATCACAAAAAGCATTGAACTTTGTAATGCAAAATCCCATTGATGACATTTAATAATTCATATAAAATTAAAATATGAAGTGATGTTCCCAAACTGGAGGAGGTCTGCGCTCTCTGAGTCTTTCCTAGTTTGTTAGAAAAAGATGTAAACGAAAAAATATATATTGAATTCCCTAAAGTTACACTGTCGATTTTTAAAGTTGATATTCTCTTACAATAAAGAGAGCCATTATAGTACATCCATATATTCTACCAATTTCAGCCAGAACATGTGACATAAATACACCGATCAGGCACAACATTATGAGCACTGACAGTTGAAGTGAACACTGATTATCTTCATCATGGCACCTGTTAGGGGTGGGATATAAATGGCAGAAAGTGAACATTTTGACCACAAAGTTGATGTCAAAAGAAGGAAAATGACGGAGTTTAACAAAGGCCAATTTGTGATGGCAAGAGGGCTGGGTCTGAGTATCTCTACAACTGCAGCTCTTGTGGTGTATTCCTGGTCTGCAGTGGTCAAGGGCGGCCAAGGCGCAATAATGCACATGGAGAACAAAGACTGGCCCATGTGGAAGGCAATAACAGTAAGTAGCAGATCTATGGATGAAAATGCCTCGTTAATGCCAGAGGTTGGAGGAGAAAGGACAAAAAAAAGCAACAGTAATTTAAATAGCTGTTTTTCAGCTGCTCCTCTTTGAACAGGAACCCCTATACATGAACACATTACCCCTGTTCTGTCTTCCCCTCATTGGCTTCCTGTCCATTTTAGAATTATTTTAAGGCAGAAAACTAGGCGCGACTGTAGTAACTCCAAAATTGTGGAAAGGATGTCAAAACGGCCCTGTCTCAAGAAACTTAAACTTGTCTTAAAACCTTTTTTTATTCCTTGGCTGTCAACACAGTATGGGTGTTGTGTGGTCCCTGTTTGTTTTATTGTGACTATTTTATTTATTATTGTGCAGCACATTGGCAGCTTTGTGTTTTTTAAAATTGTGTTATGAACAAAGGTGGATTGGATTGTTTTTAAAAACAAGGTAGGCAGACTGTTTTTGAATACAAACCTAACATGTCAAATCTTGAAGCATATGGGCTACAGCAGCAGAGCACACACTGGGTGCCAATCCCATAGACTAAGAAAAGGAATGGGCAAAGGGACATTGGAAAATTGTTTCCTGGTCTAATGAGTCTCAACCTCTGCTGTGACACTCAGTTGGAAGGGTCAGAAATTGGTAAGTACATTATGACAGCATGGATCCATCCTGCCTTGTAAGCTGGTGATGTAAAGCCACCATCACCCGTCTACCAGCAGCAGCATCGTCTGAGTTCCCTGCAGTCTCGTCTAAGTGGAACTAATGTACTCACGAACAGGGACATGGATTGTCTCTCTGTGAACCGGAATAAAAACAGTCTGCCTAGAGTACTGTTACACACCCACACAACGCTGATTGGCTGTTGCTGCAAAGGCACGTGAGATATCACCTGAAGAGTTATTTGTAACTTTGTTGACCGAGCGATGTGCTGTCGCCCAGAGTGCGTCTGTCGCATCACAGGAGGGTTAACCCCACCCCATCATGGCTGTTCATTGACTTTGCATGTAGAGTGGCTTCCCAGGTTGCAAAGTCATGTTCAATGTGTAGGCGGATTTAGAAGTCAGGTTTAAGAGCAACAATTAACTAAAAACTCCATAAATACAACAACAAGATAAGGTAAGCATAGATGCATTATAAAATGTAGTTCAGTTCACATGCAGAGAATGCCAGTGCAGGGAACTGAAATAAGAATTAAAGGATAAATCACTATAGGGTAAAACACACTGGTTAGTTAAACTTTGCATTAAATCAAATCAAATCAAACTTTATTTATAAAGCACTTTTCATGCATTAAAAATGCAGCACAAAGTGCTAAATAACTTCATTTTATTTTTTGTTGTTGTAATACTCATACACAGCTGATATGCTAATAACTGTGACAACTAGAAAGCAGAAAGCTAGAAAGCTGACAGATAGAGGTTAGATATTGAAATCCCTAAAAAACAGACAGATTAATTGTCATCTAAGTTGATGTTGTCATTAATGGATGAACATTTTCTTTGGCAGTAGGCTTGATGAAACAAGCCTGCTGGTTTCCTGCCTTTGGCCATTAGGCTATCATCTGCACTCCTCCATTTTTAATAATTGCATTTGTATCGTTTTTAATAAGAGTCACGGCTGGCAGAATACTTCCAGTTGGGACATGGGGAGAGCAGAAAGTTTCCTGAAGACTTTGGTAGGGGTCTCAGAAAATGGGACATTGCTGAGTCATGTACTGGGTATCTCTTTTTGGGTGTTCTTTGTACCGATGTGATACTTTAACCACTTGATTGTATTGTTTATTTGTATTCAAGCTTTCCTCTAGTCTTACTTCAGGTTGTATGTACAGCTCATGCGTGTCTTTGTTGTACACTGCATATCCTGTGAGTTCAGCAAACTCAGGTGTACCTCCCCCCTATTTATTTATCTTTTTATTTCGCTTTATCTTATCTGTGTTAGGTATCTTTAGTCTTGTGGCTGTAAAACAACAAGCAAAATAAAAATCAATTAACAGAACATCAAGACAAGTTTAATTTTCTCTGCCCACCTTTGCCAAATGAGCACAAATCACATTTTATTTGATTGGCTTTTTTGTAGATTTGTTTTGTTCAGTATTTTTTACATTCCTCTTCAGTTCCTTTGCAACTCTAATTATGTGTCCTTTTGTAACTTGTACAAAACCAAAGAAAATGTAGAAAATTATATTTCAAATCATTCTGAAGAGAGAACAGGTGTTTATTCACTTTTAAAAAATTCAATCGAGACCTTGTGAAAATGTCAGTGCCCTCACACTCATTCAATCGTCCACACACTTACCCACCTGGTGTTGAGAAACACACTGACCTTGGAAAGCTTTGACATAGCTGGTTCCAAGAGCAACGAGCTTCTGAAGGCCGGGGTTGAACTGCTCCATCAGGTTCTGTAAACATGAAACCAACGGGTCCACAAGAAAGAAAGCAGGGCTGTTATTCAGATTTCACCCCCCAAAGATGTTGAATGTGGTAAATTTTCAAAGCAATTACTACAGATGTCATGCCGACAGAATAAACAATCACACAAAATATGTCAAATAAAGGTTATAAGAACTTACCGCATAGACAGATAGAGTTGATCTGTGCAGCTGGTCACTTGTAGCTCCTGACATTGTGATCAATTCTAAGGACTATATGAACTTTAAATAAAAATAATAACTCAATGGGTGGATGTCACAGATACAACAGACTTCTGTGAGGAGTCTGTATTCCCATTAACACTGCAGATGAATGGTCCTTCTTCCAAGAATCTTCTTCGTGTCCTTTATTAATCAGCAGTGAAAGTCACCTTCACTGCAGTCCCTGCTGTCCCTGAACTCGTCCCAGACTGATCACGCCTGTCTGATAGAATGATTGTACTCCCCTCCCTTCACTCTTTTCCTCTGTACCTTCTGAAAGAATGAGCAAGCGAGCCATGGGAAGAGAAAAGGGAGCAGGTGCCATCGATATGACCAGGGCACGTAAATTATTGAGTGAAGCCCTGAAAGGAAAGGAGAAGGGGAACAGCCAGCTGCCCAACTAGCTGTGACGTAGACTCACACCTGAGGGGCCTCAGGTGGGGTCAAACAAACTGATTTGAGAAAAGGCACAAGCATACATCTCTGGTTATGTGCAAGGCTTTTCCCACACACGATTCCAATGGCAAAGTACCTTTGAACTTTTAAACCTGTTATGAATCATACACTCAGATCAGAGTCATGAAACAACCATTATGAAATATCCATGAACTATCTGACAGCACACGAGGTTCATGAAAATTGCATAAGGAGCATTTTTTATGAGCATCAACAAGCAAACATGTTGAATCCAAATGAGATCCAAACCTTAACTCCAGCTTTTAATGTGGTGGTGAGGCAAGTTGCACAGGAGGCTGTTCTTTTTCTTCTTTATTTGTGAGCTTTAAAGATTTAGAGGATGAAATCCAATATTTAGAAGATGTTTTACATTTTGTATTTTTCATGTTTCACTTTAATTCTACGGTTGTAAGCCAGGGCGAACCCTCAGGATGTGTTTACTGCCTTTTTTCCACTATACATTTTCTTAACTTTCTTTTTCTTCTTAGTGTTGATAAACTTTCTAGTGGATCTTAATCTCTGAATGTGCATCAGGTCTCAATCTGACAAGTAGATGGACTGTTTCACATATTCATGGGTATATGGGTCTTGCAAATCTAGCTATATTCAAGGTTGATTGGATCAAACTAATATCACATTGTTCCATTCATTTCCAGATGATCAGACTGTTAAAAATGTGCAATAAAATGATTGTTTCGGTCTTTAACCTTTTAAGTTTAAGGCCATGTTAACACGGAGACACTGTGACCTAAAACGCAAAGATTTTTCCTTTGCGTATTCAAACTCAACTCACGTTCAGATGGAGATGCTAGAGACGAATGAAACCACTATAGCATGCATGCCAGTCCAGTAGATGGTGAAGTAGGTTTGCAGAGGAACAGCGCTGCTACAATACACGTATGAAGAAGAAAAACATTTTAAAAACAACAATGGTGAGTGGGCGAACAAAGATGCAGGGCTTTCCTGTATGGACAATAAATCTGTCGGCATAGTTTTATCCAGATAACAAATCACAGTTCTGCAGCACACATGTTACTGAGTAAAGGGCCCAAACTGTTGTTGTTCCTGGTATGTGTACACAGCCTTCATGTGAAAGAGTACTGCACATGCTGTGACATCAGTGTTTCATCCTGAAACGCTCTGACTCTGGTTTACACAGAGCCGCATGGAGAAGCGTTTGAAAACTCTCCACCCTGGACCCTGGTTTCAAAAGTTTGCAGATTTAAGCACTCCAGGTACTGTTCCCATGTAAATAGGAGGCCAAAACGCAATGAAAACTCAACGGTTTTGGCTGTATAAGGTCTTGTGTAAATGATCCCTAAGTCATTTGTTTGCTTTGTTGAAGGCAGTGTAGATTGTTTAATGTACATGTTAATTCATGTTAAATCATTTTTTGAGTTTTTGAAAAGACTTAAGCATCTATCTGTATCATCTATATCTGTAGAAAAGTAACCATTAATTGCAGTTCTTTAGTGAGTTTGTGAGAGTAGATCTACCTTCCCAGTTTGTATCAAAGGGGATCTTTCATTGCAAAAGGTTTGTGCATACTGATGCTAACACAAAAAAAATATATGTTATCAAAATGTCATCAATAATAAACAAGGATAAAATTCGGCACAAATTACCCAAAAACATTAAGGAAAGCAAATAAGATTAGTTTTTGCTGCTGTCAAAGTTCATATAAATGTCTTTAACTAAATAAAAAAATAGCTTCTGCTACACAAAAGATAATTGACACTTTTTACTTTTTTGTAATCTTATGTACAGAAAACAGTGTTCACTCTTAATTTTTAGCTGCTTGTCCACTCAATTGAAATGCCCTTTTATAGCATTAATGCAAAAATATATTCACTTTATGCAGAAGAATTCAAAAATAGGAAACAATTTTCATCTGAAATTCTGTTGAACTTCATCAGGCATCTGTTATGAAAAGAAGTAAATGTAACATCATCTGTTTGCCCCCTTAGAAAAATGATGATCGGATGTCACTCAAATTAGAACAAATCAAATACAAAGTAAAATCCAAATAAATGGCCAACATCCAAGAAAAATGCTTAAAAATGTTCTCCTTTTATTTTGTATTAACAGGAGTATGTACCTTTTAACCCTGTGTGTTAACGTCCCATAAGAAAAGCATGTTTCAGATTAAGAATATCACATGAATAAGATACAGTATGTATCCTAATGGACCCTGTTGTATATTTTTTTTAGAGATGTATTGCTGGAGCAAATATTATTGCTATAGACAGATTGTCTGGCAATACATACAGTATGTGAGAAGTTCCTCCATTGTTGCCTACCATCATTTAATCATGTATATTGAATGCAGAACTTCAGTCAAACACTGAGTACATGTAGTGAATAATGTCATTTAGAAAAAGTTTTTCATTGCAGTATAATGTCACAAATTTGTCCCAGAACTGATTTTCTTAAAGCAGTTAAGTTTTAAAAAGGAACCTTTCCCTTTTTTTAAGACAGCCTGTTTTACTGCAGATGGAAAAGGACATATGAGATTTTGGAGCGACATTAATTGATTTGAAATGTGACAGCATAAAATGCAATCATAAACTTACGTATTACAACAGAAGTTCAAAAGTCCTACCCAGCAGGTGTGATCATTTCCATCAAGTTGGAAACATCATCATAAAAAACCTCATTAGCACCGTCCTCTGAGGCCTTCTTTAGGCAGCGACTTGCAGTCTCCAGCACAGTTTTCAAACGCCGGTCCAGAGCAGCGAGGTGAGGTTCGGCCAGCAATGGAGAAACTTTGTGGAGGGGATCATTGGACAGTGAGGCCCTCATGACATCACTGAGACGATACTGAGGAAGGGACAGCAGATGCAGGCGCAACCAAGTAGAGCGTCGTATTCTGGAAATGAAGCAGAATATCAGGGTGTAAGTGGCTGAAAGGTTTGTCTCACAGGAAGGTTGCTGGGTCAACGCCCCAGTTGAATGGAGCCTTTCTGTGTGAGTTTTCTATGTACATACTGTATGTAGCTTTCCACTGGGTATTTTGGTTTCCACCCATGGACCTACAGCATGACCATTTGGTTAATTAGAGATATGCCACTGGTGTGAAAGTGTGGATGATTTGTCCATTTTTTTTATTTGGGATGAGATTGAGTCCAGCCCCTTACCCTTTTTCAGTTTAGTGGATGGATCACAGTGAAGAGAGAGTAAAGATCTGAATAATTGAGTGATTACAGAAGAATTAAAATATCTTAACCATATAATTCTCATTGTTTCTCTCTTTTTTAAAAACATCCCAAACACTTTTATATGTATACATGTACTGTATGTTTGGGGCATTTATAGCCTCTACTGACAGTGGACGGACTGGGAAAGCCAGAGAGAGAGGGGAACACACAGCATGAGGCACTTGGGTCAGAATTGAGCCTGCACAAGGCAAGACCCTCAGTGCATACCTGCATGTTTGCTACCCGCTCTGCCAAACCAGTAGCCCAGATTCAAATTAGTTTGATGGACCTTTGCTCTCTTCTCTCAGGTGGTACAGAATCTATTGACAAAATTTCAGCTACATGCTGCTAATTAATCAACATCGTTGCCCTCCAGACTACATTCATGATAGACATTAATTTTAACCCCTTAAAGCCTGAAAAAAAAGTATTGCCAGAATGTTCGATTCTTTTGAATGTTTAATTCACTTTCTACTGTAATCCAAAAAAAATCCATAAAATTTAACACATATATCTTTTGTATCTCATTTGATACCCTTGGTGTTTCTGGCAAGTGACACTCCGTTTGAAGACATGTTTATCATTTATCTGATTGTATTCAGATGTTATTTAGTAATTTGTTGATTATATTGATAAGATGGAGGTATCATAAAACACCAAATATGATACAGCAGGCTTTAGGAGGTTAATATTATATTGATCTCTCTATCCATAGATGTACTGGTTATACATCCATAGTAACTATCTTCACAACAATACAGACATGATGTTCCTCTTGAAACTGAGATGCCACATCTCAAGGGGTTTACCTTTAATAAATTTATATTCAACAAATATGATGCTATATAAATAAAGATTGGCTCTATATTCAGCAGAGACAAATGTGATTTTAGTCCCTTTGCCTCTGTCTGGACAGATCCATCTCTGGATGCATTCATGTGTATATAACAACATATTTACCTCTGCCAGGAGGTTATGTTATTGCCAGTGTCTGTTTTTTTTTTTTTGTGACTTTGTTTGTTTCTATGTTAGCAACATAACTCACAAAAGTTATGGACTGATTTAGATGAAAATTTCAGAAAATGTCCAGATTGGGACAAAGAATTATAGATTATTATAGATTTTGGGAGTGATCCGGATCACTGTCTGGTCCGCCATGACGAAAATGTGATTTTTGTGAATAACTACTGAACTAAAATAGATATCATTATGAATCCAACTGCTAATGGTATGTTTTCATGGTCTAGGAATCTAAATATTTAGATGGAATAAAGGTAGGACTAATATTTATGGCGAAAATCACAATATGGATGAGGACTGTGGCGTTTGCGGAGGTCTATGCTCTCTGAATGCTTTTCTTGTTATGACATATATTTGTATACTGTACGTATATCTAAAAAATGTAGAGTATGGCTTCAGCCAGCTCCATTGTAAAGTGTCCTAAGATAAAACCTGTTCTAAACTGAAGCTATAAAAGTAAAGACTGACTGATTGAAAAGTCGAGGTCCTTTGGGCTGTGATTAATTCAGTACTATTGCAGCTCCAACTTTAGCTGCAGAGTAAGCAAATTTAAAAAAAAGTATCGGATCAGATTATTCTCAACAAGCGTTCATTTAGTTAATAAAGGTTTAAAACAATAAATGCATTCTCTGTACCTGCAACATTGCTCTAGTGGAGTCAGGATAGAAGGCTCATCTTTGGAGTGACGTCCAAATCTGCATTAATATATCAGAAATTTACGTGAGAAACATCACAGCTTCAACCCCAAGAACCACTGGTGAAAACCCAAACTTGTATTTCAGGAGTACTCACGCTCTTCCATTGTCAAGATGTATTAGAAAAGTATTGTTTCCAAACGCCTCGAAAGTTTCATAGTGATGCCTGTCCATGTTACCTGAGGTAGGAGAAAGAGGACGTCGGTTGCATTAGTACAGAAGCAAACAACAGTGGAGAACTTCAAAACCCAAAGCTAAAAAAGGAATAAAACATTGAAAATGATGTTATGTGAAAACCCCAATGTAACACCAACCTATCCTTGAATACAGATAGCCACCCTGTTAATATTCTAAAGGTGGAACAGTTGTTTAAATGTGTGTACATTAAACATTTTCATTGTTTCTGAAAATTTCTAAAACAGCTGTTAAAAGATCATAGAGAAGTGAGAGTCAGGATGTGTTTGACCACAACAGAATCACTCTTCAGGGTCACTCAAGTTTTCCAAATAATGTCTGGTAAATCAGCTTCATAACAAAACTCCATAAATCATCATGTCATCTTTTTATTATTTCAATGAAAATACAAAGCACAAAGTTCAAAACATCGTAAACATGTAGAGGTATTTTACAATAACAGGGAGATGCATACATTAATCTGAGAAGTCCTAAAGAAGGATTCATTCCCAGTTTGTTAATCATGAAGAGCTGTTCCTCAGCTTTGTCATGTAGGTGCCATCTCATCAGATTTACTTGGTCAGAGCATGCTCACTATTCTGACACTCCTCAAATTACACAACAAAGGATTAAGTTCAGCATGAAGGGGAACTGTAGTGATGATATTAACATCTGCTCGTTTACAGTTTCCACTCTCCTCGTCTCTCTCCAGATAGAGCGGGCAGTTATAGAGAGGTAGCTGTGGGTCACATGCCGCAGACATCTGTTCAATCTGTGCATCCCTTACAGGTTTAGAGGTGCGTGTATCTCTCGTGCTCGTAAATTCAGCCTTGACACAAACAAGTGGCAGTGAGCATGGCTGTGAAGCTCCTGTGTCCTGCACAGCTCCTAGCTGTGTATTCCACGATGCACCTCTGAGCTCCAGACCACATAAATATACTGAATCTAGGGCAAGTGTTTCTGGGAGTGTACTGTCACTCAGGACCTGAGGGGAGAAGAAAAGTATCGCCATCAGTCTCCTGCAGCTAAAAACAGTTACAGAAACAAGCTCAAACTCGTAAATAATCAAAGTGCAAATGTTATTTCAACCCTTTAACTGGCACTGTAACCATGTGGTTGACCTTTTACTGCCAATACCACTGTATTGAAAACTTTTGTCTTTTTCCTTTTTCACCCTCTTCATATGTTTGCATCACCGAATAGTATCCACTGGGTGATGCTGCTGTACATTTACCTAATTTTTCGAAAACTAGAAAAAATCAGAAGGGAATTGCTGCTGCATAGCACCATAGAAATCTAACAGTAAGAGCATATTTTCAAATCCCCTAACAATCATAATTTAATTGAAGAAAATAAATTTGACAATAAAAAAGTATGATTCCGCAGAAAACTGAGTAAACTGCTATCTCAGATACTTTGATTAAAAAAAATGATGCAGAAATTAAATAAATCTATTCATGCCCAGGAGAAGCCTTAACAGGCAAGCCAGCAGGTTGACCTACAGGTCTGCTTCCCAATTGGGCAATATGAAAACTAAAACCTGAAATGTTGCTAAATGAACACCACTTTACCAACAACTAATTTGTTGCAAATGTTTTTCTTAGTATGGAAGTCAAAGGCACTAAAATGATGTCATCATTTGTGTGTTTTACCTCAAACTGTTGGGATATGTCGCTGATATCTGTCTTGTTGAACTGAGCGGCCTCTCTCACGACTGCTGACAGAAAGCCCCTGGCATTTTTAAAAGCAGCGAGCCGATAGGCACTGGGTGGATCTGAAGTGTCAAGGTGAAAAAGGTAAGCGCTGAGCAGCTCTGCCCTCCTCTTCAGGCGAGACAAGTCAGGGAAGTCTAGAAGGGAAGCGAAGGTCAGTGTGTTGTACTGAACAGGCTGCTGGAGCCGTGAGAGGAGGAAGGACACCGAATCGATCAGACCATTCCACTCAGCCTGGAGGAAGTCACGTAGGGGGCCAGGAGAGAGAGCTCCTGCGTTTGAATCTGTGCAGTTGTTCTTGAGCGTGAGGAAGTTTTTCAGAGCCTGCAGCTGCTCCCTCGCCTGGCTGTCGGCGGGCAGTGAGGCAGACTGGATTAGCTTGGTGCTCAAGCTCCTTGCTGTTCCTGAACGGGTCTGCGAAGCTTTAAGCTGTATATTTAAGACCTGGCTATTAATCTTATTAATCCAAGCTATCGTTTCATGACTGAAGCCCAGCATCAGGAGGTCATTTATGTCAGCAGAATGCTTCTCCAAAACCTGATGAAGGTCTGACAAATCTGTGGGCAACAAAAACAGTAACAGTCAACAAACTGTCCCATGAGAGTACAGCATGCAAACATAAGTAATTTCAGAGTAAGACAAAGGCACAGGCAAAATGTGTGAATCAAACAGGGGTAAAGAACAAAGTAGTCTAATTATTATCAACAATATTTAAGTCATGTATATAGGGGCACCCTAAGGGTATACAAGAGCCCTGGAATAGTTTGACCAAGCCTGATGGTCCAAAAGGATCACATCAGTTCGGCTACTGAGATTCGAGCTCCAAATAACCAGACAGTATTCATTTGTTTCATTTCATTGGGTTTACCAAGAAACTTGGTAATGGATGAGCGTTACCTCTTTTAACAACTGTTTATCAACATACAGCGACAAAAAATGTACATAAATGTGTTAAGAAATTATGTTACGATTAAAGCCTACAGCCTTTCACTAAAACCATTAATTATACTGGTAGAAACACTGAGGAGTAGAATCATCAATAACTTGTGATAATTGTCCAATTAATTGGTGTTGCACAGCTGAAACTATCTCAATGAGTCCTGACAAAGTCATTATGTTTAAAGACTATCATCATTGCATGGACACAGTTGCTAAAACCCTCTTCTCTTTCTCATCCTCATTTAAATCCAATCCTTCAAAACACAAACATATTTTACAGAAGGACTTACACCTACCAGAGTGGAGGCAAAAGATTTAGGGTGTAACTTCATTCTTAGTAAGATCTTAGCTGATACAACGCCTCAATAAGAGTTTTACGTTAACTTCCTCATAAGTAAAATCTTTAAGCTTTCAAGAGATGCAAAATATGCAGAATTTTGTTACCAATGTTGCCGTGTTTGAAAATCAAGTCCGAAAGGAGGTGCGGTCCCTTGCTTGTCAGAGGTGACTCTGTGCTGAAACAGGTTTCTGCAACACTCTCCATCACCTCCAACTCTGCAGGGTCCAGTACATGGCCCCCATGCACAAGATTAACTACGAGTAAAAGTAGAAGGTTAAAGAATACAGTCATCAAACTTGACAGCCGGTGTTGTGTACAAATGCTGCTTCACCTGCGATATACTTCACAGCCTTGACCCTGTCATGGCAGTGATGGGCAGCCCTTAAGTATGTATCCATTAAAGACAGGAGGTCATCCTGACTCCTGTAAAACAAATTAATACAACTTTAATCTAACTCCAATTTAACAACTGTTCCCGGATGAAACACCCCCTCCACAGCAAATCAACTTAATGTACAGTAGACTGTCCCATTTCCTCACCAACTGTAGATCCTGCCCTGGCCTAAGTATTTATATCTCTGTCTCTGCAGCAGCACAGAGTGAAAGATGGCACAGCGGAGGAGGAGCCCCTTGTTGTCTGCTGTCATATTCCACAATGATTCACTCTGCATTACAGACACAACTTCTCCGAAGGAGCTGCTCAGCTCGTCTTTCAGATTCCAGGGAGACCCACAGACCAGGGGCAAAGCACGCATCCTTACAGCAGCTGTTCAAAAATATGTTTCAGAACAAACATCTCATATGAATACTGTTTACTATTGCAGAAATTGATCACAGACTTACCGGGTACGGAGCACAAAGCACTTTCTTGAGTTATAAACCATAACTGGAAGACAGGGTGGATGTGGGTTTGCTCTTCTGTGCAATCAGAGGACAGGCAGGCAAAATTGTTAAAATCAAGTTACTGAGATAATCAACTTAAGTTAAAACTTACACCTTCAGAATTCTTACAAGAGCTGGAAATGACATTCTTCCTTTACCACTAACCTCTTACAGAGAGGATTGACTGACAAATGCCAGCAACTACTTCATCATCCCATTTTTCCAGCAGGTGACAGTTGTTGAAAACCAACCAGTGGCCATTGTCTACAGCTTCGTTCAACATTGACAGAATGTTTTCTCTTTTCCAAATAGCCCCAAAAGTGATGAATTTCACCTCAACCTGAAAAATATCATAAAGGAAGCACTAAGCACTTCACTCACAGAATCAACACAGCTGTCACTTTCTCCTTCAGTGCCCTCAGGGAGTGAAGCTTCAATATTATTTCAGTGTCTCGCTGCAGTGGTCATTGTTGTAGGTTACATACTTCAAGTGTTCATTTAAGATAATTCTAAAACACTTCTGATTGTTAATTTGCTTTAGTCAAACCAAGTTGAGGAGCCAGGCACCCCAATTAAAGGGCCCCTATTATAGCCCCATTCACGCTGCTGCTTCAAGCAGTTAGATTTCAACTTTGTGACTTTTTACCTTCCAATATGAAAGTAATAGGCAGATAAAAAAGATGAAAGGTTAATGACCAATATCTCAATCTCTAGCTAGCTCTACCGTATTATATTGAACTTAAGATTAATTTATTTGTAATTTATTTATCTTTTTAGTCTGGCTTTCATGTAGTGTCCTACTTTTGTAAATGTATGGTTTATACTTATGTTTCATCTTTATTTACTCTTTTTTTTGCATTAAATTATTTTGTTAATTTACTTTTTAAGTAGCCTAAATTTTATGATGCCATTTTTCATTATTTCATTTTGACGCCATTGTTTTGATTTTTTAATATTTTATTCCTGAACTTGCATTATTTTATCTACTCATCTATCATGGCAAAGTGTGCATTAGTTATCAACTAAATTTTTACTTCATTTCCTGTTTGATTTTTGTTCACTAACAACATAGAAGAAAAAAAAAAATCGTTTTCCAGGACAGTTCAAGCACTTTCAGAACATTTTAATTTTTTCCTAATTTTCCATGTTTTCCATGTTTTCCATGCTGAAAAGTGGGTCAATCATTTTCCAGGTTTTCCAGGAAGCATGGGAACCCTGTTTGTTAGCAAGATTACACAAAAACTACTGGACTCATTTTGCAGATGTTGGTAATGGCTCAACTTAAAATGATTGGATTTTTGGGGTAACTAAAATAACCTCCTTTAGTGAACAACCATTTGTGCTCGATAAATGTCTAGCTAATGATGAAACCAACATGATTCTGAGTGCTAAGTGTGGAATCAAGGAATCAAGTTATGATGCTAACTTTATCACAGAGCTATGGCTTACAGATGTAACAGCGATATGTGAGCTCCCTTGGCAGAAGTGTGTGCTTCTAGTTGCCCATTAATTAAGAGGTGATGTAAACAATGAATAGCAGTTGTTAGATTCCATTTGATTGTACACCTCAGAGGCTGAATACAGTGAATGACACTGAAACATGATAACATCAGATAAGTTCTTCAACCTTAAGTGATGTCAGAAAAGTCAATGCTGCGTACACTTAAGTTTATTTTGCAACATGTGTTGTCTCCAAAAGAAAAGAGCATATTACCTTCTTTGTTTCCTCTACACAGTTGGCCATTGTGGTGATCAAATGCAGAGGCTGGATGTGTGTCCTTTCTTCTGTACTCGGACTAGGCAATATCAATGTAATAGGTCCCTTGTGAGTTGAGACAGCTTGTAAGAGGGCCTTTGGGTTCCCAGTATGAGGGGCTTCAATCCCTCCTGTCTGTCCAAGAAGTAAAGGCTGGTAGACTGCCATGGCCTCGGTGAGACTTTCCAGGCAGTCTTGGTTTATGATCCTCCAGAGGAGAGCCCGCTGAAGCACAGACAGATGGGAGTGAGAGTGACATGGAACAGCCCCCACTACAGTGGAGGGAGGTAATGTCAGATACTCCTGCCACTGTGTTGGACAAGCAGAGAGAGAGGCGATCAACCCCTTAAAGCCTGGCATCTTCTCCAGGCTATGGAGCTCTTGACGGATGTTTGGGGGGATCCAGCTGGGCGTAGCACATGTGGATGAAGTAATAGAGAGATGAGGCTTCATATTTGTCAAAGTAAGTGTATCACTGAAGCCTCTAATAAAAGCCATTCTCTCGGCTTCAGAGCAGAGCTGGTTGTGTTGCAGTAAAGTCAGAGACATTAGCACCTTCAGAACAGCAAAATGACTCTTCAGGAGCTGAGGCCTGTATTTGAGCAACAGCTGAGTTACCATTCTGTTAGTGACCTCTGGTATGACATCCTTTGGCACTTTCCTGATAGAAAATGGCACTAATGGCCTGTCTTTCACAATGCAGGCTTCTTGTAAAACCGCAACAAAGCCACAAAGGGAAAAGTCGTAGGCAGGAGAGAGTCGAGACACATCCTGAAGATCCTGGTAAAGGTCAGTAGCCAGCTTCATCAACTGCCGGGGCACAGCCAGCAGAGACCTGTGGTACTCCAGCTCGTTGCTAAGCTGCTGGATCTCAGCACGCAGACTTTCCATGGTTTCTTGGCAGGCAGCAGCACGGTGGTGAAAATCAGAGTCATGGAGCAGCGTGGTGTTAGACTGCCTGATGTAGCCCATCAGAGCCTCCTAATACAACCAGAAACGAAGATGAAATAAAGTAGTTAGATATGGCAGCCAAAGACCACAGCTTCAGTTAGGATCAACTGAATTGTTTAAGTTTGTGAAGAATGTTTTTAAAAATTAAATTAGCTTTTTTGGTAAGTACTAATCTAAGTCCATAAGCACTTCCCTTTATAATCTAGATCAGTGGCTTCCAAACTTTGGCCCTAACCTTGCAATGAAGCTGGATTTGCCAGTTTCTATGCCTGTTATCACACAGATAGATCTTCAAAATTATCAAAACATATGCTGAAATAACTGCTCCCTGTCAAAAAATAACCAGGCTTTTCAGCTTCCCTTTGTGGACAGAGAGGCTGTAGTATAAATGTGGTTTAATTATTTTGGAAAGCAAGGAGTTTCAGCCAGCCTCTGGCTCGTCTGCGGCCAGGTTATAATGAAATTATTTCTAAGACCCCCACTCCCCATGATGCACATAAGTTTATAAAGACATAACAATAATTTGCTGACAAAAGAAAAGCAAAAAAGCAACATCATCGCAAACCTTAACTTAAAAAGTCATTTAGCAAATCTGTCGTGCTGCAGTAGCTTTGCAACATAGTGTGCAATATTTTATGCCTTGCCTCTGCCCCTTCAACACAGCTTCAGGCCTCCCCTCCCCCAACATCTGAACCACCAATGTAGATTATAGTAGGGTTGTTGCACACTTTCTTAAGCCTTAAAACTTTTCACAACCTATTGGGAACCCAAACAAAATGTATATGTCTAGTTTTTCAACTACGTGGCATTATATTTTTTAAATCTGCTGTGGGACAGAGAAGATTGTTTCATATTGTCCAATCTGCCTTAGAGCAATTTAACATTTTGTAGTTCACCTTGATACTGCATGTCCTTTAACTTACCATAAGTAGTTTGTAACTGCTCGTTTGATATGTTGTTGCAAATACTAATGGGGCTCACTGAAGCTGACATTAAAGGGCAACTCCAGTTTTTTGACACCTGGACCTTATTTTTAGGTTTGTGCATGCTCATATACTCACTCAGACAAACATCGTGCAGCTCGGAGTCCTTCAGAAGTTATTTAGATCCAACCGATTTAGCCGCACTTAGCGGGGGCCACGGCAAGGGAGCTTCAGCGCGGGACATAATCTCTGCAAAATCGCTCGTCTCTACCACAGCCCGGTTTGTCATTGCAGAGAAATCCTCCAGAGTAGTCAGACATATATTCCTGGATAGATCCATACGCTTGTCAGCCGGTCTCAAGTCCCACTCTGAGCAGCTAACACACTCCTCTTCTGTTGCTATAGGCGAACACTGTCGACAAGCGCACCACCAGTTCGCATTGAGTCATGGACGTGCTCCTGTTTGTTGTTCTCGAGCCAGCTGTTCGTCTCTCTCCCTCCACATTCTTCTTTCATGGAGCTCCTCGTCCGTGTACTTGGGCTCAAACCGGTAAGGACAACCGTCAAAGTCGAAGTTGTAGTCTGACTCTTCGACATCAGATAAATATTCTGCCATGTTGCTCAGCAATGCCAGCAAAAAGTAAATCAGCTGTACCTTTGTGTCGCGCTGCTATGACGTCATCAAAAGTTTGTTTACCAGGTCAGCTGACCCACCTGAAGATGGTAGATGAGCTGACTTTATGATAACACTGGCGATGGATGAAAAAATATAGTCGAAATGAGCGATTTTGCAGAGATTATGTCCCGCGCTGAAGCTCCGTTGCCGTGGCCCCCGCTAAGTGCAGCTACATCGGTTGGATCTAAATAACTTCTGAAGGACTCCGAGCTGCACGATGTTTGTCTGAGTGAGTATATGAGCATGCACAAACCTAAAAATAAGGTCCAGGTGTCAAAAAACCGGAGTTGCCCTTTAAGTTAACCCAATCGATAAAATGTAAAATATTCAAATTAAAGTTATGTGAGGCTTAAAGTTAAATACCTAAATTTGGTTAAATATTGAGACTAAGTCAATATATTCTTGCAATGCAAAGAAATAAAAAAAACAATCATAATCAGAACTGATGAATTGTATACATTTCTAAGAAAACCAAGGGAATTTTTAATATCAAAGTTATTAGATTTTTTTTAAATCTAATATCTTAAATCTAATGTAAACAAAACACAGAGCTAAGAGTTTTAAATCCTTACTTAGGAAATAATTCTGTTTTGAATTTATGTTGATCAACACCAACAATTTCAAGGCTATTTTGCCTTTGATTTACAAAACCGAGACTTGTAAGATCATGTTTTCTTTGAGAAATCGGTTATATTCATACCTTGGATAAACAGGGATGAAAACGTATGCCATTTTTAAATCAAAACATTGTGAATGTGCAGAAATAAAAAGTCAGAATTTCTTAAAAAAAAAAGAAAACAATATACAGTTTGGGGAATCAAAACACTGAGATAGTTAATTCAGTATAAATGTATTAGAAAACCACAGACAGAACTTGGGAAGTAGTGAAGGCCCCAGATATACAGGACTTTACAGTTTGTTTTGTTAAAAAAAATAAAAATAAGTAAACTCCAACTTTATCTGAAAATATTTCTCTTATAATAAGTTAATGGCTACATTTTACTGTGTTCTCCTCAGGGGCATTGCCTTAGAGCGCTCTTTCATGACTGGGTCAAAGTTATACCTTAATTTTATGACCACTTGCAAGCCACGTCAGGACTTTTTGAGAAAATTTTGAACTTAAATGTCATCAGACAGTGCAACTTCTGCAAATTATTTACATTTAAACTGCTGCAGTGGTGCCAGAATGAGCTCCTGGGTCGCCTCAGTTTAGTGAGAAGTCAACTATGATCACTAAATCGAAGATGGGTCAAAAACTGTACTTATGACCCCTTAAAGTTTGTAGCAGACATTTTGAGAAATTATATGGACTTCAATCTGAAAAAAAATGTACTCAAAGCTAATTAATGATATGGAAGAATAGAGAATCCTGTAAAAATAATTATTGGGCCAAAAATCAATCCTCTTCAGACATGTCAAATCAGGCTATATTGTGATCATAACATTTAAACTCAATAGACCAATGGCACAAGTGAGTAACATTAGAAGAAATGCAGAGAAATAAAGTGAAAGCAAACCCCAGACCTTACATGGCCATTAAACCCATGAGAAGAATGATAAATGTTGGATGTTTTAAACATGCAAATTGGTTTTTATGCATGGTGAACAAGAAACAATCTAATTTCCATGTTCCAAGAAATCTAACACAAACAGAAATATCACTTGCTCGACATGAATATTAAAAAAGGTCTCGTCACCTCCTCTGACACCAGTTTCTCCTGCAGCAACTGTTTGTCATTCTGAAACTGCAACTGCTGAATCAGCAAATCTTTACATTCAGACTGCAGCAGCTGCATCAGCATAAGCTCCTGAATCTCCTCTGAGCTCAGAGAGAGGTCAACCACGCCTACTCGAGCCAGAATGGATGGATGAATCGCTGCAAAACAAAGGCAAAAACACAAAATGAGACACTTTACTCAATTCAGGGCATCTTTCAATGCCCAATCATGTCAGGGTAAGAAGTCTGCACTCAAAGTGGACAAAACAGAAAAAATCTTTTGTTTTTGATTGCTAGTTTAATCCTCATCTCTTCAAAGTTTCAGAAACACTTATGTATCAGTGGCAACATTCAACGACTCGATTTTAACAGAGACACTTCCTGTTCTTTTGTTGAATATTTAGACATTTCTCACCACTGTGGAGCATTTTTACAGGCTGATTTGTGACGAGGAGGAGGCAGAATTCAGGATGAGTCCGCTGGATATGATGTCCAGGCGCTGGGGAGAAACGGCCAGCAGGACGTGTCAATCTGGCCAGAAACTGTGGGCTGGGAACTGCACGCTCAATGTGAGTCACCATGACTGTTAAACCTGCAAACAAATTGTTGAATGGCTTCAGTTGGTAAAAGAATAACAATCTCTTTGAAAAGGCAGAAAATAAGTTTGGCATTGAAAACTGAGGGTTACAGTTATTGTCACCTTGAACTGCAGCCTGGTCGAGCTTGTCCAGCAGTTTTGGATCATCTGCACAAACCACTAACCTGCTATCTCTCTCCTGCTCCTGGTTGTTTTTTCTCCCTGCAGATAAGAAAACAATGGTGCTGATTTAATTTATTTTAGTTAAATGAAGTTTCACACAATACACAACCCTGAATCTTTACATATATCTCACAGATGGCTTAAAATTGGTTGTCATGATTCAAAAATGCTTTAGATAATACTGCTACTCTGCTGATAATTGAGAAAATAAATGCATCTGGGGACCCAAATAGTCAAATTTCCTACAGGAATGCACTGCATGTGCAAAACATTGGTCACTTTTCTGTGTACTGAAGTTGTCCACATTTATCTCATTCGTATATTCCATGTGATTCAAACTGATAGTCTCATTTTTTGATGATCAGAGTGTACACAAAGTAAATAATCTGTAGCATTTTTGTAACAAATTAAGGCAGGGTATTGCCTTATACACTGCCTGGCCAAAAAAAAGTCTCCACCTGGATTTAACTGAGCAAATAAGTGTGAGCCTCCTATTGGTGAATTGCTGCATGGATTTTGTTATCTTTTAGCATTCAACAAATTATTTAACCCCGGCTGATGCAACAAGCAGCTTCTCATTTCTTGAACAACCATGTGGAAAGACGCATCCTGTGATAGTGGAAAATGTGTTAGTCTGTTTAAGAAGGGTCCAATCGTTGGCGTGCATCAAGCAGAGAAAAAACTAAGGAGATTGCAGAAACTACAAAAATTGGGTTAAGAACAATTAAAAGCTGGAAGGATAGTGGAGAACCATTGTCATCAAGGACGAAGAGGTGGGGACAAAATCCTGAATGATCGTAAGAAGAGAGGCAGGTGAGGTGATGCACCCATCATGCTTAGTGCCTACTGTACACAAGCCTGTGGGGGCAGTGCTATGGATCTGTGACAAAACTTGAGACATTGTAGGAGCTTATCAGAACAATGCCACAGCAATTTCATGCTGTAATCAAGGCTAAATGTGGCCCAGTAAATTATTAGAGTGTGTGACCTTTTTTTTTTTTGGTGACTTCTTTTTTTGCCAGGCAGTGTATTTGCAACATCTGGAAAACTGGATAAAGCTGTAAAAAACAGGATTCCCTGGCTTTTGCTTCGTTACACTCACCTTTTTGGTATATGAACATAATAGTGTCATTTTGTCAAACAGGTATTTGTATTGTTTCATTGTTACTGATATCATAAATACAACAAAATTACACTGATAAAATTCGTAATGAGCCTGAACATTTATCCTGAGGTCAATAAACATGTAACTGTTTTCTGTTAATATTGTTACATATATTTTTATATCACATTAGGCCTTAAATCTATGAAATAAATCTATTGCTCCTACCAATGGACAGATGAGGTAAGAAACATAAAGCAGTAGTTTACCCACAACAAGCTATATTACTACAAATAAACAGTCTTGTCTGTCTTTTGTCAAATATGGATAAATCTTCAAACTGCCCAGGCCTAAAATCACAAAAGCTCTGCAGAGATTTCTGAAAAATAAAATCTTTGTTTTCAATGCTGTATACAAACAGAGTTCTTTAGAGTGACAATGTCAGCCGCTTCAGTGTCAGTTGCTGTTGACGTGCTTAAAAAACAGGGTTCTGGCTTTAGGAAGTAATTATTGTTCTAAGACATTATTTTCATTTTTCCCAGTGAAAGGTAAACAAAGCCGAAATTTAATTTGTCCACCATGTCAGAATGTCTTTGTTGACAGAAAGTTACAAGTCATGTGTTTATTATAGACATGTCACAACATGTGCACCAGACTAGCAGTTCTGGCTGCAAGGTGGCAGACAGCAGAGACCGGCAAATGATGTCAGTGTGAAGAAACAATTTACTTCACCTAATATGTGTTGCTCAATGATTAATATAACTTTTGTAGCCATAAAGTTTTGTTTAAAATGCAAGATGTAATAGCCCGAGCTATAGGATGAAGCCTTGTAGCATGTATAACTCTGTATCTGTGTGACTATTTAAGAGTTGGACCAAATAGGGTTCATATTCATTTAAAGATTCAGTAATCTGTGGCAAAAACCTGTGGACTTAACTTTTTTAAAATCTCTGGGTTCTGGGTTGAATTATGAAAATATAATCTGTCATCTCCATTGCCTCTTTATCTAAGACATTTTGTTATTCATTTGCAGAAATGTAATGTCTCGACTTGTCTCAAAAGTAAAAACTGAAGGAGAGAGACAGTCGAGCTCGTTTTCATTATTACCTGACTGTGTGTATAATCAGTGATATGATGCCAGCTGCTGTGACATCACAGATTTGTCTTCATTATAAACCTGACATTATGGCTCAGAATGTGTCTATAACATCAGCTGAGGATCTATACCGCACAGGTGAAAATGATCTGATAATATCACACAACATTATTTTTAGCTGTATAGAAGTTTTTACTTCTTATGTCTCACTGCTGTTGACTGACATTTTTCTATGATTTTGCCACTCGGTGCCTGGCTTTCATTCTCCTGCTCTGACTGTGGCACCCTGTGTATACCCTCTGTCCACACATTAAGTTTTGTTTTTCTTAAACCTACCAGGTATGCACCAGCTTTGGGGGGGAACATCTAGATTTTGGTGAGGGTCTACCAGCAGGAGCCAGCGCTGAGCCCAGGCCCTCCTGCAGGCCCACAACAGCAGCTTAACAATCACACCGTTTTTTGGGGCATCCTGCTGTTCGCTGACTGCCCAGCCTGCATGAGGCTGCAGACTCTCCGATACAGTGATTGGAAACCCAGGAAGGGGGTTGGAAGGTCCAGTGTCAGAGTCTGAAAGCATGGAGGTTCTGAGGCCCTTTGAGTTCACTTCAATATCTCCTGCCTGACAAAGCTCGCTCCACTTGCTCAGCAGTTCTGTGCGGGTGTCTGGTCCAAAGGGGCCTAAATAAGAGATGGCTGCGGCCAGAAGGAGAGCATCTCCATGGGAAATTTTGTTTTTCAGCTCATTCTCCTGCAGGTAAACAGCAAAAACAATTAACCCCTGAAAATATATATACAAAAAACAAGGATTGCACAATGTAGGCTTTCTGCCAGTATTTGATATGTTGATATTCTGAACTCATTACAGCCGATACCCACATGACCTGTTCCTTTCAATGTTTAAGTCTATTAATGTGAGGAACAGATGCAAAACAAGAAAAACATTGAACTTTTGAAAAAGTGAGACTCTTGGTTTTTAAATGTATCCATGCATTGATGATAAGGTGAAGAAGTATAATGGTAGATTTGTGTATTTTGACAATATTACTGCAGATACCAATGTGTCAGTATGTATGCTGGAAATATCGGCAGGAATTTCAATACTGGCTGATACCGATACTTACTTTTTCAGGCTAATATCTCCACATCATGCATCTCTAAAAAAGTTAGTATAAAGTCTAAGTGCATGTATGATGAGTTTAAAATTCCGTTTTACCAGAGCAGCAGCCCTCCAGTCGCTAACACGTGTCTCCATCAGCTCCACAGTTTTAGCTGTTTCCTTCTCTAATCTTTCAGCAGTGCGAAGCTCTTCAATTTGCCTCTCAAGTCTTTTTCTAGCATCCTGCAGCCGAGGCTCTATACGCTCCAGATGATAACATGCGTCTGTTTTGTCCTGCATGGCCTTGCTTAGCCGCTGGACGGTGTCTCCTTGTGATGGCGGCTTGAGCGACAGCTGTTGCTGCATACAGCAGCACTCGTACACCGCCTGGACCCACCGGCACAGGGACTCACACGCCTTGCTCACTTCTCGAACAGACTCCGGCACAAACTGGGGACTTTTGACTATCTGGCCGAGCTGCTGCAGCTGCTCCTTTGTCAAACTGTAGCGGTCAAAAAACTCCATCTCCTATGAGATATTAGCAGAAAAGAAATTTAAAACAAACAGTCTCTTGTTACTGCGTACAGTGAAGCTCAACAAAAGGCTCAGATTACCATAGACTGATCCATGAAACCACTTGATCATAATTATCCTAAAAATAATAACTGAAATATGTTTTTTTCACATACCTGGAAAAAGTTGGGTCGACCAAGAAGCTGTTTGGCATTCTCCCAGCCTGGTGAACGATCAAACAGCAAACAAATGGCATCCATTAATTTAACCACTCCATCAGGTGGATCTCTGTAGTGTCGCACCTCCTCCAGGTCAAATGGATTCAGTGATTTCATAATTTTGACACCTGACTGAATAAATGGGATCCCCTGTAGGAAAAGTTTGAAAATATTTAGTAATTCTCAGTGAACATTACACAAAAAGTTCTCAGCTGTCTAAGCAGTGGATTGCAACAAGTCTAACCCTTTCTTAAGCCTGCGTTTCTACTTGAGGAACACAGGCTTACATGTTTAATATGGTGACAGAAATCTGGCCTGTGGTAATTTAACAACAGATTCAGAGTGTATATAAGCAAGAACTGAGTCTTAGCTTAAGCTTATCTCCCTGTTTCATACAGTACTCAAAGCTGCATCGTGTTTTTGTTTAAAAAATTAAATTAAAAAAACTGTTTTTAATTTAATGGGAACATTAAAATTATGTGTTGTATTTGTTGCAAACTCACATCATGACAAAGATACGAGCTCTGCTTAAGATACAGTTTATACTTTCTGAGTTTTGAAAGGCTACATGCAACAGTTTTCATGGTTTATAATCTCTCATGGTGCATTCTAACTGTAAAGATGTGGAGGGTCAGAAGACTTTAAAAGCTGGTTAATGTTCGCAGATGACATGCCTCAAAGATGTTTGGTCATTTTGTTGTCAACAGTTGGTCAACTGAAGACACTAGCTGGGTTAGTTTGGACATGACACTACACTAGTTGAAATAAACCTCATGCTGCTGGGGTGCAACCAAAAAATGATAAAACTTGGAAACAACAAAACAATTTCCCAATGCTGGTTTTTATGTGCATAACTAAAGATAGATTTTACACTTAACTCGTTCAAATGGCAGTGAACTGAAAAATGTCTGAACAATTGATGCTGTGTGATAAAGCAGTAGAGATGTATGAACACTACAAAGTGTGTTTCATTAAATCTAAAAAAATTGATGTAGATTAAAATAAGTGCAACTACCTCAGGCTGCTACTATTTTCCATTTTCAATATGCCACAATTACCTGAAAAACCATCCTCCATGTTTTAGAATCTATTTAAGCTTAAAGATTTCCAGTCTCCTGTGATTGGCTGGCGACCAGTTCAGAGTGTACCTGCTTCTTGCCTAATGACAGCTGGGACAGGCACCAGCCCCCCCGCAACCCAGAAAGGGAAAAGTGATATAGAAAATGAATCAGTGAAAGATTTCCAGTCTCTCTTTCCATGCTCTGTCATCAAAAGCTCTGCCATAAACCTCGCCTCTATCCTTCAGTCCTTCCTCACATCCACAGGCAGCCACAGTTAGCTGAGCCATCATATTACCTCATAACATCTTTATTACCTCTGTCAATGTGGTTATGTTTTTACCAGAATGTTTGTTTGTTTGTTAGCAGGAATAAGCCAAACTTACTGGACTAATGTTGCTTAAATTTTCAGGAGATGTTTGGTAATTGCCCAACTCAAAAATGATTAGATTTTGGTGGTGATTCAGAAAACCACCATTAGCAAATAATCATTTTTTGCGCAATAACTTTAACTAATAATAATAATATCAACATGACTCTGAGGGCTAGGTGTCAAGGAATCATATTATGATGGTAACTTTATCAAGGAACTATTGCCAATAGATGTAACAGCAATATAAGAGCTACCTTGTCTGAGGTTTGCACTTTCCAAGTGCTTTCTAGTATTTCCATCAGTTCAATACTGTCAATCCTCAAGGATAGATCCAAGACGCCACATATTTCAAACCTGATATTTGTAACCTGAGTTTTCCTCCTGTAATTGGAAGTCTGTAAATCTGTTTCTGAGCATTACTTACCCCCTCTCTGATGTAAGAAATCTTCTGCTCCTCTTCAATACATGTCTTTTTGGCTTCCATAAGTCGATTTATATGGTACTCTTTGGAGCTGAGGAGCTTTTTCTCAAGCTGTGGGATGGAGAGATATATAAAAAACAATATGATGTGTATATTCATGTAAGATGTTAGATGGACAATGCCAGTGCATTTTCAAAGTACAATGCTGATGGTGTAATGAGTTTGACTAGACCAGCACAATTAAACAATAATATTAACAAGTTCTCAGGGCTGTGCAGCATCCACATCGGTGTCCAGGCTCTGGGGTGCCCTTAATTTATTGCTTACGAGGTTGTTTAGATCTTGATAGATTTGCATGACAAAACAATGCTGCCATACAAAATATTGATCTGGCTACCAGATGTGCTGAGTTGCCAAATTACCCGCTGCGTCTCAGAGACCTCCACTTGCAGTCTGAGTACATTGTTTGTACACTCCACCTCTGTATTGCTTATTACATCCAATTTAGACAGAGCAGTGGCAACTCTGGAAAGTAAAAGGAAAACACATGAAATGTAAAGCCACGACAACACTTCTGCCGAACAGTTTGGTGTTAAGAATGAAAAATGAGATACCTCTTCTCATTTAGGTCTTTGAGGAAAAGAAAGAAAAGAAGTGTAAATGATTATAAAATATATAGTCCAAATGTTGCGGTAGAAAGGGTAATTATGTAAAAAAAATACATAAAGACATTTTTAAAGGTAAGGTCTAAAAGCTGTAAAAACTCGAGACACATTTTTTTTTAAACTGTAGTAAAAAAGTTTTTTTAATTCATTTTTTAAAATGACCTGGGATAGATGAATCAGTACAACTTAACCTAAAGATCATTATAGGTAACAAGAAAATGTTTTTTAGCCCCAAAACACAACCTTCAGTTGAGAGTGAAGGACTTTGAAGATAACATGCCAAAAATAATGTCAGTTCGTATTTTAAAACAAATATTTTCAATACTTTCATCGTATCTTTACTCATAGAGCACATGAGGGATATCTTTCTTCTCTCATGGTTTCTTCTCTTTCATGACCCTAATTCTCTTCAACATGTTTCTTTTAGAGTTTGATTTTAGAACTATAAGCCAGGGACACCATAAATAGCCATAAGTAGATCTTACACTACTTGAAATGCTCTACAACAAACTAAATAGAAATGGGTTTGGTTTCTTCTTTGTTTTATTTCATTGTTGTTATTTTATTGGTGGGTGGAAGTGGGGATCCTCTGCTGTTACTGGTCAGATGTCTGAGATGGAAACAACAACTGTACTGAACTGCATTGATTTATCAGCATTTTTTGTTTGCTTGTTAGTGGGTTATTTTGCTTTTAAACAAAGGATTATGTAAAAAAAAAAACTAGGAGACAGTAGTATGAACACAAATGTTTTGAACACTGTAACAATGCATGTTATACTTGATCCTTTAGCAGAAAAGATTAAACTACAACGAGATTACCTGTCAGCTTGGCTTTGCTGTTGCTTGCACATGTGTTTGTAGAGGTAACCAAAGTTGGTGATGAACTCCGTGTATGTCTGAGGGCTAAAAGGCTGAGCTGTTAGATGGACAGAAGCACACTGACATGCAGACTGATGGATTTCTGCTATAACTGCAGACAGCCTTGCCGCCAGCCCCTCTCCTTCCTCTGAATCAAAGACAGAAAAGGGACGACATAGCCTTGACAAGATTCTGCAAGTTTTAAGAAGTAAAAATTGTATTAGTTTAAGTGATATGACTCACTGTTGCGGAGATATGCTTCAAGGCATTGAGCAGCACCTTCCTCTAAAGACTGTTTTGACCAAGGCTGGTACACCTCCACACAAAAACTGCAGCTAAGTGCCTTGGTCAGCTGGGCCTGGATCACACAGGAGAAATGACTGTCAAATATATCACGCCAGGAAATATGAACATATTTATATATTGCCATGTTTATTACATCTGCCAAGAATGTTCTGTTTTTGCATGTTTTTGTTTTGTAAGCAAGATTACGCAAAAACCACTGATGGATTTACATGATATTTTACAAGAGGTGCGGTTTGGTCCAAAGAGGGAGTCATTACATTTTAGTGGTGATAAAGATATTTGTCTGGATTAAAAAAAATCCCGAAATTAAAAAAAAAAAAACAACATAGGTTAACACTGGACAGAATAATAAAAACAGATTCACTTCCATGATAATGGAATTTACATGATAATACGGGGCACATGTCTCTATCACAACAATTGATCCAGATTGATGTCATTAAAATCCATATAACTTTACAATGGGAAATCCCATTGACGACATTCAACAATTCATTTAAAATCAAAATTTAAGTGATGTAGCCAAAACTTGAGCTCCTACAGGAATACAACCACCACCTCTGTGCTGGGTTTGGTTCGGATCCTGGCACTATTCTGGATCTGGTGATCCAGAATTTTATCTTTTACAGGGCCTGTGGAAAAACCACCACCAAAACTGAGCTGCTTGGTGATGGTCTACTCTCTGAATCTTTTCTAGTTGTTTAAACGAGACACGGAGCAACATTATTTATGTTGAAATAGTTCATGCAGGAGTTGATGGAGAAAAGTTCTGCCAGCCCTAATGCCATGTAAAGCTGTCATCTACAAAGTAAAACCTTGAACAGGTATATACTTTACTGATGGACGTTCCATTTAAAATATAAAGTCTTTAAAGAATTATCATTTTATCCTAATTTTACACATTTGTTTCAGCAATAAAAATCAAACAATTGTAATACCTGTCTGACACAACAGCAACAAAACACAATTCTCAGACACTTCAAATTTGAAACTTGGGGTGCTGTTATGGCAGAGTGGGTGTCAACCACGCACTTGCCATACCTAAAACTCTCATCTCACAAGGGTGCCTCAGGTTCAAGTCTAACCTGAGGCCTGTGTGCTGCATCTTCTTCTGTTTTCTGCCCCCCTTTCAAGATCTATCTACACTCTCCACTTTGAACACAGGCCAAAAAGTCCACAAAAAGTATCATAGAAAAAGACTGGGGTACTTTATTGTTTCTGACTGCAACACCATATGCAAGTGCAGGTAAATTCCTGCACACTGAACCATCTGGAAAAGGGGGTATAACGAGCAAGAAGTGCACTTTGACAGCACTCTATTTATCCCTGCAAATTAAGAATATGAGTAAGGGTCATTGGGTATCTGTACTTTTTAAAACTTATCAAACTACCAATGAAAACACTGAGATTTTCTCAGTTTACTTACATTTGAGAGTATTAATAACTGTGCAGGGGTTAGGTGACTATTTTAGAACCTTAACACACAGAAAATGTGCTTTTGTACAACTAAGACTGTCATCTGATCCTAAAAATAAAATAATACAATAATGGTTGTCTCTGGTTTTGTTGCTATAGTATCAAAAATAAATCATCAGATATTTACTCTAACCATATTAAAGTTCTTTGCTTTTATAGATGAACTTAAACTGTTGTATGTATTCTGAGCTGCTATGCAGCTAAAAATACTGAAATGTGAGCTCTTGTCCATATTTCCCGAACCACAGTCATCTACATCTATACTCTGATAAATATTTAATAGGAATGAGAAATACACACTAGCACACTCTGAAATTACCACACAAAGCCTCAAGCTAGTCTAAATGTTATATTAGAGGATAGATGACATGGTCCATATTCAACATAGGCCACCATGGTTCCTGGGGTAAAGCAATTCAACTCTTAAATGTAGCTGAAGACTAATCCTGTATCCAATATAAGGAGGTTTAAGACATTTTTCTGTTATCTGTTAATGCAGGTCCTGTATTCTAACAGTAGGATAGGACAAAGAGCTAATACTGGTGCTTAGCGAAGTGGTCCAGCTCTCCAGAAAGGGTATCTAAATGGAAATTATTCTTCACTTTGTCATTTAAAAGACGGTTATTCTACAAACCCAAAACCAGTGAAGTTGGCACGTTGTGTAAATCATAAACAAAAACAGAATACAATGATTTGCAAATCCTTTTCAACTTATATTCAATTGAATACACTGCAAAGACAAGATATTTAATGTTCGAACTGAGAAACTTTATTTTCTTTTGCAAATAATCATCAACTTAGAATTTAATGGCAGCAACACATTGCAAAAAAGTTGGCACAGGGGCATTTTTACCACTGTGTTACATCGCCTTTCCTTTTAACAACACTCAGTAAATGTTTGGGAACTGAGGAGACCAATTTTTGAAGCTTTTCAGGTGGAATTCTTTCCCATTCTTGCTTGATGTACAGCTTAAGTTGTTCAACAGTCCGGGGTCTCCGTTGTTGTATTTTATGCTTCATAATGCGCCACACATTTTCAATGGGGGACAGGTCTGGACTATAGGCAGGCCAGTCTAGTACCTGCACTCTTTTACTACGAAGCCACGCTGTTGTAACACGTGCAGAATGTGGCTTGGCATTGTCTTGCTGAAATAAGCAGGGGCGTCCATGAAAAAGACGTTGCTTGGATGGCAACATATGTTGCTCCAACACCTGTATGTACCTTTCAGCATTAATGGTGCCTTCACAGATGTGTAAGTTACCCATGCCTTGGGCACTAATACACCCCCATACCATCACAGATGCTGGCTTTTGAACTTTGCGCCTTTAACAGTCCAGATGGTTCTTTTCCTCTTTGGTCCGGAGGACACGACGACCACAGTTTCCAAAAACAATTTGAAATGTGGACTCGCCAGACCACAGAACACTTTTCCACTTTGCATCAGTCCATCTTAGATGAGCTTGGGCCCAGCGAAGCCGGCGGTGTTTCTGGGTGTTGTTGTGGCTTTGGATAGTAGAGTTTCAACTTGCACTTACAGACGTAGACGAACTGTAGTTACTGACAGTGGTTTTTTGAAGTCTTCTTGAGTCCATGTGGTGATATCCTTTACACAGTGATGCCGGTTTTTGATGCAGTACCGCCTGAGGGATCGAAGGTCACAGGCATTCAATGTTGGTTTTCGGCCTTGCCGCTTCTGTGCAGTAATTTCTCCAGATTCTCTGAACCTTTTGATGATATTACGGACCGTAGATGATGATATCCCTAAATTCCTTGCAATAGCTTGTTGAGAAATGTTTTTTTAAATTGTTGGACAATTTGCTCACGCATCTGTTCACAAAGTGGTGACCCTCGCCCCATCCTTGTTTGTGAATGACTGAGCATTTCAGGGAAGCTGCTTTTATACCCAATCATGGCACCCACCTGTTCCCAATGAGCCTGTTCACCTGTGGAATGTTCCAAATAAGTGTTTGATGAACATTCCTCAACTTTCTCAGTCTTTTTTGCCACTTGTGCCAGCTTTTTTGAAACATGTTGCAGGCATCAAATTCCAAATGCGCTAATATTTGCAAAAAAAATAACACAGTTAACCAGTTTGAACATTAAGTATCTTGCCTTTGCTGTGTATCTAATTGAATACAGGTTGAAAGGGATTTGTAAATCATTGTATTCTGTTTTTATTTAAGATTTACACAACATGCCAACTTCACTGGTTTTGGGTTTGTATGAAGTACAGGGTACAGAGGCTTAATATGTGTATGACTTCAACAAAATACATACTTACATTTAATCCATGGATCATCTTGTTTGCATGCATCTCATTACTGTCTTGCATGATGAAGGGAAGCAACAGGAACACGTGGACATTCCTGTGGATTTGGCTCAAGAACCGTTTGATAAAGGAAACAAAAAAGTAAAGTAAAAAGCCTACAAGATCTCTCAACTCTCTGCACAGTTAAATGATATAAGAAAATGTTTTTTACTAGTTATGTGAAATCATTATTACCTTCACCAAGAAGGTTATGTTACGCAAAAACTACTGGACTACTTTCAGGAGATGTTGGTAATGGCCCAACTTTTAAATGATTAGATTTCGTAGAGATCCAGATAACCGCTGTTAGCGAACAATCATTTTTGCTAAATAACTGTCTTACTAATATTGATATCATATTATTCCAAGTGCTACATGTGGGTAAAGCAATCTTATTAAAATGGTAATTTTATCATTGCTTATAGATGCAACAACAATATGTGAGCTGCCTTGGTGGAGATTTGTGCTCTCAAAATGCTTTCTAGTTAGGATAAGAATGACATCATTATTAGAAATAAAAGAATGAATGAATCAACTGCACAAAGCACATCTTAAAGACTTATTTTTGTAACCCTAGTTAACCTTAACAGCAGATTTTACCCTGATCATACATTTCTTGACACCACCTTCAGTGTAAGTAAAAGACTGATCAGACCACTCTTTAGGATCGTGTGGACGCTGAAAGTTTGACTGACAGCTCTACATCCTTGGGGAAATTGTAGAAAGTGCTTTGGCAGAGGACTTACTGACCTCTTATAATTTCTACTGGTGCTAAAATTGTGTTACATAAATAATTTCATAATTGCTCCATCCATGTTTACCATATTTTAGGCTTATCAGTAATTAAAAACACCTCTGAATGCATCCAGGGCCTTGAATTATGCTGTTATGTTATTTTTCCTCTTACTTCTCAAAAGTCCAGCTGTCCAAAGCATATCTTGTTGAGTTCTTCACTGCAGTCACTGTGGAAACAAGATTTCTCAGCTCCTCATCTGTGTAGAGCCCTGGGTATGTCCGATGGGCCATGGCCACCAAAAGTCCATCTCTGACAGGCTGGCTTATTCCTTCATGGGCCAGTATGATGACATTAGCTCCATCCTTCCTAGTTTGGTTGCCTGCTCTTTTTAGGATTTGATGCAGCCTACTCTCGTTGCCAGGATGCACCTCCATAAGCTGGTAGCCCATGAGACTGGCGGCTAAACGGACATTTGTTTTACGGCCTGTGCCTCTCTCGGAGCTGATCAGCAGTCCATGACCTCCAGGTATGAGCAACACCCTGAGAATATGTAGCAGCTGATTCACCCTCTGTCTGTGTAGCATGTATCTGGTCATGAAAATGTCATTTTGTCCATTTTTTTCTTCTTCTCTGTTCATACGGGCATGCAGTTCTTTTAGTGCTATGTTGAGGTCAAGGTTTTGATAAAAACTGCTAGAGCTGTAGATGTTGTTTGTCGACTTTGAGGCTTTAGAGAGCTCAGGGCCATATACGAGCTTGGCCACTGCGTCCTTCATGTATTGAACAATATGAGGCTGTGAGGAGTCAGTTTTTAGTTTTGCCTGCTCTGAGTGAATGTCTTCAGACAGAGGAGAGGGCTCAGTCTGTGGATGGCATTTCTGCAATTTTGACTGGCTGGTTGCTGTAGGCTCTTGTGGTAAATTTAGAGTATTTACACCATCTACACATTGGCATGGAAGCTTAAATGTGCTTTCTGTGTCTGCAGGTAGTGTGTCAGTAGCAGTGCCATTATTCATCGGTGGGTCACCAGAACTAGTAGGCTGGGTTTCATCAACCAAGCGTATCCCATAGTGTGCTGTTGCTGTCTTCCATACAAGTGAAACAAGAGTGCTGTGCTCATCCTCAGAGCCTAGCCTGTCCCTGAATGTGCGCATGCACTCATGCATCCAGAGCTGTGCTATGTCAAAAGACAATGCTGCAGGCTCTGACATTAACAGAGGGAAGCCTGGCAGTGAGTTCTTTTCTTTTGTTGCTGTGTTTTGGGAGTCATGCTTAGGCTGCCACAGGCACATCCCCCAAAACACTTTCTGAATGTCATGATGGGAAAATATGACATGTGGCCTCTGAGCAGTGGGCTGGAATTGTTCACATACTGCATCATATAATGTTTTAGTTGCAGTAATGATACAGTGAGCCATAACCTCACAACTGCACTTGAGAGGCATTTCTTTCAGCCAGGTTTTTAGCCGAGGAGAATGGATGGAGAATATAACATCCAAAGAAAGGTGTGGGAGCACAAAGATGGAGAACAGGCGTGAGAGCCTGGGGGACATTACAGTACTCTGATGATTGCCTGATCCAAAGACACGGCAGGTTGCCATGTAGCTGAAGAACCTTGAGCTTAATGATTTCACATGAGAAGAATCATACGTTACAATCCCTCCAGTAGAAATACACTGCCGAAGCGTCTCCAGAGCTGTTGAAGTCTTTCCAAAGACGTCTGTCCAAAGAAAAAGAAGAAGACTCTGTATGGTCATGAGCACATTAACAAATTAATCATCTGGCTTCAGGAGTTACTAAAGCAGTAATGTAAATAAAACAGAATAGTGTGCTCCAGGGTCGTTATCAGATTAGGAGAAATTGATAAAGTTGGTCTGATCCAAAGAAATATTAATAAACTGATGCTCTTAAAAAAAATCAGGAAATTCAAAAATGACCTCATGACAACAGAGAATAAATCAACTTTATGAGCTTTTAGAACAAATTAACGTCAGTAGCATTACTTGAGTATTCCCTGTTACAGGATAAATATTATCATATAGATTATTTTTTGACAAATTACAGACCGAAGATGTGTCACTAATTCAAGTTTCCTCATATTTTCTCCTTCTTTAGATTTTCTTACTTACCACAAGGGGCTTCATGTAAATCATCCACAAAAAGAAGCAGTCTGGGCTGCTTTTTCCTGAAATCTTTGGCATAGTTTGGGTTTTCCTGATGTTTAATGCTACCAACTAAGGTGCGCAGGTCTCTGGAGCTCAAGAGTGGACTGGCAGGTAGGCTAATATGTGGCGTTTGAAAACCCAACAAAGCTTTGCACAGTGTAGTTTTTCCACTGCCGACCTCTCCTGCAAGCAGCGCGGGCTGGTTTGCCTCCAGCATGAGGTTCAGAAGAAAAGTGCATTTCCCATACTGTGGATAAACATGGTCACATAAATCAATCCATGTTAAAGCAACAACTACTGAATTCATGTACAGTACATCTACATAACTAGAAACAATAAGTGAACAAACCTTGGGGATTATGACACTTGTTAGCATTGAGGTCTTTTGTGTAGTCCTGTTCTTGGTGTCGAAAAAGCAGTCAAACACACTCTCTTCATCAGGGACAATAATTTTGTAGCGACAAGAAAACAGGAGTTGACGAACTAGTAGGTCAAACTGTGGCAAATGTCTGTATTAAAATAAATAAAATAGTCCAGATGAAGCATCAATAGTCATTTTGTTAAAGAAAGGAGGTTATTACAACTGTTCCAAGAATTAATAATATCATAATTTACTTTTCTTCAACTACATATGTCAGTAAAGAGTTAATTTAGATTACCGACGATGCAAAAGTCCACTAAATCCCCAAATATAGGCCACCAGGAAGATGTTTTTAGCCAGCAGATCCTTTTTTGTGTTGCTACCTGTTGGAAAAAAAAAAAACAAGAAAACATTTTAACTTAGGTACTGTACAATGTACTACCAATTTATGTGCCTATAAGTTTAAATGTAAGTGTGTATTGGAAATACCTCTTTCATTTGTTTTAAGTGCTGCTTCAGCTGTCCCCACTTCCATCCCATAATTCTGCAGAAGGGCACGGATGATCCGGACAACTGACATGATTTCTTGCAGTCCATTCATAGGGCATTTTCTTAATTCTCCTTCGCTAAAGATCGCAGATTCTAAATCACAGTCCTTGAGAGAGCTTAAAGTACTGGAAAAAAGATCTTCAGATAGGCGTTTCCACAGTTTCAAGGTTTTTTGATCCAGATTGTATTCATGTGTGAGAGCCTTTAACTCACTCTTCCACACAGCCTTCCACAGATCAGATCCTGTAAAATACACCAAGCCACAATGGGTCACTGCAGAGGGACTTGCATCCTCGAGGTTGCTTGTCTCAATGAGAAGTTTAAACTCTGATTCAGGTCGCAGATTTTCACATAATGGCAGGCGCAGGAATGCGTCCTCAGGAGTGCAAAGTGTGGCTAAGTGATCCAACCAGCCAGGCTGCCCCAAAGGCTCTCCATCCATTACTAGCCATTTCATCACTGATGTGTGATCACTGGTGTTTTTGCAGATCGAGTCTATTTTTTCACGTTGCTCTGAATCTCTCAGCACCACCTTTGCAACAGCTCCATCTTTCCATCCTCTTCTGTCACCAATGAAGCCAAATAGCTCTTCATTAGACATGGTGTTTGGAAATAGCACCACAGTGTTAACAGAGTTCCAGTTTAAAACAGAAGCAGTGGGCTCTGACCGTTGATTCATTTCTTTAATGTCATTTCTTGCTCTTGCACGAGAAGTCAAAAGATTGAGAGCTCCAGCTAAAGCACTGTAACAGACTGTCTTTCCACTGCCTGGGGGTCCAACAAGCAGAACTGCTTGAGAAAACCTGATATTGTGGTAGAGTGTGAGAGCACTGTTTATAATGCCAGTGTTAGATAGAAGGCCTCGACTTTGTAACTCTTTGGCAACCGCATCATTAAGATGGGTCTTTTCTTCTTCCTCAATGTATTGTCGGAAAGAAAGGAACTGACTGACAACAGGGAAGGTTTCTTCAAAAATGACAGAGAACTGTGCGGCTTTCTTCTGCTCATAAAGAAAAGGATAAAAAACAGACAGAACAGCTTTGACAACAGCTGTCTCCTCCATCAATCCAAATATAACCGACAATGCAGAATCAGCAAACCCTGAAGGCATTGTCTGTTCTACGTTTTGTGATGATGCTAGATTAGGTAGTGCTGAAATGTCACGTTCCCTTGCACTTTGTTGCAAGTGTATTTCAGAGGCAGAGATGATTCTTTGCAAAACCACAAGATAGCAGCTCTGGTCGTTGGTGATGAAATCAGGCAGACAATTTGAATCCTTAGCCAGGCTGATTAAAGACACCAGATGTCGACTTAAAGACATGGCTTCTGAGAAACCAATTGAAGTCAGCATAACTTCTGCAATGACCCTGTAATCTGGATGAGATAATGTGATGGGTCTGGTTGCACATCGTAGACTCTGGGGAACTTCAGACAGATATCCCTTTGATGAGATGAAAACACAGCCATAGTTAAGTCTGGCAGAGATGCTTTTCCCAGCAAGCACCATATGGTGTGCTGAATCAACATCAGTTTTGCATTCTGCAGCTCCATCCTTTGTCTCATTTTTCACTCCCTGAGTCTTATTTCCTGTGGACGTGGAAAAGTATAGGTGAATGTCTTCAAGATGCTGTTCCAGCACTGACAGGACTCTTTGTTTTAGAGTGTGCACACAGTCAAACAGAAGCCATGCACCAGTGGAGACTGCCCCCCACAGCATCCTCTGAACAGCATCAGGTCTCATGCTTGGGCCACACTTAATGTTGACAATCTGTCGCCCAAGTGCTTTCCCTAACTGGACCACAGTCGTCTTCTTCCCCGACATGGGAGGTCCACTCACAAACCCGCATTTGTAGCTTGTTAGAGCAAGAAGAATCCCAAGTTGTGCTTGATCTGTGGACTGAGTATGTACCATCTCCAAATCTTCAGGACCAAAATACTCATAATCATACTGGAGTCGATGGCCTAAAACATCAATGAAACATGTTGGCTCAGCGTTGCCTCTCAGGTCTGTATCTTCAGACATAATGTGATATTTTATCAAACTTTGCCACTCAAATGATGTCTCCAAAGGAAAATGTTGAATCTCCATGAGTTTTGAAAGCTGTTGTGCATGTTTGATCGTGAGCTGCACTAAAGCACGCAGACACATCATTATGTATCTAGAAAGCTGGGTTTTCCTCTCAACCCCGATGATGCTACTCCTAATATAGAATCCAAGTCTATCCAGCTTTTCAGAGATGTGGATGTTTATGGAACTCAACTTCCTTGGGCTTGAATACTGGAAAGCTTTTAAAACAGCTGTGGCCCATACCAACTCTTCAACCACCAGGACACACTGAAGGGGATGTTCAGACAGCAGACCCAGCTCCGGGAGCGCAGGATTTTTTCTGTCAGTGGTTTTCAATGAGTTGTCTGAAATGTGTTCATCACCTGCTAAAGCCTGGCAGTGTGGTTCAAGCTGACTTTGCATAGAGGAACATTGGTTCATTAGTTGTACCATGGCTGACCTCAGATGTTTTTCAAAGTCAGAGAGCCAGGCCAAGGCACTGACGTTTGATTCCAAAGGAGACAAAAAGGTAATATGTTCTTGATGGCTCCCAAAGATCCCTAAAACCTTAATCCGTCTGTGTTCTGTTGATGTAGTCTCACAGCTCTCGACATCTTCTTCATTAGTTGGTTCTCCAAAATCCACTTCAAGCCAGCACACTCCTTTAAAGCATCTGCGAATAAAGACCTGCAGTGTGTCATGCGTAGGATGAGAAGAAAGTAATTGCATAGCTTCACTGTTGCTCAAGAACCAAAGTCGGGGAAACTGAGCAATGAGGGTATCCATTTGATCTGTCACTAGTGTACATATTGCATCCATAGTAGACAAACCACTGGTGAGGATCTGGTGAAGACTTTGACCTCTGAATTTGTCATTTTGCTCTTTTGGTTGAACTAAGTTCAGGACATGAGGGTCAACTGACAAACAGTGCAGCAGCTCCCTGAATGTCTCATCAGCAGGCTGAAACTGCTTCAGCTATGTGGACAAAGAAAAAGACAGTTTAGCAGATTCATAACACTGGGAAAAATATAGATTTCTGTCTCAGGTGATGTAAGGACATACCAGTCCATCTCTCTTCAGACACAAAGATGATCCATGGAGCATCTTAGTCAGGAAGGCCCATGTCTGCTGATATTTTTTCATCAGATGGAGCAGAATATCTGCAGGAAAAACAGAATAGTGTGACCAACAGCCCTTCATTTAATGGCAAACTAACATGTTCAATCTTTCATCTTGAACTGAAATTTCCAACATCAAAATTAATGTATCAGTACTGTAAGACAACAGACCCAAAACTCAATCACTAGTATTGGTAATTATGACAATTTCTGCCGACACATAGCCAAGTATTAGAATATAACCAACATATCAGAGTGCTTATTAGTTAAAGCACCAAGTCTGTGAAGGTGTAAGTAATTTACCTCCACTGAGTTTCTTGCTGTACTCATTCTCATTTCTTCACTTCAAAGTGGGTTCCAAGAACTGAAGTTTTAGGTCAGAACTACCGCGAGTTTATTTTTACTCTTCAAATGATGTTTTCATGTGCCTGTATTTGATTTCAAGCACTTTAGCAGGACTGTCAATGAGAGTCACCACTCAAGTTTTTATCAGGACAGTTCATTTCAATTTGAAATCTAACCCTCATTAACAAGGGGCCACCTTTTACCATCAAAGAGGGTATGTTTTTGCCAGCATGTGTTTGTCTGTTTGTTAGTAAGATTATGCAAAATCTACTGGACAGATTTGGCTGAGATTCAGGAAACATTGGTAATGGACCAACTTAGAAATGATTAGATTTGGTGGTGATCCAGATAACTGCCATTAGCAAATGATTGTTGCTACTCAGTAACTGTCTAACTAATAATGATTTCAACATGATTCCAAATGTTAGGTGTGAGTTTTTAGGGTCAATAAATCATATTAAGATGGTAACTTTATCATGGAACTATTGCTTATAGGTGTAACAGCAATATATGAGCTACCTCTGCAGAGGTTTGAGCTCTCTGAGTGCTTTCGAGGCTCACTGTTTATTAACACAGGGCAGTTTTATGTCACATAAAATACTGGTAAGACTTGTTTTTACTGGAAATGTTACAACATATTTCCACATAAAGTACATAAACTGCAAAAGAACTTTCACTTTTCACAGTTAAATGTCTATTTAAAAAAAGAGTAACTCCAATCTTTTGATGGAATCCAGTTTTTCTGTAGTTTTCTGGGTTTTTAAGCAAATATACTTATTCAAATATAAAGTTCAGTTCTACAAAGTCATACAGAGGGAACTACTTTTTCTTGCATAAATATTTTAAATGTAAATTTCAATTTATTTTAAATGTATTGCAATTTCAGTCCAGCACTAAAGCAAATTCACCTTAACATACTGTGTCGTACTTTAACTTTATATCACACTGGAGTGGTCTGTTTTTCATGTGTAATGTTCTACTGCTGCTCATAACCATCAATAATACCCAGTCACAGAGTTAGTTCTCATTTAATACACAATATGTCGCTTTTTATTACATCCAATTGGACATTTATTGAACAGGACACAATGTCCACCATGTTGTTATTTAACTTGTAATCCGCTACACCGAATAACTTAAATTGTTTTGTATCCAACCCTTACTCCTTTATGTAACAAGTGTAACTGTATCTTTAAAATATCTTTATCTCTTTCTTAAATATTTTGTTATCACTTGCATGTTTCTATTTCCAGTATTGCTGTAACACTTCAAGTCCTCTGTAAGGATCAATAAGGAATATCTGGTCTTACTGTCTTCTCATATGTATTGGTTTTGGTGTCAGTAAATAACATGGAAATAGATCAATCTGTAAAAATCGAGTACTGTGCTCGAAATGTTTCTCTTTATATCGATCTTACCAAGATCTCGTAGAGCCTGAATCCATTCTTCCACCTGCTGCTTGAACTCAACTGCATACAGTGACTTTAGAATCACTGAGAGGCTCATCAGATCATTCTCAATCTCGGCGAGGTGAGAGTCTAGACCTGATTGAGAATCCACATCAAATCTCAGCAACTGTTAGACAGGATTTTGCTTTCACACATTTCTACCATTTTAATGGAGCTCAATAGCAAGCTCATATAACTGAAGGAATGGCTTATTTCTACAGTACTTTGCAACCTCATTTTTCAGTCTTACCTACGATGATTAATCTAATGTCGTCAGTCGACTGCTGACTGGTGCTTTCGAGATTTGAATGTGTGCCCTCTGTGGGATTCTCTTCTCTTGTAAAATCTTGACGAGGCTTAAATGGCTCCCAAACTGGGAGAAAGAACTTATCCAACTGAAAGAGTCTTGCTTTCCATCCTGTTGTAATATTTAAGAAGTTCTGCTCGATGTCAGACTCTTCCTGCGCTTTACAGCATATCTGAAAAAAAAAAAGGAGCTGTGGGTGAAAATCAATCAAGTAAAAAGAGGTCATTTGTTCTGGTCATGCCCAAAACTACAAGGGTATTGGGAGGAAATATAGCAAAATCTGCAAAAAATATTAGGATATCAGATACCCAATACATGTAAGATCTTGTATTTGGGGAATTTGTCACATGATATAATACAAAAAAAGGATGAGTATCTTTTTAAAATGCTATTATCAGCAAGTAAAAAAGTAATCACCAGATTGTGGTACAAAGTAGAACCATCAACTGGGGAGCAGTGGGTGTGCACTGTTGAGGAAATATATGTAATGGAGAAACTCACATACAAATTAAGATTACAGGAATCACAATTTGTGGAAAAGTGGGAAAAATGGACTGTTTTCAGGAGGACTGAAGAGGATACCACCACTATCACTGGACATTAAGGACATTGATGTGAGGAGGATTGACAAATGAGATGGGTTTTGTTATGCCCTGATACTGTAACTGTTACAAAAACAAAACCCAATAAAAAATGAGTTAAAAAAGAGGTCAATTGCACTCTTCCAGTCTCTTTTATCCTGATTCTTAGCCTGATCTTTATCATGTTTCCTGATTTTATTTGTTAATTTGCTACAAACAGATACAACGTACGGTATACAGACAAACTAAGAACATTTATCCCACTCAGTTGTTATGCCTTTGTAGCAAACACTCATATCGTCAAGGGCTTTCATGCACAAAGTCCATAAAAGTTACAGCTCTTGTGTTCTCACCTTGGCTATCAATTTCCAGTTAACTTCATATTGTTCAGACATCAGGTCAGCGACCATCACTTTCTTCTCTGGGTCATACAGAAGACCCATGCCTGCCAGATAAAATGCATTAGATCAGTCCAAATATGTAACAATAAAATGGAGATGGTTCAAAATGTTCTAACAGTGACTGACCTATAAAAATAGCGTTCCAGTGTCTTTGTTTAAGTGTGGTACTCTGCAGCTGAGCCATGGCTGCAAGATGAGGACTTAAGCTTTCCAAGAATCTTAAAACCTCCTGGAGAACTGCATCAGTGGTGGGTATGATACTTGTTAGCGACAGAGCCTGCTCCCTCCATTTGGCTATTTTCTCTTGGGTTTGTGAAACAACGACCTATAGACAAACATATCAAGAGAAATACTGGTACAAATAAAAAAACTTAAGGTAATGGCTTGATATGGAAGGGTAAAAGGACAATACTTAAAAAAAGAGAGGAAGCCTTATGGAAGAAATGCCAGAAAGATAGGTAAAATAAAGAAAATGAAGTATGGGAGTCAAAGTCAAAACTTTGCAAATTTAGAGTTTTATTATTGAGCAAAAAGTTATTTAAAAGAAAAGTAATTAATACAGAGAAAAGCTAAGAATGTTGACAAAAAGGTCCAAATGTCCAAATGTTGGAAAGACTGGAAAGACTTGTACTCATGTCAATCATGAATTTATTACAAAACCAGAAGTCCTCAAAAAAAAAAAAAAAGAAGGTATGATGAAAAAATTCACTCACATAGATGCTTTACTGTTTTAGACTGGAGGTGCTGTAAATGTGTTTCCAATGCAGTAAAAACATCTTTTCCTAGCACACAATCATGTAACCTCCTGGGTTCTTGCACCCAACACCCAGCAGACACCCATAAAAACAAATGGGTTTAACTTTTTCATTACTTTAGATCCAACAAATAAAAAAGCAATGTAACATACTGAAGTATGCAGAGCAGCTGTAAGTTCATCTGGAATATTACCTCACTAAAGGGCAGCCGTTTCCATTGTTCCATCCACGATTTGCACCCATACATCAACTCCCACAGCTCTTTACGGGCCTCAATCTGCTTGATATCTGCTGTAACAGAGCTCAAATCCATTGGACGTCCTGTTTGGGCACATTGAATAACAGTCTAAGTACAAGACAGTCGTGTTTTATAAACCCTAACAGGACAGATTTATCAACAGGTTATCACATGAAAAATCATTATTTGTAAGACAATCACATCCCTTATTTTTCAACTACAACTATGTGGCTAACAAAACAACGTAATACTTCATGCAAAAGGCTTTAATCATAAAAAATATCTACATTCTACCATTTTCTCATCTCACCTCGTAGGTCTTGACTGGTCTGACTCATTTTTTCCAGCTTAGCACTGAGATTGTGCACATGCTCACACATATGGATCAGACTGCTTACAGTCTCTTTTGCATCCTGGGTTGGATCCAAGAAGGGTCCTGATGTAGCCTTGGAGGCTATGTTTTTAAGGCTACAGATCGAAAATGAGAACATCGAGTCCAGTGCATGGGACATGTAGGGAAGCCGGTCACAAATAATGTTTTCTGCATGCTTCAACAGCGAGAGGAAGCCTTCCCACTTGGCAAGCAGCTACATTTAAAAAACAAAAAAAACACATACCACAATGATCTAAATCAGACATGGAATTGATTTGAAAAACTATAATTTGATTATCACTGGCTTTGTCTCCACTGTATGTCTGCAGACCTTTCTTTCCAAGGCTCTCTCCTGGTCAGTCAGCTCCCTGTAGTTCTTACAGACAGAATGCTGAAGAGCATGGATATACTCCAACCGTTTCTGTGTGTCATCCAACGTTTTTGTTGACTCCCTAAACTTAAAGAAGACAGATATGACTGATGAATTTTACCAAAAAAGTTTTCAGGACCTCACGGTCACAAGAGGGCGCAAGAGCTTCCAATCTACTGTGCAACTACAACACTTAGACAATAGGGAATATCCTCTACCCTCTGAAATGCATTTTCTGTTTTCTATTTTGATGTTAGATGTTTAAAGTTTGATGTACTGCTGAATAAATCAAGACTGAACACTAAGAACATCCTGTTTGCTGAGGACAGGTGAAAGAAACAGAATCCTTACCCTGGACAACAGGAGGAAGACGCTGTTGTATACTTAAATGTGGGCTACATGTTAACACCAGTGAAAATTAAACCTTGCTGTAACTACAAAATGAACCATGAATCTATTACAATGGCCAATCTTCTTGTATTATGCCTTTAAAAAATGGGGGGTGAAATGGTGGCTAGAAGTTTCTGTGGATCCTGGCAACAGCCAAAGGCAAACCTCATTCATTTGCATTCAAAATGCTTTAAATGTATCAAATTTTGGGACTTAATTGAATAAAGCAACTTGTGAAAGGATTACATTATTCCTTTGACTCCCAGTTCAACTGCTTGGCAGTAGTCAGTACATTCAGGAATATATTTAATGTCTTAAAGAAAACATAATATGTCATTGTTTGTTCCTGTCAATTTCTTAGGATTCCAAAAAAACTGCAAACAAACAAAAACAACTGATATTTTCTTCATGTAGGATTTTAAGGTTTAAAAAGCTAAAAGCTGTCATTATTATTACCATCATTATTATTTTAAATACTTTATTTAACCATTTACTGATATGATTTATATCTATAAATATATCCAAGAGATGTGACATTTGCTAACAAGTTGAGCTTTATGAACAGCGCTTTTCAAGGAACAGTTCAGTTTTTTTGAAGTGGGGTTGTACGAGCTCCACATGGCCACTGAGTAAATTAGATGTAGTAGAAAGTTCTCTCCTCTCCCTCAGTAAGACACAATTTGTAAAAGTTTGTAATGCAGAACCTGGCGCAAACAGGGAAGTATTGTAACAAATACAAAGGGTGTTTTCTCCACATACAATAACTCCAATCAAAAAATATTACCACAGTTTGAGATTACACTATCTAGAAATTTTTTTGAGTGCATTAACTTTTCAGAAAAATAAAGTTTATCTGGAACTAACTGTCTCACGTCTCGTATTCCACATATTTCTAGTCCAGATAAACATTTTTTCTAGTTCCAGACAAACTTTTACAAATTGCGGCTAACTTAGGGAGAGGAGAGAGCTTTCTACTGCATCTAATGTACTTAGTGGCCATACAATCCCACTTTCAAAATACTGAGCTATCCCTTTAAGGGAACGATGAGAACTGATTTGCAGTTGTGAGTAAGCTGTTTGTTTGCAAGCCATTCTTCAGTGCAAATTGCCAGCGAATTTCCCTTTTGTGTTGTTAGATACTGAAAGTTTGATGTTCTGCTGTAGATATCAGGGCTCACCATGCAAGACACTAAAGCAAAGAAAATGTTGGCATATCCCTTCAAAGGAAGAACAATGTACTGAGGACATTAGATTATGCTTTTATGCTAGTAACCTATGTCTGATTACACAGCTGGCAGTACATGATTTCAAAAACTATTTACACAAGTCCATAGAGGTTTAACCCAAATTAATGCAAACATAAAATGAATCTGACTCCTAATTGGCTCAACATTTGTGTTTTTTTTCTTCACATACTGTCTACGCGAAGAAAGTGTGCAACCAGCTTAGGTGTCAAAATGAAAGTAAATGGGTGGTAAAAACATTGAACTGATGCTAAGACCCCATTCACAGCATTATCTAATTTTGAATATATGCAAAATCACATATATGAAGAGTTGTAGTCCTAACAGAGCCTCACCCCATGGCTCTTTCTAATATATGTTGCATTATAAATGTACCTTTATGGCTCCAAAGCTGATCTGTTTTTTTTTTGTTGTTTTTTTTTTAAATACAAATCACCTCATGATCAACACCATAAATACTAATTAGGCCCACTCATATCATTTAAAAAACTGGATTTTTGGAATCATAGAGTTTCCCTGTGTAGTAGGAGAACTGCTAGTCTAGCGCACATTTTGTGATGGTCACTAGGTTCATACCAGAACATTACTGTCCCAAAATATTTGAGTTGTTTTATGTAATCCAGTGTAGGTGCCCTATGATTCTTGGTATTTTTTTAGACTTACCGTTTCAAAGGTATCTATAATAGGAGGCTTCAAATGAAGCTGTCAAGTAAAGAAGCCTTGATTGAGCATAAATTTAGATCCACTTTTGAGCAGTTACAACTTATTGTTGGATGGTCAAAGGATGGCGGATTTTGTTGTTGACTGGAGTCCTTACCGTGTAACTAAAATTCTTCATAAAATTTGACATGTGTCTAGGTGAACTGAATATTCTCCAGTGTTTTTCTTATACTGTTTTCACACTCAAATTAGTAGGTCAACGCAGTTTAACCCACTGACAAGTGACTCTTTTCCCACTGCCGTGGTCTAATCAGCAGCAGATGAGCTGCGTGCCTTTTTCTCTCTGGTGCGTCAAGCTGACGTCATCAACATGACGACATCATCCACGCGCCAAAACACAACAATGTAAACAATAAAAAGGAGCATGGAAGCCGTAGACACGTTGGTCAGCTGTTTTCTGAACTTTGTACTTTTGTCCCTCTATAAAAATGTGGAATTTTTTGCTGAGACAGCAAACAGTCTCAGCAACAAAGAGACTGCTGTGGACTGGCCTCCAATGACTACAACTTTAAGTATCACCCTTACTTTCCTGATGATTAGGATTACTGTCAGATGAATCTAAAGGTGCTTTTCTACCAAGTCACAACGGTTCAACTTGCCTCGACTCAACCATTTAGTTTTTTTGTTTGTTCGGGCTTTTTTAATGGACATGGTACCTTGTACTTGAGGGTACATGGTGTCTGGTGCTTATCAACTCAAGTGAGATCTCCAGAGAGTGATGCTGATTCTAAAATTAAATCACTGCTTGGTCACCAGTAGCATCACAAGTGGGACATTCTACACTGAAATACCTCTCGTAGTCAGCCAGCTACACTAAAATCTTACTGTTGTCCTTTGTTGTTTTGACATCAGTTTGACACAATCACACTAAGAAGACACTGCCTGCAGTGAAGAGGTTTGATCAAATTACAGCAACGAAAAACAGAACCAAAACCAAGTAAAAGTCAAGTTGAGTTGAGCTGGTAACACCAATGGAAAAGTCCAATAAGAGCTAAACTGCTGATCTTCCACCGCTGATTGCCGACCATTTTTATAAACAATGGTTATGCTTATATTTAATATTATATGATCAATCTGTTACCATATGGAGTTGTTACAGCTATTGGCAATCTGTGATCAGTCAGATATCATACAAGGCTTTACCTTCTAATACACACATACAAATCTATGCTATTTATTTTTGTTGTATTAATGTTGCTTTATTTATTTTGATTTAATCATCCCACTCTTACCTCCTTCTACCCTCTCACAACCCAAATATAGTTTCAGCAGATCACTGCTCAACATTTTTTGGTGACAGGTTTGTTTTTTTCCCATGTACTGTACCATTGCTCTGTTCATGTATTGCTTAGTGTTGTGCTTATGGCCAACCAGTGTTGGGTCTTTCAAAACAATAACGAAGAGGATGACATACATATGTCCTCTTGGTAAAGTTTTGAGATAACCATTGTTTTCAACTGGACCACAAAAATAAACTGACTGACCAGCTGATAGACAAAGTGATCACATGGTTGTTTGGCTTTGTTTGATTGGCAGGATGATTGATCAGGTGATGTTTGTGACCCTTTAAATATGTGCAACAATCTTTTTTTATTGGTTGTCTTTAAAAAGAAAAACATGCTCATTTAAATGCACAGAACACAATTAAATGTTGCTTTTAAAACGGACTTCAAAGTCAGCACATTTGCTACAATATGTCATTGTGACGTATAATGAACTTGAGGTGAATGGAGCTCCAGAGCATGGATCATCCATCTAACCAGCCTGCAAATACTTGACACAGTTTTCAGTTTCTCTTTTTTATTGTTTTTCATGCATGAATGTCTTGACTTCTCATACCTTCTGAGCATATTGTGAGAGGTCATGTAAATCTTTGGGATCTGCCTCGAGTTCAGAAGAAGCCTCTTCCAGTTCTAAAAGGAGGCTTTCTGATTGCAGTTCTATCTGCTCAGCAAGCTGCATCTTCACTTCCTCTTCAATTACTCTCACCTGCATACCTTCAAACACAAAACAAAGTATAAAATACCATTCAGGATAAAGGAAATAAAGCTTTTGTTTTCTTTTTATAAATGATTATCTGTTGAAATGTTTCATAAGATCAACCTTCTTTAAGATCGCCATTGAAAAGAAGCTTTTGGTTTTACAAATTGCAAAACAATCTGATAAAGAAATCAGATTATTCCATTGTTGTCACTAGCAACATAATCCATTAGTTTTGCAATTCAAGTTATCCATGTTAGTTTATCTTTTATGTTATTTATTTATTGCTACCCCTTTGCCTCCTACCTTTTGCCATCACACCACCTGTTCTCTTTTGCTTTTTAGCCTGTGTGCTAGCAGAAGTCAAACAGTGCTGTACCAAAGTTTTGTGAGTTAGCATGTCTGTTATTCTGTTACATACTATCAACAGGCTGCAGACTTGCAGATCCTGGGCTGTTATTTCTGCTGATGGTGTCAATATTTTAAAGGATGAGATACAGTAGGCTGCATGATGATTTCCTAACCAACATATTAAGAAAGCATTTTGATTTCCGTTAAGTTACTACAACAAATTAATTACCCTGAAACTGACCCTATCATCTAAAAGGAAACTATTAATGGCTTCAGTTTTGTGACAAAATTACCTTTTGAAAGTACATGTAAAATTACCCAACAAAGCTTATAATGTCTTAAATAGGTACTGCATATGTGTTTAAAGGAACAATTAACCCTGTAGAAGACATACCAAGGTGTTCTTTCAAGCTGGTGCACTGGATGACGAAAAGATTGTTGGATGTTGTGACTGATGAGGGAACAGTGTGGATTCTGTCAATCCAGACGCGTAGCTTATTAATAAGCTCCTCATAAAGTGAATTTGGCTGACCCATCATTGCCTCCAGAGAGGCTCGACTCCATTGAGTGGTGAACAAATGAATATCCTGAATCCATGAGTAGCTCTCACACAGCTGAAGGATATCTGCTTGAGCTTCCTGTCCATACACAGAGAGACCAGATGTATTACATTTTAACCCAGCTATCAGGTTTGCACTGATACTGGCTTGTATTCTTACCTGCATGATCTTTACATGCTCTTTTGACAGATGTTTGGTGACATCATTAATGCTGATCTGCCACTCCAGCTGTCCTCTGGTAAGAGGATTGTAGCAAAGCACTGTGTTGCCCTGGTCCGTTTCCGAAGCTTCATTAGACGACACTGGCCAAGAAGATGGAAGGTCTTTGAGATACTGCTGGCAGCATAACTGTGCACCACCACTCACCTCATCGTTGCTCTTTTTCTCTGTGCATTAAAAACAAAGGACATTGATATTTAAGTATTTGACCTTTTTCTATACCCTGGAAGATGTTACATACTTGCTCCAAATTTGATTAAGAAGCTTAGATCAATTCAGGTATTATCATAATTAGAAAAAACACAAACACAAATAATAATCACACCTGTAAATGTAAGATATTCTGTACAGATGTTATCCTCATCAGAATCTTGCACACTGCTGTTCCTTTCCAGAAAAAGTCCACAGCTGTCACACATCTATCACAGAACAAAGATGATAATTTCAAGATAAGACAAATGTTGTAAAAGAAAACCAAAAGATAAAACTAGAAAAGCACTCCGGAAGCTCCGACCTCTGCCAAGCAGATCATAAACTGCGATTTCCACCTAACATTAGAAGTTTAAATGTATTTTATACACACATTGTGGAATGAAAAATATCAGCCTGCATGAAGTGTAACTATGATTCTTATTAGTATCATCAAAAAGAGTGACCTAGTCAGTAGTGGGTCTTGTAACTTATGGACCGAACCAGTTTGCTGCTGCTTGTACAGATGTTGGTGTTATACACACCGCAATGCTTCCATTGGCGATGCAAAAGCACAGCGCTTCGGTGTGAATTATTTCTTTGTTGATTAAAAAACCCAATGGTCTCTTCCTCCCAGTTAATTCTATGTGGAATTTTGGGGTTAGGTATTTACACTCACACACAGACTTCTGTTCTGACAGACTATGTCTGTGTTTTCAGCAGCCTCCTTTTCAGTCAATAAGAGGCACGGCTTGAAGGACTGCAAGCAAGCAGAGATGCCTGTGCAGCAGTGGCATTTTGTCAGCTCCCAGTTACCTACAGACTGAATACTGACTTAACTCAATTTGACAGCAACTCTGTTGGTACCCAAACTTTTGTGGTGGACAAATTGTGTGGCTCCTATTCTGTGGAGCACATGACCTTTAGACTGTGACTAGCCTCTCCACTTTTAAACACGACTTAAGATGCATTTGTTTGCCTTGGCTTTGGGCAGAGTAGAGTCACTTTCATTGGATTTTTACTGGTTTTATTAGTTTTAAATTTATTATGCTGTATTTTTTTCTGTTTATTGTCTATTCCTGCTTTAATTGTTTTCTATTGTTTCTGCCTATTCTCTTGTAAAACACTCCACTAGAGAAAAGCTATGACTTTGCTGGATAAACCAAGTGTTAGACCTCAGAGGTCACAGTAATACAAACTAGAGACAAAAACCGAAACAGCCAATCTGATTGGATGTCTCCTTAGGAAGTCAGATGAGCTTTAGCTACCCTGACTTGTGCATCTTATCAATGGAAAGCTTTTACCCAGGATGTCATGCAATTCCCAGTTCTCATGTCCAAGTTCTGACATAAACCACAGGACTGATAAAAAAAATGTATATAATTTCCTATTTCTCTCAACCATTACAAACTACTGTATCATCCTTTTTAATAAGTGGTTAATAATTTGATGTGGTCATGTTTGCACTTGAGGGAATGTAACTTACCTTAATCACAGCCTCTCCAACAGACAGAAATGCTTCACTCACTGCTGTTTGGCACAAAAGTATTGAGGGCTCCACAGTCAGACCACTGTCATTGGTGGGGCACAGCTTCATGTCAAAGAGACCGACTTGTTTCGATTTCTGCCTCTAACAAACAAAAAAGTACATATTAAGCTTTGGACTCCTTTTATTTTTTGTATTTTTATGATATGTCTTTCAGATTTTAAGTGCAAAGGCTGTTAAGTTTCTAACAGGAATACTTGGCTATAAATCTTAAATGGTATTTATAAATGTAAGATAAATGTTATCTTATAACCTTCAAAACATTGTTGAGAAAAGCTGTGATATCTTCTTTGGTTATTGTGACAATATTCTGCACAGTCATGTGGTTGATGACAGCAGCAAAGTCACCCAGTTTATTTAAGGCATTGTCAGACCGAGTCCGCTCCTCCACGAGCTCATAATAGTGGGCCATGTGTTGGTGAAGAGGTTCGTTGGTTTCGCTTGGTTTTTGAAAATATTTCACGTGCAGCTGCAGCTCCTGGTTTGCCCTGTGGCAATCATCCCTCACCTAGTGAAACAGAAATGCAATTAAATGTTACAGCTAGGCTTTAAAAAATATTATTGTTATCAAAACACTATATATTCATATATATATATATATATATATATATATATAGATATATATATGGGCTGTCACTTTAGTGCATTAATTAGATTAATTAATTACACCGCAAATTAATGCACACAAAAAATTAATCGCGATTAATCATAGCACACAAACATTTTGATATTGGCCAGCTGGAGGACCCGTACATGGCAGTGGCACGTCACTTCACACATGCGTCTCTAGTCAAACCAAACAAAGCCCAGGTGACAACAGGAATAGCCTATCTGAGACTCCGCTTTATTTTATTTTTGAATTTATTTATCTATCTTTGTACTACACTCTTTAATAATGCATCAGGCCTAATTGGTTTGCTGGATGTCCTCGACCTTTTCTTATTTTGAATTTGATTTATGAAACACTCTTAAAGTGTGATTTGAGTTGCCTGATTGAGCTTAGAATTTTCTGGACAAGATGCCCTGACTTTGGTTTTATTTTGTCACCAATAAAAATGTGGATTTACAAATCTTCTCTTTTAAGTGTATTCATTTGATTAATCATCCACTACAATTTTATAATATTATAGAATTCAAATTCTTTATGTGGGGACTTTAAGCAGATATGAGATTAAAATGTGATTAATTACGGTAGATTAATTAATTACAAATCCTGTAATTAATTAGATTAATTTTTTTAATCACCTGACAGCACTAATGTATATGTATGTATATATATATATATATATATATATATATATATATATATATATATATGATATATATATGACGTGCCACTGCCATGTACGTGTTCTCCAATAATGGCCAATATCTAAATGTTTGTGTGCTATGATTAATCGCGATTAATTTTTTTAATGCATTAATTTGTGTTGTACTTAATTAATCTAATTAATGCACTAAAGTGACAGCCCTAATGTATGTGTATATATATATATATATATATATATATATATATAGTCATGGAAAAAATTATTAGACCACCCTTGTTTTCTTCAATTTCTTGTTAATTTTAATGCCTGGCTCAACTAAAGGTACATTTGTTTGGACAATTATAATGATAACAACAAAAATAGCTCATGAGAGTTTAATTTAAGAACTAAGAACTATTCATTTTCCATGGTTTTCTTGATAATAACCAAAATTACTTAAATTCTTACATCAATAGCTATGGCATTGTACCGCCAAAAACACTACTTTTAAGCATTCCATGTTTTTCTGTTTGCTTTAAACACATGATACACACAAGAGTTAATACTTGATTGCATAACCATTGTTTTTGATGACTGCAGCCATGCGTCTTGGCATGCTCTCCACCAGCTTCTGACATTGTTCTGCTGTCACAGCAGCCCATTCCTGTTGGACAAATTCAAACAAATTTTCTTTTTTTTGGGCTTGTGGTTCTCCATTTTGAGTTTGATGATTTTCCACAGGTTTTCAATTGGATTAAGATCTGGTGATTGAGCAGGCCAAGGCATGGTGCTAATGTTGTGGTTCTCCATCCAGGTTTTAACTGACCTTGCCGTGTGGCAAGGGGCATTGTCTTGTTGGAAAATCCAGTCATTCGAGGCAGGAAAGAGTTTTCCAGCTGATGGAAGAAGACTGTTTTCAAGGGTAGTCCTGTACATGACCTGGTTCATTCGGCCTTCACACAATTGCATTTGCCCTGTTCCACTCAGACTGAAACAACCCCAGATCATGACTGATCCAACCCCATGTTTTACTGTAGGGCAAGACAGTCTGGGTTGTAAGCTTCTCCAGGCTTCCTCCTAACCAGTAAGTTGGCTGGAGGGCATCAATTCAAAATTGATTCATCACTGAAGAGAACCTTAGCCCAACCATCATCAGTCCAATCCTTGTGGTCTCGAGCAAAGAGTAACCGCGCCTTCCTCTGCCTTTCATTGATGAAGGGCTTCTTGCGTGCTCTGTGTGACTTCAAACCAGCTTCAACAAGTCGGTTTCGAACTGTCCTTGCTGAACAAGTCACATTTCTCGACAGTGCCCACTCATTTTTAAGGTCCCTGGAGGTCTGACGATTCCTGACACAGGAACGGATGAGTGCACGGTCATCTCGCGGGGTAGAAAGACGCTTCTGCCACGGCCAGGTAGCAATTTGGTAGTGCCATGTTCAGCTTGTTTTTTTTGTTGTAATGAACGGCTGTCTTGGAGATCTTCAGTTTTTTCGCTACCTGTCTCTCACTCATGCCAATTTCCAGCAGTGCCAAGATGGCTGCCTTTGTGGCTTCACATAATTCTTTTGTTTTAGGCATTATGTGAGAGCTGACAACTTCTGAGTTGTGCTACGGCTTGAATGTAAGCAGGAAACCACTCTAGGCCTTTGCATGTGCAGTGCTGCTTGTGACATGAAATGGCCTCTTATATACCCTGGGAATCAATTAAGCTTAAGAATGTCAAATAGGACATAAAGTATTATGTGACCAGCTGCATTTTTTGTTGTGTTCATTGTATTATACGTTTAGTGGTACCAGATATTAGAATGAACAAGAAATTGAAGAAAACAAGGGTGGTCTAATAATTTTTTCCATGACTGTATATATGTGAAGCTTCTCAGAATGTATTCATCTGCTCAAAAGGATTATTATTGCTCTCTGCTCTGTAATACAATTCATTCTTCAAACCTCCACATGATTTGAGACTGTTTAGTTTCAGAGCATAACACTCAAGTGGTACCTTATTCAGGATGAAAGAGCGGAAATGTGACAGCTTCTTTAACATCTCCAAAACTTCTTCATCCGCAGTCTTGAGCATATTTTTGAATTCCAACAGGGTGTAGGTCTTCTCTTTCAAAGGAAGCAGGTGTGTCTTTCTCAATTCTTCAAATACTCTGGAGCAAATTAAGTACAATTTTCAAGAAAGACTGATAGACAAGTTCATATCCATCTGAATTAAGAGCTAAAGTATTCCAAATAAGCTTGAAGTTGGGACTGGGTAAGATATTCAGTTTTTAAGATATATCATTACATTTTTAAACAAGACATGGGGTGGGACATTGAAGTGTAGATCAACACAATTTATTGTACGCACTAAATTTTGGATTAAAATAATCCAACAATACTTCCTGGTTGCTAGCTTGGTGGAGTGGTAAGCAACCAGGCATGACCCATTTACAAATGTGGACAAAACTGTCGGTACTCTCCTGTTTAAGAAAGAAAAACCCACGTGGTTACTGAAATAACCTGAAACTGAAAAAAGTCATTATAAATAAAACTTGACTGAAAATTAACTAATGAAAATCAGACGTTGCTTTTAAACTGTGATTCAACAGAATTATTTTAAAAAACAAAATACTGAACCTGGCCTGAACATAAATGATGGTACCCTTAAATTCAGATTTTGTTGCACAACCTTTTGAGGCAATCACTGCAGTCAGGAGATTTCTGAACCTATCGACAGGTATTCTGGCCCACTCCTCATGAGCAAACTGCTCCAGCTGTCTCAGGTTTGAAGGGTGTCTTCTCCAGACTGCATGTTTCAGCTCCTTCCACAAATGTTCAATAGGATTTTGATCAGGGATCACAGAAGGCCACTTTAGAATAGTCCAAAGTTTCACTCAGAGCCATTCTTGGGTGTTTTTAGCTTTGTGTTTGGGGTCATTATCCTGTTGGGGGACCCATGACCTGCAACGGAGACCAAGCTTTCTGACACTGGACCACACATTCAACTAGAATGCCCTGACAGTCTCAAAACTTCATTGTTTCCAGCACAGATTCAAGACACCCTGTGTTAGATGCAGCAAAGCAGCCCCAGGACATAACTGAGCCTCCTCCATGTTTCACAAGAGGCACAATGGTCTTTTCATCGTATGCTTAATTGTTGCATCTGTGAACATAGAGCTGATGTAACTTCAAAAGCTCCAGTTTTGTCTCATCTGTCCAAAGGACATTCTCCCAGAAGCTTTGTGGTTTTGTGGCTTCTGCGTGTTTGGGTTCAAATCCAATCTATGGCCTGTTTGCAGAGTGTTTTGCCCGACTCTCTCTCATCCCAATTCACAAGCCTATCCTTTGTCTCTTTCTCCTAACCTAAACTGAATTTTGATCCACCCAGCTCCACAACAAATGAATGAGGAGCAAAAAGAAAGTCTTTTTTATCAACCTGAGTCATTTGCATGACCATATAACTCACCTGTTGAACATCAAACAAGCATTTCTGAACTGGGGCATAACCATGATCAGCTCATTCTGCAGAACCTTACACCTGCGCTGACAAATGCGCCTTCGTACAATTTTGTGCCACCTGAAATGCACCAAACAGAATAAAAGTTCTAAGAGAGAGAAAAGAAAATGGAGTGAAACAAAATGTGCAACCATGTTTATATTTACCACGTGAATGCCTTCTGCAGACTGTACGTCCTGAAAAATGGGATTTCCTGCAAAGCTGTCCACAGCAGTGATTCTCTGTACCACTCAGTCAGACTGACGATCTCACCATAACCCTTCCCTGTCATGTGATGTACTGAATCAGAAGAGAAGACGTAGTACTCCGGGCAATCCTTGCTGGACTGGACCACTTGCAGATCATAAGGTCTAAAAACAAAGCGGATATAAATGTAATTGTGTGCATAAAGGCATACTCAATTTGTCGGCTGAATACTATCGGAGCTCTAAATAAAAATATGAAGCTAAACAACGTATCAGCCTACCTGTATGAGTCCCCTTCCACTTTTTTCAGGTAATACATCTTCGAGTCTTTCTTGTCTTTTTCCTTTAGCAGGATATGAAGTACCTCCGTGACAGTAAGTGGAACGTTTTTAGGCTTAGTGTCTTTTCCTTTTTTCACAGTATTTCTCTTTTTATTGTTACTGACTGTGACTTTTATGGATTTTTCCTCTCCTGTAAGACTGAAACAGCAAAAACAAACACAGAATCAATTATTTCAGTAATCAGAATGTATGGAGAATAAAGAGTTGTGCCTCATTGTGACAGCCTTTTGTGGCTGCAGATCATGTAAGAGAGAAAATAACGGATTTCACAACGTGATGTGCTACAGGACGACTGAGAAACAGCTTGTGTTATAACAGACCATCATCATCCTCAGGTTATGGTGCCCAAGAGCAGTGCGGAAACAATACTGTTGGTTTAATCTGAGTGGTGTCCCAATTTGGTTACTAAACCTCAAGTTAATCCTCAGTGTTCAAAGATGGACAACAACTTATGATTTTAATCAATTTTACCACCTCTCAAGAAGAAAACCTCCAAGGGACACAAAAATACAAGAATAAAGTTTTGCTTTTATGCTATAACAATATATATTCTGAAGCTAAACAGAATTTCCCTCTAAGAGTTTAGATGCATGCTGTCTTTTGTGCATAAAATGTTGAAAATGTAGTTTGATCATAGGCAGGTTTGTCCACATGAACACTAAAATCTGAGCTGTTTTCACAGTGCATTAACATGAAACTCTCTGATCAGTATTTCATCTCATTTAAAAGCAAAAACAAGCACTAAAACTTCTGCTTGAGTAAGACCTGAAACAGCCTACAATAATAAAAACTGTACATTTTCAGTATTTATATTTTCAAAGACTGCAACAACGTACAATAAGAAAAAGTGTAATTTTAGAAAACCTCGATTTAACCAATTTATTGCCCAGCCCTAATGGAAAACGCTGTCTAAAGATGACTTTTGGTCAACCTATCTCCCTGACAAACAGCTTCAATGGCTGGTTTGTAGTCATAAAAGCATTCCCCTCATACCTAACTTGAATGCTTCTAAATATTAGAGCAACATGTTCTTAAAAGCACTCCTAGTGCAGCTTGTACCCATTAAAACATGACCTATTCTAACAGAAACTGTCTCTGAAAATGGGCTGAAAATATGTCCATTCATTCTTTCATTCTGAAGCCAGCCTCAAGTGAATGCCCAAGGCCAGCTTCAGTTTGTTAATGTCCTGGGTTATAAATGAAATATTTTCTCCTGTTTGAGAAATCAAATTTGAACGAACAAATTTGAAAATGAATTTCACTTATGCTGCATGCAAACGTGCATAGAACCCCTGGGAGAAAAAATTCAACCCTGTGACATCTTAATACTGTCAATGAACTAGGCTCAGTGTGAGTGAACCTGTTCCAGGCAAGGCTGCTGTTTTGGCACATCTTTATCTCTTTATGTTTCCAGTATTGTCTTAAAAAGTACTTGTTTTAGAGTCTTGTGATTTGAAGTTATATAAATCTACCTAAATACATTTTTTTCAACTAAGGGAGAAAAATCTTATTTTGTTGTATTGTTGTCTTTTCATACCAATATAATACCAATAATGTGTGCACTGTTGGAAAGATTTGGGGGAATAAATGCCACAAGTAAAATAAATGTTTAAATGTATTTGTCAAATGTCAAGGTTTCATGTCATTTGTATTCAATTGGGATGTAACCAGTGTCAATGTAGGACTCAGATTAAAGCTGGGGTTGGCGATTTTGGAAAACTAGCATGAATTTGAAAGTAGCATCTCCTCAGGGCTCCGCCTAGCCCCACCCCCCGATCACATGCACGCGCGCAGCCGCTATATCCAGAAGACTGATTCAACTCCAAACCCTCAGCACAATGTGTTTGTTTCACACTACACCAAGTCATGTCTCAGTCAGCATGAAGAAAACACCAAACAAACATGTAAAGTCAGTTAGTACTCACAGCCGATGTTGATCCGGGTATAGTTAGTTCCTCTGACATTCTCCACATAGCTGTCAAATCTCCTGTTTTGGCCATGAAAGTACCGTATTTTACGTATTTTCTCCTCTTTCCTGTCGTCCTCCTGTATCAGTATTCTCCTGTAAATCTCCCGTGTGACGATGTAATAATAAAAGCATCCTCTGCCTCTCCAAACTGAGCTTCGTCTCTAGCCTGAATGGGGCGGTAATGCTCCAAAATGATGGATGCCAACCACCGAAGAAGAAGAAGTCTCGCGAGAACTGCCACCTGCAGTAGCATTGATGGCAGTTCTCGCGAGATTAGAGCCAACAGCGGAACAAACTTAGAAAAATAAATAGTTTATTTTAGATTTTTTGTAAATCTGTCTTAAAATGTGAGGGATACTGGAGCTTGGTTGGTGTTGTGGGACAGCTCACAGCGGACTTCCCTTATTTTCAAAGACAAAACTTGAAAGGTAAGCATTCTCCAGCGGAGTCTGTTCCCTACACGCTACATGCTACATGCTACACGCTGTCTGTGCACGCCGGGAAAATGCACGCGCAGCAGGCACGCAGAATGGCGACGGGATTTGATTGGTGTAAAAAAAGGTATCCCTGCAAGATTATTGGTTGGGGTTTTCCCTGTTTTACTCCTGCTGTAGATAGCGGATATTTTTCGCTCTGTTTTAAGAACACATTATGAATTGATTACCATCGGGTCATAAAGACCATTTTAACCAGTATTACAAAAAGTGTATCTAAATCAAATCGCCAACCCCAGCTTTAAGCCCTGTGAAAAGAGCTTTAATTGTTAAAACTGTTTCTATAGTTAAACTGTGAAATACATGAAAATGCAAAATGGAGCTGTACATTTACAAACAAATGCTCAGAACAAAACATTATCACACCAGCAAACATTCTGATTTTGCTAATCAGATACTGATTTGCATAAACATATTGTAAACAAAAAAAAACTGTTTAAGCAACCAGGAAATAAATGGTTTTATTTCAAGGTTTTACTTGAAAAATTTCCTCTTTAAAAGCAGTTATTAAATTTTTCCCTCCTACTAGTTTTGTTTTGTTTTGTTTGACTTTGAAAGTACATTCCAAAGTCTCTGTTTTACATAAAAATCAAATGTAATCAGTACCTCCTTGGTGTTAACTCAACAGTAGTTCCAACTGGGATGTCGGTTCCCAGTGCTGAGGCCATTAGTCGAGGTCCTTTGGTCCATTTTGTGTCATTCATGGCCCTCTCAGATCCCACTTGGGCTATTAGACGAGGGAGCTCAATCACAGATAAGGGTCTGTTACAGGGGGAAGCATCGAGGGGCGGCCTGCTTGGGATGAGTCTGGGCAGAGGCCTGTGTTTAAAGGCTGAGGCACAGGGCAGAGGCGTTAAGACGGCCTTTTTCTCCATCTTAGATCCAGGCTCAGAGATGTCTTTACAGTCCTGAGAGGCTCCATCGTGGGATCTTCTCTGTGACAGAGGAGTGAACATGCTTCTGATGTCCTCAGCCTTTAATTTGCAGATCTAGATTCCAGCATGTCTCCGGATCTTCTAAAAGACAAAATCAAGCAAGTCACTTCACAAACTATTAACTAGAAGAAACTGTTTTTTCATATACAAAGATGGCAATTAAATAAACAAACTCACTAAATTTCTTATTCTCACAGTAGACAATAATTACTACAATAGAACAGCATTATTCAGTTAACTAATGTCATTATTTCAGCAATATAATTATATGAGATAAACAGTACACAAGCCTGAATTTATCATGGTATTTAAGAGAATATTGAGAGCTAGGTATAATTTCTATAAAGCCATAGTTTTCAGGATTGACAAGTTGTCAAGCCCCAACCTTTACAGGAAGTAATCTGAACCGAGCCCACCCTCCTAAATAATGGTTATTAAATCACTTTTGTTATTGTTGATGGCATCTCACCCATTTAAACAACTGAAAACAGTACTTTTAGTCCAACTTCAATTCATATTCATTAATTCACATTCAAACTCCTTTGTCCTTTATGCCATCAGACTGGGGGCAGAGGATAGGAAGGAGCAGTAGCCAGCCAGAAGCCATATTTTTTTTTTTGATTGAAATTTATTTATTTATTTGTTTGTTTAGATCTTTGTTTTCTCTCTCCAATATATATCTTTTTATCTGTACAAACTAACTGCTACTGAATCTCAATTTCCCTGAGGGTGATTTCCAAAGGGGCTAAATAAAGTATGATCTAAGCTAATTAAAAATTCCCCTCTAAAAAGTTGGCCTGAATAAAAGCACAAAGACAGAGCTACAGAAGGGCGCATACTGAAATTAAGACATAAAAACAAACTTCAAGAGTTCGCTTCTCTCACACACGTTGGTGTACGACAGTGCAGTTACACTCAACGACCACAGAGGCCCCTAGAGAGCTGAAAGCCAGATTCTTACATAGTGCAGCTTTAATCTAGAAAAGCACTCAGAGAGCGCAGACCTCCACCAGCGCCACAGTCCTCACCCATATTGTGATTTTGACCAGAAATATTAGTCCTACCTTTATTTCATCGAAATATTTACATTCCTTGACCATGAAAACATACCATTAGCAATTGGATCCATAATGATATCTATTTTAGTTCAGGAGTTATTCACAAAAATCACATTTTTCATCATGGCGGCAAGACCCTGATCCGGATCAACACCAAAATTGAATCCCTTCTTCCTTTTCCCATGCTGAACATTTCTGAAAATTTCATCAAAATCCATCCATAACTTTTTGAGTTATTTTGTTCACAGACAGACAAACAAACTCTCCAAAAAACATAACCTCCTTAGGTAATAAATTAGAGGTAATAAATAACAAATAACAACACAACCTGCTCGACAGGAAAGATATTTTCTCTCGACTTCTGACAAGTTTCACGAAGTGGCTCATGTTCTGTCCTTAACACCACACCAGTAGCATCCACCTGCTACTTTATTTGATTGGCCCTTAATGAACGTAACTGACAGAATGATCATCCAATCATCGGCTGGATTTGCTTCGATAACCCATTCCCAAACACTTTCTATGGGCTCAGATGGACTCGTGAATACACTGAAGTTCATCTAGTGTGTCAGGTTATGTGTTTTTATCAATAAATTATCTTCAGTGAATCACTTTGTTAATACTTCTGCATAGTAAGTAGGTTGATACCAAGGAGGTTATGTTTTTGCCAGCATTTGTTTGTCTGTTGGCAAGACTATGTAAACTACTGGACAGATTTTGCTCAAATTTTCAGGAGATGTGGGGAATGGTCATTCTTAAAAATGATAAGCTTTTGGGGTGATCAAGATAACCCCCATTAGCGGATGACCATTTTTGCTCAACTGTCTGAGTAATAATGATATCAACATGATTCTGAGTGCTATGTGTGGGTTTACAGGCTCAGTGAATCATATTATGATGGTAATTGTATCATGTAACTATTGTTATAAATGTAAATCATTCAAACCAGCCTTTTTCCACAGAAACACATAGCTATTGCATCACTAACTCCTGTTTTTCCTGGTTTTTCTTTAGGGAAGGAAATTATTTCCACTGCATCTTGATGTTGAAAAATCATTCAGCATTTAGTGTTTGCTTATTAAAATATCAAACTAATAGCTTGCAGTTCCTTTACTTAATCATTATATCATATTAAAAAAAAAACTACCAGGGAATTGCCCATATGCTATTGATACTTTGTGGGGGGCTCAGATGAATTACAGGGGGAGCTTCAGATCTTATCAACAGGCTCTAAAATCACCTTTGGCAGTAAATAGAACCACAGAAGAGTGTATTTCATACCTTTGTATGCAAAAAACACTTCCAAGAGCACTAATTTCAACCTGAAAAAGCTCATGATGACCTTTCGGGGTAAAGTGTGGGGTTCCACAGGGTTCAGTATTGGGACCATTGTTGTTTATTTTGGATATAAATAATATCTGCAAAGCCTCTGGTACATTAAAGTGTACACTAATTGCTGATTATACTTATTTGTTTTTGTTGAGGAGACAATTTGGAAAAACTTTTGGATGAAGTAGGTTAAGAGTTAAAAAAAAACTGAAGAGTTAGTTTGACTCAAATAACTTAAAGCTAAATTTAAATAAAGCTAAATATTTGGGAACCATTTGACTTGCTAAACTAAAAAGCTCATAACAAATGATGTAGAGATCGAAAGAGAGTCTGATATCAAATTTCTTGGCGTGATAATAGGTGAAGAACTGAGTCGGACATCACACATTAACTACATCAAAGAAAAAATGTCAAAGTCAGTTGCATTTTATATAAAGACCAATATTTTCTAAATTAATCTTTGTTATATGTTTTGTACTGCTCCTTCATACTCCCATACATGAATTATTGTGTTGAGGTGACCGAGATTAAGTCAGTTTGATATTGGACATTTACGTGCTACATAGGTAGCAATAATCCTCACATGCCACAAGACTTCTTTTTGAAATATATCCTTTGTTTGTTTTTAAAATAATTTTTAAAGCTGTAAAAACACATATAAATTAATCTATTATTCTCCTTGACTAAGTGACATATCAATATCAAACCAACTGTGCTACATAGGTAGTCATATTCCTCACATGCCACAAGACTTCCTTTTGAAATATAGCCTTTGTGTATTTTTAAAATAATTTTTACAGCCGTAAAAACACATGAAACTCTCTTTTGAGTACTATTAGTAGGCTATCTATCATTCCCCTGGAATGTGAAATGACAAGGAATGTGAATGTCCAATGTCCAATATCAAACTAACTAAAACTCAGTGTTGAGGTGTGGGGGGATACATACAAAACAAACACATAGGCAATTTTCATCCTACAGAAAGGAGCAGTAAGAATCATAAACAAAACCACATACAGAGAACCAAGAAACCAACTCTTCATTGAACTTAATACATTGAAACTTAAGGATCTGGCTGATTATAAAACTATCCAAATTATGTATAAAGTTAAAAATCAGAAGTTACCAAACAGAATCCAAAGGCTTTTTTCAACTGAGAGAACACAAACATCATCATAGAGGAAATTTTATGTTCAAATAACAACCAGTGAGAACAAATATGAAACTTCACTGTGTCTCAGTTAATAGAGTTACAACTGCAGTGATTAACTGAAATCATGTAAAACAATAGGTAGGTTTATATTCATCTTTAAAGTGAAATATTAAACAGATACAGAATGGAAAAACAAAGATAAAATCAGTAACATCATGGGTTTTGTTATCCAGTGATGTGTCATTATTGTCTTTGTTTTGAAATTTGTTGTTTTTGCTATTATTTGTCTGAGCTTGTTGTTGCTTTTTGTTGCTGATATTACTGGCTAAGACCCGAAGAGTGCTTCAGTGTAAACTTAAATAAGAAATTTTGAAAAGGAATAAAGGCTGGGACTAGATAAGTTTGCTAATTCTTCCTACAGCCTTTTCGAACTGAATCTGTCTTTATCTGCAAAGATTAATGATAGCATAAAAAAATGCTGTAATAGTTATTTGCCTTTGCTTACCTTTATATTTTATTTTGTTGGATTTGTAAAGATGTATACATATGTACATTTTCCATTTAAGTTCGAAATAAACATTCATTCATCCATTCATGATGGGAAAGTAAGTCAAAAGTTAAAGCTAGCAACCGTTAGCTGCGTTAAGTACAGCTAACGCCATTTTAACGTCTACAAGCGGAATTCTTTTGCTGTAAATCACCGACGACCCACTCTCACAGCGCACCTGTTCTTAGTCCTGCTCAATGTTTTAAACTCAAAGAAACAGAAAGCACAGACTGACAGGCCCGAAGTCTTAAAACAACTTTAAAACAACGTCATTTAAACATAAAGAAGAGCCAAACTTACTTGTGCGTCTCTTACCTGGCTGTTCAGAGAAGTTGTCAGCACAACCACGGCGACGGCTCGTTGTCATGGTAACGCACAGTAACTGTGGCGCTGCAGTAAAAAGCTGCTGAAGGTCAGGCTTGTTTGAAGGACAGGAGAACGTTTAAAATGCAGGTTTATCCGCTTGATAAAAGGTTATCAGAAATAAAGTAAAAGTTCGAAACCACTGGTTGCGAGAAATCAGGGTAAATCATTCCAGTTTTTGCTCTGCAGTAAGATTCCACCAACAGCTGCTACCTTTGTTTGTAACAAATGTTTAGCAAGGGCGATATTTCAGAAACGAAACTTGTGTTTCTAATCAGTTGTGGGAAATATTTGGCTTGTTCTATGATTTATTTCTTTGTTGTGTATTTTAATTGTATTGTAAAAAACTCATGTAGTGATATAAGCCCACATTAATCCCACTGTATCAAGCTAACTTTGAACACTCAGTGAAGCATTAATGTGAATGAATATGGCAGTCCTCTCATCATATCCACCTTTATGAGCTACAATATTCACAAGTAATTTTGGATACAAGACTATAAATTACAATGTACAACTGTAACATATAGCAAAGAATAGCCTTGTATCCACATTTACTTATAAAAATGAAGAGAAGATTTATCCCACAGTATCAAGCCAACTTTTTATGCAGTGAAGCATTAATGTGAACAATGAATACTGCAGCTTGTGAAGGTGGATATGAAAATAGTTGTGACTTTATGCAGAAAAGTATCCTTCCATTATACAGATATCTTTACTGCTTGTCTCTTTCAGGGTCTTGTGGGGCTGCAGCCTCTTCCAGCTGACACTGTGCAAGAGGGAAGGTACACCTTGGACCATCACCAGCTGATCACAGGGACGTATAGAGAGACAAACAACCACTCACACACTTACCCACACCCAAGGGCAATTAAGAGTTTCCAATTACCCCCAAAAGCATGTTGTTTTTCCATAGGAGGAAGATAACCCATGCATGCCTATGGAGAACATGCAACCTCCACTATGCTGCCAATAGTATACTAAATATACTACGCTTAATTGAACAATATATTTCGAGGCCATAATTAACAAACCGTTGTGGATAAAAATGACATCATTTTTAAAAAAAGAGAAGATCTGAGAGTGGTTGGCTACAACTGAGGTGGCACACTCGACTCACAGCAAGAAGGTCACCCAATGCAACCTCGAAAAGGATAGATAATGGAAGGCTGAAGTGGCCACAACTGATCAAAAAACAAAATGAATAGAGCCTATCGGTTTAAAACATGTACAGAAATCATACCATAATTCTGTTATCAAATTCCTTTCAGCCATTTCTGCTGGTGAAAGTGTGTTTTTGGCATTTTTCCTCTTTCAGATACAGTGTGTTTTAATCAGTGGTGGAAGATGTGTTTTAAAATTTTACTTGGCAATGAGCTAAATTACATTGATAAATTTATAATGCCGTAGTCTGTGCAAAGCCCTTGATGAGATTTGCAAACTTGAAGCTTAGTGGATCTATTTAGTAAAGTACAAAAGATGCTGGTTGGGTATTGACAAATGAGAATGGGTTCACAGTTTTGTATTTTTTAAAAAACATTTTGCAATTAATTCTATGGTTTGTTTTTTGTAAGGATTTTATTAAACAGACTTTGTTAATTATTCAAGTAAAAATATATTTTGTTGCCATTTTAGATAATTTAGAAGTCATATCTCTTCCAAGAAAATGTTGCTCGAGGATAAAAACAAAAATATATAAAAGTTTCTACTGGACTGCAAAAGTAGCTACCACTTTCAAGGATTTATTAATTAAGTGAGGCATTTTTGTTTGGACATTAATTATTTTGGATATGTAAAACTTTGCACTTTAACACTTTAGAACTCTACAGTTCTGGAGAGCCTGCTATTTTTTTTTAGCTCAATAAAACTTTATCTATACTGCACTTAGAATACATAAAAAGGCAGCCCAAAGTGCTTTGCAGAAGAATGACTGACAGAAAAATAAAACAGAAAGAAACCGCCATAGACTGAAACAGGAAGGAGGGAAATACAACAAACAAACAAAAAGAATCAAAGATATATAAAACAAATGAACTTAAAAGGGAAATTAATTATTGAAATGGGAAAAGACAATAAAATAAATGAAACAACAATAAAACTGGTGAAAAATAAATCACCAAATGTATTATAAACTAATTTAAACCAAAGCCAAGTCTTGAATAAAAACAGAATTAAAACGCCTTACTACTTTGATTTAATCAAGCCCAATTATAAGCTATATTTTAAAAAGATGAGCATTAGGCTTCCTTCTTAAAACCCCCAGAGTGCTTTGAAATTTTATTGTTAAAGGGCAATAAGTTCCAAAGTGCAGGAGCATAAAAACAGGACGCTCTCTCCCCTGGTGATTGTGTGGGAAACCTGAGGAACAACACTTCTCATATTTTGGAGTTAATACCAACACAGAGTAACCATCAGTCAGAGCTGCTACTTCTATTAAAGTGCAACCATATAAATGATGAGGGTTTTGTGCAAACTTTTATGGAACCTGTGAAAATTCTGTCCCCCATAATAATGTGAATGTTTGTGCAGTGTGACAAATCTGTCCCGGACTGTAAAGTCTTTCATATCGTCAAGAAAGTTTTTGTCCTAGTTTGGAAAACCTGAAGCATAAATAATGAACTTACTCATCAAAAAATCCAGAATGACCATGTCCATGAAGTCCACCAACCTGGTGCCACTGTCATATGGTGCAGTCTGTTTCACTGAGGAACAATAGTCTGGATCTGTCTCCCATCTACAATATTACAGATTTCAAACATTACTCTCACTGAATGTAGCACGATAATCCTTAAAAAGCTTTAGATTACTGACATTAAAACGCTGATTACATCATGCAAGTTGAAAACATTATCTCTTAATCATTCTACCAAGGTTACGTTTTCTTTGACATGCCAAAAAAAAAAAAAGGTATTTTCCTGAGTTTTCCAATTTCAGTCCAGCACTTATTATAAAAAGAAGACAACTGGGTCAAAATGTTAAGTTTTAGGACAGAAAATTGTCTTGTTGGCCTGTTGTTCCCCCAACCCTGTATGCCATTGGCCAAAGATTCTAAATATATGTCAAAATGACAACATTGTTGTGCTATGAGGAGAATCCATTTCCGGCGACAAAAAGACTCAGCTACCCATGAGCGTGGCGGCGGTTGTCGTAAAGACGTGACCCAAGCCAAAGTGTGTGTTTGTTGTTTTGTTGCTAACGAATGCAGCTCAGACCTTCCTCAGAACTCTGCATTGCTTTACAACTTCTTTTTTCAACAACTTACAGGATGCAAAGCGACGAGGTAATGTATCTCCTCTAGTTACGTAGCGGTAGTTTGTGATGAGTGACAACAAGCAATTATTGGAAAACTTAGTATTGTAGTTTTGTTGCCGGCTATATATCACTACTTACAGCCTGGTGCTCTAAGACGTGTCCAAATAATATAAATTTGCTCTCATTTTAATTGTCTTGCTCCCGAAGTTGAGTATCCAGGCCAGTCCAGCCCTGTCAGACCCGACTGCGAAGCTAAGGAATAGCATTTATAGATATCCTATTTAAACTCATCTTAAAGTGTGTATTTCAGGCATATATCTAAAAGTGAGACTTTTTTGTAATTACTTAAAAACTCCACATAGCATCTTTAAATAAAAAAAAACACTGCTGAAATAATACGCCTCCATAATGGAAAAGAATGTATCATATATTTAAAAAAAAATGCTTCTGTATCTTCAAAATACATCAAGATCCTTTTTTTTAAGTTTGAGGGGCCATATTAATCCCTGTCTCCCAGTCCCATTGTTCTCCTGTAACACTCGACCCCTGCATACTCACTTTGCCAGCTTGTGGCGGCTGTATGAGCGTCTCCACGGGGATCTCCAGGTCCTGCGGTTTGCCCGGGAAAGATCTGGCAGCATCACGGCCAAGGACCCCTCCAGGTCCCTGGGGCGTCCACACACTGCGTGCTCTGTAGAACAGTAGTAGGAGCACTTTCCATAGAAGCACACATTGCCCACTGGGGGGAGCCAGAGGAGCACAGAGAGGAGAGAGAGGGCAGAGAAACTGTTATAATTGAGGTTGAGACTAAGGAGGGTTAGAAAAAATGGACATATTCAGAGAGATTTATCATCAGTTTGCACTCGTGGGCTTCTTAGGCGGACTGGATGAATAATGGAGGATATGTGAGCGTGTACCAGGAGAGTTAAAGAAGGTCTGGGCCAGCTTGCGGTCAGTTGTGACATCTTTAATCTCCTTGACCACATTGACCAGCCTTCCCACCACTGGAGGGATTCTCCTGTACCCTAAAATCCTGCAGGGAGAACAAGGGTAAAGAAAAATAGGAAGGTCAAAGAGGCGAGAAGAGAAAATAAGATAGGTGAGGGAGGGGAGACGATAGAGCCTGTATTATAGGGCTGGATGTCTTACACTAAAATGTAAGACCCAGTATTTTTAGCTGTATTACAAAAGACGTATCAGTGTTTTTACTGTAAAGACAAAGATTCTCATACCATTATTGGAAACTTGAATGCAATTCTAGTGTAAAAAATGAATAATATCAGCTTAATACCATGGCAACACAAATAAAGGTCCAAGACATCCTTCATCCACTTGTTTTTAACTTGCTAAACATAATTTCAGACAGCAGTCAAGTTGATATCATCATTACTCAGACAGTTATTGAGCAAAAATGGTCAATAACTGGATTCAGACCGCAAATGATGACTTTTTGTCTGAATCCATATCATTTCCATTTTTTTCTACTGTATTTTAGAATGGCCTGGAAATTCTGGTCTCTTGTGTTCCTGTTTTTGGTCCATGTGCTTGGCTGCAATTCCTGCTTAAAATAGAATAACAACTTATTTCCATCAAACAGCACAAGGCCGCTGATGGATTAAAGCAGAAACCAACTGACTGAAGAGACGGGGCATTTTGCTGCAGAGTACATAGCATGTACAGACACACAACAATGACAGACTATGTGAAAATTGTGGATTACTCCAGATTTCCACATTGTCCACCTGTGGAGCATCACAACAACAGCAGCAGCTTTGACTGAGAGCTCATGTCCTCACCCACGGGGAGTGCATTCAAAGTGCTGAGCAGTGGAGCACAGCCCTGGAAGGTTGAAACACAGGATCTATAAATCATGGGAGAATCACAAGTTCATAAGCTAATTGTGAGTTTATAGATTTGGGTTAATCTTACGGTGGCCGAGAAGGGTGAAACGTGAAAACAGCTGCAAGTTGAGAAGAGCCGCCAAGAAAGGTCAAACGCCCGGCATGGAGTCAAACACAAACACAAATTAAACGCATTGCAAGAAGAATGTGGTGCAAATGAATAAAACGCGGTGCAGGAATAAAAGCGAAAGCATCCTCACCAAACACACTGCATTCTCGGAAGCAATGCAAATAAACAAACTCACTAAAAAGTGTAAACGAGGTACAGAAACACAGACGCAATGCAAAGTGTAAACAAGGTACACAAAGATGAACGCCATGAAAGAATAAAAGCAAATGCATCCTCACCAAAGGCTCTGCGATTAGTACTGGTTGCAGTCAAATCTCGTAAATATGACTCTGCTGTTTTATTAAGTTATTTTGGGGCTAAATATCCATCTATGTACAATACCAGAGGCATAAATCAGTTTTTTGGCAAGCAAAAAAGCTGATTTTTATATTTTAATGTCCCTTTACTCATTTTTAAGGGGTAAAAAGTACTGGTTGTGTTATACTGTTATACTCTTCTGTTATATTAAGTCTCTAGCAAAAATCAACTTTTGGCACAACACCGGCGTAACTTTCCTCCATAGACTGTATCTTCCTGCTGTTTTGAATGGAAATCCAGTCAGATGTCTCCTCGCCTCTGTGTGTCTTTGAGGCTGACAGCGCCCCCTTCAGGTTTAGCAAACTTCCAATGAAGCCAGTCATCATGCAGATATTTTGGTTTTGCTGTTCCTGTCAGATTTTTCATAACTTTGTGCTTGGCGTGGTTTCCCTAAGGATGCATTTGCTTTTGTTCTTTCATGGCATTTGTCTTTTTGTACCACATTTACACTTTTTAGTGAGTTTGTTTATTTGTATCTCTTCCCTGAATGCAGCGTGTTTGGTGAGGATGCTTTTGCTTTTATTCCTACACCGTGTTTTATTAATTTGCATTCTTCTTGCAACGCGTTTCATTTGTATTTGCATTTGACTCAATGTCGGGCGTTTGACCCTTCTCGGCCGCTCTTCTCGACTTGCAGCTGTTTTCGCGTTGCAGCGTGTTTGACCCTTCTCGGCCACCGTATAATCTGCTGGCGGAGATTGATTCAGAGCTGAAGTGGCTCCTCCTGAAAACAGACTCAGTGCTTGAAGCTCTTCTGCTGGCACACTCTGTGGCAGGATCGAGGTACAGGCTGTGGAAGCCGACTGACTGAAGAGACTGGGGGCCATTTGGTGAGGATGTGCAGCACTTTGGGAAAACTATGCAGGCAAACATTTGGGGTCAAGTTTTTATTCACCACAGAAGAACCACAGGGACCAAAGTTCATGTCACATTTCAGAACTTTTACTGCTCCATACTTGTTTAGGGGTTCCATTTCTGTTGAAGTGGTATTAAACAGCTATAAATATCAACTCTTAAAATGTTCTTCAAATGGTGAAAATTAATAAAATACTAATCCCAATATAGCCTTAACATTTTATAGCATGTTGTAAATAGGCACACTATTGGTAGTTCTTTGAATAATTAGATTTGATTTTATGATTTTGTCTTTTTTGGACACAACATAAACACTTGTGTTTTAGCAATACTATCTCACTTTATCTCATTTATATGTACATCTCTATCGATTCCATTAAAAAAATCAGTTGCCTCTGTCTGTGGTTATGTAACACCTTGTCATTATGTGGTCATATTATCATCCTGTGAACACATAAAAATGCCTAAAATCTGACATGCTACCTGTCCAGGTGAAAAGCTGCGATTTCAGCATTATGTCTCTCAAAGTCAGAGAAGTAATAGAGGTTATAGTTGGTTTCTTCATGACGCTCCTGCCTGCCAAGAAGAAGAAAAGTCAGACTGCAGCACAGAAAATAAACATCAATCTACATCAGGCAAGCTCCTTTAAACATGATTACTGAAAATTAAACATCGTGGCTGTTTACTCTTTCAATATATCATCCTGCTCTCTGAATGAATTAAAGTCACTCTCTTTGCCTCTTCTTCAGTTTCCCTTAAGACTGATTGCATTAATGATTAAAAAAGTAACTTGGGGTGTAATATTTTACTTGGAAATGTTAGATTTGGGTGGGGGCTCTGAGACTCACTTCATGGGTTTGAACATTGCTTGTCCGTAGTTTGGAAACGACATCACCAGCTTCAGTTGCGTCCCTCCAGATTTCTGCACTGAAAGACAGCACAGATAATGTTTCCATGGCAACAAAGCACACAGTCTTGCTCGTATACACAGCACACACGGTCATGTCTAAACCTACAGGCCATTAGCGGGACAGTAACCTTCATACTCACAGTACATAGATGTAAAAAACAAACCATAACTCTCTTCACACTAGCAAAAAAAAAATATCCAGGCCACCATATGTGTGAACACAAAAAGCTTTTTCACTCTGAATTTTCCAAGATAATGTCCCTAGTATTTCATCCATGTAATGTCGGAATAGGCTGAATGCAGCAGTAAATTATCAGAGTAACTGACTGAGGTGAGTGGGGAATGGCTGACATCATTCTGTGTGACCAACACAAACCAGGAAAAGAGAGACTTGACAGGACGGATAAAAACAACCGCTGTTGCAGGAAAAATGTATATAGTTATAAGGGGAAAACAAATTAAAATGAGCATGTGGACATCTGGACTGTTGTTTCCTCTGCACATCATCAGAGTTGTGTGGTATATGTGGGCCAAAACTATCACTACACAGGTCTCTCACGCATCCAAAGAGCCGCTGTTGGGTACAATGAAACTCTGCAGCTTTCTTTCTACAGTGTAATAGCTGTACATGTTGCGACGTTGCTTTATATTTACTTCTGTGTGCTCCACTTCTCCTCTCAACTTTTTACTTGATGCTGCGATACTCTTTTTAAGTAGGGATATACATTATGATATACAGTATGTTTTTTGTCTGCTCTCATATTTTCAACACTGTCTTCTGCTGCCTATATTTGACGTTGTGTGCTGCCTGAGACAGACACAACAGTGGTAGGATGTCACACTGGTAGGTTTTGGGGGTGGCCAGATGGAGTCAGCTATTTCAGGCTGCTATACTAGCAGCATTTCACAGCGTTCTGTGGTTTCTGCTCCGCCTCCTCCCTCTCCGCTGGCTTGCATTCACACTGGCAATGTCAACCAATGTTTACGTTTCGCTGTCTTCTACATTTTCTTTCAAATGTGTTTTTTTTATCGTGTTTGAGACGGCACCAGCGACCTTCTGGACCCTCGTAAATCATGGTAATCCTCAACCAGAATAAACAAATCGGCAAACTGAGTAAGCAAAAGATTCAACCGTGGGATTAACAGGAAGTAATACATCAAAAGTGGATCGGTTCGGACCACTTTGCTTCACACCAGTGAAACCGCACCAAATGTAGGGAGATGGAGCGGATCGAGACCACCCCCTCATGGAGGTCTCGGACCGGCTGATTTGGTGCTCACCAAAGAGCGATAGTTGCATTCACATTGACACTAACGTACCAAACCCTGGAACAAAACTTCTTTGGTGCGCACTAAATGTGGTTGGTGCGAAAACGCCCTAAGAATTTCCTCAGACCTGATCAACTGGTCCTCATGGCTGTGGCAATGGCATACGTAATAATGAATAAAAACAATCAGATATATCTGCATTCAGGCCCACAACCATTTGTGTAGCCCTATTTAGCAGTTTGCAAGCACCCTTTGAAGCACACAACAATGCCTACAAGATACCATGTCCTGCTGATTTTGACCATTTACATCATGTCATGGCTGCATGTTGTTGTATTTACATCATGTCTTGGCTGAATATTGTTTTAAGTTGAAAGAAAACATGAAAAGAGAATCAAATGCAGCTCTTTTGCTTTCCCCTTTGGAAACACTTCGATCTTAGGGGCGGAGAATCTACAGGAGTCTATGATAATGAGCTCTCTGCTGATTGGCTGCCAAAATTAGGGCTGGCAGGAGTGGAGAAGGGGCTACAGTAGCAGAACCAAAACAGTCATGTTTTCTGCCTGTTACAAACAGAAAACCCACATGTAGCTGTATTGCTTTGACATAATAAACCCCATGAATCAAAAAACTGAGACTCTAATAGCGGTGACATGTTCTTCTGCTTCCTAAGCCCCTTCTAACCACACTAAAACAAGAGAAATTTGCTTTATGCAGGACATGGAACCTTTAAATTCAAGAGCAGAGCATCATACGGTGTTTTTATTTATTTATGAATTGTTCAAATCTAATATGCATGTGTTCATCACTGACCTTATTGCAGGTTATAATCCAAATTAGCTTATTCCACTTCATCCTCTGGAACTGGGAATGCCTAATTCTAATGCTCTTTTGTGTTATTGAACACATTTCTGCACCACTCTATTTATACAACTTACGAAAATGATACATCAGACTAAAAGGAAGAAGGTGGATTACTTTCTAACAGTATCAGATGCTTTATAACATTTAAAAGCTAGACATACATTCTTCTGCAGCAGTTTTCTTCTTTTTATGATGCCGCACTTCAAAAAAAAAAAACTCAGGGATCGAATTTAAGCAGAGAGGAATCCATAATTGCCCAACAGGGTGAACAAAATAGTCTTCAAGTCAATGCTACAGTAAAGTGATACAAACCAAGGCAAATACTGAGAATCTATCCCACGCTGTACCCCAAAAGAAAAGAGTTTGGGAACAAATTGTGCCGCTGTGACCACTGTAACCTGTGAAGGTTTTGCAGCCGTTTGTGTATTTCTGTCTATCCTCAGCTGAGCCTCCATCACTCTTCAAAGCTTCAGTGCAGCTTTCATTTCAGGAGAACTTCAAAGAGCGTCTACATTTCTTTATAAAATCTATAACCTCAGGTGTCTCACAATCACAACACCCCTCCTCTTCATCTGCCCTCCCCCTTAGTCAAACCCACCTACCTTGACCATGACAAGTTCAAGACTCTGGGTAAAAAAATGTTTTTTGTTCAGACGAATATTCTTTCTTGTCTTTTGATACATTTATTCATGGAGGACTGAGTCACCTTCTGCTCTGACTCAGATCCTCCTGTCCTCTACTCAGAAAACATCTCGCCTTTGCTTGTCTGACACCTCCTCTATCAGGTTTGATGAGTTTTTTCTTTTTGTCTTTCTCTGTACTCTACTCTCAACATACACTGGAGTTAGGGAGTGAAACTTGAAAGATACGGTATGCAGTCACTTGCATTTTTTTCGTTATAGTTTTCGCCAAAAACCTTTTTCCCCTGACCAAAATTAGATGATAACTAGTAAAAACCTGCACATAGACAAAAACTAAAACAAAATTGACATTTTCGTCAACAATGAAAACAAAACAAAAAGTCTGACAGAGACTTAATCCAATCAAACCTAATTTAATCATGTAGAAAGCAGTGTTCATTTTGTTGTAAAATTATTTTCATCATAGTTTTCACCAACAACCCTTTTTTCACCCGATGAAAACTAGACGATAACCAAAAGGGGGGGGGGGGGGGGGGGGGGTTCGAGCCTCTGTTAGCAAAACATTCCAGGAGAGCAGATATGTCTCAAGGACAGACAGACGGGAGACAAAACATAGTGGGTCAGACCAACAGTAATTTTCCATCAGCCTTTCCGAATCCGTGGGCCCATTTAGCCGAGCTGAGCTGTCAACTTCTCCAAGGTGTTGTCCTGCTAGCGAACAAGTTCGAGAATCGCATCAGGCTTGCGATTGAGCTCACAAATCGCTTGAGTCTGAGTGTTGACAACCCTGCACATTTCAATCACAGCGACTTTGGTTGTTTGAAAAGGTTGGATGAGTTAAAGCTGGGGTTGGCGATTTTGGAAAACTAGCATGAATTTGAAAGTAGCATCTCCTCAGGGCTCCGCCTAGCCCCATCCCCCGCTCACATGCACGCGCGCAGCCGCTATATCCAGAAGACTGATTCAACTCCAAACCCTCATATCAGCACAACGTGTTTGTTTTACACTACACCAAGTCATGTCTCAGTCAGCGGTAAGAAAACACCAAACAAACATGTAAAGTCAGTTAGTACTCACAGCCGATGTTGATCGGGGTATAGGTAGTTCCTCTGACATTCTCCACATAGCTGTCAAATCTCCTGTTTTGGCCATGAAACTACCGTATTTTCCGTATTTTCTCCTCTTTTCTCCCGTCCTCCTGTATCAGTATTCTCCTGTAAATCTCCCGTGTGACGATATAATAATAAAAGCATTCCTCTGCCTCTCCAAACTGAGCTCCGTCTCTAGCCTGAATGGGGCGGTAATGCTCCAAAATGATGGATGCCAACCACCGAAGAAGAAGAAGTCTCGCGAGAACTGCCACCTGCAGTAGCATGGATGGCAGTTCTCGCGAGATTAGAGCCAACAGCGGAACAAACTTAGAAAAATAAAGAGTTTATTTTAGATTTTTTGAACATCTGTCTTAAAATGTGAGGGATACTGGAGCTTGGTTGGGGTTGTGGGACAACTCACAGCGGACTTCCCTTATTTTCAAAGACAAAACTTGAAAGGTAAGCATTCTCCAGCAGAGTCTGTTCCCTACACGCTACATGCTACATGCTACACACACTGTCTGTGCACGCTGGGAAAATGCACGCGCAGCAGGCACGCAGAATGGCGACGGGATTTGATTGGTGTAAAAAAGGTATCCCTGCAAGATTATTGGTTGGTGTTTTCCCTGTTTTACTCCTGCTGTAGATAGCGGATATTTTTCGCTCTGTTTTAAGAACACATGATGAGTTGATTACCATCGGGTCATAAAGACCATTTTAACCAGTATTTCAAACAGTGTGTCTAAATCAGATCGCCAACCCCAGCTTTAAGTAGGACATTCAATTAAAGTAGTGAGAGATTCGATCAGAGCTGCTCTCTTTAGGAGGGAGGGCAGTTGGATTTTCCCCCACAAACAGAGGGGTGTCAGTACTATACACACATCTCATGTTCTGCTGCAAGAATCATGCCGACAGCTGGGAGAAAAAGGAGATTAGACATATGGACGTATTTCAGTTTGATGCTGTTGAGAACAAGTCGTGTAAACCCTGTGTGATAATGACCAGTAAAAACACAACAAACTTGAAGCTGTTCAATCTCCAGGCGGGTCATCCTGACATCTGTGAAACAGCTACTAGACTTTGCTGTGTGACCTGTTGCTGTGTTTTTACTCGACTTCAACACCGTAGCAGTGCCACTTAAGGTATGACATAATGAAACAGGCTGATGTTGATGAGAAATGTAAATACATTATCCAAATGTAAAACAAGACATTAGAAATTCAAGGGAACATAAAAACAGCCTTACCCTTTACACTTCATATTTCAGTCGACTAAATTTACAGTTCATTTTGTTGACTAAAATATGAAATTTCACCCAAATTTAAAAGAATTTAGATGACTAAATTATGACTTCAGCTAAAATATAGTTTAGGGAAAACACCATAACTAAACTAAATTAAACAGTGCTGTCTAAATTAACACCAGTAACCCCATTTAAAACACACCTGATGGGTTCAATGTCTCACCTGCACTGACGATGCGATGTGTGCCGAGCTGTTGGGTCAGCAGATCCATGTTGGGGTCTTTATGTGGGTACAGCTGCCAGCGGCTGATGCCCAGATGAAAACGCAGCCAAGGAGGATGGCTGCCACTGCTTCTGTTCTGCAGGATGTCATCGTAGTCCTCCTGATTGTCACTCGGCCTGTAGGGCGAGTAAAGGAGTAATGCAGAACAAAGTAAAGAAGAGAGGATGTAATAATAGTCAGAAAAATATCCCCAGAATGGGACCTGTGAAACCTAGGCAGTCCAAAATAGTGTTTGGAGGGTGTAGCATGGGGCCAAAAAAACATTGAACATTTGCAACCTCACAGTGAATGCGAGGCTGACAGTGAATCTACATCAAAACTGCCAAAGGAAGAAAGAGCCACATCTTTCCGCAAGCAGGATGGCAGGACTGGGCTGGTGCACCAATGGGTGGACATAATCAATTTTAATCTTGCATTTTCTATCGTTGGAAAGCCTGATCAGTCATTTCTACCAAGGTACAACTTGACTTAAGGATTTTGCATTTGGTATCTATCTGCCCAAAACTGACAAACTTAGGGCCAAGTTCCATGAGACTGGTTAAGTCAAAGACAGACCCTGAAGTGGAAGACCATACCCCAAGAATACTGGTTTCTCACCCTTGCTTCACTGGGAGAAGTAGGTTGTCTAACAGGGAAAGAGGGGTTTGGGTACATTTCTGGGGGGCACTGCTCACATTTAGCTGTGTTGCTCAATCCACAAATACTAATTACAAGTTGTACCTCATTCCAAAGGTGATAAATCAGGCTTTCCAAAAAAATAAAACACAAAACTAATTTGTATTACATTATTGTAAGGGAGATACTATAGACCAAAGTAACATTTCCAAACTTTAGTGGGAGTCATGACACTTAAAGCACACCATTTTGCCATTGTCTGTTGTTTGATGGACCATCAAACGTCAAACTCTTAAGTTTCACTAACTATATTAGAAGTCCATATGTTGTCACTATCAGAGGACTTACTCAAGGAACAGGCCACAGTGCAAACAGATTCTGTGTGTAGCCTTCACTTAAAAGGTACAAGACCAAGACAACACTCATCGCAGACTTTGTGAAAGCACTCAGAAAGCGCAAACCTTCACCAAGGTAGCTCACATGTTGCTGTTACGTCCATAAGCCATCGAAAAAAAGTTATCATAATATGATTCATTGACCCTGAAAACTAACACCTAGAACTTGGAATCATGATGATATTAAGTTAGACAATTATTAAGCAAAAACTAAAATTCCCTATCAGTAGTCATCTGGATCACCACCAAAATCATTTCTAAGTTGGTTCATTACCAACATCTCCTGAAAATGTTAGCAAAAACAGCCCAGTTCTTTCACCAGCTTGCTAACGAACTGAAAAACAAAGAAAAAAAAACTAAAACAAACTAACAAAGAAACAGAAAATCATATGGCAAAAGCAACATTATAGAGGTTCAATTTTTTTCAAAAATCCAGAAAACCCAAAATTTCAAGGCAGCTGTCTGCACAAGCATTTGTGAAATTGTTCTCTCAACTCAAATTTTGAGTTGAGAGAACAATTATTTAAAATAAAGACAATCCCAGGCAGGATTTGTGCCCAGACCAGTTGCAGTTTTATATGATGTATGTTTTCATAACTCTGCCCCAGTCTAGTACTCAATAATATTTTGTCTGTATATGAGCACAGAACTTGGCTTGACCTCACCTGACATTAAACTAAGTTTCTCCACCTTAGTAAAGAAATAAGCCCAACTTTTCATAGAACAAACTTAATAAGGATAGTTGAGATAACTCATTTGGTTAAGTTCATAACACAGCAAAAATATTTTACTTTGTTGACTGAAAATTCATTTGATGCCAGCAGTTTGGAGTTTCATTATTACAGTGCAGCAGTGCTATAGTTTAAAGGATGACTATGTTAAATAGAGACTTTCAGCTGTTTTTTTCCTTTAGCTATTGAAACAAGACATCATGGAGACACTATCTGTCCTCAAAATGTTTGTATTCAGGTAGGCATTAGAAGAAGATCTAGTTATCGAAAAATGAACTTTAAACTTCAGAAATGGTTTATAATGTCAGCTAAGTGATGCAGTTGCAAGCCATGGAGTCATTTGTGTTTTTCATGAAGAAATATGTCATGCTTCGATTCATATGAGTGTCTGTATAAAACATAATAGAATAATTAAGATCCATTTTAAAATGTTTAACACAAAAAACTGGTAACTGGAATATTTCTTACAGTACATACTATATATACCACAGGAGGAAAACCATATCAGTATTGTTTTTTCAGAGACACTTCAGAAATCTCTGATGACACAGTACTGACCACAGCTGATCTTTGACAACAGGACATCATGTGCCTGCAGTCTGACCCATCTGCTGAAAATCTTTCATCTTCTGCACATGCTTTGTGTTTCAGAGGAAAATATCCACTCATTATTCAGCTCAGGTTTCCACAGAGTATATATAGTAGGTGCTAATATATTTTTATGTATTGAGAGGTGTTGAATGTAATAACTGCGGCTGGAATAATGTTTAACTAAAGCTGCCGAAAGAGGAAAATGATGCCAACAAAAGCCAAATAAAGAGGTGTGTTTGCTTAGAGAAAGGATTTTACAGAGTGAAGAGTGATGAGAGATGATTAATGGACATTTATGCATGCTTTCTTTTAGCTCTGTATTATGATTCTCTGAAGAGAACTAGCTCTGTACAGTGGATCAGGTATTTCCAAGGGAACCACTTTTTCAACAGAAGTCAAAGATGTATTTTATCCTTCACAGATTTATGACAGATAGTTGAATGTGTGCACGTGGAAGTAAGACCCAGTGTTGGGATATAAAAGTTGAATAATGTACCTTCTTTTTTAAATTCACAAAAATGATGTCCTTGGAAAGACTGTGATGTATATTTATATGTATATATAATAAAAGCAGTTGCTATAAGCATCATAAATATTGAAAAACTTAAAGATTAGACAGAAAATCATAGACACAGTGCTTCCCAAAGCTAGCTGGAGCCCAATTAATCAGCAGGTGGGCCACAAGAGGTAATTACGATGCTGAAATAAGGGAATAGGCTTAATTGAAAACACGAGTTTTATTATCAGAAATGCTTAACTGCATTTTTCAAGTCCCAGAACTACAAGAACAGCGAGGAGAATTAACTTGCATATTAACTTTTTTCATGTTTAATTGTCTAATAAACTGAATCTGTGTCAGATTATTACTGGTGATGATTTAACAGGAGACATTTCATTTAATATTCCACCACACTGCTTGGCTACTGATTTGAAGACTTTACTCATGCCTGATGGAAATGACAGAAGTCACAGGATCTGTAAAAAGAGAGAACTCAAAGAAAACACAGCAACTAACCTGATCTTAGTGACTGAAATCTTTTTAGGATAAAAGGAGGTCAAACTTTGAGTCTCATCTGAAGGTTGTATGAGGGTTTAGGCCTGTGCTCAAAATATCGATACGGCAAAATATCGTCATGCACTTTTTGGGGAGACATGTATCGATACGGATTCTACAGAATCGATAAGGCCTCAATGTTTGGACAGTTGTTGTAAATACACTTTGGGTGAAATTAACAGTGGCACAGTTCATAGTAGAAGCCAAGCTAAATGATAAAATACATCTTCCAAATTTAAACTTAGGTCTACGATCTTTGGGGACCTTAATAGCCTGACCTGAATAAAAAATTTAAATGAATTAAAGTTCTTAAGTTGAAGAATTATGTGAAAAATCCTTGTTCTTTTTCTTCTTGTAACAAAAACAAAAGTTGCTGGGAATGCTATTAAAAGCGCAGTCAATGTGCCCAATTTATGTGTATCGGGATACATTGTATCGTTGCCTCTGTATCGGGATAAGTATCATATCGTGGGGTTGCTGGAAATACCCAGCCCTATGAGGGTTTTGGTGGGGACCCTGATCATTTTCAGGGTTTAAAAAGGGCTGCAGTGTACTTTAGTTTTGAATGGCTCGAGCTATTAGATTTTTTTTATTATTATTAATTTATGTATATCCTACATTTAGGGATTCTGTAGACAGGGTTCCTCCTTCATGAGTTGGTTGAAATGTGGTTCCTTGTCATGTTAAGGTTTGGGCCCCCTTATGTAGGGTCCTAAAAGGACAATGCACACACCATCAAATATATAGCATAAAATTGAAACAAAGAGGATGAACAGTAGTATGAACAGAGTAAAGAGCATCAATTTTATCATTAACTCTGGCAAAGATACTCCTCAAACACTTTTGAAACAATATTTTGATCAATTATTTTCCCCTTAAATGATACCAACTGTGTTGTGTTTTATGAGACTGAATAGACTGATTCTTCAGCTACAGCGACAAGGTACAAAATGTAACTATTAGATATTCATAAAATGAGCAACAGAGCTAAACACTAGGGGAGTACCCCCCAAAATACAAAAAATGTCCCAACATCCTTTGCAACTAGACTCTATATAACAGAGAGTGGCAGCATTATTTGATGTCAGCCCTTGCACTATTTCCAACATTAGGACAGTCCAGTGAGATGGGTGAGGTCAGGGACAGAAACACAGACCCTAGAGTGGGTGTCCAAGAGGGACAAGAAGACAGGTTCTTTACCCTTACTTCACTGAGAAACAGGAGGCTTTCTTTCAGTTAAGAGGGGATTTGGGCACATTTTTCAGGGCACTACTTAAAGTTTTTTTTGTATTTCAGTTTCTATTGCTTTTTTGGACATTAACAACAATACAAAATGTATAAATAATAAGAGAGAACAAAAATAAAGTATATTAGAATAAAAAAGAAGCCATTAAACTAAAATATGTACAAAACAATTCTAATAATTATCATTTCAAACATTTACAGGGCAAGCATTGGCAGTGCCCATCACACCTCAAGTGTTCACACATCAACAATGTCCTCCACATTTATTTCATCATAACCTCCTATCCCATAAAATCTGTGTCCTTTGGCATTTATACAACATGTATAAAAGTGTACTTCTGTTGCTATAACATCTCGAACACATATTGAATTCCCTCAATTTAAGTTTGACCATTTTAGAGGGGGTCCCATAGCGCCTATGAATGACGTTTGTAATCAGTCTATGTGCCTCTTGTGATGTCTTACACCAGGAACCTGCAATTTCCTTCCACATGTCTTCAGCTATCTCCCTTCCAAGATCGCCTTCGCATGCTCTTTAGGAGCTTCAAGCATTGGTGGATGATATTGTCTCATAAGACTATAGATTTTAGATACCCCTCCCCCAACCAATGACTATTCAGAAAAAGCTCCTGTATTGCTGTGTGAGATATTAATATGTTTGTTTTTTTGTAAGGACATAATACGGCTTCTTAATAGTAGATACTTCAAGAAATCTGTTTTAGGGATTTTGTATTTGGCCATCACCCGTTTAAAAGACATAAAATTATCATGCTCAATAACAACTTTAATAAAAATTATCCCCCCTCAACAAATGTCCTCCAATAAGGAGTTTTTTTTACCCACTTTCAATAAATTGTTATGCCAAAGAGAAGACTTCTTAGTGAAGGATGATCTTTCCTTTAAAATTTGGTGTGAAGTTCTCCATGTTCTTCTCACAATCTCTAACAGAGGGTTGCTTCTCACAGATTTCTTGGGTTGCTCATTCCATGAATGCACATTCCTTACAAGTTGAACCTTGCTCTAAAAGTGCCTACACACCAAAAGCGACTTGAGCGTCCTCGGCGATCACTCTCCATGAAAAGTCAATGTGCAGCCTCGATGGAGCGGGGCTAAATCTCCCGCAATGCGACTGCTGTGTTCAAGGCGATCACTTAGCTTGCGCCAACGTTTAAAAAGAATTTGATCTTTTCAGGTGATGTCGTGTGTGGCAGTGCAGCAACAGCCAATCAGCGGTGCTTGCATGTGTGACTATACCAGTGACAGACAGTTTTTCTTCCAGATTACAGAGTAACAATCTATGTCTGTGTGGGAAACATTAGTCAACTCACAGATGCTGCTGCTGTAGGGCCGTCAGCTGCAGTGTTTTGTGCTTGATAAGTGAGTGAAAAAGATACAGTTGGAATAATCTCATTTTATACATCCTATTATTTGATATATGATATGATTGCAGTGAAACTGGAGCAGAGGCAATGCAATTATGATCGCGGAGTCGCATTGGGTGTGAACATAACTTAAAGGTGACTCATCAAGATTTCCAACAATACAAAGTACAATATTAATTGGGATTATTACAGAGGAGAAATACTGACCCAAATAATGTTTCCAAACTTTCTTTGGAGAGAATAGTTTCAGTACACACAGTGAAGTTGAGTTAAAAAAAAAAAAAAACATCTACTGACCACATCTGGGAGCTGTCCTCAATGGCCTTGACCTTTGGCTTTGCCTTAAGCAGCCAGTCTTCCTCTGGGACGGGAGGGTTGGGCATGTTGTAAAGAGGGTGGTCAAAAAGCGCCTCCAGCTTGAACAGACCAGACTCCACAAGGTCCTCCTGGTTGTTGCCATGGCGGCCCACATTGACTGGCATGTTCTTTGAATCATCTCCTCCCCCCTTCTGTAGTAATCCCATGTCAGAAAGCGGTGGCATATAACCTTTGGCTTCCTTATTGGCATCTTTAATGGAAGAAGCTCTGTGTGAAGAAGCAGCTTGAGCTCTGGAGCCTGTGGCGTAGCGGCTGATGTGTGCCAGGTCTCTTAAGTTGTGTGCTCTTGGTGGCAGCAGGGGGTCACAGGGCTGGTGATAAATGGGAAAAGAGACAAATGCCAGGAGGAGATGGAGGAGGATGGAGAGGAAAGCCAAGGACAGACAGATTGTCCTGGAGCGATAACGCATACGCCACTTCATCCTGCAGAGGCGAGGATTACAGGGTCAGAGGAGAAAACGTGAATGTGAGAAAGAAAAAATAAATGATGCGTAAGTTTTAAAAGCTTTTGTAGAAGAATGAAGGAAAATACCAGAATGAAGAACATGGCCTTGGCATGAGAACATTCAATACACTTTTACTCTTTCATTTTAAAGCACATGTCAATCCTGCATACTGCATATGAATTTATTCTCCATTTAGTAAAGATACAATCTGTCAATTCATTCATGAACACGGAGAGAAACAAACAACTTACATTCAGCTCTCACCCTTTTAAGATTCTTCCTGTGACCCTCCTGCTCTTGATACAGCACATAGAAAAAGAAAGAACTCTTTCCAGTGTCCAGTCAGTTTTTAATCACTTGTTTGTGGTTTTCTCAGCAGCTGCATGCTCAGGTAGAGCAAGCTGCCAGGTTAAAGTGATCTGGGCATGAAAAAGATCAATATGTTTACTCTAGTCACTCTAGTAGCATTTGACTGCCTGTTTATTCATCTCTTGTGGCCTTTCTTTTATGATTAGATTCTCTCTTTAGCCTTCAGTATTGTTCTCTGGCTTGTTACTGTACAGCTTAAAATATAAGACAATGAATTTGGAAAATAGTGTTGGTTTCAAGGCTTAAGCACAAACTGTTATAGCATTATATAAATTCTTCAACATACCAAAGTGTAAATGGTAATCTGACTATCTTATCATTGCTGAGTCCCAAGGAGATGTGACAATTATCTTCATTAAGCTTATAGCAATCATGACTTTTTTGTGATTATGTTTCAAAGGTTTTGTTTTCAATCAGCGTGACAGTATGCAGTGATGGCCCTATCCAATGTAGCGCCCTAGGCAAGATTTCACATGGCACTGCACTCCATTGACCATTACATACAGTATGCTTACAAAAGAAATCATATAACATTGTTTTGTACCTTTGTCTAATGAATAAGATAACATGTCACCCATTTACATGCTTAATAAGTTCAAAATAAATACAAAAAAAAATTGATACCATTAGTAGTAATATTAGTTTGGCACGGCTTTACATTTGAATTAATGTGAGCCTTCCATTTTAAGAGTTAATAGTTATGACAAGTTTTAATATAATTTTATTGAGGGTGATTTTACACATTTTGAGGCGCCCCCTGGAGGCAATGGCACCCTTGGCATTTGTCTAATTTGCCTATTGGGCCAGGCAGCTCTAACAATTATTAAAGTTCAGCCACCAGGGGTGTTATCAGGTAAACAAAGCAACTACAAATGTGTCAAGATGTTGTGACCCATACTATCATATAAGTCATTGGTTAACTTACTTATAGAGAATTTAACAATTGAGATTTCTGTTGGTCGAGCAAATCATGCAAGCAGGACTAATAGATCAGAAGCACTGAATGGTGTTGGATCATTATGAAGCCTAGTTGATTTGTCTCTTATTAGATCAGTTTTCTATTTTTATTGTTTATCTATTAACTTATGTACATACATTTTCCCTAACTTTAATAATTTATCTATATTATGTATATTACCTAACAGGGATAAACCCCGGGGACGATTGTGGAGGCTATAGGATATTACACATCTGAACGTCGCTATACTTAATAATCTTACTTACTTGATAATGTTACTTACTAAAACGCAGACTGTGTGTGCATGCTAAACAGAAAACCAGAGTTTCTGTTTTGTGAAAGAACTTTGCATGCTAAATGATAAATACTTGGGGGGAAAAAATAGCCCTTTCTGATTGATGCAATGACTCGCAACCAATTCTGAGGCGGGAATCAAGAAGTCCACTTTCTGAGGTATTTTCCCTCTATTACATGAAATTAAGACAGAAATGCTGGTTTGCTGTGTAGTGGATACACCTTATGGAGTGATGTTTTCTTGATTTTCTTGTTTGATTTCTTGATTTTGAGACTAGTGTCCTCAATTCTAAAATTAAAGCAACAATGATTACAGCAGCTTCCCATTTAGTTTGTAGACATCTGTTTACAGGGGTCAGGGGCTGGAGTTGCAGGAGAAAGTAATATCCTTGCGTCCTTATTGCAACAATAAAAAAATTTTTTACCATCAACCAAACCCTGTCATCTGTAAGAAATAAGAATTTATCTTTCTTCGATAACTTATGAAGGTTATGTTAGCTTTCAACTTAAATAAAAAGAACATTGAATCAATTAATAAAGGGAAAAAATGTTCAACCCACGTATGAGCATTTCAGAACTTATCACCTGTTGGATTAGTCACTATATACATGTACATTGCTTTGAATGTTGTGAGAAAGGGGATGTGGAGCAGAAGAACTTGACACTTTGTACTGAACTCTCATTTCATAGAGAGAAGTGTTATGAATCTTTAAAGAAAATGTTTGTTCAAATGCTCTGTTTTGTCTGCCGACTTTGTGGGCTCTGCTGAAGTGCCCTTGAGCAGGGCACTTAACTCCCAAAACTGCTTGGCAGGGCTTCTTCAGGAGCAGCAAGTCATCACTCTGGTATCTCTCCATTACTGCATAATCATAGGACCTGTTTGCATGTTCATGTGTATTTCAGCCTGTGTTTGTTTAGCATGTTTCACAACAGAGTCTAAAGAATTAAACATGGGGTGGATGATGTCTTTCTTTCTTTCTTTTCAATTTACAGGTGCTTATTATGTAATAGCTGTATAGCCTCCACCTACCTGTGTGTTTTATGCTTGTCACAGGCAGATGCCATGACTGTTCTGAAAGTTCGCTCCAATGCCCAAAGCATCATTTTGGGAAGCCAATCAGCACAGAGCTCTTTATTACAGCTTCCTGTAGCCCGCTGTCCCTTTAGCTCTATGCCTTTTCAAAGAGGAGGGAAAATGAGTTGCATCTGATCCTTTTTTCCTTTTTGTTTTTAAATTCTACTTAAATCAAGTCATGGCCTGACAGAAACCCAAGACATGATGTAAATGCTCAAACCCACCAGGATACAGGACCTTTAAGGGGACTCCCCCCATATAATGCTCAATTCTTTATTTGATTTAGCCTGTGGCATCTGATCAGAACAAAAAAGTTAAAGGATATCCTTTAAAAATAAAAATGCCTCTGGGGTTTATTACTCTTAAATGTCTAAACTACTTTTATCATGAAGGTATCAGAGGCGACTTTGTTGACATTTTTTGCAGCATATACTCACCATGAGTTTTATTTCATGTGCGTGCAAAGATTCACAGTGTAAGGATCACAAAAACTGAGCAAAGCAAAAGCTTCTTACTGCAGGGTGTAGTCATAACACTTAAGGCAGTTAATGTCAGAACATTTATTTCTTTACTTACCTCTCAGGGTCACATTGAGAAGACCTTTTTGCAAATAAAACAATTTGATTAGGATCATGTTCCCTTAACAATATCAACTAACTAAAATTTGATCTCAGCAGAGATTCGGTGAAAAGTGGAAATGATATAATGACGATATTAATCAAAGACGTACTGTAATAAAGGTTTGTTTTTATTTTGCCCTTGGTTTTTAGGTGAAGATGTTTAGTTTTGTCTTTTTATTAAAAAGGAGAGCTGATCGTATTTCCCCCACATAATAAAAAGAAACTGCCATTTTTTATTTTTATTACTGTTTCTGAACTGGGGGGTTAAATAGGAAGCCAGAAACAAAACAGTTCGGCTGAAACTGTGGATCTAAAACAAGAGAAACAATCAGTAAAGTAAAGAGGATGGAGTATCTAAAGCAGCATGAGGCCAGTAAAGGCCAACCATAGGTACAAAAGCTGAAATGATTTGCTGGAGTTCATGACTCTGGCAGAGCAGACTTTATAACCAGACGGTGTACAGACAGAAGTTTCATATTCTCGGTTGAGTTTTAAGTGAGGCTTTGATTGAAGCACCTCAAACTTCACGCACCATCCCCGAGGACACAGAGTCTGTGAAGTATGGATTTTTAAAGTCGGAGTGTGTGTGTTTATCCACTCAGTGCGTATGTGTATGTTCATGTAGGCCGATCTACGTGGAGAATCTTTTACCCATGTGACAGGAAAGACTGAGCCCCCATGTGAGTGCCTGAGAAAAGGGTCACCTCAACAAAGACCCTGTGATTCATGTCTTTCAGCTTTTTAAGGAGCGTCATACAGATTCAAGTGCGAGCTTTCCTGTTTTCGTTCAGGTAGTCATATTCATGTATTATTTATCTGCACCCATAAAACATGGATGATCTGGATTATCACACAAGCTACATGCAAATAACGAAGAGGGGCAAACCAGAGTGGCACTGAGAGTTACTACAGACTGGAAGGAGGAAAAGCTTTGGAGTGTAGATGATGATTCATACCCCCCAACTGTTGCTGGGGTAAGACTGGATGTTTTGAAACCGCCTACTAAAATCATCAAACGGATATGGAAGTAGTATGAAGTAAAACTGCCAATCAACTGTTATTTTACCAGTTAGTGTTGTGTAACTCTTGGTCATGAGAGCAGTCTCAAGACCACATTTTGAAGGTCTTGGTCTTGTCTTGGACTCAAGAACATTTTTACTCAGTCTTGTCTCAGTCTCTGGCTGGACTTAGGATTTTCTGTCAAGACCAGCACTGATCTGCTGTTCTTCAGCTTCATTAATGTGAATAAGGAGGAACACTTGGTAAAACAACAAAAAGCTTCAATTCATGTGTTATTTCCCCCTGTAGCCTTCCCAATGTTGTGACTGAGGGACAGCCCCTCATGATTTTAAATGGATTTTGATGGTCATGGTCTTGTCTCGGTATTGGTCTTGACTCCCAAAAGTCTTGGTCTTGGTGCATTCTGGTCTTGGGCAAGTCTTGGTCTCGTGTAGTGTGGTCTTGAGCACAACACTAGTGCTGGAGTTGAGATTTTATTATGTGGCTATTCTTAAATGTAACAGAATAAATGTTCATTGCACAAATGCTAAGGCTGTTGTAATGTGGACATCTGTGGGTGCTTTGCATTGTGAGTAACAATACAGAAGGTAAAATGGTCTGATGGATACTGCTCACTATTTTTACAAGTAAAAATAATGATAATGATAACAATAATAATAATAATAATAATAATAGTGATAATAATATCTTGAATTGTATAGCACATTTCAAGAAAGCCAAGGACACTTTACAGGGACACATAAATATGGACAAACTGCTGGAGAAGAATGTGTCACATTTTGAAACAATTGAAATATTTCCATTCTTTTGGTTATTACAAGGATGAGACTGCAGGCACCAGCGGTCCAAATGAGACTTCTCAGGAGGACTGCTGGACTCAGTCTGAGAGATTAGAACAAGGAGCACAGACATCAAGAGCGATCTGAAAGCAGATTCAATATTTGAGGGTGATCAGAAACTTGAGGTAGTTTTAGGATTTTTTAGATAATTTCTTAAGAGCACAGTTTTTATATATATATATATATATATATATATATATATATTTTCACGAATAAATAAACAAGTTTATCACTGATGTGGGAAGAAGTGATAAGATGTTGATGATCCAAACCTTTATGCTGAATCAGGAATATTCTCAGTGATTCCGTAGCAGACCAAGATAGGGCGTTTTTTTACAATTTTTAAAAATAAATTACCCAACAATGTTGGAAATATTTTGGAGACAGTCTGTGCTCTTGGATCACTTCGTATCATATTCTTCGTCATCATTTCCTTTGCTGTAGGAAAAGTGCTTTATAAATAAAGTTTGATTGATTCATTACCTCCGCCAAGGAGGCTATGTTTTCGGGAGAGTTTGTTTGTCTGTCTGTCTGTCCGTCTGTCTGGGAACAAAATAACTCAAAAAGTTATGGATGGATTTTGATGAAATTTTCAGGAAATGTTCAGCATGGGAAAAGGAAGAACTGATTCGATTTTGGTGTTTTTCTGGATCAGCGTCTGGCCGCCATGGGGAAAAATGTGATTTCTGTGAATAACTACTGCACTAAAATAGATATCATTATGAATCCAATTGCTAATAGTATGTTTTTATGGTCAAGGAATCTAAATATTTTGATGAAATAAAGGTAGGACTAATATTTATGGTCAAAATCACAATATGGCTGAGGACTGTGGTGCTGGCGGAGGTCTGCGCTCTCTGAGTGCTTTTCTAGTTGATTTCTGTTTCACCTCTGTGAAAAGCATGCTGTCTTGTATTTGAAAGGTATGCAAAACTGAGTACAATGAAAATAAAAATCTGAATCCAAACAGAGTGAAAAGAATTAGTAAGGGAATTGATCACATCACATCAAAGTATATAATTGTTCTGTCTTGAAATCAGCTGTATTTTCTTTTTCAAGACACTTTACATGTAAAATGAACATGCTCATTGACAGAGTCAGATTATTTAATGCAAGCAGAAATGTTTCCCTAACAGAAACAATTAAACTTCCTGTGCAGAAACGCAGACCCAGTGTTCAAACATATTTGCACCATCTGTAAATAGAGGTTATTGTGCCTGTGTCTCTCCACATTTATGATGCTTTAATAATGCATGACAGATATACAGGAAGTACCGGTGAGGCAGTAAGAAAACCATGATGTTACATTTTAACCAACTAAGGTCATAAAGTGCTCCATATATCAAAAATATATGACTTGAAATGAAAAAAAAAAAAAAACAGGCTCAGGCAACAACATCATAAAATCCCACTAGACTAACTGTACAATAAGCAGGTTCAGTGGAAGCACAAGTATCAGGATTCACCGGAGCAGATTTGGTTAGCAAATGACTGTAATGTTTTAAAACTAAAAATGGTTGCTCAACTAATGAAACACAGGCAGATAATTAATCATCAATCAACCATGGTGCAATCATTGTGAGGAAAAGAGCAGGTACAGTTGGCTGGACTTTAGAAAACAAGCTAAGAACAGATGACCCCCATTCACACCAAAGGCTGTAGCGTGATGTGGATGGACAGCGTTAGATAAACTGATGCACTCTTCACATTGTGTCGTCCTCTATCCGTGGATGAATGATACATGCAGTATGAAAGAGCTCTGAGAGGCCTGAGAAAGCACTACACAAGCTCAGATCTATTCACAGTGCATTTCAAATCATCTTCATTCACAAGACCACGTCAGCCTGATGTGTCAAAGAAGCATTTTCTTTGTGCTCAAAGCTACTTCACAAGTGATGATGAAGAACGACTGAAGCTGAGAGGAACTTTTGAAGATGTTCATAATACTCTGTAGTTAGAAAGGCCTATATTCATCCCCCTGTATCACATTATTCATATTGGATTACCATTATTTTTGCCATTACACACTCCTACTGCCTTCGTTGTTTTAACTACAATAACAAAAGACTCAACTCCAAAGAAGTTGTGATGTTGTGTAAAGCATAAACATAATTTGAAACAACTTTTTTGACCAAAATTTAACCAGATACAAACCGATTAACAGTGCATTTATGTTTTGGCCAATTTTCACTCATTCGCTCAACTGAGAAAATCAAGGTTTGCTCATTAAACAACTTTTTGGAGCATTGAAAAAGTAAACAGGTTTACTGGGGAAAAAAATGAGTGTTGTGATTTGGTATAAAAGATGCATCCCTGAAAGGCTCAGTAATTCACAACAATAACACATAACCAAATTCCAATGAAGAATGAAGCTGAGACATTGTGTAGAGTGTTTAATAAAAGTACAATGCAATAATTTGCTAATCCTTTTTAGCCTACATTCAATTAAATATACTGAAAAATAAGCCACTTAATGTTTAGATTGATTAACTTTATTGTTCCTTTGCTGTATTCAATCATTTTGTATTGTACAACATTATCCAAAGATCTGGGACAGGGGCAACAAAAGACAGGGAAAGTTGAGGGATGCCCAAGAAACGTGCTGTTGTTTGTTTGGAGTATTGAACAGGTGAACTGGTTAGTTGGAAACATTGGGTATAAAAGGAGCATCCCAGAAATTGGGGATGGGGCAAAGCTCACATCATTTTGAAGGTCCAACAGTTCCAAAACTCTTCTTGAAATAAAATTGAAAGGAATTTAGGGATTTAATCATATGCAGCTTGTGACATCACCAAAAGATTCAGAGAATCCATAACATTTTTTGCATTTCAGGGGAAAAGGTAAAAACCAACATTGAATGCCTGTGACCTTTCATCCATCAGGCAGCACTGCATTATTAAAAACAACATTATCATTCTGTGAAGGGTGTTACGACATGAACTAAAGAACATCTTGGAAAACTATTGTCAGTTAACATCTAACACACATCCTCACCCAAGAATGACCTTAAGAGGTTTTGGATGTTAAAAAAGGAAGACCACAAAGCCTCATGTTTGTAAATGTAACAGCTTGAAAATGCTTTTGGAGATTTTTGTGAACTTTGCATAAATGCAAGTTATGTCAAACTGTGATAGCAGAGGTAAAAGTTAGAAAAAGCAAGAGCACAAAGACTCCTTGCAAATGCAATAAAATGTATGAGGGGTTATCTTTAAGCTTTAGACAAATGTTCATAAAAGGACTCATACGATTTTGGTTTTAAGGTCTGCAGTTATAGGGGCCTCATGTCCTGCCTTTACAAAGATGATTTCCAGGAATTACACTCCTACAAAAATAAAATATCCCCTTTTCTTCCTCTGCCTGCCACCAGTATATCTTCTAAAGCACAAAGCTGTCAAAAGGTAGTTCAGATTTTCATTAATTCAGTCATTTTTAAGTGAAAATGTCGTATATTGACTCTTTAATTTGCTTTACCTCTTCCCTTTCACAGTCCTCAAATATTATAGTCAGTCCTAAAATGTTCCAAGGATATCATCTGCATTGTATTTCCTATTCATCTCTTTGTCTTTTATAAGACTGTATCTTTTTATTTCAGCTCATCCACCAGTTTCTTTGGGCTCTTTTTAGTGCTGCCTCACATTTTTTGTGTGTAAAGCGCTCTCTCAGTCTCTGTCTCTCTCTGATGTATTATAAACAAGCTGTTTTAGGCCTCCATCTTTTATCCTCCTGTGTCTCTTTACTCTCGCTTCATCTCTCCTCCGCTCCCCTTAAAATAAACTCGCGGTGCTTCTTTATCTCTGTCTGAAAGAGAGCAAATGAAAGATTTAGCCACAGCTGCTCATGGTCAAAATTAGAGCTTCTTTACACATTCAAACGCACACTTTTATGAATATTGGATTGCATTTCTTTACCCAAAAAGAGCTACTTGTGATGGCAAGATGAAAAATTTATTCTCTAGCTCTCGCTGTCCTCTGTCACACAAATCTAACTACTGCAAGCTCGACACACTTCACTCTCACCCCGCTCTTCATCTCTCTGTATCCTTGAGCGACTGATGAAATCTTCGAGTTCAGTCTTTACACTTCCAAAAAGAAACTTTCTTCCCATTGCTAAGTCACAGGTTTTTTTCTGCACCAGCAACTGAATCCTGTGACTCGAGAGTCCCTACATCTCCAGCTCTCCAAAAGGTGTTTTATGCCTTTCAGCTCCAATAACACACACACACACACACACACACACAGACAGGAGGCTCCAACCTTCAACCCGTCATAGCGGGTGGTAGAAAGGTTGCTAAGATACAGCGCTGTGAGCAGAGATGGTCTGAATGAGGCCTTGTTATAAAGGCTCAGATCTGTCATTGAAGTTCATCATGAACTGTAAGAGTCTGAATCCATGTTAGATCCAGTTTGATTTGAAATACCTTTATGCATCTGGTTTCTGTATAAACAGAAAATCAATGAAAAATGACCATCAGTGATGAAGCATGACCACAGAAGAATTGTGCCACAAAATATAATATAAGAAGTTTAAACAAAGGTACTATCACTATAAGAATATGCCTTATCTTCTCATTAAAGCAAATAGCTAATTGCAGACCACATGGTAGTGGCTCAGTGCATTTAGGCATTTATACATCAACAAGAAGAACTGCTGAGTTTTAAACTGAGCATCAGGATAATGACCAGTCTGCAAATTAAGACAGAGCATTATGCTGTAAGACGGACCAAATGGTATCTTTAGCTGACAAAGTAGTGTTTGTCCTTCTTGTATTATTTTTCTTGTGTTTTGTCCCTGTTTTTAATAAATGGAAAAATAAAGTTTTAAAAAACTGAGCATCAGTGAGCACAAAGATAAAAGGTGATTCATCTGACCTAAGTGGGCTACACACATAAGGATTTTTAAATTGGTATAGATTTTTTTCTGTTAGACTCTACACATGAACATAAAAAATCAGGCATTGAACATGTTTTGATCCATGTGTGGGGTCGTGCTCTGATAATCTTAACCTAGCACACCACATACATAACAGTTTTGTTCCACCACCAATCTATAATCTGGTCCTCCAAGCCGGAATCTTAAGTGATAAGACGTGATCTAACAAAAACGAAGAAGAAACATAGCAACAACCTGAAAACGTAACACACAACATGCAAGGAGAGGGAATGATAGTTGAATGGTGTTCATTATGTCTTCTAATTACATAGATAGGTTTTCTTTCTTTTAACTCAGACATGTGGTATGTGAAAAATCCACATGTCTGAGATAAAAGAAAGAAAACCTATCTAAGAGGGAATGAGGTTGGTCTCTGGACTGTTTTTGATGGAAAAATCCCAAACTAAAAGAGGAATAGACTGGAAAACTCTTGGAGACAGCATGAACACAAGAACTGGTCCTCCATTTCTGAGGTCCACCGAACTTTATGTTTCAGGTCGGCCATGTTTGTTTTTATTTATGCCTGATTGCCTACATTTTACAATTTATGAAGTCGTGGCTGGGGAGTCTTTGGCTTTCCACATACACAAAGATAATTGGTCAAAAATATGTTCAATATTCACTATTATCAGGCCCCACACATAGCAGAGCTGATTATCTGGACAAATTCATTCTTAACACACCTCAGACCACAAGATAGTCTTATAGTATAATTTTATAAAACAAAAGACAATCTGCCATTTGCAGTCTTTGGTTGGGAAGGGAGAAAGTCTGGACTAAAACAGCCTGATATCCTATTTGCATTTACCCCACTTTAGAATGTGGCATGTGGTTTCAGAATCAGTTGATCTAATGAGAATTTCGTGCATAACTATCTAGGGTTTACAAAGAATGGTCCAAAAAGAAAAAAATATCCAGTTATCATCAGTTGTCTGAATGAAAATGCCTTGTTGAAATCACAGAGGAATGGTCAGATTAGTTCAAGTTGACATAAAGTAACTCATATAACTACCAAAAGCAAGAAAATGATTATTTCTGACTGTGCAGCTGGGCTACAGCAGCGGAGAACCACACCAGGTGCCAATCATCAGCAAAGAACTACCAATGTAAGTACTTTTATAAGTATGCATTTGTAAGCAAGTACCTCAAAACAAAAATAAACCTATGCTCCTCTCCTGGCTGTTTTCAGGGCTACTTCCAGCAGGGTAAGGCCACGTCACAAAGCTCAGATCATTTCAAACTGGTGTCTTGGGCATGATAATGCGGCCACTGTACTCTAGAGGCCTCCACAGTAACTAGATCTCAATCCAATAGAGCACCTTTGTGATAAAGTGGAAAAAGAGATTAGCATCCTGGATTTGCAGCAGACAAATCTGCAGCCACTCTGTAATGCTGTGTTGTTGATACACTCAGGGTATATCATGTTTTGGCACTTCATTTTGGCCAGCATTTTCAGCCCCAGAAGTTTCCACCTGATAGGAACACAACTTACACTGAGAGCACCCTCATGGTTCACGGCTCCAGGCGCCCTAATGCGCTGCTGTGCTGTATATTTTTAGTTTTGAGCAGATATCGTGTTGTGTTGAGTGACAGCCCTAATTTGAACTTAACTTGCCTTAAAATACAATGCAGCAAAATTGGACAGGGCAAGCACAATACAATATGGTGCAATACTATATTTGGGCCCTTTTTATTAATACAATTTTATGACATAAAAGTACAAAAAAAACAGTAAGCTATAAAGCACTTGGAGAGCACAAACCCCTGCCAAAGTAGCACACATATTGCTGTTACATCTATAAGTAATAGTCCCATGATAAAGTTAACATCGTAATATGATTCTTTGACCCATAAAACCCACACCCAGCACTCAGAATCATGTTTATATCATTTCTAGTTAGACAGTTATTGAGCAAAACAATCTTTTCTTAAAGGTTATCTGGATCACCACCAAGATCGATTCATTTTTAAGATGGGTTTATCATAAAAATTTCAGAAAAATCCATCCAGCAGTTCTTGCATAAACTTGCTAATAACGACCAGAGAAACAATCAAACATATGCCGTCAAAAACACAACCTCCTTGGTGGAGGTGATAAAGCTTTTCGAGTTTAAACTTTCATCTAGGAGGGAGGGCCCCTAAACCTGACAGCAATTTAATCACCCAAAAATAAACACTTTTCCAAACTACTACCATCTAGATCCATCTAGAGTCACTAAATACGTCCAACAGAGTCACACTTGCATTTGCCTGGATTTCTGCCAACAGAACACACCAATAACTTCCCTCTCAGTTCACTGGGTCGTCCTGATTTATTCACAGCAGCCAGCACATTCAGCAATTATTCTAACACGCCTCTGATTAATCCAGAGGGTGATGTGTCGGTAAACATGCCTCCACCCTGCCATGCACCTCATTCATTATTAAACTCAGACACACTTTATATAACTCCTCCCTCTCCCTGTGTCACCTCAGCGATGTTAAATATTCATCCAGAGAGCTGCCAAGCAGAGTCACACTGCTGGTTTATTCGACACTGAAAAGCTTTTCCCCAGTGCACATGGGGACGTCTCATTATCCAGAGAGATGCTCGCAGGAACTTTTATTAAAGTTAGGGAGAGTTTACGAAAGGGGGAAAGTGCTAAATGTCATGCAAACCTCTTCATTACGCCACACAGGCGGCCTTTTTTTTTGTGTTTAAATGCTGATGCTCTGAGGTTGTTGCTGTGGTGTTGCAGCAGTGTCCTAGCAGAGATCAAACAAGACACTCGGGACCCCCTTTCATTAGATATTCCTTTTTAGGAGTTCTGCTTTTCTCTAAGTCCTGTCAGCCTGTAAAAGTTCAGATTTATTCCTTCATCAAACTTATCAGAAGCAGGTTAGGGTGATTTCATTACAATGGTAAATAAAAAAACAAACTAAGCTGCTGGTAGTTGACAGGCTGAAAACTGGATTATCACTAAAGTAGTCCAAATCTTTTCCAACCTTCCATCTTATGACAGATCTTATGAAATCTGAAATTAGATTCTGGAATTTTTTTTGTTTCTTTCTTTTAAATGCTGCCACATCTGCAACAGAGGTCAGTACGCTGGTTGCTTCCATGAAAAATTAGCTAAATCCTCTGTGCCAATGCCGAACATATTATTTTGAAGTCGACTCTTGTTTGATGTTTGTGGACTAGATGGTTGATCTCTGAAGAAACAAGACATATTGGCAATTTAACAATTTATTAATGTAACAAACAGGAGCCTCAGTAGCGTGTGGGAGAACTAAACAGCCACAACAGCCTGGCACCACCTTCTGGCCACCAGCCTGGTCGTACACTGCTGTAAGATGGCAGACCATTCTTCCAGCATTGGTGGGTCACTCTGGCACAAACAGCACATCAAAGGTGATCACAAGTTTCCAGTGCTGGCAGGTCTTTCCACCTTCTCTACTCCAAACTCTGAAGGTAGTCTCTGATAAACCCTGCTCTGGGGGCGAGCGTTGTCATCTTGGAGGATATAGTTCAGTCCCAGGCCATGGACATATGGGACGGCCACTGACTGCAGAATCTCATCTTGATATTTCACAGCACTTGAAAGATTTTACTCTATCAGCTCAACAGTCAGTACAGCGTTCTCTGTGTCTTTTCCACACTCTGATTTTATGATCCAAAGGCTGCAGGCAGAATCTGAACTCGCTCTTAAACAAAATGCTCCTCCACATGTTCAGGTTCCAGTACACCTTCTGCTGACCCCAGCCTGATGTGAAGGGCAGTCATGGCAGACCTCCTGTCAGCCCTATGAGATCAGAGATTGGCTGTGTTCACTCTGTTCCAGGTTTTCTGAGCAGAAAGCTGTCGGCCATATCTTTCATGACTACAAATCAATAGAAGACGTCCTAGAGTTTGTCGACAGTGAGGAAATGGTCTTCTTGGGCTGACATCCTTTTTGGACCGTACTTAGCGGCTTGTCTCTGACATACCCCTTTATATGGATCTTGACCTTCAGTTTGGAAATGGTACAAGTGCTGAAATGATGCTACAGTGGAACACCACCTTCACTTTGTCCTATCACACTGGCCCAATCTAAGTCAGTCAAATGTGGCTGCTGATTCTTGGAGAAGACGACAACTTACCACTGTGACAGGGGCCATGGTCTGACTGTCAGCACTTGGGGTGCCACAAACTTAAAACAAGTGTCAAGAGCAACAGAAAAAAAACAGTTTGACACTGGCAGAGAACATTTTGCATATTTTTCATGGGCACAACCTGCACACTCAGTTCTGTTGCTTATCCCACAGATGCATGCTCCTAACAAATGTGGCATCATTTAAGAGGGAAACTAAAAAAGTACTCAGAGAGCACAGACCTCTGCAAAGCAGCTTGGTTCCAGCAGTAGCTTTTTCATAACCCCCTGTAAAAGACAAAATTCTGGATCACCACATCCAGCATAGTGCCAGGATCTGAAACGGACTCAGCACAAACATGGAGGTTTCTATCCCGTATGAGCACAAGAAGATTTGGGAACATCACTTAATATTTTGATTTTATATGAATTGTTGAATATCATCCAATGGGATGTCCCATAATAAAGTTCAATATTAATAGTGATGTCAGTCTGGAGTGGATCAAAATGAAATTTCCCCTGATGATAGACACACATGGACCCTATATTATCCTGTAAAATTGGAAGCAAATCTGCTAAAAAATGGCAGAGATGTGATTTTTTTAATTCCGCCCAATGTTAACTTAGTGGATTTATTTAATACCACCAAAATTTAATTATTTCTAAGTTGGGCCATTACCAACATCCCCTGAAAATTTCAGCAAAATCTGTTCAGCAGTTTTTGTTTCATCTCACAAACAGACAAATATAGGCCAGCAAAAACATCACCTCCTTGGCAGAGGCAATAAACAGGCTTTCCAACTGCATCAGGTTTTGCTTAGAAGCATTGCTACAACAAAGAAATAGTCGAGCTAATACTTCTTTCCTTACTTTCTGTGCAGAGATATGACCCTGTTTTCTGTTTTACTGTTCAAATGCTTTAAATCATGCTGCGTTTAGGAATTTAAAGTGGTTGAGGTTTGATTGAAGATCCAAGTTTCTGCCCAAACAAGCTGAAAGCACAGCATTAATGTGTCATAAAACAAGCCGAGCATTTTCACTGACTTCTATTCTCACACTCAACATTTTTTTAAAAATCAAAAGGTTTTGTTGATAACAGCGTGAGCACAGGGGAAGAGGCGATAAGGGTTGACTCATTTTTAAAGTCACAGAACAGTCCGACCTAACTCAAGGTCATTAAGTTTTGGTACACAGTGCTGAGGTGGAAGCTGCCAGATTGTGATCATCTGTCAATATTGATGATCACCATTACTCTGATGCTGTGTCAGAATGCCCTCAGCAGTGATAAGGTACCTGTCATAACATCACGTGATGGTTGTTTCTCTTTTGAAGCTCAGTAACAGGTCTTTGACTCAGCCAGTGAATCCTTCGGGGCCCATGAGGAGACACACGCTGTGTTTGAGATCAGCTGAGGACTATCCTGTTAAATCATTTATACTGCCTATCAGCTGCTGTTAAAGTGAAAGGGATTCATCAGCGGGGACAGAAACATGTCTGTATTCATTTCAATGTTAAAACAGGAAAAAAAGTAGTCATGCTTACTTTAGAGGTAGTTCTTATCTTATGAAGTAAATAAATCTGACATAAAATACTTCAAACTCTACATTAAGTGTTAGATTATGCAACTTGTTTCTGTTTAGAGTATTCATCAGGGTGTGAATGTTTTAAAATGACGATGCATTTTTAATGTTCAAACTCTGGTTTATTTAATGCTTTAGTTTAACAGAGGATGTGTTAGTTAGAAAAAGCTTTTGCACTACTTGTGTACTGTAGGTCTCCCTTGTGGAGGCTGACATAATAAGACCCCTTCACACCATCATGTCACCCCCATTCTTCAGCACCTCTGCTGGCTCCCGGTCAAGATAGAATAGAGTTCAAAATCCTTCTGTACACCTTCAAAGCCATCCACAACCTCACCCCTCCATGTCTGTCTGTCTGACATCCTGCACAGCGCCACTACAGCCCGCTCCCTCAGATCCTCCTCCTCCACCCACCTCACTGTACTCTCTGCCCTCAGCACCATGGGGAGCAGGGCCTTCAGTCGCTCTGCTCCCCAGCTCTGGAACTCTCTCCCGCCGGACCTCTGAAACCTGAACTCCCTGTCTCTTTTCAAACCCAGACTTAAAACCCGCCTGTTCAGGACTGCATACCCCACTTGTCAATAACGTACCTCCTCTTCCACACACCTGTCATTACCCAATGTGTTTTGCGAGTGTTGATTTTACTATTGCTGTCAATTCATCTTACTATAATTGTCGCTGGATTTTACAATTATTGTGAATTTTTTATTGTTGTTTTAATATTGTACAGCGTCCTTGTGTGTCGTGAAAGGAGCTTTTAAATAAAATGCAGTATTATTATTGTTATTATAATGATCCGCCATGTTGTCTACTGGTGGGTTTTGGAGACAAAAGGAGCAAAACGCGATTTCTGAATACGAGTCTGGCTGCTGGTCCTGAAATCTACCTGGATGGCATCAGAAGAAGAAGAGAAAGAGTGGGTATTACAAGAGAAGAAGACGGTGCTGTGTTTGCTGAAGAGGAAAGTTGTTACTTTGTACTGAAAGATTTAAACTGACTCGTTCATGACCCTTTTTGGTCTTCACCGGCTCTTGCCGTTTAGTGATGTGATGTGTTAGTAACGGACAGGCTCATTCCAAAATCTGAACACTAGATGTCACTAAAAGGCCAATTTCTACACACTGCACCTTTAAAAGCATCACGGTTAGAATGAGAGTAAGTATATAGTTAGGTTAACACACATGAATGACATGTTAAATATGATTGATTTAAAATTGAATGCAGTATTACTGTTGACTAAAGCTTCCAAGTTAAAGATTTAAGTCATTTATATTAAGTTATTAATTGTCTTCATCTTTTTTCAGGACTAATTCTAATGTCCCTGGTTAAAATGAGATTGTGACTTTTAAAAATACAAAGAAAGCTTCATAAAAAATCCTTGAAACTTTTACATCATCCTGTACAAACTGATGAGTCACTCCCTCCTGCTTATCACCTTTAATTATCGTCTTATCTCAATGTGATTCCAGCCTTTTATGTAAAGATTTGACTATGATGAAACACCAGGTAATATTCATCCCTGATAGTTTTCATTTGTTCCCTTCATTATGCAGACAGAAGTGCCACGATTTTGATTTCTCTCAGACTTGTGTTGTGAACTTCTGCATGACGCATTCAAACTGAATTGCATCAACCCGAGTATCCCTGTTTGGAGCTGAAGAGCAGCTGTGTTTCTCTGCGTGTTTGTTTCAGTAATAAAAACTCTACAAAGACGTTTAAACCGACACTGGCAGCTTGAGAAGCTCTCCAAAAAAATCTTTCAATCGCCTTTGGAGAAAAACAACATCTAAATTTTAAAGGGAAAAAAAAAATCTTTTGAACAGAACTTTCTTCAGTTTCTCTGGAGAACCTAACGTCTGCAATTTTCATCATCCGCTGTGACAAGTCCCTCACACGCCATCCTTTACCTCTCTGCACCGTCCTCGTGTGTGAACATGAAACCCTCGTCTGGGTATTTCTGAAGCTGCTTTGTTAGTCTCCTCCTCAGAGGATTTTTTTTGTCTATACAAGAGTTTATTTAAAGAAGATTCTGGCATGTTATTCCTCTGTGTCGAATGTGCTCTTGTCCCAAAAACAGTTTTGAATCTGGTATGCATTTTCTGTAGCAACTTCAGGTGAATGCTCCATGTCTTATTTTTAGGAAAGCTGCTGCAGTCACAATGACAAACACAAATCTGTGTGCTCTTTGATGAAATTTGCCTTCAGCTTACCAAGAATCTGTTAATTTAAGAAATGTCAACTTTTCTGGGAGCCCAGGTTAGTTCAAAATCTGTTCATATCAAAGTTTACATTTATGATAGATTGTTTTACACAAAAAAATATTTTACATTGTCTACAGATTCATATATTCAGTGTTCTTTGTGTTTGGAAATGTTTTTTGTCCTTCGACTTAATATGTCTTTTCATTTATTTCAAGTGACTATAAGATCTTAAAGTGTTCTGTTGTTCTTAATTTTTCCTTGTATATGATTTCATAACCTGTTGTGTTCATGTTTTAGAGTTTTCTGTTTATCGCTGTTCTATCAAAGCACAGTTACATTGAATTTGAAACGTGCTATATAAATAAGTTTATGTTGATAAATCTTATTCTATTGTTTCACCATTTTGCTAAAAACAATACATTAAAATATGATTTTAATTAATCAATCTTTGTTTGTATAGTGCTACTTCTGAACAAGTGTTATCTCAAGAAACTTTACAATAGAGCAGGCTGAGGCTTTACTCTTCCTTTTAGAGAAACACGCATATGCATATATACAATTACATGTTTATATATTTATGTATACACATACATACAGTACAGCACAAAAGTTTGGACACAGCTTCTCATTCAATGTGTTTTCTTTATTTTCATCCCTATTAACATTGTAGATTCTCACTGAAGGTATCAAAGCTATGAATGAACATGTGTGGAATTAGGTACTTAACAAAAAAGTGTGAAATAAATGAAAACATGCCTTATATTCTAGTTTCTTCTATGTAACCACCCTTTGCTCTGATCACTGCTTTGCAGACTTTTGTCATTGTCTTTATGAGCTTCAAGAGGTAGTCACTGAAATGGTTTTTACTTCTCAGGTGTGTCTTGCCAGGGTTAATTGAATTTCTTGCCTTTTTTAATGGGGTTCAGAAGTCAGGCTGATGCACAGCCAACAGCCCTACTTGACACTTTAAAATTAATATAATGCCAAGAACCAATCAGCTAAGTTAAGAGAAACAAGTGGCCATCATTACTTCAGTGAGAGTCTACAATGTAATTCATGATGAAAATAGAGAAAATGCATTGAATGAGAAGGTGTGTCCAAACTTTTGGCCTGTACTGCATGTCCAGAGACAAAGGGACTAAAATTACATTTACCTCTGCTAAATATAAACTCAATCAATAAATCTTTATTAGTATAGCACCATATCTAAATTCATTAAAAATAAGCCCCTTTGAGATGTTGCATTCCATTTTGAAGAAGAACCTCAGGTCTACATGGTTGTGAAGTTACCGTGGACGTATACTCAATAAAACCATGGATAGAAAGATCAATCTAATATCATAATTAATATCTATAATGAATATAACCTGGAGAGGAATGTTGATATATATAGCAGCATCTAGCTGAACTGCAATCACAGTGGATTTAACTAGTCAAAAAATAATGAATTTATGTTAAATTATGTAATCACTGCTGATGGTCAATGCAGGATAAAGAGATGGATCCATAAAGATCAAACAATCTTTAATGTACCTTTACACAACTAAAGATGGTACCTTAAAGATTAAATGTGCCCATGTAATGTCGTATCCATGTATTTTAAGATTTTCAGACAAAAACAGATCACTTTTTATCTCTACTTGAAATAATTCGAATTTTATGAGATGCATCTACATCTAATTTTAAATGATAACCCTGAAAGTACCCAAAACCGTTTAAGACAGTGATCATCCGCCAGCCCTCAGGGGTCACATCCAGCCCACCACAGCCTCCTATCTGCCCCAGAATATATCAAGATCAGACATTTTATGAAAGGAGAATCTGAAATGGATTCAGAGAAGTATAATGTTTGGTAAACAGATGATTATGAGAAAGAAGCAGAGCACCTGGTTGACAACTGGCTTTTAGAGCCAGGCAAAGTAGCTGCTTTTGAAGGTTTTTCTATAGTAACAAAATAGATAAATATAATGAGAAATGGGGAATACTGTTAAGACTATATTCTCTGCAGGGTTGCTTAAACAATTTCTTGTTTTATGTATTTTAGAAATGCCCAACCAGGGACAGGAGTTGAGAATTAGCCTTGGCTATAAACTCCATTTGCATGGCATCAGCTGCAAATAGTTTTTTTGTGACTATGTACAATTGCAATGTCCCTGCCAAATAAACGAATAAATAAATAAATAAATAAAATGAACATGCATATACAGATCAATATGAGCTTCACTTGGGGGGTTGGCATGGAAATGAAGGTGGAGGTGGACTGGGTGCAATTAAGGGATCTGTTTACTTGAAGATTACTTGTGTATGTAATTGTATATGGGACATAAACAGGCTTGTGGTAGTGTTCGAACTTGGACTAATTCATCTGTAGTGTAATATGTACCTTCTTTTTTTGTTTTTATCTTTATTTTTATGCTCCAGAGCGATTGTGTATCTTAATTTTGCCTCATGCTTGTCAGTTGGGCATCATAAAAAGTTCAAAATTTAATAACAGTTGAATCATAAAAAGAGAGTTGAATCTGTGATGCTTTCACGGGTATGTCTTCATCATTAAATCCCCCACAAAAAGAAAAGCCACTCCTAAAAGTAACTGGCACTGAAACAGCTTTCTCAGGCACGACTGTTTGTTTGATCTATTTCAAAGAAATCCAGCCATCAGCCATTTTTACAAAATATTGATGAGTAAAAGGAGAGTGCAGGAGTCGAACCCAGTGATGAAACATGGGTGCCCAAGAAAGAGAAACTGCTCCAAACGGGTGGCAGAAGTGTGGGTGATAAAGAGTGATGTCACTTTTAGAGGCTGGAAGAGTAAGAAAATCAAGCTAATAATAGGATAGCTGGACTAAAATTAGACTAAAATATTTGTATTACTTCTTAGTTTAAGTCTGGCCCCAATGGCGTGTGGTGGTCGGTGCACAAACTCGGTTGTTGAGCCCTGCAGAAAGGAGTTGATGAATGTTATAAACAAAACAAACTTCAGTGTAAGTTCCTATTTCACCACATTTCAGAGTTTATTGTACAATCTGATCATTTCACACAAATGGTCCATTTCACTGGATCATTACATCTGGCGTCAACATGAGAACAATCACATTGCTGATTTCACCCAGCGCATCAGGGAGTATTACAAACACCTTCACGGGGAGAAAAGGTGGATCGGATTTAGTGTTGTACGACTCGGGAGACTCCGAGTCTGCAGTTGTAAGAAGATGACACTGGTATTTAAAAAGAGTCGCTTCAAAATATGTACAGATAAAAAATATTAAAAACTTTATTGAAAGACTAGTGCGCTTGGAGAGAGAGAGAGAGAGAGAGAGAGAAAAGAAGACACATGTGAAAAGTTAACGGATGGTGCAGACAGGAAGGTGGAGATGAGATGTTTATTTCAAAAAAGGTGTGTGTCCAGCACACACAAACGTTTAAACACACTCAGGCATGCACACTCTCCCTGCAGAGGAATGAGGAGAAAGGACTTTGGAGACCCTGGCTGGCTGTAGTGTTTGCAAAAGTTAAACACACTCACACACACACACTCATGAATGTTTAGGACCATGGATCGGCTTAGAGACGGGTGGAAACAAAGAGAGTGTAACAGACAGGGCAGGCAGCTTTTATTTCATCCTACCAGCCGACGCCGCTGCCTGATTTTTTATTCCATTTCACCTTTTGCTTCCCTTCAACACATCTTACCGGACAGACTTTTGTAATGTCGGTTTCTTATCTGTCCTAGAGGCTGGGAGTGTGGACAAACTAACCTGCCGTTACCAAAGTGTGACCAGCGTTTGGCCGGTAGCTGGTGTTCGTGTCCAACCCAGTGACGGCGTCAAAGGGGAGGAGGGACAGAGACGTGGAGGTGCTACGAGCACTTCCACACACACACCGCCAGGCTCCCTCCGAAGAACATGTAGAGCAGGTTCTTCACTTCATGTGTGACCTCGAAGCCGAAGCCCTCGCCGATCACCACGTGCCATGAGCTGCCGAACTTCTTGTCCATGGACTCCTTGATCATCTTGGCTGCACTCTGGGAAACAGAAGGGATGCAAATCATCAGAGAGAACTGTTTGAGTAAAAGATATAAAGTCTTTAAGAGACATTTTTTTTGTTTTTACTAGGGTTCAATTCATTTCAGTGACTGCTAAAGTACATTCAAAATCAGTAATGTTACAAACAATTTGCCAGAATTCACATACTTATCTTAGGCCCTGTTTACACGACTACATGTTCCCAAGAAACAGAAAAGGCTTTTCCTTTTTTACCTGGCTGCCTATGCAATTTAGAGTCAATTTTAAGATTCTTTTAACAGTCTTTAAATCTTCAATCTCTGTGTCATTGTTGCAAATTCTTCAGATAGAAGCAGACTGAAAAATGGGGCCTTGAGTTTTTATTTATTCATTTATTCATATATATATATATATATATATATATATATATATATATATATATAGATGTAGATTTGTATGTGTTTATGTATGTGTATAGTCATGTATGTATACGTACACTAGGGCTGGGTAATTCCAGCAACCCCACGATACGGTACGTATCCCGATACTGAGATCACCATACGATATGTATCATGATACACATAAATTGTGAACACTGACAGCACTTTTAACAGAATTCCCATCAACTTTTGTTTTTATTACAAAAATATAAAGAACAAGCATGAGCTTTAAATAATTCTACAACTTAAGAACTTTAATTCAGGTCCCCAAAGATAGTAGACTTGAGTTGAAATTTGGAACATGTGTTTTATCATGTAGCTTGGCTTCTACTTTGAACTGTGCCTTTATTTACATTACCCAAAGTGTATTTACAAAAACTGTTCAAACATTGAGGCTGTATCGATTCTGTAGAATCCGTATCGATACACATATCCCCAAGGTGTGCATGACGATATTTTGCCGCATCGATATTTTGAGCACAGGCCTAATGTACACATATATGTTTGTATGTTTTCTATTTGTTTTGTTAATATGTTTTGTCACATGTAAGTTGAATAGACCCCAGGAAGAATAGCTGCTGCTATGCAAAAGCTAATGGTGAAGTAAACTAAACTAAACTAAATGGTCTGTCTTTCCTCTCTGAGCTCCTTTACCACCACGCCCCTGCTTGGTGTCTTAGGTCAGCTGATCTGCTGCTCCTGGAGGTACCGGGGTCAAAACAGAAGCTCAGAGGGGATCCAGCTTTTTCTGTTGCTGCTCCTACATTGTGGAACGAGCTTCCCTTCCATATTAGACAAGCCTCCTCCCTTTCCAATTTTAAAACATAGTGTTTATACCGTCTTTACCTTTTCCATTTTTTAAAAATTGTTTTATTTCTGCATTGTTTAGTCTATTTCTGTTCAGCACTTTGTTTTGGCTGTCATTGTTTTTAAAAGAGCTTCACAAATAAAGATGAGTTGTGTTTAGTTGGGATGAATAGTTAGCGTCCTTGGTGAATATAACAAATGTGTCTTCACTGGTCAGAATACTGAGGAGTGATAACAAAGCTAGCACAGTTAGCAGCACACATGTTCCTCGGTAATCGGCCATAGCTGTTGCTGTTGTTATTGTTCCTAGGTGTGTGCCAACCTACGAATACAATTTCAAAACTTTTCATTCTGAACCCCAGTTACAGATGCTTGTGGACTCAGGCAGTCTTGGCACCGCTGATGAGTAAACAGAAGGTGCAAAAGTAAAGAAAACTGTTCAGCTGTTTTCATTGTTGTGTAAACAGGCCCTAAGTCTCTCTTCCCCACAGGGACCTTATTCGCTCTGATTGGTGGACTACTCAGTGGTGACTGGTAAGTTTTAATTAAGTTTACCAAAGTAATTAGCAGGAACATGACAGTGAGACACACAAGCACACTTACCTCATTGTTCGTGGCAAACTTTTCACAAGCTGTAACACAAAGCTCCATCGTCTCCACTCTCATTTCCTCTGGCATGTCTGTATGCTGGAGACAAACACAAAAAGAACGGCTTTAACTTCTTTATACCGTTTTGGTAGTTTGTCTACAGACATACAAGAAAGAAAAGACTATTTGTTGACATTAAAAATATCTTGAATCAGAATTACATTAAAGCCATACTCAGCCTTCTGACGGTGCTATTATTTATGCCATATTGGCTACAAGTTTATGAGTAAAGTATGCTTGTTATACGTTAAGAAAATATGTCAGGATGTTGAGTTGGAGTGTTGTATCATTGTTAGAAGTTCACTAACACACTGCCACCTGAAACTTTCAAAGAATCATTCATGGGCATGTCCATCATTGAAATTCATGCATTACGTTAACAATTGTGTACTTTTGAGATTCTTTGAGTTTGGGAAGCTTTGAAGACACATTTGGTTTCTGCTGTGTGTGTGTGTGGGTATTGTGTGGCACATATTTATCAATTGTTAACCCTCTAAGCCTTTGTCCATGTAATCTGATAACATCAGGTGTTCCTTAGCTAAAGCAGTGGTTTTCAAAAATACAATAGAAACATCATATTCATACCCCTGCCAAAAAGCCTCTTAAACGTGTTTCTGTAAATCAGATTGTGTGAGTTACTTTTAATTATCAATGCTTAGGAAATATGACAAACAACTATGTTGCTCATGAAATATTGATGAAAATATTAAAGAATGTTTTTAAAATTTGAATTGATTGATAAGATTTTATTAATATTAATGCCATTAATGGTTCTGCTTATCCATCTAAGTCTTTAACGATTCTCAGCAACAGTTCCTGTGGATTTTCTGTGTGGAATAAAGACTGCCTGCAAAGGCTTTCTGTGGCAACAATGCCAAACACATTACACACCTGATCGTTGATGCCATGGTGCAGAGATAAATGCTTCTGCAACCCTCTGGTGTTCCCACTTCCCAGAAGTTTTGCAGTCAGTACTGATTGGTTTAAAACTAAGACACAGCATTGACCACTTTCTGTCAACTGTCTGCTGTGATTTCTGACATGTTATATTTTCTGCAGACTGTCTCTGATGAGAGCAGGTCATTCTTGATATACAAAGTGGAAGGAATTGATACAGGAATTGACTAGCAAAAAGACAAAAGAAACAAACTCCTTAAGGGACTTGTTATCTCTGTAATATTACTGCCCCGTCAAGTTCTAGAGACTAGCACATTTTTTTCAACATTTTCACCCCTGATATTTGTTATTGTTTGTAAATAATGAAGCATAATATCCAGTGCAGTATGGTCTACTGTACCACAGTGCTATCATGTTATATAGAATAAACCTTTATTCATCCTCTAGGGGACACTTGCAAACACAGGAAAAAACTCAAAAATGCAGAAGCTGCTGTAACCGGCTGCCACTCGAGCAGCACGGGAAGTAATGGTGACCTATATCTATGATAATTTATATTCATATTGTAAATGTTAATATTGTAAATGTCTTAGCCTTATTATAGTCTCACTTATTCATTTATTTTTCCTTCATAAGGAAGCTTATTTAGTTCAAAGAATCTGCATGTTGCAACCTGGTTTCTTATTCTTTTACTTAGCTTTCATGCTCTTAACTATTTTAATGTCTTTGTTTGGAATTCTTACTTTCCCCTTTGGGATTAATTAAAGGATAGGTTCGGTGTCTACAGCTTTCACATTGTTTATAGAATGAAGCAGAACAATATACTCACCCAGAAGGCTTTCCTGATCCAAACAGAGCTTCGGGAGATATTTTCAAAATCGAGCAGCGGACATCCGTATAATGGTAGCACACGGGGCATACAGCGCCGCTCCTAAAACTGCATTAATCGTCCAAAAACTCATTAGTTTCACCAATATTTCATCATAGTCTGTTCAGGTTACTCCTCCACGACAGTCTGTGTCACTCCAGACATGTGTGGCTGTACTGACCTCTGAACTGAAGAAGAAGAGTGCTTGCTCCACGCCTGCACAGTGCGGCTCATTGTTTCAGCGGAAGACAGTCAGCTACACAACGACTTTCTTCTTCCAGTTTTGTGCAAAATCGACACATATCTATCGAATGAAGATGTTGTGGAGGAGAAATTTGAATATGATGGGTGTCCTTACAGTTTCGAGCCAGAGTATACAGATGAGGAGCTCATCGAAAGGAGGACGCGGAGGCAGCACTCCAGAGAGTACTGCGCAGGCGTGGAGGCATACTTTCTTCTTCTTCAGTTCAGAGGTCGGCACAGTTACAAAAACATGGCTGGAGTGACACAGACTGTAATGGAGGAGTAGCCCGAGCGGACCATGATGAAATATTGGTGAAACTAATGAGTTTTTGGACGATTAATGCAGTTTTAGGAGCGGCGCTGTATGCCCTATGTGCTACCATTATACGGATGTCCACCGCTCGATTTTGGATCTAAATATCTCCTGAAGCACTGTTTGGATCAGGAAAGCCTTCTGGGTGAGTATATTGTTCAGCTTCATTCTATAAACAATGTGAAAGCTGTAGAAACCGAACTTATCCTTTAAGTATTTCTGATTCTTATTATCTAATCTCAACTGGAATTGGTTTTTGATTCCCATCCCTAGAAGAGACACATTATTGCAGTGTTCTGTAACCCCTGCCAAGAGGTTGTATTTTTGCTGGCATGTTTGCTTGTTTGTTTGGTTAAGCAAAAGCTACTGGATGAGATGTTGGTCACAACTTAAAAACTATGAGATTTTGGCAGTGATCCAGATAACCAACACTACTGAAAGATGATTTTTGCTCAATAACTGTCTAAGTAATAATAACATCAAAATGATTCTGAGTGCTAGGTGTGGGTTTTCCAGATGCAGGAATCATATTATGGCACTAACTTTATCATGGGACTAGTGCTTATAGATGTAACAGCAATGTGTGAGCTACCTTGGCGGAGGTTTGCGTTCTCCAAGGGCTTTCTAGTTAACTCATGGGATTACAAATTACAATGGCAAACCTCAGGGCTCACCATCATGCCCCTCCACCCATTTCAGAGCCACTGATATAGACAGACATAATACATAACACAAGCCACAGAGCTTTTGGCCAGCATCAAAACTATAAGTCCCAGTATTCTTTGACGCAAAAGAAGGCTGTCAGGTTGTAGTCATAGCAGAGCAGATCGTTTTCATTCACAGTTAGTGTAATAATGTCTTTACCCAGAGGTCCTGTGTCACTCACCCTGATGAGGGGGAAGCTGTGCATCCTCTTGTAGTCGGCCTCTTCTTTCTTTCCATCACCAGTCCCAGCCATTCCGACTCCTGTAAAGAAAAACTCAGATTATAAAATGTTCATCTTCTTATGTTCAGTCTTTCGAGGGAAGCACGTTGAGTCCGCTGTTACAGAGTTAACTCACATCCTAAGCTAACAACCACAGTATGACCCACATTAAAGAGGCTCGGTGGCTAAACTGTCGTTAGCTAGCAGCAGCAGTTAGCTCGTATTAAACCAAAAAATAAGAAGTTTCCTTATCAGACAGCTCCGGCAGAGATCACCCGTAATGGTCGGATGGTTAACAATGGCAGACGTGTTGAGGTTAGTGACCGTAACCAGCGTACCAGGTAACCAGCGAGCTAATTAGCTTAGCTTGTTTGATAGCAAACAGCTGACGCTACTCGTTGATGTTTTCTGCCCTGACAGGAGTAAATTCAAACAATATCCAGTATAATACGAGCAACACTCTGTGGTAAAAACACAATCGATATAGTGACATGTAGGTTCATACATTAATGTGAGTTCCTTACGAGGCGTTAGTCCACTGGAAACTTCTGTTGACTTCAGTTCGGTTGTTAGGGAGACATTTTAAACAACTGATGTCTGTAAAACGGAAGTCCCGCCCACTACAACAGAGAGTAATTTCCCATTGGGTTAAATGCTGTCACTCAGAAGAAAGACGAACTTTAAAGTGACAATGTACATTCTGGTCCCAAAGTCTTTAGATTTTCTTCTAGAAAAATAGGTGTTTATTTTTTCGTATTTCTCCCATCGTTGATTACAGAAAAGCAATTATTCCCTTATTTTGTCATGCATATTTTTTAATGTAGTTTTAAACGTAAATTATGTAAATTAATATTTCTTTGTGATTTTCGAGGGTGAAAAGTAACTGATCTTATTTCCCCAAGTCACTGTAATGGAAATGCTTGTTTTTAGACCTGTACTTAACTTACTTACTGATTCATGTAGGGCTCTGTGCATAATTACCTCCGCCAAGGAGGTTATGTTTTCGTGAGAGTTTGTTTGTCTGTCTGTTGGTCTGTCTGTCTGTGAACAAAATAACTCAAAAAGTAATGGATGGATTTTGATGAAATTTTCAGGAAATGTTCAGCATGGGAAAAGGATGAAGTGATTCAATTTTGGTGTTGATCTGGATCACCGTCTGGATCCGCCATGACAAAAAATGCGATTTTCGTGAATAACTACTGAACTAAAATAGATATCATGATGAATCTAGTTGCTAATGGTAGTTTTCATGGTCAAGTAATCTAAATATTGAGATGAAATAAAGGTAGGAGTAATATTTATGGTGAAAATCACAATATGACTGAGAACAGTGATGCTGGCAGAGGTCTGCACTCTCTAGTTATATTTGTAATAGCATCAGGACAGAAGAAAACAATAATGAAAATGTAAGATGAAAAGCAAAATAAATCAGCAAATTCACTGCTGCTGTAACCACTGCTGTCACAATACCAAATCAACCCTTAGTGCCTCTACCACCTTTCTCAGGCCCCTGGCTGCAGACCTTCCTTCTCAAGCCCCTCCACCTCTCTCAAACCCCCTCTGGTTGCAGACCACATCCCTGCAGACCACCTCTCTCAAGTCCTTCCAACACTTTTCTCAAGCCCCCTAAAAATTAAACACAAGAATTAGATTACAAATTACATTTTCAGAAATTATTTTAAATATATACTGTAGCTAAGTATCAACAAATTGATACTTTGTTGTTGTGCTGACATTTCCAAGACTGTCTGGCTGCGGGCCATCTCTCTCAAGCCCCTCCACCACCTTTCTCAAGCCCCTGCCTGCAGACCTCCCTTCTCAAGCCCTCCACCTCCCTTCTCAGGCCCCTCCACCACCTTTTTTTTAGGTTCCAGGTAGTGCTGTCAGGGGATTAAAAAAATCAATCTAAGTAATTATAGGATTTGTAATTAATTAATCTAATTAATTGCATTTTAATCTCATATCTGCTTAAAGTCCCCACAAAAAGAATTTGAATTTTAGAACATCACAAAATTGTAGTGGATGATTAATCAAATGAATACACTAAAAAGAGAAGATTGTATATCTACATTTTTATTAGTGATTGAATAAAACCAAAGTCAGGGCATCTTGCCCAGAAAATTCTAAGCTCAATCAGGCAACTCAAATTACACTTTAAGTGCGTTTTATAAACAAAATTCAAAAAAGGAAAAAGGTCGAGGACATCCAGCAAACCAATTAGGTCTGATGCATTATTAAAGAATGCAGTACAAATGTAGATAAATTAATTCAATAAATAAAATAAAAAATAAAATAAAGCGGAGTCTCAAATAGGCCATTCCTGTTGTCACCTGGGCTTTGTTTGGTTTGACTAGCGACGCATGTGTGAAGTGACGTGCCACTGCCATGTACGGGTCCTCCAGCTGGCCAATATCAAAATGTTTGTGTGCTATGATTAATCGCGATTAATTTTTTTAACGCTTTAATTTGTGTTGCAATTATTTAATCTAATTAATGCACTAAAGTGACAGCCCTAGTTCCAGGTTGTGGACCACCTCTGACAGGCCCCTCCACTACCTTTCTCTACCCCCTGGCTCGCCTTCTCAAGTCTCTCCACCATCCTTCTCAGGCACCTGGCTGCAGAGCTCCCTTCTCAGGCCCCTCCACCACCCTTCTCAATCCCCTGGTTGCAGACCTCCCATCTCAAGCCCCTCCACCACCTTTCTCAAGCCCCTGGCTGCTGACCTCCCCTCTCAGGCCCCTCCACCATCTTACTTAGGCCCCTAGCTGCAGACCTCCCTAGTCAAGACCTTCCACCTCTGTCAAGTCCCTCCATCACCTTTCTCAAGCCCCTGCCTGTAGACCTCCCTTCTCAAGTCCCTACACCACCCTACTCAAGCCCCTGGCTGCTGACCTCCCCTCTCACGTGACTCCACCACCTTTCTCAGGCCCCTGGCTGCATACCTCCCCTCTCAAGCCCCTCCACCACCGTTCTCAGGCCCCTGGCTGCTGACCTCCACTCTGAAGCCCCTCCACCTCTCTCAAGGCCCTCCACCACCTTTCTCAAGCCCCTCCCTGCATACCTTCCCTCTGAAGCACCTCCACCTCTGTCAAACCCCTCCACCACCTTTCTCAAGCCCCTGGCTGCTGACCTCCCCTCTCAGGCCCCTCCACCATCTTACTTAGGCCCCTTGCTGCAGACCTCCCTAGTCAAGCCCATCCACCTCTGTCAAGCCCCTCCACCACCTTTCTCAGGCCCCTGACTGCAGATCTCCCTTCTCAAGTCCCTCCACCACCTTTCTCAAGCCCCTGGTTGCAGATCTCCTTTCTCAAGCCCCTGGCTGCTGACCTCCCCTCTCAGGCCCCTCCACCATCTAACTTAGGCCCCTTACTGCAGATCTCCCTTCTCAAGCCCTTCCACCTTTGTCAAGCCCCTCCACCACCTTTCTCAGCCCCCTGGCTGCTGACCTCCCCTCTCACACGACTCCACCACTCTCAAGCCCCTCCACCACCTTTCTCAAGCCCCTGGCTGCATACCTCCCCTCTCAAGCCCCTCCACCACCGTTCTCAGGCCCCTGGCTGCTGACCTCCCCTCTGAAGCCCCTCCACCTCTCTCAAGGCCCTCCACCACCTTTCTCAAGCTCCTGGCTGCAAACCTCCCCTCTGAAGCCCCTCCACCCCTGTCAAGCTCCTTCACCACCTTTCTCAAGCCCCTCGCTGCATACCTCCCCTCTCAGCCCCTTCAACCATCTTACTCAAGCCCCTGGCTACAATCCTCCCTAGTAAAGCCCTTCCAACTCTGTCAAGCCCCTCCACTACCTTTCTCAGGCCCCTGGCTGCATACCTCCCCTCTGAAGCCCCTCCACCTCTCTCAAGCTTCTCCACCACCCTTCTCAGGCCTCTGGCTGCAGACCACCCTCGTTAAGCCCTTCCACCTCTGTCAAGCCCCTCCACCACCTTTCTCAGCCCCCTGGCTGCTGACCTCCCCTCTCAGGCCCCTCCACCACTCTCAAGCCCCTCCACTACCTTTCTCAAGCCCCTCGCTGCATACCTCCCCTCTCAGCCCCTTCAACCATCTTACTCAAGCCCCTGGCTACAATCCTCCCTAGTAAAGCCCTTCCAACTCTGTCAAGCCCCTCCACTACCTTTCTCAGGCCCCTGGCTGCATACCTCCCCTCTGAAGCCCCTCCACCTCTCTCAAGCTTCTCCACCACCCTTCTCAGGCCTCTGGCTGCAGACCTCCCTCGTTAAGCCCTTCCACCTCTGTCAAGCCCCTCCACCACCTTTCTCAGCCCCCTGGCTGCTGACCTCCCCTCTCAGGCCCCTCCACCACTCTCAAGCCCCTCCACTACCTTTCTCAAGCCCCTGGCTGCATACCTCCCCTCTGAAGCCCCTCTACCTCTCTCAAGCCCCTCCACCACCCTTCTCAGGCCCCTGGCAGCAGACCCCCCTAGTTAAGCCCTTCCACCTCTGTCAAGCCCCTCCACCACCTTTCTCAGCCCCCTTGCTGCTGACCTCCCCTCTCAAGCCCCTCCATCACCCTTCTCAGGCCTCTGGCCTAAGACCTACCTTCTCAGGCCCCTCACCCACCTTTTTTTAGGTTCCTGGCTGCAGTCCACCTATGTCAAGACCCTCCACCATCTTTCTTAAGCCCCTGGCACCTCTAATCCCAAGCCCTTCCACCACCTTCCTCAGGCCCCTGGCTGCAGACCTCCTATCTCAAATCCGTCCACCACTCTTAACATTTCTGCACATTTTATAAGATATTCTTTAGAACTCTGCAGAAATGTCATAAGAATGGCCTGGTTGGACATCATTAATTATCATATTCTGAAAACATTCTGTCTCTGTTTTGTTGCTGTCACAGAGTTATTTAAAATGTATTAAAGAAATTGAGGTCCAGTCGAAATACTTAAACCAGTGTCCTCATGCAACTCATGGTTTGTCTACTATTCACTACAGTTTATCAGCTGGTCTACTCTAAAAGGACTTTACTATCTATCCTGGTACATGTGAATAAAAACCCTTTAATCTCCTCTAATCAGCCCTCTTACTGAATCCGACCCACATTCAGCTGGAAACATCTGGGTGGTGGAATTCCCATGTGGAGAGTTATGACCCAAAATTGTCAGTCAACTCTACGCACAGAAGTAAACACACTCTGACTCTAAAAACCCAGAGTTGGATTTGTGTGTACTATCCCAGGCTGAGCATTTTACCTTGGCACACACACACGTGCTGGAATAACTTAGACTGAAATACCACCACGAGCATCTGGATTGATTTTAAACACCGACTCTCCTCTGGATTAAAGCGGATTATGGGTCCCTGTGTAGGCAGACAAACACATCACATCATAATCTTTCTTTCCTTCTGTTTTCTCTCTCTGCTGTCCTGTGAGAATACTGCTTGTTGACTATAATTTTAAAAATGTCACCTCTGTTGCTCTCTCACTCCAAATTTTGTCACCCCAGAGAGCAGAGATTCATTAACTGATTGCACATTAACAGATTATGTTATTAAATATTTTGTACTTTTACAAGCCCAGTTGACCCAGTTTGATTATGAAATTGTTTCCATGAGCAAAATAATTACAGCTCAACCATAAAATGACATTTTCAGTGCATTCAGATTTATCACTGGCTCATTTTTCAAAGTGAAGTCTCTGGTGTTATGGGAGCAAATTAGCTGCCTAGATATAAATATAATACTGAAAAATTCTCCTTCAGCCAACCCTAGACTTGAGTATGCCACAGCCAAATATAAAGAAGAAAAAACAATGTTTTGGAGCCCAAAAAAATTCTTGAAGAAGCAGAACATGGCACCATATGAGCCTCTATGTTCATTTTTAAATGAAAATATATTTACACGTGAACATTTTGTTTTGCTTAAATGAAAAATACAATACAATACAATACCTAAATGCACAGTGTGTAAAAATTCTCCAGCAGGGGGCTCTCAACTAAAACAGAACAAGAAGTAAGTTCAGACTAAAAACTGCACAAACTCCAATTCCAATGAACATTCCTTAAAACATAAAGAAAACAGAATACAATGATTTGTAAATCCTTTTAAATCTATATTTAACTGTCTACACTTCAAAGACAAGATATTTAACAAGAAAATGTTATGGATTTATTGAAGAATTCACTCATTTTGATTGAATGCCTGTAACACATTTCAAAATAAGATATAACACCACTGTGTCAATTTTGCTTTTAAAAACATTCAAGAAGCATTTGGAAATGGAAGAAATTAATTGCCGAAGCTTTGTAGGTAAAATTCTCTCCCATTCTTTCTTGATATAGGTATCTTTTTACATTTATTCAACAGTTCAGAGTCTCCGTTATCATATTTTGTCATGGACTGGACTGGACTGGACTGGTACCTACACTCTTTCAATATCATGCAATTCCATTGCAACATGTGCAGAATGTGTCTTGGCATTGTCTTGCTGAGAGAAGCAAGGATGTCACTGAAAAGACATTGCTTCAATGGCAGAAAACTCTCTATGTATCTTTTAGCATTATTGGTATCTTCACAAATGTGCAAGTTACCCATGCCATGGGCACTGTGACAATAAACTGTTAATGGAATCAACTTTCCCCGTCATGTGTTGCCCCTGTCTCAACTGGTTTGGAACATGTTTTAGCTATCAACATTTAAAATGAGTGAATATTTGCAAGAAAAGTGGTGGTCAAATTGGAACATTAAATACATTTTCATTGTAATTCAGTGTTTTCTGTTTCTATTTATGTTTTACACCGAGTCTCAACTTGACTGGAAATGAGTCTTTAGGGACGGACACTGATTCACTATCACCTGTTTCCTTTTGAGTTAAATCAAGTCAGCTCAGTTGGAGTTCTCAGTTTTAAGAGAGAAGTAAACCATGAAGGCTGCCAAAGAGACAGCTGGTCTCTACTCGGAAATGTCTTGTTTGGCAGTTCTGTTCGGGGATCTGGGGACAGAGTTACATAGAACACTGAGTTTTGGTGACAGAAGTCAGCAGTCGGAGAACAATAGTGGTACAAAACAAGAAAGCAGCACTAAATGAATGAGAAAAGGAACAGAGTGCTGATCTGTTGAAGGTGGTGACTAACTGGACAACCTAACTGACAACCCCATTGACCTCCTGGCTCTTGATCTCCACTGGTCCATGCCGTTAAATTGTGGAAGCCAATATTGTGACTCGTGGCAAAGTTGGTTTGGTGTTCTCTCTTCGTGTGTGCAGCCTGGATCTGTTCAAGGTGGCAATACTGTGACAGAATAAGGTTATGAATAGCCAAACAGAGGTGCATGAGAGCTAAAAAAAAAAAAAAATGCATATTTTTCCACAAAGTGGGTTCATATATTCAAACAAAGGGTACGTCCTTGTTTCATGTATTGAGCACTTCTGATCCAGCTGTATTCCTTCTTTGTCTGAGATACTCTGTTAGAGTTCCACCCCTGTAGAAAAGCGATTGTGCTTTTGTTTTCTTGTTTAAAATGCTCTTATAAGTGCTTTACATTTCCTACATGTGTGATAAGAGAATTTCTGTGCCCAACTCCAGTCCACTCAAATAAAGGGGGTCTCTAGCGTTGAGTGTGAAAGCAATCCAGATCAAACATGGACTGAACAAGGCAAGCATACCAAAAAGCAATGGATTGTGGGATGGTTTTGGCCAAAAATCCCAACAGTAAGAAAGCAAATGTAGCATTCACCAACAAAATAAAGTGCAGTTAACATTAGCATTGTCTGCAGCACCAACTATCCACCCAGTACAGCCTAAATACACCTTTATCTTTATTTTTTGGCACAGAATGCCCGCAGACTGCTTCAAGCAAACTCGTGATATTAATTGTCAGTTGTGTATTTCTGAGTCAGATAACACAACATTCGACTGTCTTTGGTCTGCTTGACAAAGTGCAATGTGAGAGAAAACCAAACCAAGTGAAGAATGAATTACTGTCAAAAGTTTAGCCCTGAGCCAAACCAAGTTTGAAGCACTTTAGACGTGAAGGCAACCTACAATATTTAGAGAATACAGCTGCATCAGGGTATGCTGTTTATTAAAAGTAGAAGGCTCTTGAACATTAGTAATTTTGAACATACAGTCATCAAAAAATCATATATGAACCCAAGATTTAAAGCCATATAAGGTATTTAATGTCCCTCTCCCCATATGAGCCTATAGTCTGCTCTGATGTGGTCATCTGGGTTGTTTGTGGCAGTTGGTCAGTTCAGCACTGCCTGGTGCCATGTTGTCAACAACTCCAAATTCATTCTACAATCTATGCTCTGGACTGGGCTTGCTAGCTCAATATCATTTCATGTAGCTTCTAGTGCAGGCGGAGAGAGAAAAGTCCAGATGCTGAGGACCCTTTGTCTTGTGATTAGAAGTGCCAAATTAAACAGAGGAGACATGTAAACACACTAACAGGCAGGTAAAACTAAAAAAAGCATAATATGGGCTATTTGTATTAAACTTGTGGGTTTCAACACTGAAATAAAGACAACTCTCTTCCAGTTTTGTCCTGACAGAATATGTAATGTTCATTAAAGAGATTTTGAAAATTAAAAAAACAACAAAAAAAGCCCACATAAATGCAATCACACATGCCTTTCTGCATTCAATTTCAATTTGTTAATTGAAGTTGTGTGAAATACAAAGCATTAAACATTTTTCAAAAACAGACAGTAAACGCTGGATTTGAAAAGGGCAACAATGTCAAAGTTATTACCAATAAACACACTGGAAATTATGATCGAAAGAAAAGGAACAAATAAAAAAATAATTCATGAATGATAACTCTCACTGTTAGACATTAAATTATAGATAAGGTCAATGTCAATTGAATTCTTTGGATCCAATTGAAAAGGATGGTTTTGAATTATATTTCTTTGCAGAGATCAACACATGGTTTTATTCTTCAGTTGTTTTCACATTAAACCAACAAGATTTTGAATTGCAATAGGACAAACTGTGCAGGCGGATATGTGCTCTTATCTAACATTAGGACTGAAGAAATCTTAAAATACAGAGACAGTGAGGAAGAGAGACGGGGAGAGTTTAATACCCCGGTGAGAGGCTGACAAAGAAAAGAGCCAGAGGGCAGGAAGGTACGAGCTGAAACAAAATGTCAAAACAAAGCAGAGGGGCGGAGGGAAGGAGACGGAGGTGTTTTTGACAGTTGGTACGGTAAAAAAAGAAGAAGCCGACTGGTGGCAAAAGGTGCACAACGAGAGGAGAAGGAGGAAGAGGAGGAAGAGGAGGCAGAGAGGGGGAGGAGTGGGTGGTATGAGACCTTGAGGAGAGAACTCATCATGACAGGAAATATTCTCAATACAGTTTTGAGAATGTGAGATGAAGCAGAGTTCAGGATATAAAATGTTGGTAAAAATAATGAAAATATAAGGGTTATGGGGAAAACAAAAAGTTCTTTGCATAATACCAGATTTTAGGAATACTCTGTATTCTATTTTGTTGTTGATATCTGACATGTCAGTATTTCCAAATCCATTATAATTCATTTTCACAAATACTGATATTTTTTGTCAAGAGCACAAAGCCTCGGTTTTACCAGAATTAACTTGTTCCTTTCATGGTGACAGTTTGTGTTGAAAAAGATGCAAGAAAAAGGAAACCTTACTCTTTGATATGCAATATTTTGAATTTATGAAGGATGTAAAGCAAGAAAAAAACATTTTAATATCCTAAATTATGTTTTGATTTAGAAAGTGGACATTCAGTGATGATGAGGTGAATATTTTTGATACAGTTGCAAAATTGCCAAATTAATCAATTAGTCAATAAACCTTTATGCAATAGCACCAAATCAAAACAAATGTTATCTCAATACACTTTACAAAAGTGTAAGGCACTGTGATACTGTTTTTTATTTATCTTTTTTCATTATTTATTGCACCTTTTCTATTTTCCATCCTCCATCTATTATCTACACCACCTACCTTCCCCCATGGAGCTGCGGGGGCTGCAGTCAATCCCGGCTGACATTTGGTGAGAGGCGAGATACACCCTGAAAAAGCTGCCAGCCCATCACAGGCCCACATAGAGAGAGAAACAATCATTCACACTCATACCTAAGGGCAAATTAGAGTCACCAATTAACCTAATGAGCATGTTTTTGGTCTGCGGGAGGAAGCAGACTGGATAGAACTCACACATGCACAGGGAGAACATGCAAACTCCACACAGAGCTGTCACATGGATCAAACCAGTAACCTTCTTGCTGTGAGGCACCACTTGCTGTGCCACCAGTAGAACATTAGTTCATAAATTACACATACCAACCTGTCTGACACCAAAAAGCGTACTTGTGGTGCATTCCAGTTGTATTCTGAAGTCTGGATTTCCGAGTTCTAGGAGGGAAATTTCAACTGGAAGTCTTCCTGAAGTCGGAATTCTGAGTTGGAAAGTTGGAGAATCCTCACCACCCCCCAAGTTGACAATCGAAGATGGCTGCCCTGGGTTTAATGTTGCAGCTGATTTCGGAGCTGGGATAGTCCTGGGGTGGATCCAAATAGTCCTTCCTGAGTCCTTTCCTATCCACTTTACCTTAACCCCGATAAAAAAACGTCACAGGGTCAAGGAAAGGAAGGAATAAGAGGAAAGGAAAGGAGAACTGCGGTAAAAGAGGAATTCGACAGCACTTTCACTTTGGTGTCATATTTATGTACACAGATGTGAGGTTAGGTGAGAGCTTCTATAAATGTTTACATCTTTGACAGCACACGGGAAAAAACCTGAAGTCTTATAAAACATTCAGAAAGACTTTTATCCCTGTTTCATTCACATATATCATCACACACATTGTTAAACAGTGTTACTATATTTTAAGTATTGTAAAATACCTCATTTGTCCTTCTTTTACTGATTGTTTTCTTTAATAAACGTTATTAGAGACCCCATTGTTCTGTCTTGTTATAGGCATGATTTACTTCATAAATAAAGATTGATAGAAATCTGGTAACTAATATATAATATCAAAATAGGACACAAGGGCCACAATTGTTTATTACCTGATGAACATTGTAGACGGCCCGACGGGTATGGAGAAAAAATGTTTTACATCAAGTGCTTTATGAATTGTAGACTAATATTTAATTGTTTATCGGTCCACCATTTCAAAACTGATTAAGAAATAAACTCAAGGGGATATTTTTGAAAGCGTTTACTTGAAGCATATATTCTTCTCTATGACTGCAAAAAATGTTTTTGTTTTTTTTTAGAATTATATAGCCCACATATCTTGATAGTCCCACAAAACTCGTCCTTTCTCCCTGGTAAGTTTCCGTACGATGCCGATGGATGTCACCTGCCACAGTGCATTATGGGGCGTTCCTTTCTTCTCTTCTTTGGAAAGGATGGTCCAGTCTTTCCTAAGCTAAAGGAGATAATAAAGGAAGCAACGACCCTCCTTTCCTTATGCCTAAGTCACACATTCCCATTTCTCACTGCGACTGTGCACGATTGAGGAGGCTGGTGTGATCGTTATGATACGGGATGAAATGACTGTCTCACCCCTGGACACACCCCGTAAATACACCGTCAGTGGCGGTGCTTCAGCGCTACAGGGGGCGTTTGTCCCGCTCCAGTTAGGTTAATGCAGCGATATGAGGAGGATTCCATCCCGCTGACAGGATGTCAGCTCCGCTCGAGCTCAGTTCGCGTGACGTAAGCCCCGACTGAGCCCCGCCGCTTGCGCCGTCTTGAGCGGGACACAGTCGGGGCTCATACGGATAAATCCTTGTCAGTCGTCCTCATAAAGCTTTCAGGATTGAGCCACGATTGGGCCATGTTCAGCCCGACTGAGCTCCGTACATGCCCCGCTAATACCGCTCGCATTAGGTCTGCATTAGGCTTCCATCCCGCTACACTGAGAGCGCCGATTCTCCACGACAGTTTTGAACAGTTCAAAACTGTCGTGGAGCTTCCACGTTCCCCTCCGTTCATCCATGACTATACAACGGTGATCCAGACCAAGTAGCGCATGCACCACGACCAAAGCACGCTTTATCAGGATTATGACAATCGTGCACAATCGCCATGAGAAACGGGAATGTGTGACTGGGGCTTTAACTTTTGGAGAATTTGAACAGCACTTATCATGCCCGACACTTAAATGCTTCCGGGTCATTTCTTCAGTAAGGAAGGTTCCTTATCAAAAAAGGACTATTGGGATGCACCCCTGGGTTCAAGTTAACTTAAACTTGTCACTGAGAATGCCCCCTTTGAAATTTAGTCACTTCGAACTTGGGCGTTTTCAGCTAGCTCAACTTTACTTGCTTCTAACCGTAAGGCATCTAGCTTGGGTGTGGCGTAATTCACGCTCCCCTCTTCTCAGTTCTGGTGTATTGTGGAGCCAATTGGTAATTAAAAGAAACCTTTCATACCCAGTCTGATGTTCAGTCTGGACATCAGAAGATCCTCTCGACCATGTCTACATGCCTAAGTAAGTTGCTGCCATGTGATTGACTGATTAGCTTGTATCATGTAAGCTGTGGTTGTTTGGGTGTATCATTTAAGCTGTGGTTGTTTGTCATTCCAAACATTGCTGTTTTTCTCTGTATCCATAAAAATTGTATCTTTGAAATTTAAAAACCCAATAATCTGCTGAGCCCTCAGTCAGATCAGTTGGAGGTGAAGGCTCGATCGACAGAGAAATAACAGAACAAAACTGAGAAAAGTGGGAAAACAGCTTCACAGAGAGCTTGCAGCAATGTGTTGCAGTAGTTATAAAAATTTTGTAATTTCATTTTGTAGTTACAAGGAAGCCGGACAAAAGCAGCAAGAGTCTTCACTGCGGGGGATGAAGGAAGCTGAGAGAAAATCAGAAAGCTTCAGAGCAGAAAATTAATATTTGAGCCGATATATTCATGTCTCTGTGTGAGGGAGAGTGTGTTGGTGGTGATTGTAGGCGAGGATGGGTCAGACTAGGATTTTGGATATTTGTTCCTGCCTCAGAGAAGTTATGAAGACGTATCTATAATTCAGTAGCAGAAGGAAGCAGACTGTTGGGGACAGGAGATGAAGACCCGGTGTGGCTCTGCTAACAAGCTGTGACAGCAGGAATCAGCCGAGGATAAAAACAGGAGAAATATGACTCACATACTAACGGACTGGAGGGCTCGCTGTTTAATTGACTGCATGTTTGATGACTCAATGACTGACTCACTAACTCATTCATCCAGGCATTGATTGATTTTGAAATTGATCAGTGGTTACAGGCAGGCAAGCCAAGCTAGAGACACTTCTGGGTAAATCCATCTTCCCAGAGACAGTTTCTCAGCGTTATTAGAGCTTGTTAGATATGATGCTTCAAGAGAAGTTGTTGCACATAACAAACACGAAGGAATAAAGAATCATTGAAAATTCTCCTTCATTACTGAGGAAATAAACTAAAGCTTCATTACAGCTAGTTTTTGGCCTGTCTTGCTCTGTCTCTTTTGCCCCAAACAGTGGGGACCCCCTCTCATTATATTCAGGATTTGTGGGTGATCATAAAGACACCCCTAATAACATTAAGAGCCCTATCTTATGCCTGGTGCAAAGTGTTTTGACATGAAGCGGAGGCGTCTTTCCTAATTTCAACCTTACGCAGCTGTCATGTATATGCAGTGTGTGCACTCTGTTTAGACAGCGCATGCCCCCATTTGTGCCTCTAGGGTGTTGTCTAAAAATGAGGAGTGGTCCTAACTTGAGGATGCAGAAACTGGCTGTGCTGTAAGCCTCCTGATGCAACGCCCAAAGTCTTAAGTCTGAGAGACTGGCACACAAGATCAAAACACACTTAACTGAGTTTGCTCTGCTTAAATGGATGCACAACAAAATTGCCTCTACTTTTAAATATCAGAGCATTATTGAAAATCTTTCATTAAAGTGTGTAAAGAGCTGAGGGATAGCCTGATTTTGTGCAGGGCTCCTCAGTGCTCTATTCCTGTGTGCTCCAGCATGTAATACTCCCAGAAACAAGAAAATCACAAGAATGATTGAACCTTTTTATGCAATGTGGGGCCACATGTCTTGTCTTGTCATTTGTATACAAACTAATTTAACCTCACATATAGCTATGCTCACAGAAAACAAATCAGGCTTAATATTTTATGCACATTATAGAGAATAAGGAAAATATTAAAATCATTTGGTTTAAGCCTGTGGCTATTTGAGATACAGCAAACCGATCAATCATAAACCTATAAAAGTGTGATCCTGTTGGTTTAAAAGTGGAGATTTTATTTATCAATGATGTTTCCATTTGCGCTCATGTGGAGGTCTTACTTGGTTTTTGATTCTTTCTTATGCCCTGTGATGCTTCAGTGAAAAACAGCACTTTATTCTGTATGTGATCTTAAGAGTATAGAGGCACAATAGTGTCTAATCACCACACTGTTTTTGTAGCCACAATGGACATGGATTTGGTGGCACCATCTGCAGCACTTATAGTCTTCGCTTCCATGTCAACTTTTACTGCAGAGAGAGAGCTGAGCTTTGTAAATCATACTGCCTGAAACCTGACAAATCCTCACCAAGTCAAAGAATACCAGGATACTCTTTCATGTGAACCTCTCACTTTGACTTTTCTCAATAAATGCATGTTCGTAAAACTGTATTTGTGTAAGTGTGTCTATCCTTGGTTGAAATAGTTTTTGCACGATTGAAATCTGAGTGTAATCTCTCTTAACTGACTTCCACTTGTAGCTGGAATCAAATTCAAAGCTCTACTTGCAGCTTACTAAACAGGAACGACAACTGCTCCTGCCTACCTGGAATCCCTCATCCAGGTCTACACCCTCTCACCTACAGTACTCTGCCAGTGAAAGATGCCTGGTGCTACTGTAGCAGGATGGCCCAGAATTACAAGCTAGACTCTTTTGTATTATTCTAAAGTAGTTGATTTTGATAGTTTCACGATTATCTTCTGCGTTGTATATCCTGAGACCCACAATAAAATGTAAGTGTCCCGACTTTGAGGTCTGAAAATCTGGTCACCCGAGTCATACCCAGAGTTCTAAAGGCACCATTGACTGCCACTGACCATTTGCATGTGGCATCACACTCCATTTTATTCTGGCTCGGTGGTGTGCAGCATGTGACTCAATTGATATTTAAGCTGAATAAATAACTATAAAAAGTTCCCTTCGTGAACTTAACCCTTCATATTCAACCATGCTGTATAGTGGATTCTTCTAACTTGGCTTCAAATGTCAGTGTTTTACATCAGCACGTCATTTTATAAAGCTTAAACTATCATACTCATCAGAAACACTTTGAGGGCTAACGCTAGTGCTAGCAACCATCATTCAAAACACGTCTGTGTCTTTATCCAGTTAACAATAAGTGTAAGCTGAATACTTTCTCTGAAGATAAACTTTTATTTAGCTTTCTGTTTTGTTTTTTGAGTTGAAAAACATTGATTTGGGTTTGTAAAAGTATAAACGTTCATTGCAGAATAGAGGATCTGCATGAAGAGTGCAACAGACTGGATTTACATTTAACAGCTGCTGTTAAGCTCTGATCCTGAGACGTCCTGAAGTGTTTCTATAAAGTCACTTTGATATTTCACTAAATTTGACCTCATAAGCCCAAAATTTATGCACTCGCCTCAACAGGTAATCTTAAGATTCTCATATGCTCCATTCCGCCAAAAGAGTGCAATTTGCTTGTTGTAACACTACAAAAATAAACTTCATTTTTCATTCCATTTCAAGATAGAATTTAGTAATATACGCATTTACTCATTCAAAATGAGTACTGGTCAATCTCAGGCAACTTTATTTAATTTATTGCAACTTTCAACAGTTTATTATCATTGCAATTTTTTTTTTTTTCCGCTGTTACCAAAACTCAAAATTTTTAAAACCGTTTCATTTTAAAACCATGTTTAAAAGAATATCAGCCACATACAATGTTTTCCCCTTAGAAAAAGAGTTAATTTAGAAGAAATGGCTGGTTATATCAGTGATTCCCAACCAGGGGTACATGTACCCCAAGGGGTACGCGAAAACATTGTAGGGGGTACGTGGAAAAATCATTTTCAACTTGGAAGTACTGAGTTAAGCCTGTCAATAGAATTGTGTGTGTGTGTGTGCGCTACAACAAATTTTCCCAGGAAACAATAACCAGAGCCGAGCTAAAATGAAACCAGCAGCTGACCTGCAGCTGAAACATCCAATTGATCTGGATTCAGGAGAGGGTTAAGAGAAGCCTGCAGAGAAACTATTTTGAGTGTTTTGTTCCAGATTTTTAAAGTTCAAATGCCTGTTTAAAGGGGTCTTATTCAAAGGAGCACTGTTTTTTTTTGTGGTAAACATTACAACAGTTATATACAACAAAGGCAGGTAGATTATTTAGATTTTGTCTCCATTTACTTAGATTACATTTTTATTTTCAAGACAAAATTTTCTATATTAATATTTTTTAATGTGATTAAAAGGGAGAACATTTCTGAGTACATGTTCAAACTAGGGAGATAAAATATTTTCATTTATTAATCAGTTGTGTTACGTTCTGCTTTAGAAGAACCATGAACACATATGAGAGAAGGGGTACTCATGGCATGACAAAAAGGCTCAGGGGGTACACAAGACAACAAAGGTTGGGAACCACTGGGTTACATGATGAAAGTAGGCGACTAATATTTATGACAAAAAAATGACTTTTTTTTTTGCTGTTACTCTTTATCTGAGTAACAGCAATGGAGGTAACAGCAATGAGTTTGTAGCATAAAATTAGCAACTGTGTGAAAACTAGCCACTTAGCATCTATGCAAGTAGCTTGAGCACATGGAGCAATTCTTCAGATTTAACTGAGCATTTTACTTTAGAAATCAACGAATGTTGTCTTAGAGATAACTTAGGTAACAGGTCTGAGTTTTTAGATTGACCATCTCTAAAACAGCTAATATATCATTAAATTTAAGGAAAAATAAAAGAGATAACTTACTTTGGTCCTCCCATGACTTGCAGAGGACCTAAATGATGTCACCTCCTGCAGAACATGTCACTGGTGGAATGTTCCAAAATTTTAAAGAGGGGAATGTGTTAGGGCAATAGCAATGAGTGAAAACCTGGGGACAGCACTAAAATGTGAATTTTAACCAAAATACAATGACTTTTTTGTAAAACTTTTGTTTTAAAAGTGTAGATAGAAGATGGATTCACACTTAAATGCAAAAGAAATTTTGCTTTGGAAGGATTTTTTTCATAATGAATTGTAGTAAAGGTTAGCGTTTGGCTGTGGGGACAGGCAAGAAACGCTATGTATGTGTTTTGAATGCCATTTTAAAAATATATTAAAAAAAAAAAAAAAAAAAAAAAAAATATATATATCTATATATATATATATATATCTATATCTATATATATATATATATACATATATATATATGTATATATATATATATATATATATATATATATATATATATATATATATATATATATATATACATATACATCTGTAATTTCTACGAAGATTAAAGTGTATGGTGTTTAGTATAATAAAAAGTATAATTTGTTATATATTATTAATTGTATTTATTAAATTTAATATACAATATGCTGGGGACAGAAATTTTTCTCTTCTGGTGGAATCGCCCTCCCGTTCTCATTAAGATTTCAGTCATTTATCAGTCAAACCTGCTAAGTCTTCATCAGTAAACATTTTCACTGTTTGTTCTCCCCATCCAAATTATCCTCATTTATCCAAAACCTATGGTGGTCATAAGCACTGAAAAGATTGACAAATTATCCTGCTAGGTAATGGTTATTTTTCTTATATTTAGCCTCCCTGTACAGACGATCCAGACACTGTCTGACTGTGTGCTAGCCTGGCTTATTTTTCTGTTTGTGAGGCTTCTGAAGACATCCAGACTCATTTGTTAGATCCAATGACCTTTCTGCTCCATGTTAATGATTTTTTTTGCTACTTCAGTGGCTAAAAAATATATCTCAGCAGCAAACAGTCAATATATTGCTTAGTGTCTGCAGTCATCTCATCACACGGTCAAAGGTTTAATGGTGACCATATTTAGTTCTAGAGGCCTTGGCCATTTCACAAAGCTCTCCCTTTGCAGCAGTGAGATAATGTGAGATATTTATGTATAATGATGCAAATACAAAAACTTTGATCATATCCCTTTAAACATCAAACAGTTTATGGGACAGGAAATTGAGCTGAAGTTATAAAAATCACAACGCTGTCTGTGGGAGGTTACACATCAGATCGCAGTTCATCTGAGCCCAACGCCAGGAAACTCGTGCGTGGGCAGATCAGCAGTCACGAATCAACCTGGTCTTCCTTAGATATGTGAGTAATCTATTATGTCTACACCCAAGATCAGACTCTGTGTGTCTCTGCTGAATACTGAACTCTCACACAGATGCATGCAGGCCTTAGGCTCATGAATCTGTCAGCCAAGATTCAGCTAATTGAGTCTGATTAGGTGAAATATGATTATTCTGTTTGCAAGTTTGTGCGAGTAGACTCGCTCCTTCATTATTCACAGACTACAGTTAAAGTTATCTAATTAGAAACACACTCCAGGCATGTTGTCGTAACCATTTAGCTTTTATTTTTTATTCCACCTATATCACAATACCATAGAAGTTCCATGAAGATGCAAAGAACAAGCGCAACACTTTCACAGCCCTCAACAACCAAAAGCAAGAGAGACAGAGAGAGAAAGAGAAAGAACAAAAGAGACGACAGAGAAGAAAACATGAAAACATCTCGCTGTCATTGGTGGGCGTTTGAGCCCTGGCAGGCACTTTACAAATGAATGTTCAGACATATACGGGCGCTGCTGTCTTGAGGTGACAAAAGGACAAAATATGAAGGCTGTATTTCACTTTACTGCACAGTGTTGACTGGATATACATTTATATATTTAGTGTTATTTACCAAAGTGGAAACAAATCCCTCAGTCCTGACAGCACATATCTTACTATGTATGATTCCAAAGATAACACTTTTTTTTGTTTTACCAGAGTAACAAATAAATCAGTGGTGTTGAATTACTTTGGGATTTAGAATCATGTAGGTGCCATGATCATTGTTTTAGGACATTTCCTCCAAAACTAGAATTTTTTAGGACCTTGCTTTGACAATGCAGCCCCTGAAGTTAAAAAAATAACTGTCACTGTACCAGTGATAGGCCTTGTTTACATTTCCTTTGCTGAGTCATTTGATGCCATGGTAACCACACTTCAAAATGTGCAACTATACTCCGAATTAAAAATGAATCTTTAGTGATAACCCGCCTCACTTGCCTTGAACTCCATTAACCAGCACCTCACTGGAGTTATTTACCAGATAGTACATTGGATAATTTCCTTCAGTGGCATATTGATGACAAAGTGTGGAGGGAAAGCTGTTAAAGAGGCACAGCTAGCCTCTAAAGCCCTGATATTTCTCTGAAAAGGCCTTGGCAACCTACCCAGTTAATTCCATGACCTTTTTGTTCACACACGGCCCCTCACGGCAGGACATTTCCTGTAGTTTGCTAGCAGCAGGTAAATTTCAGGCATGTGCCTTAACCTGGGTAATGTCAGAATAATGACAAGGTAATTTCAGGGTTTTTCTGCAAGTGTAAATGGCTACCTTATGACTAGGCTTCCCTGGATATATTTGCAGTGAAGCCACTTGCAACAAATTAGGCACAATCTGGAAGACTAGTACTGCGTCTTCAACATATTAAACTAAATATTCTCATTGATGTATTGCCTATGACCGATGAGGCATGTGAGATACTGGCTAGATTGAAATGCTTAGTCAATTCAAAGCAAGATAAGACCAGGTTGGGGTCTGCTTTCCTCTAGCACATAATAAATCTTCTCATACATTCATACCAGAATAGATCTGGTGCATTCCATTTAACCTCAGAAGTTGGACTGTTGATGCTGTTAATTAGATACGTCACTGGGAACACCCTCTTTTGTTGAAATTTTTCTACTCAGGAAGTCCAATAATCCTCAGTTATCCTGACTTTGCTCACACTTAACTGTGAAGTGATGCAATTCCCACATCTGGGGTAAATGGAAGGCACAAATAACCATGATCTTAGAGGCTAATGGGACTCTAAAACAAATCTTTAATGTGCTAACGTGTGTTAGCATGATAACTACATGGCAAAAGCAGTACTGATGTAGGCCATCAGTGCATTTGAGTTGTTGTTAGACCATAATCAAGTTTTACCTCTTTTCATCCAGCAGCTCCAGCATAGGAATTAGGGATGGACAAGACTGGCTTTTCACCAAATTTGTCATGCCAATAGTAACATTCTCATAGTAGCAAGTACAAATAACCATATATGCATTAGTTTGTCAAATAAAAATGTCACTTCCAAATTTAAACTGATGTGTTCCCTCTATTGTGACAGTCTATTCAGAAACAAGTATGAATAAGAAAACATTTGCCATTGATCATAATGTGTTGCTATTATTGGTAGATATCTCATGGTACATTTGCACATTTTGCTGACTTTATGGTCAACATATCATGACTTATACATGGCTTATTTGTATTATCAACATATTAAACTTAAAATTCTTCAAGTCCGTCATTTCCAATATCAAGGTTTAAAGTGAATATCTTCCAATCATGTAAATAAAAAATGTATCCCTAAATATGAATGCACAATGTAAACAAAGTCTCAGTATGTGTTTAAAACATATGTTGTAATGGAGGAAAGTGACTTGCAAAATGTCACTTTTTGTGGCTTCAGGGGCTCCATTCTTTACACTGCTGCGGAGATCAGGTTCAGAACATAGTTTATTGACTCAGGGGCCGATCACACATAGATGTGACATTAGAGAAGCAAAACCAGAAAAACTATTGATTCTCTATAGTACAGTGTGTTCAGGCTTTTTTTCCTGCTGCTGATTCACCTGGTTTTCCAACTGCACAAATTAGAGCTAAAATAAAATCCCCAAAAGATGCTAAGTAGGGGAACTTATTAATGTCAGTTTGGCTAAAGGAACGTCTTTGAAAGTTCATATAGAAATTATATTTACCTGAAACTTTATTTTTCATGATGTACTGTATCTCTTTAACACTGGATGTCACTCTGCATAAGTGAAGTTAAGCTAGGAACACAATCGGTCTTCTATAAACTCTTCACAATAAAAGCCATCACGCCTTAGTTTTGTCAATGGGCTTTGAAGGTGAAACAACTTAACAGAAAACAGAGACGATTACAGCAGCAGCAACTTGACCAGACTTATCCCAATAGTCTGAAGTTACAAGCGGGAGGTGGAGACTCGCAGCTCATCAGAAACTCAGCAGTAAGAGCTAAAACTACAGAGAGTGCCTCACTAACAGAGATAAAAAACATCTTCCTCTGGTCTGATGAGCATTACACACAGTGACATTTATGTCCCAGTCACACATTCCCGTTTCTCATGGCGATTGTGCATGATTGTCATAATCCTGATAAAGCGTGCTTTGGTCATGGTGCATGTGCTACTTGGTCTGGATCAGCGTTGTATAGTTGTGGATGAACGGCGGGGAACGTGGAGGGGTCCCGACAGTTTTGACCTGTCGTGGAGAATCGCCGCTCTCAGTATGGGTGGAAGCCTAATGCAGTCCTAATGCGAACGGTATTAGTGCGGCATGTACGGAGCTCAGTTGGACTGATCGTGGCTCAATCCTGAAGGCTTTATGAGGACAACTGACAAGGATGTATCCGTTTGTGCCCCGACTGTGTCCCGTTCACGGGCAGCGGGGAGCGCGCGGACGCTTAACCGAGCCAGCGCTGGCTGACGTCGTGTCAGTGGGATGGATATTCATGCAATCCTCGTCATCCCGTATCATAGCGATCACACCAGCCTCCTCAATCGTGTACAGTCGTGCACAATCGGCACGAGAAACGGGAATGTGTGACTTAGGCATTACGGGCATCAATCTCTAACCACACAGACTCACAGGGTAACTGCTGCAGGCTTGAGGGGAAGCAAGTTTGTAATGTAATAAGTTCAGATGACTGAATACTAAATGAAAAAAAGACTTCAAGAGAAGCCTAAACGATGGCTTGACACAGAAAGTCATTTAATTTTATTGGTAATTGCTGTTAACAGCTGATAAGTATGCTTACAGTTTGTCAGGCTTGGATGTCAAAACAGAAATTTAACCATATCAGAGCAGTAAGGCTGCAAAACAAATGCACCTTAAGGTCTATCTTTTGTTTTATTCATGTGAATATCATTTGCATTCTGTAATGAACCAAACAATGACTTTGACTATTTTAATGCCTTGTACATTTCCAAATCAGAAGTTAAGAACAGTAATCATTATCATCAACACTTCCCTCCCTTTCAGCTTTTTTTGTGTACCTATGCAGATACAGAGATGTCTGTGTTTCAGGCTGTTAAGCAGTTTGAGGACACCATCATTATAATTTACACATTTAAAGTTTGTTTCTTCAGTGACAGGAAATGTGACTTTGCTCATGCAAATACAGTTACACTCCATCTGTTTCACCCTCCAATATACAGCAAACATTCTCAAGCTCAGGTTTGTCACAGTTTAAGTGTTTGAGATTTACATCAAGTGTTTGGTTCAGAAGTCAGTTGGGAAATCTCCATTCGTCTGAGTTAGTGGACAACTCGACTTTGCAGGATTGTGAGTGTTTGTGAGAGGCTACAGCGCGGGGACCAGACTGGCACAGAGCAACATTAGCAAAGATACATTACACAATATACATTTATAAGACCACCGTTTTACCACAGCATGGTAAGCAATGTAATAAAAAAGAAATAAAAGAACACAGATGATTCTCAACAGGATCATTTACAGTTACAACAAAACTTATTTTTGTTTCCATTGAGTGTTTAAATCTGTTTAACCATGACAGCATCTCAGAACTTCTTTTTAGAGTTAAACAACCAACCAAACACAGGATAACAAAATCTGACACTCTTGTTTAGTGAAGAGACCCCCTACATATGGTATCTATAATGTCCATTCTGTTTAAACCAGAGAACTCTCAAGCGGAAAGACCATTTTTGGGAAGTGGTCCAGATACCTACAGACAACAGGTGGTACCTATCAGATCCATTGCTTAATTTGCTATGGAGGTTTCCATAAGAGTCCTGTTCACACCACATGTTAATCCTCTGATGCAGCATTGGCTTGTGTGAATCTGTAGCTAATCTTACTGCTCTAAGCCCAAACATGATACACCATTAAACATCTTCTAAATCATCTCCTAAACTGACCGAAGAAACATGACCACAGTTGGCTCATTCCCCCAGTTGGCCTTCACTGTTTGGAGCTGGACGGGTTGATTCTCTGGGCAGCATGGCAGGGATCCAAGGATTCTTTTGTGGCACCGCCGTAGACGTCGACATCATGGTCAGTCCAGGGGGCGATGTTCCCCAAAGCTGCGGAGTTGCATTCTGCCAGGGCAGCCACCTCTGCGGGTTTCAGCACCCGGTCCCACAGGTTGAACTGGGAGAGCTCCCCGACCAGGGCCTGGGAGGCATCAAAGTGCCCGCCCAAAGTATCCTTGGCCAGAGGAGTTGGAAAGAACAGATGGGTTGAATGTCAAAATGCTTACTTACTAAGACAACAGGCCAAGGTTTATGTTCTGAAGTGATCGACATGACCTTTGATTTCAATGAGAACTTGGTTTTAAACATCAGGGTTTTAATGAAGTTTATGGGTGAGAGGTTCTGCCCACATGAATAAAACATTTTATTAGTATTAGAGGTTTTCTGTGCAATATTCAACCAACTAGACAAGTGCAGCTCATCTTAAGAGTAAAGGCAAATATGTCCACTATAGGGGTCCTGGTGTGTTTGACAGTTCACATCATGCCTTGGTTGTCTTGATTGAAGAAGGATTTGATTTAAGTTGAACAAAGAATTGAAATGTACAGGATCAGATGTAGCTCTTTTCCCCTCCCCTTTGGAAACCATCTGATCTGAGTGGGCAGGGAGGCCAAGGGAGGCTATAATAATGAGCTCGACCTTGATTGGCTGCCTAGACTTTGTCAGATGGGGGAGGGGTTACAGGCCACAGAGTGGCTTTTCAAATCAGTCATGGCTTCTGCCTATAAAGAGCAGAAAACGCACATGTAGGTGCATTGCTATGACATCATAAACCCCAGGAAGTAAAAAAACTAAGTGTTTTTGGGGACATTTGCTTAAAAGAAGCATTGCATATTTCATATAGTTTAGCAAAAGGTGCCTTGTTCTTCTTCTCCTCAATATCACTTTAAGAGTAAAGGCAAATATGTCCACTATAGAGGTCCTGGTGTGTTTGACAGTTCACATCATGCCTTGGTTGTCTTGATTGAAGAAGGATTTGATTTAAGTTGAACAAAGAATTGAAATGTACAGGATCAGATGTAGCTCTTTCCCCCTCCCCTTTGGAAACCCTCTGATCTGAGTGGGCAGGGAGGCCAAGGGAGGCTATAAAAATGAGCTCTACCTTGATTGGCTGCCTAGACTTTGTCAGATGGGGGAGGGGTTACAGGCCACAGAGTGGCTTTACAAATCAGTCATGGCTTCTGCCTATAAAGAGCAGAAAACACACATGTAGGTGGAGGCTGCATTGCTATGACATCAGAAACCCCAGGGAGTAAAAAACTTAGTTTTTTCTGGGACATTTGCTTTAAAGAAGCATTGCATATTTCATATAGTTTAGCAAAAGGTGCCTTGTTCTTCTTCTCCTCAAATCCTTTCTAACAATATTACAGGTAAAGTAAAATGGTTTTGCAGGACATTGGATCTTTAAGAAGAGTTATCAATCATTTTACCTCAGTTTAATTCACATCCTCTTGGCATTATTTTTATTTTAGTGTGTTCTGGCTTCACTAACAGTTGTTTTGGCTTTATGAGAGACATTATGGATCAAAAGCAGGGGTGGAAAACTAGTGGTCAAGTGGCCTCCAGAAGCTTCTACCCTCACTTTATGTTGACAAAACAGCTTTAAATGCACTTTAATAACCTGTTGTTGCCAGTTCATTCCATTGAAACTATCCCTGTTTTTGGCTTTAATTCCATGTTTGGCTCCCTAAATATAAATGTTCTTTTTGGCCTTTGAGTTTAATCATTAATACTGGCATCATAAATTCTGATTTATATATACTGTCTGCAGTTTCAAGTAACTATTTTGCCATTCCCTAATCTGAATTTTGCTCAAACAAGTTTAATTCAGCAGATTTGCCAGTTATTTTTAATTAATTTACCGAGGTTATGTTTTTGCCAGCTTTTGTTAGTTTGTTAACAGGATAACTCAATGAGCTCTTGACATTTAGACAACATTTTCAGGCAATGGAACAATCGACAAGTGATTCGATTTCTGAGGGGATGTGAAAATAGGTGTGAATTTAAGAATGAGGGTTGGTCAGCAGTGCGAGAAAGGGCAGTTATCCACATTTTTGACAAGGACTTGCCCGGCAGTGTTGGATGTGTTGGAGGCTTGTGCTCTCAAAGCTCTTCTAGTTGTTCTTTTTATTTGGTGTAACTCTTTCTTAATCCCAATTTCAGACGAGGTCAAAGGCATCCCTGGCCTCCAATTTCTTGAGTGTAAAAAAGCTTAAAGTTCATGAAATGCTTTTAAGACATCAGGGCAACTTTCATGTTTGAAACTGGATCCTGTTGCTCTTTTTGAGGAGATGACCCCATTCATGGTGCCAGATACTTTCTCACTGTGCTGACTATCCAGCAGATAGATAAAGTATGATGAATTGGAGTTTTTTTTATTCCCCCCTCTTCAGACATAGTGAGTAGGATATTGAATTAATCTGTAACTGTCCATGTGTGGTGCCACGGAGCTGCCTTAAAATAGCACACACTTGCCTTATTTAAGTTGTTTTAGGTAAGAGCCATCCATTTAGAGTTACAACTTTCCTTAATGACTTTCAAATACTCCCCAATACAACCCTTTTAAAAGCATGAATAGTACATCCAATCACTGAAATCTAAAGGCAACCACATCCTCCTTGGGCAATAATGAACGGAGAATATTACAGTGGACATCCGAACAGTTATAGAGAATTGGAAAGCACACAAAGGCTTTATCCATACATTAGATGATTCTCCCTCTGAAGAGATTAAAATGATTTTCTCCCTTTATAGAACATCTTTTGAGGGGATTCTGAGATCTTCTCTATAAAATCTAGTCAACACAACAGCAATTCATTATCCAGCCTGAATAGAGATTATGAAAGTAGGGGCTTTCTCCATGTAAGACTATCCATTAAATCAAGTCTTGTTGCATCATAGCTGTGTCTTGTAGAATCGGACTTTCTACCCTTTGCTTTTCATCGCTGGAGAAATGACAACAGGCTGCAGAATGAGCTTTGCCTTGTTCTTCTGACACCAGGGAGGGGGATAATGGCAGATTTCATAACAGTTACATAATGCAGCTGTCTTGCTAATGAAGGACAGAGGCGGCTCAGCAGGAGGATGAACACAATTAGGTTCTGGTCTGTCCATGTGTGAAAGCTAATGGAGCTGCCTTAAAATAGCACACACTTGCCTTATTTAAGTTGTTTTTAGGTAAGAGTCATCCATCCATTCATGGGTTCATCGATCAATTTGTGCATCATCCCCTCATGAATCCATTAATCAATGCATCCATCCATCCATCCATCACTCATGCATAAGACTCAACAAACAAATTTTAAATCTGCTCATCCATCCGTCTTCACATCTGTCTTTAAATCATCCATTGTTTACCTTTCTGTATCCATCCATCCACCCATCCATCCATATGTTCATATATCCATCATCTTCAAACTCAGGCATCCATCTACTTGTTGAATTTTCATCTATCTAATTAGGTCCATCATCCATCTATTAATTTATCCATCCAATCGCTTTTTGGATTTACTTGTTAAGGCTCCATCCATCCATTCATCCAACAGAATAGGAATGTACTTATATCAACCATTCATCCATTTATCTACTCATCCAGTCGTTATTCTTATATCCATCTGTCTTTATTGCATCCATCCTTAACCATCATGTTGCAATGTTAGTCCATAAATCTTTTCATCCATCTATATATTTCTATTCTTTCTATTTTCTCTTTTGTCAATAAATTTGTCCATCCATAAACTTATTCAGTATTCCTTATGCCCATTTACATTCATCTATCATCTCTAAACTTTATCATCCATCTACCAGTTGAGTTTTAATCTTACTGTGCCCGTCATCCATCTAAGTGTCCATTCAATTCTCCACAGATGTTAGTCAATACTTCTATTGAGGCCATCCATCTGTCCATCCATCCATTCATCTCTATCCATGTAGTTAACATATGCGTTATCTTTTTGTTCATTTACAGTTGCAACCTGAAAATTCTTTTATCCATCATCCATCCATCCATCCATCCATGTATCTACACATCAAGTTATTCTTATACCCATCCTTCTTTATTGCATCCATCCTTAAACATCATGTTGCAAAGTTAGTCCATACATCTTTTCATCCATCTCATCTTTCTATTTTCTATTCCTTTAATGTATCTTTCCATCCTTAAACTTATTCAGTCTTCCTTGTGCCCTTTTACACCCGTTCATCCATCATCTTAAATATTTAGCATCCATCTACCAATTGAGTTTTCATCTGTCTAATTGTGTCTGTCATCCATCTATTTATCCATCCAATTTCTCCACAAATGGTTGTCAATACTTCTATTGAGGCCATCCATCCTTTCATCCATCCACCTCTATGCATTCAGATAACACATGTATCATCTGATACTCAGCTGCCAATCATCCTAGTCATCTGCACTTTCTGTTTTTATTTAATTATTAATACAATATATCTAGCTGTGCATTCATCCATTGATGGCTCTATGGATTTATCAACTCTTGCAGCCATTTATTCTTTTTATTTGTTGATTTACTGGTTGATCTGTCCATATGTCTCACCTGTTCCTGCCCCAGTATGAGGACTCCTCCAGGTTTGATGGGATGCCACGCTGCCAGTCCCTCTCCCCTCCCCTTCATCTTCCCTCCTTGATAGGCCTTCCAAACCCCGTCTCTGAGGGTCCAGCTGACGCAGATGTGGGCCCACTCGTCCTGAGGTAGCGACAGAGGCAGCTGTGCCACCTGCCGAGAACAAAAAGATACAAGCGTCTGTGTATAAAGGGAGTGACTGATTTCAGCGCACTGATCTATGACACATAAAGCTTCCATTATGATCGGATATTGGACAAGCGTGGGCTGAAATCGTAGCAGGATGTGGACATGTTGGTGTATTATGTCAGGAAAACAACACCCAGAGGACAGTCCAAGCCTCTCTTCCATCCTATTTACAAACCCTAGATGCTCTCTGTCTTTGAGCATAAGTACACATGATGAAATCAGGCTGAAAGGTTGTCTTGTCCCTTTTCTCTCAGCAATAACATTTATTTGATTTGGGCAAACGCAGAGTAACGGGAAAATAAAACAACAGCTTGGGCTCCTCTGAATAGACAGGTTTTCATTTTGGGCAAAATAAAAACATACCACTGGTGCTGTAGTGATTATGTTGTGGTAAATCATTGCCCTTGGATTTTCTTGTAAACTTCAATAATTAATGCGCTTTTTAAGAGTGACTTCTACTTTCCTGTGGCTAAAATATATTTGTTATTCCTGTTTCAACCAAAAAAAAGTATTTAATGACTTAAGGAAATCAAAACCCATGGGCACTTAAAGCTGCAGTATTCTGCTCCTTTTCTGTATTTACATATTTAAAAAAAACATGCAAACAGTAGTAAGGATTTTTTTTTTTGGTTAAGCATTCTGGTAAATTTCTAGTCTGAGCTGTATTGACCAATACACATCAGCAGGATTTAATGAAAACAGTCTGTGTTGAAAACAATGAACAGATGAAAAGTTATCCATGCTACTGGATACTATAAATATGGTGCTATTTCAATACTTTTAAAGCTGTGCCAGTTGGTAAACAGTTCTTGAATCAATACTTGTAAACAATGTGTACTCTTGTTGTATCCCGTGTGATACGGCTTCTGTTACCTCTGTTCTCTAGCTGTTCTCTCTGTGCTGTGAAAGCAGAGATAATTCAGCATCTTTTGCTTTGACATTCAGTAAATATGACCAAGACGGAGCACTAAATCTCTTTCAATTCATTTTGGTAAGTATTAAACGTATTTGTACCAGATCTCAACACCTATCACTGCTAACAGGATACCAGTTCACATCCATAGGACAGGATTGTTGGCAGACTATGATGGCAAAATCCATCAATGAAGGATTTAATTGTTGGCTTGTTTTCAAATTAAATCACTGCATGTTTTTTATGCCAGGCTCGGACATAACATTTAGTTATGTTTATTAAGATCTACATTAGCCGCAGCATTACTGTAGCTGTGCTTCCTGGGTTCCACTTTAATTGGTAGAGTGGAGTTTCCTGTGGAGTGAACCATCTCACTCCTCTTACTATCTTTGCCGAGAGCAGTAAGCAGCTTTCCAAGATGTTACAGGAAAACAGGCAAAACACAACAGTAGTGAAGAGCTTGACTGTCAATGTTGCAAATAAAGGAGTCAAACATCCGTGTATTCAGGGCATGTGGGGAGACTTAATTGTCTGTAACTGTGTCCTTCATTCAGAGACCAAACATTTTAAAAGTTGATTGTCTTCCTCCAAGTCTGATCCATAAATATTTGTTACTTAAATTTAAATTTTAAAAGTCTGTTTTTATCAAGGTAAACTTCTGAGAAGTGCACCCAATTCTTAATTTAATGGTTCATACTGCTTTAAAGGAACACAGTAGAATAATGGTAAGGTGATGGTAAAAACCTGACTGTGATATCTTTATAATTTGAATTCTTCAATCTTAATTTTTTAGCCTATGAGGAAGATACACACATGAGATATAAAAACCTTTGAAAACCTGACCTTATCCTTGAATCACTGACATGTATTAAATCATAAATCATCCACTCTGAATCATTAATATTCTTCCTAAAACAATGTAGACTTTGCTCCAGGTCTTAAAGGTGAGAGAAAACAAAGGTTGCTACAGGTCTTTATTTGTTTAATGGTGATTCACAATATTGTGATGCAGAAACGAGATTAAAATGCATAAGTGAGTAAGCATTTAGCACTTCTTGGTTCTTCAATCTTAATTTTTTAGCCTATGAGGAAGATACACACATGGGATATAAAAACCTTTGAAAACCTGACCTTATCCTTGAATCACTGACATGTATTAAATCATAAATCATCCACTCTGAATCATTAATATTCTTCCTAAAACAATGTAGACATTGCTCCAGGTCTTAAAGGTGAGAGAACACAAAGGTTGCAACTAGGGATGGGAATTGATAAGATTTTATCAATATCGATGCTGTTAACGATCCTGCTTATCGATCCAATTCTTTAACGATTCCTTTATCGATTCCTGCAGATTTTCCATGTGAGCAAATGTTGGTCTGATTTTCAGTGGCAATAATGTCAAACACATGTCACAGCATGTATAACTGCCTCTGCAAATTGCTGGTGTGTCCACTTACTTAAGGTTTTGTAGTAGGTGCAGTTAGGATTAAGTCACAATTCTGATGCTTCTGAACCCTGTCAGTGGAAGGAATTGATAAGGGAATTGATAAGCAAAAAAATTAATGATATTGATTCTTTGATGGAGCTGTTAACGATTCTCAACTGGAATTGGTTTTCGATTCCCATCCCTAGTTGCAACAGGTCTTTATTTGTTTAATGGTGATTCACAATATTGTGATGCAGAAACGAGATTAAAATGCATAAGTGAGTAAGCATTTAGCACTTCTTGGTTCCCAACCCTTCAGTTAATGGGATTACTAATACCGGTTCTGGAAAAGAACCTGAAATAAAGTTCATTGTGAACACACACAAATGGGAGTTTAATGCTCAATGGGAAATAATGAAAAGTGATATTGCCTGCTTTTGATCCTTAACTTGTTGTGTGATTAAACAGTGGTGCTGATTGACTGCCAACAAGAACTACAAAAATGACCATGAACCTGACAGCTGGCATCTGTGATTGTTTTTTAATAATCAATTATTCATACACTGTTGAAACAGCCATGAAGACCAGTTAGATCAGGTCACTTGATTAAGAGCAAATGCTCAAATGAGAGGTCACAATGAGATGTTAAACTTTAAGAATATTGTTGTTTCCAAGTTGAACCACCATGTTGTAGCCTCTTAATGGATATTCAGACTTGCCAGTTATGTTCATGCTTAAAACATTGTGAAATGTAAGTTAATTTAACCTGATCACAAAGAGCAGAACATGTTAGTTTGATATTTTTTCTTCCTTAGAGAGTTCATTATCAGCAATGATCCAAAACATACTGACATATCCCACATGATTTGAGTTGACTTATAATTACAGAAACCTGTGCAATGTTAACTACAGAAGCACATGATCTCTGCACCTCTCTATTGCCTGTAGCTGGGGGTGGGATTGTTTGTCTTCACATGTCAGCCATGGGATTGATAAGCAACTGGTCCATGTGTCTCTTGCCCTATTACGGCTTGGATCAACTTTTGCTCCATGTGATCCTCAACGAGTATAGATGATGGATGGATCGCTGGCTTAAACAGTAACTGGATGCTTTAATAATCTGAGTCAGACTTCTCGCTCAGCATGAATATGCATTTTCCCAAGAATCACCGATGTAATCACTCATCTTCATCTTAATGAGAAAAACTAGCCTGCAGTGCTGTGTTGAACATCATATTAAACCAAAGATTTCCTTTTCTTTACTTAATTAATTGTACCTACAAGGAACAAAGTGCTAGCTGTTGTATATAAATTGAATATGAAACAGTGAGCAGGTCTTTTCAAAGAGCGGCGCCATATTCTTTGATCAAACTGGTCTCGAAGGACCTCGACGTGTGGTCAAGTCCACAGATATTATGAATAAAACATGTCCCATACCTTGTCATTGATAAGCAGCTCCACCGGGTTGTGGACTCCCTGCAGCAGCACCAGCTCATTAGGCTGCCCAGGCACTGAGTACGAGAAGGGGGTCCCAATACCCCCCTCTTTAGCCTTCAACCACACGCAGGCTGTGAAGGCGTACATCTCTGTAATCTCTTTCCTCACCAGGCCGTACATGTAGTTGGTCCTCATGGGGAAGGAGAGGACGAAGCCATCGGGGAAAGACGGCTCTGTCAGCGCTGTGGGGAGACAGATGAAGAGGAAAAAGTCAAAAAGAGAGTGAGATGAGGCAGCAACAGAGACAAGATGTAAATTTATACATAACAACTGGTTGCTACTCTTCTACTTGTCCCTGTCTTTTTGTGCACTGCGTCTGCTGAGAGCTCAAGCACAACAGTTAATGATCAGCCGCTCTGACTTGAGGCCATACTGCTGCTCTTAAAGCAGACACCATGTACAGACGGAGGGAGTTTTGGAGACAGACAGAGCTAAAAAGAGAATACTGAAGTTCACTTTCTTTCTTTCTAACCCTCCTCTTGGCATTTTATGAATTTTCAATCTGTTTTAAAACTTGTCACAAATAACAATGGCGAATAGACGCACAGAGACGCGGGAGTTTCTTTTCGGGACGACAAATCAGTTCGGACAACAAATCTGTCCGGATAGTTTTGTCTAGATAACAAACCGAGCACGGTAAGAGGCTCACATGTTACTCGGCAGACGGCCAAACTGTTGTCGTTTCTGGTATGCACACGCAACCTTCATCTGAAAGAGTACTGCGCATGCGGTGACGTCAGCGTTTCACCCTGAAACACTCCGATATGGGTTTACACGGAGCTGCATGGAGAGCGTATTAAAACTTTCCACTCTGGAGCCCGTTTTCAAAAGTTTCCATTTTAAGAAAAAACGCAACGCGTTTCCATCTAAAAAAGGCAACGAAAACGTATCGGATTTGACCATTTTCGGCGCCGTGTAAACGCAGCCTAAGGTTATTAGTATCCATGCTAATCTCTGCACAGTCACGTTTTGCTGTCGTCTTGAAATAGCTCCCGTCGCTGCCTTCTTTAGAAAGACCTCTTAATTGGGCTGTGTGTCTGCAGACTGAGCTCAGTCATTTTGACGATGGTTTAAAGACAATACATAAGTTTGATTCAGCTACACTGCAAGATTATGTAAACCTGGTGGTCTACTCAAACTGCATTACAACAGTGTTCTTAAAGTTGGACTCAGACTCGCATCATATTTATCACCCAAACTGGATAATGCGTTTTCACATGCACCACGATACTCAATCTTTCTCAGTGTTGCCAGATCCATGAAGAGAAACAAGCAACCAGGTCAAAGGATACAAGTCCAAATGATTTGACTCAGTTTTCCCCAATATAAAACGTAGCTTTTATTTCTTAACTTATACTTTTCCCTTCATTTTGCTCTTAGGAGTTTGTTATTTTTGACACATAGTAACAACGACTTGTGGGACGGAGCAATGTTTGGAGATAAAAATACTTTACAATACAATACTTCTTTTATGTCAGGAATGGCCATATTGTGCACAGGCACATTTCTAAGCTTCTTTTTGTTTTTGCTGGATAATGTTATGAAACCAGGGTCCAGTGTTAACAATCATTATTATCTTCTAAATAATTCAGGTAGAAATTTCCAAGAGAGTATTTCACTTTACTTTTGTGGTGTATTTTGATGACTGAAAAGAAAACGTGTTCTGAGTAACTTCTGTCATTTTTTCTTAAAGAAAGAAAACAAATTAAATTGTAAACTGAGTTTTGAAGGAAAAATAGATCCCATTAAAGGTCATATCTTTTATCTTTAACTTTTTTTTGCATTTGGTGAGTGACAATAACTATGCCTTGTACATTTTTTTTTAACATTTTCATACAGAAAAATCTACATGTTACATGTTTGAGGCTATTTAATGTGAAGCAAATGCCGAAAGGTTTCATTCAGACTTTACAAACTACCTCTTCCTCCCAATCAAAAAAGAAGGATAAAAGATGTCTTACTACTGACAGACCAGAAAACAACATTTCTGTAAACAAACTTCTGTATATATTTTTTTTTTAATATTTCATAGGTTTGAGCCTCTTGGGAGAACATATCTGAAATTTAGCCTGACAGCTGCAGAAATACAATCCCACTCTCCACATACTGCTGAGATGCCCTTGAGCAAGGCATCAAATCCCACAGGAAACACCCCTGAGGGAGCACTTCCTTGAGAGCAGCAGACCATCACTTTGACATATCTCCAATAGAGCGCGTTCATGCATGTATGTTTCAAAGGATGTGTCATGTTTGAAGGAAAACAAAAGAGTGGGAAGATTGGATTGTCCCCAGGGGGATAAAGTACACTTCCTTCTTTTTTTCTTTTGTTTCCCTTTTGGTAAAACTGGGTAGAAGGAGGAGGAAGAGTTCATCAGGGGAGCAAGGAAAGTCCAGATAAAGAACAACACTTCAAGAAACAAGCCCAAAGAATTGAAGCAACTCTGAAGTGAATCTACAGAAAAATAAACAGTGAGTGTAGTGTGAGCTGGCGCATTGTCTGAAGAACAAAACCATTTTCCACAATTGTGTGCAGTTTTTATATCTAGGCCATTGAACGGTTGGGAAAACATCTTCGTACAGCTATAGATTTCAAACTGACCTTGGAGAGAAACTCTGAGGCAGAGAAGGACACTTGCCTGTTATCATGTTGATAGAGCCCTGATCAAACCTTTTCACCATGCATTTACTGAATCCATCTTGTCTTCTCCCCTTGTATCATGGTTTGGCAGTCCATCCTTAAAAATAAAACTCTCAGAACCAAATTTTGAAGTGGGCAAGCAAGATTATAGATGAGCCACAACTCAACCTTTATCATATTAATATATAGGGATGGGTACCAAATTCTATACTTTAAGAGGTACCGAACAAATTCTGTAGGTACTACCGAGTACCAATTCACGTAAAATCAAACGGTGCCATGTTTAGGTACCTAAACGCATCCTTGTGACTGTGAGGGAGTGGAAGAAGCAGGCACAGTATTGGGTAGAGTAGGTGAATTTCCATACCGGACTTGAACACAGCACAGCAATAGCGTAATGACGTCAGCATGGCTGAGAGAAATTACTCGAAAGTATGGCTTTACTTTATTAAATGTGATGGAGATTAGTGTAAGGCCAGCGGCGGAAATACTTCAAATCTGAGGAAGCACCTGGTGACGGACAAAATTTTCCTTAAAGCTGAAGACTGCACAATTTTTGATAGCCTCAGATCTACGACCACAAAGGATTCATTCAGCACTGTTAGCAACTAGTCATCTGCAGCCAGAAACACAGGAAAAGAAATGGCTTTAACATTTGGTGATGGCAGCAAATGCGACAAGGAGGATACCTGGTCCAGGTAAACAAGCCTTGTGTTTAAGATGGTATTAGCTTGGCATTTTAATGTGAGTCAGTTATCATTATCATGTCGGTTCCTCGTACTTTGTAACATTAATGTAAATGCTTTTTTTATTTACAACTCTGTCGGACCCATTGTTAAACTGCCCTAAAGTTAAAGTGAGGGCTGCAGTTAATTGATTAAGTTGTGGTTCATTTTAGTTTCTGGTTTTCATGTTAAAGAAATTTTTGGAGCAACTACAATGTTACAATACAAACAGTTGAATGTTGTTTTTATATATATATTTGTCAAATTTTATATACTGAGAAATAAATTTACATTGAAAAAATTTTAGATCTTAATAATAAACAAATTAATATTTATTACCCCATAAACACACACAAAAGTACAGAAAATTGGTACCGTTGAGTACCGATACCAATTCCCAGGTACCGGGCATCGGTATGGTATCAGTTCAAATGTGAAAGGCACCCATCCCTATTTATATATAACATAAGAAAGCCCGCACAAGATAATGCACTTACGAGCCATATTTCATATTTCAGCTTTTTCTGATTGCAAGTAAACACACTGACTGAAAGGCTTCCCTGATCATTAAAGGAATCTCCATCCCCATTACTTCAAAACTAATTGGAAACACTTGCCAACCCTAAATAGGATCCTTAATAAAAAAAAAAAAAACTTTCTTTGATTATGAAGATTTAAAGGTTACACTTGAGAGCAAAAAAAATGATTTTGGTAAATTCTTTGTTCTTCTACAGCAATTTATTCCTCGCCCCCAGCTCTGTTTGACATTTCACAACCTTCAGCTCTCATTAATCATCTTGTTTTAATCTAAAGCTCATATTCTACCGCTGTGATGACCCACTTCACCCCTAGCACTCATTAAACTTTAATTTTCTTCATCTTCTTTATCGACTGCATCGGTTTTATAAAGCTGCTGTTTATCTCCTTGTGTGCAACAATTCATTCATACATCCCTTTACTTATTTAACCTCCACCTCACGTATCCACCATCCACCATCCACCTCCACAACCCCTTCCTTTATCCCTTCCCCGTGGACATACTGTGTTCCAGCTCGGTGACACGATGGCTGACAGTGTCCAGGCCCTGGTTGATCTTCTCATGTTGGCCCTGAGTCTCCTTCCTCATGGCTTGACGCTCCTTCTCCAGCATCTTTATTTTTCGCTCCAGCTCCCCCTCCAGGTCCTCCACCCTCCAGGTGCCCTTTCCACGCCCGGGGGAGGTCTTGGAGGGAGGTTTGGGGGCAGGGGAAGAGGGGGAGGCGGGGCGGCGGCCTCCTGGAGGGGCTGCCACAGGTGGGGAGGGCACGCTATTGGCGGGCGTAGAGGGAGTTTTGCCGGTATTCCCAACCGGGCTGCTGCTACCACTGCTGCTACTGCTGCTGCTGCTGCTGCTGCTACCACCTGTACCTGCAGGAGTGTCTGTGAGGTTCAGGGCTGCGGGGCCGATCTCTGCCTGCAGAAGAAGAACAAGAAACACAGAAAATGTTCCAGAATTAAATGACTTAAATCACCAAAACCCTGTTTGTACCTTGCTTTATTGTCCAAGCTGAGTTATCCGACGTCAAGTTATTTGAACCCTCGCTTGCATTTGCAGTTTTTCTCAATGAAAACATCTATTGAAACTCACGTGCCAAGAATTTGACTAACCAGCAGCGCACAATGAATTTTTAGGAAACACTAGGGCTGAGACATGTTGGTTGTTGGTCCTGTGATATTTTTACCTCCTGCAATATACTCCTCAAAAACGTTGGGAAACAATATTTTGCTTGATTGTTTCTGCCCTAAAACCTATCAGAATTGCGTTTTTTATAGAGTTGTTCTGATTCCGATACCAGTATCGAAAAAAATAAGATGCTTTACCCTTCTCCCCTCAATGCAAGGAAACCAAGCTAACACAACCACAATGTCAAATCCAAGTCACCAATATACCCTGTCACCAGCTGAGTTACTACACCCAACTTATTTCCTTGTCTCCTGACTTCTAAAGGAGATTTTATCAGTCATTAGCTGGATGAGTTATCAGGTTGTGGCAGTGCAGTCCTACACATTATTTAGATGTTGAAGATCGTGGTCCTGATTAGGGCTGAATGATATGGACAAAGTTTCATATCTCTATATTCATGCCACATATCTTGATATCGATACAATACAATATGAGTATGGGTTCAGTGAAAACCAAGCGGTGCATTCAAGGGCAATGATTGCTTTTTTGACTTCCAGAGCTGTACAAGTGGGGCGAGTGCAGAGGAAAAATACTGTTGCTTTTTCGATGTTAATATCTTGAATGCTCATATCTCCATAAAGATACAACAACGATATATCCTTCAGCCCTCGTCCTGACTCATTAGTTTGTCTTTAAAACTTCTTGTTTAAGTTGTTCCAGCTGCTGTGATCAATTTCTCATCTCCAATGTTGACGCGTGGACTGCAGGTTGCGTCTACATTAATTCTGGCCATAAATGTAAAATTCTGCATAGTTTAATTCCAGCTTAATGAAAGTGTGACATCCTTGATTTGCAAAACATGCAGAATAAATTGACAGGAATTAATAAAGGAGTTGTGCAGCAAAAACACCAATGATTGAGTCAAATGAGTTATCAGTTCTCAATTGAATTTAGTTTATTGCCTTTCCTTAGCATTCACAAAATGTCCTGTGTCGCCATGATCATACCCATGTAAAAAAGCCACTATGATCACATTACAGAATCATTTCAGCCTGTCATAAAATAATTATTCACAAAATTGTCTAAGAATTAATTTAAAACTTTGTAAATGTTACAGATTCAGTCACACATTAATGACAGGTCTTAAATATAAAATCCAGGTGAACTGATATATGAGGGAGATAAATAATTAATTATCCCTCCATGCACTGGTTTTGAAAACTGTAGGAGACAGCATTCGCTTGAATTATTAAGTGTTCTTTGAAGTTATATATGCTGTTAAAGGAAAGCATGCAAAGTATGCTATTGACAGACTAAACTAAAAATCCATTCACCAGTTTTGTATTGCTGTAGTAAGATAATGTAATATGACACTCCTAGATTCGCCTCAGGGAACACCAATGTGCCTCGATGCACCACTCGGGAATCACTGCCTGCCTCTTCCATCCTAATGCAGAAAAGGCACCCAGTATGCAGGATGGGTATCATATTGTCGTCAGTCTGCATTAATGATTACAATTTGGTCTCCCATTACTTCACTTATCAAATCAGAATGTAAACAGGGTCAAAAAGGGACAGGGAGATAAGGCGGGGTGTTGGGGGAAGGAGGACTAATGTGTTTATCAGAGATCTATAATGGAGTCATAAATTTTGGAATATCTGGTTTGGTTTTCACAGAGAGGTTTTAGAGCTGTGATGGTGAAAATGGGATGTAATAGATGTTTCCCATGGTTTAAAATGATTATAATGAAATAGTACAGAGAGGCTCATTTCCCCTGGAGCAATAAACTTCCTGACCTCTCCTGATACTTAACTACCATTAAGTATGACTTTTTTTCTTTTTGAGTATTAATCAGAATATCCGCTTGATTTAAGAATTGTAAATATATGTATATATATACATATATACAGTTAATTTAAGTTTGCTTCACAATAGGAGGCAAACTAGTGTTACAAACTGATTTAAGGCAAAAAAATAATAATAATAATGCGAATTACCTCTGACAAGTAGGTTTTGTTTTTGCTAGGATATGTCTGTCTGTTTGTTTGTTTGTTTGTTTGTTTGTCTGCGTGTCTGTTTGTCTGTAAGCAAGATTACTCAAAAACTACTGGATGGATTTACATGAAAATGTTACAAGAGGTGTGATTTGGTCCAAGGAAGAAGCCATTACATTTTGGTGCTCTCCCTCAGGCCATCAAGCAGTCTAATCTAATCTATGTTTTCTATGTTTTGTGTTGCTTTTCAGTAAAAAAAGTGCCTTATGAATAAAGTTTGATTTGATTTGATTTTGATTTGATCCCAAGTGGAGATAAAATAGCATCATGTCCCAGAACCTATAGGTGTTAATAGCCGTAGTGATAAGCTAAGCATTATTAATATTGCTTTAAAAAACTAAGATCTTGGCCAAGGATTTGAGGATTTGATTTCTCCCACTAAAAATGGTAATACTACTACTACTACTACTACTACTACTACTAATAATAATAATAATAATTAATTATCAATTATTATTATTATTATTATTTTTAAAAATTGTGTTTCGATCTTGATGACGTGAAAATCTGGTTTTGTAACAAAACCAAAAAAAAGGACTATAATAAATGGAGAAGATTTTTTTTTTTTTAGATAAAAAACAAACAAATGCAGTGAATGCCCTTAAAGAACTCTGGTTACTAAGGATTATTGATAAGGACATAATAATATCAGTCAAATGAACACACCTTAAACAAATCGTTTACATTGTTGGGTTTTTGCTGCTGAGAAGTATGACAGCCTGTTTAATTTAGTATTTACTTTCTAGCAACTTACTGCTCAGTTTCACCTGGCATGTGAAATAATTAAGATTTTCTGAATTCTCTGTGTTGGCATTTATTAATAAGAACTTTATTTCCCAAGTGTGGTAGCATATAATAGTGCTGTGTGCTCTTTAAATGTCACTGTAAACTGTGATATTCTCCTTTATTAGTCTATTCTAACGAGGGTTTAAGAATCAAATACTTGGCTTTTTAATGATGCATTTGTATTGGACTGTGGGGAACGCTGACCTTTACTTCTTTGGAATAATGAAGATTAAATTGTTTGCTGTACCAAACCCTCATCCTGAGCTCTGCCCTCTTGAGTATGTGTGAACAGATGTCTTCTACCAATGATATTGATCATTTTGATGAAGTATACAGCAGTATGTTGGGAAGACTGTGATGGTCCTGATTGAGTATTGATGTGAAGACCTTGGGTCATTATTTGTCCAAAAGTGAGCACTGGTCATGGGCAAATGAGCCTCTGTCAGATCACAAGCTGAATAAAACATGATGACAAAACCATGCTGTTATCTCCTCTTTGGCAGCCTTTTGTCTGTCATTTTGTATTTAATAAGTGACTTTGGATGAGATGATAGGAGCATTTTTCCCCACACAGACAAACAGTCCACTTGGTGGTGACTTGTCATGTACAGGCAGCCTTGGCAGCATCACATCATGTGTTTAACTGAAGCAACATCAAGCTTGAAGCTGTTCAGGTCACCAACTTATTATTAAATCAACCCTGTGTTGGCTCTTAATAATCAGCTCACGCACCAATAAGGAAGCCCTCTCTCAAAACAACCATACTAGACTATTTTTGGTAAGACTTACTTTTGCTTTGTCTAAATTTTCTTTTTGTGTCTTGTCTCACTCTCAAGTCAATGACTAGCAGTTAGACTCTTCTTTTGACTGTTTGCTCAGTAACTAGAAAGATACTGGCAGAGCTTGCTCACTGCTAATTAGCTTAGCTAATGGGTGGGTAGCGTTAGCCTGCCTCTACCTGCATTCATCAGTTAAACTCTTCAGGAACTCTAAACGGTCCTGTGTGCTTTTGTCGTCATCCTCAGCCTCTCAAAGTCGGCCATAATCCTTAGTACCAATATTCTTCTACCCGTAGACAGCTGTGTTTTCTGTTACTTGCAAGTACGTCTGCGCATGCACCCTGTTGTTTAGTTTTGTATGTATTTCGAAAATTACATAAAGTGCTAATCTTAGTCCAAAAATAGATAATAGCAAAAGAAAACAAGTCAACAAGCGCACAAGACCGTTTAGAGTTGCTGAAAAGTTTATCTGAAGACTGTAGGTAGATGCAGGCTAACACTACCCATTGACTCCCTGTGTTTGGCTAAGCTATTTAGTGGTGGGTGAGCTCTGCCCATCTCTTCCTTGTTACTGCACGCACAGTTGAAAGAATGGTGTCTATCTGCTTGTCATGGACTCAGGAATGAGGCAAGACACAAAAATAAAAACATATTGGTGTATCCCTTTAAGTGCTCCAAGCATCCTGCTGTGCTGCTGCTCTGTATATTTTCAATTTGAACTGCCCCTTATATTTCAAATACAGATTTTTACCCTTAAGTTAGAACTAATATTCAATTATAGAGTATAAAATGACAATGACAATCTAATGCTTATAATATCACGCATGCCCCCCAAAATGATATCTCTAAAAAAAAAACAGGGTAAAAAAAAAGAAGAAAAAAAGTGATTGATGCTTGAGTGCTTAGGGATTTCAGTCATGCTGATTATTTGTTATCATCCTAGGTTTTGCTAGCTGGTTGATCACAGCAAGCAAATTAAAAAAAACAAGATGAGCAACTTTGCTCTGTAATCTTCACATAAATAGAGGTGTTAACCCATCACGTTAGTCATGGAGATGGTTTACAACCTGAGCTGGAAATGAGTAAATGATACAGCAGAATCTCAGCAGGAGGTGTTGTACTGATGACGGTAGGAACTCAGGAGCAGGAGCATTAGTATTCATAGCAGAAGTTTTAAAGAATAAGGTGTTGGTGAAGTGGCAGAAAGAGAAAGAGAGATAGAGACAGAGAGAGAGAGACATCGCTGCTGCAAGTGTGGATGAGACGCTGCAAGGGCGATATATAATATCAAGAGAGTTGCTGAGGCAGTGTTGAATCTGGACATCCAGGATATAAATTCACACAGACGGAGACAACCTTGTAACTGCTGGGAGAAAGATGCAGCAGTTTGTGTGTGTGTGTGATGGTTTGAACGCTCCCCAGGTCTCAATCTCAGCATAAACACACACACACACACACACTTCGACATAAACCGAGAACCTGACTCCCCCACTCTAACCTCCCCTCCCCTCTTCCTGTCCGGCCTGCTTCATCTTTTATTTATGTCTCCATCCTGCTGTCTTCTGCAGAGGTAGAGAGGGTGGACCAGCAGGTGGAGATTTCCCCTGGGATCTGAGAGGAGGGGAGCGTGAGCAGGACGCAAGAAGCGCCTGTGTCACGAGTTGCTTGTCAGAGGAGAGGTGAGGTGGAGATATAAAAGGGAGGGGATGATAAAGAGGGGAGGGAGTTATGAAAAAGATCGGGGCCCTTCAGATGATGAGGAAAGACACCACTGTGGGCTGTTAAATCAGCTTAGTGACATTTCTGCTGCAGCTTGAGTGGCACTATTTCAATCCTAATCTTACCATTTTAGTGGATTCAATCTAAAATCTGAGGGGATTACAGCTCCGGTGAATTTCTACTTGAAGGTGCACATCTCTGTCAATAAGAGGGACGCTCAGGGTCTTGAACACAAGTTAGGCGATGATTGAGTGTGAGACTGACAAGCTGACGGCTGCAGCATCAGCAGTTTAGCTGGCATTGTGCAAACACCACGGCGAAGATAGAGTGGAGCAGGAAGGATAATCTTTCGATATACCAGTTGATCCTCATTCTGATCCTCACTTATGATCATGACCTTTGAGTAATGACAGAAAGAATGAGATTTCATTTTCAACTTTGGCGACCGAGTGACGCAACCCAGTGGTGCTGCCAAATTGCCCAGACCGCGTCTGTCCCATCCTGTAAGGGTTGACCCTGGTGAATCGTAGCTGTACAATAACTTTTTGTGTGAGTTGTCGCCCAGGTTGCCCAAGTTGCCCAAGTTGCGTTGTGAAAGCACCTTTGGTCTTAGGTGAGGAGCTCAGGAATCTGGAGGAGGCTCGATATAGAGCTGCTGCTCTTTCACAATAAAAGCAGCTTCCTGGCTGCCTCCATTTGGAGGTTATCTGATGCATCTAAGTCAGAGGATACACTAAGTAAGGGTGTCCAGGCTTTTACATGGAGGATCACACAAGGATATACAAATATCGCACAAAAAAACATGGATGTATTCAAGTTTAAGTTTGAGGGTTTGGGAGGGTTATCATCTGTCAAGGGCTATGACTTGATTCACACCTAGTCAGGGTGAGAATGACCTTCTGAGCAGCAGAGATGGGGACACTGAAGGCTTATCTTCACTGTCAGAAACAAAACAACAGTAAACAGCAAGAATGTTGGTGCCTGAAAATCAACATTGCAATATACTTTAACGAAACCTTGTGACAAAGTCAAAAAGCAAAAGATGTGCATGTTTGATGGTATTTGCCACTGCAATCAAAATGTCTTCAATCAACTGTTTCAGGAATCAATTCAAAATGGGCAGAGGGCTGCATTTGGCCTCCAACCATAGTTTGGACACCCCTGCCCTGAGTAGACCCAGATTATGGCTGAGAGAATTCTGCTCCGGGAAAGCCTCCAGGATCCCCAGAAGGAGTTTGATAGAGGAGGTGGATAAAAGAGATGTCTGAGCCAATTTGCTTAACCTGCTGCTACCGTGACCTGAGCCTGAACGACCAGAGGAAAATGAATAGATTTACAAACAGATGAGTGGATGGATGAACAATAATTGAATGATTATTGAATCAATGGATTATTCTCTGGTATAACAGAAGCTTCAAACATCTATTCAGCAAGTGCAAGCATGCTTATATTAGAAAACAGGGATGCACAATGTTGGATTTTTGCAAATATTTCCAAACTTGTTATCGTCAATTGCTTATAAAATATTTTGTCAAGATCAAAAAATGTCTACTGAACTAGAATTGATCTATTCACTTCACTGTTACAGACAGTTTGATAAATAAAAAGGTCTGAGGCAAGAAAAGCAACATTTTAATTGATAATGTTGATAAGGTTAATTAGCATGATACAACGTCACATTTCACTAATATTACAGCCAATATGTGGGGTATTTATAGCCAGTTTTTATGGTCAAAATATTGGCTGTTGATATCTGTAATAATTCCTATAGCTACCTAAACTATAATAAACTTTTAAGGCAAAAATCTGCAGATACATATATTGGACCTGATAATACTGTGCACTCCTATCACAAAATGCTTTCTGATGAAGCAAAACAAATCTTGTTAGATGTCTAAGTAACTCACTCCAGGTCCAAGAGCCCAGCAGCAACCTTTTTTCTTGGCGGCACAAAAGACAATCTAAAAACATTCATCAACTTTTACCAAGACCATCCTAATCTTTTTTTTTGCACCGTCTGATACTCCAGCTCCTCTGCAGACCTGCAGGGACTGGTTGAGGCAGCCCGGCAGATTATCAGCTCCCCACTGCCCAACCTGACAGCCTTTTCCTCCAGTTGTCTCCTTTAAACAAGCCTCCAGCATCAGAAACAATCCAAATCACCCTGGGCGCTACCGATTTCCCACACTCCTCTCAGGCAGGGAGGGGAAATTCCTCACACAGCCCACTGCTTAAGAAAGATTTTTTTGTCCACAACCCTTGGACTATCTGTTGAAGCTGCTTTTCACAAGGTTAAAGGCAATGAAGGATTTATTTTTAAGCTTTTTGCCTTTTTTTATATTACATTTGGTATTGTGGGAATTATGGGAAGAAAAACTGCGATGGAGCAATGGTTGTATTTGATCCCAGGCTAGCTCTTGGAAGACAAAACACCATTTTGGAGTGGACGTCACAGTTACATCACAGCAGATACATACACATACTAGTGGCAACAACACGGTCTTAACTAGTCAATACAAAGACAAAGTTTAGATTACTGATTAGAGGGGAAAAGAGCGTAGCTACACATGAAGAAGTCAGTGAAGAAATGTGAAAAAATTATATGAATTACCATCACTTATGACAGCACAATAGAAGTGTAAGCAGTGTATGCTTTAGTTTAATAATTAAAGATCTATCATAAAGATCATTATGCAGATGTCTGACTTGTTATGACGTCTTGTAAAGCTCAATTTTATGTTCTTGTTATGCTACTGTATCATGAGAGCTTGTGTTTAGTGATGATTTTAGCTCGGCAGTTGAAGATGGACTTTTTTATAACAACTGTCTCTGCTTAGGCTTTTATTAAAACTGCAGCTGATGTGTAGTTAAGGCCTCGTGCTTATAAATTCTTTCAATCATTTATTTAACCTCTATAACATTAGAAGCAACAGGTCAAGAAGTTACAGAAAATGACCAAAAAATGGCACATTTCCGGGGGAATTAAAGTGATTCACTGTTTCTCACCTCTGATATCAGTAGAGTGGTGCAGGGATTACATAGAGCATTTGTAGGCCAACATGGGAGTTAGCATCACGCTGCCTCCCTCCACTGCAGGCCTGCTAAAAGCCCATGGGGATTTTTTATATGTGTTTTGGATTATAACTTATGATAAATTCTGCAGTGAACAAAATATTGCAAAACTTTAATGTCCTGTTCTTTGAGATAATCTCAACAAAACAAAAGAACTTCTCACAAAGTTTTAAGCACAGACATAATCGGCAAGAGTGAAAGTTAGTTGTAAGCTAGAGAGCTACAATATGGCGCTTCCACCTAGAAACCGCTAACTGAAAAAAACGAACACAAATGTTTGTCACTGGGTCCCCGGACGTCTTTATAAACGTCTTCTTTCAGGCACTTTTATGAAACATGTATTCAAAATCCCATTTACTTTGGGGGGTTGGAAATCAGGAAGTGTTGAATGCTAACTCGCGTCCATGTTTTTGGACTCACTCCTGCACCACTTTACCAGACGTTTCTCTCTGTCACTCAGCAAGTAAAACTGCAGATCAATCACACAAACTGTGATGTCAATGAATTCCCTTTGTACGTACTGTATGTGTTATTTGTGATATATTAGTATCAATGTGTTCTGACACCCCTCAATAGCACTGTAGTTATACTGTCTTCCTAGCAAATAAGTAAGCTAATGTGCTATCTAGATCTGACAGCTGTAATAGCTTGATGTGCTGATTACCTCCGCCAAGGAGGTTATGTTTTCGGGAGAGTTTGTTTGTCTGTCTGTCTGTCTATCTGCCTGTGAACAAAATGACTCAAAAAGTTAAGGATGGATTTTGATGAAATTTTCAGGAAATGTTCAGCATGGGAAAAGGAAGAACTGATTTGATTTTGGTGTTGATCCGGATCAGCGTCTGGCCGCCATGTTGAAAAATGTGATTTCTGTGAATAACTACTGAACTAAAACAGGTATCATTATGAATCCAATTGCTGATGGTATGTTTTCATGGTCAAGGAATCTAAATATTTTGATGAAATAAAGGTAGGACTAATTTACGGTCAAAATGACAATATGGCTGAGGACTGTGGCGCTGGCGGAGGTCTGCGCTCTCCGAGTGCGTTTCGAGTTGTAGTATTTGAAGACCTTATTTGAGCAGTTCTGAATTATCTTATCCTTAAATATACGAAAAGCATTATCCCTGTTTGAGAAAAAGGAAGGCTATAAAATTTTCACATTACTAAATAAAAGAAATGATTAATTGGTAGACGTAAGAATATTCCAGTAGGTATTTTGTTGTTTTTGTTTATTTGTCTGCTTGTTTTTGTTTGGGGGGTCATTTTCGGGGGGCTGGGGCATTGAGGGTCAAGAATAACCCCAGGTGATATCCGCCCACTTGGTCTGTCTTGTGCAAACTTTTTTTTGGGGGGGGGCATTTTTGGGGGGCTGGGGCATTGAGGGTCAAGAATAACTCAGGATGATATCCGCCCATTTGGTCTTGTGCAAACTTTTTTTTTTTTTTTTTGCTTTTAATTTTTTTACTCCTAAATTGCAACACTAAACTTTCCTTAACAACATGAGACGCTTTAGAGACCCTCCTTGTAAAATTGTGCGATTTTCACATCGTCCCTCTGCTCTAAACTCAAGGATTAACAGCAGGAACAACAGGTTTTGCCAACGCTTCTTGAGGCTTTTTACTTACCTCGAGTTTCTCAATCCGGTCCTTCAGGTCCATGATGGCCCGGGCCAGCTCCTCCACAGCCCGAGCCGTCTGCAGCTGCGCCGCGGCCGAAGAGCTCACCTCATCCCCGGCCATGACGCGGCGGTTCCCGCTCCACACACCGATGCTCCTCTCCGGGACGTTCCTTTCGTCCTCCAGGCCGCTCTCACACTCGCTCAGCTTCCCTGTCAGCTCCCTGATGGTCCTGTGGTCCATGAGGATTTGGTCATTTTGCTGCAGGACAGTTTGCCGGAGCTCCTCCGCGGTGGTCCGGAGGTAAGTCCAGTCTTCATCCCCGCCGGCGAACGGCTCATCCGCCTGCTGCTGCTGCTGCTCATCCCGCCGCTGCCTCACGTCTTTGGTCTTGCACTCTCCTACAGGTACAGGGGTGCAGATCAGCCGACTGAAGCTAAACTGTTTGGCGGACCCTCCTCCTGTTTCTTCACCCAGGTTCAGCTCGTTCAGAGTGGGGACCTCTAAGCCGATTCCGCCGTAGGACTCGGAGCCGTGCAGGGCGCCCAGCGGTCCGGGCTCCAGAGGCTGCAGGAGAGACTCCGATGTGAGTGTGCCGTTGTCGCCGAGAGGCGCGGCTCGTTTTCGGGGATAAACGCTGGCGATGATGCAGATGACGGCACCGAGGAAGGCCAGGGTGCCCGCTCCAACCAGCACCACCACGAACTTCATTATGACTGTGGAGATGGACAGATGGAGAAGATTACAATACAAGGGGGGAAAGGGCACTGAACAGGCAGGGTGATCAGAGAGAGCATCATAACGGCAGGGGCGGTCATAGTCTTTTTGGGGCCTCGGTCAAAGACAAATAGGAGGCACCTCTTCCATATATCTAAGTAATTATATTGTATTGAAAACAAAACATTCCCATACCCTTTAAAGTACAAAAAATAGTTAATCCGAAGTTAGCTTTAACTTTAAAAAACAGGTATAACATGAACGAATAAATGGCATTATGGGCATGTGGATGTATAATTTCACCCATTTTAGACCGGTCCAAACATCTATAAAAAACTTGGCAGTATAAGCTTACAGATAATTGACTGAATAAGGTATATGATGAACACATGCACACAATAGTTTAAAATGCAACAATATTTATATATATGCATATATAAAAAGTCAATAAACTAAATCAGAAGAACATTAGAGAGGTACACTACAAGGTAATCAGGTGAAAAAAGGACTAAATTTGGCTTTATTTGATACACTTCAGGTACCATGCTGCCACCTACTGATGAATTTTTTTTTTTTTATAAATGTCACCGCTCATTTCCTCTTAACACATTTTAACCTGTTTTTTAAGTTACTTATTATGTGTAACAAGCTCTGTGTTGCAAGTGTCAAATTTTTTTTCTGTTTTTTTTGTGCACATTAATCTATTAGACATTTTAGTTTTGGTTTGATGGACATAAAATAGGTTTACACAATGTTGTGGTTGAGTTGGTTGTGTTTAATTTTAGGTGTAGTATGTGTTTGTAAATGAAAGATTAGTGTGCTCTGATATACTTCATCTAACACTTGACGCTAGAGCAGAATAGGACTCTGTCATGACTCAAAGGAGCAACGTAATCCAGAGAAAAAGCAAAGTATTATAACCTCAATTAGAGCCCTGTCATTTTGTTGGTTAGACAGGATAACTCAAAAGGTAATGAGTGGAATTTGATGACATTTTCAGGACAGATTTTCAGGAGGATTTATTTAGGATTTGTCAACATAACTGCTAATAACTCAATAAAAAAGATTTAAATGTACTTTTTAGGGAATGTTAGTCATGGCAGAAGGGATAAGTGGTTACGTTTTACTGGTGATCTGCATCCAGATGTGGATTCAGGGATCTTTAAAGGATGCCTAACAGTGTAAGACAGGACAGCTTTCCTCATTTTCATAATATAATAACTGATGTTGGAAATGCCATGCTATGTTTGTGCTCTTGGAGCGCTTCTAGTTTGACGTGCACTGTTTGTTCATGAAAGAGAGTGTGCTCTGTTATGCATTTTATCCAAAGCGTGCCGCTACAGCAGAAGAGGGCTCTGTCAGGGCTCAAAGGGTTTTTAAACATGATCAAGAGAAAAAAGCGAAACAGTATTTTTAGTATGGAAAAAGTACTAAAATTGAGTGAATGCACATAATGCTTGGAAATGTTTGGATTAGTAAATACAGTCGCCCTCGGTCCTTTCTAGTTTCACCCATGTTGCATCTAGTTGTGCAATTCACATGGTGTACAGTAAAGCGTAAGACTACATCCTGAACAGTGAAAGGATTTATGCTCATTTTGTTGCTCACCTGTATTACTATACCTGAGAGCCTTGAAGCATGAGGCCCGGTCAGTTCCCTACATTTATCTATAACACTTAAACCACCTACGAATCTCAAAGGTTGAACATACAGTCGAGAGGATCGTGAATGAATGTGGATCAGCTTCATTCTCATCCTCTCAGCTGAAAAACCGAACACGTCGGCTCAGATCATAACCAGTGCTGTTAATGTGCTGATAAAATGATCTTCTTACCTGCTGAGGATGTTTGCCGGAGGCTGCTGCTGCTGGTTTCCTCTCCTCGCCCTCTCTCTGTAATATTGATGGCACCGCGCTGTCTGGACCAGAGATGCTCCCTCTCTGGATCTGTGTTGCTAAGCTGCTCTCTCTCCTCCGAGCGTTACCATGGGGACCGCGCGTGAGAGGAGGAGCGAGGCTGTGAGCATGCGTCAGTCAGAGCGAGAGGAGCGGCATCCAGCAGCAGAAACAAACAAGGCAGTGATGGATTGATGTTTGTGTGTGTGTGTAAGAGGAGACAGGAAGAGACGGGCAAGGTGAAGAAGGTTAGCAGAAAGAGAGGGAGAGTTTGTATGTGTGACAATGAAGTTGGGACGATACAGTGGTTTTGAAATGTTTTTTGATCTATCTTCAGTTGAATATACCACAAAGATGAGATATTTAATGTTTAAGCTACCAAACTTTATTGTTATTTTACCTCTGCCAAGCAGGTTATGTTTATGTTTGTGTGTGTGTTTGTTTGTTTGCAAGATTACACAAACTACTGGACAGATTTTGCTAAAATTTTTAGGACATGTTGGTAAAGGACCAGCTTAAAAAATGATAAGATTCTGGTGGAGATCCAGATTGTCGCCATTGGCAACAATCGCATTTTCTCAGTCACTGTCTAACTATTAATGGATCAACATGATTCTGATTACTAGGTGTGAATTTTCAGGGTGACAGACTCACATGATGGTAACTTTATCATGGAGCTGTTGCTTATAGATGTAACAGCAGTATGTGAGCGGCCTTGGAGGAGGTTTTTGCTCTCCGAGTGCTTTCTAGTTGGAATCTGTTACCTCCCCAAACACAAAAATTTGGCTTAGGAGTAAACAAATGCAGACAATGGTTTTCTGAAGTTTTCCTGAAATCCTTTACACAGTGATGTAGGTATTTAATGCAGTCCCACCTGAGAGACGGGTTACAGGCATTCAGTGTTGATTATAAGACTTGCAAGCAAGCAGCGATTTCTCTGAACCTTTGGGTTTTCTAAAGTTGGGTTGCCCAAGGCCTGTGGTTTAGTCAACATATTACATATTATTACTTTCTTTTTCCAACAAAAATCTTCAAAATGATAGAAATTCTGTGTCCTGTTTATCAAAAACCCTCATTGAACAGCTAACACCTCATGGACAAATCAGGGTGAGCAGTTTACTACTTCCTGTGAAGGAATGAAACATACCGTGCTGGTAAATGTGATCTGCTTTCTTCAGCAACTTGTGAAAGTTTCATTAACTTTATCTCTTTGGCTTTATCAAGGGGCATGAAAATAAACAGTTTAGCATCCCTTGTGAGCCCATAAATTGGGCCATGGCAGGAGCATGTCAGCAGCTTTCAAAAATGCATCTTTTCAAAACAGCTTCACTTTGTTTTGGAACTGACATGATTTAGTATACATTCAAACATTCAATACAACAGTGTGGCCAACTTGTAATGCTGTTATCAATTTTGATTGCCTTGAAGTGTAGTTATTTTGGTCACTGTATTAGGCTGCCCTAAGATTTGTTTAGACAACATATTACTGACTAAGTGTCTAACCACCTCTGCACCTGAGAAGACAGCCTGGTATGGACGCTAGCTGGTGCATTTCATTTGGTGATGCCACCACAAGTTCTGTTATTACACCACTTTTTTGGTAAACCTGTGCAAGGGAAACGACAATGGCTTATATGCTACAGTAAGATTTTTTCAGTATTTTACTCTCTCAATAAAGCCAGTTTGGAACTATTTTGTGGTACAACAAACAACAACAACAACATATTCTTTCACCACCCATGCACTGCCATGCATTCATCAGCTGTTCAGGTGGAAATGCTGAATCGTGGTCAGTTAGCATCCATTAGAGCACAAACTGAAATAAATCTAACTATTCTTAATATTCATAAGATGGTTTTCTCCTGTATTTATCTTGTATGTAAAACAAGCAAAACAATAGGTCAAAATACAGATGTTCATCATTTACATGGGTTGTCGCTAACACTGACTTCTTTTGAATATGGACATCAGGAGTCATCTCCTCTGTAGATACAGAACATTGTGTTTGCAGTGTCCATTTTAACAATCATGGTCAGAGAGGTCCAGCAGAAGCATTGTTACCAAGTCCCACTCATAACAATGACGGGCCTCGGGGTTTGTCTGAATGGGCTCACAGGTCCTGCATCTGCACCACCAGGTAACTTGTGATCCATCCTGATCCTCGGTTTACACAACAGTTTCTATCATTGAAGAATTTAATTTTCAATTCTTTATTACTACCAAAAAAAGATCAAGGTGGACTTAAAAAGCAGAAAATGTCTTTGAGTTGGAAGGTAAAACTTATTGCATTTGTGTGTTTTTGAAAAACAAAACGCTTTTGTTTGGTGAAATTCTATTTTTAGAAGTATTACTGTATCTGTTCTTTTTGTAGTATCTGTTTTTTGTCACAATAATAAGGAAACAAACGTTCAGATTTTTATTCAATGAAATGTTTTTGCATTTGACCTTTAGTAGCACCATAAGAAAGACATCTAAACATACTTCATATATGAAAACACAAGACTTACCTCTGTATTATGATAACAGAATCATAACAGTTTTAGGGAAATTATGATAAAACGGCATTTAAATTAAGTTATTCTGTTTAGATATTGCTCAAGGGAAAAAAAGTAAAATTTTATCTTAAACTGTTGAAAGCACGTCTTTCGATGGCCTCAACAGTTCCTGCAGTTGTAAAGTGCACACCAGTGTAATGCATAATACATGCACACATCTGCTTCCACATTATACTGTACAGGCTACCTTGAATTTAAATAGCCTCACCTGCTCAAGCTCACAATGTGTGCGGAAGCCTGAACGTATTCACAGACATAGAGATAATGAAATGCAGCCAATTTACATGTAAGAGGTGGTGGAGGAAGAGGAGACAGAAAAGGAAAAAAAACCCAAGAAGTTAAACAAAAAAACTTGGAATACTGCGACTATGAGGCTTCTGACTGCGTGGGCGTAAGTTGACTTACCCAGGAGATGCTGCAGACTCAAACTTCCCACTGACGCCAACAGAAATGCTCCGACCCTGACACACACAAGTCCTCAGTGGCCTTATTCAACAAACAAACATCCTCACTCCAAAGCTGCTCTTCAAAGCCTGGATGAAGCAGTTTTCAGCATTTGCTCTTGATATTAGTCCAAATTAAATCAAGACTCAGAGCAGGGCAGAGCTTTTCTCAGAAAAAGGTTCACAGTGAAAAAGTGTCAAACAGGCACACAGCCTATTAGGGAGGTGAATCAGCCAATTAGCATCACATTAGAAGAGCTGTATCCTCACATTACCTCAGGTAGAGCTGATATCAGGACAATTAAATATTATTTATTTATGATGGAGTGCCAAAAATTACTTTTGTTTGTGAACTTTCCATCAACACGCCTACATCACTTGGTATCTTTCTCCAAGAACATTTGAGAAACTTTGATGAACTATGAAAAAGCAGCAACCTCCAGAGTTCAAAATGATGCTAATGTAGAAGTGCCAAAAACTGCAGTTTCAGGGGTCTACTTTATGTTGGCTGCAGGACAAACAGAACAAAAAAAAAATCTTACATAAGAAAGACATGTCTGCAGCCTGATTCAAAAATGAATTTGATTGAAATACTTTGTGTCTGACTTCCTCACGCAAAAGGAGGGTGACATGACTACTTTGGTTTATTAATACTGTGGCTGTCACCTTGTACTCAATATTCAAATATCTGTTCAAAGTCTTTGGTAAAAATCTGTACTCAGACCATAAATGAAGAGTTCTTTTCCAAAATGCTATAAAAGCCAAAATTAAAAATACAAATATTACTCAGTGCTATTCTTTTTTATACTGATTGTACGACCTGCCCTATCAGCATTTATTGCCAGAAAGCTGTATATTCCCGTTTAAACTGTATTTCAAAGTTCAGTTCCCCAGCCAACCCAATGGTGGGCCTGGGTAAATAGTACTTCCTAAATGAAAATGGATTTATAGCATTTTGGAAAAGAGCTCTTCAAATATACATTCAAACTGAAACTAGCAGGAGCATGTTAGAGTGCCTAGAGCAGTGAAACGTCCAAACCAATAGGGGCACTCCCAGAGCAACCCAACTATCCAATGTTCTCTTGACACCTAAATTGAGGAAGAATGACTTGGAAAATGAAGGATAGGCAAAGCCACTCTAAGCGTACAATAAAAAACATTTGATAAGTGTCAAATGGAGGTGCTTTTGCTGCCAATAGCAAAATAAAACAACAAAGACTGGGCTTTGTGTCAATTATGTGCAGAGCAGCTGGCTTACTCCTCATCCACCACAGACATATTAGGCTTAAAGTCAATAGTTTTGGTTGCTTTGTAAACAGTTACACTAAGCATTACATCTAAGCATTCATGTCCTGAATTACATGTCCCAACAAATTTGTGTGCCCTGATTTTTCAGTAATAACAGGTATTGTGAGAACTATAAAATGATGTTCATCCACAAAAACTTGGTATGTTTAGTTGGATGGTTAAATTGCTGAGAAATCAAGGAGTATGAGAGCCTTTCCGTGTTGCTAAGAATTTGCTTTCCATTTTAAGACAACTTTTGTTCTGCTGACAAACTATTCACTACAGGAAGGATCCAGCTGTTCAAGAACTCAGTGCTGTGAACCAAAGGCTAGCTGCTTCTTACCAGCCTCCTGATTCTGGTTATGGTTTGGAAAAAAAGAAAAAAACATTACCACTATCAATAAACATGAAGAAGGTCTATTGGGACATGATAACAACTGAGCATCCTACTATAAGAAGGATGACCCAGAAACATCACCACCATGGAAACTCAGTCCATTGGTTATAACAATTAAAATATTTGCTTATTTACACTCAACATAACTGTTTTTTTTTTTTTTACAAAAAATTCTAACAACAGGATTTATTTAAAAGAAAAATACAAATTGAAATATGACTCATAAAGTAAGACTAGCTACTCTTGCTAATGTGTTGGGCTGTGCTTTAGCTAACAGTTTTCAGGAGCACAGATATCAAGGATAACTTAATATTTACCCTTTAGATTTTTATTTACCAAAACATTCTTTACTTTTTAGCATTTAAATCCACACAACCATGCACTTAATATGCAACTTCCCCTATTTGTTTAAATGTATTTTCAACATAAAGAATTCTTACAAAGACAAATAGGCATTGAGCCTGAAAGCTAGCATGAAAAAAATGATTATTAAACATGTTATGTGATTAAAGCTACCTTTAACTATTTGTTAAAAATGTCTTTCATCTTCTCTGATTCATATTTTTCTTTTCAGTCTCTCTCAATGCCGCTGCAGTTTGATTTTAAAGGTCATAGATTGAAAGTGTGCTTCTTTCCCCTTGACACGGCTCAACCTTGTAAAAATGACTGAAAATATCAATACATGAGACATCAAAACAAACTTTCTTATTTTTAAAAAGTACAGAGGCTGGGATATAAAGTCTTTTATCTTTATGAGCTATACCTTTGATTCTCAGGCGAGGATAATGATCTGTTTTTTGGCCTGCAGTGAGTCAGACAGTTTTCACACGTCTGGAGGAGTACTGAACTTTGGAGTGAGAGAAAGTTTGAGGTCTATCATGTTTTTTTCCCACTTCATGACACTGTACTTAAATATATGAAAGGTCAAATAATTGCTTTTGTTTTAAGGTATATTACACCAATACACCAAGGCCATCCGTAAGACACGGTTTAAATTTGGCCCATGATTTACTCCTCCACTGCCCTGGCTCCCACTGAGTCATTGTGCCTTCCTCTTGCAAATATTAAACTACTGATACCACCTCTGCAGAGGGATCAAATGGGGGTCAAGTTGTTCCCCCATTCTGTCTCTGGGATGTTCACAGGTGTAAACACTCCAATTACTTCTTGAAACGGCAGTGTGAATGTGGCTCCAGAGAGGTAAAACATAAAAAACAGCACCAGTTACAAGGTAACCAAACACTACACAACATCGCTTTATGACCTGTTACTGTATAAAAGTCCATAAAAAATTTCAGCTTGATTCTCTTGAGGGCTGGAGCCTATCCCAGCTGACATTGTGTGAGAGGCAGTGGACTAGATACCAGCTGATAGGACAGAGAGGGACAGAAAGCCATTCACAATTAACATTGCAAGATTTTTGGTCTTTGGGAGGAAGCCAGAGTGCCTGGAGAGAACGTACACATGTATATGGAGAACATGCAAACTCCACACAGAAAGGCCCTGGCCAGCAAGGAAGATAATCTTTACACATGAAAATAATTTGAAACTGTGAACAATACTGAATGTGTTTTCCAATGGAGCATCACAACCAGCCAGAGCAGGGAAGTAGAATGTGCAACAGTTCGCCCTAAGGTTGGTCGATAATACATCTGGGCCAGGGAAGCAGTTATGATGTTGAGCCCTGCTACACTGAAAGAAAGCCAACACTTTACGGGCTACAGCCTGAACAAGAGGCATGCAAATCAACGGTAAAGTCTGTGGCATTTCCGACACACTGATATCAAGTTACTGCTTCTCACACCAGCAAAATCCCTTCCTGCTCCATCTTTATTTGAGTTTTTCCCCTCATGATGTCATTAATGGAAATGCTGCCATCACATGAAGAACTAAAAAGCACTTGGAGAGCTCAGACCTCCGCCAGTGCCACAGTCCTCAGCCATATTGTCATTTTGACCATAAACATTAGTCCTACCTTTATTTAATCAAAATATTGAGATTCCTTGACCATGAAAACATACCATTAGCAATTGGATTCATAATGATATCTATTTCCGTTCAGTAGTTATTCACAGAAGTCACATTTTTCACCATGGCGGCCAGACGCTGATCTGGATCAACACCAAAATCGTATCAGTTCTTTCTTTTCCCATACTGAACATTTCCTGAAGATTTCATCAAAATCCATCCATTACTTTTTGAGTTATTTTGTTCACAGACGGACAGATGGACAGACAGACAGACAAACAAACTCACCCGAAGACATAACCTCCTTGGCGGAGGTAATCAAACATGGGATTTAGGGGTTAATCCGTTTACACATCAATGCTGTCACCAGAAATTGAAAGGTTTTTCCTTTACATTTTCATAAATGATCTACATTTACATGGAGACGCAAGAATGACTGAAAACGCTGTAGTGTGCATGCCAAGCCAGTAGATGGCGATGTAGGTTTGTGGAGAAAATGCAGTGTTACAACATGTGTACACTTTCCAGTGAAGACAAACTTTTCTTAAGCAACCGTTTGAAGCACGAAGACGCAGGAGTTTCTTATCTGGGCAACAAATGTGTCTGGATATTTGTTATTCAGTAAACAGCAAAAGTTGTTGTTGTAGTTGTTGTTCCTGCGATGCTCACACAGCCTTTACGGGAAAGGGTACTGCACATGTGCTACGAAAGATATGTGAAAACTCTTTCAAAACTTTTCACTCTGGACCCTGGTTTCAAAAATTTGCAGATTCAGACTCTCTGGACACCGTTCTCGTGTAAATGGAAAGCAAAAACGTAATGAAAACTCTTAGTTTCCCCTAATTTACACTGTCGTGTAAACAGGGCCATAGACTTTCTTCCAGGAGGTTGTTAGGTGTCCAAGATGGGGTGAAGCTTGACTGCAAGATGAAAGAATTTGGCTTAAATGTTGTTTTAACTCAAACATGAGGTCCACTTATTTTTCTTTTCATCAAAAGCTGGGGGAATGGAGTGCGGGATCAACCCCATAATTCTCCTCTTCCTCATTGTTTGACGTTGTTTTGCTTAAGAGCCCCAGTAGTGAATGTGACAAACCATGTTGAAAACAAATGGCAAATTTGAAAAGTATTGCACTGACAGTATGGGCTTACTCTGATGTCAATATTAATAAACATGAAAAACTCATTAATATGTTTTTCTGTATTCATGTTTTAATGATTTATCCAACAGTTTAAAAGACTTACAAGTTCTTGGGGAGATCGTGAATAGTTTTTCTTCTTGTTGCATAAGGAGTCATATTTGATTTATGTTTATTCAGGGGGATTTTTGGGCAAAAACGGCACATATTAAAACATTTCAATAAACGACCCTGAGTGTTGTTATCGCCAAGGTTAAACTGGCTTGGGAGACTTTTGCTGCTGTTGGATTTGACTTCTGACTTCGTACACTTTAGAAAGAAAAACAAGATACTGTGTGGGAGTGGGAGTCAGAGGTGATGCTGAGCAGATTCTTCTTCTGGAAGAATGATAAATAAGCCTGTACAGAGAGCGTGATTGTTCTACATCTTCAAGTCAGGCTCTGAAGGAATAAATAGCACATGAATATATTCAGATACCCTAGATTTAATGAAGCTGGAAAATCCACCAGAGACTGTCAGAGGCTCCACTCCAGTCAGGCTTCCCTGCAGAGACCTGCAGCCCAGATTGTGGATTAATCTCCAGAGGTGGGTGATGTCTCGTACTAACACAGATGTGGGCCACTCACTTCAAACCACTGAGTATTCCTGCTCCATATGGCTCATAAGCTCAATGGTGTCCTGCCAGAGATATAAAGAGAGGGAGCAACGGGAAGAAAGCTGACAAAGGACCTTTATATCACCTTTTGTGTCGACTCTCCCCTTTTGCATTCATTACTTCTGTGTGAACAGAGAGGAAAATTAAATAAAACACCGTCTGTGGAAAAGAGGAGAAGCTGTTTGAACTAGATGTATGTATTTATCACAGCATCAAAGCTTACAGAGATGAATCCACTGGCAGGATGACCTTAATATCACCTCAGCCTTCACAATCTCTCTAAACACACAGGTTGCCTCACTCTGATAGACTGAACACACCAGAGTGGCTCAACAGCCCCTCTTGGTGGTACGATTATGAAGTACAAGAGTCGATGTGGGGGGGAAAAAAGAGTCCTGAGCCAAAAGTTTGCCTAGGTTTGATTGACATGTTTTTCCCTTTCAAAGTTTGAAGTTCATGCTTAAGAGTGGAAAGCCATGCTGTTATTGTCACTGAATGTTCAGGAATCTTCCGAGAGCTGCCAGATTTTAATCATGGATGCAGTGTTTCAACAACTTAATGTGAGCGTTAGGAAGGGATGGACAACAAGCAACTTATGGTGCAATTTAACCAAGCTGTCCGGTTCAGTTTGGCATGGTACTGTATGCAATTATCATAGCTTTCAAGTCTCCCATTTTGGGCTGTAATTAAAAAAAAAAAAAATCCTGTGCCTCACCGAACTAAGCCTTATCATTAGCCTTGTGAGAATGGGGTGGCAATAAACCAAAATGATGGATGCCAACCACCGTAAAAGAAGAAGTAAAAAACTCAGAAGACCTGCCACCTGCAGTAGCCTGAGTGGCTGTTGTTGTGAGGATAGTGCCAACAGAAATTGGAAAAGAGATCTGCTGATCTCAATGGGACTAACCTGGTTAAAAAAAGTTGAATAAAATAAAATAAAACAGCTGGAATAAACCAAGAAAAAAAAGGTTATTGTACAGCTGTCTTAAAATGTAAGGGATGCTGGAGCTTGGTAGGCGACGGAAAATTTCCCTATTTTCAAATCAAAAAACTTAACAGGTATGAATTATTGGTGTTATACGAAAAAGGGCACAAATACCTGATCTATTTTGTTCTTATTTTCGATCCCAAACCAACTCTCCAAAGATGGAGCTAAAAACGTGCCAGTCTTTTCATTGGTAGCAAAAAAATAAGCAATTCCGATGTGACAGAGGCTGATATGGAAACACATGTAATGTACAATGTTCAAATAACACATAGATTTATGATGAGTTGTTTCCTACTGTTGCTGTAAAGAATGTCCGAATGAAACATGCATCAGTGTCAAGTTCAAGAAGTTCTCCATTGCTGCTCCTTGTTTACAGTGATGCTCTCTTCTTCTTCACTGAGAGGGCTTTCACACCGGCAAAGTTCTGGAACCGGTTCCGCTCTGGATTCTCAGGACCTCGGTGCTTTCTAGTGAACCAGCTCGTGTTCGTACCAGTTTAAGCAGAACAACAGTGGGAGGGCGTTATTCTGTATTACTCAGTGGAAGTAACTAACATGCCAGAAAAATGGCGAATTGCATAATATTCTACAAGTTTTCGTTTCTTTTCTTAAGGTTTTTGTTTTCATCAAGCAATCAAGCATTCAGCAGCTGTTGATGAAGAGAAAAAATTCTAGTGATGCCCAAATTGCCATCTTAACTTCATCTCCTCCTGCACGCCCTTCTTCTTCATTTACCTCTGTTTCCTTGACTTCCTGCTCATTTCACAAAATGCCCACTGATGATGTCACAGTTCAAGAGCTGGAACCAACTTTTTTTTTTCGTCAGATACTTTTCATCAAATATTCTTTTAAGGTTAATTTAGAGACATTTTGTGAGACTAACTGTAAAGAAATTATTGGTCTCGTTAGAACATGCTGAGTCTGGCACTCTAATGGCCCTTTTCCACTCGCCCTACTCTACTCTTCTCAACTCTACATGGCTCTACTATACTCACCTTGTGCTGCTTTTTCATTAGCCTCTGTTGCCTGCCCAACAGCGTGCAGTGTTGCTGTAAACAGAGAGCGGCTCTGCGGTGACGTCATTTAGAGCACGACACAACAATCTGTGGCTTTTTGTCACAAACCCAGTAAAAAAGGAAAGCAGAAGAAGGCTGCAGGTGGCAAGAAGAAATACCCTTTGAGAAGCACAGGAGAGTTTTGGAAGCTATACAACAGACTGAAGCCGAGGACGAGAGCAATCGAGCTGCAAAGAAAAGACGTAAGAGGGTAAGCTAACGGTAGCTACCGCTAGCATGCTAGGTCGCTGCGCTCATGACTCATCGATGATGACAGTCTGACCAATCAGTAGCCGTCAGTCAGTGACGTCATCTTTTAGTATTGACTCAGCTCACTTGGAATCAGAGCAGAGTAGGTACTAAAACTAGCCTGTTTTAGGAGGTACCAGGCTAGTGGAAACACGCTGCAAATCGAGTAGAGCCGAGTAGAGTAGGGCCAAGGCGTGCTAGGGGAAATGGGCCATTACACATCTTGTCCTGTGATGCATGCTCCTCCATATCTCGCCCGTCTTACTATCAAGACCCCACATCTCAGGTGTCCCTGGTTTCTTACAGCCTTTACTTCCTGTATGGACTTAGATCAGCACAGCACTTGGACTACTATCTCAAATTATTTACACTACCTGTTTGTCCTCCTCCCTGTTGTCTTGTCTTGTCCTGTCTGTCACTATTTCCCCTTCTTTCACAATGTGGTGTGGCAGGGCCCTCCCCTTCAGCTCACATCAGGGGTTAAATAAAGTTTTATATGATGGAGTAGCCTACAGGAAGGGGTGGTGATGGTCACTTGTAGCAGTGAATCATATTTATTTATCTCTCACTGCTAGAAAAAAAATGCATTGGACCTTTCAATTATGCAATCGGAGACAGTGCTCAGCTGAAAAGAATGCAGACAAGGGGATAGAAAAAAAATCAAGAGACATTTTACCTTCAGCTTGTGAGGGTGGGACTGCATGTAATTTAGGATGTAAAAAGAAAGAGAGCAGGGAAAATGTGAGACTAACTTCAATATAAAGATCTTAATATTTGGGTAATATAAACATTTTTACTTCCGTCAAGGAGGTTATGTTTTTGGAAGAGTTTGTTTGTCCGTCGGTCTGTGGACAAAATAACTCAAAAAGTAATGGGTGGATTTTGATGAAATTTTCAGGAAATGTTCAGCATGGGAAAAGGAAGAACTGATTTGATTTTGGTGTTGATCCGGATAAGCATCTGGCCGCCATGACAAAAAATGTGATTTTTGTGAATAACTACTGAACTAAAATAGATATCATTATGAATCCAACTGCTAATAGTATGTTTTCATGGTCAAGGAATCTGAATATTTCGATGAAATAAAGGTAGGACTAATATTTATGGTGAAAATCACAATATGGGTGAGGACTGTGGCGCTGGCGGAGGTCTGCGCTCTCCGAGTGCTTTTCTATTTGGTTAATTATTTCTCCCCTTTATTACACCAGTTGATGTTGTATTTTAAATAGTTGGAAAGTATGATTTATCACATTACCAAGGTACAAAGTGTAAGGATCTGACATTTGATACATGAAATGACATCCTATTTAGCTCTAAAATCATTTTAAGGTAGGTGTATGTGCACATATCATTACAAATATTGATTTGGTTTTTTTATTTAATCTGATTGGATGTTAAATCTGATCCATATGAGAGATGTTTAATCTGTTTTTTTGTTTTTTAGATTGGATCAAACCCCTGTATAGGTCGATATGAACCTTTTGACAATAAATTGAAAATTCATTTAAATGTGAGCATGCAATGATCTGCTTTCTATGTGGTGTTGTTGTGAATATGTTTGTGTTGTCTGTATTTGTCAAGGTCTGGACCTGCGTGTACTGTTGTAATTTACACATTTTTAAAGTATGGATAAAAAAAAAAGTTTCTGATATTCGTAGACCAAGCAACACAGCTAGACTGGTGGGTTGTGCCCTCACATAAGTGCCAAAATAATCCATCAATGCTGGTATTGGTATCAGCACTGACTCAAAAAAGTTTGGAAATATTGGCAAAAAGATTTGGTTCCATGCAAAACTCACTCACACATTGCTAGAAAAATATATATATATATTTATGGGTAATGACTGGTAGCTGACATGCTAACTGTGAAGCTTGTTGGCGCATCAATGTTAAACCCCAGACAAAAAAGACAAAATGCTTTTTAGGAGCTTTTAATTAAAAGCCTTGTACAAGAAACACACAGAGAGCAACAACCGTAACAGGTAACATGACACTGAATACATGATCTGTACAATAAGGGTTTGCAAAACATGCTTCAGAAGTTCAGATACATTACAATGTCATCATTATCCTCCACGTCCTTATTACCACCAATACAATGTACATAATTCATATTAGCAGTAAAGCAGAACAAACTGCAGTCTCCACACATTAAAATCAGTTTGTCTTCTCATCAAACCCAAAATGGACTTCTAAAAACTGGCATTCAAATAACAGCGTCATATTAACATCATTATGCATATTTCAAAAAAATGTATTAAAGTACAGTACAAAGGAACAAACGCTGTAAAAAGCACAATGTCCAATTCATTTAGCATATTATACCATACATTTAAATGAGGATCCTTCCTTTATTCCAACCAGTGCCAAATAAATCAAGCACTTAAAATTACATCACATATCAACGTAAAACAATTCAAAAGGAGAAACAAGGCTTTAAAAAAAGACAAATAATAAAATCAAGAGCCCTATTTGGTTGAAACATAGGCCACTAAGTTGAGTTGTGCTACCCCATATGAGAAGAAAGAGAGAAAACTGCTATCCACTGTGGGAGACATTGCCTAACAGCCTAATACCTTACACATCTAGCAACGGTAAGAGTCACTTCTATCAACCACGCAAAGATATTTAAGATACAGCAGATGGAAAAATCTATTCCAAAGTGAGACGTATCCATTAAGAGAAGAAAAAAATGTGTTTATGGGGAAAAAAAGAAAATCAAGACAGGTTTCACTTTGACAAGTTATGATTTAAATTAAACACTGTCCTATCAGGCCTTGTCCACAGGTAGGCAGGTACATCAGACACCTATATTTAGGAAATAATCCTGTCCTCTATAGTCTTATAAAACATCTACGTACGCAAGAAAATTCCTAAGTTTGCATTTCATCTCTTCCAGTTCTAGTGTTGAAGTCTAAAGGATTTTTGAACTTGTAAAAAACCTGAAATGAGTTTTATAGCAGAGCTGTGCAGTACATCCAGGATTTGTCATAACAGCCCTATGAACCTTTAGAATTAACGCAACATGTAATTAAAAAAAAAAATCAATCTAGATTTAAAATGTGGAATAACAGCCTTATTTTCACATCCTAAGCAGGTGATAAAGTCATTTGTTGATAAACTACCTCCAGTCTTTCATACCAATTAAGTAGAGATATTTTTAATGAGATTAAAACATTTACAACCACAATGTTGTATAAAACATAAGTCACACAGAATAGCCCCACTTCAGGGTTTTAAAAGGTGTTAAAAATTAACTGCTCATAAAGACTACAAAAACGGTCTAAGCCTTGAAGGCAGTCATTTCCGATCATCTTAAAAGAACAATGTTACAAACACAATAGCCAGCCATGAGAACCGACTTTAACATGTCAATAAAAGATCTCTTAAACAGGAGGTAATAGCACGAGCTCTAAGTCGAAATATTGAGTGTTTCCGAGTCATAGTCCCATGTAGTGGTTATTCATAGCCTGACAAAAGCTTTTTACTCTGGCTTTGACTTTAGCTTCAATAATTATGAAAGCAGTTTGTCTGTTAGAATCAACTTGACAGACAAAACAAGTGGTTAATGATTTTTGGGCCACCGAGCTTATTCACAAGAATATATTAGAAAATTTGAGGAAACCAGAGCAGTGCTAACTCAAGTGTTGGCCTACAAGAATACATCACTCCTGCACAACTGTTTAGATATGTCCCTGACATGGGAACATTTTCTTGCTGCAACAGCAGCGACAAAATTCAACTTCTGATTTTAAGTGGTGATAACCACTTCATTTTTCCTTGCAAGGTTTTCATAGTGCTGATAACATGTACAGAAAAAAGCTTCTTGAGTCTCTTCCCAGTGTTCACCTCTGTGTTAACTACAGTGACCACAGACTCAGGGGGCTAAAAGTCACATTAGCACATTCACTCTTTAAACTATAACAACATATTTCCTTATATAAAAATCCTCTGGAGGGGAGGTTTTTGTGGTTTAAAGTGGTAGTAACATCCAAACATCATTTCAGGAGTCTCGGCTTGTCGACAGTGGGAGGGCAACTGTTGGATTGACTCTCCTTGACTTGAGCCCGGGCACTGATGGATGGATTTAATCAATTTAATTTGATTTTTTTCTTTGTTTCTGATGATCTAAAAATAAAGACTTTATCCATTGACTTGCTCCGTCTATCCTTTTGCCCCTGCTGGGGCTTGTTTACACCCTCTCCCAGTTTCTCCATCTCACCAAGACGTAACAGGCTGTAAACTGTGGCAGTGCTGAAGATGGAAATGAAATTAATCTAAAGTTTGGCAGGGCCAGATCAGGGCATCGTCACAATGGGACAGGGATATCCAACAAAACGAGGAAACACCTCCCACTGTTGGCTGATGCTGTTTAACTTCCTAAACTCTTCTCTGCTCTTTATAGTTTTTTTTTCTGCTTGGCCAGAACATGTCTCTTTACTGTAAAAAAAAAAGGCACAAACTGAGAGCCAGCAACACTATGATCTCTTTTTTCCTCCTGTTATTGTGTAGGACAACATGGCAGCTTCACATGACAGCCCTGCCTAAATTAATGAGATACAGACAATACTATAAAGTCAACAAGCGGCTGGTATAAAAAATAAGCCGAGTTTAGTGAGTTGAGCTAATACCACAAACAGGAATGCATCATGTGAGTGAATTTTAACCTTAGCAACTTAAAATCTATTAAGTTTGGCTACGTCTGTCAAAGTATTACAGCTATGTAAACAGAAGGGATGTCACAAAGAGGAGGAACTGGAGCACAGTGTGAGCCCTGAACGCCATTTCCCCTTCTACACTGGACACCAGGTTTCGTTAAATCGTCACCTTGGCAAGATTTTTAAAAAAGAAAAGGTGTTTACAAAAGGCCAAACGAGGAAAAACTCTTCAGAAATATCTGCCTAGATGTGGACAAGGCCTGCGAGTACTGTATGATGAATTTGGAGATTATGTAAGAGTAACTCATTGTTTGCTTCATACAATGGATGTGTCACTTTGGAATAACTCCTTCCGTGAGTAACCGATGAGAGTATTGAGACAGTATTGACGACATTTAGAGGAACCATCCAGTACAGGACACAAAGAAAAGTGACGTCTTCCTCATCTAAGCAAACAAAAGCTGCTTCTCATTTCAGGCAAATGAGACCTCAAACGATCATCTCTAATCTTTTCATGTATTTTCATTGCAGTCATGGCAGGTTAAGGAGTTGAGATTAATTGATTACGCATGTTAGAACCGAAGAACACGAGGTAAAAGTCGCCTGGAGTGCAGCTAGGGTTGAAGGGAAGCTATAAGGCAACACATGCGTAAGAGTTTTGACAGAACAAAAGTTTGGAAAAGTCTCGACGGAGCAGGCAGCACCAGGAAATGCTAGGTTTGTTTTTTTTTATAAAGGGTTACGTTTCCTTGTAAAGCACTTCAGATGCACTTGAATGCTAAATAAATTAACGCTTCGAGGCAAAAGCATCCTATTGTCACGGTCAAGGACGCGAGGGCAGTCACACCTTCTGAGGAAAGTGTTTTCTCTCATCCTCAGAAATCAAGGTGTGCTTTCAGACTGACAAAAGACTCTGACCGACAGCAAACTCAAAGTGTTTGTATAAAAGGACAGAGAACAACAGCATGTTAACACTTGGTTTTGTCTGAAAGCACCAGGTCCTATTTCGTTGATTTTTACCTTGGCAAAAATGTAAAAGCAGCAAAGTGGGAGAATTAGGGTCTTGTAACCCCAACCCCTTTATTTGACCACTACCTCAAGTATGGCATATAAAACTGAACAAAACAAATGGGATACTCTAAGGGCGCTTCACACCTGACATGTTTGGTCAGGGCCACAAAAACACTGGCTTGCTTTTAGAAGAGAGTTTATTTGATTTGGTGTGGCGTGAAAGCTCACACCAACGCTGGGACCAAAGAACCGAACTCTTGTCTGTTTGACATCTCTGTCCCCTTCTGAGCGAACCAGAGTTCAGTTTGTGATGGATGTAAAAGCCATCCAAACCAAACAAGGCAGGTCGACCAAACAGCAGTGGATTTTAGCTTGAACCTGGTCAAGTAACACAACAGCAGGCAAGTTAGCATACTGACAATACTGAGTAGAGTGTGGCTAACGTTAGCATTAGTACTTCCAGCTTCTGAATGTATTAACAAATAAAGATACAGGTTCACACTGATTATGGTTACAAATAGCCCAGTCAACATGCAACTGCCAGCTGACGCAGCCTAAATGCAGCTTTGTGTGGCTCACTATTCTTCTGAGCTGCTTCTCCCTCAACAATGTTATTACTTGTAGCCCAGTTGTGTGTTTCCAGGTCAAAGTGCAACAACAGACTGGAAGGCAGAACCACAGGAACAGCCTCAACCACTCACAGGGTGCTAGACCACACACCATTTGGCAACTTTGGCCCACCTGACAAGTACAGTGTGAAACCCAACCAGCCCAAGTGAAAATTGCAACTGAACCAAGTCTGCCAAGTCTACATGTGAAAGCAACCCAGGCTAAAGGCAATCCTCAACTGCAGAAACCAGCGGAAGGGATTATTATCATCACGGTAGTGGCCTTCTTCTTCCTCTTGGGCCAAGTTTCCAAACCTTGTTAGCCTTTGTTTTAGGCCAACGTTCCAGGGAAATGTTGCCATGCATTACCAGACCATGTTTTTCTTTTCTGATCTTGACCAATGTAAACAGTCCAGTCAAAAACTTCAGGGGCAAGAACGGAGTCAAGAGCAGTCAACAACTGAGCTGGTGGATGCAATAATTAGAAGGTTGGTTATCAAAGAAAACAAAAGTGTTAACATATCATCAGATGATGTCTCTGAGTATCAAAACTTATCTTCAAGAGCCAATATGTTATTTTGTTGGTGTGTTTAACATGTCTGCTCTGTGTGAGAGGGCACATCTGTGACCAAGACCAAAGTCTACAGCTTCAGGACTTCACCTTCTCGCCGTATTTACAGCCGCAGTGGCTGCTTGAAACAACTTGTTCCACTTGGCGAAGTAGATCCACCAGTCTACTGTTGTTTAGTCTTCAGTTTAGGCACATAAGCATGAAATAACAAGCCCAGTACATAGAAATGCTAGAATAAATGCAGTTGTTGAAAATATGGTGCTGAACTGACCACAAAATGCTTGTTAATAAGTGTCGGTGCATTGTTTAAACAGGGTCAAAGGCTACACAGATAAAAACAAAAGGGGGCAGCCCAACTTTCACAGGCTGTAAGTCTGCTATCAACAGCAATTCTTGCTGGCTGAGAGCTCAAACACCATCAAACAGGTACTAATGGTGCAAGCCAACATGGCGAAAGTTTAACACAACACAATTTAAATCAAAGGACAGTAATAACTTCCCCCGAAGACACCAAGGAACTGCTTGAATCCCAGGTCAACGTTTAGCTCAGAGTTTACAGTAAAGAACAACGGACAAAGTAAACCAATGTCACATCATAATACAAGAAGTGACAACATAAGTCCTTAAATTCTTTGCACACTCTTTCACTGGTTTGGTTTCTGGAGCCCTTCTGACAGAAGAGGAGACTGACCAGTGCTACAAGAACTCTCATACTCAAAACTCAGGAGGAGAAATATCTAAAGGATAATAAAAAAAATTGTGAGGAGGTGGAACAACCTACCAGATGGTAAACAGTCAAACTTCTCAGCAACAGAGGCATTGAAAAGCTAAAACTGCCAAAACGCATGCTTCCATCCTTCAAACACCTGCCGTGTAAGGTTCAACACACCTCTATTTTTAGCTGCTGTTTTAGCCTGACCTGTGTTCAGCTAATGGACCTTATAGACCTTGAAATGTTGAGAAGTTACACAGCATGAAAGAAGAATTTCACAACTAACCGCAACCAGTTTAGAGTCTTGGAGGACATCAGTCATTGATGTTGGAGGGTTTGTGAGGGAAGAAGACAGGCAGGGAGAGACTGAGAACACCAATAACTGTAAAGTATCGAGTGTGTATTCTTTTGCAGCTTTCAAGGTTGTGCGTGCATATAAATACTTCCTCATAATGTATGTATATGCATGTGCGTTCAAGAGGGAAAGAGGAGAAGGCCTTGAAAAATTGATGAACCACATAACATAAGTCGTTTTTCGATGCAGTCAAGTGCATTGCATTTACCTCGCTGTATTGATGCAATATGAGTCCAACTGTGTTAAGTGCAAAAACACATCACCTCATTTATGATCAACAAGCTGGACCTCCTATGAGACAACAGGGCAGGAAACTGCCAGACACCTACAGGCCGTCTACAAAAGCCTTCACGTCAGGGTCTGAATTGAAACACTTTTTGTTTCTTTTGCATTCATCAAGTGAGCATCACAAGCGCTCACGAGACGCTCGAATTATGGGATATTCTTCTAATTTTTGGACAAGTTATTGCACCAAAATAGATAAACTCATCATGTCTGAAACAAGTGAAAGAAAACAAATACTTGATCCAGACAAGCGAGTCAGTGCTGTGCAAGTGGACTAAATATGGCAATTTAAGTGACATAAAGGGCATTAATAGTAAACCCTTTCTAAATTTTCTTTACAATTCTTTCAAAAAATATGCTCTTCTATATAATTCCAGACTGGGTGGTATTAAGGTACATCACATTTAATTTGACAAAAACAGACAAACCTTTAAAAGCGAAGTTCTGAATGTTTTTTAGTGGGGTAATAGTTATTTTGCATTTGCCTCAGTGTTGGCTACAGTGACAGAGATCAGCTCTTAGTCTGTACAGCAAATGCCAGAATGAAAGCTACAGCTATTTACTGCTGCAGATGGGGCTTCAAGGCGAAAACCAGAAACAAAACAGTGTAGGGTGCTTGCATGCTATATTTGGGAAAAAAAAAAAAAACTTTTCCACTACTGAGTCACTCTGTTTAGGCACTACCTCATTACATGGCACAACCTCTCGTGTCCTTCCGCCAGGGAGCTAGCAACCACAACTAAATAAGACAAATGGGCAATTTTGCATCCAACAAGATGACACTTTACTTGGTATATTTGGGAATACTTATGTGCACTTGAGTACACGTTGGAAAAACTTGTGTGGATGGACGTCAACAGGTTAGAATCAAAAATGGATTTAAGTGCTACGGGATAAGAGCAAAAAACACGTACACTCTGAGTACTTGGTGAAGACACAAAAACTGTTTTAAAAGGGAAAAAGGTTTGCACACCGAACTTGCTTCAATGTCAATTTGATGAGGACTATCACCACAGATGTGACGTTGAAGGTCCTAGCACTTAATCAGACTTTAAGATGCTAAAAGAAAGATAAACATGCATGTTTCTGGCAGAAGAGATTCTCAGTGATGACGTGAGCATTTGGGTAGAGAACTAACAGCTTCTCTGCAATAAGAACTGCTAAAAAAAAAAAGTACTGCCTTTTTTAAAGGAGAAATCCAACAGATGCAATAAACAATGGGAGTCTTTAAATGGAGACCCCCATTGTTGATTGACCAATGACTTAGAGAACAAAATAGGAAACTGCTATGATAACCGGGTGACAATGATAAAATGTCTGCGAAAGTGAGACCCCGGCTTGACCAGTACACTTCTGGTAGAGGTAGTGCCCAAACAAAGCAGCTTGATAGTTCAGAATTCAAAAAGATGTATACAAACCTTGTTTTCAGGAGATATGTTAATGAACAACAGGAGAGTAGAGGTAAAAATGGTTGATTTTAAACTAACTCATCTTTTTCTCTGCTGTTTTATTTTTTAATTTACATTTTTTGGAATGAAAACCAAAGTTTTCGAACTGTTCTGCCGATTGATTTGTGATTATACACCAATAAAAAATGGGGGCAGGACAAGATAAGTTTGGATTCTTCCTATTCTATTCTAACATCCAACAGCATTATTATCTAAAGAATTTCTGTAGATAATGTTGTCAATTTTTGCTGATTTTTTTAAATATTAATTATTATTCCTTTGTTCAAAATAAAGTTTATCCAATCCAATTGAATGGTGAAAAGTAAGTTGTTGTGAATGAGTTCTGTATGGCATGCAACCATCATACGCTGTTGTTGTGGCTTGTTTTCACCTCTAAATTACAAGAGCGCAGCAGTATGTAGCTCTAGCTTACATGCCATCTCTTATTGGACAGATGCAGAGCTGATCTCAGTTACTGTGGCTATTGCTTCGGCCAATGTCATATACCGTAAACAAGCCCACATCAAAAATCCTGAACTATCCCTTTAAGCTAAAGTTAAGAGAGTCTAAGGTGGCATCTCTGGTATGACTATTTCTAGCATGAATGGCATCAACTTCATAACATCTGATCTCCTATGGCTTAGGGGAAGAGGGATCATTAGAGGTGGTACTTGGGGGAGGGGAGGAGGCCTCCTCGGGGTTCGCTGAGGGCGAGGCGGGGCCGGAGGCAGGAGAGGGGAACTCTTTAATGGTGACGGTTACGAGGTTGGTGGTGACATCAGTGACCACAACGTCCTTGCAGCTTGGGGCCATTTCAGGATGCCAGTCTGGGTCTCCTTCAGCGGGCACCCTTTGGGGTCCACTTGGGGCAGAGCTCTCATCTCCTGGGGCAGCAGAGGGAGGGGGGGCTGGCAGCTGATGCTTGGCTTTGTGTTGGCGAGGATTCCTCCCTGAACAGCTCTCTCCTTCATCTTCCAGGGATGAAGAGGGTGAGGAGGGGAGGAAAGGAGACCCTGACGCAGTAGGATCTGCTTCTAAGGATTGGGTGCGAGCAGGTGGCTTGGTGCTCTGAGTCTCTGTTTTAGGTGTACTAGACTTTGGCCCCTCTGCTGGAAAACCGGACCCTGTAGATGTCTGGGTTTTAGCAGCTGCTGCGTTGGTGGGGGATTTTCCTTCAGAGCCGCTGGAGCTGGAAGGAGAAGGAGGCGACTGGTACTGGGAGGATGAGGAGTTGGGGTTTCGGGCCCCTGTGCTGGAGCCTGGCCCTGTATGAGGGCCAAAAGAATGAGGACCACCACACTGCAGCCCAAACGGCTTCCCGTACATGGGGAACCCAAGCATCTTCATAGGAGGCTGGAAAGGTCTATAGGGCGCCTCACCCTTCTTCCCAATGATGCGGTTCCGTGAGGGGATGTTTTGGCGTCCCGCTGGGGCATTCCTGCTGCCTGCAGCTGTGCCCCCCCGCCCCGCCTTATCAATGACCTTCAAGTTGAGGATGATCCGACCCCTCTTCACTTCCCGAGGTTTGACCCGACGGTTAAGGATGCGGACGGTTTCGGAGAAAGGGGAGACATGGGGGCGGGAAGGGAAGCCACCAGGGCTAGTAAAGGGAGGCGCTAAGGGGTCTGAGCGGGGGAGAGGGCGCCGGGACATCCGATGGCAGCGGTGAATGTCCTTCTTCAGCTTGTGGGTGGCAGCAAGGGAATTGAGTTTGGGAGAAGGTGCTACATTAGATGATGAAGAGGAGGGTGCTAAGTGGTGAGGGGGGTTGGACAAAGAGGGGGAGGGTGTCGCTCTGCTGGACGTGGACGCAGAGGAGCGTGCTGTGGTCTGCCGGGCGTTTGAGGCTCTGCTGCTGTTTCCTCCTCTCTGACCCCGGGGTTGCTGTACATGGTGAAAGAAAATAATGCTGACATTATGATAGTGTTTCCTCTTTAGTCCAGTTTGATCTGACATCATTTCCATGGAAGTTGAACCCTACCAATAATCAGCCCCAAAAGCCTTAATTTTCCAATCCAATTTTGGCTGTAAAACACTTTAAAGCCGCATTATGTAAGATTCTGGCTTTCAGCTCTCGAGGGCCCTCTGTGGTCGTTAAGTGTATCTGCAGTGTTGTACACCAACATGCATTTGCTGACAAACAGAGGGAGGAGAAGCGAGCCAACAGGACAAATGAACCATGTGAACTGATAAGGTACAGGCTGATCATGTCTCTTTTTGATAAAACGTCATGTACTAACAAGTCCAAAAATAACAGGGCCAAATCAGCATTGGTCGGACATCCCTCCTCGTATTTTAGCTCACACCAGCGTGTCAGCGATGGGCCAATGTTTATCCCTGTCTGGATATTTAGGATGTTCCTCTACCACTTTCCATTTTCATCTCTTACAATAAACTTTTCTTTTCTTTGGGTTTTTTCGTTTCTTCCACCATGATAACGTCATTATGTTTTGCTTTCTTCTTGTTGTTTAACGGCGGGTAGCATCCAATGTCAGAGGAGCATTACCGCCACCCCCTATGCATGAGTGTGAGCCAGAGGTCCCGGTTTTATTTTGGAAAATAAGTGAAAATTTACTTTAAACTAAATTCTGTTCACTAAATCTGATTTAAAAATTCCAAAACTTCTTTAAAATTTCCTTTTCCCAACGTTTCGCTTTCACCTTGAGGGGGAAGTGACTTCTGCCGGAAAGCAGTCAAAGCAGTAAATATTTGTAGTTTTTAGTGTGGAATTGTTCTTACCATCCACACTGAAGTTACATAGTGCCAGTGAAGGCGATAGAGACTCCTTCAGACCATGACAGAGGTGTCATTTAACCTGTTGTAAGGTGATGTACTATCACAATGACTCTAGAAATATTACATTAGGGTGGAAAAAAATACTTGGAATTGGTTTAAAAAAAACAACCACAGTGGACCAAAGTGCTACAGAAGAAATGTTACTTCAATGTAAAGGAAATGTGTAAACGCTGTGTCAAAGTTTTATCATGTTTTTATTATTTGTTGTGTCATCCCTTCACATTCTAACATTTGATGAAAACAGCGATTGAAATGAGTAACACACAGAACCACATACACAGGTCCCACGGTTATCTGCGCCGCTGTGGTTTTTCACTGCTATTGCTTTTGCTTTCTATTAAACTGAGCAGATCAAGCCACATTTCTTAATGACTTTGACAACTGTATTCAAAGACAGTCCGTTTACATGTACAGTCGAGTCAAGCAACAACTATAGCTCAATCAGGGTTTTTAACTGGACTTAGGGCTGAGAAATATATTGATTAATGGATTAATTCACCTTATATTCTGCAGAAGATGTAAAATGAAAATTTTATTTTTTTCTCTCAGCTTTCTCCAATCATAGGTTGTTGCAATATTTGAAATCATAATTAGTGAAAATGTACAGTTTTTGTGGCAGTAGGCCTTTTCAGTTTGCACACGCACATGCTTAGGTTTGCATATGTTCTTTACATTACATTTTTATATTTTGATCAGAGAGCCCCACGCTAATATACTGAGAGATTAACTCAGCCTTCAGTGTTCATGTAGACAGGCCAGCCTAGGTTTAAACTTAAGCATAATCAACATTTTATGACAAAATTACAGCATCAATTTGAACTGGTCGAGGGAAGTCTGTCATTTTTTGAACAGCCAAACTTGATTCCTACAATTACTGTCACTTGGAGGGTCTTATTTTTTGAGAGGGAAAATATTAATTCAAATGGTAAATTGAGTTTTGTGGGCAAAAAAAATCTTTTTTTTGGGGTTCATAGCTCTAACTGGACTACATTATTGATCCTTGAATACAGTACACCAGTGGGAGAAGACTTGCTATAATGACAGATGTATGCTGGACTTGACGCTAGTAAGAGCCGATATGTCGCCCATTAGCTGGTACTATTACATAAAATTCTGGCTGCTAACAAGTTAGCTGAAACACATTAGTTGTCTGTTGAAAGGTTGAGAACATAAACACCAATTTTTCTTCTTGCTTGTAAAAATACCAACTTAAGATGTCACACAAAATGAAAATAATACTTGTAGTTGTGTGCCACAAAGGCTGTCACTATTTTAGATTTTCACCCCACTATTATCATGGACATTTTAATAATGAAGTAAAATTTCTGATTTATTTTTTTGCATTTTATGGCTTTTATTGGACAGGGCAGAGAGAGACAGTGGAAGTGTCTGTTTAAGAGTGAGAGAGAGCAGAACAGGACACTTGATAAATGGGCCTCAGGCAGGAACAGAACCTGGGCTGGTCGAAGCGTGTATGAGACGAGCCTGGTTCCTTACCCCTCTGCAAAACCAGCACCCCATAATTTATGAGATTTATAGAATTTTTAAAGATGAATTCTTTCTTTGCCAAGTTAATTCACAGCTATTTTTGTTTCTTACTTTGAAAATAAAGGCATTTGACAAGAGTTAAAGGTGAGGAGGGTTTTTTTTAATTTTATTTGTGCACTTTGTGCCTTTATTGAGAGAGACCGTGGATAGTCTTGTGAACGGGGGTGAGAGTTTGGGGAGGACACTGCAAAATGGCCAGAGGCTGGATTTGAACCCAGGCTGGGAGAAGCATGTTGCTTACCACTCTGCCAAACCAGCACCCTGAGAGAAGCTTTATTGAGAAAATCTCTTTGGAAATCTTGTTAATCATTGTCGGAGCTTTGCTGTGCATAAGTTTAGTGGCCTGTTTGTTTCTTCTGCTGAGAATTTCCGGCTCAACAACCGGGACATTGGCTCAAACTCACGTACATCTAACGGCTGATATATAATTAAAACTGAGATGTAATTGTAACGTCTCTTGCCCTTGATCAAGCTGAACTGCATCGATATATACAGCACACACTCCATGCCAAGGCTTAAAAATGGATGACACTTTGTGATGTGAACACACTGACTTAATGTTTTTGTTTGCATACATACTCACATAAGAGAGAACACACTGCAACAACACTGAACATGTAGTGAACGCTGCAACACCTAGTGTGTGTGCGCGTTTTTGTGCTTCACTCTGTTTGTGTCAGAGAAATCCCTCTGCTGTGCTGCTTGTATTCGCCAATCAACATGGCTTGAAGGTTGAGCAGTCCTATATACAGCAAATAGTCACATAGTATTACTGTATGCCAGTTCTTTTAGAAGGTGGTTATTGTCCATACTGGTGTTTTGCAACATCCACATGTGCAGTAATAACTGCTTGTATAATGCCCAATCACTGTTTTCAACTGAGTCCACAAGCTGTTTTTTTAATGTGATTGTTTTTGATTATCCATGTATGAGTCTTCATTTGTTTTGCGGTTTCTTTGCTGCTTTCTTGTCTTGAATCTCATGCTTACAGTATCAGTTTATAATGGACTTTATATTCACAGGTATTGTGCTCTGTTGTATTTTATCAAATACTGATTAAGACTTATACACTGGTTATCATTCTGAAAGTAAAAAAAAAAGAAAATCTTTACCTTTACAAATAAGTTTTTGGGCTTTGGCCCCCTTTTCTTCGGCCCGTGCAGTTCCCTGTCTCGTTCCCTACAAAAAAGAATAAGAGACTGTTAAAACAATTCAAACTGCAGAAGTAAAGAGAGTCTAAAAAAAGAACAATGCAATGAGAACAAATTTAACACATCAGGAAAAAGACTGCAAAGACAGCTGTATGAAAGAAGAGCAGTCAGTCACAGAGAACATTTAAACCACGTCTGAACCCCGTTGGATCTTCACGTATCCGTTTCAGTATCTGTTTGATGTATTTTAGGTTTTGTCTTTTTTTATGGTGTCGATTTTAGCTTCCTGTCCATCTGAATGCACAGTAAACATTCTCTGTGAACAGCAAAAAGGCTTTCAAGTGGTCTGACAGCAGGCATAAAAACCTTCAGTTCAGATGGCTGTTTTTACAACCAGGAAGAGAAGCAGAGGAAGAATGTAAAGACACTTGAGAGTCAAAAGAAGAGGCATGCACTTAAAGCAAGACATATGTGTTAGGTTAAAACTTTGAGGACATAATGGACTTGAATGAATGTTTTAAAGGAGCAAACCAACATCCTCATCACACCTTACTGTGTAATGCAGATTTTTGATTTTTAAAGCTGTACACAAAGAGTTTAAATCAACAATGTTCTCCTGTTACTTACTTTTGCTCAAAGCCAATTATCAGCCTGTCATCCAGGATATTCTCCTCCGGCTCCCACGTGCTGTGCCTAACCAAGAATGAAGAAAACACACTTAAAAAAAATACAATCCCCACTCTCAAGCTAATCATACAATTGTATTTACTCCACAAGTCTTATTAAAGTATTGGTCAATAAATTTAGTACAACACAGTCCAAATCATTCTTCATAGAGAGGACGTGCAAGTTTCCACTGAAGTCAAAGTCAGGAGCAGCACTTACTTCATTGCCCATCCTTTCCATTTCACCAAGTATTCAAGTCTTCCCTGAAAGAATGAAGCAGAAAGTGGATCATGAAAGCAGCACTCAGACTCCAAATGTTTTTTAATTGAGTCAATTTGTTGTGATCACCGCTCTACAGTTCAGAATTGAGTCTGAAGTTCTGTACAAGTAAAAGTTAATGGAAGATTTGTTGTGTCCTTAAGTAAAGCAGTAAAAAAATCCTTCATCCTAATGCAACATAACTTCATTTAATTGACTTGTTTTGCTCTGCAGTTTCAACATCTATTAGATAAGTCTGGTTGGTGTCATGCTTAAATTGAATTAGGTTTTGAAGTCCAAGTAGAGCAGCTAGTTTAGAGATTTATTCTCATTTGATTAGATCAGCTCGTCTCCTCTGATCTGGACGCATGTTAGGCTGTCTTTGGAGCAAGAATCCAGAAAAACTCAACATGGTAAAGACAACATGCTGACGTTCTTAACAGAGCATCAAAATGGGAAGAAAAGGAGACTTCAGTGACTTTGAATAAGGCATGGTTGTTACCTCCACCAAGGCTATGATTTTTGCCCGAGTTTGCTTGTTTGTTAGCAAGATTATGTAAAAACTGCTGGATGGATTTTGCAAACATTTTCAGGAGATGTTGGGAATAGAGTTGACTGATACTGCCGAAAATGCTGGAATTGATATCGGCAACTACTGGAGTCCAAGCAGCAACCGATACCACATGATGTATTAAATTGGTAATCTATTTACCAGTTAGCACCATTAAACTCTGGCACAGTTCTTCTTCACCGCTCTTAAAATGTTAGTGTTGAGCTTGAGTTTGCTGTATTTATTGTTTTACAAAGGGTTTAACCTGAGTCAGGCCTTACCACTATGATAACCATATCACAGTCATACAGGCGTAGTATATTTTTTTATAACATTGTGTTGTCGGATCAGTCCTCCGCATTGGCCAATACCTACAGCCCAAGTATCAGTATCGAGAGGGGAAAAAATGGTATTGGGACATCTCTAGTTGGGAATGGCCTGACTTAAAAATGATTCAATTTTGGTGCAAACAATCATTTTTGCTCATTAACTAACCAACTAATAATGATATAAACATGATCCTGAGTGCTAGGTGTTGGTTTTCAGGGTGAATCATGTTGTGATGGAAACTATAATGTAACTATTGCTTATAGATGTAACAGCATTATGTGAGCTAACATGGTGGAGGATTTTCAACCTATTTCACTAGTCCATCTGAGTGGGCCACAAACAGACCTTGGGACTCAGCAGAACTTTTTAAAAGCATAACCAGCAGGCGATAAAGCAATAAGATCAGAGATTTGAGTAATACCTACTAACCAAACTAAGGTTTTGAACTCCTGTCCCGGCTGGCACCTTAACCCTGACAGATAAACTTGAGGGACACAGTTTTTGCATATTTTTGTTTAAAAAATGTTTGGTGAAGTCTCATAGTTGCCTCTAAAAGTAAATACTTCTTTGGTGTTCTTTTTGGCCAGCTTTAAGGGTTTTCTCTGATCTAAGCTAGAAGTATTTGTTTATTTAGTTCCCTCTTGCATGGTATCCTACATTTGAGAAAGTCTACCCTCACCTTAGGTACTCTGCAACTGTGAAGATGTAGCATCCAAACAGAAGTGAAAACAACCAAATTAAGATGCTGATCTAATAATTTGGAGCCTTTGCAACCCAATGTGAGGTGATAAAATAGTGTCTAACAAAAGTCACTTAGCAACTGTGGCTGGGGAACCTCCTTCGGGGATCAGAAGATGATATGTGGACAGACTTGTGTTTTGTCTGCTGAAACCTTTAATGTGGGAGCCTCACAGTCCCCCACAGGCAATAAAAAGCAGGCTGTGGTCGTGTAGCTTTAGCAACCACTGGCAGAAAACCCGGGCCCCTCCATTTCACAGCACGGCCCTCCTCTGTTTCCCCGGGCTGCCTTGTTCTGCAGCTAGCCCCTTCTTTGTGTCGCTGGTTTTATTGCCCTGCTAATGCCTCCACATACGAGCCATGACTGATAGCCTCGCTTGTTAGCTTTTAGCTAGCTCTGGCTTTAAAAGTAAAGGCATCCGCCAGCCAGCAAGGCCTCTGCGAGGCTGCACAGGCGAGAGTAGGCAGAGCCGTGATGACCGCGGTAACATCTGCGGGAATCGAACCAACACGCGGGACGGCAGAGGTTAAGGGGCTCACCTTACGAGTGCGGCGTTTCAGTATGGCTTCCGCGGCGAAAACGCGATCTCCCACCGCCGACAGCTCCATCTTTCGTGGCCGTAATAAGCTACCTGTCTGTGCTTTCCTCCCTCCAGACGTCAGGCTCTCTGCTGTGAGCTCAGGCCAACCACAGACAAACTGTGTGAGAGACAGCAGACACACAGACACAGGCACACACACACCGCTACAACAGCAGCAGAGCAGCGGCAGAGGAGTTAGCTGTCACGTGGCCGGGGTCAGCCCCCTTCTGTCGTCTTGGTAACGGTGAAGACACTCGCGAGGGATGCAAAGAACCGCGCGCTACTTTGAGCTCTTCTCTGTGTTTGAAGAGGCGGCGCCATGATGGCTCCCCTAAAACAACAGTAAAACTTAAGAGGTCTGTTTGAACAAAAAATGTGTTAATTAGTATTTATGCCTTTATGAAAAGTACATGTAAAGAAACTATAGAAAATTGAACTAAATGAAAAGTACAGCTACTTTGATTCAGTCTTACTAAAGTAGGCTACAAGTGAAAGTAGCAAGAATTTGATTTAAGTTGAATAAGGAAGTGAAAAATAATGTCTCTGTCCAGGTTGATGATATTGCGGTGACTTGACAAGGTTCCTGTCAATTGCTTGATTAATAAAAAAAATCAGGCACTGCCTCAAGCACTGGGGTGGGCAACATAAGAGGGCTGCATCCATTTTTTCAGTGCCTGAGGGTCGCACTGTTTTTATTGTGCACTCTGAAAGAAGAAAAAAATATATATAGCACACAAAAATAGCTTCAAAGGGGTTTTATACCAACATTAATATATATTTTAACTGAAACAATTAAAAAATCACAATTTCATGACCAGGACACACAGCCAAAGACAAGCTTCTTTTTAATGCAAGAACAATTAATGTTTACCAGCTTTTATAGCACAAATATATTACCTTCACCATTGTTTCCAAATAGAAGTTTTGAGATTTCCCAAAACCTGAAGTACACCAAGTGTCCATTTGAGGCTGGCTCCAGAAACCTTAAAGCCACATGATTATGTGCAGAGTAAATATGTTTTTACAGCCTATAAACACATCTTTACAGCCTGGTTCAAAAAATTGTGCAAAAATAATACATCTATGTGCTGTCACCGTGAGAAGGTTGAATTTGTTTTTCTTTATTGAGGATTTATTAACGAGTATTTCTGGTTTTGGAAACGTGGTGTTTCTACAGACAGGATTAAGTCCTGCCTCAACATGACCTCTGTCTGTGACAACATTGAGCTTAAGTTCAGGTAGGATGTGCAATATGGCAGAGTCCATTGGAGCAGTGTATCTCAGCTGTTTTCCTGCTGAGGCACCAAAAAGATGTGAAAAAATATCAGGTTAGATAAATCTTCATAAAACAAGGGTCATTTTCACCTACCACCTTTGGATGTTGGTGAACTCCATTGTTTTTTAAATAGTCCATAACTCTAAATTGCAATTAATGGGAAGCCTGAGTCGTAACAATGCATGCAACTTTAATATTACTGATATCATAGGAAGCTTGCAAATGTCTTCACTTATTGTTAATGCTGTCTGTTTGAAGCAATACAATTATAATTTTATCATATGTCAACACTGGAGTACCACTGCATAACGGAGTTCCTGCCGTCATCTTGCTTGTAATTCCTTCCTCTTTCATATCTGGATGGATGCTGATGCTGGAAGGATCCTGATTGGGCCGTCCCACGTTGGGCTGCTTAATCATTGCAGATTGGAGCTTGGCAAGAAGAATCCACCAGACCACAGCAGCTCAGGCTGATCCATCTGCATAAGGATAATATTTCTCTGATTCACTTGCCCTTTTTCACAACATTAAAAGAAAGAAATTGATCCAGTAAAAAATGGGACCTTTGAGACTTTGAAACGGAGCTGAGATGTCAATTTCACTTTCAACTAAAATCCTAATAAATCAAAAATTTCCATAAATTTTAGCATATATGTTTTTTTGTATCTCATTTGGTACATTAGGTGGTTTTGGCAACTGATAATCCATTTGAGGACATTTTTATCATTTATGTGATTGTATTCAGATGTTTGTTTCAGTAATTTTTTGGATCATTTTGATTAAATACTGGTATCATTCATCTGCAACCAAAATATACCAATTACACAAATACAGTTGTTAAAGAGTGGACAAAAGCACAACACGATATGTGGCTCATCCTTTGTTGACTCTGGATAATCCTGTTCAGATATGGAAAGGCTTAAATTGAAACTGAAACTAGATTACCATCATAGCCTTCTATAGACCCTTCTATTGTCCCAAAATACTTAATTCAGCATAAATTTTCAAAGTCTGCCTCTAATTAATTTATGTGTTGCCTCTATAACTAATGTTATATTCTTGCAACTGTTCCTCTATTAGTTTCTGTTAGTTATTCATGTGGAAAATATGTGGCAATTAATAAAATTTGTGAAAAGCTATTGCAAAAACCTTGTTGTTCCCTCCACACTCAATTTTAATTTTCTCTGTATTTATTTTTATAACTATCATTGCTTATTTATTATTTTTATTCTTGACTAACTGTTGAATTTTAGGTGTTTATGTGCTGACCCGTGTGGTTGTTGTTGTTGATAATAATAATAATAATAATAATAATAATAATAATAATAATAATAATAATAATAATAAAACTCCCTCAGGCCAATTAGGATTCCATTTGAAGTTTAGCATAAAAGATAGATATAAACAAAAGTATATTAATATAAATAAAATATGGCTACAAGCTGGTTACTGAGAATCCTTCTTTAGCTTTGAGCCTTGAAATGACTTACTCCGTCCCTGGATATTTATATAAAACCTTGTAATTGAAAATATGCTCAGTCTCATGTCCTGCCGGTGGGACTTTCCTGTGATAAAACCACCGACCATATCCGTTTTAAATTGCCCCACCCCTTTTACCTAGCAACGCTTGACTCCTGAACTCTGATTGGAGTGCCGTACGTCACTCCAGATTAACAGCACGTTTGGTTGCAGCGTGGCGGTGGTTGATGTAGCTGTCAGAAGTCAGATAACACAGAGGGGAGCTAGCAGGTAAGTGCGGACTGCCGGCTGCTGGATGCTTTTATTCGACTTAATAGGATTATCTTTTCATGAGGGACAGCTTAAGGGGGCAGCAGTATTGTGAATTAAAGGTAAAATAAATATTAATTTGTAGACAGTTTCGGTTTCACTGTGGCTTTAATGGAGGGTGTTATGTCATTGAATGAGTGTCTATGAACTCGTGAGCGGTGTGAATGGAGCTGCTTGTTCTTCATTTAAAGACACTTTAACTGCAAGGTAACAGGGTTTTAGAGTGTGTTTTCTCAGATAGTTCAGAGCTTATATCTGTTTAACCGTAGGTGTTTAAAGTCCACAATGTCAGTATAACAAGCTGTAGTTTGGAGATGCTGTGTGTTTGTTTATTGTGCAGATTGTTACTCCACTAACACAGATAGATCAGAGAAGACTGTAAACAGCTATTATGTGTAATATACCTGTTGAAACTGAATGGGGTTTACATTCTCTCGTGGGGGCTTAATTAATCATTCATTGATCCTGAAAGCAATCCTTTAGACTGCTGAATAGAGAAGCCAGAGAGGACGAGCCATTCCTACATGAGCTTTCTCAAACTCTTTTCTGACAGCATGAAGGGCTGAGCACTTCATTAATGTTTCATAGCAGGCCTGAATTTGTCACAATGCATTAGTGGAGTGTGTGTTGGCGAGAATCTGTAGACGTGGTATGAATTGTAATGCAGAGCTGATAATATACCATGGAATACATTGATACAAGCAGCATTGATAATGTGTATATGAAATATTTAACTAGAAAGCACTTGGAGAGCGCAAACCACCATCAAGGTAGCTCACATCATGCTGTTACATCTATAAGCAATAGCTTAATTATGAAGTTACCATCATAGTATAACTCCTTGACCCTGAAAATCATAATCTAGCTCTCAGAATCATGTTGATATTATTGTAAGTTAGACAATTATTGAGCAGAAATGATTGTTACCAAATGGAGGTTGTCTGGATCACCACCAAAATCAAATCATTATTAAGTCGGGCCATGACCAAGACCTCGTGTAGGTTTCTGCAAAATCTGCCCTATAGTCTTTGTGTGATCTTACAAACAGACAAACTGATGGACAAACAAAAAAACAAAACCCCCCAGGCCGATCCAATATCCCATATGTTGCTAATAGAGAAAAGTAGATCTACCAAACTCAATTAGAACCCGTAACAACATTTAATTTCGATGGTTTTGTTTAATTTTCATTGTATGGTGGTGGTGCAGTAGGTAGTACACATGCCTCACAGCAGGGAGGGCCTTTCTTTGTGGAGTTTACATGTTCATGACTTTTCTTTGGGCACTCTGACTTCCTCCCACAAACACATAATGGATGGATGGATTATTGAATTTTTCCCCCGTTAAAGCCATTAGACACACACAATCTTCAATCTGTTGATGTAATAAAAGACAGAATTAAAGATCTAATGGGCAGATTTAAAGTCACGTTTGCATTTTCTAACTAATGTAGCCTAATGATAAATGTAACTCATGGCTCTAAGAGATGAAGACTGAATCAATGTAGACACACAACACTTTTAATTTGCTTGAATATCTTACTCATATTGATAAGTAATGGAGTGAACAGAAGACAGTTAGACACATTGAGTCTTGCAAATCAGTGGGATTCTCCTGATTTACATAAATTATAGATTAGTAAAAAAGTCCACCCTTTGTGTCAGACAAAGACCAAACCATTTGGTCTTAATGATCTACAAGAAAAATCTAAAAAGAAGTTGGTGACCCAATATAAGAGCATGGTACCTGCAACATGGATAAACTCAATTGTCTGTCACTGTGATCGAATCAATAAAATACATATAACTGAGAAACAAATCAAATGACTGAATTTAAGCTGCCAACTTGTGGCTGGAGGCGTGGTGGAAAGGCGCTTTGGGTAGTCCAGATAAGAAAAGTACTTAGTTAGCTCAAGTCTATTTAAAGAAAATCTTTCAGCATACTTGTATATCGATATTTTTACACCTCTGTTTCCTTCTGAGCTAGCACGCATTTCACCGGTTGTCCATGTCCACAAAAGTAACTCAGGGGGCTTTGACACCTGTTTTCTGTTTTCTGTTTGAACCGAACCAAAATTATAGATGTGAAACCTCCCCTGGACCTTGGTCTGGACCAAACAACTGTACTTTGGTCTGACCAAAAGAGGTGGTCTCGGTCCGGACTAAATGGAACCACAGTCTTGTTTGTACCAAGTGTGAAAGCATTATTTTGAAAGGTTCCTTCAGATCAATGACAGGACGTTACGACCTGACTACCTGAAAAAGTAAATCTGTCATCAAACAATTTTTTTTTCTTTTTTTATTTAACCTTTATTTAACCGGGTTGGTCCCATTGAGATTAAAAACCTCTTTTTCAAGGGAGACCCAGCCAAGACAGGCAGCAGCAAAAACACAAAGTTGCATACAGGTACAAAAAGGACGAAACAAGTTACAAGCACGTCATTTTGGATTAAAAACAGAGACATCTATGAGCCATATCACAGCTTAGCTAAAAACATCGGCATTGCATAGAATCTGCTTCCATGTCTTTCATTTTCGATTTGAAAACATTTAAGGACACCAGCTCCTTGAGCTTCAGTTCATTCTGCAAAACATTCCAGTCTGATGGGGCAGAGTACCCAAAAGCCCTTTTCCCAATTTCAGTTCGTGCGTTTGGGACAGAGAGCATGATAAGGTCCTGTGAACGCAAGGAATACTGTCCGGTAGTTCTTTGCATAATAAAAACACATAAATGGGGGGAAGCAGACCAAGAATTGCCTTATAAATGAAAGTGTACCAGTGTATTGCCCTACGGGTCACCAAAGTGGGCCATCCAACACGAGTGTACAACTCACTGATGAGTCAGAGGTTTAGAGTTGGTAATGAACCTCAAAGATGCATGGTAGGCAGTATCTACCATGTGAAAACACTGTGCAGCACATGAGCAGCGCAAGCAGGCAAGCATGGGAAGACGAGACCAAATGTCTGATAGATATTTTGTTAGATATCAGATTGTCGTCAAATTTGGTCCAGCTTATGTACAGCTCTTCAAGTTTTCGCTGTTGATAGTCGAAAATGAACAATAACATAAATGATGATTTTATTCATGTTTACAACATTCAAAACATGTGGTATTCAACATGTTGACGTCAGACGGCCATCAGCCAAATGACCAATCTCTTTAAACAGAGACGCAAAGCACATTTTTGATGACGATATCATGTAGGTTAGTCATGTAAAGTCTGTTAGTCAGTTTGCAATGATGACAGACTGCAACCCAAACAGACTGAACCAAATGGACCTTGCCTCAGACCTTGGTCCAGACTTTCAGGTGGGAAAAACTCCATTATACATGTTTCAGGAAAAAGCACTAATGGTTCCAAAGACAGTCTTTTGTTAGTTATGATCAAGCAGGACCTTAAAGGAAAGACGGTGTATAGAAACAACAGTACGATTTTTAGCAAATATTGCCGGTTCATTTCCAAACTGTCACACACTGTTGTGTGAGCCTATTGTCAAATTGTGTTTGTTCTCATCTCAGCTTCTCTGTTCATTGTTTCAGGTGGTCACGATGCAGTTCCTGGGCCGGCTGCTGGACACAGTGTCCTCTGTGTCAACCCTCTTCACAAACCCCTACAGGGTCCGGGATGTGCCGCTGGCCGACTACAGTGGAGGAGGGAAAGTGTTACTGAAGGAGGAGGGACGCTTGGTCCTGTATAAAAACAGCCACGGTCCATCATGGGACTGTCTGCTCATGTGCCCTGAGACTCCTGCTGTGACTCTGAGGTCAGTATTGGTCACTTTTGAGACAGAAGGAGAGTATTTGAGGGGGTTTCATCTGCAGAAATGAAACCGACCAAAGCTCAAAAGTGCACGTTTGCTGAATTGACAAGTCTGGTTTTCACAACCTCTACAACCGGCCAAAGTGTGAAAGTGCAAATCTGCCAAGATATACACGAGTTTCACACAATAACATGATTTTAAACATTGATACTGCACCATAGTATTGTCAAATGATATTTATACCTGTTTAAGTACCATAAAAACAACTCAAAAAGACTCAAAGAGCGCAGAACACAACAAAAAATCTGGATCACCAGATCTAGAACAGCCCCAGTATCCAGACCAAACTCAGCACATACATGGAGGTTGTTGTCCTGTATGAACACAAGTTTTGGGAACATTCTTAATATTTTCACTTTGTATGAATTATTGGAAGCCATCAATGGGAGTTCCCATTAGAAAGTTTAGTTTTTTTGTGACTTCAACTGGATTGGATCTGGATTAAATTTACCTTGATGACAGAGACATGGATTTTTCTCCTGCATTCCAGCAAAATTGTCATATGTTACTTCAAGGACAAGAAGCTTTCACACATGCTGTTCACTGGCAGTAAATAAAGAATATTTATTTTACTTTTATTTAACCAGGTTTTATTGTTTAATAAAAGGGCAGTGCTACAAATAATCAGTCATCAAAATACAGTATGTCACTGTGGTTTATTATAAGTCTCATAAGCCCCCAACAGATTCTTTGATCACTGCTGATCCTGTTGTTTCCCACAAAGAAGATTAACTCAGTGTTTTATCTTAAATCATTTAGTGTCGTCACTTATATGGCTCTTCAAAGTGAGGTCAAAAGTCCTGTATTTTTTGGAAGAGAAAACAACCAAGGTCCGTCGTGGGACTGTCTGCTCGATTTCCTGTTTGTTTGTTGGTTGTTTGATGTTTGATTGGATTGGATGGTTGGTTTCTTTCAAACACTGTCTACTGTCTTCTCTACTATCAGCTCAACTTTATTCAGCTTTCTTAAATTAAATTAATTTAATTATCTATTTGATACTGCTGTTTTACAGTGTTGTATAAAATCATGACTACGTTTAAAAGATGAAGTTTCGAAAAATGCTTTACCCCAGTTTACAGAGCTTTACATTATGGACCAGACACAAGTTAACCTGCCATAGTTTTGCCTTTTCACATTATGGATTGCAATACTTACATAAAAACTCTGAGGAATGAAAACAGTACAAGCAACAGAGTGAAGCCAAGGATCAGAGACAACTCTAATTACTGAAGAGTCTGTCTGAAGGTCACTTCAATCATGCAACCATAAACAGTTACATTTTACAGATTACGTAATAGCATCAGCACAACATAGAAAACATTAAGCAAATTAATATACTTCCAAATAAATACATTGGGCCCAGATATTGTAAAGTAACCCCAATGTTTTTTTTTTAAATTTAGGTTCAAAATAAGTCTTGATTATGGAAATAATATTATGATATTATTAACACAATAATACCTTTTCTTTTAGTGCTAGCATAACACTCAGATAGACCCAGAAGTATGTTGGCGCCATTTATGCAGTTAGCATGAATTTGAAATTAGCCTCGGTCCCTTTTTTCCCTCTTATATACTCCACTTCTAATCTGATTACTGTATTTTTACCCAATAGAAAGGCATGAAAAACTAGAAAATAGATATTAAAGAAGAAAAATAACTGCATGTGAAATTCTGTTTCTGCTCATTCTTTTTGTGAAATATGACAATCTGTAATTTTGTCTGGTCCTTTAGGCTTTTTCAAGTTGCCTCAGAGGAGGACGCCATGAACTGGTTTCCACAATACGCCCTCAAGCTTCGTCCTTTTTATGAGACCCTTCCTCTGAAGGCAGAGACCACGCAGCCAATTGTTGACTGCATCCGCAGCCACCCTGACTGGAGCTCCGCCCACATCGCCGTGGAAACAGGCCTGAGAGAGTGCCTCAAACATAACTATGTGCAGAGGTAAGATGGAAGAGGATTATCTCAAAGCTTATGCTCAAGACAAGATCTACACTTTAATCATCAAGTTTAAATCAGAAGCATTAAATATATTTTTCAGTAAAACCAGCAATTTTAAGCACAATGTTTTTTTGTTTCTGTGTTATGATCTAAATCAAATGAGTGATCAATGAAACCCTGCTGGACAGTTGAACATGCCGGGAAATGTGATCTTTTTTGTGAAGAAGATACACAACATACAGATATATCAGTTTTTTTCAGTGAGAACAAACGCTGGTCACACTACCAGAATAACACACTGTTATGATTCTAATAAATAAAATCATTGTGTTTGAAATCACTGCAACATAAACAGGAGCCCTATTTAAACAAAAAATGGGTTATTACCAATTGGAAATGATGGAAAATGTCCTCCTTACTGTCTGAATCATACAAAAACATTTACATATATCTTTATGTTGGGGTTGTGATCTCCTATGCTGAAAATGGAGCCAATGGGAAAGCACCAAAAACTGCAGTTCCTGTCTGCAAACAACTTTTTGTCTTTTGTTAAAAGATCATTTTAACAACCCAAATAATCATATTTATAGTCTGGCTCGTCAAACTGATTTAGCATAAGTATTTAACACATCTATTGACTCACACTATAGGGCTTGTACTCACTGTTATATTTCCAAAGATTTCTGATTTTAAATGGTTAAGGATGATATACATAATATTAAATCACACAAATTGTTAAATTATCCAAGAAAAACCTAGTATGTTGATTAACTGACTTGGTTTATTAAGAGCTAATGCTCCAGGTTAGAGCTGAATGAGAGGTGGATTATAGAGTGTAAGCCTCTTCTGCAGAGACATTAATTGTAAGTCATTGAGCACGAGACAAGCGGCTTAATGCAGCCAGAAAATATTATAAAATTATTGCCTTCCTACAGAGCATTAAACCCTTCTATTTGGTTTGAAAGAGTTTTTTTCGGCTGAATGTAAATTAATTGACACAGCTCAATCCGTTTTTCATGCAGCGTTTGGCTTCATTTCATCTCCACACTGCATGATAATCAGTTTGAATTTGCTAACAGAGATGGTCACAACATTAGAAAAAAAAAATGGACAAATTTATCTGTGATAATTCTGTTCTGATTAAAGTGCCTTGATTATGTTTTTTCAGTTTTATGTGCCCTGTGGTGTGTTTGCCAATCCTCTTCCACGTGACAGAGTATTTCCCCCTCTTCAGAGGGTGCCTGGGGTTCTCAGTGTGTGGAAAGTTTATTAGTAAAAATTATTGACCGTAAAAATGCTCTTCAAATGTGAATAAGCAAAGCAAAATCTGAAATCTTTAAAGGGATATGCCAACTTATTTTGTTTTTGTGTCTTTCCTCACTCCTGAGTCCATGACAAGCAGATAGACACAATCTTTTAGACTTTGTGCGCAGTAACAAGGAAGAGGCTAATTAGCTTAGCACAGACATTCAAAGTCAATGGGAAGTGTTAGCCTGACTCTGCCTACAGTCATAAGACAAACACTTCAGTAACTCTGAACAGTCCTGTGTGCTTGTTGTGAGTTTTTTTAACCACAATATGTAATATTATCTATTTTTTGACTAAGATTGTCATTTTACTTAACTGTTTAAAGAAATACTTATGAAATTAAACTGCAGGGTGCTTGTTGACTTACTTGCAAGCACTTTCCTGGTGCTTTGCTACATATAAAAAAAGTCACAACAAGACAGTTGTGGAAAAGTTTCCTAAGTGATGACTGCAGGCAGAGTCAGGCTGACGCTACCCAGTGAATTAGAGTGTTTATTTTTTTGTCATGGACTCGAAGTGAGGCAAGACATGAAACAAAAAATGTTGGTGTATCCTTTTAAAGTCAACACACTGAATATGTCCTTCCATGTGTAAACTCACACAAGCATTGTTAGGAAATCATCCTTCAGGCAGATGAGGAAACACATTGCTGAAGGACTTGAGTATATTTAAATGCTTTGTGCATCGTTAACTTTATGATTCACAGCAAAGTATCAGATCTAGAAATACACATTATTTTAATGAGTTCACAACAGAACAGAGTCATTGTGTCTCTAATGTGCTTTGATATTGTTTTATTGATAAATGTGTCATTGGCTTGGTGATTCTTGTTTTGAAATGTAGGCATCTGAATACAGCCCAGTTTAGGCCTCCTGACTGTAACTAAGATTAAAATAAAGGCGGGTGAAGGAGCTTTCTGTTATTATGATCCTCCTCTGTGGAGCAAACTGCCTGCTAGGGATGGGAATTGATAAGATTTTATTGATATTAATGCTATTAACAATCCTGCTAATCAATCCAATTCTTAGGACTCCATTATTGATACCTGTAGATTTTCAGTGTCAACAATGTCAAACACATGTCACAGCTTAGATAACTGTCTCTGCAAGTTGCTGGTGTTTCCGCTCACTTCAGGTTGTGCAGTAGGCACCTTTTGTAAAAACACTGAGCCACAATTCTGACTGCTTCTGGACCCTGTCAGTGGAAGGAATTGATAAGGGAATTGATTAGCAAAAAGACTAATAACGATTCTTTGATGGAGCTGGTTTTGAGTTTCCATCCCTACAGCCTGCTGACCCGAGGTCTTTGTAAGCAGTTAGTGCCACTTTGGGTATTTAACACCCATGTGTTATTAATGAATCTCGCCAACAACTTATTAGTAGATTTTTGATTTACCCTGTTGTAATTAACATATACAGCTGCAAATTCTGGAACTTTCATAATAATTATTATAGTACACAATAAACTTCTTCATTGTTTAGTTTACCATTTTTAGAGCTTTGGGCCTGGCAAGTTAAAATGATTGTTGCTGAACTTTAGGAAAAACACCTTTTAAAGAAATCTTTAAATAATATTGTCTCATGTTTCATGTAATGTGGCTTCCAAGCAAAGTTTATTGGGCATTAACAGATAAACTCTACCTGTAAGGCCTGTTAATATTACCAGTACTTAATTTTAAGTACATTTCTAACATTGCACGCATATATTTTAACATATATCCTTGCCCTTAAAATTTTGACCCAATCTAACACTGCTTTACTCTCATGCTTTTGGTCTTTGGTTTATTAATATTATAATATGGTTGTTGTTATTCTAAGTTTTTGTAATATTTGTATTATTTTTGTTTTATTTTTTCTTTTCTGTGCCTGTTTTCATCTTCTGTGAAGCACATTAAGCTTACACTTGCATAAAATGTGCTATAAAGATAAAAATGATTTGAATTCATTGAATCCATATGACGATGAAAATGAACAGAAGTACCAGTAAGATGACATGAAGTGTTTTAGGAGTATTTAGCATATATTTGAGAATAGTGAGCATCAACATAACTTTAGCAGCTTGAGGGTCATGTCTCACTGAAAACCAGCTGCTGTCCTGAATGCATCAATCATTAGAAAACCGCTTTAAAATTCATCATCTTTCTGTTTCCAGTCAGATCAACACGAGGGACGCTTCAGGTCAGACGCCGCTGCACCTGGCCTGTGAACGTGGTGACTCAGTGTGTGTGACGGAGCTGCTGGAGGAGAGCCAGGCTCGCACCGATATCAAAGACCGCAATGGAGAGACTCCAATGCACTGCGCCGCCAAGCAGGAATCCCCTGCTGTTATTCAGGTGAGAGGAAGCTAGCCTGATCTCACATTAGATTGTATGACGTAAGATAAAATAACACTCAGCTGTCCCCTCTCTTAGATCCTCTGCTCGCGGCTCTGCTCAGGCGTCAATGAGCTTAACAACAACGGGGAGACACCGCTCCACGTGGCCTGCCGCCTCGGACGTGTAGAAACAGTCAAAGCTCTTTTAGGGGGAGGAGCCAAGTGTGATGTCGTTGGTGGTGTTGGATACCCCATCCACAGTGCCATGAAGTACAGCGAGAAGGGGTGAGTAAAGAAAGTAAAATGTGTTTTTCCCTCTGCTGCAGGTGATCAAATTATGGAACAATGTTTTTGTGAACGGTGAGTACTGTGAGCCATCAGTGCTGGGGTTCCTATCTATTTACACAGTGCTTTATTTGAATCAATGCTACAGTCTTAGAAAAGCCTCGGGGCAGAACATTTGCACCTTTGTGCCCTTAAACTTAATCGCACATAGACACCTACAAATGATGTAGAGTGAGTGTTGCTGGTGGAGCAGACTAGTCGTCAGGAATGAAGAATGTGGGAGCTAAACCGACATGAGCTCCCTACTGGAACTGAACCTTCTGAAATTGTTCAAGTTTAGTTCAGAAAAAAGGATTTAAGGAAAACACAGTGACACATCAGCATTTCAATTTGTATGAGAGCTCTCAGCTTAATTCTTAATTTAAAGGAATAAAAAGTGTGTGGTTGATGTCATTATGTTCTGAAAAACTGAGTCAGCGAACCTTAAGAACTTTTTTTGCCAAAGAAAGACTGACATTACATTACAATGATGTTTAAAGAAATCTCAAATTTAAGTGGAGGCCAATGCTGAGACAGTATTTAAAGCTATAACTAGTGGCTTTATCACAGCATTCTACAGATTCTATCTATTCCAACATTGCTACAAAAATGTAGTTATTCATGTATTTAATTTATTTATGTGTGTCCTTCTATCACAATGACAATTTGGCAGTGGATCTATTTGTTCCATAATTGAACATTATTGGAGTATACCTTTTAGTAGTGTATCCATTTTGTGCAATTTATTTTAGGTGTGCAATACTTTATCTGTTATGTTGCAGTTGGGTTATGGTACTGCTGAGTTTTGTCAATTTTTCTCTTCATTATAATGTAATATCAATAAATGTGTATTTTAGCTGTTTTTTTCTTATTTTGCTATGACCTTTAGGGACCATCTATGAAGGAACAACAGATAGAAAATAGCCACTGGCTATAATCTAGCATGTATAGTTTGCTGTATGATGATGTCGCCCCTGAAATAAATATATTCAATTAAATTCAATCTTTGAAAACTTTTTTTTTAATTTATTATTTTTATTTAAGAATTGTTTTCCTTTTTTTGCACTTGAAAAAGTTTCTTGGATCTGAAATAGCAATTAGATTTAGACCAACTGTAATCACATCTGTATTAAGATATTTAAAGGGCTAGTCAGAAAATCCAGGACAAAACTATGTCACCGCTGGTGCATGCACAGTGAGTGTTTCAATGTTCTCTGTCTTTAATTTGACCTCTCTCATGCACCCAGATATTTCTCTCTTTTTGGAGAGCAAAGCAGCTTTATTTCCTCTAACCAGATCAATATTTAGCACCTTGATTTGTTACTTGTTACATTTTGATAAATCACCGTTTCACTTTAACAAATTAGCATTTATCAAAAATTGAATTAATATACAACCACTGTGGTTACTCTGCTGTGCAAGATATTGTGTTTTTTTCCCTTTTTGGGTCTTAAAAAGGTTAAGAAAAGGGTTAAATGGGATTTTAAAAAGTATAGAGGAACCCTGCCTTTTAACCCTATAAAGCCAATTGTATCATATTTGATAGAAGCTTTTAAAATACCTCTTTCTACTTAATATGATAAAGAAATTACAAAAAAAACCCATCTGAATACAATCAGATAAATGATAAAAATATCCTCAAATGGATTTCAGTTGCCAAAAACACCTAATGTATTAAATGAGATACAAAAAAAATCTATATGTTGAATTTTATGGACATTTTGATTTTTATTGATTTTAGCAGAAAGTGAAACAAACATTTCAGCTCCAAATAAATCTGAATTTTCTGGCTATAATCTGTGGTCTTGGGCCTTAAAGGGTTCATTTTAAACAAAAACCTAATGACATGTTAATTTTTTTCCTTCAGCTGTGTGGAGGAGATCCTCAAAGCAGATTCAGGACAGCTCCAGGCTGAGGACTGTATGTATGGAGGGACGCCGCTCCACTGGTCCAAAACAGCAGAGGTAAAAATGTAACAGTTTTAATCGTATGAAGAAAAACATCCAGTATACATATGCATTTTTGTTGTTGACATCAAAATAGTCTGTCTGTATTAAAACTTTGAATTTGCATCAAAGATTAAATGACTATTGGGACCAGTTTGAGTGAAACAGCTCAATCAATCAATCTTTAGTTGTATAGCGCCATTTCATAACAATTGTTTTCTCAAGACACTTTATAATAGAGCATAAAACTTTTTATTTTATGGATACACATATATGCATAGAAAAATATACAGTTGCAGGAAAAAGTATTTGAACCCTTTGGGATTACTTGGATTTCTGCTTAAATTGGTCATAAAATGTGTTCTGATCTTCATCTAAGTCACATCACTAGACAAACACAGTCTACTTAAACTAGTACAGCACAAAAAAATATAAGTTTTCATGTTTTTATTTGACACAATATGTAAACTGTCACCATGCAGGGTGGAAAAAGTATGTGAACCTTTGGATTTAAGAACTGGTTGACCCTCCTTCGGCAGCAGTAACCTCAACCAAACGCTTCCTGTAGTCGTAGATCAGACCTGCAGAACAGCCAGGAGGAATTTTGGACCATTCTTCTGTACGAAACTGTTTCAGTTCAGCAATATTCCTGGGATGTCTGGTGTGAATCGCTCTTTTGAGATCATGCCACAGCATCTCAATCGCTTTGGGTTCAGGACTCTGAATGGACCACTCCAGAAGCCGTATTTTCTTCTGTTGAAGTCATTCCATTGTTGATTTACTTCTATGCTTTGGGTCGTTGTCCTGTTGCATCACCCATCCTCTGTTGTGCTTCAGTTGGCGGACAGATGGTCTGAAGTTTTCCTGCAAAATGTCTTGATAAACTTGGGAATGAATTTTTTCATCGATGACATCAGGCCGTCCAGGCCCTTAAGCAGCAAAGCAGCCCCAAACCATAATGCTCCCTCCACCATATTTCACATGAGGGATGAGGTCTTGATGTTGGTGTGCTGTGCCCCTTTTCGCCACACATAGCGTTGTGTGTTCCTTCCAAACATCTCAAATTTGGTTTCATCTGTCCACAGAATATTTTGCCATATAGTGCTGTGGAACATCCAGGTGATCTTTTGCAAACTTCAAACGGACAGCGATGTTTTTTTGGACAGCAATGGCTTCCTCCGTGGAGTACTCCCATGAACTCCATTCTTGTGTAATGTTTTACGTATTTTAGATTTGTCAACAATGATGTTAGCATGTGCCAGGGATTTCTGTAAGTCTTCAGCTCACACTCTAGGATTCTTCTTCACCTCATTGAGCATTCTGCGCTGTGCTCTCACAGTCATCTTTACAGGACGACCACACCTTGGCAGAGTAGCAACAGTGCTGAACTTTCTTCCTTTGTGGACAGTCTGTCTTACCGTGGACACATGGACATCAGAGCTTTTAGAAATAATTTTGTAACCCTTTCCAGCTTCATGCAGGTCAACAATTCTTGATCGTAGATCTTCTGAGAGCTTTTCTGTGTGAGGCATGGTTCACATCAGGCAATGCTTTTTGAGAACAGCAAACTCACAACTGGTGTGTGATTTTTTTTTATAGGACAGGGAAGCTTTAACCAACACATCCTATCTAATCACATTGATTGGACCCCAGGTTGGCTGATTCCTGGCTCCAATTAGCTCTTGGAGAAGTAATTAGCCTAGGGGTTCACATACTTTTTCCACCCTGCACTGTGACTGTTTACATATTGTGAATAATAATATAATAAATAATAAAAACATGAAAACTTACAATTTTTTGAGTTGTATTAGTTTAATCAGACTGTGTTTGTCTTGTGATGTGACTTTGATGAAGATCACAACATATTTTATGACCAATTTAAGCAGAAATCCAAGTAATACCAAAGGGTTCACACAAGGGCGTAGGTTTGATTTTGACATTGGTGGGGACATAAAAGTACACCAAGATGGCACCCTAAAAATTGATGTGTTTTGCATTTATGACTGTTTTTTAATGTCATGTAGAGCTAATCGAACAAACAAGCAAACTATGACATTCAGAAAAAAACTACTCTAAATCTCTACGGTCTGTTCTTTGACAGAAATACATTGATGGTTATAGTCTGATAAATATGGAGCAAAACCAAAAAGGACTCCGATAAGTGTATTCCTCAACAATATGAATGTATAAAGTCATGTTTTTAATCCAAGGTTTATTGTATTTTTTCCCCACAAACTTTTATTGTTGGTCTTAAACGGTTGCTGCCTTTCAATACACAAATAATACATGGATAATAAATAAAATGACCAAAACATGTATCTCTTTGGCATTAAATATAAGCTTTTTTTTAGTTATAAACTTATATACTATGCTTGTGTTTTATAGGGACCATGGCGTAGTGGCATAATAATGATAGGGACGTGTCCCTAGCGTCCCTACCCAATTCTACGCCCCTGGGTTCACATACTTTTTCCTGCAACTGTATACATATAAAGATACACATATACATATATACAAATATAAACCTCAAACACCCAACGTGAATCTGTATAGTCAATCATGAATCCCTCCATCATGATGGCAAGAAGAAACCTTCTGTTAAGCAGCAGGAAATCTTGAATTTGGATCCCAGTCTCATGATGAACAGCAGATCCACACGATGCTAAAGCCGTAGTTCAGAGCTTTAATCCAGCTCACATGTACGGCACAGCTCAGAGACAATGATAACTTCCTGTAATTTTGTTGCTCCGGCTGCTCTGGGCTCTCAAACTAAGACGTTGACGTTGTAAGATAAATTTCAGGAGGAAACATGAAGCAGATGCTCTGATCAGTGTCTCATGTCTGTTTACCAGATGTGTCGTTTGCTGCTTGAACATGGCTGTGCGGTGAACTACCTCAGTAAAACCGGAGAGAGCCCCCTCCATATTCTGACCAAGAGGGGACGCTTCGAGGCTGCTATGGTGCTGCTCACCCATGGGGCGAACGCTAACCTGAAGGGCCAGGATGGAAACACAGCCCTGCACCTGGCTATGAAGGTGTGTCCATATTACACGAATGAAACGGATGATGCCCAAATTACAAAATCAGAATGTTATAAAGAGAAGAAGTATAGCGATGATCAGTAACATTGAACATTGTATGAGATTATTTTATAGGCAAATAAACAGTTTGGGTTGAAACAATACTGGCGTGTTGGACTCTGCTGTGCAGTAACTCTGAGCCATCTTTTGTCTCCTCCTCCATCAGATGGACCACATGGAGTTGATAAAAGCTCTGATTGTGTTTGGGGCTGATGTGGAGATTCACAATGACTTAGGAGAAACACCTGGACTCATTGCTGCTCGCACAAGCAAAGGTAAGAGAGAAAAAAGTCTTTAAAGTATGAGGAGAGTGATGACAGCAGGGCAGGATGTTGTAGTCATTTTAATGGATGGAATGAATAAAAAGTGAAAATATGCATATAATGAAGTGTGGGGAATGTGAGCTAACAGACAAACAGACAAATGACATGCAGTTAGATAAAGCTCACTCTCTGCTGACTAGCTTAGCTCAAATCACTGTGAGTCAATGGGTAGTGTTAGCCCTTCCTCTGCCTTCAGTTTTCAGATAAACTCTTGAGCAGCTCTAAACAGTCCTGTGTGCTTGTTGTATCTCCTTTTTTACCATGTTATGTTACATTATTTTCCACTTTCAGGCATATTAGCTTCTACTACTTGGAAACTTTTGTTTTCTTTACCTACTTCCGCTGTTTTTGCTGGAGATGTGACGATCTCGAATGAATCAAGTCTTTTGAACAGCTCTTTTAAGTGAACGATGAGAACCATTTCACAGTGGTGAGTGAGCTGTTTGCCACCCAAGAGCTGTTCAAAAGACTCGACTCATTTGCAAACTCACATCCCTGGCACAAACCATCGCAGAAGCAGGTAAATGAAATAATGCCTCTGCTCACTGGCAGAAGACAATTATACAATGATATTAGAAAAAAATGTAACATTACACGGTAAAAAGGAATCACAACAAGCACACAGGACTGTTTAAAGTTGCTGAGGAGCTAATCTGAAAACTGGAGGCAGAGGCAGGCTAGTGCTACCCATTGACTTCCAGTGTTTGAGCTAAGCTAATTAGTGGTGGGTGAGCTTTGACCATCTCTTTTTTGTTGCAGCATGCACAGTCAAAAGAATGGTGTCCATCTGCTTGTGGTGGACCCAATACTGATACAAGACACGAAAACAAATCGAAAAGTTGGCATATCCCTTTAAACTTTAGAAAGAACAAGGAGATGTAAGCATATTCATTCAACTGAAAAAAACCATAACATACACATTCTTGTTTTAGCAGATTTGATAGCTGTCATTTAATACATTGAAGCAGAAGTGATGCTTCCATTCATTGATTTGAAAATGCATGATAATTGCTAACAGCTCATATTACGTTCTTGTCCTCTCTTTCTCGCCCTTCTTTTTCTCTCCATCACATTTTCTATCTTTCTCTTCTCTTCTCTTCTCTTCTCTTCTCTTCTCTTCTCTTCTCTTCTCTTCTCTTCTCTTCTCTTCTCTTCTCTTCTCTTCTCCTCTCTTCTCTTCTCTTCTCTTCTCTTCTCTTTCTTTCCTTTTCATGGTGTGTGCATGTCTAACATGTTTGCTTGCACGTTTGTGGTTGTTTTTGTGTGTTAACATGAAAGGTCCAAATAGGAAGATACTCCTGGACATGCTGTGTAGTGTAGGGGTCAAGCGCTGCCACCCACCCTCTCCGGGCAGCCCTCCCCCAAATTCCAACACAGCCAAGCCTGCAGGCATAGGTAACACCACCATACCTCCTTCCACTGACCTCACAGTGATGTTATCCTGTCATTTATTTTTTGTTGTCTGATTAGCTCAGTTTCTTTTTGTAACTAGCTTTTTTACTGAGCATTCACGAGTACATATCTTTTTAATGCCTCATTTCAGTGAAAATATACTTGACAAGGTAATTAGTCATCTGCACCTTGTGATACAAAAGTTTCATTCAGATATGTTTTATGTACTATTCTTTCTGCTGCAGATTTTTTTGTCTGCTGTTAAACAGATTTCATTACTTTTTATTTACCAGAATAAGTCTCTTATTATCTTAAAAATGTGTCATCATAATAGGACGTAAAATACTTTTGGCTGAATACAAATGACAAAGCAAAAGCATAATAAAGACCAGAAAAGGTGAGATACACCCTGGACTGGTAGGGCCGACACAAAAAGACAATCATTCACACTCACAGTCACACCTAAGGGCAATGTACAGGTACGAGTGACCTAAATAGCATATTTTTGTAATCTCGCAGTGCAGCTTGATCCACCTGATTTAATGTTTGTAATCAGAGATCCATCTTGCCAAGCTCTAAATTACAACTGCTCGGTCCAGCCAGTTATATGTCAAGCAGCAAGATCTGGGAGCTATGAGAGAGATGGCCACAGGAATTGGCTGCTTGTACATAGATTAGCATGTATGCTAACAGCTAAAGGGAACAATTTTATCAGAACTGGATGAAGTCTTGATGAAATGAAAAACAAATAACACTGAGAGTGTCTCTCGCTAGAAATGATCCACTTCTGACATGTTTTGGGGATTAGTTTGTTCTTCCAAATGGCTCAGGTTCTGCACTTTGCACCACAGCAGTAGCACCCACCTTCTTCATCATCTGATTGGCCCATAATTAATGTGATTGGCAGAACGATCGTCCAATCACCTGTCAGATATGCTTTTGAAAGCTTCTGCTCATTCCCAAACACTTCCTATGGACTGTTTTTCAGATGGTCTATGGAAATACTGTATCTATTGATCAGTCCATCTGGTGTGTCAGGTTGATACATTATAGATTTATTTTGAAGCACCAATGATTACAGATTCCTTTTTTACATACATTTACAGTTCCAAAACTAACTTTAACTACATTCATGATCCTGCAGTCTGTTTCCAGTTTCAGAGACAAATGTTTTATTCTGCATGAATACTAGCAAAGATTTAAATAGTTGGTTAACCTTCTGCAAACTGAAAACAGTTGTCCATCAGACTTGTTCCCCTAAACCAAAGAGTGTTTGACCCTTTTGACATAATTGATTTAAACTTCTGTATAGAAGACCAAATATCAAACCCATTGTTGATTGTAGATAATTGAACCATACTTTCTATAGATGCTCTTGATAAATTCCTCAGTCTATAGGAGCCCCTTTTGACCCTTTGCTTTCCTTTATGTATTAATATGATGTTTTCTTTGTTCAATAACACTTGCTGATTTAACTGCTGGACAGGGTTTGAGGACATGATGCACATCGGGGCTGCAGTCAGTGCAATGAGCAGAGGATCAACTACAGTGGACGGTGCTGGAATGGAGAGAAAGAAGTAAGGAAACAGTTTGGTTATGAATAAATAAAGAAAAACAGTCTTAAACCCCCTTTTCCCCCCTGAAGGACAGACAGGCTGCTGTGTCTGGATGGTGGGGGTATTAAAGGCCTGGTGTTGATCCAGATGCTGATCGCTCTGGAGAAAGAGGCTGGTCGGCCCACCAGAGAGCTGTTTGATTGGGTGGCAGGCACCAGCACCGGAGGCATCCTGGCCCTGGCTATAATCCATGGTATGTGTGCTTTTCACTTCTCTGAAAAGCAACCTTTATTGTTTTTTTTTTCTAAAGAGAATACCCTAAAGGTGTCACTGCTTTTGTAGGCAAGTCCATGGAGTACCTTCGCTGCCTCTACTTCAGGATGAAGGAGCAGGTGTTCAGAGGGTCAAGGCCGTACGAATCTGCTCCGCTGGAGGACTTCCTGAAGAAAGAGTTTGGAGAGAACACCAAAATGACAGACGTCCGGTACCCAAGGTAAGACTTTCTACTCTGGCAGATGGTTTAGTGGTGCTTAAAGGTCAAAGGGAAGAGAAAAAGAAATAAAGGGAAGTAAAAAGGGAAATAAAAAGATCATAAAACACTCAGAATATACTCTGCGGTGCTGATAGCTGAGTGGTAGCTGCTGTTAACTCATGTATAGAACTTTGTGGAAGGTGTGGGTCTGAATCCGGGCATAGGCCCCTTAGCTGCATGTCTTCCTCCACTCTCTCCCTCTCCAACACTGTCCATTGTGTCTCCTCTACCCTGGAAAAGGGAAAAAGCCTAATAGATTATCTTAAAGAAATACTTTTCTGTGTTATGGTAGTTATAATGATTTTTGTGTGTTTCTGTTGTTGGTAAAAATGACAACAATACACTCTAAATACCAAAATATTTTGGTTTTTGTTATGTCAGGGAAAATAATTCTGCCAACTATATAATGGAAATCTTTGCTGATTTTAACACAAGGCTTCCTTGTTTGTTTTTGTTTTGTCCCAAAAAGTCACAGTGATGTGGTGCTGCTGCAGATGCTTTAATTTGTAGCACCACTTGTCTGCTCGCACCTTTGAAGACTGCAATAATGTTTAAATCGTATGGAGAAAAATGTGTAAGATGTTGATTTGACTAACTGATGAATTAAAATGGTCAATTTGTAGGTCACAGGAAATTGTCTTTTACTTAAAAAAATTTGCCCAAATTTGTTTTTTATAATGCAAAATGTCTATTTACTGCTTTGGCTGAGACACAAAGATTTAAGTTAAAGTTAAAGTTTGTGTGCATTTCCCAGAAATTCCTCAGTCTAAATGGTGGGCTCAGGTAATTCATTTGTTTAATCAAGGAGAAATCCTGATTTAATGGGTTTAAAAAGACCTAGACACATTCTTATAAGGCAAAATATGCTCCATTTCACCTTTGTATCTCATATTTTGTGTTTTCCTTGTCCCTGCACAGAGTGATGGTAACAAGCGTTTTAGCAGACAGACATCCAGGCGAACTGCACATCTTCAGGAACTACGACCCTCCTTCAGTCCACAGAGAGCCCCCGTATGCCACCACTGCCACATTCAAGCCCCTCACCATCCCTCAAGGTATTTTCAGAAGGAAAAATCACAAAGTGATTGTTGTCATTCTGCCAATGCTGTTTATATAAAGTGCAGTTTATTGATTGCACCACTGGATGGAGCCAGAGTTGGCAAATTGAATGTCAAACATTGAGTGCATTATGAGTCCTTTATTTCTTTGTAAAGCTGTAAGTCGTTTAGGAAAAGAGACCTTCAATGTAACACAACTATATCAACATTTGTATTTCACTGTTCTTTTGGAGCTGAATGCACCAGCTGGGCAAGTGCAGGAGGATGATTGTGGTTAAGTGTCGTCATTAATCATTCAGTCTTTGGCAGAACCTGACTGATGTTGAACAACCATCCACCAAAGCTGTGTTGAGGGTGTGAGTGGATAAAGGGAGATGTAGAAAGACGGTTCACATGAATATTTGCAGAGCTGGGAGTGCTTCAACATAACTCACTTCCATCCAGGGGCTGGGTATTTCCAGCTACCCTGTGATTTCATAGGTATCCTTATACAGATGACACAATGCGAGGTGTATCCGGATGCACGTAAATTGTGGTTGTTGACTCATATAAATGTGTACATGTATCACCAAGTTGTATGTTTTGAGTAACTGAAGAGATTGCTCGCTCTTTATTTCATTGTTCTTCCTGTTAACAAGACTCATGGCCATTGTTTACTGCCTTTAATTTTTACAGCTATCATGTTTTATAATTGTAATTAATTGGATAAATCTGATTTTTAATCCTAAATCTGCTTCATCCCAGACATTCAGTTGGCATCAAAGTATATTTTGAACAGAGCTCAGGTCCTATACAGGGTGTAACTTCAAAATGGTTGTAACTTTCAATTCTTTCATACATTAAAGTCCAGACCAAGGTCTGCACCAAGGTCCATGTCTTTATGATATTGCATGGACTAAAAGATTTTACATGACTAACCTAATATCAACAGTAGAAGTCTTAACTCAAACCTTTCAAAAATTAAATACTGCCTAAGACAATTAAACAAACAATTTACAGCCATTGCGATCTCTGAAACTTGGCTTAGCCTGCAGGAAACAGCAACTGCTGAAATAGAAGGATATGACATGTTTTATGTCAGCAGAACAAAAAGAAAAGGTGGGGGAGTTGCTCTATACATTAACAAAAACTTGAGAAGTAAAAAAATGGAATCTATGTCATTGGTAGTAGATGATATTATGGAATGTGTAACTGTGGAAATAGAAATAGAAAAAGGTCAAAATATAATTATAAGTAGTGTATACAGAACTCCAGGGTCATGCATAGACACATTTAGAGATCAAATGGTTGGTATGTATAGCAGACTAAATAATAGGAAAATTTTATTTGTGTGCGGGGACTTTAATATTGATCTCTTAAATCAACAGTGCCAAAGAAACATGTTTGAATTCATAAACTCAATGTACAGTCTAGGTCTATATCCTCTATAACACGCCCATCTAGAATTACAACACATAGTGCCACATTAATAGACAACATTTTTACAAATGTAATTAATAAGACAGTAAATAGTGGATTGATTATAAATGACACAACTGATCATCTGCCAGTGTTTGCAATTATACAGAGCTGCAGTAGTGAAAAGACACAGGCTACAGATTACAAAATTATTAGACACAAAACTGAATATGCAATTAATTCATTTAAATTAGATTTAATGAGCCACGATTGGAGTGAAGTCTACGTAGAAGATGTTGATGAAGCATATGATATGTTTCTGTCCAAAATAACTTCCCTTTATGATAAACACTGTCCTATGGTAAAGAAAACAGTTAGCCAGAAAACTGTTGAAAAACCTTGGCTTACAAAGGGAATACAGAATTCATGTAAGAAAAAAAATGTATTATACAAAGATTTTTTAAAGAAGAGAACAAACGAAGCAGAATTGAAATATAAGACATATAAAAATAAACTGACACAAATTATAAGAAACAGCAAAAGAACTTACTACAGTAATTTACTGGAAACAAACAAGAACAACATTAAATATACATGGAAACTACTAAATGAAATTACTAGAAACAGGGCTGGGAAAACAGGATACCCAAACTATTTCTTAACCCCAAACAATGAGACTATAGATGATATAACTTTAATTACAAAGGAATTTAATGAATATTTTGTCAGTGTTGGTCCTGATTTAGCAAGAGACATTATAAGCTCAAGTAACACAAATTCAGTTGAAAGTAAAAATATACATGTAACCGAAACCATGTTTCTAAAGGGCACAAATGAAAAAGAAGTTATTGATATTGTAAAAACTTTTGACGGTAAGAAATCTGCAGATTGTGATGGTTTTGACATGTCCTTGGTTACAAATTATTGACTGTGTAGTACAACCGCTACGATATATGTAATCAATCCCTGAAAACTGGTGTGTTTCCAAAAAAAATGAAAACAGCAAAAGTAATACCTTGTTATAAAGCGGGAGATTGTCACATTTTCTCTAACTACAGACCAATTTCTTTACTCTCTCAATTCTCAAAAATAATGGAGAAAATATTTTACATAAGATTACATGACTTCATCACAAAGCACAATATACTTTATGATCAACAATATGGGTTCAGGAAAATAGGACTACCTCAATGGCACTTATGGGAATTTGTTGAAGAGATAACAACTGCAATAGAAAAAGAAGATATGCCGAGGAGTGTTCTTAGATTTAAAAAAAGCGTTTGACACAGTTGACCACAATTTATTAATAAATAAACTACAAAAATATGGGATACGAGGAGTAGCACTTGCATGGATCATCAGTTATTTGAACAATAGGAACCAGTATGTAGAGATGGGTCAGGTAAAATCACAACTCTTGGGGGTAAAGTGTGGGGTTCCTCAGGGTTCAGTATTGGGACCATTGTTGTTTATTTTGTACATAAATAATATCTGTGAAGTCTCTGATAAATTAAGGTTTACACTATTTGCTGATGATACTAATTTGTTTTGTTGTGGGGACAATTTGGAAAAACTTTTGGATGAAGTTGGTGAAGAGTTAAAAAAATTGAAGAGTTGGTTTGACTCAAATAAGTTAACACTAAATTTAAATAAAACTAAATATATTATATTTGGGAACCGTCCCATTTGCTCAATCAAAAAGCTTGTTACAAATGGTATAGAAATCGAAAGAGTATCTGAAATTAAATTTCTTGGTGTGATGATAGATGAGAAACTGAGTTGGAAATCACACATTAACTACATCAAAGGAAAAATATCAAAGTCAGTTGCAATTTTATATAAAGTCCAGTATTTCCTAAATAAATCTTCGTTGTACATTTTGTACTGCTCCTTCATACTCCCATACGTGAATTACTGTGTTGAGGTGTGGGGAACACATAAAACAAAACAAACACAGAGCCGATCTTCATCCTACAGAAAAGAGCAATACGAATCATAAACAAAACCACATACAGAGAACCAACAAACCAACTCTTCATTGAACTTAAGACATTAAAATTTAAGGACCTGGTTGATTATAAAACTATCCAAATTATGTATAAAGTAAAAAATGATATGCTACCAAACAGAATCCAAAGGTTTTTTCAACTGAGAGATGACAAACATCATCTTCGAGGAAATTTTATGTTCAAAAAACAACCAGTAAGAACAAATATGAAACTTCACTGTGTCTCAGTTAAAGGAGTTACTCTATGGAATAGCTGCAGTGATGAACTGAAATCATGTAAAACAATAGGTAGGTTTAAATTCATCTTTAAAGCTGAAATATTAAACAGATACAGAATGGAAAAACAACGAGAAAATCAGTAACATCAGGGGTATTGTCTGTCCAGCAATATGTCATTATTGTCTTTATTTTGAAATTTGTTGTTATAACTACTATTTGTCTGAGCTTGTTGTTGCTTTTGTTGCTAAAAATGTTGACGGCTATGACCTGAAGAGGCTTCAGCGTGAATTTAAGTAAGACATCTTTAAAATGAAAAAGGGGTGGGACTAGATAAGTTTGCTACTTCTTCCTACACCCTTTTCGAACTAAATCTGTTATAAGTTCTTGTAAATATTGATAGAAGAAAAAAATGCTGTAATTTCTATTTCCTTTTGCTTACCTTTTGTATTTTATTTTTGTTGGATTTGTATGGAGATATACATGTGTATGTTTTCCATTTTGGGTTCGAAATAAAACATTCATTCATTCATATACCGTTATACCGTGATCAACTATGTGCTTTGTGTTCCTCTGTTTACATTGTTTGGTCATTTGGCCGGCGAGCATCTGATGTCAGCACATGGAATACCACATGTCTGGAATACTGTAAACAAAAATGATATTCATATCCACCATCATATTATAGTTAATTACCAACTGCCAATAGCAAAAATTCGAAGAGCTGTACAAAAGACTGCTCTGAATTTGTTTTAATGATGGATTTCCTTTTACAGATAGTCATGTCATCATTTCCTGTCATTGATGGGAAGGTCAGAACATTTCAAAGTAATGCGTCCACACTGGGCATGAACTAGGCCTGTGCTCAAAATACCGATACGACAAAATATCGTATCGCACTCCTTTGGGATACGTGTATCGATACGGATTCTACAGAATCGATATGGCCTAAATATTTTGACAGTTGTTGCAAATACACTTTGGGTAATGCTAGCAGAGGCACAGTTCAAGGTAGAAGACGAGCTACATAATGAAGCATATGTTCTAAATTTGAACTTAGGTCTACCATCTTTGAGGATCTGAATTTATTAGGTCTACCATCTTTGAGGATCTGAATTTATGTCTCTCAAGTTGTAGAACCACTTAAAACTCATCCTTGTTCTTTTTCTTCTTATAAGAATAAACAAAACTTGTCAAGAATTTTGCTTAAAGCATAGTCAATGTTCACAATTTTCATGTATTGGGATATGTATCGTATCGTGAAGTTGCTGGAAATACCCAGCCCTAGCATGAACGAGACCATAGTTTCATTGGTCCAAACCAAGATGAGCTGTTTTGGTCGACCGAGGTCCAGCTGTTTGGTCCAGACCAAGGACCGGGGGAGGCTTCACACCTATAATTTTGGTTCACTCTTACAATTTTGGTTTGGACCAAACAGAAAAGTCATACAGTCCAGACCAAACAGCGTTGGTGTGAAAGCCCTCTAAGTCAGCTGGAACGTTAAACCAAGGCATTCGCCTGTCTGGTACACTCAGCTCCTGAAGTCCAGTCCTGCTGTACTGTTGCAATGTTGTTGTTGCAGGATGGGAGGATGAGGATTTGTTGCTTGTAGGATACACAGAGGAGCCACCCAGAAAGCGTAGGAAGGTGACAGAGGAAGGTGTGTGTCCGTCTAAAGTAGAGGGTTATAAAGGGAGTTGATGCACTAAGAACTTTGTTATCACTCATAGTCGTTGGGAAATCGTGCAGAAATCTTGTTTTCTGACCTTCATAAGTCGGCCTCCTGCTTATTACTGCAGCCATCGGTTAACAAAAAAGTTTAGTCATCAGAGTCATAACAAGAATCTACCTCTTAACCATCAAAAAGCAGGACTTATGTTTTCTGCATCTGCCATCAAAATAACACATTGAAGCCCTAAAAGTAGAACGTATGCACTTGGCTCTTGCATTATGGGTAAATGTGATTGTATTTTTATTTTTTAATATGAAGAAGATTTACCAAATGCTTGCAACAAAAATTAAGATCTAAGTCGAGTGATTTCTAAAACTGTTTATTCTTCCTTCATACTTACATCAGAACAGCTTGTGTGGAGAGCCGCCCGCTCCAGCGGTGCAGCCCCAACCTACTTTCGACCAATGGGACGCTTTCTGGATGGAGGACTCCTGGCCAACAATCCAACATTAGATGCCATGTCAGAAATTCATCAGTACAATAAATCCTTAAAATCAGAGGTAGTAACAGCAGTATCCTACATTTAATTACTCTATTAATCTAACTCCAATTGACTTCATTGATGGTTTTTACATTTGTGTTGTTAATCTTACTGCCACTCTCTTTCAGGGCAAAGACAGAGACGTTAAGAAGTTGGGTATAGTGGTCTCTCTTGGTACAGGTAAACCTCTTTCTCTATCAAAACATAGAAAATCATTTATTTCATGCTATGTGCAAAATTGGAGGAAAATTAATGTTACTGACTCTTATGTGTTGTGTTGTGTATCCATTATTTGTATTACAATTATAACATTTTTCTAGTTCTGTACCTGCGTCTCAAAAATACCAATTCAATTAAAATCAAAGTATCAATAAATACTAAACTTTTAAATATAGTAACTTGAGCCTCCTCAAACGTAACGATTTAATGTCTCCCTCAAAAAGAAACAATAAATTAATGTATGAATTTGATTTGATCCAATTATACAAAATAATTTTATATCAGCGTTCCCTGATAGTAGCTGTACTTCTTTGTGTCTCCAGGTAAACCTCCTCAGGTGGTCGTGAGCTCCGTGGATGTTTTCCGACCTTCAAACCCTCTGGAGCTGGCCAAGAGCTTCGTAGGAGCCAAAGAGTTGGGCAAGATGCTTGTGGACTGCGTGAGTTTAGCTTGAGAGTGAACTTTAATACCTTTTTGTTGCATCATCTGTTTCTACCGCTGAAACAAAGCATTTGATAAATATTTGTTTGCTAACTTAGAGCTTCATGTATTCTCTATATTTGATGATCCTTTAAGTTTCATCTTTGTGTCGAGTCCTGACATTTCCTCTGATCTTCTCTGACTGAACAGTGCACAGACTCTGACGGATGTGCCGTGGACCGAGCCAGCGCTTGGTGTGAAATGATTGACACCATCTACCACAGGTCGGCTGATAATACTTTAGTGCCAACACTAAACTGTCCCCATGTTGATATTACAGTTCTAAATCAGGAGTGTCCAAACTTTTGGAAATTATTTCAGTGGGGGTCATTGACAAAAAAATGTGGAAATAGCTGGATGGCTTTCATACAACTTTTTAGTAACTTTTAATTTAGCAAAACAGATCCAATGTGTCTTAAGATACAGTGATTATTGAAATACTCAAAGAAAAAAACTGTCCATGTTATGATTATCCATTAATGTCTTGACAAGGGTAGCAATGATAACTTGACTGATCCATCTGGGAAAGAGTGGTTTGAAAATGTTTTCAGGGCCAGAACCTTCTAAAACAACAGCTTGTGATTGGACGATCATTCGGCTTGTCACACTCATCACAGACCAATCCACATCAAGCCAGGCTGCTACGTATGATGTAGCAGCTCAAACTGTGGTTAGCTGTTAGCTCAAACTACTTTCGACTATATCGTCTTACATTAAATTCTATCAGACAGATGAATTATTTAACACTCTTATGTGACATGAACTTCTTCAACAACAGCCCTCACCAAGTTCTCCTGGTAAACTTCTGAGGAGGGCACCAAGTATCACTGAGTAACAATGATGACCACAGAGCAAAACCATGATTTCTCGTAAGACAAGCTTCAAGTAAAGTTCTTCGCTCCTCTTTTAAAGAAAAAAATGAGTCAATTTCTGATAAAAAGAAAAAAGAAAAAGCAGATATTGAAACTGCTTTAGAGGCTGCCATTGTTTTCAAAAGTGCAGTCACGTGTTGTGTTCCTGGTGTTGTCACATCAGCAGCTCCCACATCTCTTTCCTGATTGGGTCTTTAAGCTTTTAACCAAGTGAAGTTGTTGGACAATGGAGGCTGGCAGGACAGATATGCAGGATTTTAGAATCAGGCAGGTCCGTCTGCTCTGCGAGGCTAAAGCAGCCAATCATTGTAAAAGATCTTTGGGTGGCATCTTATATTTCTGGAACCCCTACTGGCCAAAGCTACCACTGAATTCACCCCTCTGTGCAGAAGAAAATGAATGCTCAAAGCTCATTTGCATTTTTTTGGACTCAAAACAAGAGCAAACTGAACAAAAATGCACACAGACGTGATGCTGCAGCTGCTGATAAGCACTGATTTATATGTGTATGTACAGTGCTGAAGAAATGTATGAGATTAGCATGATAATGCAACATTTATGCCACTGATGCCCAAAATTAACAGCACTGATAATTTCCAAGTCAATTTTTGGTTCTAAAATGGTTAATGTTGATACAGCGGTATTTAGAAGTTGAGATGGCTCATTCCTGTTCAAGATGTTTGTCCAGTAGCAACAGCCTTTTCCATTTTAAACCAGTTGTTGAAAGATTTCTTGAAAGATTTCTGCTTTCCTTTTTTATGACAAGCAATTTAATACATTTCTAATCTTCATCATGATTATTAAAACTGTTTAGAAACCCTGTCCAAAGTTGAGTTCGGGGAAACAGCACAAGATATACACTTAACATTAGTGAAGTGGAGTTTCTTGCGTTTAAACCATTCCTCCTGCACTTCTACAAAATCGTCTTTTTTTATTTTTTTTTTTTTTTATTTTCAGAGTATTGCATTCAAGCAGACATTCAAATATTCATGTCACTCCCATGTTGCAGAACAGAAGTATAAGCTTTTCATTTTTAACATAGTTTCAGCTTACGGAAACTTCAGATTGCTGTCTATATCCTTATTTTCCGTACTTTTTCCTTATTGTGTTCTTTCTCTTTGACATAGTCCTTGTTTCAGTCTTCTCTCATTGTCCTTCTCCAGTGTTCATTCTTCTTCTTTGATGCAGCACCCTTTTTTTTTTTTTTTTTTTTTTTTCTCTTTAGATAAATCCCCTTCCCTCCCTACAGACATGATCATAAAATAGAACATTTCGGTTGTATTTACATTATATTCATATTTAGGGAGAGCCTGTGTAGACATTATTAACATCATATATTTAGTCAAGAACATAAAGAACAAAACAAACAAACAAACAAAAACAAAAAAAATGTTAATAGTATTAGAACATCTTGTAAAACATGTACAACAGGATGTATATAGCAAAAGAAAACATGAGAGAGATTTTGCACCTCAGCAGGAGGGTGAACCTAGGAACTCTAAAGTTAGTTTAGACAATGTTGTTATAATACAGTGGAAAACCTGTAATCTCATTTGTATTATGGAGTCTGGGGGAGACAATATACTATTTTTCATTCCTCAGATAGATTGAGTCTTTTTGAGGAAGGACAACCATTTAGACCATATCTTATTAAATTTATCCATTTGTTGATTAATTGAACAGGTGATTTTTTTCCATCATGTAAATATCACTGATTGTATTTATCCATTCTTCTACTGTGGGAGGGTCGGGGTTCAACCATCGGCGAGTGATGTTTTTCTTTGCTGCTGTCATCATTATTCTAAATAATTGGCTATTAGCATACCCCTTAAGGGAGCAGGCTCTACCCAGTACAGATGTTTTAAAATTATTTGGTAGTTTTGTTTGGAGTATTTCCTCCATTAACTCAAACACCTTTGACCAAAAAGGTCTTAATCCTGGGCAGCCCCAAAATATATGGTAGTGGTTTGCCTCCCGACCCCCACACCCTCTCCAACATCTAGGGTCCACTCCAGTATACTGTTTTTTTTGCTTTGGGGTAACAAAGAATCTAATCAAATATTTCCAGGAGAATTCCTTCCATGTGTGAGAGTGAGTGCATTTCCATTGTAGTTCACAGCAACTATGCCACTCCTCTTTTGTTATGTCGCACTCACCCTCCTTTTCCCATTTGCTTTTAATGTAGTCTGTGGAATGATCCTTCAAACTTAGAAAACCTTTATACAGTCGTGAGATTACACCTTTGTTGGATTCACCTGAGTAGGCCCTTATTATTTCTTGTAGTACTGGGTCCTCCAATTCTATTGGATGTCTTTTAATACATTCATCATAGTAACTCCGTACCTGTAAATACCTAAAGAAGTCTTGCTTATCTAGTGCAAATTTTTCTTTTAAAGTTTGGAAATCTTTCATCCGTCCCTTATCTGTCACTGAGTAAAATGTTGTGATCCCTTTGTCGATCCATTCTCTAAACCTGGCATCTAATTTTCTTGGTCTGAAGTCAGGGTCATGTGCTATCCATCTAGTTATCCATAACTTTTCTATTAATTTATATTCTGTCCTAACTGTGTTCCAGGTTTTCAGTTGACTTTTGACAAAATCGTCTTTTTTATGTGTTTTTTCTGTAGGTTGAGTCCCCAGCTGTCTCAGGAGGTTATGCTGGATGAGGTGAGCGACGCAGTTCTGGTGGACATGCTGTGGGAAACCCAGATGTACCTGTATGAGAAGAGGGAAAACCTTCAGTCACTGGCAAAGCTGCTACTGGACAACTGACAACACGACTAAAATGTCAGCCAGGAGGCTTGAGTGTGAATGCAGGGGTGACGGAGAAAAGGAGTGAAAAGAAGAGTCCGGTGTGCCGTCACATGGCGTTCCATCAGGAGGCACAAAGACAAGAGAGCCATGTGTTTGATTTGAAGCTGTAATGTCTGTGTTGGTGTGCTCTTCTTGAAAAGGCAACATAACCACAACCAGGTTCATATTTACACCGATGTGAGAACAGCACATACTTTATGTAAAACAAGACAAATATAGACGTGAAGACGACTGACCTTATATAGCGCACTGAAAGGTAAGTTATGAAATTGTAACTCACTGTATCACCATTATGTTTCCCACAGTTTACTTTTGAGTGTATAAACCAGTGGGGGACAGGATGTGGAGGAAGCAGTATAAACCAAATCAAACTAAAACAAGCACTGACTAACTGTAGCTGTCACCCTGAAACCACTTTTAGCTTCTTTTTTTTTTTTAAACTCCTGTGAGTTGCTTAAAGTTTGTCAATTTTGTCAGACCTCTGTTGTTTGTCATCTCTTTTCTTATGGTAACTTTCCTGTATGTGTGCAAGTGTTTTTTTAAACAAACAAGATATATTTTGCTTTATTTTAACATAAAACAAGTTACTTGTCAGAAAATCTGTAGCAGAGAAAATGTGAAATAGCTAAAAATAAAAGAAATATTACAGCAGTTAGTTAATTGCATCCTCTGACAACCAACAACAGAAGCCTCAGGTGTTGAGAATAGATCATTGAAATACCTTTAAATTATTTATTTGCCTTCAGAGCTTTAGAGTGGGTTCAGTATTAAGTTTTGCCTGTTTGTAGCAAGTTAAAACCTCACAGGAGCTGTTTCAAACTTGACTTGCTAATAAATAAAAATCATCCAGCTTCTTTATTGGGTACTCCTCTTCAACTTTTCATTTACGCAAATAGTTAACCAGTTACATCATCTTATTAAAATTGATCAAGACAACTTGCTCAAGATCAAACAGCATTGTAATGGGGAAGAAGGATCTTTCAGAAATTGCATATCAACTTGGATTTTCAGTCATCTCCAGGGATTAGAGGATTGTCTGAAAAAGAGGAAATATCCAGTGAGAGGCAGTTCATGATTTCTGTTTTGACGTTCAGATGGGAGGGTCAGAATTTGTCCATCTATGAGAAATGTTTTCATCACCCTCCTAAATTCATGTCATGGCAGTTCTGAACACAAAAGGAGCTTTCAACCCTGTTCTTGCAAGGTGTACCTAATAAAATGTCCGGCATGTGTATACTGACATCTTCTTTATGGCTAAGCATTAAAAGGGACCCTGCAATACCACTTAAAATGTGTGTTTTACTGTTGCACAGCTTTGTAATGGTGATGGTAAAGACAAACCGCTCTGCCTTAAGTGTCTTGGGCCCAGATTTCTACTATTTCCTTTCTTTTGTCCTCATCACATTTTCATGCCTTCACTGTCAGAGTCCTTAAAACTGACTTTTAACATAAACTGCCCGATAGCTTCCTGTTCAGCTGTTTATATCTTCTGTCTGTCAAAGCGTTTTGTCACTCTTACTGCACTGTAACAACTCGACTTAAAGCTGGTTTTGAAATGTTTAACATACTTGAAAGACAAAGAATCTGAAGTTAAACTGCTACTTGCACAACATAAACTGAAGTTCATCTTATTACCTATGTTGTTTTTGTATTTGGATTCATTAATGAAGTGTACACTGCTCTGGAAATAAAATATATTATTATGGACCAAAGTTTCTAACACTGACTGTTTTATTTCATGTAATTAGCTGGCCATCAGTCCAGGCTGTTCCCTGCCTCTCACCCAGTGTCAGCAAGGATAGATGTATGGATTGTTTGAAAATATTTATACACCCTAAAATAGAAATATAGGCCTTGCTTTAAATACAAACAACTTCACAGCTTTTCTGTCACTGCCCTTTGTTTTGGAGAGCTTTTGCTTCACTATACTGATGGCTCATAGGTTCTTTAGGTTTATTCAGGGGATTTTTAGGCAGCTACCAACAGCTATAAGGAGAGAAAATGGAGTAATGTTAATGCTGTAGACATTTTGTCTTGTGCAAAGAAGTACTCCATCACACACAGGTGTTGTAAAATAGTTAAAGCATAAATAATCCTCAGAGAAGAAATTAAATGTCCCGCTCCCTTCCTGTTGCAACACATTTTCGTGAGATAAAATACCGGACTTCACCCTTGTTTTTCTTTAACATAGAAGCCAGAAAACAAATTTAAACGGTGGTAACATTAATCTTTTCAGGAAAAAGAGAAAAGCATTTTGGATTTTTACTTAAGCTCATGTCCAGGGGGAATGAAGGAGGACTTTTCAGAAAATTAGATTTTGTAGCTTGTCTTTGAAACTTGGTTTAAATATGTTTAAACAAAGTTTAAGGTTTATATTTTAAAAAATGTAAACATGATAACTTAGTGCTGTTTTATAATGAGTCCTTATTGGTGTTTAGAGTCCTTTTAAGAATACATATGTATGTTTTATGTTCGTTTACATCTGATCTTTGAACAGGATCAGTTTAATCTAAACCTTTGTATTTCGCCTCCTTGTGCATTTTTTCTGATCCTTTGGTCAACAAACACTTTAAAATGGCTGCTGCATTAATTAAAACACCATCCAATGGAAGCTGTCTCTCAGGCCTTTGACCTAAAATGGGGGCACTGTTGCCTCCTTTGGACACGCCCCCTCACTCCTTATCAGGACCTCATTGGTTCAAAACCACATGATGATGACTGAACACCTCTGCAGACATTCTATTGGCTGACTCAGATGTGGCTGGTTGTGACTGGTCAGATCTAAACTGTTTAACTTCCTTGATTTTTTTTTTGAATTTTAAACCTTCCCTTCTTAAGTGGTGTTTGTAAGGCATTTCTGATGACCCTGATGAAGGCCTCAGGCTGAAACATGTCGGCCTCGTAAAGCTGTTTCCTGAACTGTTGCTGGAGCTCTTTTGATCCCTTCAAGGCTTTTTCTCTCCAAGCACCTTGAAAGTTGAAGTTTTGTCAAAATCTAACCGTTAATCAGAACATCCAAATGGAGCTGGTTTTACCTCCCAGAGTTGACTGTGGGTGTCCAGTCCCAGATCCAAGTGAGTTCCTGAGGAGACAGTTGTACACTCTGTGTCCCCCTCCTCATCTAAATACAGGTGAGCCGATGTACAGTAAACAGTGATCCTAGAAAAACAAGTATTATTCCAAGTCTAAGTGGTTTTATTGTTGAGCTCAAATGAGCTCATGAGGAAACATGTCTGTGACAAAGTTTGAAAATCAGACCCTTAATGATTTCAGTAAATTCAACTTAAAAATTAAATAACTATAGCATTATTTAAAATCTCATTCAAGGACATCCCATCTGGAGATTTCTGAGTCTGAAATATGATCACAACAATATCACACATGTAGATGTAAAAATAAAACCAGAATAGCAACAAAAGCTTTATCTATCTAAACTTCTTCACACACAGTGACCATAAAATGGTTAAAGATCAAATAATGCAACAACTTGTCAAAAATCTAATGAAATATTAATCAATCAAACAAACTTTATTTGTATAGCACTTTTCATTCAAAATAATGTAGCACAAAGTGCTTCACATAAAACAACTACAAAAAATACAACTGCAACACAAAAGAACAGATAAAAGAAGAAAGAGAAAAAGTAAAACTGACAGTGATAACACTAATTATACAAAACCTAACATACCCTCCAGCCCTCATCCAGCATGTACTCACACTGGGGCACTAAAAGGGAATGATAAAGACAGATAAAGACGACTGAGGAAACTATATCTTGAGTTAAAAAAGAGGAATCACTGGAGAGAACACTATAATGATAAGATCCACAATGATAAAAATACAACAGTAATAAAAGAACAAAAAATCTAAAGTCCTGAAATAATAAAATACTAAAAGTTGACTATGATAAAACATACAAGATAGGATAATAAAAAAATAGATACAACACAAAGCAATAACCCTGAAACTGAAAAATGACAGATTAAGAGTATAAAACAAAATCAGCTGAAAGTCTGACTTTAAAGATGGGTATAATAATGCTATCACCAAATATTGGTCTAAAAAATAAATATTAGCACTGCCTGATACTGATTTTTTTTTCGCCGATTTTTACCACCAATACATCCACCTTATGTAATGGCCATATATTGACTAAAATATCACCAAAACACACAGATGTACTGCATTGCTCACCTTATCATCAGTGCATGGGTACATTTAGACATCAAGACTTACATTTTTTTCAAGCGTTAAATGTTGTTTTCTTGTTTTACATCTGTTCCTCACACAAACAGTCACAATAAAAGAAAAAAGTCCACTGTAGGTTTCATAAGTAAAGAGCTTTTGCTTGACCAAGAATACAGTGTCTCACAAAACAGGGCAGTGGTCGTCTTGGAGGCATGTTTTGGGGTCGTGACAGGACAGGCTCCACTCAGAACACAAGACCACCACTGCCTTGGTAAAGAAACTGAGGGTAAAGGTGATGAACTGGCCAAGCATGTCTCCAGACCTAAACCCTATTGAGCATCTGTGTGAAGTCCTCAAAAGGAAGGTGGAGGCCAATTTGGACACTTTCATTTAGGGGTGTACTCACTTTTGTTGCCAGCAGTTTAGACATGAATGGCTGTGTGTCAAGTTGTTTTGAGGGGACAGTGAATTTAAACTGTTTAACAAGCTGCCCGCTCACTACTGTACACTGTATCAAAGTGTCATTACCTCACTGCTGTCCTATGAAAAGATATCATAAAATATTTGGAAATATGTGAGGGGTGTACTCACTTTTGTGAGATACTGTATATTTACATTCATTGCTGCTGTTATTTGACCTTGTTTTGGGGCTTTGTTGATAGTGGAGTACTGCCTCTGCACATGATCTCTGAGCCTCTGTGAGCCAACAGGAGAAATCACCAAAGTAAACTGATGTTTGATTTATTTATTCTTCAGTCTTTGTTCCTTCATGGACTCCATACTTCATATTGTTTTAAATGAGACTGATGAAAAGTCAGCCATCAGCTATTTTCATACCTGTATTAATAATTATCAATACGGTATTATATCAAAATAAGCTACCGATAATGCTTTATTAAGATAAAGCTGTAGTCAACAGTACTTACTTTAATATGGACCCAGTATCACTTCAATGGGATGATCTTTGTTTCAAAAGTTTGACTTTGAGATCAACAGCTGAATGTAGCTCTTTGAAACAAACATCAAAAGTGTACTCTCTGGTCTCAGCTCTAATCAGAAGTCCTGTTTTGGTGTAAAATAGACTTCACTTTAATCCACATCTTTCTGTTGTTGCTGATGATGTGGTTGAATGAGGTTTAGATCTGCATGGCTCTCTGAAGAGTGAACTGTGCTGCACTGAAGATCATCTGGCTCTTGCTCTGCTGGTTCAGCTGATATGTCCTCATTCACAGGAGAGGGATTTTGCTGAGGGGAAAAACACACTTTAGATTTACATCATGCTGCACTTACAGTGTTTGTGTGTGAGATGTGATTTTTCCTAGTAGTCCGTTTTTATGTATATATTTTTATACCTGTTCCATGTCAAATGATGTTTCAGTTTGAAGAGAATTATCTTTTTCTACAGGTTGGAAAGAAAGATTAATGAAGCTGTTTGGTTATTTTGTAAAATTCAAGATGCTGAGACAGAAGATAGTTTTTCTCACCTTTACCATAAGACAACAGCAAGAAGTGGTACAACCAGAACAACAGTGACTCTTACAGCTGCCGAGGCCAATCCTCCTGCTCCTCTGTGGACAGTGAGGGTCTCCTCAGGAGATCTGATGTCTCTCTGTGTTGTGACTCCACAGGAGTAGTTTCCTGCATGCTTCATGCTGACTGAGTGTAAAACCAGGACTTTGCCTCTGTACTCTGGCTGAGTCAAAGGTTTTCTGTTCAGGTACCAAGTGTAGTTCGTGTCATCAGGCAGAGGACAGCTGGTACTGCAGGTCAGTGTGACCTTTTGACCTTCTGTCACCAGCGCAGAGGGAGTGCTCTTCACTCTTAGATCTGAAAAGGTCAGTACTGTCAGTATTTGATATTCAAGGTCATAAAACTTCATAACTTGTGAGATGGATCAAAGCTGATTTCTGAACAGTTTTAACCAATTCTTCATGATTCAGGTCACATTTCAGCAGAACTGGAGGTCACAGGTTACAAGTGAATTCCTCAGAATACTTTTATGGTAAAACAAGTAACTTAATGCATCATACATATACATAAGTTATCAGCTCTGATGTTTTTTTCTAGTTTCACAATGGTTACTTGTTATTGCAAAAACGTTATCTTGGTAAATATTGTCACTGTGGAACAAAACAGCACTGTTTCTGTTTCTCTCCTATCTGTTGTTATGCAGACAGCGGTAAGCAAAGCCATGAGAGCATGCTTAAAGTCGGACAGTTTAGCCACTGAGTTGATGAACAGATTTGCAGAATACTGTGGATATATCTAGGAGTGGCCCCATGATATGATTTTATCACAATACTTCAGTCTGATTTGATGTTTTTGGGGTTCTTGATATCTTAAAATATGCAGAGTACTCCGATACGTAACATTGCAATATATTGAGATTTTCTACTTTTTATTGTCTGTATTTACATCAAAAAAAGAAAAAGCATCTGTAACATGGATCGAGGAATTTATCTCATTCGTCTTGTCACCTCAGTTTTATTAACACAGGAGGAAAACTCACAGGCTGATGTTAACATGTAGCCATCCTCAGTATGTAATGCAGTAACTTAGCCAATCAAAGCAACACTTCACTACACTATATATCAGCAGATCACAGCTGTGAAGTCTCATTGAAAAGAAGACAGTGTTACATTAGCTGTGAAGAAAGGGGAGGAAAACAACTAGGTGTTTTTTTTCAAGCAGAAATATCTGCAGACTTCAAAATCTACATTAAAAGGGACACCCATTCAGCTGCTAATTACTGCAAGAATCTGGTCCAGTGGAAAAAGTGAGATTTGTGATCCATTACAGCACTACTGTCTGTTCCTGCAAAATCGTTCACCTGTGCAGTTTATAGATATTTTGAAGTATGAAGCTGTGAGTAAGAGATTATTCTTTAAAAGTGTTACTAACCTGAGACAATGACAGTAACTCCAGGTGAATGAGTCTGACTCTGATCCTTGTCGTCTGGTGGTCTGAATGTGTACTCTCCTGAGTCACTGTTCTGCAGATTCTTAATTTCAAGGATGTGTTGGTTCGAACGTGAGTTGTCAAAGAATTTTACACGTCCTACAGCCTCAGTCAGCTCCTCAACATCCTCCTCTCCACTTTTCTTTTTATACCAAAATTTATAATTTGGCTGTTTTTTGAAAGGATTCAAATATTTACAAGAAATTTTCACTGAAGAGCCTCGAAGAGCACAGATTCTCCTGTGGAAATAACTCACTCTCCAGCAATTGAGTTCATCACCACCTGAAAAAGAAATTTAGGACAACACTGACTTCAACAACTTGATATCATATATTTCATAGTGTTCCAGGTAAAGTAAATAGGTACCAAAGATTTTTTACTCACAAAATTCTGCCGATAGCAAGTCCTCATGGCCTTTTACAGCACAGGCAAATGTTTTGTCAGAGAACATTTTGATTGAAACATTCTGGTCTGTGATGTAAGGCTGTAAATGTCCATCTCTGTACCAGCTGTAGACAGTTTGAGACTCAGTCAGAGGACAGCTGGTGTGACAGGTCAGCATGGGCCCATTGTGTGTGGGAGTCTTGTTGATATAAAGTTCTGTTGGAATATAAAAGTTATACCTTTATTAGTTATTGTAACCTTTCACTGTTTCCAATTAATATAATCAAAAGTATGACATTTAGATTTTAAAACCCATTTATTTTAATGGGATGATAATGTTAATGAAGAGGCTGTAGTAGAATCTTAAAACCAACAAGGCATTTTATTCACTTGCAAAATACATTGAAAATCTTTCTGGTCATAATAGTATCGCACATAAAAATATTTAAGCCTGGAAAGATCTGAGAAAAATTAAAGGACTAGAGGGAAAATTATCTTCTCTGTCTTATCAGGAAAAACAAAGAATTTCAGCCTGTTTCTGCAGAAAGAGGGTTTGAGCTGTGGAAAATCAAAGAGAAAGTAACTGTAGGCAGTCTGTATAAAAAGAAAATATTACTCTCAGTTGATCAACTATGTAGAAAATATTACAAACCCCAAACTGAATTTTTCAGATATCTTAAGCTGTGTAGATTTCTAAACAGCAGAAAAGACAGGGGCCCATTTTTCAAATTATCTAGTTTTAACAAACAGTTTCAGCTGGATGGAAAAAGACATTCTCTGTCTTGGATGTAAGGTATTATCTATATTTTATATGGCTTAATTTACATGTTTGCTCATTGGAATAGTTGTCTTAGTATAAAGATGGAAGAGACAACTTGGTTACCGATACAGAAAGTAGCAGTTTACAGAAAATTCCCGAACTTAGAAAGAAATCGGACCAGAATAAATCTGAACTGTTAAAACATTGTATATAGACTATACCTGCCTGAATCTGTTTTAAACTGAATAAAGATTCTTTGTGTTTATTGTTTGGACTGCTGGTTTAACAATTTAGGAAGCTCAGAGTAACATTTTGTGTCCTAATTTTTTTTGTACAAAAAAGCTTATTGCTGAAATGGATAGATCGTAGACCACCTACAGCAGCTAAATGGCAGACAGTGATCTTTGATATGATACCTATGAAACATCTATCATGCAGGTGTAAGTGTAAGATAAATATATTTTATGACCCTGTGTTTTAGCTATACTGGACCTAGATTGTATGCATAATATTTTAAATAGTCTTGCAGATAGTGGTTAGAAATGTTTGGTTGGTCTATGGAGTTTGATCGACTATGATAATTAAAATTTTAATAATTTATACAGATATACAAAACTGATGATGTCAGGTGATGTGATTCAGCTCTGTCAGTCATATTGTTATTTCTTTGGTTATTTCGTACTGACACTTGTTTAATATATATCACAAGAGTCTAATAAAGATATAATTTAAATAAATAAAAAATGGACTCAGCTGTGTAACATCTAAAGAAACATCACTGCATTTGTCTGTAAGTTTGAGAAAACTTCACCTCTGGGATATGTGATGGAGCAGCGCCTGCCTGCTGGTTTCTCCTCGTGCGAACACATTGTCCCACCAGAGTAGGTCACACTAAAGCAAGATGGTGTGATAGAATCTGAAAAGAAACAAAAGCACTCCACTTTGGCTTGAAAACACAAAAAAGAGAGCAAAGTTCAAGCAGTCCTAAAGTTGGCACAGAAATAAGAAAGTAAAGTTTGTCTGTAATAGCATTTTTAAGAGCAAACATTGCAAAGTTCTTCAGAACTTCATGATAAAAAACAGATGCAGATATTTTAATGCAATATCATGCATTGTGACACCTACTGAACAGCAATATTCTTACCAATACACACCCCGAAGTATGGCTAGATGATATATCATTTAAATCGATTAATTCAAATGAGTTTTTGTACAAGAGGTAAAAATTAAAGATACGATTTTTTCTCATTGGTTTACTTTTACTACTCTAGTGAGTTGTTTTATTATATATATATGTGGAACTCACACCGTTTTCTTAATGGTGCCCCTCCCACTTTTTACAGCAGCAAAGTTTTAGGCTACTATTTGTTTTTTACTCATATAAAGTACTGATAAGAGAGTTCCTGTCAATAAAATGTAAAAATAGTGCAGGTTACAGTGATCATGTAGATGAGCTTGTCTTTGTTGGAAAGACATAATGAACATTTGATAATAAATGACAGCATGTGCTTCAATAATAAGAGGGGAATTCAGTTTAATTTTGGGATATATATTTAGAAAAACTAAGGCAAAATTAGTTTTTTGCTATTTCTGTGTTGTGTGTTTTATTCTTTGAAAGGGAAACAAATTGGATAAAACCTTTAAATAAAGATTTCTGAAAGACAAAGATTTTATTTTAAAGTCATGTTGTCCAGCCCTACCCAAAAGTGACATTTATTCATGAGTTCAACGGACACTCGGTGCTTATGGTTGCATAACCTGCTGCCTGCGTCACCAACCATCTCCATTCGGTTGGTTGGTGCTCTGTGGCTGTGGAGATCATAGAAATACTCTTTCTGAATCTTAAACTAAGTGTTTGGTCTTGGGTGTGAAGGTTTAACGTGTGACTATGTAAGCTGGTGACCATCAGTGTCAGCTGTTGTTGCACCTGATAGTTTATTGAAAATGGAAAATGATTGGACAAAAGGTTTTTATTAAGATTTTTTATTGATACCTCTAATAAGAATTTGAAATTATAATTCAAAATGGATTATCAAAAAATAACTGGAGCTAAAAGAGTTAACATGGTCACATATTGTTAATCTCGGACAGTGGTGCATTGAGGGTACATAGACTCCATGCAAAGTCTTCAGTTCTCTGGCTTTTGGTGATATCAGTCAGGTTGTTGATAAATTGAAAAAGAGAAGAAAGTTAGGTTTTGGTGTCTATGAGTCGTATCAGTACGACATGCACATGAAGTCAGTGACATCATAGTACCAGTAATATGCATGTGGACATTTCTTTTGTGCTGGTAAAGCAGTAAAATGTTTGAACATCTTAATGAGATTCACAAATATTCACTTACCTACTGAAACTTCAGGGGCTCTTGAGTCCTCTTGGCCTTTGACAGCACATGAGTATGTGACTTTCTGATCACTGCTGACCTGCTGTTGGAACCATGGAGACCAGTCCTCATAGAGAAACTCTCTGTTCTTGTACCAGATGTAGGCTGCTGGGTTTTCAGTCCGAGGACAACCGGTGCTACAAATCAGTGTTACTGTTTGTTTCCCTGTGACAGGAATCACCTTTACCTGCAGGTCTGACATGAAGATTTTAGACTGAGCACATTGATTTGATTCTCATAGTGTTTTAAAGCAGCAGCACTGTACCTGCAACATGGAGTTGAATCCTGTTTGTCCAACAATGTTGAGGTGATTCACTCTTCTGTATGCAGCAATAGTCATTCTCATCACTGCTTCTCACATCTTTTATGACCAGAGTTGAACAATTGTTTTCAGATATTTTGAAAGTTATATGATTTCCATCTTCAGAGATCTCATTCATACCGATGGATTTATCCCAGTTCACTGTGAACCATCTCAGACTTGCATAGGGATTTTCAGTCACACAGGTCAGATTCACCGTTGAACCTTTAAAAGCACAGATGTGTTTTGATTGTCCCCGAATCCCTGGACAGAAAAAATGGGCAAGTTTATGCCAATGCAGGGAAAATAATCCAGGTAAAGTTCTAATAAAGTTTTGTAGTTCACAACCAAAAGAGAAAGAAGAGAGGTGAAGAGGATCAGGTTCTGACTTCTGCAGATCTTTCTTAAATTCAAATTATTTTTTTAAGTTAAGAACACTTTAAGTCATTTTTGACATTTTTAGCACATTGCAACAACAAACAGCAGAAGGGTTGTTAATCTGGAGTTCTGACTGACTTTTAAAATGTAACTGTCTGAATTGTAATTTATGTTAAAGCCTCTGAACTTATTGCAGGACACTTTGCACTCCCAAAAGTTTTTAACCTACTGTATGTTGTCAACTTTCAGTTGTTTTTTCATGATGTGCATTGCTGACCTCTTGGCCAGATCACCTTTGTGAAAGAGATCTTGATCTTAATGGGTTTTTTATTTGGTCAAATAAAGATTGAAAAGCTGTTAAGAGTTTTTAAACTTGACTAGCACAATTACAGATGCAGTGAAATGTAATTATGTTAATTAGTTCAAATCAGTGGTGCTCTAATGTGAAAACAAAGGCTGATGCCGATGCCGATTTAATTCATAAGTTTCTTTACATTTCTTCTTTCTATTGTACAACTGCTGCAAACTTGGAATTTCACCCTGTGGGACTGACAAAGGATTATCTTTTCTTATCTTATCTAGATACAAATGTATTTTATTCATACCACTTAGTTTTGATTCTCCCTCAATGCAGATAATTTCTGTCATTAAAATAAACATTAAAATAAACTGTTTCTGCCAACAGTTTATTTTAATGTTTGATAAAAAAAAAAAAAAACAGGAGTTAATTTGGTATGTCACAACAGATAAATATCTGAAACTGACATATGTTTCATTTGTCGATGGCTGATGTTTGTAAAATCAGCTGATACTGTTATAGAAACAAGTATAAATCTAGTGTCTTTAAAGAGATTTCCTTTTTCGTCTCTTTTCCATTTTTAAAAAGCATTGATTGACAATCTTACATTAAAAGAGAAATTAGTTCCCCAGTTTTTGAGTAAAGCACATAAAGGTGTACATACCTGTGATGTACAGGATAAGTCCCATAAACACACACCCAACATGTGCCAAAAACATGGCTGCTGTATTCCTTCAGCTTCTTTTAGAGGGTGCAAAGTACATAGCAGCCTTTTCACAGTAGCTTCATTATACAAGATCACCAAAAAAATCAGAAGCTTTAGATCATATGCAAACGCGTACCATCCTTTTCTCAAATCTGTTACACCCACCAAGTCCTATTTACCTCTGTCACTGAGAAAATGTCACTGTAGTTTCTCTCTTGTCCTCTAGAGGGCTCTAAATCACAGCACACAGCTACAGCAGAGGATGATGCAGTCAGTGGGACCAGTTCTTTATTTGTTTACTTGTTAATATAACCATTGTGAGTATCCTGGTGAACTTGAAATGTGACACGAAAACTAAGTGAGAAAACAGAGGGTGCTTTGTGATGTTTGGTGTTTGGTGTTGCAGCGAATGATTTAGAGCTGGGCAATAAAAAAGTAAAATTTCCTTTTTTTTCCCCCACAAAATTTAATTTATGATTTTCATAGATTTTCCCTCGTTATTGCAATAGACATTGAAATAATGCTATCATTGTTGGGGGGGGGGAGTTTGGGTGGGGACACTCATGTCACGTCCCTAAAAACATTAAGCCATTACCGCATAGTCCCTATCAAAATGCCCAATGACATCTTGTTGAATCACTGAGAGAGGATTTCCACACTGATGTGCACTAAGAGTCAGTGATTATGATTTTAAATTAACTCTTTCACTTCAATCATTGCTCTGCAACAGTCACCGCAGGTTACTAACAAGTGGCACAGCCTGTGGAGTCACCAAAGCCCTCCACACTCTTAACTCACGGTGCCAGAACTGCTGTAATCAAAACACAACATAAACACCACACAATCAATCCCTTATCCACGCAAAACCCTCATAGTACACCCAACAAAACCAGCAACACAAAGCACAATCATTTTAAGGCAAAATCATCAGTGCCATTGAAACAATGTCAATTCATTGTAGAGCATTTCAACATTTGAATATCATCATCTATACAACAAGACAGTTTCTCAAACGTTGAAATGTTAGCTGTAATTAAATATTTAATAAACATAGATTTTTCAACCTCAACCAAAAATTACCAATCGGAACCAAAAAGAAAAGTCTTTTGCTATCTGGGCTCGCTCCTTATCAGAGCTACGTTAGCTATTTCAGGCCTCCTTGCTTAACTAATGCAGAGGTCAGACTACACAAATTTTTGTCTCATAAAATGACCATAATATCTAATCAGACGATCACAGAGTCCAAAAACTTAGACAAGTACAACACACTGCACCTTTAGAACTTTCAAGAACAACAACAGCTTGTGATTGGACGATAGTTTGACTCGTCACACTTGTCACAGACCAATCCATATCAAGCAACATGCATGACATAGCATCTCATGCTGTTGTTAGCTATAAGCTTAAACTATTGTAGACTATATTGTCTTACATTAAGTTATACCAAACAGATGTTTAATTTGACACTTATATGTGACATGAACCTCTTCAACAACAATCTCCACCAAGTTCTCCCTGTAAACTTCTGAGGAGAGCAGATTTCGCTACGTATCACTGAGTAACCATGATGACCACAGACTAACTGGCATGTCCGAGGAGGATTTCCGCATTTTCACACTGTTTCCCAGGAGGGATCCCTGGTTGGACAGAGAGCAAAAACATGATTTCTCAGAAGACAAGCTTCAAGTGATGTTCTTTGCTCCTCTTTTACAGAAAAATTGAGTCAATTTCTGATAAAGCAAACATGGGGACCGCTTCAGAAGCCGCCATTGTTATTAAGCGTGTAGTCACTTTCTTTTGTCATCACATCCGCAGCTCCTGCCTCTCTTCCCTGTTTGGGCTGTTAAGAATTTAGCTGAGTGAAGTCGTTGGACAATGCAAGCTGGCATGACAGATATGCAGGATTTCAGAATCAGGCAGGTCCATCTGCTCTGCAAGACTAATTTTATTTGCATTTTTCAGATTCAAAACAAGAGCAAACTGGACAAAAAAGCACAGAGATGTTTTGCTGCTGCTGTTGATAAGCACTGTATAGATTTATAATGTACATACGGTGCTGAAGAAATTTCGGAGATCACCACCCAATGCAACATTTATGCCACTGATTCCAAAAATTAACAGCACTGATCATTTCCAAAATAGTTTTTTTTGTTTCCAAAATGGTTAATGTTGATAAAGCTGTATGAAGAAGTTTGAAATAGCTCATTCCTGTTCAAAATGTTTGTCCAGTAACGGTCCAATGTTTGATGCGATTACCAATGTTGTTTTGTATTTGGATTCATTAATGAAGTGTACACTGCTCTGGAAATAAACTATATTATTATGGACCAAAGTTTCTAACACTGGCTGTTTTATTTCTTGCACAACTCACACTGCCAATTAAAATATTTGGCCTGCTATGTAGTTAAATTTTGTCAGTTTTTTTTGTCTTATTTATCACTATAGCCATTATGCCATATGTTTGTTGAACATTATCTGCATGTGATTAGCTGGCCATCAGTCCAGGGTGTTCCCTGCCTCTCAACCAGTGTCAGCTAGCATAGGCTCTAGCCTCCCCAACCCAGACAGGGGTAGGAGGTATAATGTATAGATTGAATTAAAAATATTTGTAGGCCCTAAAATGGAAATATGGGCCTTGCATCAAATACAAACAGTGTCACAGCTTTTCTTTCACTGCCCTTTGTTTTGGAGAGCTTTTGCTTCACTGTATTAATGGCCCATAGGTTCTTTTGGTTTATTCGGGGGCTTTTTAGGCAGCTACCAGCGGCTATAAGAAGAGAAAATGGAGTAATACTGATGCTGCAGACTTTATGCCCCTTGCATAGAAGTTCTCCATGGCACACAGGTGTTGTAAAATAGTTAAAGCATATATGAACCTCAGAGAAGGGAATTATTGGCACATTCTCCATAATGACCCTGTCCTACAAAATATGTATTACTTCACCTCTGGTAACCTTTAAAAGAGGAAGAAATATAAGAAGCAGAGTAATCCAAGCATGTGAGAATTCTGAATTAAACAAAAGGAGAATACAAATCCTCTTCAAGGCCATGTTAAGTGTGGTGCCTGCATAAATTGACCATGCACAGAAAATGACATTTTTAAATCAACCAATAAATGAAAAAAAAAAAAATGAAATCAAACACATTAACAAGTAAATAGCAAAAATTATATGATACGACAAACAAAATCAAAACTGTTGAAACTTCCTGCTCCCTTCCTGTTGTAACACATTTTCATGAGACAAAACACCTCATTTCATCCTTGTTTTTCTTTGACACAGAAGCCAGAGAACAAACTTAAAGCTGGGGTTGGCGATTTTGGAAAACTCTCACTATAGACATGTGAAGACGACTGACCTAATGTAGCACACTGAAAGGAAAGTTATGAAGCATTGTGTGAAATTGTAACTCACTGCATCACCATTGTGTTTCCCACAGTTTACGTTTGTGCATATAAACCAGTGGGGGACAGGATGTGGAGAAGCAGTATAAACCAAATCAAACTGAAAGAAGCACTGATGAACTGTAGCTGCCCCCCTGAAACCACTTTTAGCTTTTTTTTTTTAAAGCTCCTGTGAGTAGCTTGAAGTTTTGTCAGTTTTGTCAGACCTCTGTTGTTTGTCATCTCTTTACTTATTGTAACCTTCCTGTGTGTGTGCAAGTGTTTTTTTTTAAACAAACAAGATAAATTTTACTATATTTTAACACAAAATTAATCACTTAACAGAAAATCTGTAGTGGAGAAAATGTAAAATAACTAAAAATAAAAGAAATATTACAGCAGTTAGTAAAGTGCATCCTCTGACAACCAACAACAGAAGCTTCAGGTGTTGAAACGGATAATTAGAAATACCTTAATCATTATTTATTTGTCTTTCGAGCTTATAGAGTGGGTTCAGTATTCAGTTTTGCCTGTTTGTTGCAGGCTAAACCTCACAGGAGCTGTTTGAAACCACCGACTTCCTTATTAGGTACTCCTCTCAACCTGCTGAAGATCAAACTGAGCATCTTGATGGGGAAGAAAGATGTTTCAGAAATTACATATCAACTTGGATTTTAGTCATCTGCAGGGATTACAGAACATGTTCTAAAAAAGAGTAAATATCCAGTGAGAGGCAGTTCATGATTTCTGTTGTGACGTTCAGATGGGAGGGTCAGAATTTGTCCATCTATGAGAAATGTTTTCATCACCCTCCTAAATTCATGTCATGGCAGTTCTGAGCACAAAAGGAGCTTTCAACCCTGTACCTGCAAGGTGTACCTAATAAAATGTCCAACAGGTGTATACTGACATTTTCTTTATGGCTAAGCATTAAAAGGGACCCTGTAATACCACTTAAAATGTGTGTTTTACTGTTGCACAGCTTTGTAACGGTGATGGTAAAGACAAACCGCTCTGCCTTAAGTGTCTTGGGCCCAAATTTCTACTCTGTCCTTTCTTCTGTCCTCATCACATTTTCATGCCTTCATTGTGAAAGTCCTTAAAACAGACTTTTATAATACGTTTCCTGATAGCTTCCTGTTCAGCTGTTTGAAACTTTTGGTATTTTCTGCTCGTCAAAGTGTTTTGTCACTCTTACTGCACTGTAACAACTCGACTTAAAGCTGGTCTTGAAATGTTAACATACCTGAAAGACAAAGAATCTGAAGTTAAACCGCTACTTGCACATCATGAACTGAAGTTCATCTTATTACCTATGTTGTTTTTGTATTTGGATTCATTAATGAAGTGTGCACTGCTCTGGAAATAAACTATATTATTATGGACCAAAGTTTCTAACACTGACTGTTTTATTTCTTGCACGAGTCACACTGACAATATTTGTCCTGATGTATTTTAAGTTTTTCCGTTTTTTTTTTTTTTCTCCACTTATTTATCACGATAGCCAGTATGTTTGTTGAACATTATCTGCATGTTATTAGCTGGCCATCAGTCCAGGGTGTTCCTTGCCTCTCATCCAGTGTCAGCTAGCATAGGCTCTAGCCTCCACAACCCAGACAGGGCTAAGACGTAGAGATAATATACGGGTGGATCAAAATATGTATAGAGGCTCTAAAATAGAAATGTAGGCCGTGCTTCAAATACAAACAGCGTCACAACTTCACTGCCCTTTGTTTTGGTGAGCTTTTGCTTCACGGCTTGTAGGTTCTTTAGGTCTATTAAGGTGGTTTTTAGGCAGCTACCAGCAGCAATAAGAAGAGAAAATGGAGTAATACTGATGCTGCAGACTTTTTGCCCTGTGCATAGAAGTTCTCCATGGCGCACAGGTGTTGTAAAATAGTTAAAGCATATATGAACCTCAGAGAAGGGAATTATTGGCACATTCTCCATAATGACCCTGTCCTACAAAATACGTATTTCTTCACCTCTGGTAACCTTTAAAAGAGGAAGAAATATAAGAAGCAGAGTAATCCAAGCATGTGAGAATTCTGAATTAAACAAAAGGAGAATACAAATCCTCTTCAAGGCCATGTTAAGTGTGGTGCCTGCATAAATTGACCATGCACAGAAAATGACATTTTTAAATCAACCAATAAATGAAAAAAAAAAAAATGAAATCAAACACATTAACAAGTAAATAGCAAAAATTATATGACACGACAAACAAAATCAAAACTGTTGAAACATCCTGCTCCCTTCCTGTTGTAACACATTTTCATGAGACAAAACACCTCCTTTCATCCTTGTTTTTCTTTGACGTAGAAGCCAGAAAACAAACTTAAGAGGTGGTAGCATTGATCCCTTCAGGAAAAAGAGAAAGTGTTTTGTTTTTTTATTTAAAAAGGTTATGTCCAAGAGAACTAAAGAAGGACTTTTCAGTAAATTAGATTTTGCCCCTAATCCTTTAAATCTGGTTTAAATATCTGTAGAAATAGTTTCAGGTTTATTTTAATAGTTTTTTGGCATGATTACTTAGTGCTGTTTTATAATGAATTCTTATAGGTGTTTTAGAGTCCTTTTAAGAAAATACATGTTAATACACAGAAAACACTAGATGTTAAAGATAAAAAACGCAACAGTTTGTCAAACATCTGGATTAATCAGTCAAACAACCTTTATTTTATATAAACACAGCCGATACATAAGTAGGTGTTTGACTTCGAGATCAACAGCTGAATGTGGCTCTTTCAAACAAACATCAAAAGTGTACTCGCTTGTCTCAGCTCTAATCAGAAGTCCTGTTTTGGTGTAAAATGGACTTCACCATAATCCACATCTTCCTGTTGTTGCTCATGATGTGGGTGAATGAAGTTAAGATCTGCATGGCTCTCTGAAGAGTGAACTGGGCTGCACTGAAGATCATCTGGCTCTTGCTCTGCTGGTTCAGCTGATATGTCCTCATTCACAGGAGAGGGATTTTGCTGAGGGGGAAACAGACTTTAGATTTACATCATACTGCACTTACAGTGTTTGCTTGTATAATTTGATTTTTCCTAGTAGTCAGTTTTCATATTTTTTCTACCTGTTCCATGTCAAATGATGTCCCAGTTTGAGGAGACTGACTGGAGGACCTCTTTTTTCTACATGTTGGGAAGATCAATGAAGCTGTTTGGTTATTTTGTAAAATTAAAGACAGTTAGACAGAAGATAGTTTTTCTCACCTTAACCAGAAGACAACACCAAGAAGTGTTACGACCAGAGCAGCAGCGACTCCTGCAGCTATCGAGATCCATCCTCCAGTTCCTCTGTGGACCGTGAGGGTCTCCTCAGGAGATCTGATGTCTCTCTGTGTTGTGACTCCACAGGAGTAGTTTCCTGCATGCTGCATGCTGACTGAGTGTAAAACCAGGACTTTGCCTCGGTACTCTGGCTGAGTCAAAGGTTTTCTGTTCAGGTACCAAGTGTAGTTCGTGTCATCAGGCAGAGGACAGCTGGTACTGCAGGTCAGTGTGACCTTTTGACCTTCTGTCACCAGCACAGAGGGAGTGCTCTTCACTCTTAGATCTGAAAAGGAGGTCACAGGTTACAAGTGAACTCCTCTGAGTACTCAGATTACTTTTTTGGTAACACAAGTAACTTAATGCATTATGCATATGCATAAGTTATAACTTTTTATGGTGTTTTTTCTTTTTACATCTTACTGGAAAAAATCTCCCTGTACCACTGTCAATATTGTCACTGTGGAACAAAACAGCACTGTTTCTGTTTCTCTCCTGTCTGTGGTCATGTACACAGTGTTAAGTAAAGTGGTGCGTGTGTAAAGTCAGAGTTTAACTACTGAGTAGATGGATAGATTTGCAGAATACTGTGGACTTATCTCAGGGTGACCCCATGACATGATATGACCATGATACTTGAGTCTGATTTGATGTTTTTTTTGTTTTTTTTTTTGATATCTTACAATATGGTCAGTACTATGATACTCAACATTGCAATATATTGTGACTTTCTACTTTTTACATACAAAAAGGATAAGCATCTGTAACATAGCTAGAGAAATATATCTCAGTGTATTCATGTCGTCACCTAAGTTTTATTAAAAAAGGAGGAAAACCCACAGATTAATGTCAACATGTAGCCATCCTCAGTGTTTTATGCAGTAACATAACCAATCAATTTTAAAGTAATACTTCCCAATGCTGCATATCAGCAGATCACAGCTGTGAAGTCTCATTGAAAAGAAGGTGGTATGTCATTAGCTGTGAAAAGAGGAAGACAACTTGGTCTTTCTTTCCCCAAGCAGACATACCTGCAGACTTCAAAATCTACATTAGAAGGGACACCCATTCAGCTGCTCATTATTGCAAGTATCGGATCAAATGGAAAAAGTGACACTAGTGATCCAATACAGCAGTGTTGTCTGTTCCTGCAAAATCTTTCACCTGCTTTTTACACATATTTTGAAGTATGGAGCTGTGAGGAAGACATTATTCTTTAAAAGTGTTACTAACCTGAGACAATGACAGTAACTCCAGGTAAATAAGTCTGACTCCACTCCTGGTTGTCTCGTGGGCTGAATTTGTACTCTCCTGAGTCACTCTTCTGCAGATTCTTAATTTCAAGGATGTGTTGGTTCACGCCTGAGTTGTCAAAGAATTTTACACGTCCTACAGCCTCAGTCAGCTCCTCAGTATCCTCCTCTCCACTTTTCTTTTTATACCAAATTTTATAATTTGGCTGTTTTTTGGAAGGATACAAATATTTACAAGAAATTTTCACTGAAGAGCCTCCAAGAGCACAGATTCTCCTGTGGAAATAATTCACTCTCCAGCAATTTAGTTCATCCCCACCTGAAAGAGAAATTAAGGACAATACTGACTTCAACAACTTGATATCACAGAAAAAAAGAATAACAATCAGCTCATAAAAAGATTAACAGACTAAACTGGGAGGATCATATGCAGTATACATATGTATAGATACATTGTTAAACTAATAACTGGACCCTGTTAAATTCCAGAGTGTACCAGGGAAAGTATTTAAGTACCACAGAATTTTTTTTACTCACAATATTCATCCGATAACAAATCCTCATTGCCTTTTACAGCACAAGTGAGTCTTTTGTCAGAGAACATTTTGATTGAAACACTCTGGTCTGTGATGTAAGGCTGTAAATGTCCATCTCTGTACCAGCTGTAGACAGTTTGAGACTCAGTCAGAGGACAGCTGGTGTGACAGGTCAGCTTGGCTTCATCGTGTGTGAGAGTCTTGTTGATATAAAGTTCTGTTGAAATATAAAATTTAGTTCTTTTTAAATATCTGCTAAATAAAGATGAAAATTAAGATGATAAATTAAAAAGATGGATTCAGATGGGTAACATCTAAAGAAATATCACTGCATTTAACTGTAAGTTTGAGAAAACTTCACCTGTGGGATATGTGATGGAGCAGCGCCTGTCATCTGATGGTTGCTCATGTGAACACATTGTCCCACCAGAGTAGGTCACACTAAAGCAAGATGGTGTGGTAGAGTCTAAACAGAAACAAAAATAATTTATTTTGGCTTGTAAACACAAAAAAGAGCACAGTTCAAGCAGTCCTAAGATGGTACAGAAGTAAGAAAGTAAAGTTTGTTAATAATACCATCTTTTAAGAGCAAACATTACAAAGTACTGAGAGCTAAACCATAAAAAACAGATACAGATATTTAAGGGCAATAGCGTGCATTGTAGTACCTATTGTACAGCCATATTGTTACCAATACACACCCTGAAGTAGGACAAGGTGACATGTCAATTAAAGTAGTTCATTCAAATTAGTTTTTGAACAAGATTTAAAAATGATAAAAAACGATCTTTGTCTCATTTGCTTACGTTTACTCCTCTTGTAAGTTGTTTGAAAATATAAATTAAAAAAGTCTCAGTAGCTACATGGTGGCCCTACCACTTTTTACAGAATCACATTTTTCGGTTGTTTTTGTTTTTAGTCAAGTGAAATACTGATAAGAGCGTTTCTGTCAATAAAATGTAAAAACAGTGCAGCTTAGAATGAACATGGAGATGATCCTGTTCATGCCGGAAATACACAATGAACATTTGATAACAAAACGACAGCATGGGCTTCAACAATAAGAGGGAAATTCAGTTTAATTTTAGGATATAATGCTACACAATTTTGACAAAACTATGTTTTTTTGTCGTTTCTCAGCATTTTTTTTTTCTTTTAAAGGGAAACAAATTGGTTAATACCTGATAATCGAGTTTTCTGAAAGAAAAAAAATGGGGTTTTATTTTAAAGTCATGTTGTCCAGCCCTAACCAAAAGTGACACATTTATTCATGAATTTAACAGACACTTGTTGCTTGTGGCTGCATTACCTGCTGCCTGGATCACCGACCATCATTCAATTCTTTGGTTCTCTGTGGCTGTGGAGATCATAGAAATTCTGTCTTTCTGAATCTTAAGCTAAGTGTTTGGTCTTGGGTGTAAAGGTTTAACATGTGACTGTGTTAGCTGGTGACCATCAGTGTCAGCTTCTGTTGAACCTGATCGTTTCTTGAAAATGGAAAATGATTGGACAAAAGGTTTTTATTAAGATTTTTGATTGATACCTCTAATAAGTATTTAAAATTATTATCAAACAATTTATTAACAAAGAGAAGAGCCGAGTTAACATGGTCACTTTTTAAACTACAACACTCTGTCTTGGATGGTGGCACACTAACTGCTTTTTTTTTACATGCAGAGGAAACATAGACTTATGCTAAGTCTTCAGTTCTCTGAAGTCTGGTGATATCAGTTAGATTATCAATAAGTTAAAAAATTAGGTTTTGGTGTCTATGAGTCGTATCAGTATGGCATGCACATGAAGTCACTGACATCATACCTCTGGTAATATGCACGTGGACATTTCTTTTGTGCTGGTAAAGCAGTAAAATGTTTGAACATCTTAATGAGATTCATAAATATTCACTTACCTACTGAAACTTCAGGGGCTCTTGAGTCCTCTTGGCCTTTGACAGCACATGAGTATGTGACTTTCTGATCACTGCTGACCAGCTGTTGGAACCATGGAGACCAGTCCTCATAGAGAAACTCTCTGTTCTTGTACCAGATGTAGGCTGATGGGTTTTCAGTCCGAGGACAACTGGTGCTACAAATCAGTGTTACTGTTCGTTTCCCTGTGGCAGGAATCACCTTTACCTGCAGGTCTGACATGAAGATTTTAGACTGAGCACATTGATTTGATTCTCATAGTATTTTAAAGCAGCAGCACTGTACCTGCAACATGGAGATGAATCCTGTTTGTCCAACAATGTTGAGGTGATTCACTCTTCTGTATGCAGCAATAGTCATTCTCATCACTGCTTCTCACGTCTTTTATGACCACAGTTGAACAATTGTTTTCAGATATTTTGAAAGTTATATGATTTCCATCTTCAGAGATCTCATTCTGTGAGATACCGGTGTAATCCTTGTGCACTGTGAACCATCTCAGACTTTCACTGGAATTTTCAGCCACACAGGTCAGATTCACCGTTGAACCTTTAAAAGCACAGATGTGTTTTGATTGTCCCTGAATCCCTGGACAGAAAAAAATGGACAAGTTTATGCCAATGCAGGGAAAATAATCCAGTTAAAGTTTTGATTAAGTTTTGTTGTTCACAACCAAGAGAGAAACAGAGAGGTGAAGAGGATCAGGTTCTGACCTCTGCAGATCTTTCTTAAATTCACATTATTTTTTTGACTAAATAAAATCTTGTTAAATGATTTCACTGTGTGTTTAAGTACTTTTTGACATTTTTAGCACATTGCAACAACAAACAGCAGAAGGGTTGTTAATCTGGAGTTCTGACTGACTTTTAAAATGTAACTGTCTGAATTGTAATTTATGTTAAAGCCTCTGAACTTATTGCAGGACACTTTGCACTCCCAAAAGTTTTTAACCTACTGTATGTTGTCACCTTTCAGTTGTTTTTTTCATGTGTGTTGCTGACCTCTTGGCTAGATCACCCTTATGAAAGAGATCTTGACCTCAATGGGTTTTTTATTTGGTCAAATAAAGATTGAAAAGCTGTTAAGAGTTTTGAAACTTGATAAGAACAATTACAGATGCAGTGAAATGTAATTATGTTAATTAGTTCAAATCAGTGATGCTCTAATGTGAAAACAAAGGCTGATGCCGATACCGATTTAATTAGTAAGTTTCTTTCTTATATTTCTTCTTTGTATTGTATGACTGCTGCAAAGTTGGAATTTCACCCTGTGGGACTGACAAAGGATGTATTTTCTTCACACTGCTTTGCTGTAATTCTCCCTCAATGCGGATGCTTTCTCTCATGGTTGATCTTTAAGACTGTAGTTTGTCCAGCAGTTTATTTTAATGTCTGATAAAAAAGTCTTCTCTAACCCAGAAGTTAGATGTGCCAGATTTCATCAGTACATTGGTATGACACAACAGATAAATTTCTGACACTGACATTTGTTTCATTTGATGATGGCTGATGTTTGTAAAATCAGCTGATACTGTAGAAACGAGTTTAAATCTTGTGTTTTTTTAGATATTTCCTGTCTTTGTTCCTTTTTCATTTTTTATAAAGCATTTATTAACAGTCTTACATTATAAAAGTAATCAGTTCCCCAGTTTTAGAGTAAAACATCAAAAATTGTACATACCTGTAATGTACAGGATAAGTCCCATAAACACACACCCATGTGCTAAAAACATGGCTGCTGTATTCCTTCAGCTTCTTTTAGAGGGTGCAAAGTATAAAGCAGCCTTTTCACAACAGCTTCATCATACAAGATCACCAAAAAATCAGAAGCTTTAGATCAGACGCAAATGTGTGGAGTGTGAAGACAAAAGAATGACTGTGATGATGACTTCCTTATTTGTAATCATACCATCCTTTTCTCATCTTCAAATCTAACTGTTCCACCCACCAAGTCCTTTTTACCTCTGTCACTGAAAAAATGTCACTGTAGTTTCTCTCTCGTCCTCTAGAGGGCTCTAAATCACAGCACACAGCTACAGCAGAGGATGATGCAGTCAGTGGGACCAGTTCTTTATTTGTTTACTTGTTAATATAACCATTGTGAGTATCCTGGTGAACTTGAAATGTGACACAAAAACTAAGTGAGAAAACAGAGGGTGCTTTGTGATTTTTGGTATTCAGTGTAGCAGCAAATGATTTGGAGCTGGGCAATAAAAAAAGTAAAATTTCCAGTTTTTTTTTCCACAAAATTGAATTTATGATCTTCATATATTTTCCCTTGTTATTGCAATAGACATTGAAACAATGTTATCATTGTTTTAATGTCATTGTTATCATTGTTATATTGTTATCATTGAAAGGGGGGGATGCTCATATCACGTCCCTAAAAATATTGAGCCATAGTCCCTACCAAAATGTCCACTGACATCTTGTCGAATCACTTAGAGGGGATTTCCACAGTAATGTGCACTAAGAGTCAGTGATTATGATTTTGAATTAACTCTTTCACTTCAGTCATTGTTCTGCAACAGTCACTGCAGGTACTAACAAGTGGCACAGCCCAAGGAGTCACCCAAGCCCTCCACACTCTTAACTCATGGTGCCAGAACCGCTGTTATTATCAGCACCATTGAAACAATGTCAATTCAGTGTAGAGCATTTCAACATTTGAATATCATCATCTATAGCCTACAACAAGACAGTTTCTCAAACGTTGAAATGTTAACTGTTTTAAACATTTAATAAACATAGATTTTTCAACCTCAACCAAAAATTACCAATCAGACCAAAAAAAAAAAAAAAATGTAAAAAATGTAAAAAAATTTTGCTATCTGGGCTCGCTCCTTATCAGAGCTAAGTTAGCTATTTCAGGCCTCTTTCTCAACTCAACTAATGCAGAGGTCAGACTACACAAAGTTTTTGTCTAATAAAATGACCATAATATCTGATCAGACGATCACAGAGCCATAAAACTTAGACAAGTACAACACACTCCACAGTTGTATACCTGACTGCTCTTTATGGCAGACATGATGATGGTTTGAGGAAGAGGGCATGACATTGAATACAGACAATGAACTGGATGATATTATTGTCAGTGATACACATTTGTTTGGCTTTTGAAACTTTCTGATGAATGGTATGTTAGCTTAATGCTTAATGCTAGCAGTTACTCACCAAGGTGCCTCTGCTATTTCTCTTCATTTCTCAGTCTGCATTGTAGTCCCTCGAAGACACATAATTTGGGAAGGGATGTTATTTTCAGAGCTTTTAAACATTTACTGAGTCTCATAGTACCTTCTCAAAGTGAAAACTATTATTTTTTGTATCTGTAATGGATGCTCTTATTGGTCAATGTAGACAATTTAAAATAATAGTTCATCTGAGGCAGGTAGGCCTGAGTAAACAGTTTCTTGTTGTAGAAGATTGTAATCGGTGGAGCAGCAGGTAGTGGCCATGCCTCACTGCAAGAAGGTTGCTAGTTCAACCCCCCCACCCTTTTTTCTCACAGTTTCCCAGGAGGGATCCCTGGTTGAAAGGAGAGCAAAAACATGATTCTCCGCAAGACAAGCTTCAAGTGATGTTCTTTGCTCCTCTTTTGCAGAAAAATTGAGTCAATTTCTGATAAAAAAAAAAAAACAGCAAACATGGGGACCACTTCAGAAGCCGCCATTGTTGTTAAGCGTGCAGTCACTTTCTGTTGTTGTCACATCCGCAGCTCCTGCCTCTCTTCCCTGTTTGGGCTGTGAAGAATTTAGCTGAGTGAAGTCGTTGGACAACACAAGCTGGCATGACAGATATGCAGGATTTCAGAATCAGGCAGGTCCATCTGCTCTGCAAGACTAATTTTATTTGCATTTTTCAGACTCAAAACAAGAGCAAACTGGACAAAAAAGCACACAGATGTTTTGCTGCTGCTGTTGATAAGCACTGTATAGATTTATAATGTACATACGGTGCTGAAGAAATTTCGGAGATCACCACCCAATGCAACATTTATGCCACTGATTCCAAAAATGAACAGCACTGATAATTTCGAAATAGTTTTTTTTGTTGGTTAATGTTGATAAAGCTGTATGTAGAAGTTTGAAATAGCTCATTCCTGTTCAAAAAGTTTGTCCAGTAACGGTCCAATGTTTGATGCGGTTCTGGTGGACATGCTGTGGGAAACCCAGATGTACCTGTATGAGAAGAGGGAAAACCTTCAGTCACTGGCAAAGCTGCTACTGGACAACTGACAACACGACTAAAATATCAGAGAGACTGGAGTGGACAGCTGGATTGTATATGAAGAGCGAAAAGAAGAGTCCGGTGTGCCGTCACATGGCGTTCGATCAGGAGGCACAAAGACACAAAGAGAGCCATGTGTTTGATTTGAAGCTGTAATGTCTGTGTTGGTGTGCTCTTCTTGAAAAGGCAACATAACCACAACCAGGTTCATATTTACACCGATGTGAGAACAGCACATATTCTATGTAAAACAAGACAAATATAGACATGTGGAGACGACTGTAGCACACTGAAAGGTAAGTTATCAAATTGTAACTCACTGTATCACCATTATGTTTCCCACAGTTTACTTTTGTGCATATAAACCAGTGGGGGACAGGATGTGGAGGAAGTAGTATAAACCAAATCAAACTAAAACAAGCACTGACTAACTGTAGCTGTCACCCTGAAACCACTTTTAGCTTTTTATAAAGCTCCTGTGAGTAGCTTAAAGTTTGTCAGTTTTGTCAGACCTCTGTTGTTTGTCATCTCTTTACTTATGGTTACTTTCCTGTGTATGTGCAAGTGTTTTTTTAAACAAACAAGATAAATTTTACTATACTTTAGCACAAAATGAATGACTTAACAGAAAATCTGTAGCGGAGAAAATGTAAAATAGCTAAAAATAAAAGGAATAATACAGCAGTTAGTAAATTTCACCCTCCAACAACAGAAGCTTCAGGTGTTGAAACGGATAATTAGAAATACCTTAATCATTATTTATTTGTCTTTCGAGCTTATAGAGTGGGTTCAGTATTCAGTTTTGCCTGTTTGTTGCAGGCTAAACCTCACAGGAGCTGTTTGAAACCACCGACTTCCTTATTAGGTACTCCTCTAAACCTGGTGAAGATCAAACTGAGCATCTTGATGGGGAAGAAAGATATTTCATAAAATGCATATCAATTTGGATTTTCAGTCATCTTCAGGGTTTATAGAGGATTGTCTGAAAAAGAGTAAATATCCAGTCAGAGGCAGTTCATGATTTCTGTCGTGACGTTCAGATGGGAGGGTCAGAATTTGTCCATCTATGAGAAATGTTTTCATCACCCTAAATTCATGTCATGGCAGTTCTGAGCACAAAAGGAGCTTCCAACCCTGTTCTTGCAAGGTGTACCTAATAAAATGTCCGGCATGCGTATACTGTCATCTTCTTTATGGCTAAGCATTAAAAGGGACCCTGCAATACCACTTAAAATGTGTGTTTTACTGTTGCACAGCTTTGTAACGGTGATGGTAAAGACAAACCGCTCTGCCTTAAGTGTCTTGGGCCCAGATTTCTACTCTGTCCTTTCTTCTGTCCTCATCACATTTTCATGCCTTCATTGTGAAAGTCCTTAAAACTGACTTTTACCGTAAGCTTCCTGATAGCTTGCTGTTCAGCTGTTTGAAACGATTGGTATTTTCTGCTCGTCAAAGTGTTTTGTCACTCTTACTGCACTGTAACAACTCGACTTAAAGCTGGTCTTGAAATGTTAACATACCTGAAAGACAAAGAATCTGAAGTTAAACCGCTAGTTGCACATCATAAACTGAAGTTCATGTTATTACCTATGTTGTTTTTGTATTTGGATTCATTAATGAGGTGTGCACTGCTCTGGAAATGAACTACAATATATTACCAAAAGTATTCGCTCACCTGCCGTGACTCTCATATGAACTTAAGTGCCATCCCATTCCTAACCCACAGGGTTCAATATGATGTCGGTCCACCTTTTGCAGCAATTACGGCTTCAACTCTTCTGGGAAGGCTGTCCAAAAGGTTGAGGAGTGTTTATAGGAATTTTTGACCATTCTTCCAAAAGCGCATTGGTGAGGTCACACACTGATGTTGATCGAGAAGGCCTGGCTCTCAGTCTCCGCTCTAATTCATCCCAAAGGTGTTCTATCGGGTTGAGGCCAGGATTTTGTGCAGGCCAGTCAAGTTCATCCACACCAGACTCTGTCATCCATGTCTTTATGGACCTTGCGTTGTGCACTGGTGCACAGTCATGTTAAAAGAGGAAGGGGCTAACTCCAAACTGTTCCCACAAGGTTGGGAGCATGGAATTGTCCAAAATGTTTTGGTATCCTGAAGCATTCAGAGTTCCTTTCACTGGAACTAAGGGGCCAAACCCAACTCCTGAAAAACAACCCCACACCATAACTACTCCTCCACCAAATTTTCACACTTGGCACAATGCAGTCCAAAATGTACCGTTCTCTTGGCAACCTCCAAAACCAGACTTGTCCATCAGATTGCCAGATGGCAAAGTGTGATTCATCGCTCCAGAGAACGCGTCTCCACTGCTCAATAGTCCAGTGGCAGCGTGCTTTTCACCACTGCATCCGACGCTTTGCATTGCACTTGGTGATGTGAGTCTTGGATGTAGCTGCTCAGCCATGGAAACCCATTCATGAAGCTCTCTGCGTACTTGGGCTAATCTGAAGGCCACATGAAGTTTGGAGGTCTGTAGCAATTGACTGTGCAGGAAGTCGGCGACCTCTTTGCATGATGCGCCTCAGCATCCACTGACCCCTCTCCGTCAGTTTACATGGCCTACCACTTCATGGCTGAGTTGCTGTTGTTCCCAAACACTTCCTTTTCTTATATTAAAGCTGACAGTTGACTGTGGAATATTTAGGAGTGAGGAAATTTCACGACTGGATTTGTTGCACAGGTGGCATCCTATCACAGTTCCAGCAGGAATTCACTGAGCTCCTGAGAGCAACTCACTCTTTCACAAATGTTTGTGGAAACAATCTGCACACCTAGGTGCTTGATTTTATTCACCTGTGGCCAGGCCAAGTAATGAGGACACATGATTCTGATCATTTGGGTGGGTGAGCAAATACTTTTGGTAATATAGTGTATATTATTATGGACCAAAGTTTCTAACACTGGCTGTTTTATTTCTTGCACAAGTCCCGCTGCCAATTAAAATATTCGACCTGTTATGTAGTTCGTTTGTCGTGTTTTTTGTCTTATTTATCACAATAGCCATTATGCCTTATGTTTGTTGAACATTATCTGCATGTAATTAGCTGGCCATCAGTTCAGGGTGTTCCCTGCCTCTGATCCAATGTCAGCTAGGATAGAGACTCGAGCCTCTGCAACCCAGACAGGTAAGAGGTAGAGATAATGTATGGATTGGTTTAAAAATATTTATAGGTCCTAAAATAGAAATATAGGCCTTGCTTTTAATACAAACAGTGTCACAGCATTTCTTTCACTGCCCTTTGTTTTGGTGAGCTTTTGCTTCACTGTTCTAATGGCTCATAGGTTCTTTTTTTTTTTTATTCGGGGGCTTTTTAGGCAGCTACCAGAGGCTCTAAGAAGAGAAAATGGAGTAATACTGATGCTGCAGACTTTTTGCCCTGTGCATAGAAGTTCTCCATGGCGTACAGGTGTTGTAAAGTAGTTAAAGCATATATGAACCTCAGAGAAGGGAATTATTGGCACATTCTCCATAATGACCCTGTCCTGCAAAATATGTATTACTTCACCTCTGGTAACCTTTAAAAGAGGAAGAAATATAAGAAGCAGAGTAATCCAAGCATGTGAGAATTCTGAATTAAACAAAAGGAGAATACAAATCCTCTTCAATGCCATATTAAGTGTGGTGCCTGCATAAATTGACCATGCACAGAAAATGACATTTTTTAATCAACCAATAAATGAAAAAAATAAAAAAAATTAAATCAAACACAAAAATTATATGATACGATAAACAAAATCAAAACTGTTGAAACTTCCTGCATCCACATTTTCATGAGACAAAACACCTCCTTTCATCCTTGTTTTTCTTTGACATAGAAGCCAGAAAACAAACTTACAGTTGGGGTTGGCGATTTTGGAAAACTAGCATGAATTTGAAAGTACCATCTCCTCAGGGCTCTGCCTAACATAAATATCTGTAGAAATAGTTTCAGGTTTATTTTAATAGTTTTTTGGCATGATTACTTAGTGCTGTTTAATGATGAGTTCTTACAGGTGTTTTAGAGTCCTTTTAAGAAAATACATGTATGTTACATCTAATCTTTGAATAAGATCAGTTTTATCTAAACCTTTGTATTTCCCCTTCTTGTGCCTTTTTTGATCCTTTGGTCAACAAACACTTTAAAATGGCTGCTGCATTAATTAACAAAAACCATCCAATGGAAGCTGTCTCTCAGGCCTTTGACCTAAAATGGGCAAGACAGTCTGGCTGCAGACCTGCACTGAGAGGACCCCCTGCACTGAGAGGACCCGACGTCACGTTACGCCGACATCACGTTACGTTTCCTGCACTGACAGGACCCTACGTTGCAGACCTCCGACGTCACGTTACGTTTTTTTTTTCCAGATGCCCCAGTGTGTGGTTAACACCCAAAGTGATCACCGTAAGCAGACTACTGAAGTATTACCATGGATGTATTATAAGAACTGGATAGCGTGGCTCCGTCTTCTACCATGGAACGGATTTGAAGCCAGAATATCTTCCGTCAGGGCGCCGCCATTGTGCAACCAGTAGAGAATTTGGGCCATAATCCGGACGCAGCTGTCGTAAACGGTCGCAACACAACTCAGCATACGCCGTACACAATCATTGTGAAGCTGCCGTAAACCGCGGTCATTTTTAAACTCTAATAACTAATAAAAAAGAAACTTTTCAGAAAAAAGAGGACTTGGAAAACACGCAGCCCAATAATACTTTCATATCACCACAGCATACTGATGGGAGAAATGTTTCTACGAAGTGTATTAATTTTTTGAAGTTTCACTTCGGCCCGTTCAGATGAATGGGGGAGACGGAGATTTGACCTATACTGCAGCCAGTCACCAGGGGAAGCAGTTTTTGTGGAGGCTTCAATTTGAGCCCAGTGTCATGGCGTTCTTATAATACATCCATGGTTTTTTACAGTCTATGGTCTATGGTCTACTCAGTGCAGGTCTGCAACGTAGGGTCCTGTCAGTGCAGGAAACGTAACGTGACGTCGGCGTAACGTGACGTCGGGTCCTCTCATTGCAGGTCTGCAACGTATGGTCCTGTCAGTGCAGGTCTGCAGCCAGACCCCTCTCAAAATGGGGGCACTGTTGCCTCCTTTGGACACGCCCCCTCACTCCCTGTCAGGACCTCATTGGTTCAAAACCACATGATGACTGAACTAACACACCTCTGCAGACATTCTATTGGCTGACCCAGATGTGGATCCCAATGACTGGTCAGATCTAAACTGTTTAACTTTTTTGATTTTTTTTCTCTCACTTTTCAACCTTCCCTACTTAAGTTGTGTTTGAAATGCATCTCTGACGACCCTGATGAAGGCTGGAACACGTCGGCTGAGTAAAGCTGTTTCCTGAACTACAGGTGTTGCAGGAGCTCTTTTGATCCCTTCAAGACTTTTTCTCTCCAAAGTAAGTTGGTGAAGTTGTGTCAGAACATCCAGATGGAGCTGGTTTTACCTCCCAGAGTTGACTGTGGGCCTCCAGGCCCAGATCCAAGTGTGTTCCTGAGGAGACAGATGGACACTCTGTGTCCCCCTCCTCATCTAAATACAGGTGAGCCGATCTAAATTAGAAAATGAACAGAAGTCCCTGATTGAACAGTGATTCTAGAAAAACAAATAATTTTACAAGTTTAAGTAACTTTATTGTTAATCTTAAATGTCACACTATCTGGAACCGAAGGTGAGGAAACATGTCTGTGACAAAGTTTGAAAATCAGACCTTTAAAGATTTCAGTAAATTCAAATTAAAAAAAATAAATAATATTAACAATATTTTAATTTTTTTCAAGGACATCCCAGCTGGAGAGTTCTGAGTCCGAAATATAATCACCCTATAACAATATCATACATGTAGATGTAAAAATGAGACCAGAGTTGCAACAAAAGCTTTATCTATCTACATTATTTCAGACAAAAAAAAAAAAAAAACAGTAGATGGTCAGAGCTCAAATAAAGCAACAGTTTGTCAAACTCCTAACATAGTATTAATCAATCAAACCAAATGTATCTGTATTGTACTTTTCACACAAATTTATGGAGCACAAAGTGATTTACATAAAATACAACTACAACACACAAAAACAAATGAAATGACAAAACAAAAAAATAAAAATGATACTATAATACTAATCATAGAAAACCTAACCCACCCCCTGCCGACATCCAGCAAGTATTCACACTGACACACCAAGAGGGGAAAAAAGACATGTGAGGAGATGTTATCTTGAAGTAAAGATTAGGAAACATTGGAGCTAAGGCTATAATGATAATAAGACAGTAATAATAAAAGAACAGAAAAATAAAAACAAATTAAAAATGAGATAAAAAGTACTGAAATAATAAAATACTAAAAGTTGACTGTGTAAAAAAAAAAAGAAACATAGGATGATAAAAAAGTAGAAAGAGGGTAAACAATACAATAACCCTGAAACTGAAAAATGAGTATAAAACTAAATCATCTGAAAGTCTGACTTTAGGTCGGTATGATGATGGTATCATTAGATATTGGCCTGAAAAAATTAAATATCTGTATTGACTGAAGGTAAATTTTTTGCCAGCACGTCCTGCCAATACATTGACCTTATATAACGTCCATATATTGACTGAAATATCAGCAAAATACACAGTTATGATGCATTGTTCACCTTATCATCAGTGCATGGGTACATTTAAAAATCAAGAACTTCATTTTTTTTTAGAGTTAAATGTTGTTTTCTTGTTTTACATCTGTTCCTCACAAAAGCAGACAGTCACAGTGAAAAAAAAGTCTACTGTAGTTTTTGTAAGTTAAAAGCTTGTGCTTGACCAAAAACATATATATAGTCATTGCTGTTGTTATTTGACCTTGTTTTGGGACTTTGTTGATAGTGGAGTACTGCCTCTGCTCATGATCTCTGAGCCTCTGTGAGCCAACAGGAGAAATCACCAAAGTAAACTGATGTTTGATTTATTCATTCATCAGTCTTTGTTCCTTCATGGGCTCCATACTTATGTTTCAAATGAGACTGATGGAAAGTCAGCCATCAGCCATTTTCAGAGATGCATTATATTATACCAAGATAAGCTATTTTCAATGCCTTATGAAGAGAAAGCTGTTCAGTACTTACTTTAATATGTACCCAGTATCACTTCAATGGGATGATCTTTGTTTCATGAGTTTGACTTTGAGATCAACAGCTGAATGTAGCTCTTTCAAACAAACATCAAAAGTGTACTCTCTGGTCTCAGCTCTAATCAGAAGTACTCTTTTGGTGTAAAATAGACTTCACTGTAAGCCACATCTTTCTGTTGTTGCTGATGATGTGGTTGAATGAAGTTAAGATCTGCATGGCTCTCTGAAGAGTGAACTGTGCTGCACTGAAGATCATCTGGCTCTTGCTCTGCTGGTTCAGCTGATATGTCCTCATTCACAGGAGAGGGATTTTGCTGAGGGGAAAAACACACTTTAGATTTACATCATACTGCACTTACAGTGTTTGTGTGTGAGATGGGATTTTTCCTAGTATCCAATTTTCATATTTTTTTTATACCTGTGCCATGTCAAATGATGTTCCAGTTTGAGGAGACTGACTGGAGGACCTCCTTTTTCTAAATGTTGGAAAGAAAGATAAATGAAGGTGTTTGGCTATTTTGTAAAATTCAAGACAGAGAATAGCTTTTCTCACCTTAACCATAAGACAACAGCGAGTAGTGTTATGACCACAGCAGCAGCGGCTCCTGCAGCTACCGAGATCCATCCTACTATTCCTCTGTGGACAGTGAGGGTCTCCTCAGGAGATCTGATGTCTCTCTGTGTTGTGACTCCACAGGAGTAGTTTCCTGCGTGCTGCATGCTGACTGAGTGTAAAACCAGGACTTTGCCTCTGTACTCTGGCTGAGCCAAAGGTTTTCTGTTCAGGTACCAAGTGTAGTTCGTGTCATCAGGCAGAGGACAGCTGGTACTGCAGGTCAGTGTGACCTTTTGACCTTCTGTCACCAGCACAGAGGGAGTGCTCTTCACTCTTAGATCTGAAAAGGTCAGTACTGTCAGTGTTAGATATTCAAGGTCATAAAAGTTCACAACTCGTAGTGAGACAGATCAAAGCTGATTTCTGAACCATTTTGACCAATTCTTCATGATTCAGGTCACATTTTAGCAGAACTGGAGGTCACAGGTTACAAGTGAACTCCTCTGAGTACTCAGATTACTTTTATAGTAAAGCAAGTAACTTAATGCATGATGCATAAGCATAAGTTATCAGTTCTGATGGTGTTTTTTTAGTTTCACAATGGTTACTTGTTATTGAAAAAAAGCAGTCACTGTGAATATTGTCACTGTGGAACAAAGTTTCTGTTTCTCTCCTGTCTGTTGTCATGTACACAGCGTTGAGTACAATGGTAGGAGTGTGCATGAAGTCAGAGGGTTTAACTAGAGTAGATGGATAGATTTGCAGACTACTGTGGACATATCTAGGGGTGGCCGCATGATATGATATTATCACAATACTTAAGTCTGATTTGATGTGTTTGGGGTTCTTGCACTGAAAAAAATGATTTTTGGCCCTGTAATTATTATTTGAAATATCTGTATAAATTTTACATAAACATATGAATTCAGTTCTTTTACTTTAAAATAGAAGTTTTTCATGTATAGCATTACTTGATGATTGTTTGTAATCATATGCCTTCAGTTTTGTATGTAAATTGAATCCTTTGATCCAAGTAATATTCACTAAACCAGCTCATTACCTTATTTAGTTGATATTTCCAAGTATAATTTACTGAGTGACATCAGTGAATCTGGCAACCTTCTCTGCATTCGGAGCATGACGTCAAAGCCCGGCCTTACATTTTGGCAGTTTGTCAGACATGCAGGCATGTTTTAACCAAGTTGGTGGATTGAGTCCAAACATCCATGATATTGACAGGGAAGAACGTGAATATGGGACCGTGAAGGTAAGTTTTAAGCCAAACAAACTTTCTACGTCCTATGATGATTAATACGGGAACCTGGTTTTACCTGTTTTCCCCCGACACGGCAGGTAAACTATCCAGTTAGCAAGCTAACTATGCTAGCGATAGCATGGGAGTCCGCTGGGTCTGCATGGGAGACCCATCCAAGATGGCGGTCAGTTGATGGTACAGTTGTAGAAAAAAAAAATATTTCTAGGCCATATTTCCCAGCCCTAACTTCTCTGAAGTCCCTTGATTTATTTATACCATGTATATGTAAACTTGAACTGTTGGCCATGTGTTTGTGGTTATTTTGATATTCTAAACATGTCTGCTCATATCTAAATAAAAGTGTTTTGTAAGCATCCATTAAATGCAATTATTTGTTTGGGAAAAAAATTGAATTATTATTTAATACAGTAGCAAAAATATGTAATTCAATTAACACCTACTAGTACGTTCTTAAATATTACTTTATAAATACATAGAATATAACAAAGAAAATTTGAGTAAGAGGCACAACAAACAGCAACGTTGACTTGGATTTTGTATTGAGATGCAGTGGTAATCTGAGTGAATGTTACAATCTAGACATGAGTATTGCAAGTGTAATTTACTTGTTGATTTTTCTTTTCAGATAAGAGGTCCAAGTAAGTAAACATTACTTAGAAATTGCGTGAGTCAAGATTAAAAGCACTTTCTGTGTGGAAAAACTGTCCTAGCTTTTTTTAAGTAAACGTCACTCCAAATTTTTTTCAGTGTGATATCTGACAAAATGCAGAGTACTCTGATACTTAACATTGCAATATATCGTGATTTTTTTTTACTTTTATTGACTGTATTTACATCCAAAAAGAAAAAAAAATCAAATTTCTGTCAAACGGATAGAGGAATATATCTCAGTGTATTTATCTTGTCATTTCTGTTTTATTAAAATCAGCAAGAAATCTCAGACTGATGTCAACACGTAGCCATCCTCAGTATGTAATGCAATAACTTAGCAAATCAAAGTAATGCAGCACTGCATGTCAGCAGATCACAGCTGTGAAATCCCATTGAAAAGAAGGCAGTGTTGCATTAGCTGTGCAAAGAGGAAAACAACTAAGTATTTTTCCAAGCAGAAGTACATGCAGACTTACATTCAAAATCTACATTAGAAGGGACACTCATTCAGCTGCTCATGATTGCAACTATCTGATCCAGTGGAAAAAGTGAGATTTGTGATACATTACAGCACTACTGTCTGTTCCTGCAAAATCTTTCACCTGTTCTGTTTATACATATTTTGAAGTATGGTGCAAAAAAAAGTGTTACTAACCTGAGACAATGACAGTAACTCCAGGTGAATAAGTCTGACTCTGATCCTTGTCGTCTGGTGGTCTGAATTTGTACTCTCCTGAGTCACTCTTCTGCAGGTTCTTAATTTCAAGGATGTGTCGGTTCGCGCCTGAGTTGTCAAAGAATTGTACACGTCCTACAGCCTCAGTCAGCTCCTCAGCATCCTCCTCTTCACTTTTCTTTTTATACCAAATTTTATAATCTGGCTGTTTTTTGAAAGAATTCAAATATTTACAAGAAATTTTCACTGAAGAGCCTTGAAGAGCACAGATTCTTCGTCTTTCATAATTCACTCTCCAACAGTTTAGATCATCACCACCTGAAAGAGAAATTTAGGACATATGATTTAGGACAATACTGACTACAACAACTTGATGTCAAAAGTTGTAAAAAAAGAATAACAATCAGCTGCTCATACAAACATTAACAGACTGAAGTGGGAGAATCATAAAATATATATACTGTGTGTGTGTATATATACATATATATATATGTATATATATATATATATATATATATATATATATATATATATATATATATATATGTATATATGTGTATATATATATATATATATATATATATATATATATATATATATATATATATATATATATATATATATATATATATATGTATATATTTATTTATATGTATATATATATATATATATATGTATGTATATATATTAGTGCTGTCAGACGATTAAAAAAATCAATGTAATTAATTACCAGATTTATAATTAATTAATCACATATTAATGTCATATCTGCTTAATGTACCCAAATGAAGAATTTTAATTCTAGGATATTATAAAATTGTAGTGCATGACTAATGCTCAAATGAATACACTAAGAAGTGAAGATTTGTAAATCCACAATTTCATTGGTGACTGAATTAACCAAAGTCAGGGCAACTCATAGGGCATACATATATACATATATATATATATATATATATATATATATATATATATATATATATATATATATATATATATATATATATATATATATATATATATGTGTGTGTGTGTGTGTGTGTATGATATATATATATATATATATATATATATATATATATATATATATATATATATATATATATATATATATATATATATATATATATATATATATATATATATATATATATATATATATATATATATATATATATATATATATATATATATATATATATATATGTTATATTATTTTTTATTTTTTCTGATTTTTTGGCCTTTTCTCAGAAAATATGAATGATAACACAAAAACCTTTTTGTCACTCATGGTTAGTGGTTGGGTGAAGACATTTATTGAAAAAATGATGTTTACTCTTTTTAAATCATAATGACAACAGAAACTTCAAAAATGACCCTGTTCAAAAGTTTACACCCCCTGGCAGTTTTGGCCTGATAACATTCACAAAATTTGACACAAATGGGTTTGAATGTCTACTAAAGGTAACCATCCTCTCTGTGATCTATTAGCTTGTAAATTGTGTGTGTGTATAAAAGCTCAGTGAGTTTCTGAGCTCCTGACAGACACGTGCATCTTTCACTCAGTGCTGCATTGACGTTTCTGGTTTCTGCGTCATGGGTAAAGCAAAAGAATTGTCAAAGGATCTGCGAGAAAAGGTATTTCAACTGTATAAAACAGGAAAAGGATTTTAAAAGATATCTAAGGAACTGAGGATGCCAAGAAGCACTGTTAAAACTCTAATTAAGAAGATGAGAGAGAGGGATTCTGTTGAAATCAAACCATGGTCTGGCAGACCAACAAAAATTTCAGCTCCAACTGCAAGGACAATTGTTGGAGATGCAAAGAAAAACCCTCAAATAACTTCAGCTGAAATACAGGACTCTCTGAAAAAAATTGGGGTGGATGTTTCAAGATCCACAATAAGGAGACTCTTGAAGAAACATGGGCTGCATGGTCGGGTCACCAGAAGAAAGCCATTTCTACACAAATGCCACAAAATATCCAGCTTACAATCCAAACAGCACAGAGACAAGCCTCAAAACTTCTGGAACAAAGTCATTTGGAGTGATGAGACCAAAATTGAACTTTTTGGCCACAACCATAAACGTTACATTTGGAGAGGAGTCAACAAGGCCCATGATGAAAGGTACACCATTCCTACTGTGTAACACGGAGGTGGATCACTGATGTTTTGGGGATGCGTGAGCTACAAAGGCACAGGAAAATTGGTCAAAATTGATGGAAGGATGAATGCAGCATGTTATCAGAAAATACTGGAGGAAAATTTACACTCATCGGCCCAGAAGCTGCGCATGGGACGTTCTTGGACATTCCGACACGACAATGATCCAAAACACAAGGCCAAATCAACCTGCCATTGGCTACAGCAGAATAAAGTGAAGGTTTTAAAGTGGCCATCTCAGTCTCCTGACCTCAATATCATTGAGCCACTCTGGGGAGATCTCAAATGTGCAGTTCATGCAAGACAGCCCAAGAATTTACTTTTTGCCAAGAGGAATGGGCAGTTTTACCATCTGAGAAAATAAAGACCCTCATCCACAACAACCACAAAAGACTTCAAGCTGTTATAGATGTTAAAGGGGGAAACACAAGGTATTAAAAACTGGGGGGTGTAAACTTTTGAACAGGGTCAGTTTTGAAGTTTCTGTTGTCATTATGATTTAAAAAGAGTAAACTAATCTTTTTTTCAATAAATGTCTTCACCCAACCACTAACCATGAGTGACAGAAAGGTTTTTGTGTTATCATTCATATTTTCTGAGAAAAGGTCAAAAAATCAGAAACTAATCAGAATCAGTGAACTTTTGGGCACAACTGTACATATATATATATATATATATATATATATATATATATATATATATATATATATATATATATATATATATATATATATATATATATATATATATATACACACATATATATACATAGTAAATAAGTAACACTGATTATTTTCTTACTTACAAAATTCATCCGATAGCAAATCCTCATGGCCTTTTACAGCACAGGCAAATGTTTTGTCAGAGAACATTCTGATAAAAAGACTCTGGGATGTGATGTGTGACAGTAAATGTCCATCTCTGTACCAGCTGTAGACAATTTGAGACTCAGTCAGAGGACAGCTGGTGTGACAGGTCAGCTTGGCGTCATCGTGTGTGAGAGTCTTGGTAATATATAGTTCTGTTGGAATATAAAAGTTATGACTTTATTAGTTATTGTAACCTTTCACTGTTTCCAATTAAAGAATCATAAGTCTGATCTTACAGTCTTAAACTCCAGTTTTCTTCCTGTGAGGATATTGTTAATGAAGAGGCTGTATTAGAATCTTAAAACAATCAAGGCCTTTGCTTGCAAAAATACATTAAAAATCGTTCCTGATCATAATAATACCGCACATCAGAAATATTAAAGCCTGACAAGATCTGAGAATCGAAGGACTAGAGGGAAAATTATCTTCTTTTATCATGGAAAACAAAGACTTTTAGCCTGTTTCTGCAGAAAGAGGGTTTGAGCTGTGGAAAATCAAAGGGATAGTAACTGTAGGCAGTCTGTATAAAAAGAAAATATTACTCTCAGTTGATAAACTATGTAGAAATATATTACAAACCCCAAACTGAAATTTTCAGATATCTTAAGCTGTGTAGATTTTTATATAGCAGAAAAGACAGGGATCCATTTTTCAAATTATCTAGTTTTAACAAACAGTTTCAGCTGGATGGAAAAAGACATTTTCTGGCTTGGATGTAAGATATAATGTTTATTTTATATAGATTAATCTGCATGCTCACTCATTGGAATAATTGTCTAAGTATATAGAAGGAAGAGACAACTTGGTCACCAATATGGAAAGTATCAGTCTACAGAAAACTCCCAAACTTAGACACAAATTGGACCAGAATAAATCTGAACTGTTAGGATATTGTAGAGACCACACATGACTCTCATTTTCAAACTGAAAGAGATCATTTGGGTTTATTGTTTGGACTGCTGGTTTAACAATTTTAAAGCTTAGACTCTTAAAGACTTTTGTGTCCTAACTGTTTGTGCAACAAAGCTTGATCGCTGAAATGGTTAGATTGTAGACCACCTACAGCAGCTAAAGAATCTTTGATATGATATCTATGGAATATCTAACATGCAGGTATAAGTGTAAGATAAAGATATTTTATGACCCTGTGTTTTAGCTATACTGGACCTAGTTTGTATGCAGTATATACACACATGGACAAAATTGTTGGTACCCTTTATTTACTGAAAGAAAAACCCACATGGTCACTGAAATAACTTAAAAATTACAAAAGTAATAATAAATAAAAATTTACTGAAAATCAGCTAATGGAAATCAGACTTTGATTTTAAATTTTGGTTCAGCAGAAATATATTAAAAAAAATAATAATAATGAAATTGGCTTGGACAAAAATGATGGTACCCCTACAAAGGATTGAAAATGGTGTGACCATAGGGACATGTTAAACTAAGGTGTGCCCTGTACTTAACATCACAGGTGTCTTCAAGCTTGTAATCAGTCAGTCTGCCTATTTAAAGGCTGAAAAGTGGTCACTGTGCTGTTTGGTATCATGGTGTGTACCACACTGAACATGGACCACAGAAAGCTAAGGAGAGAGCTGTCTCAGGAGATTAGAAAGAAAATTACAGACCACCATGTTAAAGGTAAAGGCTATAAAACCATCTCCAAGCAGCTTGATGTTCCTGTGACTTCAGCTGCACAGATTATTCAGAAGTTTAAGGTCCACAGGACTGTAGCCAACCTCCCTGGACGCGGCTGCAGGAGGAAAACTGATGACAAACTGAAGAGATGTATAATATAAATGGAAACCAAAGAGCCCAGAACAACTTCAAAGAGATAAGAGGTGAACTCCAAGGTCAAGGTACATCAGAGTCAGATTACACCATCTGTCACTGTTTGAGCCAAAGTGGACTGAATGGAGGACATCACTGTTTAAAGCAAATTATAAAAAAGTGAGACTGGAATTTGCCAAAATGCATATTGACAAGCTACAAAGCTTCTGGGAGAATGTCCTTTGGACAGATGAGACAAAACTGGAGCTTTTTGGTAAGTCTCATCAGCTCTATGTTCACAGACACAAAAATGAGGCATACAAAGAAAAGAGCACTGTAGCTACTGTGAAACATGGAGGAGGCTAAGTTGTGTTCTGGGGCTGCTTTGCTGCATCTGACACAGGGTGTGTTGAATATGTGCAGGTACACTGAAATCTCAAGACTATCAAGACATTCTGGAGTGAAATGTGCTGCCCGGTGTCAGAAAGCTTGGTCTCAGTCACAGGTCATGGGTCCTCCAACAGGATAATCAACCAAAACACACAGCTAAAAAAAACAAACAAGAATGGATCAGAACAAAACACTGGACTATTCTGAAGTGGCCTTCTATGATCCCTGATCTAAATCCTGTGGAACATTTGTGGAAGGAACTGAAGCATGCAGTCTGGAGAAGACAGCCTTCAAACCTGAGACAGCTGGAGCAGTTTGCTCATGAGGAGTGGGCCAACATACCTGTGGACAGGTGCAGAAGTCTAATTGACAGTTACAGGAATCGTTTGATTGCAGTGACTGACTCAAAAGGTTGTGCAACAACACATTAAGTTAAGGGTACCATAATTTTTGTCCAGGCCAGTTTCATTAGTTTGTTTTTCAAAATAATTCTCTTGGACTACAATTCAAAAGCAAAGTCTGATTTTCATTAGTTGATTTTCAGTACATTTTTATTTATTATTACTTTTGTCAGTTTCAGCTTATTTCAGTGACCATGTGAGTTTTTCTCTCTTTAATGGAAGGGTACCAACAATTTTGTCCACGTCTGTATTGCAGATGGTGGTTAGAAATGTTTGGCTGGTCTTCTACAGAGTTGGATTCACTATGATAATTTATACTTTAATAATTTGATATACACAACTGATGATGTCAGTTGATGTGATTTTGCTCTGTTAGTCATGTTGATTTCTTTGGTTATTTCATACTGACACTTGTTTAATATATAAGACAACAGCTTAATAAAGATAGTGTTTGAATAAAAAATGGATTCAGATGTGTAACACCTAAAAAAAATATCCCTACATTTGTCTGTAAGTTTGAGAAAACTTCACCTCTGGGATATGTGATGGAGCAGCGCCTGCCTGCTGGTTTCTCCTCGTGCGAACACATTTCCCCACCAGAGTAGGTCACACTAAAACAAGACGGTGTGATAGAATCTGAAAAGAAACAAAAGCACTCCACTTTGGCTTGTACTAAAATAAGGGCAAAGTTCAAGCAGTCCTAAGATGGTACAGAAATAAGAAAGTAAAATGTGTCTGTAATAGCATCTTTAAGGGCAAACATTACAAGGTACTTCAGAACTAAATGATAAAATGCAGATGCAGACATTTCAAGGCAAAAGCATTCAAGTAGGACTAGGTGATACATCAATCAAACTTATTAATTCAAATGAGTTTTTAATTAAAATGAAAAAAATATTCAAAAATAAAAATCAAAATGTTTTCCCATTGGCTTACTTTACTTCTCTTATAAGTTGTTTGAAAATATTAATTTTAAAAGATCACAGTTTTCTAAATGATGGCCCTACCACTTTTTACAGGAGCAAATTTTTAGGTTGTATTTGTTTTTAATCATTTGAAATACTGATAAGAGAGTTCCTGTCAATAAAATGTAAAAGCAGTGCAGCTTACAGTGATCATGTAGATGAGCCTGTCTATGCCAGAAATGCATAATGAACAAAATGGCAGCGTGTGCGTCAATAATAAGATGGAAATTCAGTTTAATTTTGGGAGATTTATCTGCAAACTTGAGACAGAACTATGTTTTTTGTCATTTCTGTGTTGTGTTTTTTTTTTTCTTTAAAAGTGAAACAAATTGGTTCAAAGCTTTGGGATTTAATTTTAATTCATATTGTCCAGCCCTGCCCAAAAGTGAATCATATATTTAATTACTGACTTCCTGCCACACCAGCCATTTCCATCATTCAGTTCGTTGGTTCTCTGTGGCTGTGGAGATTATAGAAATTCTGTCTTTCTGAATCTTAAACTAAGTGTTTGGTCTTGGGTGTGAAGGTTTAACATGTGGCTGTTTTAGCTGTTGACCATTAGTGTCAGATTCTGTTGCACTTGATAATTTGTTGAAAATTGAAAAATAATTGGAATAAAAGTTTTTTTTTTTATCAAGATATTGGATTAATATCTCTAATAAGTATTTGACACTATCATTAAAATTGATTAACAAAGAGGAACTGGGCAAAAAGAGCCTTGTTAGCATTGTCACTTTTAAACCACCACACTATCTGACAGTGGTGCACTGACTGTTTTTTTTTTTTTTTTATTTTATTATTATTATTTTTTTGACGTGCAGAGGGAACATAGACTCCATGCACAGTCTTCAGTTCTCTGACTTTTGGTGATATCAGTCAGATTTACGATAGGTTAAAAAAGAGAAGAACACAAGTTTTGTTGATCAGTAATTTCAGTATGACATGCACATGAAGTCAGTTACACCATACTACTGGTAATATGCACAGGGAAAGTGCTTTTGTGCTGGTAAAGCAGTTAAACGTTTGAACATCTGAATGAGATTCACAAATATTCACTTACCTACTGAAACTTCAGGGGCTCTTGAGTCCTCTTGGCCTTTGACAGCACATGAGTATGTGACTTTCTGATCACTGCTGACCAGCTGTTGGAACCATGGAGACCAGTCCTCATAGAGAAACTCTCTGTTCTTGTACCAGATGTAGGCTGCTGGGTTTTCAGTCCGAGGACAACTGGTGCTACAAATCAGTGTTACTGTTCGTTTCCCTGTGGCAGGAATCACCTTTACCTGCAGGTCTGACATGAAGATTTTAGACTGAGCACATTGATTTGATTCTCATAGTGTTTTAAAGCAGCAGCACTGTACCTGCAACATGGAGATGAATCCTGTTTGTCCAACAACTTTTATCTGATTCACCAGTCTGTATGCAGCAATAGTCATTCTCATCACTGCTTCTCACATCTTTGATGACCAGAGTTGGGCAAAAGTTTTCAGATTTTCTGAAAGTTATATGATTTCCATCTTCAGAGATCTCATTCATAGTGATGGATTTATCCCAGTTCACTGTGTACCATCTCAGACTTTCACTGGGATTTTCAGTCACACAGGTCAGATTCACCGTTGAACCTTTAAATGCACAGATGTGTTTTGATTGTCCCTGAATCCCTGGACAGAAAAAATGGACAAGTTTATGCCAATGCAGGACAAATAATCCAGGTAAATGTTTAATCAAGTTATGTTGTTCACAACCAAGAGAGAAGAGAGGTGAAGAGGGTCAGGGTCTGACCACTGCAGAACTTTCTTAAATTCACATTATATTTTTGACTAAATAAACTTTGTTAAATGATTTCACTGCGTGTTTAAGTACTTTTTGAACATTTTAGCACGTTGCAACAACAAAGCAGATGAGTTGTCAATCTGGAGTTCGGTCTGACTGCTTAAAAATGTGAGTGGAAAGTTTAATAACAAGAAATTTATTGTAAGACACAGATATGCATCAATTAAGACTGCAAGGAAGCTATAGCTCACTGACAAACGTCAAAAAAAGGTGACAAAGTTCACTTCCTTTTGCTCTTATTTCTACATACAGACAGACCACACTGTGCTAAATTCAATGGAGTTCAGGGCAGAGATGAGCAGCTATAGCCACAGAATGAAGAAATGTTCATGTTTTATGACAATAGCAAAAGCAGACAAGTTTATAATTCAATTATTGAACTCATTTAAGTATGTCTTTCAAATAAAAATCACAGGACTGATCCAGCAGCTGTGTGAAAAGAAATTGGTGAATAACTTTCCCGATGATGAACTTCGCTGATTTCTGAGACACTAAAGCAGCAGAGACATGAGCATGGCTTTTTTTAGGCATTGTCTTTTTTTTTTTCTTCAAGGTCATCTTTACAATGCAAGCCAAAATAATGCAATGAATGATGTTTACAAAAGTTTCCATTTCTGCTCTGAACAGTGTCGTCTTTTTGTGCACTTCACACACTTGGGTACACTTCAGGTAGGCGCTGCTATTGGGACAGGACAAAAGAGTTTATGCCTCTCCAGTGGCCTGAACAGTCACCAGCTTCAATCAAACAGATCAGAGGAATGGGCAAACATTTCTGAGTCCTGTTTCCAGCACCTTATTGAATCTGTTCCACAATGAATTACAGCAGTTATTCAGTCAAACTAAGGTCTAACTCAGAACTAGCACTGCGTATGTTATAAGGTGGTCCATAAGCATTCACAGCAAAAGAAAGGACATTGCAACTTCTGTTTCTTCTACTTTTGTTCAGCCCTCATCCGCACTATTTTAGAAACATAAATATTTTTCATTAAGTGTGGCTCAGGATGGCTCGGTTCTGACCACTGCAGATCCTTCTTAAGTCGATTTTTTTTATGCAACTCTATTTATCTAATATTTACTCATATTTATGTATTTCACTTCAGATAACTACACAGTGTGAAACTCTCCACAGACTGAGCTTAAACTCTCAGAGCTCATTTCACTTTGAGCCTTTTGGTTCATGCTGATTTATAAACAGTATGAGACCATTGAACAGTGCCTGTTTCTGAACTGTTATTACCTCTGCCAGGAGGTAATGTTTTCAGGGGAGACTGTCTGTCTTTCTGTCTGTCTGTGAACAAAATAACTCAAAAAGTTATGGATGGATTTTGATGAAATTTCAGGAAATGTTCAGCATAGGAAAAGGAGGAAGTGATTCAATTTTGGTGTTGATCCGGATCACCGTCTGGATCTGCCACGACGAAAAATGTGATTTTCTTGAATAACTACTGAACTGAAATAGATATCATTATGAAACTCGAAAAGCACTCAGAGAGCGCAGACCTCTGCCAAGCAGCACAGTTCCCAGACGGTGATCCGGATCAACACCAAAATTGAATCACTTCTTCCTTTTCCCATGCTGAACATTTCCTGAAAATTTAATCAAAATCCATCCATAACTTTTTGAGTTATTTTGTTCACAGACAGGCAGACAGAGAGACAAACAGACGAACAAACTCTCCCGAAAACATAACCTCCTTGGTGGAGGTAGCCAATTGCTCATGGTATGTTTTCATGGTCAAGGAATCTAAATATTTACATGAAATAAAGGTAGGACTAATATTTTTGGTAAAAATCACAGTATGGGAGAAGACTGTGGTGCTGGCGGAGGTCTGCGCTTTCCGAGTGCTTTTCTAGTTTATGTTGAAGCCTTGTAAAAGAGATCTTGATCTCGATGGGCTTTTATCTGGTTAAATAAAGATTGAAAAACTCATAAGAGTTTTTAAAACTTGATTAGCACAGTACAGATGTTATTTGTGATAATGATTTTGCCACAGTTTATCAGCCCCAGTTCAAATCAGTGATGCACCGATTGTGAAATCAAGGCTGATACAGATACCGATTTAATTCGTAAGTGTCTTTCTTTTTATTTCTCTTTTGTGTTCTATAGCTGTTGTAAACTTAGAAATTTTCCCCCGTGGGACTAAAGAAGGAGTATCTTTACTTTATCTTGATAAAGATGTATTTTCTTCACACTGCTTTGTTGTGATTCTCCCTCAGTGTGGATACTTTCTATCATGGTTGATCTTTCAGACTGCAAATCTTCTCTAACTCAGGAGTTAGATGTGCCAGATTTCATCAGTAAATTGGTATAACACAACAGATAAATATCTGACACTGACATATGTTTCATTTGTTGCTGATGTTTGAAAAATCAGCTGATACCGTTATAGAAACAAGTTTAAATCTTACATCTTTGCTTTATACCTGAATATCTAAGGTCTAATGGACTGTCAATTTAATGATGCTTTGAGAGATTTTCTGTTTTGATATCTTTTCCATCTTTTAAAATCATTTATTGACAATCTTACGTTATCAGAGAAATCAGTTCCTCAGTTTTAGAGTACAAAATTAACAATTGTACATACCTGTGATGTACAGGATAAGTCCCATAAACACGCACCCAACATGTGCTAAAAACATGGCTGCTGTATTCCTTCAGCTTCTTTTAGAGGGTGCAAAATATATAACAGTCTTTTCAAAATAGCAAGATCAAAAAAATCATAAGCTTTAGATCAGATGCAAATGTGTGGAGTGTGAAGACAAAAGAATGACTGTGGTGATGACTTCCGTATTTATGATTAAACCATCCTTTTCTCACCTTTAAATCTAACTGTTACACCCACCAGGTCCCCTTTACCTCTTTTTCTGAAAAAATGTCGCTGTAGTTTCTCTCTTGTCCTCTAGAGGGCTCTAAATCACAGCACACACTACTGCAGAGGATGATGCAGTCAGTGGTTTGAGTTCTTTTTTTGTTTTTTGTTAATATAGCCCTTGTGAGTATTTTGGTGAACTTGAAATGTGACACAAAAACTCTAATCTTAGATCTCTTCAAGTTTAACTTGGTGAGAAGTCAGAGGATACTTTGTAATGTGTGGTATTCAGAACTTGTTCAGTGTTAAAGAGAATGTTTAATTTTGGACTGGGTGATAAAAAAGTTAAATGTGTGTTTTTTTCACAAAATTTGATTTATGATTTTAATTCATTTTACCACTCAAGAAAAATAACACATTCCAAGTGACACAAAAATGATATGAATCAAGTTTTGTCTTCATGTTATCAAAATATGTCCCATGATTAACCCTTTAACTACCAGCTCAACTGTTTGGTAGAGGTCAATAAATTCAGAAATATTTAATGTGTTAAATAAACATAGCGCGTCATTGTTTATTTCTGTCAATGTTCTATGACACAGAAAGAACTGCAAACAAACCAAAAGAACCATTTTGATTTAAAGGTTAAAAAGCCAAAAGCTTCTATTGTTTTTACCAATAGAAGCACGTAACCATTTACTGTTATGATGATATATATGTACATATAAAGTCTGTTTTTCATCAAAACACTTTTTGTGATTGTCAAATTCAATATCATCTACTTTTAAGTTATTTTTGAATGTTTCACAGACATTTCTGCCTTTTCTAATTGATTTTGTCCTGTATATTTGTGCATTTTTATGTAATTTATGTCAATTAAACATTACAAACCTATGAGTGAGAAGAGCCAAGCATATCCTACAGCACAGTAATTGTTTTAATATCCTTTTACACTGTTTTATGTTACTACTTGGACATAAAAACTGTGTGGAAAGCCACAAAAATGTGAAAATATATGTAGACTGTAAACAGGCAAAACAATGAGACCAAGCAAAATGGATCACAGCCCGTAATGCAGCTTAACAGAGCAAATCTGAAATCTCATGTATGATCAGCTGGTCTCTATAAGCCTGCTACTGTTTTGACATGACTCAAGTGTTTGAGCTCCAGTGAAACACATTGGCACGTTTGACAGCCTCTAAGCTGATGGTGGTTATAATCTTAAAATGGCAGAACTATGGACCACTATTTATTAACTAGGCAACAATGCTAACCTGTTAACCAGTCCACCAAATCATGTCATTACAGTTCACTAATGTTCTTGCTTGGCTAGACTTCACATGTAGGTGGCAATCAAACTGGACAATGCTGCAAAGTTAAAGCTTACATAAATACTTGTTTCTACTTTTCAATGTGTTTTCCATCTCCTCCTCATGGCAGAGTAACTCTATGCACAAGACAAAAAGTCTGCAGGATCTGGACTTCTCTCGTTCTTTCTGTAGAAAGTCTCTGTAGCTGCCTGGAACAGTTCATTCCCACCATAGATCTACTACAGTGATGTACTATAATTGTTTAATCAGCAGTTAAAGCCCATTGCTCTACAGTGGCAATCCCAGTGGCCCTGTTAACATGGGTAGTTTTCCTCAATCTGATTGAAATCAATCGGATTAAGTGAATCTGATTCGATCTGTATACATGAACTTTGAGTGAAGAGATCGATGTTCAATCCGCATTTGCATGGCCCCAGCTGAATCCGATTGCACTGTTTTTTTTTGACATGCGCAGAAGGTCACTTTGCCACTACCTGCAATCTGGGTGAATCAGATTGGCTAAGGTGTTGACATGAGACATTTCTAATCTGATTAACCTTTCAATCTGATTGTAAATAGGATTTTTTGACCCATGTAAACGGGGCCAGTGCAGAGTTCAGATTGTAGACAGCATACAGAGCGTGAACATGACCCTGAACCGTGCTAAACTACCAAATTACCATAGAGCATTCTGATCAACTAATATGGGGCAGACTCAGTTCATGTGGGCCTGGAGGTGTTCAAACGAGCCTCTATAGATGTAGTGAGAATATAGGTGGATCAGGGGTACACATTTTTTTCCCTCATACTTCAGCAGTCAGAATCAAATATATCAATGTTTAAGGCAAAGAGGCATCTTTGAAAGACTTATAGGCTTTCTTTTTTATTTCAAATGGTCTCACTGGTGTACCTACAACTTCATTTAAAGCTCATGGCCAATGACAAGTCTTTCTGTAGAGAGTCTCTGTAGCTGCCTGGAACAGTTCATTCCCACCATAGATCTACTACAGTGATGTACTATAATTGTTTAATCAGCAGTTAAAGCCCATTGCTCTACAGTGGCAATCCCAGTGGCCCTGTTTACATGGGTAGTTTTCCTCAATCTGATTGAAATCAATCGGATTAAGTGAATCTGATTCGATCTGTATACATGAACTTTGAGTGAAGAGATCGATGTTCAATCCGCATTTGCATGGCCCCAGCTGAATCCGATTGCACTGTTTTTTTTTTACATGCGCAGAAGGTCACTTTGCCACTACCTGCAAATGTGTAAGAGAAGAAGAGATGCTCTTCCTGCTTCCTGTTTAACTCTAGCAAGATGGATCCACGTTGTGTTTCGTTGGGGACACTCACTGTGTTATGGTTACATTTACATCAACAATTTTTAACTCTCGCAGGGTTTCTATTAAAAAGTTTGTTTTCTCCACCATCCAGTTCTTCTGTTTGTTCGCCATGTTTGTTTGGGCACACTCTGCGTACGTCACTACGTGCCTCTGACGTAATACGAAGCGCCTGCGCAGACCAAACAATCCTCTCTATCAACCCAACCCACTCCACTCAGGCCTTGCTTACATGAAGCATGGAGCGGATTATCAATCAGCGTAGACTACCTCTTACAATCCGATCTGGGTGAATCAGATTGGCTAAGGTGTTGACATGAGACATTTCTAATCTGATTAACCTTTCAATCTGATTGTAAATATGATTTTTTGACCCATGTAAATGGGGTCGGTGCAGAGTTCAGATTGTAGACGGCATACAGAGCGTGAACATGACCCTGAACCGTGCTAAACTACCAAATTACCTTAGAGCATTCTGATCAACTAATATGGGGCAGACTAGGTTCATGTGGGCCTGGAGGTGTTCAAACGAGCCTCTTAGATGTAGTGAGAATATAGGTGGATCAGGGGTACACATTTTTTTTTCTCATACTTCAGCAGTCAGAATCAAATATATCAATGTTTAAGGCAAAGAGGCATCTTTGAAAGACTTATAGACTTTCTTTTTTATTTCAAATTGACTCACTGGTGTACCTACAACTTTATATAAAGCTCATGGCCAATGACAAGTCTAAGTTTTTGATTGGTACAATGTAAACACGTCTAAACACAATTACTTCAATTTTCAGATTGCCTGTAAAAAAGTAACAATCACAAGAGAGGGTCATGGGTTATGAGTCTTAGCTAATATTAAAGTGGATTTATTCCATAATTACCCAGTGGTGCTTTGACTTTTGTGTCAGTGTCAATTTAGTTCAGCTGAGGATTTCTCTGAGCAGCCATTGGTGCCAAACACTACCAGACAGATTAAAAAGACAAAACAGTAATTGTTCCTTTATAACTTTTCCCTCTGTGTTTCTCCCTCCTCCTGCTCATGTTCAGCCCCTCCAGCTCAGGCTTGTTGAGCTCTTGTCTCTGTCTTATCCAGCAGTTTAATGACTTCTCTGTTGAGATATGAAGGATGGTAATGAGGGCTCATAAAAAGGAACAGATCCACATTACTCTGAGTTGTAACACCAATGAGAGGCTCCTGTCTCCCCACCATCAGCTGTTTACAATTAGCAAGAAGAAAATAACAGCCCTAGAACAGATAACATTTCATTACCATTTAATTCAATTGAGTGGCAGATGTTGATTTTCAACAGATTTTGCACGAGCAAGATTTACCACACTGTGAATCTGAGCCCTGTTGTGCTGTAAATTATGGTTAAACATTCAAACAATGTGTTTTAATGTTACTGTATGATATACACACTTTTTCCTCAGTCTCAAATAAATTACAACCAGATTTATCTGTCTGGCATAAAGTATAGTCATGGCACTTTGACAGTTTAATATGTATTTGTTCATTTAAGTAAAACGTTAGATGCCAATAATAGGAAAACAAATCCAAGTTAGCAAACAGTGCTTTTCTTTGTCTTTGTGGTGAAATGTTTCACATGATGTGCTGCCTGCTTTTAAGGCAAACGTCTGACGGGGTGCTGAGCATATTGAACAGGCAGAAAAGAGTGGAGCTAGAAATGGTGTTTTCTGTTAATTGGTCACAAAAAATGTCAATTGCCATACAATAGTCACTTTGCAGTGCAGCTGGATCTGCCTGATTCTTGTTAAGCTCCAATCTACAACAATTTTGCCCGGCCCAAAGTGGCACTGCCCAATCAGTGTCCTTTAAAGGTAGAAGAGTTAGATGTGAGTAGGACAACAGCAAGAAGTGACTGATCAAGATTAGCATCAGTGCTAAAATCTTTCGCAGAAGTTTTGTCAGATCTGTACACCATTTCTTTTGTGTTGCCCCTTTAAGAGTTTGATGAATTCTGACAGTGCCGTGCCTTTTGTCCATGTAGACTTTGTGTAGTTCAAGGAGAAAGTCTCGAAGTAAAGCTATTGTTTCTGCTCCTCATTTACTTTGCTCTGCTGAAAAAGGTATGTCTGCAAGTAATACTTACCTGTTTAAGTGAACTTACCTGTAATGATCTTCTGAAACAGTTCATAATTTATGTGCAAAACTTAGAAACGGGAGCGATGCTAACGCATTAGCCAGTCTGTGGCGTTTGTAATGTTATGTTAGCATTAAGCTAATCGTTAGATTGCTTTAGTTGTTAGCCAATGATAATTTCACCATGTTTGTGTGTTTTGTGCAAAATAATTAATGACTTAGGGTTTGTTAATGTGAAAAAAGAGTCAACTACACTTCTACTGTAAAATTTCATGTTTACTGTATTGCAGTTGCACAAGCTTCAGACAGTAAATGTCTCAAACGTACCTTCTGACTCTGGGATGTTAATGAAAGAACCTGATTAGCCATCTGCTCAGCTAGAAATCATCTCCACTACCTAGTAAGGGCAAAATATCTTTATTAAAGAGACTGTGAGGAGTTTCTAAGTAATTACAAAAAAGTCTCACTTTTAGATATATGCCTGATTGAGATACACACTTTAAGATGAGTTTTATGGCATCAAAATAGGTTATCTATAAATGCTATTCCTTAGCCTTCCGGTTGGGTCAGACAGAGCTGGACTGGCCTGGATACTTTACTTCGGGAACAAGACAATTAAAACTGGAGCAAATTTATATTATTTGGACACGTCTTAGAGCACCGGGCTGTAAGTAGCGATATATAGCCGGCTACAAAACTACCATACTAAGTTTTCCAAAAATTTCTTGTCACGCATCAAAAAATATTGCTACGTAACTAGAAAGAGATACATTACCTTGTCGCTTTGCATCCTGTAAGTTGTTGAAAAAACCAAGTTGTAAAGCAATGCAGAGTTCTGAGGAAGGTCTGAGCTCCATTTTCATTAGCATCACAACAAATACACGCTTTGGATAGCACACGTCTTGTGGTGCGTTCCAGTTGTAGTCAGAAGAAGGAATTTTGAGTTCCAAGTAGGAACTGCAACTGGAACGTCCCCCAAAGTCAGAATTTCCTCCTGGGAACTCGGTGAAACCTCGCCACCCCCGAGTTGACAATCAAAGATGGATGCCCCCAGTGTGAACAGTTATTTAGCTCCTGTAATAATCCATTTATTTGCACTTCTGACTGGGGTGTGTCGCTCTAGATCAGCTGTTTACATAGTATTGTTAGACTTACATTTACAAAAATGCTGCCATAGTGATAATCACATTCTTCATGTGGTATTTGTGAACAACAATGCAGGCATGCTAACAACAGCTAACACTAGATCAGCTTGTTTTTTTCCGACTTCAACAGGAACGCTGATAACTCTGAGATGATGTCACTCCCAGTTCCGAGGTTACTGGAATGCAGCATTACGACAGTTGGCGCGGGTGCTCATGGGTAGCAGAGTCTTTTACGTTGCCGGTAATAGATCCTCCTCACAGTCCCTTTAAGTGAATAACAAACAACAACACAAATTGTTCATCAATTGAAAGGATTTTTTCTATTTTCACTTCCATCATGGTTTGGCAAGAAGTTATTTAACAAAGTGGCAGAAATTTTGTATTTCACACCCCAGTGGATGCACCCATGTATTATCTGATTAGCAATCTGTCAATCACCAGCCACAAACACTTTCTATGGGCTGTATCCCTGATGGATTTGTGAAATACACCAGATGATTTTTCTGCTTTGTCAGGTAAACGCAGCAGCTAAAATAAAATCACATCCCAAGCCATGTTCAAATAAGCTGTTGATTCAGACTGATTTGTTCACTGCCCTCACTGCAAAGAATGTCCATACAAAAAAATGCTCCATGAAATACTGGACTGCTGAACGTCCAACATTGTGGCTCGCTGTGATATCATGCAATTACATAGTTAGCAAGACTCTCTCTTCCTGACTCACATCACTGACCTCAAGTCAAAGTACAGCTGGGGAGAAGGAAAACATGGTCAGCACTCCAAACTGTACCAAATTGTACTGAACTATCTTTAGCTAGCTTCCACAGACTTCACCCATTTGTAAAGAAATGTACTTCATCGCACTGGTCACTAGGAGACATCATCTGTATGTTTATGGCGATTCGAACACAAACCTCAGAGGATGAAGGCGTAGCACTCCTACGTCACACTGAACATCACATTAGAGAATACGGTAATCAGCAAGCAATACTTCATAAAAGCCTCATTATAAAATGTCAGAATGAAAAATGAAGAATGTCTCTGTAATGCAGGAAAACAAGTCTGCTACAGTAAGGCACAATTAATCAAATTAGAAACAAAGCAAAGTAATGTCTTAAACTGTGTACGGATACAAATTAGCGGGGTGGATTTTCCCTCCATGGTAACGTAAACACACAGACGCAGGAACAGTCTCTCTCTCCGTTCCACTCTGTCTTTCCTTCTGCTCATTAACAATTACACAAAGCGTCTGTGTCATCGTCCTGATTAGGAGTTAATACGATGCTTCCTCCTTCATCTGGAGGCCAGCGTGGCCTTCACAGCGATGCCATGATGTCACCTCACTGTTTGTGTTGCTGTGTATCACACACACACACAGGGCAAACACGACCTAGGCTACTTCCCTCCATTACCCGTCTTTAGACAGCACAGCATTGTTTCAGAGCCAAAATTACCACATCAGCAGCCCTCCAAATACACCCCACATCCTTCTCCCTCGAGCCGACGACAATGAGGGAGAAATCCTTCTTTTGGAAGAGGAGAGAGGGGGATTTCTTCTCTCTCCAGTTTCCCAGCACGGTAATAACCGCCGTGAGAGCTTTACTAATTGGCCTCTTAATCTTTTGAGCAGGATCGAGCATCTGAGAGGGTGAGAGAGGTTTAAGATAAGAGTGATAGAAGGAGGGAGAGAGGGGTTCACTCAGTGGTTATCTGTGCAGAAGTATGGCTCTCACTGTACATGATAAGGATGGTTTGTATAAATATTGGCCAAGTGTTTCGGTGTGTGAAATAGAGGATCACTATAGACGGGGAAAAAGACACATCTTGATATCTTGGAATAAAAACTCATACTGTACTTATATCATGAAATATTATCTGACAAGAAGTTACAAATGTTTGTCATGATATCAGAATATTACTCTTACATACTCCCAAAAGAAGTTTGGAAATGTTATTACTGTTGATTATTTCTTTCCTTTTTTGATAAACTTACTCAGTTGTCACTAATGAAAAACAAATCACCTCCATAATAACTGCACTTAAGGTAATATATCTGTATTTTTTCCACTTTTAATGAGTAACCAAGACGACTTCAGTCTGACATATACATACCATATGCTCACACAACTCTACTGTTCTTTCTTTTTCCAAAAATACATTCAAGGATCATTTCATAATTAATATTTTTAGGCCAGTAGAAGGGGCAGTGGTTGGCAGCAACACTGATTTTGATGCATTGTTACTCTGTATGCAGGCACCCTTGCAGAAAACAGAAAAAATGTGTAAATTTGCAGTGTGCTTTTAATGGGAAAATCGCCCCAACTTTTGGGAAAATATGGAAATTAAAAAATTGACAGCTCATAGGCCAAAATGAAATCTTACCATAAAGTAATGCATTCCTTTATAAATATTTAATGTTGGATAAAAATGCCAGTTTCAGTGGTTTTCAGACATTTTTTGTCTGTAAGAACACATAAGACATTTTTTATAGCTTTGCTAATTTAGACTCGTTTGAGAAACTGAGGTGACTATTTAGAAAAAATAAAAATGAGTAACTAACTAAAAAAACTAAATGGCACCAAATGTCCCTCGGATCACTTAAAGGTAAATAATACAGATTTGTATTGACTTCATATTGCTGTCAAGCCTGTAGAGTCACCTTTACAACTTGTCAGGATTGTGCTTTCATGCAATGAGCAACACAACTAAACATGTGGGTATAGCGTCCAAAAATGAAGTGTCAAAATTCCTTGTTTTGTTTGTCTTCACTCTTGTTCGGCCCTCAAGTGTTGCCAGGTATGTGCCAGTCACTGCTGTCTTGTCTTGTGTATTCCCTTGCCTGTTTTTTGACCGTGTTTTCTGAATACTGCCTCAATCGGACTGCTTTCTCGTGTATCGACCCTTGCCTGACTTTGATTACACATTTGGTCTATCCAACCTCCTGTGTTGGTGTTGCACATCTGTGTCCGCCTTTTCTGTGCCGGGTTTCATGACAGCATAAGAAATACCACCTTTTAAAAAACAAACTTAACATAAACTACATCTGTATAAGCAACATTGTCTTACCTTGCACCTTGTTTGAAAATAAATTTATATTCATGTTGTGGAAATTAAACATCGTCCCAAAGCCTGATACCTACATGAACAAACTTGTGCTGACCATAGGTTCATACAGAAACTGTTTCTTTTAACTCTGTAATGTGAGTGTGTATTTCCCTGTGCACATAGGTAGGAGTGTGTGTTTGGTCACAGGAGTTCACCATCACTTCCTGATGATTCATTGATGGAAAACACAATTAACTCCCTCCATGCCTTCCAATTATTTCCGCAGAGGAGATTAAAGTCTCCCAAGTGAGACGGTGAACAGTTGAGGAAGAATCAAATGTTCCGCTGGTCAAACCATCCAGCAGCCCCCGTTTTCACACTCATGTTCCCCAACAGCTGTCAGCTGGGCAAACCCTGTCACTCTAAATGGGAGTGGTCTTTGCTGTTTTATTTTTCATTCCCAGCTGCTTTTGAACATTTTTGCTTATGTTGATCATCACCTTATCACATAAATCAATCAGCAATCATTGCAGGAGGAGGTGATAGAATTGGAGGAAGTGGAAAGGGGAAGAGGTGTTGACCTCTTTCTGCTGCAGCTGGCTGGAAGTGGAGGGTCAGCTGGAGGACACACTGAAGAGTCTCATTTAGACTAATTTAATTATTGCTTTGTAATGTCAGAAACACATTTTTTTTCATTTATTATCTCCTCCAGGGAAGTTATGTTTCTGGTGGTATTTGTAGTTTCAGTCTTTGTTTCTTAGTTTATGAACAGGATGACTCAAAAATAAATGAAACGGTATGGATGAAATTGCAAGATAGGGCAGTTTTCCAGATTACACTAATACCCCAATAACTTCATGATGAACTTTAACGACATTTTCAGAGAATGTTGGCCATGGCGCAAGGAAGAACTGATTACATTTTGGTAGTAATCCAAATGCGGATGTGGATTCAGGAACACCTTCAATTTGTTAACAGTGTGAGATGGGGCAGTTATTCACATTTTTGTCAATAACTCACAAACTAAGTTTCCTGAATGGAGTAACCTGGCAGTGGTTGCTATGAGATGAGCTTGACTAATTCTGACAGGTTGGTCAGTGAACTAATCATAGAGCAAACAAGGAGTCAGTTGCTTCCACGACTGCATCACTACTGCAATCTGTTAATGGGTATAAATGGGGGGAAATGTTGGACTGGTGGATATCTTACATAGAAACTTCAACTATTAATTAATAAATGGGAAAGTGGAGTGACGTACGGTTTAAAAGTGCTTTGAGTTGATGGAAGACGAAGAAAGAACTACAACCTCCAGTTTGTTTGTTTGCAAGATTGCACAAAAACTACTGGACAGATTTTTGCTGAAATTTTCAGGAGATGTTGGTAATAGGGATGCACTGAAATGAAAATTTGTGACTGAAGCTGAAGCCGAGTAAAATGTAAATGCTTGGCTGAATGTCGAACAGCGAACATCCAATGCGGAGGCAAAGTAGTTCACTATATTTTTTGATAGTGCATTAATAGCTTAGAGTACATTTTAGACATGTTTTTAAAAGAAAGAAATTGTTTATTGAATGTTATGACATTTTTTAATATTCCAGTGGCCTTTGCTTTTCAAAAGAAGCCCAACAAAGTTTTTCATTCATATTAAGCCTTCAAACAAAACAAAACATGAATTAAAAAAATACTAACGTGCACTGAAGTGGATGCAAACCAATAAACCAATAATACCAACAAATAAATAATTGTCCTTTTGACACAAGTCTGCTTTAGGGCTGTCACTTTATATTTGATATTTGAATAACCGATTGAATATGGGAATAAATATCCACAACTGAATTGTAAATAAATATTTGAATGTAAAATATTGAATGTGGCGACACAGGTCTGGAGCAGTAACAGAGGGGGCTGTGAGCACAGCTTGACCGTCAGTCACATCCGCTGCTCTCTTGACCTCAGTAAACAAAGAGTTTCCACTTCGAGTGGACATTAACAGCTCCGAATCATCCGAGGAGAGCTGTTTGGAAGTAGTTTTGGTTGTACACCACTGACGGCAAACCCCATGTGACTATGTTTTTTTCAGCAGGGTGGATAAGAGAGTCATAATTGGTAATCGAATATCCTCGATTATTTGGGTGCATGATTGAGTTTGATTTTTAGGAAAAGTGACAGCCTTAGTCTGCTTAGCCACAGTCACACGCAATGACGTAGTTGATTTCATCACTGTGTCACATGGTACTATTCAGCCTTGCTATTACCTCACTCCACCGAAGGCCGGCTTTTTTGCATTATTTGGCCGAATATATTCGGCCACCGTATATTCGGTGCATCCTTAGTTGGTAAGGGAAAAGAATGATTAGATTTAAGTGGTGATCCAGATAACTGCCATTATTGAAAAACCTTATTTTTCCTCAATAACTGTCTAAATAATTATGATATGAACATGGTTCCAAATGCTATTGGTTTGGATTTTTAGGGTAAAGGAATCGCATCATGAAGTCCCCATTAGTATGGAACTATTGCTTATGGATGTGACATCAGTATGTGAGCTACCTTGGCAAAGGTTAACACTCTTTGAGATCTTTCTAGTTTAAAATGCTTTACTAATTTTCTTTTGAGTCCCTTTGTTTTAGTATATGCTTTTGCACAATACATACCTTATGTGAACTTCTGTTTGTTGAGAAGTAGATCCAAATCAAAGGGGCTTGCTAGCGCAAAAGTGGACTTATGAAAGAAATTATTAAAGAGACTGTGAGGAGTTTTTAAGTAATTACAAAAAAATCTCACTTTTAGATGTATGCCTGATCGAAATACACACTTATTGATGAGTTTTATAGCATCTAAATAGGTTATCTATAAATGCTATTCTTTAGCCTCCTGGTCGGGTCGTACAGGGCTGGACTGGCCTGGATACTCAACTTCGGGAACAAGACAGTTAAAACTAGAGCAAATTTATATTGTTTTATTATTTATATTACACGTCTGAGAGCGCCGGGCTGTAAGTAGCGATATATAGCCGTCTACAACTACGATAATAACTTTTCCCCGCATTGCTTGTCGTCACACATCAAAAACTACCGCTACGTAACTAGAAAGAGATACATTACCTCGTGGCTTTGCATCCTGTAAGTTGTTGAAAAAGAAGTTGTAAAGCAATGCAGAGTTCCGACAAAGATCCATGCTGCATTTACCACAACAAACAAACATATTTGGCTTCACGTCTCCGGTGCGTTCAAGTTGTAGTCAGAAGTAGGAATTTTGAGCTCCAAGTGGGAAACTAAAACTGGAACATCCCCCGAAGTCTGAATTTCCTACTGGGAACTCGGTGAAACCTCGCCACCCCGAGGTGTCAATCGAAGATGGATGCCCCCAGTGTGAACAGTTATTTAGCTCCTGTAATAATCAATTTATTTGCACTTCTGACTGGGGTGTGTCGCTCTAGATCAGTTGTATACATAGTGTTGTTAGATTTATATTTACAAAAATGCTGCCATAGTGATAATCACATTCTTCTTTAAGTGAACTCTGGAGAACGAGTGCTGACCAGAATCTGAGCTATGGCTATTTTCTGAGCTGAACAACTTTTTGTATAGCAGCCTCCCTCACTGCATTAGAGTGCAAAAAAACAAGGAGCAGGAAAACTATCTATCCCTGCAGCTGATGAAGTAGAACAAGATAGAAGCAGTCGCAATATACTCTTCATATTTTGAGCCTCTGCTGACTATCTATATAAAAGAAGACCGGGTAAACTGTGTTCCAAAACTAGCGCTGTATACATCAGCATGCTATCCCTAAAGTCTTCATCTGTCCAAACTGTCATCAGGGCAAATCATAAAAGTTGATCCATACTCCACATCCGACCTCCTCAAGACTGGCAGAATTATTGACCAGCCTCTAGGAGCTGAGCCGGTGCTCGCCAGTGTCTCAAGGCGATCTGTAACAGTTATGGCTCCTGTAACATGCACTCTGACTACCTCAGATCATGTCATTGGAGGACTCAAAACTGGACCATGGAAATATTACAAAACTGGAGCGAACGAACAATGTTTTAGGCAGTGACACTGCCCTATTGCATGCTACGCTTTGTACGGAAGGCAGCTCGATCGCTGGATCTAAATTCTCCCGATTTTGCAACTGGCATCAGAAAGCCTTCAGGGTAAGTATATTGTTCTACTTCATTCTATAAACAATGTAAAAGCTGCAGGAACCGAACTTTTCCTTTAAGCTCAAACAAACATATTTGATAAATACAAAACCATTCCTTCAAGGTGTCATACTGTAGTGACTGAAAAAAGGAATACAACTTTAGCAATTTGTATGGATAGTCCTCATGTGACCATCACACCTCTGTGTGAAAACAATACTTAACAAGCACTGCCGGGAAATGCATTTACCTTAAGGTTAATTTACAGCACAGATGCACTCAGGTAGAACTTACTTGCTAATTACACTTCTGTTGACCTGGTATAAGACACAACACATCTCCTCTCTTGGGTTGGCTCAATTAGCAGGGCCTGCTTTTAGTTTCTTAAGTTGTCAAAAAAAAAAAAAAAAACATTTCTTATTTGTTTTAGTTTCATTAGTTTTATAGTTGTGGTTATTCCCAAGCAATCTTGCAGCTCTCGAGGTACAGTTTAAAAAGACAATCTGTTCGACATGGTAGGAATACTGCACTAAGGGAGAAAATGTGTTTACCTCAGTTGCCATGGTGATATAAATGAACTGGCAGCTACCATTGACAAAATGAAGTCATGCCTCTAAAAAATAATCATTAAGTGCTTTGAATAGAAAATGATCAGCTGTTTTCCATGTGAACACTTGGATGTTGGGGCGACCCTTTAAAAACCTTTATCCACATTTATGGTGCTTTTCCATTGTGGTATCTACTCAACTCAGCTTGGCCCGGCATGGTTTGGATAATACCTGCTTCATTTTTCATTACAGTATGAACTCAGTACCTCTTAAAGGTAGGCACAGTCCTCATAAGTGTATCTGTGGGACACTACAGTGGCATCCTCTCAACAACACAGACAGAAACAGAAGTGGTAGACCTGCTGGGCACGATGTGAGGTTTGACATTTTCAGGAGATGTAATTTGTTCCAAAGACAGCTGCTAGAAGCTAAAAAAACAATTTGCCTTAAGAGAATGAAAGTTTTTGGGTGTCATGCATTCTCTCCACATCGCATTTGATCCAGCTCCAGTGGAATCTCAAGGGAGGTGATGTGAAAATCTTCTTGATAATAGATAACATTCCTGATGAAAAACAAAAACAACTGAGTAAGGTTGAACTGATTTGAGCTAATATCACAAAGTAGGAAGACCCCATTAAGGTGCGTTCACACCGAACGTGACTTGGGCAAGATTGCATCGCCCATCCAAGTTGCGTCATCTGCCCATAGGTCATTTTGTCACTGTCACATCACTTAGTGACATCACGTCCGCTCAACATCATATAATGGGATGTATTAGTTGGCATTATTCCAACTGTATCCTTTTCACTCGCCTACCAACCACAAACACTGCAGCTGCATCTCGAGTAGGAAGTTCTCTGCGGTTCCATCCAGGCTGAACTAATGTACTCACTAACTAATGTTCCCACATGGGCATGGATTGTCACTCTGTGAGCTGGAAAAAAAACAGTCCGTCACAGCTGTCATCACATACCCACACAAGGCTGATTGGCTGTTTCAGCACAGCCACACATGATGTCGCCTGAAAGTTCAAATTTTTTAGCTTTGATGACCAAATGCTGCAGCCTGGTCATGCATCCAAAGCGACCCAAGAATACACGTCTGTAGGCTCAAGGGTGCCGCCATATGTCTCCCAAGATGAGACCAAGGCCGTTTTCGAATTCGCCTACTACATACTGCATATGAAAGTAGTATGTAGTAGGCACTACATACTGCCTACTACACTTAAATGTAGTCTGTAGTATGATTGTTCTGTTTGGTTTATTTTGTAGTGTGCTACGCTGGTTTCCAGTTCGAGCAAAGCGGAAGTAGGCTACAGCTTATTTATTCCCCAAACTTAATTTTAATTGTACAAAACAAACAAACCATGACTACATGTTGACATTTCAGTTATTAATCTGCAAAGATATTGCCAAAAGCAGCATTTTACATAAAACAGTCAATGGTGGAGAATACGTATTATTTCGGAGAGGAATTATTTTATATTTTTATGTGATGGTATACGACGGCATATTAGGGCCACTTAAAAGAAAAAAACAGTTCAAGAATAAACATCATACGCACAATACAGTATTAAGAATGAGGAGAAGCAGGAACATTTAGGGTGGTGGAAATAAAGAGGAAAAATACAGAACATAACGGTAAAATGTAAGACTTGTCATTCGTTTACGCTAATAATGCCGCAGGTATATGACGTACATAGCAACACCGTCTGGCCGTTACGAACCGTTAACGGAAAACATCAACAACTGACCTCTTTACAACTTATTACACACCATTACGCGTTGAAAAGGTAAAGATTACAATTAGTGGCTCGTATATTTATTTTTGTGTGCTGCCGTTGCTTCAGCCGCTTTGCATTGTGGTTAACAGTAGGCGAAGCAGACTGGTCCGATGCATGCTGTGAATTTTTTCCGAATCAGTACGTCATCCGGATGTTTTTTGTACACTGCAACTTTGCTTTTGTTCGCATACTGTATACAGCATACTACATTTTGGTCAAATCAGTACCCACTGCTAGTATAGTTGGCGAATTCGAAAACGGCCCACGTCGCCCAGATCATGTCTGTTGTATCTCATGAGATCTGGTTGCGCCTGATCGCAGCTGTACATTGATTTGCATGCAGAATCTCTGATATGAACTGCCTAAGACTTTTTCACTGAGATCATTTCAGGCCACTTAGTGAACCTTTTCATTTGATGACAGAAGTCTCCTGAAACATCAAGTGGAGTGTTGATCCACTAGAGCAGTGTTTTTTTGCCCAAGGCACACATTACACAAAATCTACCTGCACACCTTATTCATCTCCATACCACATGGTATCTTTAATAATGCAACTTATAGTTTCTTGTAAGCCTGTTCCACATGGTTATCTCTATCTAAAATTCCTGATAAAGCATAGAACCCCACTGTCTTAGAAACAAGTATTTATCAGCGAAGCAATCCACCATGTTCACTTCAATTAAATGATTGTACAAATTTACAGTGCACACCAGTGTGTCCCAACACCGTTTAAGAACCACTGCACCAGATGTTACCCTGTTGGTTTAACTTATAAACCAGACATGTGAGTGCAGTTCTTTGCCTCTGCCATCTGGAAAAACGGAGAAGGTTTGAAGATACCCACAGCAGTGTGGGAAGCAGTCAGGTAGGATCAGTCCTATGATGTTTTGTCTTAAATCCCAGATAAGAAGGACGAGATTTGTCTGTTACAGACATACCTCTGTTAGGTTCACAGATTGAGGGGATTTTTTGACTGCAAGCTAAACAAATGTTAATTTCTTTTTACATTATTTCAAACATGGCAGAGTTATGAAGATGCGTCCTTAAATTTGCTCCAAAAACATCTTATTGTGTGTTCTTCTATGGCAACTCTGGTCCACAACCACAGTCACTGAGACTGTGCTCAAGGGTAAATTAGTGATCATTGTTGATAGACAGACTGTAACTGATTAACTCTGTACTTTCATAGTTTCCCAGATGGCTAAGACTAAACTTAAAGTCTCAGATCTGGTCCTCTATCCTTTTTGTTTTTATTACATTAAAACTGAGAAATAGCTTTGTTATAACTGGAGGAAAAATTGATTGGTTACATGTTTAAAATTAATGATGAACCATAATAATGGTCATATTAATATAGAGGAAGAAATGATGATTTATATGCTAACAATGGTCAAAAGAATTTTGATAATGAACCAAGTGAGCATTCAAGAGAGCAGTAACAGGCCAGGATTAGGAGAAATAATGGCCCAAGAAGAGACTGGTCCGGCTGTGTTACCAGTCTGTCTGGGGCGCTCTATTTTGCTTTGCTTTTGTCAAACTTATTTATAAAAATAACAAAACTTTTAATGTAGCTTCAAATTTGCCTTTACTAGTTAAACATTGTCAAGCTTGTTTAATGACATTAAGTTTGAATACTTTGCTTGTTTGATTTTGGAGTCCTTCCCCAGTATTAGTGATAACACTGAAACTCGTATGAAAAACATCCATCACATTATTTTACCCAAAATTTCTTTACTCCTAGTAGTTCATCAAGTAATAACAATGATTTAGATGCAGTTTAAAACATGTATATTTTCTTTCTCAACAAGCTTAGACATTTGTGCAGTATTTATGGAGGTATGCGATCACTGGCTGCCTTCCCTTTGAGTATTTAATGCCAAGTAAATCTGATTCAGACTGGTGGGAGGTCCAGCACTTACTGTATGCCCCTTCCAGTTAAGCTGGCTCTCTGTCTTCATGAGTGTGTGTTCACACAGGACAAGGGCCCAGTGTTTTCCCAAACAGAACTAAATAAAGCTTTCTCTCAGCGCCTTGTGGCCTGGGATGAACAGACGGGTGGGGTTGGCAGGAGGGGGGTTGCATTACATGTAGGTAAATTCCGGCATATTTGAGATGGTAATCCAGGATAAATCTGCAGTTGGCTGATGACCAAACATTCATGCACTACACAATAGGTTTTGGCAGGTGCCCAGTTGTCGACTTACTCGAGGTTTTACGGTGAAATCCATTCTGACTTTTTTTTTTAAAGGCTTTAATAATTAATGTCGGTTGTATTGTAGAATAAAGGAGAGGAAAAATGTGTAAAAAGAGATTTTTCTACCATGTGCCTGGCTTTGGGGGGAAAATGGGGATAGCCCTTAACCCCCACCCTTCCCATAAAAGTTTTTATCCCCTGCTGGATTAGCTTTTATTGGCACTCTGTTTCTTAAACACACTCTCTGTTTTTTGTTTCTGCTCATATCTTCAACACCCTCCTCCAATCTGACTCATATTTTCATCTTACTTTAATCCCATTGGTGCCATTTTCTTTTCCCACAGTTTGGACTGGAGAGCAGTTTTGGGTACAAGAGCTGTTTGTTTAAGAAGTCCAAATGCTGCTGAAGTGCTCCTTTTTATGGACATACCTCCTTAGCCTCAGTCTACTTCTAATAATAAAAAGAGCAGTAAAAATTATACAGAAAATAAAAAAGCATTTCATTAGAGTTATATTGAAGATTCCCCACAATTATCGACTCCATGCTTTAAGATATTTGGAAGAATAAAATAGGAGGAGGAGAGAGAAAGCTACTTTAACTTTAAGTAGACATTGTTGATTCAAATAAGAGTCCTTGCCAGTTTTTATGACATTTAAGTCCTATTATGCAACAACTTTTGTTTAGTGTAAGCATTGTTGTATCCAAGTTGTATTCAGATTGCAAAAGCTGACTTTTGCTTCTATCTGTCATAGAAATAAGGCCATTTAAATGATTCTGTGTGCTTGATTATTTCCTTTTCTCATGGAAATGTTGGCCAGAAAACACAAGAAGCTAAGGGATCATGTCCTGGAATCAGCAGAGGCTGGAGAAACAAGTAAAAATGTTAAGCCTAATCCCTCTCTTCCCTCTTTTTTATCAACAAGTAGATAAATTGCCTCTCTTATTTTTGACTAATCAGGAAGGAAGACGGAACTTTGACATTGTCATCTTCACAGCTTGGTCATAAAAGGTGGTAATTTGACTTACTGTTACATTTCCTACAACTTGAGCCACTCTGGCCATTCTCCTCTGATTTTTGGCATCAACAAGGCATTTCCAACCAAATAACCCCTGCTTATTGGATATTTTCCCTTTTGAGACCATTATCTGTCAACCTTAGAGATGGTTGTGGATGAAAGTCTGAGTGCAGCCTCTGAAATACTCTGACTGTCCTTTCTGGCACCAACAACTTCTTCTCTATTTCTGATGCTCACTACGAACATTGCAGTGATGACGTGTACATGTCTAAATGCACTGAGTTGCTGCCCTACGATTGGCTATTTGGTATTTGCATTAAAGGAAATGTGCCTGATAAGGTGGCCACCAAATGTAAAGTGAATCAGATTTGGTTTGGATGATGGGGTGTTTGAACACAATACCATGCACACATGTCCACTATTTAAAGTTTGATATAAAGAAAAGATAGTTGAGGATTTACTCTTAGTCCCACCCCTCTGTTCTTCAGTCACACTTGAGATGTCGACAGCAGGGAGCTTGACTGGTCTAGAGAAAGACAACATCCACAGAGCAGAGGAAAGAAAGAGTGGGATGCATCAGAGCTGTTGCCAGGAGGAAGTGACAGCGTCACGGCACTGGTGTCGCCATTCAAGATCCGAATCGGTTCTGACCCATTTCCCTTCCATCATTCCGGTTCTTTGTCTGTGTGTGCACATCTGATTGTGTGTCTATGTGTCTGTGTATGTTGGGTGCACTGGAGCCGTTCAGGGGAAGTTGGGGCACAGAGACAGCGGTGGATTTCTGTTTGGATGGCTTTAGCCTCAGTCAGGCTAAATGGGCTTTAATTGGTGGTGTGTTTGGACCGACACAGCCAGGATTTCCCCCACAAGACACACACAGTAACCCCGCTGCCATCTTCTTTCAGCCAAACAGGCTTCAGTTGAGGAGAGTCTTATCTCTGCCACTCTTTCCATCAGGTTCTTTCACTTTTTTTTATGTCTCTCTCTCTTTCCCCTGCTTCCTCTGTCTCTGTCCTTTGTGTCTACAGGAACTGCTAAGATCAAGTCAGATTAGCCCTTTTTAAGATTATCCTGTGTGTTGGTAGGATGAAGGAACTTGGCTAAAGTGCAGTACCAGTGTTTATATGTACATGGAGAAATTAAGACTGGCTAAATGTGTACGTGCATGTCTGGGTGCTTGAGGCGGGATTTCCAGATTCCTGTGCTGCTTTGTGAAGCTTTAGCTCTGGAAAGTCTTTCACATTCCCTTAACAATTTCCACCTCTAAAGGGAAGAAATGGAGAAATATGAACTGTTTCTCAAAATGCAGACTCTCATCGAGATGCATGTTGAAGGACCTAGTAGTTGTCTTACTTATCACATAATTAGCAGTGTTGCAGATTTAACCCTTTCAAAAGAACAGTGCTGTTGTGTTGTCTTTCCAGGTTACATTGATATAAGATGTAACCACACAGCAACTTCTACTGTTGAAAAGTGAAGCCAATGCTGAAGCACTTAAACTGCAGTTCCTGTTTTGAGGCTGCCTTCTTTAGCCAAGAAATGCCTGTTTCTGCAGGAGCACATGTTCAGAGCTCAGGATTCTTTTAGTTTTGAAAATACTCCTATTACAAAGTAAATTTTTTGAGTTTTAGTTGTGCTTGGTTTTCAGATAATGCAGCCAAACGTGCCTCGAGTTGTTGTAGTCTCTGTGACTCAAAAAAGCTGTCTGACCTGGCAGGTTGATTATCAAATAAAATGAATTAAGATGGTAAGCATCATACTTGTTTCATTGTTAAAATACCAATGTTTCTTCAATAAATTTGTCTTGATAGATTTGTGGAAGTCTAATTGTTGTGCCAGGCTACAAATATCAAGTAGCAATCAAAATTTTAATGGTTATGACTAGGGATGGAAATTAATTATCAATTCCAGTGGAGAATCAATATCTAGCTTCACGAATGTATATAATTTGTTCTTTTGCTTAATGATGTCCACAACAATTTCTTTCAATCTGTTGCCTTACAAGTGAAGGAGGGCCCGTTTTCATCAGAGGCAGACACTAGATATGATAACAGAGAAGTCAAAGATGTGATCATGGCGGACAGGGGACGGAAATGACCAAAATTGTGACATCATTTTACTCAAAACGATACTGACTGCACAAAACTGAGTGTCTGTGTGATTTTAAACAGGATGGGAAACCCCAGATCCTTGCAGACATACAGCATGAAATAATAATGTCATGACTGCCATGTGTTTGATGTCAATGGCACTTTTCTAGGACAGAGGATTTAAAGAAATAGCGGCCTTGCTAGAATATGCAACTTGTCACGACTGTGAAGTCCTGAAAAAGCTTGACAATACAGGCAAAGTGCTTGAAACTGTCCTTTGAAAAAGTGTTTAAAAACTGCCAACTACAATACCAACTTATTTTTTATAGAAATAATAATAAATAACATGTTTACTGCCTTTTCTCAAGCTTTTCGGCTTTATTAATAGGATAGAGGGACAGCAAATAGTGCAGACATGCTAGAGATTGCCTTGAGCTCATATCCAACATGAGTTACCAACAGGAGGCGAGAGCCTCAGCCTCCATGGATCTGTGCATGCTCATAACTACCATATTGACACACTCAGCACTAGGGATGGGAGTTGATTATTTTTTTATTGATACCATTGCCATCCACAATTCTGCATATCAGTTTAATTCTTTGAGGATTCCCTCATTGATTCCTGCTGATTTATTATGACATGACACTGCTGAAATTCAAAACCATGTGGCATGGATTAACGCTTCTGCAAGTATCTGGTGTTTCCACTAACTGAATAAAGTAAAATAAGTCTGTTTAAAAAATATATATTTTTGAACACCTGACATTTATACTGACTGCCTCTGATAAGAGTGTTACATCTTTGATTTACAAAGCATGCAAAAGTGGAAGGAATTGATAGGGATCTAAAAAGCAAATGCAGCAATGATCTCTATTCTTTAAGAGAGTTGTTGTCGATTACAAAATTGAGTTGATTTTTAGTTTCCGTCACAAAAGTTTTGTTGTTAATAGCAATTTTTTTCCTTAGCATAAACTGTGGGGTCAAATTGTTTGTTGGATTTATGCAAAGAGCTCTGCTTCCATATGCAGAATTTAAAGCTGGGGTTGGCAATTTGATTTAGATACACTTTTTGTAATACTGGTTAAAATGGTCTTTATGACCCGATGGTAATCAACTCACAATGTGTTCTTAAAACAGAGCGAAAAATATCTGCTATCTACAGCAGGAGTAAAACAGGGAAAAGCCCAACCAATAATCATGCAGGGACACCTGTTTTTAAACCAATCAAATCCTGTTGCCATTCTGCCCGCCTACTGCGCATGCATTTTCCAGGCGTGCACAGACTCGGTGCGCGTAGCCGAGCTCATACGTATCAGAGTCCGCTGGAGAATGCTTACCTTTCAAGTTTTGTCTTTGAAAAAAAGGAAGCCTGCTACGAGCCATCCCCAACCAAGCTCCAGTATCCCTCACATTTTAAGACAGAGTTACAAGAAATCTAAAATAAACTCTTTGTTTTTCAAAGTTTGTTCTGCTGCTCTAATCTCGCGATAGCTGCCACCCAGGCTACTGCAGGCGGACGTCCTCGCGAGGCTTTTTCTTCTTCGGTTTTACGGCGGTTGGCATCCATCATTTTGGAGCATTACCGCCCCTTTCAGGCTAGATGCAGTGTTCAGTTTGGAGAGGCAGAGGAATGTTTTTTATTATTATATCGTCACACGGGAGATTTACGAGAGAATACGGATACAGGAGGACGGCGGGAAAGAGGATAAAATACAGAAAATACGGTAGTTTCGTGGCCAAAACAGGAGATTTGACAGCTATGTGGAGAATGTCAGAGGAACTACCTATACCCCGATCAACATCGACTGTGAGTAACTAACTTTACATGTTTGGTGTTTTCTTACTGTTGACTGAGACATGACTTGGTGTAAAACAAACGCGTTGTGCTGAGGGTTTGGAGTTGAATCAGGCTTCTGGATATATCAGCCGCGCTCGTGCATGTGAGCGCGGGAGGGGTTAGGCGGAGCCCTGAGGAGATACTACTTCCAAATTCATGCTAGTTTTCCAAAATCGCCAACCCCAGCTTTAAGTCACTTACTATGTTTTTAAGTTTTAAATGCCCTGTGTTTGTTAGAGGCTCTCCCTGCAACATGATTGAAAAAGTCTTCACACAAGTCAGTGAAGTTTGAAGTCTGGACTTCTCCCTCTCTCTCTGAACAGCGCCAGTAGCTGCCAGAAAACAACTAATGAAGCCTGACTTAAGGCATTATCTTTACTCTGGGCAAGATACAATCTCTTAAAAGGCATGGTTTCATTAACTGACATTTTATCTTTTTTTTTTTTTACTTACAGCTTCAGATCAGCCTCACTTTCACCCTCTCACATTAAAAGTTTAGAAAAAAATATTCAGAACATTTCTGGGTTTGCCGTCATTGGCACACCCAAAAAGTTGTGTCTACAGGATTTAGATTCCTGCATGGTTAACCTCCTAACCTTAACACACAACCATCAGGCCAAAATCATTAACTTTTTACAAGAAGTGCTTGGCTTGGTGCCATCTCAAGTCTGAACTAACCACTTTTGGTATGTGAGAGACTGACCTCAAATCAGGGCAGTTAATCATCAAATACTTACTCATGCCCGAGTGATTTATTGGCACAAAGTTCATCATCATCGTCAGTCCATGAAAATGACAAAGCTCAGAATCCTGGTAACGTCTTTAGAATCATATAGGACATTATTTTCCACACAAAGAGGATATTTGGGCAGGTTCCCTAAGTATAATGCCCTCTTTTTTTAAAAGATCTGCTTTCAATCACCATCTGTGCACCAAAGACTTCTCTATTAACACCCTGTTGTAAGCAGGCAGCAACCTCGAGGGCTGAAAATGGTGGCCCATGTAGAAATACCAAAACCTGCAGTACCCAGAGTGTCCACTTGAGGCTGACTGCAGTAAGCTGACACCTTGATGGTTGTATGTGGGAAAAGTGTTTTTGTCAACTGTAATAAACATCGTTACAGCCTGGTTCACAAAATATCCATTGAGATGGGACCTGTAATACAGCAGCCATTAGAGGGCACCTAAGTGATCTAAAGGAAAATCAAGCAGCTGATGTCACATGACTTTGTCCAGTTCTTTTACAGTTTATCATTGCAAGTCTGATGTCTTGTGTTAAATTCAGGCCTCGGATGATGATGTTTTATATTTTGGGCAGATTATAAAAGACTTTATTATTCTGTACTCCGACACTCAATGAGGGAATTTGTAGCAAGGTAGAACTTTTTGACGGTAAGCTTTCAGATTTGTAACCCACCTGCTGTGATCATAGGCTTTGTTTTGGAGCTTATGTTATGCTTTTTGAGTTTTATGCCCCTTGGTGTTTTACATGTCTCCTCTGCTCTATGTACATCTATTCACAAGACCAAAAGTCTGTGCAAAAGCAAAGGGTTAACTGTATAAATAAATGGCAGTGGCAAAAAATGTGGTTTGAACCCTAAATTCTTACCAGTTTCACTCACTTATCCAAACATTTTCAACATACTTGCTAAATTCGAGCAGCTTTGGGTGTAGTTAATGAAAGGATGATTTACCAAATTCAAGGGCGTAGGTATGATTTTGACATTGGTAGGGACATAAAAGTGCTCCAACGCGGTACCCCTAAAAGTTGATGTGTTTTACGCTTATGACTGTTATTTCACATCATGTAGAGTTGATCAAACAAACAAGTAAGAACTTTTTGAATGGTAGAACTTCTGGACGGTAAGCTTTCAGATTTGTAACCCACCTGCTGTGATCATATTTGTTTTGGAGCTTATGTTGTGCTTTTTGAGTTTTATGCCCCTTGGTGTTTTACATGTCTCCTCTTCTCTATCTACATCTATTCACAAGACAAAAAGTCTGTGGCAACAGGACTTCTCTCTCCCCCCTTAATACAGCTCTAGTTGTTCCCTAAAACTGCTCATTCCCCTGGACCCCTGAATGGACTTCTATGAGTGTGAGGCTTCTTATAATTGTTTTGTTGGCACCTTAAGACCCTATGCACAGGGTAGCAATCCCAGTGCAGAATGGAGATGCTAGACATAATGCACAAGTGTCAACAACATGACACTTCTGCTAACTAACAAATTAGAGCACGGTGAACTGTTTGACCAATCAGATCTTGGGATAAAATCAATTCCAATTTACAATTGGTATCAATAACTAAAGGAATCGGTGTCATTAGTCATTTTGCATAACAATTACCTTATCATTTCCTTCCACTATTCCTTCCACACATTTCAGCTCTCATTAAAAATTCAGTTTTCTTGGGTGCTGGTTTGCCAGAGTGGTTAGTGACCAGGCACGTCCCATATACATACTTCTGCCAGCCCGGGTTCAAAACCAGCCAGTGGCCAGTTTGCAAAGTGTCTTCCCATACTCCCTCATCCCCTTTCACAAGCCTATCCATTGTCATTCTGTCCTATCAATAAAAAAGGCACAAAATGCACCAAAAACACATTTAAACAAACCCATTTTCAATTCAGATTGAATTTATTATTCTCATAATATTTACTGTTTGTTAAAACTGTGTTTACTGTAGTGCTGCTTATGCCTGCAGTGCACTGAGAGGTTGGATCATATGATTTGACAAAAAAAAAAACAATCAAATTGTTAAAGATATACAGTTGATGTCTTGATTTCCACATTTGCACATTTTCATCACTGCATGGGTACATTAAAAAGTAAACAGTTTACTGTTTCAAGACTTAAATACTTTAACAGCTTGACCATTGCATTGAAAGAAATAAGCTTTTGAGCTTGTGCTCTATGAAAATCATCAGTATTGAGTTCGGAACTATCAACAAATGGAATATTGGCAAATATACATTATTGGGCATCCCTACAGTAAATGGCAAGTTTATGAATCATTATGATGTAATAAATTTATATATTTCTTGCTGAGAATACCTAACAGGTGTCAATATCGCATGATTTTTTATCCTGTAAAAAAATATTGTGTTACTCCCTTCTTGTTTGTATGAAACTGATATGTCTTAAAAGCTTCTTAAATTCCTTGATAGAGAAACCAAAGAAAAGTAAAAGTTGACTCAAAAGCATCTGAATAACTTTCACAGCATCATTAAGAACAAGCAGCTAATTTTATCTCAATAAATGTCAGGCTTCACTCTCAGCAGTAAAACTTGTTCCAGTAAAGTTGTGATAAAAGTGGCTCATATTGATAGACACGAACATGTCTTTGCTGTGGTTGGACCTCCTACAATTCACTACAGTCTATAATGCCATGCGCGCTCCGGGCTCCCTGGCACGGGGACGCGCGCCGCTATATCCTGTGACTGAAAGCATCCCGACTTCATTCACCCAGGAGATCACAGGACTGCGGGGAACTGACACCCGGCTCTTCTTCAAGGCTGCGGGGTGGAGACTTTTCTGCTCTTCTTTCGTCCATTGATGCCATTTCATCCTCGGACCCGGGACAAATCAGGTTATTTCTGAAAGTTGCAACTTTGAAGATAAACGATTTTCCTTGACAGAAGTTCAAGACACGCAGCAGCTTCTATGTGTGATTTCTCAGGGATTATAATCCGGATAAAATGATGGATGTTGTGTGGAGAGTGGATCATAAAGAAGGCTTGTTCACACTTTGGCTCGCCACCTGTTTTCCGAGGCTATGACGCGCTGAATGCGAATTCATTATTTGATTAACTTCTCCTCAAAAATCGAAACATTTCAGGAGTTGGCCCCTGGATATTTTGGAAAGCACCCTTAGGACTTAATTTTTTTCTGCAGGAGTAAGACGTGCCTTCGTAGCCTACTTTCACGCTTTTCATTCAGGAGTTTCCACACCATCCTGAGCTCTTGGCGCACGTATCACGCTCTTTCGTCGAGGTCTTAACGGTGACCACTGCTCTCCCGAGGGATGTTTGTGGGCTCCCGAGAACAGGGAGCAACAGCCTGGCTCCTGCAGTGGGTCTCCGCAGCGTCCTGGTGCCCATGCAGCGGATCTGAGTGGAGATGAGAGCCGCGGTGTACCACCTCCTCGCCGGCTGCCTCTGCCTCTTACGCACCGCCTCTGAGGTAAGCCACGCTGTGGTTGTGATGCAGCAGCATGAAATGAATGCTGTTGGATTTTCATTTTAACAAACTGAGGAATTACAGAACGTGTAGTATTTAAATGTATCTCTTCATGTAGATAGTGCTGTTTCAGTTTGGACTGGCATTTTGAAGAGGTGCAACAAGTAGACACAAGGGCGGATTTGATGATTTGGGGGCATCTGGCAAAGACCATTAGGGGCCCCTCTCCAATGAGCTGAAGACTAATGTGAACAAATTATTATGAAGCTTTTAAGGAGTTTTAAATTGCTAAAGCAATCTTTGGTCACATTTTATTTCCATAAGAGGTTAGAAAGCAAAGGGTTAACTGCATAAATATATTGGCAATGGCAAAATAAGTGTTTGGACAAGTGAGTGAAACTGGTAAGAATTTCGAGTTTAAACGGAAGTGCTAATCTTCGTCCAAAATAGATAAAATGACAACATGGTTAAATAAGGAGTCACAACTAGCACAAGACTGTTTGGAGTTGTTGAAGAGTTCTTCTGGTGACTCTAGGCAGAGGCAGGCTAATGCTACCCATTGACTCACAGTGTTTTACCAAAGCTAATTTGCAGTAGATGAGCTCTGTCAGTCTCTTCCTTGTAACTGTGCAGTCGAAAGAATGGTGTCTTTCTGCTGGTCATGGACTCAGGAGTAAGGCAAGATATGAAAACAAAAATGTTGGCGTATCCCTATTTAAGCTAGTTTTATTGAACCACAATGAAACACAAGAAATTGCGATCAATGTCCCTTAAGCTATGACTAAGTATTTCCCACATCCATCCAACACAATAGGTATTATAATTGTGGACACTGACCATCCCTCTTACAAGATTCCCAGCAAATTTTGTACTTTTCTTTTAAAGCAAAATGAAGAGCAAGGAAAAGGTTCATGGGATCCTCCAGCTTTAGTCACGTAAATTTCAGGTCTTTAGAGATCTTAGCAATAGAACGTGCTGCATCATTTATTTTTGTTTCTGCTGCCATCCTTTGAACTTTTGGTGAACTGCACCATGGGTGATATTACCAAAGGCATATTTTAAACCTCTGTATCAGAATTCAAGGCATTATCGCTTCATTAAAATTCAAACCAATGAATGCACCAGCAAGCGGTTACTGTTGGCTGTATTCGTTTTTCGTGACTCAGGCCTACCTCACACTGCGCTTCAGTTGTTGACAATGTATCCTCGAAATTCAAAATACAAGTAGTTTGCAGTAATAATAATTATAATGTATTTTCTAAAATTATTGGCTTTAATAAGTTATGATAGTATAAGCAGTAATATTGTTAATGATAATATTCAATCAGTCGAAATGCCTGTAATATTTCTTCATCAATAGATAGATATATGTCTTCATTGCAAAGAAGCATTAGCAACATTAAATGTAAAATACATTCAAAAGAACCTAAATAATTTCAAGTATCATTTTGTTGCTGATAAATTACTTAAATTGCAAGCAATTCTTCACAGTACACAGCAAATAGGCATGTCCAATTCAATGTCTGATCAGATAGCTCCACCTTGCCAAGCTCCAATCTATAATGATTGTAAACGGCCCAAAGCAGTACGGCCCAATCAGTGTGTGTGGGTGTCGATGTAAGTTTTTGTGCCAGTCCACCAAATCAACAATGCTTCGCCAGATAGTCAGTGTGTGTGCGCATCAGGCTGAACTCGTCAATCGCAATACACAGATCACCTCGGAACTATAAACGTGAGACCATGTGGAGACAGAAGTGACATACCACTGTGTGAATAAGATATTTAGTTTGTTTATTAAAAGAACAAGTGTTGGATCTACTTCAGAGGTGTCCTTAAATGACCTCTATGGTTATCTGTTGTACTATAGAAAACAAAATTAATAAAATTCACTTAGCCTTCTAGAGGGTGGGGTTGTTGGGAGGGTAGGGCATCCTCCTTGCATAATGTTAGGGGAAATAATGCTGTACTTGTCAGATTTTGTGCATTTTATGTTCAAGCTGTTGTTCCATTATGCCTTAAAAAAGGACTTAGAGGTTGTCTGTCTTCCCTTAGGAGTCTCCTCTTCCGCGGGAGCTGCTGGAGCGGCTCTCACGCAGCGAGATCCGCAGCATCAGTGACCTCCAGCGGCTGCTCGAGATAGACTCCGTAGGTAAAGCTCTTCATTATGATACAACTCTAACAAACCCCCAACCAGGATTGGTAAAAATGAGATTATCCAGCACCAAATTAAACTTATGTTAGAGTGCGTTGTATTATGATGTGATGGTAGCCTAAATGTTTTTAGAGGGTGAGTTGACATCAGAGTTTAGAGCTGTGTTTTGTTTTATTCTTTCATGTTACATAAGAAAAAGTTCTGATTGATCCCTGACGAAGCACAAAGTTACTGCTGACAAATAACAGCCAGCAGAAGCTTATATGGGCCAGTCTGGTCTGCTGCTTCCCTCCCCGTCTGTGCCTTGAAAGACTCTGAATGAAGCATTAGTTGCATCTGGTTCAGTGCACAGTAAGAGGATGCTGTCCTCTTGTCTCATTACTGGAATGCCTCAGCGGATGTTGCTATGAGACCAGCGGGCTGTCTCGCTCTTCACACCCTCCATGAACTCTGAGACGGAGTAAACTTTGAGCTTAGCACCGGCCAACAAGAAGTGAGACGGGCCTTGCTTAGAAAAGACTTGTTTAAAGGAGGATTCCGCCAGCTTCATTGAGGTTTTCACAAAGTTTGCTCTTCATCTCAAGTTCAAAGCTTCACTTGAAAATTGTTCAATGGGGTTTGTTGGGGATTTGGAACGGCTCTGTCCAGGCATGGAGAAATAGTAATTTCACAGTGATGTCAGCAGATTATCACCCGTAGCGTGTTGGCTAGATTCTATCAATTTGCAAAACCATGGTGAGAAACTGCATAAGTGCCTGGGTTTATTGAGGTTGAAACAGAAAAACTGGGGGAGTGTTCATTAAACAGAGGGGCTCTAAAAGTTTTTGAAGTACCTAACCTTACAATATAGATGGACCTGCCTGATTTAGTGTCTGCAATAAGACAAATTCACGTTGTCAAGCTCCTATTTACCACTGTAAGCAAGCGGCACAGCCCTATCAGCATTAGCATCAGATTATGCTAACAACTTCAGTAGCAGCTTTATCATGACTGTATTTCTTTATTAAAAGAAAAAACAAACAACAGTGCTACAATCTTATCGATTGAAACTCCACTTCAAACACGTCTTGGAAACAATTTTGTGTAAGGGCTCACCTTCACGTCTACCACATTATCTGATTGGCCTGTAATGAAAGTGATCGATGGGCAGTGTTAATTTCACAGCACTTACAATTCAGCTTTAATTTTAGTCTTGCCTAAAGTATCTTTTAGCTTTAGTCCTAGTTTAGTCATCTTAATTGTTTTCATTTCAGTTTAGTCTTAGTTGATATAAATTCACAACGTTTTGGCTGAAGAAATCTACTGTAAATTTAATCGACTAAAATATGAAGTGTAAAGTGTAAGGCATTTTTTATGTTTCCTTGAATTTCTGAAGTCTTGTTTTACATTTCGATCCCACTACCATGAAGCTAAAGCAGCTGTGATTGGATGTTCCTCTCAACTTATCCAACCTTTATACACAACCAAAGCAGCTGTGGTTCATAACTTGTCTCTACTTTTTACATGATGAAATTAGGTCTGATTGGATTTAGTCTCTGTCAGACATTGTAGTGTTTATCTGTTGATGAAAATGTCAGTTAATTCAGTTTTAGTTTTTGCACTCTTGTTTTGTTTGCTTAAGTCTAGTTTTTGTCAGGGGAAAAAGGTTTTTGATGAAAACTATGACAAAAATATTTAGTCACCAAAATTCACACTGTTGATGAGTTGATTGTCCAAACACCTGCTGTATATCTTGAAGATTCAAAATCGAGGCAACTGGACTGTCTGTGTTGCCTCAATGTTGAATCTTCAATATAACCATGACCTGGATGAATGAGAATCTACACAGACCTGCTGGATATGCTCTTGAAAGGTTCTTCCCAATCCAAAAAACTTGCTATGGGCTCTTTCTCACATGGACTTGTCAAATATATCAAATGGTCCATCTAGTGTGTCAATTCAACAAGTATCCTATTCCAAGGATGAATGAATTACGCAATATAATAATGAATTCCAACACAGATTTCGACACTGGTTGAATATTGAGTAAAAACAAAGTTTTGGGGATTCTACCACAGCTTAATTAAAGATGACAGAGCAGCAGATGTCTAGCAGACAAGTGGATGACAAGGTATTAGTGACCAAATGCACTGATTTTGATGAGCCGCAATTATGTTTTTAAGGAATACTGGTCAAACATGATTGGCTTTTGATGTCTCAAAGTACCTAAACTCTGAACAAACACAGTGCATGGTTTAGCTAAACTGAAGGATCACAGTGGCAGACACAAGATCTCGTGAATGTGTTGGTTGAGTAGACTTTTTTCAACATTAGTGACTGTGAACCTGTCCGCACAGTAATCAGAAACGAATATGTGAACCTAATTCCTCTTGTGTAAGGTGGGCATTAGATGTAGTAAGCTTCAGTGTTGCTGTGTTTAAGCTTTCTAGGTCTCTTTTTAGTGTAGCTTTTATGTGGCAAGGTCTAATTTTTCCAAATAGCTTGCCCAACACTGTCAAGATCTTGCTACTGGTTTTGGTTATTCCTTTGTCAATAACCTCCTGCTGCTGTCTTTGAAAGTTCTTAATATCCTTAATACTTACCTCCCTTGCCTGATTTTCAATGTTTGTAGAAGTTTTAAAACAAGCTTTCATATGATCTGACTGTCTGTGATCTCATCGAATGACATATTAACAAGTTGAGGCACAGTTGTGACATCAACATGCTGGAAACACAATTTATATAATCATTTTATTTTTTTTATTTCTATATGGCAGTGTAAGGGAGAGATAAATTGTAATTCCAGCAGAATCTGCCAGTTCCTAACAATACAAAACAACTGGATTCATAAGATAACACGTCTGTCATCAGTTAGATCCATTTACAAAGTTTATAATTGACACGCTGGTCAGAGAATGGCTGGGCCGGTCTGTGTCTTTAGAGGAGGGGGTGGTTGCCTGAGATGTTTAAAGCAGGAAGTAACTGCAAGGCTTCAAAAGAAAGGGGTTTCTGGAAGGGAGTGGTGTGAATGCCATTGTGACAGCAGTTTTACAGAAACTGACTATCTTAAGCTTAATTTTACATTATATGATATAAACACTGCAACAACTTAAGTCTGCAGCTGTGTAATTTCAGATCGGAGTGTGAATACCAACAACGTGTTGAATTACTTGTCATAGTGTAAAAGCCAGGCATGTGTGAACGAATTTGGCACTGAAAACCTGTGAAAGCTGAGTTAGACTAATAAGCTGGATGTAATAGATGTTGCCCGTCCATCCATTATCTATTCTACTTTTCCCTTTTGGGTTCAGGGGGGTGGGAGCCTATCCCAGCTGACATGGGCAAGAGGCGACGTACACACTAGACTGGTTTGCTATGTGACTGCAATCAGCTGAGACAGAAGATTAAACTCAAACTAACACTTTAGGGGCTGTTTGGAGTTTCCAGTCAACCTAATGAGCATTTATTTGTTTCTGGGAGGAAGCCAGAGTGCCAGGAGAAAACCCATGCATATGTAGCAGAACATCAAACTGTACACAGAAAGGCCCTGACCGACATGGGATCAAACCAGTAACCTTCTTGCTGTGAAGCACATTTACTACCTTCTGCTTCACCATAAATATTAGTCCTACCTCTGTTTCATGTAAACATTTAGATTCCTTGACCATGAAAACATACCATTAACAATTGGTTTCAGAATGATAGCTATTTTAGTTCAGTAGTTATTCACGAAAATTGCATTTTTCGTCATGGCTTATCCAGACAGTGATCTGGATCAACACCAAAATTGAATCGCTTTTTCCTTTTCCCATGCTGAACATTTCCTGAAAATTTCATCAAAATCCATCTATTACTTTTTGAGTTATTTTGTTCACAGACAGACGGACAGACAGACAAACTCTCCTGAAAACATAACCTCCTTGGCGGTGGTAACAAACCACCAGCAGTTAACTGTGGAATAGAGCTGTCTCTTGTTACCTCTCCAGAAGTGAATTTGTTGTGAAGAAGGAGTGGGTCAGTTGCTTTGCACACAATCAAAACAGCCTAGTATTTGTTTATTTAACCATTGGCTGGCATTAAACATTAAAAGGCATATCATGACCTCTTTAATACAGTGGCTAGGGTTTAATTATGCAGTGTACCGGATATTTGTTGCAATAGGCAGAGCTGTTTTTCTATAAAAGTTCCACCTTTGATTGCCCAACCAGTAAAACTTATCAACCAGTCAGCCCTATGAGAAATGTATTGCTGTCCATTAACAAGAGACTACTGGACGTGAATGAATCATTTTATAAAGTATACATGCATTACTGCATTTTGCTCAGTGTGTAATAGTGTCAAACACTGAATTTCATAGAAAAGACACTTGCGAGCTGGCTCATACCTCTTAAGAGAGAGAACACACTGGTGTAACTAATTTAAATGATAAATCTAAAAAATCATTTCAGAAAATACATTTCTTTCAATCATTTAACAAGAAACTGGTATGAACTTCTTCTCACTGTCATTATGAACTAAAAATGTTATAAAATGAAAAATGTGCATTTAAAGAGCAAGCAAATTTTTTGATATCCATATCAAATTTAATCAAATCAAAGTAAGTCTTAACCTGACATACTGATGGGATATACAGTTGATGTCCATCTGGGCAAAAAGTGGTTGGGGAGAAAAAAAGCTCTTGAGAAAATCAGGACGATCAATGTTTGTGTTTGTTACTTTCCGTTCAGGCTTGCATTGTGTCCTAACTGAACATAGGTCCAAGTGTAGGTCCCAAAGTTTCCTCAGTACTCATCTCTCCATGAACCAAAGTTTCACATATGGGACATGCCCAGTTGCTTGCCACCCAAACCAGCACCCTATTGCACAATTCTAATAATTGCTATGGCTTTTCCATCCTACTATGAACATAACATAATTTCTATTGTCAGATCTTATATATTTGATAACAGGAAAAGTCTCCCAGTAAAAATTGCCCCTGAATTCAAATCATCTGATCATAATTCACAGCTCAATCCTCATTTTATTGCATCCTTTTTTGGATTTAAAGCAGCTGTAATTAACTTTTTCAGCACCTTTTAAAGGAAACATAAAGTGAATTGACTGTAACTCTTAATGACACTCATTTTCTTCTTTAGTAAACACAGTAGATAACCATTTCTCATTATCCAGGTAATAAATCAGAGCAGGCAGATTCACTGAGGTGAGACAGGAGGAAATAACTGCAGCATAAAACAGCCTTTATTGCATTACGCCCTGAGTCAGACTCTCAAATTCCTTCCGAAAAAACCTCTCTTTGCTCCGAACTTTTTGTTGCCCGTAAAAAAAAAAAAAAGTTGATTCATTTTTAATGTCCACGGCTCTGAGTGGTGCCACCATTAATCCTGGCATCATTGAGATGCAAATGTCGAGTGTGACGGCTCCCCGGCTCGGTGGGGGTCAAGTGGCTCACTTCATTATGCTCTTGTCATGCCGCCCATTATTGGTTTGAGAGCCGGGCCCGCTGGAAGGCTGCTGTGTTGCTATGTATAATTCATGCTCAAATTCCTGCATGTCAGGGCGAGACAGACACAGAGAGGGAGAGAAAGAAATGTTGAAGGTGAACTCTGTTGTGTTTAAGAAGCACAAGAGGTTGTATCATGTGTATAGGCAGGGGTGTGACAGCCTGCACTATCAGACAAGGCATTCGGAGGCAAACTGAAACAGTCCTGCCCAGACATCATCAGTGTTGATTTCCGGGAATGTCCTCCATTGAAAGTACACACAAACACACACATAGATGTACACACCAGGCACAGACTTCCTCCTTTTTATTGACTATGAGCTCCTCTTTGGATATTTAGTGGTTTGGCAGTGTGACATGTGAAATGGTTTGATGAAATGGGTTGATTGACTTTTATAGCATCTCATCATCTGCACAAAGGGACACAAAACTTAGTATAAAACCCTGGAGGTTCAGTAACTCAACCCTAGTTTAATTCAGATCCTTCACTGAACTGAACTAAATAGAACTGAATTAAACAGTTATGCATTTTTTCCTTTACCATCAAAAGTATCGATCAAAAGTACAACCTTAAGGCATCGTAAAACTACCCTAACTTATCTGGGTTAAGATGAAAATGTTTTCTGAGCTTTCACATATTGTGTGCAGCTAAAACCATCTGTTTCAATTTGGATTACACCAGGTCATTCTTGAAATGATCTGTTTTTCGGTCCACTCGTCCTGCAATAAACTTGGCATAGCACTAAAGTAATGAAATTGTTGTTTGGTAGACTATTTCTACATTGTTAAAGTGATTCTTGAAAATAAATCTTATGGTGTTTGAAATCCTGCCCATTTTCCTTTAAAGTGGTGTCACATTTGTAAGGCTAATGATTTGGACAGTACCCTTGAAAAAACTGCCAAATCTTCCCTGCCAATGCCAAATACTTTTTATTTTTTATGTTTTTATTGTTGCTATTGACTCTTCAGGGTGGTGTTATTTGGAGTATCGTCTACAAACAAAGTCAGATATCACATTCTGAGCAACCCTGATCCACCTCTATTCTCACTCTAACTGAGACACTACTGTTATTTCAGGGCCCTCTTGCCCTTGTCTATTTCAGTAGCTCTGGATTATTTCTACAGTCGATGCTCTGCGTTGGACTTACTATCTAGTGTCAGTAAACTTAAACTAATTTAATTTTTTTATATCCTTTAGGTTGCAGTACCATGTCCAACAACCCATTGATGAACTCCCAAAACCTTGTCTGAGGTTTTTCAAAATTATCTTTACGTTTGCATTTTTTTTTCTTTATTATATAGTCGCTACAGGGCAAATTTGGGATCCGGTAGTTAGATTTCACAAAATTTTGTATTTATTATTTTAAATATTGGTGTAAATCACAAGTGAATAGTTTGATTTTATCAAACAGCAATAATGCATACGCTTTAGTATGCTTATAGTTCATTCTATTATTATTTTTCTAACAGACAAGCAAGGTTTTCAGTTCAAACCTTTACTTTACTTGCTTGTCTGTTAAAAAAAGAAAGTAAGCATATTATCTATGTGCACTTATGAACTTTTGTCAGACTATTGCGTGAAAATAGAGGCGTATACTTTTTCTTTTATTTACTCTTCATAAATGTTTGTCAAAAACATGTGTTTCGTTGATGCAAGTGTAAAACCCCCTCAAAATATAACATTGAAAAAAAATGACCATGACTTTTAACTTGTTTGAAACTAAAAAAGAAGCGATGAAAAATTATTTCTTTGTGATTTGATAATTCATGCATGAAATGGTTAAAGTACTTCTATTGTACATGTACTCTATGATGATGAAGAGACATGTAAGACTATAATGGTACTCAAAAACCCAAAGAGCACAACATAACCTCTTAAAACACAAGTTATGGAGAACATTGTTTATCCGTGTTGGCACAAGAGGAGCAGAACAGAGTGTCTGTTTGACTACAAAACAGTCTGTTCCCTCTACCTTGAGGTCGAGTATGTTTTTTCAGAGTTAAAATAAAATGTTGAGTCTTCTTGAAAAGAAACTCAGAGCATTTTAATTCTCAGTCCATCTGAAACACGACATCCATCCATCGGGATGTGAATGGATCTATTATGTCTGATAGTGCACAGCAGCCTATGCAAAACTGATGATTTAAACAGGTTTTCTAGGATGTTGAACAAGTTATTCTTCAGAACTAGATCATCTTAGAAGATCAATGACGGCATAAAAAATGATACGCTTAATGAAATGGGCAGACGAAGCATATCATCATACTTGAGAGCACAAAACAAGCCTGAAAAGAAAGCCAGATAAGTGGATTGTGGATTGGGAGATGAAAATAATCAGCCAGCAGCCACAGGCACATCACAAGTTCAGGCAGAGAAAGTGCTTCCAATGGCTCTCTAACCATCCCGCCTCAGTCTTTCTGAAGGCTGGTTTGACACAGATAGTTTTAAAGCTGCTGTTCTCTGACCTTCCCCATTGGCTACTGTCTTACAGGCAAGTGATCATATATATGAGCCAACCAAATTTCAGTTTTTTTAGCAGTGAAAGGTCATGTAACATGTAATTTAATGTAATTTTTTTCCCTGATGATTGTAACTTTATTGATAAGCAGATCAATATTTTTGAATACATGTTACATAAATACATATATGTGGCACTGATAATAAGGTCTGAGAAGTCAAATGTTTTTTAAAAGCTCTTCCCAGGCTGAAGTTTCTCCTTTTGAGAATGTCTTTACCTAGAAAAAAAATGCCCCCTCCCTTCTGCTTTTGCAACAGATCCTCTAAGACTCTTAGTCCTTTATTCAGGTCTCAGACAAAACTTGAGGACTCTTTCTTCTCAGCTCCCCCAGCCTCAACAGCCCACAGTTGACCTCAGAGTGAACGCCCAATGAATTAGATTTGAAATGTGACTGGAAAACTCACTCACGGTCTGTGTTTCTCACTGCAGTGAACTCGGTAACCTACTGACAGATATAAACATCAAAACTTAGTTAGAGTAACCTGGTTAAGCTTGCCCTCTGATCCAGAGAGACATAATGGGGATGTCGGTAATAAACAACCTGCTGCCGCGCGTAAACATCCTGTTATTGGTCAGTCGGTCAGAATCTTCCTCTTCTGACCTCAGTTAAACTCTGTAGGAAAGTATTTAGGAAATTGAGGAGTGCATATCTATGATTTTTGTGTTGTCATTACCGAGTTTGAATAGTTTTTACTGGAGCTAACCGTAAGACCTTGCATAGTCGTCCAGACTTTCACCTCTCTCAGCCCTTAAAATAACCTTGATTTCAGGGTGTGTCTCTGCGTCTGAACTGAAGGGAATATTTCAGAATGATTTTTGTTAACAATGAAAGTCTGTGACATCTCAGTTTGTTATTTGGTCTTTGCCAGAGAACGAGGTGATCCAGGAGACCAAACACAGATACCACAAGGACTTCTCTCACAGCTTCCCCGACCTGAAAAGAGCTCACACTCACACCAGACAGAAGAGGAGCACTGGTGAGAGACACACAAAACACACACACACAGCATAGAAGGCTGGAAAAGAAACACATCAACTGAATGTTTAAATTTATTCAAGGTCAACCTAAAACATGTGCATCAACTTGCAAACCTTTAAACACTAAAGCCAACACAGATTCCAGTTTCATATCAAGTGGCTCTTCCTGATTAATTTGTTTCTCCAGAACGGTCTGATTAATAGAGGAGTCATTCACCGTTTCCTTTCCCCAGCAGTGGTTGAAGAGGCCTTACCTGCATCCTGCAAAGTTCGGACAGCTATTTATGAAATCCCCAGGTCCCAGGTGGATCCCACATCGGCCAACTTCATCATCTGGCCTCCCTGCGTGGAGGTGAAACGCTGCACCGGCTGCTGCAACACCAGCAACATGAGATGTCAGGCAGCTCGAAAGCACCACCGCACGGTCAAGGTAAGAAACAAAGCTGATTATACTGTGGTGACATTTGGGCTTAGACATTTTCTAAACGTTTCTTTTATCCTCAAAACATCATTAAATTGTTGAGTGATTGTGTTATTAAATGGGCAATAAAATGGCAGAAAAGGAGTTTCTAAGTAATTGCAAAAAAGTCTCACTTTTAGATATATGCCTGATCTAAATACACACTTTAAGATGAGTTTTATAGCATCAAAATAGGTTATCTATAAATGCTATTCCTTAGCCTTTCGGTCGTACAGGGCTGGACTGGCCTGGATACTCAACTTCGGGAACAAGACAATTAAAACTAGAGCAAATTTGTATTATTTTATTATTTATATTACACGTCTTAGAGCACCGGGCTGTAAGTAGCGATATATAGCCAGCTACAACTACGATAATAAGTTTTCTAAAAATTGCTTGTTGTCACACATCAAAAACTACCGCTACGTAACTTGAAAGAGATACATTACCTCATCGCTTTGCATCCTGTAAGTTGTTGAAAAAAGGAATTGTAAAGCAATGCAGAGTTCTGAGGAAGGTCCGAGCTACATTTATCACAACAAATACGCTTCGGTGCGTTTGGTGCGTTCCAGTTGTAATCACAAGTAGGAATTTCCGGGTTCCGAGTAGGAAACTGCAAGTGGAAGGTCCCCTGAAGTGAATTTCCTACTGGGCACTCGGTGAAACCTCGCCACTCCTGAGTTGAAAATCAAAGATGGATGCCCCCAGTGTGAACAGTTATTTAGCTCCTGTAATAATCAATGTATTTGCACTTCTGACTGGGGTGTGTCGCTCTAGATCAGCTGTATACGTTGTATTGTTAGACTTATATTTACAAAAATGCTGCTATAGTCATAATCACATTCTTCATGTGATATTTGTGAACAACAACGCAGGGCGTGCTGACAACAGCTAACAATAGCCTGGTAGATCGGCATGTTTCTTTCCTACTTCAACTGAAACTCCGATAAGTCGGAGATGATGTCACTCCCAGTTCCGAGGTTACTGGAATGCAGCATTACGACAGTCGCTGCGCGTGCTCATGGGTAGCAGAGTCTTTATTTCGCCGGTAATAGATTCTCTCGTAGCACCTTTAAATAACCAATAAGGGCCAGGACTAAACCGTTTTTCAGTCTCCTCGTTCTGCATACATGTAGGACAGATCTGCAGAAAGAAGCAACAAGTACTATGTGTTCCTATGTGCTACTGAAGCTCTTTTCACGCATGCAACCCTGATATTATTGGGATAATCCAGGCTGCCGGTCCGATAATTCACTGACATGGTCGTTCACACTTGCTCTTCTCAATAGGGAGTAATCCCTTCTGGACGGGGGAGAAGTGATAGAGGGGTCGAGGGTCTTGTCACAATATCAAAGACACATGATGAAAGTCATTGTTCTTCTTAGAGCCACAGGACAGAGCAAAGCTTTACACAATTTATGTCCTTAATGCAGTGATAAAATGAAAAAAGTCATCAGCAGCATCAATTAAAGAGTGACCGTTGTAGCACACAGAGGTGAATATGAAGCAGCGTCATGAGATAAACAGTGATCACACCAGAGAAAAAGCTACAGAGTTTTATCTCTGTATCCAACAGTGACATGAGACAGCTCTCTGGTTGCATGAGAGACCTGGTAGTGGTCATTTTTCAACAGATGTTCTACAGATATTGATGATGTGCAGTGAGAACAACACTTTTTCAAATATCCAGACACGTTTTTGAGTTAGTGTTACTCTCCTCACAATCAGATAGTTTTCCCACAGCAGTGATTGCTTTTATCCATCCTGTCAAGTCTCCCTTTTCCTAAAGACATCATGTTAAACCCTTAAGAATTATCTGTCAGATGCCTTAACAGCAAATTGAGATATCATTATTGATGGCAGAGAGCATGTGAACTCACAGCTGCCATTTACTGGAGGTATTAACTCCATAGCTGCCAGAATCTATTACTCTGGTGAGCGTGTGGTTGTGATTCTGTGTATGAGTTGTGTGTGTGTGTGTGTGTGTGTGTGTGTTTGACTGACAGTCTGGCAGCGAGTCTCTTAAAGAACATAATAACTTCCTTTTGATCTCCGCCAAAGCTGGAAATAAAACTCAGTAAAACCGATTGGTTCAGAGTCAAACAACCTGCCAACTGGGAGCTGACCCAAGGTGTGTGTGAGTCTGAGCGTTTATGTGTGTCTGTATGTGGATTCTTCATCCCGAAAAAAGATCTAAGATTATGAATAATAAAGTGTAATAATACCTTATAAAAATATTAAAGTACCCTGTGCCAGAGGGGTCCAAACTGTGGCCTATTTTCATATTGGACTGCGTAGCTGGCATGTCGGATTACGAGTTAGCAGCCTGTTGTGAAACAATCACATGGTCTCACAGTTTCCTTGATATCCGCTGTAAAAATAAAAATTGTTTGATGCCCCTGAGGCAAATGACTGGCAAAAATATGAAAGAAATAGGGTGAGAAATTTAAGGGGCTCATTTTGTGTGGCAGAATGTGCCCAATTACTTTTTGATTATTATCTTTAATCTGATATCACTGACATTTCCACAGGAGGAAGTCAACTGATCCTCCAGTTGCTTTCATGTATTGTCCGTCCGTCCGTCCGTCCGTCCGTCGATCTATCGGCTTAGTTGTAGGGGTGGGAATTGACAAGATTTTATCGGTACCAGTGCTATTAACGATTGTGCTAATTGATCCAATTCTTTAACGATTCCCTTATTGATTCCTGCAGATTTTCCATGTGGACAAATGTTGGCCTTTAGATTTTTAGTGGCAACAATGTCAAACACATGTCACAGCGTAGATAATTGCTTTTGCAAGTTGCCGGTGTTTCCACTCACTTAAGATTTAGCAGTAGGAGCTTTCGTAAAATAAAATAAGCCACAATTCTGATGATTCTGAAGTTTGTAAGTGGAAGGAATTGATAAGGGAATTGATTAGCAAAAAGACTCATCATATCGACACTTCAGTGGAGCTGTTAATGATTCTCAACTGGAATTGGTTTTCGTTTCCCATCCCTACTTATTGATCACCTTTACAACATGCTACAGCTTGTAAGGATCATGCATTCATGGAATGAACAACAGAGCTAAGCATCTGGATTGCACCAAAAACATGTGGTAAAATCTCTGCAGGGTCCTCAGTGAGGAACCAGTCCTCTTTGGGTGTTGTCTCATTTGGGCACTTCATGGTCTGTCTTTGACTTCACCAGTCTCATGGGCTTGGTCCTAAGTGGAAATCCTACCAGGGCTGCCAATCTGCATATGGGAACACCAGCAGGAAAATTTGGCACTTTGTCTGGCAGCACCGCCCACAGGTTTAGCTATGTCGCTCATTCTGCTAGTACATAATCCTTAAGAGGTGCACATTGTTAGAAAGGCGACCAATCAGTCTTTTCAGTGATATGTAATATAATATCTATTGGTAGAATGGAAAGGGAGAAACAATCACAAAAAATAATGTTTCCATCATTTTTTAAGGAGTATATATAAAACTAAAACCAGAAGTGGAGGATGTATTTGGTTGGTTGTTGCGGTCTAAATATGAACAAACAATCTCTAAATTTGTATTCTTTATTCTCAATATTGCACATGGACTGTAATTGTATTCTTGAACAAAGATATATGAAATATTATCAGTAAAGAAAAACACCTTTGTCTTTGAGTCACAGGCAGTGAATTCAAAGACAGTATTTTTGTGTGTTGCCAGAGGATTAGAGGCAGAAGGTTGATGAAAAAAGGAGAGGTTGAGTTTGATTCTCTGTGCTTTGGCCTGCCGATACACTCAATCTGAGATGAAAGGACTCGTCTGCTCACAGAGGAAATCAAAAATAAAGTCACTCACATGTGCTGAGATCCAGCGCACCGAGGGTAAACAGTCACGAGTGCATGATGCGTTCACACAGAGCTGGAGGGTAAATGGCAGCGCCGAGGTTTAAGTGGTGTGTCCATGTGTGAGACGCGAGAGAGTGAGATACAGAGATAACATTAGCATTAGCATCCGAATCTCAACGCGGTCATGTCAGGCTGTGACCTTAAACGTAAGGATGATAGTCTGTGTGTTTAAACCAGAGAATGTGCTGGAAAATGGACTGACCCTTCAGCTTTGAAGCTCAAATGGGAAAGTTCAGTGTTTAAAACAAGGAGTGGGAGCATGTGATCAGCAGATGAAGAGTTGATGTAATGATGGTCATGCTGCAGCTGTATTGGACTTTTGTTTTATGCTGACTGACCAAAGGATCACTATACTTACTTCTAACCCATTTCTGGTAAAATCAGGGTCGTAAAGGAAAATTAAAGTTTTAAATCAAGCTCATTTTGAAGATAATTAAAATGTAATGCGGCATGATCAACTATTTTATGATAAATAATTTTACCCTTCTATCTTCTCTCTAGCAGGAAAGTTAGGACAGTTATTTTTAGTTATAGTTCAAGTATTCATCTCAATTATTTAAGCTCTGAAATATTTAGTAGAAGAGTGACAGGACCACAACGAGCTGTGATCAGTAGCTTAGCTTTGAATGAATATATACTACAAATACAAGCTATCTCTGTGATTTTTTCATCTGAATCTAATGTAAGTCCTTGAATAAAAATTCAACCCTTTCTTAAAGCTTTTGGTGCATATGAGAGAAAACTAAATAGACCTTGGTATTGCAATTTTGAACTAGAAGCGCTGCAAGAGCAGAAATCCACAAAGGCATTTCTGACATTCTTAGAAAGTTTTTATCAAAATATGGAAAACTGCTCTAGCCCACAATGAAATAAACAGTCCTGGATCCACATCCGGATCAGATGACCACCAAAACCTAATGACTTCCCCCGTATGCCATTTCCAACATTCACTAAAAATTCCTCAAAGTCTGCTGAGAACTTTTTGAATTTTCTTTCTGACAGACAGACAGACAATAAACCCAACCAACAAACGCTGGCAAAAACAAAACTTTCTTGGTGGAAGTAATTCGATTATTTTAAGGCAGTACTTGGATGGTTATTCCACATGATATCCATTTACAGCACAACAACTTTTCTTCAATTAATATTGATCTTGGGCAGGAAGTTTAGATTTGAGTGGTACACTGAAAACCAATGCAGATCCAGGATATTGTAAAGTATTTGTTAACAATGCATGACAGGGCAGTCTTCCACGTTTTCACTTATAACTCATAATGTCCAAACATCTTTTGATGATATTTTCAAGGATCCGTAGTCATGGCAAAAGAGAGAAATGATTTGATTTAGAGGTGATTTCTGAGGTATGTTGTTTAACATGGTGCCAACTGTAATGCTATTGGAGCACTTCTTTGGTGTGACAGAATAACACCTAATGTGCATTGGTTTTTTTGGAAAAGTTTCCTATGATATCCACAAATTGTGATTTGTAAAATATCAGGGTTTTTTAAGGAAATAAGATCATAATAAAAACTACTGATTCAGAAAACTTAAGAAACAACAAAACTTTAAAATTGCTGTAATTAAATTGAATGCAAAAATTAATGAGTTATTACTAATTGATAATTAAAAATTGTACTGCGACACGGGTTTATCATCGCAAGCTAACATTTTATTATCTAATCCAAACTGCATTTATGAATATCTGAAACAAATGCTCAATTGAATCTTAAGCATGGACTTCTTTGAAATTTTGACAAAACGTGGAGGACGTGGGAGGAAATGCATCAAAAATCAAAGAGGTCTCTTTCATCATTGCAGTACAGAAATATGGAGGAGTATTGTTTAAATTGTACTGTAATCAACATTAAATTACATGTGAAAGTTGTCCACTTCTTGAATTTCTTCAAAACCATGGAAATAAACTGAATTTTAGAAATGACAATTGAGATTTTTGACTCCAGCAGCACTTTGTTAGGTTCAAAGTTTTTCTTTTGGCACTCTGTTATGCTTAGAGAGTGCCAAACTTAAGCCCAATTTTGGTTCATGTTTCCTTCCTCAACTTTGGCTGCTCACCCTGGCTGAACCTCCTGACTCTGTGTTTTTAAGGTCTGTCTGCTCGGCTGATCTGAGTCTGTTCAGACTTGAAGTACAGAGACTTGTGCAATCAGACGTGGGCCTCTCAGACCTGGCTCCATGTCTGGGGTGTTAGCATTAGCAGCTAGTGTTTCAGTGTTTACAGTAACCAGGGTGTGTTGATGGATAGCCTCATGAATTTCTGTTTATGAGTATGTAATTGCAAAATAGTCTTGTTGTTTTATGTTCTACTTCCAAGTAAGTACAACAGGTATTTACACAAAACAAATCAATCCTTTTTTAATATCAGTGTAATTGATTTTCTTGGCAAAGATGGAGTTCCCCTTTATCAGCCAAACAAGAGCAGACTCCTTTTTGAGTGTACAAAACTAGAGTCAAGTTATTGCTGTCATCAATAAATAAAAACTCAATAAAGGAATGTAACCTGTGGCACATTTTTTTAATGAAATTATGCTCTTTTAATCTATGAGTTTATTATACATCTTCATATAGGATATGTGTAAATAAGAATTTTTTTTTAATTAAAGGCCCTGTGAGGTCCAAAGTGTTTTGACATGCAGCACAGGTGTCTTTCTCATTTTCACTTTACATGGTTATCATTCTTCATTGCACTGGTTGTTCAGATATCAAAGAAGCATGCTGTCCTGTTTGGGTCCATGGGTGTTATTTTTGTTTTATCTAAGTTTTGACAGCACAATATTCAAAAGTTCTTTCCAATATAGGGGGAAAAATCATGTTCAAACTGCAGGGAGTCATTGGAAATGGAAACATACAGTGCAGCAGCACATCCTTGAGCAGTAAACCATGTGATCCAACATAGTAACTTTCAGTGTGTCTGGAATGTGCATGCACTAATGATTATCTCTTTTCGGATACATGAAAAGATTAGCATGTTATGATCAAAATGTTAGAAACTGGTTACTGGAAAAAAAAGGGTAAGCCTAACGCAGAATGCCTAACAGCGCACACACATTATTTATGCTTTTTTTTTTTTAAATAAATTGACTGATTCTGTGTTAACCTAATTTTCTAGGTGAATGCTAATATCATCTTAAACTTTTACTTAAGTTTTTAAAGACAGCAAAATTATTGATATTTTTTTTTCATGGTTACCACCACCATGGCAAACACTGTTTGTGTATTGTTGCCATGAGAACACATATGGCCCTTTTCCATTAGCCCTATTCTACTCTACTCTACCCTACCCGGCTCTACTCTACTCGCCTTGTGCTGCTTTTCCATTAGCCCCAGTCGCCTGCCCAACAGGGTGTGTCGCCATAAACAGCTGAGCAGCACTGCAACGTTGTCATTTTGAGCACGACACAACAATCTGTGGCTTTTTGTCACAAACTGAGTGAAAAAGGAAAGCAGAAGAAGGCTGCAGGTGGAGAGAAGAAATACCCCTTGAGAAGCACAGGAGAGTTTTGGAAGCTTTACAACAGAATGAAGCCGAGGACGAGAGCAATCGAGTTGCAAAGAAAAGACGTATGAGGGTAAGCTAATGGTAGCTACCGCTAGCATGCTAGGTTGTCGCGCTCATGGCTCATCAATGACAACATTGTCTGACCAATCAGTAGCCGGCAGTCGGTGACGCCATCTTTCAGTCTCGACTCAGCTCGCTCGTAACCAGAGCAGAGTAGGTACTAAAACTAGCCTGTTTTAGGAGGTACCAGGCCAGTGGAAACACGTTACAAATTGATTAGGGCCAAGGGTGTAGGACCAAGGCATGCTAGTGGAAAAGGGCCAATATAGTGACATAATGGGCAGGTAAACAGGAACTGATGTGGCTGCCATTCTGTTTCTGTATATTATTCAAATTTCATGCTGCTTACTTGTGGCAGGCCACCATTATTTTCTGCTTGCTGATTGCTCTGTCAGCCAAACTTCCTCCTGTAACTCCATCCACCAAGCCCCTTAGATAGACATTTACAAAATGAATGGAGATATGTTATCATTATTTATTATTGTCTCTGTTTGCTGTTTGTAAATGTATGTATGGTACTGCAGAAACTGAATTGCCCTTTGGGATAAATAAGGTTGTCTAAACTAAACTAAACTAAACTAAAGTGTGAACCAGGAAGTCATTTTTAAAAACATTTTCTTGTTTTCAAAGTTTTTCACTGCAATATTGTTTAAAAGAGCCTTCATTAAAACCAATAGCAAAGAGTGAAAGTGTTTACTCCCTATCTTTTTACATTTTTTGGTGTTGACACATTGGCACCTCTTTCGTTTGGTTAAACCCCCTGTTGGTGGAATTGTGCATACTGAGTGTTTAATCTTCAAGTCAAATAAGACAGTTTCTCATCCTCTCGTTTAAATGTCATCCCTCCATCTCCCTCTCTTAAGGTGGCCAAGGTGGAGTATGTGCGACGTCGCCCAAAGCTGAGGGAGGTTCAGGTGAAGCTGGAGGATCACCTGGAGTGTATGTGCACCAACAAGCGCCACAGCAACCACAACTCAAACACAGACAATGGTGAGTGTTTCCTCTGCATGTGTGTGTGTATGAGTTCATTAATCATGTGTATCCTCCTGCCTGAATGTGTGTGGTGACACCAACACAGCTGATAGAGATAAGAGATCTGAGGTATTTACTGGGTTATTTCCTTCTCCCTTAAATTAGCCCTCCCTCAGGCTTACCCTTTTCCCCCAATACACTCACTCATGCACTCAAACTGAGACAAACGTGGTGGCACACACACTTTTTCCAAAACTCCTGAAATGCACCCACCCAAAAGAAACAGCCCACAACTGATGGATCGCATTGCAACAGTAGTATGTGGAAATATAGTGGCAGTGGAAATAGGCCACAGTTAAATTTTTAAATCTGGTGAAAAAATTGCAGTCCTTCATGGTTTGCACTGCTTTTGATGAACTAATTGGCATAAAATCCCAATTAGTTGAAGCTATTAACTGTCAAGTCAGCAAGGCATCACAGGACCCCACCACATTGATTTATTCAAAAACTTACAGAGTTCCCTAAATAGAGTTTGGCATGTAAGAGCAATCAAATTTATACTCTCGATCACATGGACATCCTTTTATACAAATCTTTCATCTTATTCTCTATATTGCTGGAATAATTTTCAGCAAATGCCACTGCAAGTGTTAGAGAGTAAAGAGTTACCGTCTGTCGCTGAAAGAAATAGAAAACAAAAACCACTCTCTGTAGTGAAGCTCAAGGGATAAATATCATTGTTTTATTAACTAAACGATTCCTTCATCAATTCCTTCCACTTTGTCCTGCGGGCCTTTCAAATCGAGGGTGTCACACTCCCTTCAGAGGCAATCAGCAGATATGATCACAAAGAAGTCAAAGAAGTGATCGTAACCGATAGGAAACGGAGGCGATCAAAACTGTGACCTCACATTACACCAGGGGTGGGCAACTGACAGCCTGCGGGCCACATGTAGCCCCCCAGTTCACTAAATGCAGCCTCTCACTCATCTCCAAAGTAAACCTCAAATTGAAAATATATAGAAAAATTGCATTAAATGCATTAAAGAGCAATGAAGCATTAGTGTAAGTAAAAAATAAATAAATTAAAAACAGTGGTAGAGGTAATATATTTGTTTTAAACACTAATGGAAGTTAATTCTTTATTGCATTAAGTTGAAGCTTAAATTGTCTTCAGTTATGTGTCATTAAATCGTAAACTTTCAGTTGTGTTTGATATAAAAACATATAAATTGGTCGAATGATTTTTAAAGCTTTATGTTTTCTATTGTTTGTTCATTTGTATTTTTTTCCTCACCAAGAGTGCCCAAAAATAAGTAACAGAGCCCTCATGGACATAAAATTTCCCCACCCCTGCATTACAAAATACATACATACATATGCAACTAAAAACATCTCTGGTGTTTTACACGTCCACCCCTGGTTAAGATCGTTTGGGCTCAAGCTTCTCTTTGTTGTTCCTAAAGTCATGCTTAAACTAAGGGTGACCAAGTCCATTCTGTCAAGAGTGTTTAACCTCTTAAAATGGAAAGACCCCAACCCCCCACCCCTCCACATAGACCTTATTATTGTGATTTATATATTTATTTATTATGCACTATCATGTCAGACATTATGAAGCTCCAGACTTTGTTTAGGGACAATTTCTGGAACCTAATCCAATAAAATTTTCATTTAAGGTGCCTGCTGTAGAGAGTCTCTTAGCCTTTCATTTTAGAGTTAAGGGTTCAAGCCCCCTTTCTTGTCACTTGTCAATGTGTCCTTGGGCAAGACATTTAATCCCAAGCTGATCAAACTACTGCATCAGGTCAGGTTTGGGAGCACATGCCAGGTCTACACTTAGCTGTTCATCACTCCTTAGGACTTGTTTGCACCACCAGCAGAGTTACCCAGAGTTACATGCTAAGGGTGCAAACTCTACGCCTCAAGGCTCCAGGGCCACGAGTGTTTGCTGCTTTAGTTACATTACCAACTGCTGGAAGTGACGATAGTGCCTCAGGAAGTCAGCTTGCATCTCTCAAGCTACCAAATCAACCAAGCAGGGTTTGATCAAACTTGAACCTGCCAACCTCCATCCTTCAGCTCTAGTCTTTATGGACTTCACTACATTGCTGCAACAGTGAAGTTTAAATGGGTCTGCACTGAACTTCAACCATCAGTGATTGAATATGAGAGTATATAGGTTTGATTGGCCAGGTGGGCTATGCATGACGTGTGGGTTGATAAAGGATAAAATATAAAGACTGCCTCATCTCATTCTTCTCCCACCAGGCATCAGGTGAAGAGGAACGGCTGGATCACGAAGCGGAGGATGACCTTGATAAGAAATAAGATGGAGCGCCTTCAGCCATTATTACAACCCCTACCACCATGTGACTTTGAAAAGGTTGATGGGCTTTTGACCTTTGACATTCAGAAGAATTATTGGAGGATATCTGACTTTCGTGGACCTTAATTATTTTTGAAACTGAGTAAAACAAACCATCCAACATGGATGCTGATAAAACAGAACACTGGCGGAAGTGAGGTGCATTCTGGGACATCTAAGGACTTATTATCTGCGTCTTGTGTTGTTGTGTAAACAGCTCAGCAGCTCGGATTAATAACTGGGTGGAATCCTTTCTAGAAACCGTGACTGGGATTAGATTTTTGTTACTCCAAGATTTACTCTTCCTCAGCGAAACACTCACACACACATGCACGTATATCCTCTTATTTTTATAACCTTTCATTTTTTATTGCTGTCTGTTTCTACTTCTGGTATGTTATCCACATAAAACTGATACTAATAAACTATTTATATAAAAAAGAAGAGTGTGGTGGTCATAAAACAGCCTGTGAAAGAGAGAGGTTTTTTCATTGTGTGCTTGTTTGAGGCTGAGGGATTTATCTTAACCTGAAAGAGAAACCGAGCCTCTGTGTGTGTGTGCATGTGTGTGGCAGAGATTATCTGGAGGATCGTAATACTGAAGCTAAAACCCTGTGAATTTGTAACTGAGAATTACTCACAAACATGAAACCCTGTTAGCGGAGGGCATGGATGTGTGTGCTCTTTTAAAACTCAGGAGTATCGAATGTCTAGCAGGTGATTTGTTCCTGAGAAAGTGTTTTTATTTCAAACAAAACTGAGGAACTGACAATTACCCCGGTGAAGAGGAAAGAGGAAGTAAACTGTTTTCAGAGGTGACTTCATCCCATGACTCGTGTTGCTGGACAATGAGTAAGAGAAGGTGACCTCACAAAACACAACACAACCATCAGGTGTTCACACAGATCTCTTTCTGTCTCTGTTTCTTTTGCATTTTCTTCCATTTTTAATTTGCAGCTTTTGCCTTCATTTAGATTGGACACTGCAACAAAGTCTCAAGTGAGATGCATTAGATGAAATTTCCAGGTTTCAGTCAGTACAGTTCATATATTATTATGTTTTTTTTATTTTGAGAGAATTTCCAACTTAAATGTACATAATGCATTCATGTATTAATTGATTATATGCCAATATATATTCATTTAAGAAAGCTGACATTTCCTCAGACTTTTCTTCAAGTTTCCAAAGACAGAAAATTCTTACTTTTACATGGCATAAACCAAATAATGGCAACCAAATGTTTATTGTTGTGATTAGAATACATGACAATAAGTGAAAGACTGCTGGACAAGTGAGCAAGGCCTGCTACTGATGTTTTTGTTTATGTGTCTCCTTAATATTTAGTGTTGGACTACTTTTACTCTACACCCATTTCATTTCCCAACCCCCATAAACAGACGTCTACAACTTAACTGTAGATCTGCTGTCTCCATCTGCCCTCAGTGTCAGTTCTCCTTTAGGACTGAGGAATCTGGCATGTCACTCTATGATGTGTATTTACTGCACAGCAAACCAATTTTATTTTTTGTGGGTAAAATTCTCATTGCAATTGGAAAAAAGCCCATGAAACTGGATTTCCTGATTCATGCACTAACCAGGAAGTATGTTTCAACATTTTTTGCTCTCAGTGCACGGTATGTCTGCCAAACTGCAATGCTGGTTCTTTGCAGTATGCACAGTCATGGAGTGACGTTTTTACCAAACTTATTACTTTATTTAAAGAATAGTTAGCAGTGAATACCAGTATGGGTGACTGAGTCACTACGTCTTGACTCATGTTTTGTTTACTTGAGAGACCCTTTGTGGACAAACTTTACATACTGTGCTTTAAAGTATTAACTGTAGACCATATATAACACAACCAACTCACAGTGAAGGCTCTCACAAAAATGTTTTTTTAATTTAACCTTTATTTAACCAGGAAAAGAAAATGAGAATAAAACTCTCTTTTTTCAAATGAGTCCTGGCCAAGATAGGCAGCAGCACTGTTAATGAAGTTACACAGTGTCACATACAAATACACATGACATGCATAACATTTAATGGACAATGACAAATAAAAAAGACAGGCAACTGAAAAGTAATTGACGAGTAATCTTGTTTTGAAGGAATCAAGATAATCTGTCAAAACATCTGCTGCCTGATGCCTTGGTATTCACATAATTTAACAATCTCTCAAAAGTGTCTACACTAGTTTATACATTGTTTTAAACGGGACAACACTGATCCATTCAGCTCAAGTTTTATACAATCTGTTTTCTGATCTTTCTCTGATAAACACAGAAACACAAGAACAATTAACAACTAAGTTTTGTCTCTTTTTTTCCCCCTCTTCTGAGCACACAGCGGTAGAATGGACATCACGGTGGTGGAGCCGGTGGAATCAGCCATTTTAGGCAGCTACTGTGACTGTTCAGGAGAAGAAGTAGAAGTCCTGATGCAGGGTACATCGTGGTACGGTGACATTCAAATGGGACTGTAAAATTCTAAAGGACAAATAAATCTGGAAAATCTGTCTTTATGTCCTTTCAGCTGACGATCCACTCTGAAGAGCTTGGGGAGAAACTCTGCTTATGGAAATGAACAGAACTGATGTTCAGGGCTGGTATTTACATAAAAGGTGCACGAGTAAGTTCTTGTATAGCTCTAATAGTCACTTTGGATCTGAATGCCTAAATGGAAATGTGTCCATGCACACTATGAGAGGGCTCTTTCTTGTTGGGCCAAACAATTGCATCTCTCAAAACCTGAAGAAAGGCATTGCAAATTAAGAGACCTGCCCAGTTCTAGGTGTAAACATGTGGAGGACACAACACTCACAGCATTGAGTCCCTCATTGCAAACTTTGGAAAAGGGCAGCTATGTTCATTTCTTTTTGTCCTAATGTCCCTCTGTTCTCATGCGCAATACATGCATCTTAACAAAGACTAGAGATTTTTTCATTTTAGCACAGTTTTTGATCAAATATTTTTCCCTCAGTGTTCAATGCTACCTTTCCCCTCTTTAGTGAATTGTTAATATACAATCACAGTTTAGACTCTAAATACTTTGAAATGTCAACAGCTGTGTACACAAGAACATTTACTTTGTTCCTGTCAGGAAAAACACTTCTTATGTAACTTTGGTTTGTGCAAAGCAGCCAATTACTAAAGAGCACATATAAAGAGCGAACTGTAGGGTTAGTCTTTTTGGTCGACACATCATGTTTTTTTTTTCTTCTTGGCCAAACCTGAATCCCTACAGCCAAAACTCGTACCCACTAGAGCAAATCCAGCCACTGCTTGCATCTAACAAGCCTGCTGCGTTGAGGCTTGCTCTGTGGTTCCTAAAAAGGCTCTGCATGTTGCAGACATTGACCCTTTAATAGGATGCATTCAATAGCTTTCTGCATTAGCAGCAAACTGGACAACAGTGTTTGTTTGTTGTGGTGGTGAAAAGCATTCAGGATAAACAGTCTGGGCTTCTTTGAGGCATGGTGTCTCTGTGTAACTTGGTCTCCAGGCATATTACTTTTTTCAAGAAGCTGGTGTTAAATGCGGAGGCATTGGCCAACACTTAAACCAATGTGTGTTGTCAGAGTAAATACTTATAATTCATAACTGAGTGTTTTACTTTGAGCTACACAAAGAGAACATTGTGCATAGTGGTCTAGAGCTGCTGCCTGGTGGTTTTATGCCTCCACAGGGTGAACAACTGCCAGGCAGTTAAAGTACAGAGGTGGATCAAAAAAGAGAGGCCAGGGTCTTGTTTGTGGTCATGTGTTTAGTTGAAATATTCTTAATGTAATGTAAAGACACATGTTTTTCTAGCAATTAAGGTCACAGTGACTTTAATTTGAATCTCTCCTTATGTGACTGATGCATTGTAAGGTCAAAATGAACATTTGCATTGAGTTCAAGAATATATCCTAAGGCACCCTAAAGCCTTAGGAAAGAAAGTTGTTTTGCCAACGCTCATTTGCTATTTTGTTTGTTTCATACTCTGTGAGCAGGATAGTTGAAAAAGCTATGAACAGTTTTGAATGACATTTTCAGGAATGTTGGTCATGACATAAGCAAGATGTGATAAATGTGTTTTGGTGATCCAAATCTGGATGCAGGAATTGTTGTAAGGATTTGTTATGATAGAAAGAAAGGTCAGTTTCTATATTTTTTCAAATGACTTAGTAAATTCGCAATAGATTTAACTGACATTTTCAGTGAGTGCTGGTAGTGGCACTAAGGAGAACTGATTACATTTTGGTGCTGATCCCAAACAAGATGTGGATCCAGGATTTTTTTAGGGGTTTCTAAACAGTGCAAGATAAGGTATTTTTCACATTTTTGAAATCAACTCACCTGGAAATGTTGGAAAGGCCTCAGTGGAGGTTTGTGCTCCACAGCATTTCTACATGAGATCCAATAAACTTGACATTTAAGGGTATCTTCGCAACAACCATATTTCAATCAGGAGAGACCAAATTGAATGATTTGAAAGTATTTATTGAACAGGTAGATATGAATGAAAATGTGCAAAGTCTCTGGTTAGAATCTCTTTTGGCGCTTAGACTCCATCGTGCTGTCTTGGTGTACTTCAGGGGTACTGAGGGCGAATGAGAGATAGGATACCCCCCTGGAGTCTAGACACTGGTGATGGTGAGGAATACAGAAGATGAGTTGTAGACTTCTGCGGCTGGGACCCTGATGCGATCTCAGGTGCTGCTGAGGTGAAAGATCCAGTATCCTGAGGAGTTGGACTTGGACACTGGTGAGATGAATGGAGGTGCCTGGGGTGGAGGAGGGTTGCCGAGATCTGAATGAGCATACAGGTCTTCCTGACTGAACTTTCGCTAAGCTTCATTTAGTGCGCATCAAAGAAGTTTTGGCCCAGGTTTTGGTACGTTAGTATCAGTGTGAATGCGACCACCACACTTTGGTGCACACCAAATCAGCCTGTCCGAGACCTCCATGAAGGGGTGGTCTCCAGCCGCTCCATCTCCCTACATTTGGTGCAGTTTCACTGGTGTGAAACAAAGTGGTCTGAACCGATCTACTTTTGATGCATTATGGGTATTGGAAGCACTGAATTATGGGTAAAGTCCTTCATTATTTACTTCCTGTTAATCCCGCGGTTGAATCTTTTGCTTACTCAATATGTCAATTTGTTTGTTCTGGTTGAGGATTAGGATGATTTACGAGGGTCCAAAAGGTCGCTGATGCTGTCTCAAACATGATAAAAAAAACATATTTGAAGGAAAATGTAGACGACAGCAGCGCGTGCTCATGGGTAGTAGAGTATTTCTTTCGCCGGTAATAGATTCTCCTCACAGTCCCTTTAACTATGGATTTAAATGAAGTGGTGATGAAACCAGGAGTTTATGTAGATAATCCTTCAGAACCAGAGGTAGATAAACTTTGTGCTTCTTAAAGTCTGAGTGTAGAAATAAGGAGGTTTGGTAATCTGATCAGAGATAAAGAGAGCTGAACAGAGTCCAACTTCCATCTGCTTATATCAGGTTGGACCTGACCTGCGGAGCATTCAGCATTTTAGCTAGCATGTTGTTAATCTGCTTAACTGAGCTTTAGATGGATGGAGTTTCTCCCTCTCTCTGTTTCACACACAACAAACCCTCTTACATCCTTTATCACACACAAAGACACACTTTCACTGTCACTCTGTTCAACACAGAGAGACACTCCTGTCCACATACACCATCCTGTGTATTTTCATTTCCTTCCTCTCTCACCTTTCAGACCCTGTTGCACGGTTTTATCCCCATCTGTCTCTTCCTGCTATGAGTTCTGTAAAGTATTCGACTGACTTTTAAAGGGCTGGTTTGGGATTTTGGAAGTACATGGCATTAGCCTGAACATTTGCCACAGTGGCACAGCTCAGTTGTATTGTTGCAGAAATTGTTGGCATGGAATCTGGAGCTTTTTAGTGCCACAGATGGTGCTACCAACTTCAAATCCTAAAAGAAAGAAGGAAAACAAGCCACAAAACAGTGTAGGGTGATTATTTACTACAAACAGAACAGATAGAACAACTCATTTCTCCACGAACAGGATGCCTTTTTTATGCACTATTTCAGTATGGCACAGCCTCAGCCTCCTGTGCAAAATACTGTGCTTGGTCAAGTGAACAATCTTTAAACATTTGTACGTTTTGGTAATCTTTTTGTAGGATAAAATTTTATTTGTGTAATTCAATAAAGTAAAGGCAGATCGTATTTTGACTGAAGGACACTGGACACAGCTTGTACCATGAACCAAAGCAGTGCATAAACAAGGCAGCGAGGTAGTGGAAGAAGAAGTTGTTCTCTTTAATAACGGTGATCACCTTACACTGTTTTTGTGGCTTGTTGTCACAGACAGTTTTTAATTATGTAGCTGCACAATCTCAAGCAATGTGTTGCCAGGCTTCTATGCTAAATTTGTCTATAGATGCAAGGCTGAGCTGTACACAGCAACAAATGTTCAGGCTATAGCTGTGTTCACACCAAAAGCGACCAAAATTGCGTTGCCCACTGAAGTTGCATTGGGTGTCCATAAATACCTCTTTTTGGCCACTGTTGCCATTGGCTGTTGCCCTGTGACGTCACGTCTGCTCAAGTTTCACCGCGACCATATTATATATCATATGACAGGATGCATACGCTGACACTATTCCAATGGGATCCTTTTCACTCACTTGTCAAAAACAAAACATTGCAGCGGGTGACCCTGCAGCAGCATTTCCTGTAAGTTTTCTGCGGCCCGTCAAGGCGGAACTAATGTCCTCACTGACTAATGTTAACCCCACCCCATTGCGGCTGTACATTGACTTTATATGGAGAGTGATCGCCGAGGTAGTACCAGTAGTGTCTGGTGTGAATGCACCTCAATGCGTTATTCTTCATACAACTCCACTTTAAAAATCCCAAACTAACACTTTAACTATGCCCATTGTGTTATTCTTCGAAAGACCTTGTACAGCACAACTCAAAGCTCCTGCCTACTTTGAAATGTTTATCGGGAGGAGACCATGCTGATGCAATATAGCTACCTTGTGCTTTGTGTCTGAGCTCGGTCTTGCCATCACAAATGACCTGGTACAGTAAACTTTCTCAATAGCAACATGATAAGAGTTTGGCTGACCCCTGAAACTGAGATATGCAACACTGCTGTGGTTTAGAGGGGATCTTCATTTACTGTAAAGTCAAGAAGAGCCAGTTCTGACCCTAAGTACACACCAAAGTTCTCTTGTCCTTCAAATCTCCAATTTTTCAATAATGATTGTTTTTCTAACCCATTCTCCTCCTTCCTGAAATCATCTTTTTCCACCCATGTAACACACAGAACCACTTTATGAACACTTGTTTGACTATAGAGAAACATGTTTTCCCCACACCAGCAGGCTTGTTCCCACCACTGGAAACAGCAGGGACCCACAGCTCCGAGGTTTGGCGTCACTAGTTGAGGATTTACTGCTGTGTGGTTGAAGCTGATGCTCTGGTGCTGGATCCTGTGTTGAGGTTAGATTTGTTTTCCACTGAATGTGACTGACTGAGAGTATGAGGGTGAGCAGACAGACTGAAGGAGGGACTGAGTGTTATTGACCCTGTCCCAATGCAGATGTTGCATTCTCAACCTTTGAGTAATAATCATAACAACTTTATTTGTGAACACTTTTAAAATACAGAGGATTGTAAAGTGCTTTGCAGCAAACAGAGAAATTTAGAAAGCAAAGCCCAAGAACCTAAGTACAATCGAAGATAATATGCTCTGTAAGAAAAACACATGATGCAAAGAAGGAAAATAAAACCTAAACATTATGAATAACCCACTAAGAACTTGTGTAATATGTCCTAAGGCTAATATAAGAATCCAGCAACATAAATGAGACCACAAGGACCAAAGATAAAGGAGGAAAATAAAATTAAATGAAAGTAAAAGAACTCAGGAAGCACATACCTCCACCAAAGAATTTCCAGCATTGTCAGGCGAGTTATTGTCGAAGTGTGGTGAACTTCTAATCTAACACTGTTAACAAATCCTTTAAAGAAATCCTGGATACACATCCAAATTCAAAACACCATCAAAATCCAATCCCTTTCTCACGTGTGCCATGACAAACATTCCCTAAAATGTCATGAAATCCATCAAGAACTTTTGAGTTAATGGCATAAAAATTCCCCATCTTGAGCTGTTAAAAAATTAGCAAATCCACCTCTGGATTTGGATCACCACCAAAATCGTATCACTTTGCCGTGGTGCCATGACCAACAGTCCACGAAAATGTCATCAGAATGCATTCGTAACTTTTCAAGTGATCTTGCTTACAGAAACTGGATGAACAAACACCAGCAAATTGGCTTAACCTACTCGCCAGACAATGACAATGTTAAGTGCTGTCTTGCTCTGTTTTTGTTTGTGATTGTCCATTGTTCTGTTTGTGTTCTGTGTGATGGTGTGCTTTGGCAACATGATATGGAAGGCTGTGGAAACAAATTTCCCCTTTTCTGGGACAATAAAGGTTCATCTATATTAACCTCCTCCAGATAATGAAATAAAATTTAATAAAAAACAACTTTACAGGGAGTTTGACACAGTAGGCAATAAAAACAGTAATAAGACATGAAAGCATTAATGAGAAATCAAACATTAAAAAATGACCTAAAAGTCAGAACAAATTTAGACAATCCATGAAAAAGAAAAAAAGTCTAAAAATCATAAATAACATATTAAGGTACAGTGCAAGGTATAACACCTAAAATAATGAGAAAAATGCGTTGAACAACATAATATATAATGAAAAATTCAAACCAAAGGGGACTCCCCTGTGACATATCTAATTTGCAACTCAGGCAGTCTGACTTCTGACATCGAAGGGACTGCTTCAAAAGTTCGGGCTTTGCAATGACTCGGCGGCTCCTGCTTGACGATCTGTGTCTGCAACATGGCTTATAAGGGGTCAGCAGTTCTAAAACTTTAAGGACCTGTCCAAATTTGTAGGTTCAGGTATATCCGCACGTTCTTTATTTTAATAGGATTGTGCATTCTGTCCATTTATGCGATAAATCATTTAATTAAGCAGATTTCCGAGCATTATTTGGTCCACTAATGTTTGCTATATATTCTGTTTGTCTAGATATTTAAAAAAGCTCCTAACAATTCTGAATATCTTTTCAACATTGGACTTGGTTGTTCTTTGGACATCTTTTCAGCACAAAATTCTTATTGTTTTAGTAATAATGGCCATGGTTACATGATGCTTTTTTAAATTTGGAATAAGGTATTCGTATTCTCCTTTGCTTTTACATGGAAATAGTAGTTCTGAATGGATGTTTACATGTGAAACATGTTTATTCACCTTTATTCGATTCCACTTAAGGTCTGAGGTTTGGGAATGGTTCTGATTGGACATGATGAAGTTACATCTAGTGGAAGAAAACTAACTTCAGTTCAGTGTCTCCAGCGTGTTTGTCAAGGAAACCTCACCCAACTTGAAAGCAACAGCTACAGAAAGGTCTGCATTTGTATGCTTTTGTCCATCAACTCTTTTCAATATTTCCAAATCTTCCAAGGCTCTAATTAAATGAATTGTCTCAGCTCATGTCCAAAGCTTTCTATGGGCGGCCATCCTTTTCCCTTTAATGCTGAGTATGTGCATCATCTCAACAAGACAAGAGAAGGAGCATGCACAGAATGACCAGAATTAATTTAAAGCGGAATAAATGCATACGTGATCGAGGAACTGCTCAGTGTGATTTCAAATCAGGATAAACCAGCCACCTACTTCTGAATTCAGTTTAATTTGGAATGGTCATTTCAATCAGGAATTAGGTGTTTACAAGGTCATTTTTAATCTTTGTAAAGAGGATTTAAGTTTTACAAACGTAACCATTATTGCTCACCAGAAAGTAGGGCTTACATTTTTAGTTGACTAAACACACCCATCCCTGTGCACATGTCACACTTTTTTTAATAAATCAAGCTGATTTTACTGAATGTTAGTTTTCATGTTTCGCACTGAGTTGGTCCTGGCTGCTCTGAGTATCTGTCCCACAGTGGCCTCAGGGGAAACAGCTGCCTGATGGCTATCAAATATTCAAACAGCCTAACAACACCTCCTGATCTGCTTTCCTGCTTTTTAAAGTCAGAAGCCCCACAAAACACAAACACACAAAAAAGGCTGTCCTGCTGTCAAGCGACTCCAAATCACTCAACAAAGTAAACCCCCTCCTCCAACTTAATGCCGTCTCCATCTCCTGCAGCTCCACCTTTGTCTTTGGCCTGGCTGGGCAAAAGGACCCTCAGCTGAGTGTTTACAGAGACAAAAGAGAAGAGAAGCAGCGTGGCTGCACGGAGACATAAAAACAGAAAAGAGATGGACTTCAAGAGGAGTTAAATGCTTTTTGATGGAATCACTGGAGGAGGGATTGGGGAAGTTCTCGTAAAGCAAAAGCAGAAAATGCATCTGAGCACCATATATTTAAGAACAGTTGGAAACTTAAGACTAAGAGTATTTTGGGAATGCCTTTTGGATTTAGACTTAAAGTTTTTAGTTTTTTCAGTTCCACTCAGGAGGGTCTGATATGGTGTCCTTCAGAGACGTTGGCTCAACTCTCCCCACTCTCCTTTTTCTGTTTTCCAACAGGGGTTGTACCCAGTTCATTCATTTTGCATCACCTCTGGAAGGTTCCTTGCAGACTGAGCTGAACCTGAAATATGACATGGAGACACTGTTGACCACTGAATGAAAAGTATCACTATCCACAGGGATATTAGACTCTGAAATGAAACACCTCAAGTTTTTGTCGCTGTAATATAACATGACTTCCCAAACCTCCCTGTTCTAAATAGTTTGATATTTTGCTGCTTGCAAGAATTCTCTGAGAAAAAGGTCTCCTCACTGTGACAAAAAGCCACTGCCATCTGAGAGCTAGCATTTACCTCTATGGATGCAATAGCAGTTCCACACAGCCACGCCATGCCAACCATCATATCAAATACAATGGTACTGAATTCCCCCTTTGGCACTGCTTGTAAATTCATGATAAACGTGACTTTAATGTGAACAAACATGGTGGACAGCATCAGGAGGAATAGCTTAGCTAAACATGGCTTGTAGTTAGCTTTCTGTAACATCCTCTGCAGTTATAATTTCCACACATGCTTCTCTTCTTGTCTGACACTGAGTCTTCCCTGACTTGCTCTCACTCCCTTTCCCAAGCCTGTCCACTGTCACTTCCCCTCCTATCAATAAAAGCACAAAATGCTTACCTTAAATTATGTTGTTTCAGGAAAATGAAAGTTCAACATGTCATGTGGCGCAGTAATACTTTAAAGGGACTGTGAGGAGTTTCTAAGTAATTACAAAAAAGTCTCACTTTTAGATATATGTCTGATCGAAACACACCCTTTAAGATGAGTTTTATAGCATCTAAATAGGTTATCTATAAAAGCTATTCCTTAGCCTTCTGGTCGGGTCGGACAGGGCTGGACTGGCCTGGATACTCAACTTCGGGAACAAGACAATTAAACTAGAGCAAATTTATATTATTCGGACACGTCTAAGAGCACCGGGCTGTAAGTAGCGATATATAGCCGGCTACAAAACTACGATACTAAGTTTTCCAGAAATTGCTTGTTGTCACACATCAAAAACTATTGCTACGTAACTAGATAGAGATACATTACCTTGTCGCTTTGCATCCTGTAAGTTGTTGAAAAAAGGAGTTGTAAAGCAATGCAGAGTTCTGAGGAAGGTCCGAGCTGCTTCACAATAAACGCTTTGGATTGCACACGTTTTTTGGTGCATTCCAGTTGTAGTCAGAAGTAGGAATTTCCGAGTTCCAAGTAGGAAACTGCAACTGGAATGTCCCCCGAAGTCTGAATTTCCTACTTGGAACTCGGTGAAACCTCGCCACTCCTGAGTTGACAATCAAAGATGGATGCCCCCAGTGTGAACAGTTATTTAGCTCCTGTAAAAATCAATGTATTTGCACTTCTGACTGGGGTGTGTCGCTCTAGATCAGCTGTATGCATCGTATGGTTAGATTTACACGTACAAAAATGCTGCCATAGTGATAATCACATTGTTCATGTGATATTTGTGAACAACAACACAGGCCTGCTAACAACAGCTAACAATAGCCTGGTAGATCGGCATGTTTTTTTCTGACTACAACTGGAACGCCGATAAGTTGGAGACAATGTCCCTCCCAGTTCCGAGGTTACTGGAACGCAGCATTACGACAGTCGCCACGCGTGCTCATGGGTAGCAGAGTCTTTACGTTGCCGGTAATAGATTCTTCTCACAGTCCCTTTAATCTCAATTATCAGTTTTCATAATAGTGAAAAGCAGTAACTGTAATTGAGATTAAAATTTGATTTAGGGAGTATATTGTTGATGATATATATGATTTTTTTCTCACATTTGATATTCAGATACTTCCGAACTAATTATAAATCAAACCTAAGCTAATATTTTCTGTCTAGAGCACAGGGGCTTTACTTAAATATGTTCTTGTTGCATTAAATGTGACAATCAATTTGTATAAGGAACAGATTAAAAACAAGACAAACACTTGAGAAAAAAAAGTCCTGATTTTAAATGCACCCATGCAGTGATAAGGTAAGCATTTGATACATTTGTTTATTCTTCTAATATTACAGCCTATATATGGGATATATATGACCGAAATGTTCGGCCTATGTAGGCTGTAAGTATCAGCAAAAATTAAGTAGTAAAATACTTTATAAGCAAAAGATAAATGTATGATATTCTCTAAACACACGGCAACCGGTGAACTGTCAAAACTAAAACAGAAAAATTTCATCATTTATCCCAAACACTTTCAGCAAAAAGTTACTGAGCCCCTAAATGGACATCAGCAGAAAAAAAAATTAATTAAAGCTTGCTACTGCACACCGGATAGCATTTGGTGCGCACAAGAAGCTATTTGTGCACACCAGAAACTATCTTGCCCCTAAAAGGACACTGGAAGAAAAAAAGTCATTATGAGTATGTGGTGTACACCACAATCTATTTGGTGCACATGAGAAAGTACCTTGTGTGCAGCAAATGCTCATAATTATTTTTTTCAGGGAGCCTGTAAAAAGTAAAAACAGACACTCAATATTGTTGCAGCTATTCAAAGCGAAGCACCACAACTAAAAACTCACACATTTCAAGATAAAACAGTCATCTGACACTTAACTGGTGAAGTTCAGGCTAAGACTCGACTCTTCATAATTTCTTGTAGTTATGACGTCTGCAGATTATTTATTATCCATAGTTGTGGGCCACACTTTGGGAATGACTGCTTGGAAAACAATGTACCTGGTACTAAAACTGAGTAGAGCTGGGCCCAGACCACCAGTGAAAAGTCTCCATTAGGGGTCCCAATGACGCACAATCTCTGGCATAACCCTGCCTGTCCTCTGCCAAATCAAAAATGCAGCGAGCCACAGAGGTGGTGCTTCTCCACTAGTTAAAGGTGTGACTACATCTTTGACAGGGCCAGCTGATTCAATCACACAATCACATAAAGTTAGATTTAATATCTTGTCTCTCCAGAACTGTGACTTCCTTTAATCTGTTTTACAGGAGAGCGGCCGTGTGGAGATTAAGCTCCACGTCACATGTGTCTGTGAGCAAAGTCTCTCTGTCATCATAGTTATTTTTATGTCATCGTAGCATGCTCTCTCACTTTAATCTCTCTGTGGTTTCATTTACTACAGAGCCATTAAAAGCCATTGTGAAACCAGGAGGAGAGCAAAGCAGATGCATGACAGCATCGTTTAGACACATTTATGCAGATGAATACAGCCCACTGTTCCCTCAACATAAAGTTCAGTTATGCAAGCTTTTATTGCTTTTCTATTTTAAGGACATATTCCCCATATTGACAATGACAAGCAGAATGATTAATAATCTGGTTACAATACAAACCTCTAAAAACTACAATGCATTAAGACTAGAAGATTCATATTTTATTAAAAAAGTGATGAAGTTGTGCACTTTGTTTCCACTGCACTATCCTCAGCTGTAGTTCCTCTGGAAAAAGCATGAAAACTGAAAGTAAACATGAAGGAAAGAGATAGAAAATTCACTTTGTTTTCTGCTCAGTTTATCCTAAAACCACTTGTTAACTTTCAAGATTGCCAAATGTCTGCAGTTTGTAGTTTAAAGGTGAAGCAAAGGCAGGAATCTCTCCTGTATAAATAGTGAGAGGACATGAAACCCATTTGCTGCTGTAACAAGAGGATTAACTAGAGGTTGCATGCTGGAATGAGGTCAATTTATGAAGCCAGAGAGGCTCAAGAGATGATAATCTTGGGAATTATGGTGAGTGGGAGACATTAAGTAGGAAGGGAGCTTTAAATGATAGTCTTAGGAGGTGGTGCTCTGGCTCAAGACAAGCTTTTTGAAATGAATCACTTTTCATAGATTTATGGTCAGTTTTATGCCAGTGCTGGTTGTGTTACTGGGTTCAATATTACACAAACAACTCATACGGAAACCTTCAATTTGTTATATCTTGAAAGCCTTCTCAGTCCTGTCTATCAATTACCTTATTATGTTGGTAACACTAAAAAGATGCTGTCTTGATCAAAAACACTTGTCACCACTGCCATTGTACACTTTCTTTTCCAAAGGAGGTCTACAAACAGTCTTTATAATGGGTCTGAAGACACGGGATTCAAATCCTCATGCTCTTACTAAAACACTAACAAAAAAATGCCACAGAGTTGCAGGGTATCATGGGAGTTCCCCTGTATGCAGGAGATGGCAGACATAAATCATGGTTAATAAAAAAGTAAGTAGCACTAATGGTAAATGGTAAATGGACTTGAGCTTATATAGCGCTTTTCTAGTCTTTGACTACTCAGAGCTGCTTTACACCGCAGGTCACACCTACCCATTCATACCCATTCACACCCATTCGCTCTCACATTCACTCAATGATGGTTCAGAGTATCTATGTTAGTTATCCATCAGTAACTCGAACACATTCATGCCCTTTCATACCCATTTACACACCACTGACGCAGCAGTGGGAGCAACTTGGGGTTAAGTGTCTTGCCCAAGGACACAACGCCATATGTCGCCCGGAGCTAGGCTTGAACCTGCAACCTCCCGATCACCGACCAAGCGCACTAATAAGAACAAACACACAGCAGTAACAGTTCCTATGTCCTTAGATACATTAGGTGTGGTCTTTTTATCCTGTAAAATGTTTTTTGGCTCTGTGAAAAGCTTAAAAGTATTTAAAGGGACTGTGAGGAGTTTCAAATTAATTACAAAAAAGTCTCACTTTTAGATATATACCTGATCGAAATACACACACTTTAAGATGAGTTTTATTTTTCCAGTTGTAGTCAGAAGTAGGAATTTCCGGGGTCCAAGTAAGAAACTGCAACTAGAACGTTCCCCGAAGTCGGAATTTCCTACTGGGAACTCAGTGAAATCTCACCACCCCCGAGTTGACAATCAAAGATGGATGCCCTCAGTGTGAACAGTTATTTAGCTCCTGTAACAATCAATTTATTTGCACTTCTGACTGGAGTGTGTCGCTCTACATGACCTGTATACATCGTATTGTTAGACTTATATTTACAAAAATGCTGCCATAGTGATAATCGCAATCTTCATGTGATATTTGTGAACAACAACACAGGGCGTTGCAGCATTACGACAGTCGCGCATGCTCATGGGTAGCAGAGTCTTAATGTCACCGGTAATAGATTCTCCTCATAGCACCTTTAAACAATATGATAATTCAAATGAAAATAAACAATAGCTATAGGTCATATTTTATTATTTTTGACATTGCAGTGCTAACATTCGAAATATTGTCCCTTTTGGAGATAAATATTTAGTCTTGTCAAGAGTTAGTGGAGACCGAAGCAGAGTTTATACAAGAATGAAAAGTTTAAAGTTGATTTAACTTTTATTCATCCAAGTCAGAATTACCAATAGATAACATCAATAGTGACAACTATAATAACAAGAACAGTACAAACCTTTACCAAGACATTTTTTTTTACACCATGTTACTAGCGTCCGGTGTTATTTATTCTTCGGTGTTGAAAGTGAAAGTAAATCATCACTCACTGAAATAGATCTACTATCTCTGCTATGTTGAACAGACAAACAAGCTCTGATGATTGAGAAAAGCAAAAAACCCAGGAAAATGTCTCCAGTGCCTTTTTAAAATTCCTCTTTCCTCATTTTGCTGTCTTCGTGCAATGGAGGGAAATCAGAGACGGAGCATCAAGACACAAACATTGTGTACCACATCTCACAGCATTACACTGAGCAGCCTGCAGACAGTTTAGACACTCACATAGAATTCCTGGCAGGATTTTTCTGGCAACTCCACACGTCGGGTTCAGTTTGGAATCGAATCGCCTCCTCTCTGTGCCACAGCACTGAAGCTCGGCTGTCCATGGGGCCACGAGCAGAGCAATGTAGTGAGACACTTAAAAAAAAGAATAAAAATAAAAAATCTATATTGGTGTTGATTATGCAGAGTACAAGTTCCCCTTAAACCTTAAAAGTGTGCAAATAATTTAGCATTTTTTCCAATGCTGAGCTCCAAACTTTTGTGTGGTCTCCAAATATTCTGTCAAGTGTTAATTCTTGAGGTAAAGCTGTTGCTCTTTATGGCCGTTTTCTCCCTCAGGGCCTCTTTTCCTTTCCTGAATGAGGCTGAGTTATGGAGCTCTCTGAGTAGATACTTAAACTCCAGGGAAAGAAAGAAAGACATCAATGGGTTTAAAGAGGAAGAGGGGTCTCATTGAGAGCAGAATATAGGGGTAGGGGGAGATGGGGTCCACTTTGCTGATAATAAATCTAGTTTTATTATCAAATGTATATAAAGAAATCAGACAAATCCCCCCCCCCCCCCCCCCCCCAACACACAGAAAGAGCTGAAACAACTCTGACAGTAATGATTTTACACAAAGCTAACAGACAAGTAAATCATTTTAATCATCTTAATTCATTTAAGAAGATTAAATCAGGATTCTGAACCTGAGAGAAGTCATGACAGAAGCATGAAACAGTTCACATTTAAGGAAATGATACATCAAAATAATATGTTTTAAATTTCACTAGAAACTAAAAGTTAAGTTGAACTGCAATGTGTGTTTTCTTGAAGGTAAAGAGTCAACAAGACACTTACTGTTTTTCAGGAGGAATAAATACCCATTCATGCCATGACCTTAATGTACTCTGTGTCATGGCATGTCTACTTACTAGGGGTTTGACCTCAGAGAGAAGCAACAAAGTTTGTCTTCATAAACCACATCGATCTCAGGCTTTATTAGCCATAAACTATCCACAACAAAAGCCTGGAGTGAGGGCCAGGCTGACTTTTCCTACATAGGTGAAAAAACGTGTGAACATGTGAGATAACAGGTTGACTGGTAAACACTGCTGTTATTGGTATAAATTACCCCTGCCTAGAAGGTTATGTTTGTATTAGTATGTGTTTGTTAGTTTGTTTGTTTGCAAGATTACACAGAAACTACTGGTCAGATTTTGCTGAAATATCAGGTGATGTTGGTAATGGCCCAATTGAAAAATAATTCGATTTTGGGGGTGATCCACATAATTGCCATTAACAAATGATAGTTTTTGTTGCACAACTGTCTAACTAATAATGACATCATGGTTCTGAGTGCTAGGTGTGGGTTTTCAGGGTAAACTAATCATATTATGATGGTAACTTTATCATGGAACTATTGCTTAAAGATGTAACAGCCATATGGTAAATGGTAAATGGACTTGAGCTTATATAGTGCTTTTCTAGTCTTTGACTACTCAAAGCTGCTTCACACCGCAGGTCACACCTACCCATTCACACCCATTCGCTTTCACATTCACTTCACTGATGGGTCTGAGTTTCTATGTTAGTTATCCATCAGTATTTCTAACACATTCACGCCCTTTTATGTCCATTTACACGCCACTGACGCAGCAGTGGGAGCAATTTGGGATTAAGCGTCTTGCCCAAGGACACATCGCCATGTGCCGCCCGGAGCTGGGCTCGAACCTGCAACCTCCCGATCACTGACCAAGTGCACTACCCAACCACGCCCCTATGTGAGCTACTTTTGCAGAGACTTGCGCTCTCCAAGTGTTTTCTAAAATGATTCAGTATGTGTTTTGTTTGTTTGTTTGTTTGTTTGTTTGTTTGTTTGCAAGGTGTTAACTACTGATGTAATAGTGGTAGGGCGTCACACTTTTTCCAGGGTTTGGAGAATCAGCCATTTTAGGTTGTTACTGCTGTTCACAGGAAGAGAAGGAGAAGCCCTAAGAACTCTATCATGCGAGGAAACATGCAAAACACACTCAAGGCCATATATAACATAAAATGCATATTTTGACCTGTTATAAATTTATTTACTTAGCATTTAATAGTATTGGTGTCATTTAGTGTCCCCCAGATTATCAAATATTGTGATATCACTGTTTTATAGTTTACGGCAGGATTATGATGTTCTCAATATAATGGACCATGTAGTGCATATTTAACCTTCTTGTGAGCTACCTTGTGATTCCCCTGCATGATAGAGTAGTGTCCCAAATCTTTTTTATTATACCGAAAAGTGCTCCACTGTCCACCTCTGACAACTCCCTGTGGAAGTGATAGGATTTGGGAAATAAGGCAGCACAGAATTCTGATACAGGCCTTATCAAAAACACTATGAACAGTGAAACTAAACCTCAGCTCTAAGAGAGAAATCCAGAATATAGAGGTAACTTAAATCAAGGCAGAGTAAGAATCAAAAAAGGAAAGATGCCACTTCTGTCCTCAAGCATGGCATCCTTTCACCAAAACCTTCCCCCTAAATAAAGCAGCAGCTGCTCTTCTGCCTCCCTGAGGAGGTCTAAATGAACTGAGGTGATTCACTGCTCTTTCTCCTGCCACCACATCAGGCCTCGACTCTTGACATTTGACTTAAAGCTTTGACCTCTGCTTTGTCCAGACGTCAGGTGCCAGCTTTCGTTCCACAGGGATCAGGATTCCTTCAAGATGCTCTCACCAGAGGGGGTTCAGTGTGAGGCTCAACAGTGACCGCCCACTTTTAGCAACTCTTGTTCCAGATCCAGATCCAGTGGGTTTGCTCATTCTTTCATTTAGAAAAGAAAAATTAAACTGGTTTGAACACATAGGTGGCAACTGACAAGGACTTCTTTTAGGTACACCTTTCTTGTTCAGGCTGAACTGTCTTAATTCTTTGTGGCTTAAATTTAACAAGGTGCTGGAAACACTGGAAGATTTGTTTCCTTATTGACATGATAGCATCACACATTTGCTGCAGATTTGTCGCCTGAACATCCATTAAGTGATTTTACTGTTCTACTACATCCCAAAGCTGCTCTATATCAATGAGGCCTGGAGACACCTGAGATGATTGGAGTGTAATCAAGTCATTCTCATATTCAAGAAAGCAATTGAAGATTATTTTAACTTTGTGATATGACACAATACTCAGGCAGGCTGTGGTGTTTTAACAATGCTCAGTTGGAACTAATGGGTCTAAAATGTGTCAAGAAAATTTCCTCCACACCATAACACCACTATTATTCTGTACCATTGATACAAAGCATGATAGATGCTCTAATGTTGTTTATGCCAAATTCTGTCCCTAGCATCTGAATGTCACAGAAGAAATCAAGCCTCATCAGACGAGATATTTTTCTGATATTCTTATGTCCAGTTTTGGTGATTCTATGAAAATTATAGCCTCAGTTTCTCATTCTTGGCCCACAGGTGTGGCACACAGTGTAGTCTTCTGCTGCTTCAGCCCATCTGCTTCAAGATTCACTTAACTGTGTGCTCAACAATGGTCTTTTCTGTACCTTTGTTATAACACATAGTCAGCTCTAACCATTTTTTTCAGCAAAGAATTTTTTGCCTCAAGCTCACTTGATATTTTCCCCTTTTGGACCATTCCTTTTCAACCCCAGAGACGCTTCGGCATGAAAATCCCCAAAGATCAGGTTCTGAAATACTCAGACCAGCCAACAACCATATCACATTCAAATTCACTTTAATCTCTTTCCTATTCTGATGCTAACCTTGAACCTCAGGAGGCTGCCTTGACCATGTTTACATTCCATAATGTACTGTGAAGCTACCATGCAATTGGCTGGTTTGCTTTGTTATGAATAATGTAATGTCACATGTAAACTGTGGCTTGCCTCCGTACAAAGTCCATGACAAGCAGGTAAACACCATTCTTTTGTCTGTGAGCGCAGTAACAAGAAAGAGACAGCCAAAGCTCTCCCACCGCATATTAGCTTAGCTCAAACAGTGTTAGCTTGCCTCTGCCTACAGTCATGAGATAACCTCAGCAACTCTAAACGGTATTAATATCATCTACATCATCTTCTACTCATAAACAGAGGCTTTGTTTTGTTAATCTGCAAACAAGTGTGTCTGTGATGGTTTGCACTAGAGATGTTATTTTTGCGAATGAGTGGAGTCTTTTGAAAATTTCTTTTAAGTGTGTGATGAGAACCGATTTGCAGTAGTGAGGGAGCCATTTCTTTACCAGCCATTCTTTATCAAATTGCATGCAAATTTAAGAATGGCCTACAAACAAATGGCTCGCTCACAACTGCAAATTGGTTGTCATCATTCAATTAAAAGAGCTGTTCGAAAGACTCGACTCGTTTGCAAACATGATCTCCAGTGCAAACCACCACAGAGGTAGTTCATCAAAACAAAGCCTCTGTTTACAAGTAGAAGAAGAGAATACGATGATAGTAGAAGATAACATAGCATAATATGGTAAAACAAAAGTCACAACAAGCACACAGGATGTTTAGAGATCAGAAGAGTTTATCTGATGACTGTCGGCAGAGGACGAGTAACACTAACCATTGACCCCTTACCCCTTTCAGACTGGCCAAAAAACCTGTTTAAACCCAGTAACAATCGGCTCCTGTGGGCAGTTTAAAAGGGTTTAATCAGCATTTCGACCCGGGTCAACTGACCCTGCAAACGGGTTTTTATTGGCTCGCTCCCGATTGGCTTCAGTGAGAACATCACACCCGGGACGACCTGCTAATTTACAGATGATGTCAGCAAAACGTCACCCCTCTGTCTGTAACTTACGTGGCTCTTTGCGTAGTAGCAACAAATCCCACCCACCTTTGTGTCATCAGTGCTGAGTTTGTATATTTTTAAAGAGGGAAAAAGGTATTAAGTAAAGAAAACTATGTCCACAGTCTCCATGCTCCTTTTCATTGTTTACATGGAGGGGCTTCGTCGCGCTCATGTCATCAACATGATGACATCAGCTTGATGCACCAGAGGAAAAAAAGCAGCCGTGCAGCTCGTCTACTGCCAATTAGACCCAGGTCTGCTTGCAATGGGGAAAAAGTGACACTTGCCAATACCACGTTGACCCGCTAATTTTAGTGTGAAAGCAATACCAGTGAGGTAAGACATGGACAGAAAATAAATTTGGTATATACCTTTAATGAAGTGATTCTCCTTGTCATAGATCTTAATACACATTTGTTGACCAGTCCCTCTCCATAATCCAACACTCCGTGCATCCATGGTTCTCTTTCTTGTGTTTTCCATATCAGTGTCACATTTCTGTTCAAGCACAGTGAGGTTTGCCAGGGAATTTCAAGCATGCATCAACAAAGACATCAAAACATATAGAGGTAAAAAATGAAGCCCCCTCTGTGGTTTGTAACATCTTGTGGGCATCTTGAGAGCCGACATCAAAGTGCTGCCTCTCACTCATGCTGAGATATCAGTCTTAGTGAATATTTCCCAGCTTCCATTACGAATCATATTTACCCACTGGCTTTGATACGGCTCCCCTCCCCTACAGGAATTCATATCATACACTCCTCTTCTTCTGTTCTTCATCCTTCTCTCTGCACGATACATAATATCTGCATCAAAACCAGGATCTAAGGATTGAATGGAATCACCCCTGACTTCAAAACAGAAGATATCCATCTTGGCACACGTGTATGTTTTGTTTTTATATCGTCAAAGTCGCAGCGAACACACCGTCTTTTTCTCTTTGTTCTATGTCCCCTCTGCCCTGCGTCTCCCTCTGTCTCCACCTTGCTCTGTCTTTCTTCTCAGCCGGCCAGAAGAGCTCAATATGTGGGATCAAACAGTGGGTAAATAAGTAGCAAAGTGTCTCTGTCTCCTAAGCCAAGTGAGGATTAGGGCCAGGAGACTTCTGAGGAGCGGTCATAAAGTGTGTTCATGCCTGCAGGGTGTGAAGAAGGAGAGAAAGAAGAGGACAGTGAAGTCAGAAAGATAAGCGCTGGTTTAACTTTTATCGTGTGAGTAAAATCAAGACGTTATATTAAGGGTGAATGTAATAAATGATTATGTAAAAGTGGATGTGATAATAATGAGCTAATTAAAAAATGCTGGTAAGATTGCATTCCAATGAAAATGTTGTGATGAATAATTAAGTCAACTGATTAATTTTAGGTTTATTTGATGGAAATTATGATAAAATGTTAACAATAAAGTTTATTACTCTACTAAGCTAACAATTATCATTCAACTTTTATTGCTCATAAATTTAAACGTGACACTCTAGACGGATCACTGCATTTATTTCATTAGTCCATCTGGGCAAGAGCCCATAGAAAGTGTTTGGGGAGGGCAGAACCTTTCAAAAGCATGTCCAGCAATTGATAGGATGATTGTTCCATCAATCACATTCACAATTGGCCAATCAGATAATGTAGTGGGTGGGCACTATTACAGCGGTGTAAAGGACAGAACAGTAGATACTTTGCAAATCAAACTCTAGCATCTATGTTAATCACTATATGAGCAGTCACTTCCTGCTGTCAAGGACCCTGATTGGGCCGTGCCGCTATGGGACACTCACAACCACTGTAGATTGGAGCTTGGAAAGATGGATCTACCTGATTATTAAATCAGACATATCCATCTGCACTGCAAGGTTACTGAATATCTTTTAAGGAAATATATACTTCTGAGTGAGTACAGTCCCAGAGAGTCCCAGGACCTGGTGTAAAGATCGAGAGAAGCCCTCCATGGGCCTTCAGACATGGTTGAGGCTTTGCTCCACCACGGACAAAAGAGATGAAGCACTTTGCAGGATGTTGAGACTTGCTTGAGCCGATGCCAGTGCAGATGGTATCAGCTACTGCCTGCAGGACCTTGTCATGGCACCACTGGTATCGCCCCTCTCCAATGGCCTTAGAGCAGCAGCTGAAGATGTGCCCATAGATCACCTCTTCTGGCAGAGTTGACAGGCAGGTGAGTCCGTCCGGCCCAAGGTGAGCAGATCTGAAAGAGTTGAGAGGATGTCATATACTGACTGGATCAAGAGCTTGAATAGAAGTATCTATGATCTCCACAGTTCTGATCATGTGATTTTCTGGCCAGCTGTATGTTCTCAGTTGGTCCAGGACCCCTGCTTAAGGCTCATTTATGCTCAACGTTAAATACGGATACGGATACGGACAGAGCTCTCTGTCCGTGCTCAGCGTTCTTTTCGTCCGTATTTCTGCGCGTATCCTTGAAGCTTACGGATACGGACCAGACGGAGCAGTACCACCGGAAACCGTGTGGGCAGTGTTGCTACTGTCACTGATACTCATCTCTGGAGAGAAACGAAGAAGAAAATGACAGGGCTCTTCGAAGAGAAGTTGTGTGAGCTGGTGAGAAACTACCAACATATATATAATGTTACTTGTCCAGGACACCGTGACAAAAAAAAAATTCCAAAACAGCCGGGAGGAGATCGGGAGGGAGCTAGATGTAAGCTCATCGGCTGCAAAGGAGAAGTGGAGGTCCGTGAGAGACAGATTTATTCGTGCCCACAACAAGGCGATGGCCAAGCGGAGCGGGGATGCAGCCGATGGGGGATATCCGCCAATTCTTCGCTATCTGGGATGGCGTATGTGCATCACCGAGTGACAGCGACCAACTACCCGAATAATGACGTGGTAAGGATGTATCTTTTTAATGTCGTTTGGCACTTTTCTGACCACAAATAAGTCATGCAGGCTATTTATTGACTGGTTCATAAATCAACAAAAACTACACAACTATTAATTTTGCACTTATTACTATTCTGACTTTCAACGCTTTTAATGTGTCTTCTTTGTTCCAGCCACCTGAAGATGATGGAGAGGGAAGTACAGTACAAACTGTCAGTCATCCTCCTTCACCTGCATCCAGCTGCAGAACACTGTCATCCTGTGATGCCACGAGCTCCTCGACAGCTTCTACTCTACCTGGGACATCAGCACAAGAGAAAAGAAAGAGGAAGCGAAGCCAGGAACTAAACCCTGTTGACACTGCACTACTTCAGAGGCTGGAAGAAATTCGCAAGGAGACTCAGGCAAACAAAAACATGTTTAGTAGTTTCACAGCCTACCTCAACAGCTTCTTGCTCGAGCTCCCTGAACATGATGCTAAACGGCTAGTGAAGGAAATACAGCAACTGATGCTTTGTTATGGGTAACAAATAAATGATCCAACTTCGTTATTTTGTGATAAGGCCAGACATGGATCCCACAGTCCTGACCAAAAAGTCATTTTGACTTATGTTTAAAAAGTACCATAATTTACTCTTTGAGAGAACTGTGTTTGTTGAATGACTTTTATTTGCACTTGATGTTTTACTTACTTGAAACAATATTGTTTACACAGAAAAAACCTAAGTCACTTTGGCTTTGGAATTGTTTCCATGCGCTCAGATTTATTTATTGTGAAGAGTTGAGTTATGTAATTGTAATTTGCCAACTCATGCACTGAATAAAGGTCCCTTACTGACCTATTTCTGTAGAAGATATATTAAATAAAAAACATGAAATTCTGTTACGGACTTCTGACTTTTTAACCAAAAAGGAGCTTAGAAATAATGTTGTCATTGTATGCATACATTTGATAGGGAATGTTACTTTTTCCACATGACAGTCCTTTTAATGCAATGTGCCTCGTTGCACAACAGCATCCTGCCAAGTCACACGCCCCTCATCTGTAAGGAAGTAGTCTTTGAATCTGTCTCGAACAGCCATGCCATCCTGTGTTGCTCTGGCTGCAGTGATGCGCTGAGTGTCAAGAAGATTTGTATCTCCCTGAATCACCTGCCGCCACTCTCCAGGTGCACCCTCAGTATCCATAAGTACAGGAACCATGGACCTTTCATTTTCTGGCTGGAACTGATCTGCATCACAGAGATAATTATGCAGAGCTACGCATGCCTTTGTAATATCATGTGCAGTTTCAACTGAACACTCCAGAGCCCTTCCAAAAACTCGCCACCTCGCCGCAAGGATGCCGAAAGCATTCTCTACAACTCTCCTGGCCCTGGAATGACGGAAATTGTAGGTTCGCTTATCAGCTGAGAGGTGTGACCCTGTAAAAAATAATTTAGAAGGAAAAATATGCATATAAATATGAATATATAGGGGGACAATGATTAACTGCTTGCACCAAATAAAACCTAAATCATATTTAATCCTGAGTGATAATGTTGGATAAATAGCACAAATATCAACTGTGAATTAAAAGACTAGGCCTACAACAAAGCCCAGCACAATACACTTCAGTAGTGGTTCCCAAACTTTTTGTGTGCTGGGCACACTGAAGGACAAGTTAAAATATCAAGGCACACCTATTGTGTCAAATAGCCTGTTTAACATATTTTATCTTGTAAAAAAAACTGTAAATGTGCATAATTATTTTCAAATGCCAAAAAAAGTGACAAAAAACTATATTACTCATTAACGAAATATTTCAAAAATAAATTGAAACTTCATCAAATTAGGCTTCATCAACTCAACAACACACCCGTTAAAACCAGACAGATCACAAAATTAGGCACAAAGTTCATTGGTGGTTTGCTCCCCACAATTAAATGCTCCATTTTCCCTCTCATTATCATTCTGTTTTAACTTTGGATGTATCACATTCATATAATTTCTACCTGCAAAACTGCATGATCAACAAAATATGGAGTTCTCTTTGAGTTTTTTTTTTTTTACTTATTTTAAGAATTGTTTAGATTGAGTTTGTCCCTGTATTATGAAATGAGAGCATGAAGTAGTGATATAGTAAATTAAAAAAAAATCAGTAATTATGTATTGCAAGAAATAATTTATAGTTGTCACAAAATCCCACGGCACACCATTTGGGCATCAATGCAAGAATATTTTAAACCTGATTTAAATAATGAATGCCTTTAGTTTTACTAACCCGAATAGGGTCCCATCAGGTTCACTTTCTGCAGAAATGCTTCATCACCCACAAACACAGCTGGAGTGATGATGTCAGTCCCAGGCAGAGGTGCCGGGGGTGGGAGATGAAGCAAACCTTTCATGAGCTGGGATCCAAAGTTACTCCTCAAGAAAACACCAGCATCACTTTCTCTCCCATAAGCGCCGATATCGATATATCTAAATTTGTATCTTGCATCACAGGCTGCCATCAAGATAAAGCTAAAGTAACCTTTGTAGTTAAAAAAACTACTCCCGCTGTTGGATGGTGCTCTCACTCTCACGTTTTCCATCTATAGCCCCGATACAGTTAGGATAATTCTACAGCTCCCAAAAGTCTCTCTTGATCAGCTCCCACTGTTCTCCCTCAGGAAAAGACACAAACTCATCCTTGAGCGTAATCCATAACGCCTGGCACACCTCCCTCACGATGCAGCTCACAGTTGTACAACCCAACTTATAACTTGCAGCCAAAGCTTGCTGGCTATCAGATAGCGAGGGTGACAGCTAGACGTTCAGCATCAGGCCTACAACAGGCGCACAATACACTGTGTGACTTGTGGTGCTTGATGTGTGCTGGGCACACTGGCGAAGCAAGTTAAAATATCAAGGCACACCTATTGTGTCAAATAGCTGTTTAACATTCTGAAGTACTTGTAAAAAAAACTGTAAATGTGCATAATTATTTTCAAATGCCAAAAAAAGTGACAAAAAACTATATTATTTAGTGGCCTGACCGACCACCGCCTCCTGCAACGCTGCCTTCGTTTCTGTCTCCTATGCAACATATACATTATCACTATCTCCTCCGCCGTTGCCATGTTTCTCTTTGTTTGTTGTTGTCAGACACTATTGACCCCGGCCTGCCCCCTAGTGAATGCAATGGTCAACATCCATTGCCAACGTAAAAGACGCTTGGGAGTATGTGCACAGTGACGGAACCATCGTTTGAAACAGACAAATACTTTTTCATGCATTTGACGAGCATAAATGAGCCTTTACCCATGCCCACCATCCTGCTGAGGTGAATTTCCTCCTCTTCTGCCCGCACCTCGGCCTGGATAAGCCTTTGCTTCACTTTTCCCCTGGCTGTGCTGTAGGAGGGCGTAAGCCTTGCCCGCCCAGTCGCCACTATTCCCAGCAGGATGTTATGCTGCATCCTTACCTTAGCTTGGTTGACCGCATCCTGGGCACACCATTTCCTTTTGGTTCTGACCTCAACACCTGCCGACGAGACCTTGTTGTCAGTAAAGTCCCAATAGACTAGGACATCTCCAGCTCTTGTCACCTTGAAATAAACTGTATTCAAGGTATGCAGAAGATCATTTCTAAGCATACGATAGGCCAAATCTTGAAGCCGATGGGCTACTGCAGTAGACAACCACACTGGTTGCCACTCTTGTCAGCCAAGAACAGGAAATTGAGGTTGCAGTTGGCCTGGATTCACCACAATTGGACAAAAGAGGATTACAAATGAACGCTTTGTTAGAAGAGTTTCACTTTCTGCTGCTTCACCCAGATTTCAGACATAAGGGTGACAGTTTATAACTTAACCATAAAATCATAGATCCATTATGATTCGTCATCAGTGGTACAGGCTGCTGCTGGTGGTGTAATGGTGTGAGGGATATTTCATGACCCACTTTTTTGTTGAAACACCACAGCCTGCCTGGATGACAAGTTAAGTTCCTTCCAAGATACAATGGCAGTCATACTTGAAAATGTCCCACTGTTCTACTTAACATGTAAAATGCATTCCAGAGCTGATGTTTTTCATAGAATACAGAAACCCTTCTTAGCATACATTGGTCTAAATATTTCTTGGATATCCTTACAAGAGGCTTTGTGCTGTAGAAACAAGTTTACAAAACACTATTTTATTGTTATTCCTCAAAGATGTAAACCCTGAGCCTAACATGAGTTTAAATTGCGACGTATATGTGAGCCATATGTTATGTTTATGTGCTGTAAGAATGCTAAAAGTCTACTAGATCTATTAAAAAAAAGTATTTTCAACCTCCAGCCTTCGTGCTGGTCACATGTCAGAAAGCTATTGTTGATCCCTCTCTCATCCCTCTCTTCATAAGAAAACCACCTTATTCTCTGAACTCGGGGTAACAGCATACCTCTCTGGTCCCATCTTTTCCTCATTATGAGCACTGCAGCTTGATCATCATATGCAGTAGGCCAGCTGGAGTTACATATATCATAATCATCCAATAACTCCAGTGATGCCCGTAATCCTGTCCTCTGACCTTTCTGAAGAGAAACACATGTAAGGTGATGCATCCATTCATCTTGTTGTTAGATTACAGTTTGAGGCCTCTTCAACTCCACAGGTCAGGAGATTAGTCTTTTCTGTTGCAGGTGTAAACATCTCATATGCACCAGATTTAGACTCTTTCAGTGTACACAGGCTCTCTATCCAGAGAGGTCAAAACTAAAAACCCTGTTGTCGTAAGGTGAACATATTTGTAATTTGTGACCTCAGCGCTCTGTAATGTGCTCCCTCTCATCTCTGATCTCCTCCAGTCCTCTGAATTCGCTCAGCTCATCTTCTCAGATCCTCGTCTTTGTTTGAAATTACTCTTCATCTTTTTATCTTCTTCATAATGCCTCCGCTCTCATTCAAACATCTGTTGTCTTTTTAGGTCTGCCCTCACATTGTGAATGTGTTGAATTTATTTTTCATTACGTTTACAGGTGGATGTCAGCCTCATTCCTTTGGTGAGCTGATAAAGTCCGGGAGCTCCATACTTCATCTGTCTGCATTACTGTACACGTGCTACACATGTTTGCACAGGGCTGTGTCATCATTCAAGGACAGCTTGAAAATACTGAAGCCTCTCAGTACCTGTTGCGTGAGTCATTTGTAATGGTAAAAACACTCAGACTTGATTTTTTTGTCGATATTTATCCTCAGTGAGGACAACAGTTTGGTTGTACTTAACTTTTTGAGAGGCAGTAAGATAAAAACTAGTTTTTATTAAGGATGATCATATGTTGCTTAAGCTTCATATGTTCATGTTTGACTTCAGTTAATGTTCATAATCAATAATATTCAAATATCCTTATAGTTTTTATATACACAGTCCACCTGATAGTGCTGTATTCTTACTATAATATGTCCTGCGAGAGCTCCTCCCTCCTTAAGAACCCTTGTTTCATGTACATCCAGTCCACTCTTATTGGTTTACAGGTCAACTCTTAAAGAGATATGCCAATTTTTTTCCTTTTGTGTCTTGCCTCACTCCTGAGTCCATGAAAAGCAGATAGATACTGGTTATTTGACTGTGCATACAGTAATTAGAATGAGATGGGCAAAGCTTGCTCATTGCTAATTAGCTTAGCTCAAACACTGAAAGTCAGTAGAAAGTCTAAGCCTGCTTCTGCCTACAGTCATCAGATAAACTCTTTAGTAACTCTAAATGGTCCTATGTGCTTATTGTGACTAGTTTTTAAACTGTGTTATATTACAAGATCTTTGTTTCTTGTTTACCTGCTCACCAGCACTTATATTTGGTGGTTTGTGCATGCACACATGCACCCTGTGGTTTAGTTTTGAATACATTTCTATCAAAGATTACATAAAGTGCTAATCAAGTCTAAAATTAGGTTAAGTTACATAAAGCTGTAAAAAAAATCAACAACAAGCACACAGGGTCATTTAGAGTTCCTTAAGAACTTAAATGATGACTGTAGGCAGAGGCAAGCTAACCCTTACCCCTGACTCCTACTGTCTGAACTAAGCTAACGGAGGGCGAGCTCATCTCTTCATTTGACTGCATGCACAGTCAAAAGAACAGTGTCTATATGCTTGTTATGGATTCGGGAGAGAGGGAAGACAACAACAACAAAAAAAGTTGGTGTAACTCTATAAGCAATTGGTCCACCAAGCGCTTTGCATTCATTCTGAAAAATATAGGACATCAAACTGGTGGGTCTATTCAGGGGGGCAGGGGAGTGAGATTTTATATGCAGCTGTGGACTTCTTAAACAACAGGAGAGGAAGAAGTCCTGGTACCTCATATTTAAACACTTCAATACTTTAAAGGTTTCTTAGTGTACAGTATATTTCACAGCTGCCTTCTACTTTTGCACAGTATGGTGCAAAAGTAGCATTGAGTGGTCTTCCTTTTTACTGTGGTGCTGATTTTTTTTTTTCTTGTGAACACCTTTGAACCAAATGTCACAGATCATGTACTGTGTCTACACCAGCGTTAAGTTTGTTGACTAATTATTTTCGTCATAGATTTCTTCAACAATCTTTTTTCCCCTGAAGAAAACTAGACAGTAACTGACAAAAACAAGTGCACATAGACAAAAACGAAAAACAAAACTAAAAGAGTTTTAGTCTGCAAAAACAAATAAGATGGAAATGTTTAACAGAGACTAAATCCAATCAGATCTACTTTTGTCATGTAGAAAGTAGGAACTAGTTAGGAACACATCCAATCACAGTTGCCTTAGCTTCCTGTTGGCAGGATAAGTTGGGGAGTGATCCAATCAGATATACTCCTTTTATGAACTGATATATTCATGTAGACAGTGTTGGGCAAGTTACTTTAAAAATTTAATGCATTCTTTATTATTTGTTACTGTCATTTCAAAGTAATTAGTTACATTATAAAACTACTGTATTTGAAATGTAAGGCATTACACTATTATCACATTACTTTTAAGTTACTCTCGTCAAAATAACAGGAAATGTAGATTTGGCATTCTAAATGTAGCTCATTACGCTCAATACGCTCATTAAACATCCAGTGGAAGGTGATGTGATGGCTATCTTCGGCTTAAGGCTAATAATATAATAGACACATTGATGACTCATGGCACAATACAAGAAATGATCATAACAAAAACAGACAAAAGGTAACATTCTGGTAAATTGTGTTTGAGATACTGTAACTTTAGGCCTAGTGGAGGACTTTTCTCCTTCGCTGATCTCACAATTGCCAAATTCGTAATTGGGCGAATTTGGGAAACACCTCTTAAATTAAAAATGCACTGTAACTTGCACTACTGTTTTTTTTAAATGCCTTGCATTACTACGTTACAGTTAAAAAGAATGCATTACAGTAATCACAGTACTTTTGTAATGCATTACTCCCAACACTGCATGTAGAGTAGACTCACTATTTGTTATCAATTCTGGTATTGTAACTGAGATGCTCTGCAAGGTAGCCTAAATAAAAGTGATTGCATTTCACACAAAGGTTAATTTTTTTCTGTTTATTTATACATTCAAGCTGTACTAGCGTTCAATACAGTTTTATTAGATGTTTCATTTTATCCAATTGTAAAACATGACTCAGGAATTAAAAGACATAAAAAATGCATTACACTTCACACTTCATGTTTTAGTCAACTAAATTTTGCAGTAAATTTCATTTGCTAAGATATAGTGGACAAAATTAAAACAATATAGATGATTACATTTAAAAAACTAACACAGACAGGTCTAATCTCTTTCTAAAATTGCTTTAATTTGATTGCAGAGAAAGCCAAGCAATATGCTGTGTGGTGAATTAGTTTTATCACATCATTCCAAACAAAGACAGATCGCTTGAGCTTCTTACAAAAACGTAACATAAGGTTAAAAGCCTTGTTCTCATTTTCTCACTTGGTCAATCTGAAGGAATTACAGCAACCTCTTCGTTTGAACCGTGTCACAGCAACCATTCAGCCTGTCAGGGAAAAGTGTTGTCACATCAGCACTTAATCTACCATCTTAACAACCTCCTTTTCTGCATTGTCTTTTGAGCCGCCAATGGAACAACACAAGTCAAGTGTGCGATCACATCGGTACCTGTTGACAAAACATCCCAGAGAATATAACATCCTGCCAGGCTTTGTGTTTCCAGCCGTGCTCTCCCACCTCTCCCACCTTTCTCCCCCCTCAAGCACATCTGTCATCTCCCTCTGACTCCCTCGCTGATGGAGCCGCTCCAAATTCTGTCAGAGGCTTAAGTGAACTTGTCAGAGTTTGACACCTTTCTGAAGATAAAACAGAGCTTTGGTGGTCTCCTCTGAAAAGGAGGAGGGGGAGAGTGACAAGAAAGGAGGAGACAGACAATGTAATACCTGGAGAACTCAGTCTTTTATCTCGGCATAGATTGTTTTCTTTTTTCCTTTTTGCTGACTGTTGATGTGTGACAAATCTGGCATTAACCTGGATAACGTCTTCTTGTCATCAATGAGGTGGTCACTGACCTGCAGCCCGAGGCAGCACTCACAGCTCTGCAAGGTTCAACTGTCACAAAGGACTGTTTGGGTCACTTTTTGGAATTTTGAGGGTGCTTTGCAAATATCAGTAAACAAGAAAAAAAATCCTCTTCCAATTCAGCTTAAACCACTGGCTGCTTTTGTTGCAACTTAGAAATGTCCATATTCAGTTGAGTAAAGAGAATTGAAAGGAGCTAAATATTTAACATGGGAATGTAAACACTATAATTTACTCTTGTCTGTCACATTTCTTTACACTGCTTTTGATCATTTTAAGGATAAGTTCGGTTTCTACAGCTTTGACATTGTTTATAGAATGAAGTAGAACAATATACTCACCCAGAAGGCTTTCCTGATCCAAACAGTGCTTCAGGAGATATTTAGATCCAAAATCGAGCGGTGGACATCCATATAATGTTAGCACACGGGGCATGTATAGTGCCACTCCTACAAACTGCATTAATCATCCAAAAACTCATTAGTTTCACCAATATTTCATCATGGTCCGCTCGGGCTACTCCTCCATTACAGTCTGTGTCACTCCAGACATGTCTTTGTGACTGTGCTGACCTCTGAACTGAAGAAGAAGAACGTTTGCCTCCGTGCATGCGCAGTACGGCTCATTGTTTCAGGGGCGACCGCCGGCTACTCAACAACTTTCTTCTTCCTGTTTTGTGCAAAATGGACGAATATCTATCAGATGAAGATGTTGTGGAGGAGAACTTTGAATATGATGGGTGTCCTTACAGTTTTGAGCCAGAGTTTACAGATGAGGAGCTCATCGAAAGGAGGACGTGGAGGCAAAGAGAAGAACAGCTATCCAGAGAGTCACACTGCGCAGGCGCGGAGGCAAAGGTTCTTCTTCTTCAGTTCAGAGGTCAGCACAGCCACAAAACATGTCTGGAGTGACACAGACTGTAATGGAGGAGTAGCCCGAACGGACTAGATGAAATATTGATGAAACTAATGAGTTTTTGGATGTTTTAGGAGCGGCGCTGTATGCCTTATGTGCTACCATTATACGGATGTCCGCCGCTCGATTTTGGATCTAAATATCTCCTGAAGCACTGTTTGGATCAGGAAAGCCTTCTGGGTGAGTGTATTGTTCTACTTCATTCTATAAACAATGTGAAAGCTGTAGAATCTGAACTTATCCTTTAATGCAACACATGATGTCATCGTCCTGCATGCTGAGAGGACGTAGTCAGTGATGAGAAGAATGTCTGCATGTTTCCTGTAAATAGCTTAAATCAGCCAATCAAATGGCAGTAACTCAGTGGATTTAAGGATGTAGACATGGTCAAGGAGACCATCTGAAGTTCAAACTGAGCATCAGAATGTGACAGAAAAGGGATTTATGTGACATTTAATGTTACATGGTTTTGACTCTAGTGTGAGTATTTCAGAAATATCAAATCCACAAGGATTTACGTGCACAATCACCAGGTTTACACTGAATGGTCTGAAAAAGAAAGTATCAAGTTCTCTTGGTAAAAAAAAAAAGTCTAGTCAAATCCAGAGGTCTGAGGTGAATGGACAGAGTGGTTGAGATGATAAAAATGCAACAGCAACTCAACCAACCACTCTTAACAACTAAGGTACACAGTAGGCCAGTTACATTATGGGTGCACAACACATCCAGTCTTGAAACAGATGGGCTAAAAAAGCAGGTGGCCACACCAGGTGCCACTCCTGTCAGCAAAGAGAATGAAACTGAGGCTACAGTTGGAACAGGTTCACCAAAACTAAGAGATAGACAATTAGAAAAATGTCTCTTGTCTTCTGAGGCTTGATTTGCACTGGTGGTAGATGGTAGGGTCAGAATTTGGCATATGAGCATGGATCCATCCTGCCTTGTATCAACTGTTCAAGCTGGTGGTGGTGAATTTTCTAGGCCCACTTTTGGCCTCTTGATACCAACTGACCATTATTTAAGTGTCACATGCTAGCTGAGTATTGTTGATGACAATGTCCATCTCTTAGTGACTACGGTGTATCCATCTTCCAATGGCTACCTATAGCCATGTCAAAAACTCAGATCATCTCAAACTGGTTTCTTGAACATGTCAGTGAGTTAACTGGACTGCAGTGACTTCCACAGTCACTAGAACTCAATTCAATAGGGCACCTGTGGAATGTGGATGATTATGATTGTATAATAGATGTGCAAATCCATTGCAACTGTGTGATGCCAACATGTCAATATGGAAAAAAAATGTCCTCCTCTAAGATTATGCCACTAAGATTTAAGGCAGTTGTCGAGGACGATACACCTTAACATTACCGGTGAGTGCATATTATTATTTCAAATTTTGTTCAACATATCCTAATATTATTTTGAGGCCATAATGTCTGTGTTTACTAGCTACTACATTTTGAAGATCTTTTTTTTAATATAGTTTCTGTAATCTTTACCGCATCGTCATGTCCACACTCTTCAACCAGCCCATAACTTCCATCAGACAGCCTAGCAAACACAGCAGTGCCACTAATTTGTGTGAATTATAACTCAATCAACCCATGAGACTTAAATATGTCTTGTTAACTAGGCTGTACGCTTGGTGTTGTCACATTTTATATGTTGTGCTGCACTTGATTATAATAAAGCATAACTGCTTGGCTTGATAATTAAGAGAAGCTTAAGATGTACAACTCATATTTGAAAATGCTCACACATTTATTACTTACCCTTGATGCCTTGTGGCATTTGTTTTCCTTTTTCTAAAACTGCTTTTGACTGTTACCTGAGGGGGAGGAGGGTCAAAAACAGGCTTAACTAAACTGTGGGGACATAAAGACCCTGCAGGTTGTACCGGGGCCTTTAGTTTTGGAGACAAGCGGGATTCTTCATTAAAGAGAAGATCCAGCAGATAGAGACTTCCTGGGAAATACAAATGCCCTTAGGGGTGGGAGTGGTCTCCATGTTGCAAATTGGGTATTCAGTTTTACAAATTAGAGAGGAATGAAGAGGTTGACCCTCAGATAGAGTTTATGGCTAAAGGTCCTCAGAAGGGGATGGGTCAAAAGGGATGACCATCATCTTTCTAACTGTATAGATCAGGGCTATTCAATTCGAAATTCTGTCAGGCCAGATATTCAGACAGAGGACATGGGCTGGGCATTTTGGCAGACAGTGAGCAAACCACGTAAAAGAAACAAATAGATAACAAACACACTGGATGTATATTAATTTATTACAATATCTAAAGGGCATAAACTCATTAAAAAGTAGTACTTAAACTAAACTTCTGCTGATGCACTGTTTCTTTAAATTTAACACTTCAAACAGATAACTTAAACACCTACTGACAGGTAAATACAAGCACATATTAAGGTACATATGAACATAAAAAGTGCAGATTAAAAACACACTTTTGGTCAATTGGAAAGTGCATTTAAACTAACTTACTTAACTGCAACCTTTCAGAACATGTTGCATTCAATGTCTGTAATTGTGTTGGAATAATTAATTACTAATTGAATAAGGCTGGTATAGATGATGCAGGAGCAACAGAGACTTTATACACTTTAAAATGTTTTAGTTCCTATGTTGGTTATCATAGTGGAAATTGGCCATTGTTGATGGTTGTTGGAGCTGGAAAGGGAAATGTCAAGAAATAAATAGTTTTTTTATGAATCGTTTGCTACTTGTAGGCTGGACAAAAATTTAAAAATACACAGCAGGAGTAAGTGTTCAACATAGATAAAGCAGCAGAGCTTTGGGCTATGATCACAATGCACATCCTAACTTTATAAAAACAGTTAAAAAGTATATCAGCAGCATTAATGAGAGAGTTGAGAGAAGCATTGTCGCAATAGTAAACAATAAAATATGTAAAGAGCTAATAGCAAAAGTAAACATGAAGCACTACAACAATTACACTAGAGATAGAAGCTGCAGAGTTTTAGCTCCATATCCAACAGCAGCACTAGAAAGCTCTTTGGATGCACGAAAAACATGGTCTTGATCATTTCAGAGCAGATAATCTAAAAAACTTTGATGATGTGCAGGGAAACAACACTTTCAAATGTCATGACACACATTTGAGTTTTATGTTACTCTCCATGCAGTTAATGAACATTTCTTGCAACAGTGGTTGTTTTAATCCATCCTGTCAAGTCTTTCTTTTCCATTTTCACACCAATCAATCAAGCAATCAATCAAACTTTATTTATATTGCACTTTTCCTACAACATATGTAACTCAATCACACAAGATATATGAGTATTTACCGCTGCATTCACTCTTCGGCTCACCCAGACTTTACGTGGAACAAATATTCATGCAAACAACATGAAAGCATACAGTGTATCAAAGTTAAGACTGGTAGTGGTGTGGTGTGGGGGAAATTTTCTTGGCAACATTTGGGCATTATTTAAATGCCACTAGCTGCCAGGGCATTGCTGCTGACCACATCCATCCCTTAAGACCACAGGGGCCATCCTCTTCCACCAGAACAATGTCTCAGAACTGAAATCATCTCAGACTGGCTTCTGGAACATGACAATGAGTTCACTGGACTGCAGCGGCTTTCACAGTCACTAGACTGTTCAGTCGAGCATCTTTGAGAAAGTGTCAAATGAGGCCTCTGAGGCACAGTATGATCCTGTGGTTTGTTTATCTTGCAGGACAGCTATACTCCAGATTCATTGTCTGTCATAAGGCATGTCCATTTTGTAAAGCTTCAAGGAGGTACTTTTGTTTGGAGTTAGAAAATGACACTGACAATCAATATTCCCTGAGGCGATGGAAGCTGTAGCCACAATCATGGTTTTGTTGTACCATAAATGAAAAGTGACTACAAGCCCTTTTCTGGCTTTTTTAAGCTTAAGTTCTGCTCAACCGAAACACTGTGACCTTGCTCACATTGTTGTGAAATATACTCCACGGACTTGTGAACCAGTCCATCTGCTGGTCAAATTAGACATAAATTAAATTAATTTCTATCGTAATTATGAATATTTATATATTTTTGAATGGATTGTTTTCCCTCAATCATAATAACTCCCAGACTTCTCTTAAATGAGCACCACTGTTGAAGACCCATGGAAAATCTTTGTCTCTGCTGAAAATCACAGCCCTCTCCCCTCTCCCCTCTCCCTTATTTCTGGTTTTATCGTCCCATCACTCGACCAAACTTTATCCCTCATCTTGGCCCTGAAGTGCTGGGACATCTTGTGGTTGGTTGTTCAAAGCAGTTGCCAGTTGGATTTCCAGTCTGTGGGGGATTTTTGTGGTATGCCAATTGGTGGTTTCCACAGGGGAAACATTTTCATATTAACTGATAAAAACTCTCATAAAAGGGCAGCATTGTACTTTTTGTATATTTATGCTCTGCTTGCTGTATATCAATGCATAAAGGAAAAACATTGCATAAGAAACCATGTTCAGATCTGGAGGAGGCCACCCACTCAGACACTGTGGACTGGGACGTTCCCAGGACTCCACAGGCCAAACCCAGCTGGGCCAGTTTCATTATTCGTACCCTGGGAACATACCGTACCTGCTTTAATGAACACCAATGTGCTTTCTTAAGCTGTTTGCTGAAGGAATCCCAAGAACTGCGAGTTAAGCACTTTATCAAATACTTTGTTAACTACTATGTTTGGAAAAAAATGTTTTGCTGGCATGGGGTTTGTTGTGTGGCAGCCTGCTGTAGATTCATGTACATTAATAATGAAACTCTGAAACACTCAATGGCCTCTTTATTAGGTACACCTTTGTAGTAGTAGGTTTGACTTCCTTTGTCTTCAGAACTACCTTAATTCTTCTCTGAATTGATTCAACAAAGTGCTGGAAATCCCTCAGATATTTTGGTTCATACTAACATGACAGCATTACACAGCTGCTGCAGGTTTGTAAGCTGCACATCAATCGTACAAGTCCCACATCCAAAAGGTGCTGTAATGCATTGAGATCTGATTACTGTGGTGACCACTGGAGTACAGGGAACTCATTGTCATGTTCATGAAGAAAATCTGAGACTATTACAGTTTTGTGACATGATGCATGACCTTGTTTTTAGACCATTTTAACAACAAGCCCAAAGTGTACCATGATCTATCATTTCTTATTCATTGAAAACAGCTGCTGTCTTTGCCAGGACTCCCATGCAAAAAAGATATTTTTACCTAAATTGGCACTTGCCTGAAAAAAGATAACACAAATAAAAGAAATATTTAATATGGCTACAAACTGTATTCATAAACTCCATCAAACCAAGTGCAACTGTTAGAATTAAAATATCCAAAATAATTAAAGCAACAATTTGAATTAAATCATGTCTGACCTATTCTTGACATGTTGAAAAGGCAAATGGACATTGCTCTTACTCCCTTATCCTCTCAAAAATAATGGGACATTATTTTTTCACTTTTAAATTATAATAATATTTAATGATGATTTTAAATATCCAAAAAAGACTTTTTACTCCGTCCAGTCATCTCAAACCATGTCCCTCATTGTCTCTTATTCACAGCTCCATAACGCCATCTGCTGTACAGATAGTGAATGAGTATGGATATTCTGTCATGAAAAATAACATTTTGTTGCTTTGAAGGCTTTCACAACTGTTAAGTAAACCAGGCTGACATGTTTGGTAGACAATGATGTCAAGATTTTGAAACTCAGACTGACAGCAGCTTAGTTCTGTATACCCTAGTGTAGATAATGGAGTGAGACCAAAGACCCAAACTAAAGTGAAAAGTGCCAAAGACATTTACTGTTATCGTCTCTTAGAAAAGAAGCTGTGATGCACTTTGTCAACATGTTGTTGCAAAGCGCAAATTTTAGTCCTAAGTGTCAAAAACTGTGGACCTTTGTTTTTAATTAACAAATAATGCTAATAAAATCCCAAAAGTTGCTAAACTGCAAATGCTCTTTCTTTCACAGGTGTGGGATTTGGTATTGTTTTAAAAATATATATTTATTTTATTTTTATTCAACCTTTATTTAACCAGGTTGGTCCCATTGAGATTAAAAACCTCTTTTTCAAGGGAGACCCGGCCAAGACAGGCAGCAGCAAAAACACAAAGTTGCAGACAGATACAAAAAGGACGAAACAATTTACAAGCACATCATTTTGGATTAAAAACAGAGACATCTATGAGCCATATCACAGCTTAGCTAAAAACATCGGCATCGGATAGAATCTGCTTCCATGTCTTTCATTTTCGATTTGAAAACATTTAAGGACACCAGCTCTTTGAGCTTTAAGTCATTCTGCAAAACATTCCAGTCTGATGGTGCAGAGTACCCAAAGGCCCTTTTCCCAATTTTAGTTTGTGCGTTTGGGACACAGAGCATGATAAGGTCCTGTGAACGCAAGGAATACTAATATACTTAAATAAATCCACATCAGCCAATATTAGCCAATAATATAGCAAGATCAAGAGTATTTTGGAGTCAGACAGCCCTAAAATCAAATCAAACAAGACAGCACCAGAATGAAGATGCCAGGTCATCCCAATTGGCTTCATGTGGCTTGCAGTTATAGGGGTGATAGGGACTGATCTCACTTTTTAAAGCCTGTAAAACATTTAAATGGGAAAATTTTGAATATTTAACCAAATATGTCAGTTACACCAAAATATTTGTAGATTGTATTTCATAATCCAGCCCCTGAAGCACATCAAGAATAAGAACTGGCTCTGTACAAATGAAGGTAATGATATCTGTTTTAAGGTCTCCATGTAAAATGTAGCAAATCTTTAAATAAGAGCTTATTGGATTTTTTTCTGTTACTAAGGTGTGTTATACAGATTTGATCGATTCCAATCATTTTGCTGTGCCTTTTTTGTGAGAAAAACATGGCTCAGAGATATGGAAGAGGATTAAGACCATTAAAAATGATTGAAGAGTAAAAATAGTTTAAGTCTATGACAAAAGTCAGATGTCCAATATTATCAATCAGACTTCTGAAAAAAGTCGAATTTAAAGGAACTTTAAAAAGATGATTTTAAAAAGTAATACATTTTATTTAAAGGCATCTTTCTCAACACTCAACGTCACCCAACAAAGCAAAAGCAAAATAAATGTTGGGTGTGGGAAAGGGACAAAGGCTGTTGATGTTGGAAGTATGCAGATCGAGTGTCATCACTGACAAGGGTTTGAAAAGACAGAGTGCTGTCAAGGATGACACCCAGATTCTTAACCTGTGGGGAAGGAGAAACAGAGGAGTTATCAGTGCTGATTGAGAAACTGTCTGATTTTTTAAGTGGATTGTGTGCTGACAAGAACAGCCTCTGTTTTTACAGCCTACTATTTAGTTGAAGTTGCAGGAAAATCAGGACATCAGTTACTTGTCATCAGTTTCACAGTTGACTGGGTTGAGAGGAGCGAGGGACAAGTTTGGTTTGGTAGAAAGGTAGAGCTGGGCGTCATTAGTTTAGCAATAACAATTTTTATGTGGAAGATATGGCCAAGTGGAAATAAGGATGAACAGATGGGTTGTATGGACATTGAACACAACCCTGGGGAATATCAAAAGTGACAGAAGGCTGTGAACTCAAGGATTTGAGATTAAATAACTATTTTTTAGAGTCATCTTGTTGCTTACAAAATGCTTTTAGTTTGCCAAGGTTGTAAGAGGGATGAAAGAATCTAAGACCATAAAACATTTTTTAAAATGTTGGTTCGTTTTCTACAAAGCATTTATTCATGTAGCCTACACCCGCTTTATAGGTCAATACACCACAGGATTTTGTATTAATAGCCTATCTGCATCTAAACTTTAAGTGAAGACACCATCGAGCTTAAATCAATCACGCAAATAAGAGTCCACCACTACTCAGTGGTCTGTTCTAGCCGTTTGTGCGCCTGCGCAGACCGATGCCACTCCTCTGACACCGGAAGTGACGCTGAAAATGGCGTCCTCCGCTGCCCGGCTTGCATCACGCTGGCTATCATCATCTGTGTCTTCTTCACATCTTAGCGGTCGTTTTTTGTGTACACTGGGCAGACATGCTGGAGTTTGCTCAACGACGGTACCACAGACGAGTCGGGGTGGGATAGCGTGCAGTTTTAGCTCCTGGACACACGGAAATGTCGTGACATTGAGGGGACTAACAGGTGAGAGAGCTAACTGTTAGCACAACATTTACTTAACTTATACCAGCTGTGCTCCGTCGGTGCTCTTATCGCTGTAGTCATGTGTCGAGGACATTTTGTTAAGTCTTTATTGTGTTTATGTAGAATTGTAGCGTTTCAGTAAGCCAAGAGCTGCCATCTCCCTTCAGTGTTGCCAAGCTTTGGTCTAGTACATGATGTAACATCTTACATCTGGGTTAGACTGTTTGGTTTCAGCAGCACATTCCTGCACCACACTGGACTTTTCAGCCTCTGTTTCAGCACCAATTTATTATTACCCTATATAATATTACATGACTGCTGCTGAGACAAGAGATAAACATATCAATCACTAATCAGAGCTCATAAAGACAGTCACAAGTGACAGCACAGGTACTGATGGGATGAAATGCTGCTATGATGCAGCTCCCCCACCCCCTCACTCTCTTCAGGCTTTGCACTAAACCCTGTTAGGTTTTGATACAGTAAATATCTAATTTCCGACAGCTATTCACAAGTCCTTTGTGGGTTATTTTCTCAGCAGGTTGGAGATGTGCCTGTTGCCACACCAGCCACTCTTTCCACACCAGCAGTCACCTGTCAAACAAGGAGGACTTCTACGGAGTATTGGGGGTCTCCCGCACTGCCTCGCAGAAAGACATCAAGAAAGCTTATTACCAGGTCAGAGACATTGCTCTTGCTTACTCAAAAGTATTGAAAACAGGAGTGCATGCCACTATCAGAGCAGTATTGGCAGATATTTGCCTAAAAGTTGGTAGATATGAGAATTTTGCAAATATTTTGAGCCTATATTTTGGACATTTTGGCAGAACAAACGATGTCTCAAGATGATATACATCATCACCACTAAATGTGCACTTTTTAAATCATAAAGTTTATTTATTAAAAGTCAAATTGTGTCAAATCTGTTTCAAGCAAAATGGGATCTAACCTTGAAGAATCAGGACAGTGCAAGTTTAGTGGAGGGTTTGTGCTACCTGTGGATTTTGGCCAAGGACTTTGGAAATATTGGCAGAAATCCAACACTGAGCACTCTGAATTGAAAAGTGCAGGGTTACAATATCCAAAGAGCCTGTATTATTGATCATATTAGATCCATGATTGTAAGTGTGCTCCAATGAAAAATCACATTAGTATATTTCAGGATCAGATGATTTCAGCTGCTCTTTCTTGCAACTTTTCTCATTGTAAGTAGCAGAGGTCATCAGCTACTTTTGTACAATGGGGCGTTTTTTACGTGACGGATTTAAAAAGAGACAGATTCCATTAACAATTTTAACAGCTGTTTTTGTCCCACTCATTGGTGTAATATTGTTTTCCACTTTGTGTCTTTTATCTATGGTTTGACACCAGTATACGTGTACACAAGTCATACATAACAGACATGTCTTATTCATACTTGAGTACATAATTAGAGTGATTTAATGATGAGTTAATACCCCTCAAAACCATGGCTTTTTTTCAAGTTCACAGTTCCTATATTTGTTAATATCCTGCATGTCTGATCTGAACCTGTGGTGGGCCTGATGTGGCCCCTGGGGCTCCAGTCAGTGATTACTGATATAGACTCTCCCTGCTGTAAAGAACATTTGCACTTATACAGATCAGATTCATGTGTTTTAATCTGAATGCCCCTGGTGTAAGGACATGTGTGTGGTGCTGAATCAATGCTTAAACAAAGCGGCTTGGTAGCACAAAGTAAGTTGTTGTTCAGCTGTTCAGTATGGTGGGTAATCACCCCATGCTTGTTTTGTGGCTTGCTTCCATTAAAAACTATTGAAATAACCCCAAGTGTAGATGGTCCCATCTGCAGCAATGTAAAACCCAAGCTTTTATGCCAGATCTTTCTGTACATATGTAGAGCTGATCTCAATCACTGTGACTAATGTTCAGGCGAAAGCCTTGCACCTCCGACATCCCCACTTGGTGTGATGTCACACTGGTAGGTCTGTTTGAGGGAATCAGGGTAACGAGCTGTTTCAAGAAGCTTCTTGTATTTTGAGCAGGGGAGAAGGGAGAGAGGTCCAGATTCTGTGGACTTTGTACATCTGCAGTTTGTACTGTATCTCACAGAGGTGACAGTTTAAACAAAACAAAGGACATGTTGGACATTTAGGAGTATAATACGGGCTCTTGAAATACCTCAAATGTTACAAAACTTAATTTATTGTGTTGACTTTTTTTAAAACTTGTGTTTCTTTCCATTTGTCCTCACCATTGCTCTTACTTTTTGTCTTCTAGTTGGCAAAGAAGTATCATCCTGACACAAACCCAGATGACCCCGAGGCAAAGGAAAAGTTTGCAAAATTGGCTGAAGCCTATGAGGTAATGAACTAGTAATGAATATATTAAAATATTATTTTGTTTTCTATTTTCTGACACAGAGATGAAGTTGTATTTTATGTTAAATGGCAAAATACATTACTGAAATTTAAGCTAAGAAATATCCTGCTCTGGTATCAATGTTTGAAGGTGCTGAGCGATGAGGTGAAGAGGAAACAGTATGACACATACGGAGCCGCAGGTTTTGATCCAAACCGAGCGGGACAAAGTCATCAGCAGTACTACAGAGCAGGAGGGACGAATATCAACCCAGAGGAGCTCTTCAGGAAGATCTTTGGAGAGTTCTCTGGAGGAATGGGCTTCGGTGACTTTAACAGCATGTTTGAGCAAAGACCAGAGGTTTGTTCTCCATGCACAAATTATTATTTCAAATTTATTCGCCATTAAACTGTATTATTTTACTTAAGAATGAGTTTAGCTGTTTCTTTAAGCCATTAACTTTTAAATGTGTATTTGTGTCCTCTGTCTTTTCATAGTTTGTGATGGAGCTCACATTTTCAGAGGCCGCAAAGGGTGCAAATAAAGATCTAAATATTAACATCGATGACGACTGCCCAAGGTGCCATGGTAAGGGGAGCGAGCCTGGTACCAAAGTGTCTCACTGTCACTATTGTAACGGCACTGGCATGGTGAGTAACCAACCCAAAACAACAGCATGATTGTCAACTAGCCAGACGTTTTAAGGAACACACTCCTTTTACAGTGCATCAGCCTTTGCTACAATTATAAAACTATATCTTTAATTCATTATTGTCTGTGCCATCTCTGCAGGAGTCGGTCAACACAGGTCCCTTCATGATGCGTACTGCCTGCAGGCGCTGTGGTGGTAAAGGATCGATAATAATCACACCATGTCCTCTGTGTCGGGGTTCAGGCCAGTTTAAGAAGAGGCAGAATGTCACTGTACCAGTACCTGCAGGTAGGTTATCATCTTGGTGGCTACACATTAAAGATATCAAGACATATTTACACATCCAATTTACTTTTAATTAGGGATGCACAATATTTATTAGACCAATAAAATATTGGCTAATTTGGGGAAAAATTACGTCATTTATTGTTGACTCAATACGTACATTTTATCCTATAAAAAATCTGATAAATTTAGAAATAAGGAACATTGTTTGCAGGCCGCGTCGCCCAAAAATAAGTCATGTAGCGCTGGTAACATCATCTGTCGTGCCTTCTGTTGTTGAGAGCCCAGGTTTTTGCAAGTTAACAGCACATTTTGAGCCATGTAACACCCTCCCAAGCTGTCTCTTCTTCTTGGATGTATCCCTCCATGCCCTCAAAGGTATCATTGGCAGACACATCCAAAACTTGATGACATAGCACATAACAGGAACATACAACACTCAAGTTTTCCCACAGACATATGTACATCGGACATTAGTCCGGTCATCATGCAAAGTTTGACAGCTCAGTGGTTGGATCAAGATTTTAAAATGCGAAAAGATTATATGAAATATTAAAATATGAACTTATCAGTTATCAGTATCAGCCATGAGAAGTAGGAAATTATCGGTTATCGGTAATGGTTGACATTTTTCATATCCTGCATCACTGCTAATAATTGTAATAATAGTATTAATAGATGAACTTCATTCATCCTATATGAATGTTTATGAAGTGATTTTTTTAAACAGACAGATAAACAACGCCCAAGAACTTAAGCAAAAAAAAAACTAACCAGTTACAACAATGACAAGCACAGAGTAGAGAATTCTTACTAGTACATCTCAACAATAAAATAAACCCCAGAGCAACAAAAAAAAAAACAGAATCTCTGTTGGTATTTAAAGGAACACTCCAATGTTTTTGTTGTTTCTGTGTTTTACCTCACTCCCAAGTCCAAGAAAAGCAGGTTGACATCATTCTTTTGAATCTGTGTGCAGTAACAAGGAAGAGACAGACACCCATCAGTAGTTAGTATTAGCTCAAACACTGGGAGTCAATGGGTAGCGCTAGCCTGCCTCTGCCTACAGTCATCAGAAAAACTCTTCAGCTCTAAACATCCTGTGTGCTTGTTGTGACATGTTTTGTATACCTTTGTGTTAACGTTATCTTCGAATATCATTATATCATCTTCTTCTAAAAAGAGGCTTTGTTTAATTTATACTTTTGCGGTGGTTTGACCAGAGATGTGATGTTTGTGAATGAGTCAAGTCTTTGTAAGTGAATGATAAGAACTAGGGGTGTAACGAAATGGTCAACTCACGAAACGATACGAAATACGAAACAGGGCCCACGATACGAAATACTCACGATACGAAATAAAGATGAAGGAAAATCCCCAACAGTAGGAAGTTGTGAAAAAATCTCATTTTCTTTATTTTCTTCCTGATGCAGACATTCAAAAAAATATTGCTTCATCAGTACAAAATAAATGCTCTTTGATAAAAAAACTAAATTGTAGTTTTTTTCCCCTTATTTAGACTACAGTGCAAATACAAACATTAAATCTAGATAAAAAGTGCTCTGTTGTTGTAACAATCAGGATAAGTACATTCTTGAATGAAAAGGAAAACAAATAGCAGTCCTCAGAGCTGCAGTTTAGGCCTATAAATGTCTGAACTGTGAACTATAATATTTAGCCTATAACAGTGCATATACTTCTGATCTTCAAGTATGATCAAATTCTGTCAACTTAACAGTAGATGCAAAATCAAACATTGTTTTTTATGCAGACTTACACAAACATAGTGGAGCAGTTCTACTGTTTGTTATGTGTTCAATGTGGATTTTAATGTTTCCTATGAATTGACGGTCAGTGAATGGACCAGGAGGGCGGGGTGAGCGGGTCAGAGTTCAGAAGGGGAGAGATAGTGTGTGTGTGTGTTTGAGCGAGGAGGGAGTGAGCCGATAGCAGGAGGTCTAGAGATTACTACTCACTGTTTTGTTCGTGAATTAAAATTGAAGTTGGCGTTGTCACAGCCCACAGTGACTGTTAAATAAAAGCAGGTATTCGCAAGCTGCTGGTGGTTGTTCTCCCCGCAGTATAAGGCGAACTGTAGCGGCACATTTTGCACACGGTTGTTGTTCTGTCCGCAGTCTTCTCACCGTTCTGTCGTCTTTTACATGGGAAGCCAAAATAGGTCCACACAACCGATTTATTTGACGAAGGAGCGTCAGCTAATTCCTCCGCTTCGTCCTCCTCCATATTGCAGCTGGTGTTTTGCTACGGGAGGCGAGGAGGGTTTATTTCGTCCTTTTATTTCGAGCGTCTTTGATTTTTGTTTCGTCATGTTTTACTTCGCGAAATTTCGTGGCACGAAATTTCGTTTCACCCCTAATAAGAACCAATTCGCAGTTGTGAGTGAGCCTTTGGTTTGCGAACCATTCTTTAATTTGTAGACAATTTACGTTTAAGAATGGCTCAAAGACTTTATTTGGTGACTGCAGGCAGAGGCAGGCTAGCGCTACCCATTGACTCCAAGTGTTTGAGCTAACTAGTGGTGGGTGAGCTCTGCCCGTCTCTACCTTTGTACTGCATAACCAGTCAGAATAATGGCCTTTATCTGCTTGTTATGGATTTTGAAGTGAGGCAAGACATTACAACAACAAGAATGTGGGCGTGTCCCTTTAATGTAGCAGTGATTGAATCATCCTTGAAATGTTGAATATGACAAAAACATCCTGGATAGATTCCTCATGTGTCACATTTTTCCCCCAGGAGTGGAAAATGGTCAAACAGTCCGGATGTCAGTGGGAAAAAAAGAAATCCTCATCACTTTTAGGGTGAGTTTTTTTCAAAGAAGTTATGGAGTATCAGTTGATTTGTGCTGGAGTTTGATTTGTTATGTCTGAATAATTTCCATTCAGGTCCAGAGAAGTCCAGTTTTCAGGCGGAACGGGGTGGACATCCATTCAGACGTGTTCATCTCCATAGGTCAGGCCATCCTTGGGGGCACAGCCACGGCACAGGGCCTGCACGAAACTATAAGCATGGTGGTGAGTAAGGGCGAGTTTGTAGTATGTGTTTGTCTTGAAATATTTTGTTGTTTGTATAAAGCTGTTGAGCCCTATTGTCACTAGTGTAGAATTTTTACTCAGGTCTGCTGTTTAATAATCATCTATTGTTTACAGATTCCTCCGAGCTGTCAGGCCGATCAGGTGATTCGGCTGCACGGAAAAGGCATTCGGAGGATGAACAGCTACAGCTATGGAGATCACTACGTTCACATCAAGATCAGAGTGCCAAAGTAAGACCCAAATAAAGACACCACAAAGAGTTTAATGACATGACAAGTCTTGCTTCCCAGATATCACAGCTTTATTAGCTTTGCAGTTATGGGAATAAGTTGTGACCTTCAGAAGACAAAAGAGAGTGATTACTTGAGATTAGCATACATGCTAACAGCTTCAGCAGCTTTTTTTTCAGATGTGGATTGAATATCTTTGTTAAATGACAAACCAATATCAGCATTACAAGCTTCTCTGTTGTAAGGATAGTTTTGCTCCTCTTTGATGTTTTGATAAGACTTTTTTTTAAGAAGTGGCTCAGGTTCTGTAGTGCAGCACTGTCTGCTTATGACAGAATCTGACTGGCCTGTTATAAATGTGATAGATGGAATGATCACCCCAATCAGCTGACGGATATTCTTTTAAAAGTTTCTGCACTCCCCTAACCCTTTCTGTGGGCTGTTTCTCCGAAGGTCAAATAAAATATGTTGGACGGTCCTTCTGGTGTGCCAGGTTACATAAGTTTGACTTGAAGTGGAATCTTTGCTTTGGATTTTAGACTGAAAATGTTCATCTGCCATAAAAACTCTGTCATTTTTTTCTGTGTGTTTATGTTCTTTAAAAAAAATGGGTAAGATTGTGTTAGTTTATGAAAATGTGCAACTTCACAATAAATGGAGTTTTTAGCATCTAGTTGAAAATGTGTTGACAGGGACTACAGATTTAGAAACATTTGATACATTTTTAGGGTTATAAACAAAACCAAAAGTGTAGCCCTCAGTAAATAAAAGATGAAATAATGTGCTTAATTTTAGGGATTCACAATATTATCTGATCAGTATCAGTTAAGATAGCCAAGAAAGTAAATTATTATAGGCTGGTATGAACATTTTTCCCCATCTTCAGACTGTATTTTCACTGAACAAAATAAGATATATTATAATATACATGTATTGGCTTTAATATTGGCAAAATGTACTCCACAGTGGTTTCCTCATTATAACTGAATGCCTACTTCTTTATAAGTCAAAGTCTTATGTATTTAAGAGTGTGTTTTTTATTTTTTTAAAAGAGTTTTTCCTGTCTCACATCTATTTCTAACACAAGTAATTTTTCACCATAAAATAATCAGGTCAGTTTTAGTGCAGTAGAGGCTTTGTGAACTTGGCTTTGTGAAGTGGGGTTGTATGAGCTCCATATGTTCACTAAGTTTTCTCCTCTCCCTCAGTAAGCTACAGACTGTAAGAGTCTGTCGCACAGAACTAGCTGCAAAAAGGGGATGTATTTCAACAAATACAAATGGTATTTTCTCTGCCTTAAATAACTCCCTTAAAAAATACCACAGATTAAGAGTACGCCACCTAGACATTTTTTGAGTGCATTAACTTTTAGGAAAAGTAAAGTTTGTATCTGGCATCACGGCAGTGCTGCGCGGAGGAATACATGATGTGAGTCCATTAGTTCTAGATAAACTTTATTTTTCTAAAAGTTAATGCACTCAAAAACATGTACAGGTAGCACACTCTTAAACTGTGGTATTATTTTTGATGGGAGGTCTTGTAGGGGGAGAAAATACCCTTTGTAATTGGTACAATAATTTCCTGTTTGCAGCTGGTTCTGCATGACAGACTTTTACAGACTGTGGCTTACTGAGGGAGAGGAGAGAACTTTCTACTGCATCTAATGTACTGAGTGGCCATATGGAGTTCATACAACCACACTTCAAAAAAACTGAACTATCACTTTAATGTATTTCTGAGACAAATATTGCATTTAGGCGCAGAAGAGTTACTAACACAACATAAATCAGTTTTCATCTAATAGAAAGTCCTTTAGAATACATTCCAGCTCAGTTACCTTTTACATTAAAAATGTTACACAATGAAAAAAGTTTGACTCGCTCTTGTTGACAAAACTTAATATGTAATTTATCAATTACTGATTCTGATTTCCTCGTCTCACTATGAAGCGATAACTCCTGTGTGTATCATTAAATAATATCTCTGTTCTCTGACTCCTGCAGGAAGTTGACACGTAAGCAGCGCTCTCTGCTGCTCAGCTATGCTGAAGAGGAGGAGGATGTTCAGGGGACGGTCACTGGTCTCACTCCTTCTGCCAGTAAAGGTTAGAGGCCAACTGTGCCGTTCACACTCACAGGAAGACACAGATAGTCAGTCAGTCCCTGGTCAATGCTGCAGTGTAAATAGAAGTTAATGCAGAGACTCTTTATGTCCAGGAGGGGGCAGCAGTGCAAAGGTCAGCAGCTCAGAGGAGGGACAGGACAAACAGCAGCAGCAGCAGCAGCAGCAGGAGGAGGGGGGCTTCTTCTCCAAACTAAAGAAACTGTTCAACTGACCCTCTGATAAACAGGTGGGAGCGTCAAACAGTCACGCAGCAGAAACACCAAACTACTGATGTGCAGGAACAGATTCAGAACCATCCATGTTTATTCAAAACAAAAACTTCAGTCCATAAGCTTCAAGAGCCAACAGTCATGCCGCAAGATTTTATTCACAGAACTCTCTCTAAAGTCATTTCTGATGTTTGATTCATAAAACAGTTTGTATTGTTCAGTTTGTCCAGACTGTAGTGTCAATATCAGCAGAGTAATATCAACAGCCTAAAACAGCACTGTGTTAGTTAAGATTCATTGTTCAAAGCTTGTGTTGGCACCTTTGTTCTTAACGGTTTAGTAGCCACAACAGTATCATTACTCATTTACATTCATCATAAACATGCAAGTTATGGTGTATCAGTTTTATATCAACTGTATTTGTTCTGCAAGGCAAACCTTGTTGGGATTAAATAATTGTCTTTCTACAGCTTTAATCAGCCCTTAGTCCTTTATTCTGCACACTCTTGAGTTATTCTCAAACCATTACACAGAATTGCTGCAGATCCCTAAAAAGACATAAATGGTCTTTGATTCATATTTTAATGTAAGGCCATCAAATATCCTGATAAGTCCAACTTTTACTAATATGTGAGATCTTAGAATGTGGATTGTATGTTGATTATATTCAACAGAGCCAAATATGGCACTTTACATGTAAAGATTGACGGACTGTATTCAGCAGAGACAAATGTAATGAAGACGGATTTATGATCTGGGCATCCATGGCTTTTGGACTATCACTAATTTGTATTTTTAGTCCTTTGTCTCTGTCTGGATACATCTCTGGATGTATGTGTGTGCATTCAAATATATATATATTTTATATGTATTTGTATAGATGCATATATGTGTATCTATAAACTGAAGAGTTTTTTCTTCAGTCTGCTCTTTTTAAGGCGCCTTGAGTTAGCTCTTGGTATGAACTGGTGCTTTACAAATAAAGACTGATTGATTATGACTAAACTTATCACATTTATTTTTGACTCCTTTTAAGTGCTTTTCAGAAAACACTGGAAAGTAATGATGGCAGGAATGTTATGGTAGTGTAGTTAGCATTTCAGTGTTCTTGGTTCAGAGGGTTGCTCATGCTGCCTTCTGTGCAAATTGTTGTTCCTGTGCCTCAGTATGGTATTTATCTTCCTTTAAAAGCTCCTTATTTTAATGTTTAAGACAGACATATTTATAATGACCATTTGATTGTGATTAATCTTACTCCATCCAAAAATTCAGGAAATATTTGGCAGAGCATTTACAGTGAAATGTGCATGGAGACTTTCTGCGTACAGCCATTAGACTGTGGCCTGAGTGTCTATGAGACAAAACAGCCGTTTTGAATGATTGATGAAGAATATCTGGTTTTGTTTGATTGCGTTAAATGCTGTTTGGACTCCTGCCCTCTGTCTTTTTTTTCCTCTGTAATGACCTTATCCTTAGACAAGAACAGAATGAAGTTGTTTTTTTCTCCATCAGGTGGAAAACCACAGTAAACACGGTGAAGAAGGAGGTGAAGTCCACTCTCTGGGCCTCCTTGCTGTCTTGAGGAGGAAGAGGAAGAGCGAGGCAGAGTGGCATTTGTGTTGACACAGTCACACATTGTTGGAGCTGCTGTTGGAAAACAGGCAGCGCAGACGCCTGGTCCACCCACACACCCACCAGCCCGTCACTGCAGACAGGTGCCCAGCAGAGAAACTCAAGAACGGCTGGACGAAGAGCAAGACGGCAACGACAGGATGAAAAGTGCACCACTTACTGAGACTCGGAGGGTCTGCAGACCGTAATGCTGTCAGGGAAACAAGAGAGGTGAGGCTGAAGATGTCAGACAGGAAAGGTTTTAGAAATAATCCATCCAGAGAGAGGGAATCACTGATCTGAGATGTTTTATTGTTCATCTGACATTTCAGCTCATCTTCAAGACTTCAGAGGCAGTCAGCCTCGTCTTTAGACAAATGTTTCTGTAACCAGCGTCTAGATTTACATGTTACAAAAATGTGGTTCAGAGATACAAAATGCAGAGAAGTGAGTGATGAGGGGTTTGTTGGATTTTACACATTAAATGTCCTGTTGGATGAGGTGACAAAGGAGGTAATAAATATTTAATCAAGAAATAAAGAAATGAACAGATTTCATCTCCTCTCAGTCTGAATTTGTCATGACAACAATGAAAATGGATCGATGAGAGATACAATATCAAAGCATTTTTACATTTGACTTTCCACTGTTATGGAGATAAAAAGTTATTTTAATCTTAGAGGTTTGACTTTTGATATCAATCTTTCCTTTGAATTACATAATTTTAAACTCAGAATTCTGATGTTTCTTCCCAAACCCTGACTTTTAATCTGATAAATTCGGCTTTCAAATTCAAACTTAAACCTTTTATTCCTTGTTTTAAGTTTGCCTTCTTATGTGAAGACTTTTATTCACAGTTTATTTGTTCCTTTTCTCCATTATTATGACCTTGATGCAATGATGGACTTTTAACTTAAGAATCTAACCCTATACCCCTAACAAAAGACTTTTGCCTCTCAGCTTTCACTTTTACTTTTTTGTCTGCTAAGTTTGACTTTGTTGCTCATAGTTATGAGTTTTACGTCAGTACCCAAGACTTTTGCCTCACAAATTACTGTCATGTTAAAATTTAGACTCTTCTTCTCATATTTGTTACATTATTCTGCCAAAACAAGTTTTATCTCAAAATTTTCACTCTTTATACCTTAATTAGACCTGTTATCAGTTTCACATTTTCATGCTACAAACAACTTTTTTGTTTAAGATTTGTTCTCATAATTGTCTAAATCGCTCAGTACTTTTAAAATTGTATATTCCATGAAGGAGATTTTTAACAACTTAAAGATGCTATGAGGAGTTTGTAAGTAATTACAAAAACGTCTCACTTTGAGATATATGCCTGATCAAAATACACACTTTAAGATGAGTTTTATAGCATCAAAATAGGTTATCAATAAATGCTATTCCTTAGCTTCGTGGTCAGGTCGGACAGGGCTGGACTGGCCTGGATACTCAACTTCAGGAACAAGACAATTAAAACTCGAGCAAATTTATATTATTCAGACTCGTCTTAGAGCACCGGGCTGTAAGTAGCGATATATAGCCGGCTACAAAACTACCATACTAAGTTTTCCAAAAATTGCTTGTTGTCACACATCAAAAACTACCGCCACGTAACTAGAAAGAGATACATTACCTCGTCGCTTTGCATCCTGTAAGTTGTTGAAAAAAGAAGTTGTAAAGCAATGCAGAGTTCTGAGGAAGGTCCGAGCTGCATTCATTAGCAACAAAGCAACAAACGCACGCTTTGGCTTGGGTCACGTCTTTACGACAGTCGCCATGCGTGCTCATGGGTAGCAGAGTTTATGTAGCCGGAAACAGATTCTCCTCATAGCACCTTTAATAAAGAACTTGGATTTTTTGTCCCTTAACATCTGATCTCTGTACCATAATTAGTACTTTTTATAAAACTTTATGAATTGTATACATTATCAAGTACTTTTGTATCAAGATTTATTTTTTTTAATCCTGTAGTTATGACTTTATTTAGCTGAATTCTGAATTTCTGTCTGTGGTTTTTGACTATCAGCTCCATAATGAAAAGGTCCTTTTGCAGAATATCAACTGTTAAGTCATACTCACCACCACATTACTTGTGTTTGGGGAATTATCCCACTGATTTTTTTTTGTCTCAGAAAATCAACTTTTTATACCATAATCAAGACTTTTGTATTAGAATTTTGACTGTATTTTAGAATTTGTATTTCTTCTTCTTGAAATTTTGACCTCTTGCAGGATTTTGACCTTTTCCCCACTGAAAAGACTTTTTAAAACATCTCAATTATGGCTTTGTTTTTTTATCCCATAGTCATTTTTTTTGGCATAGTCATGATTTTAAAACCCACTTCCTTGTCCAGTCCCTTTTTGTTTTCAGAATAAGCTTCCATACTTTATTACATGGACTTTATCTCAATAGACCAGTGCAATTTATAGTAATGTCAGTGAGTTGGGAATGTTGTGGAGAAAGGGTCAGTGTTTTCTTAGACCACCAACATAGAATGTCATTGCCTACATGCTTGGTGCACACAAAGTAACCACCTCTCCAATCACTGCCCTGCTCTGTCTATTGTATACAGGTTAGCGTTGCTGTCTGATTCTTTTTATTTCTAATTAGGATTGCACAGAAAACCTAACACAAGCCTGAATGATTTGCACGTCCCAACTTTAATTGAAAACATGTCACTTTAAGAATAAAAGAAACCCTTGACTTTTCTAGTCAAAGAAACCCTTTACAAACCCTGAACAAAAACAAGCTTCTGAAAAGCAGACAGTTGGGTGGTATGTGCCTTTCACACCGTGTCAGAATATTCAAAGACAGATCTTTACATTTTATCAAACACAGCCTGTGAAAAAACCCAAGCAAGGTCATTAAGTGACAGATTTTGACCCAGACCGCCAGACTTTACCAAAGTCAACAAGTGGCAATTAAATGCTGGACAGAAGGACTAACTTCCACACATTATTTGGTCTTTGAGGGTAATAAAGCCAAGGACCCATAAAGACCCTCAGCTATACAAACAGATAAACGCTCTCGTCTGCCAATCACGTGTGACTGACGGCTGGTTGCTGTGAGTAACTGGGAAAAGTAAATCGGCATCATGGGAATTGAAAATAGACTCTGCACCTACACATGTTCTCACGGGGAAGTGTGAACGGAGATAGATAGAAGAGTGCCAGGCTAATTAGGGGTCTAAGGCACTTTTTTGTACCATTGCTCTTAATGAATGATCAGTTCTCAGGGTAAAATGGCTGTGTTAACATAAAGAGCACATTATGGATGTCTGCTTGTGTCAGGGCTGGAGAGCAGATGTATAGACCACAGGCAGGTGTGTGATAGACTCTTTGTGAGATTTAGCACCCTTCATGCCTGGAAGCGGTCCGTCCTGAGCCGGGGTGGTTAGTGGGATTATTCACTGGTGCTGTTGGTGAGTCCACTGGGAACAGGGTTTGTCTGGTGTGTGGAGCAGTAAAGCCTGGGATTTGTCTGCTTTGTTTCCACCGGGCTGGATGGGACTTGAGGATGACACTTGAGGCCTGAGGCTCCTCGTGAGGTGGGGGCTGAGACCTAGATGGGGGCATAATCCTTTTTAAAAAGTACAGAAACAATGGATTCAGCAAGATTCAGTGAGCCGAAAGAGCGAGGGGACAAACTTCTGTGGGATCAATCTGCTCAGGTGGAAGGACACACTGCCATTTGCTGCGTCATACATTAAATCGTAAACACAGAGGCTTACTGGAGGAGAAATAAATAACAATTGTACATGTATTTCCAGCTGAACATAGTTTTATGGCTTGTTTTTACATAAAACTCACACACTTATGTAGATTAACTGAACTGGCCAACAGCAGTGTATCTTACTAGTAGTCTGAACTTGTCCTTATAAGGGCATCCCCCCTTTTATAAAACTAGACACACTTCATCAGATATCATGGTGTAAAAATATAGAATGATAAAATACATGTAGGTGAGAGCTACGTGTTGCATCATTACACATATTTAAAAGGAAACTGTCTTTACATTTAATTCATGAAGCTTAGTTTTTGTTTTTTTACCTATGTCTTAAATTTTGTTCTAATTTCATCAACTCTTATAGCCTTTATATTTTGTTTGCTTATTAAACCTGTTTAGGTTTGTTTTATTGTTGATTATTATTATTTCTTTTTGTCTCTTCATATGGTTAAACACATGTATGCATATGTTACTTTTAAGGATGCACTGAATATTCGGTGACCAAATATATTGGGACGAATATATTGCAAAAAAAAAGCCATATTCGGCCTTTGGTGGTGTGAGGTAATAGCAAGCCCGAATAGTACCATGTGACGCAATGACAACATCAAATAGGTTATGCGTGTGACTGTGGCTAAGCAGACTTGTGTCAGGACAATGATTCATTCGTTGCAGGTTTATCCACTTCAAAACACTTTAGTTTTTTCTTAATGCATGTTTTATTTTGTTTGAAGGCCTAATATGAATGAAAAACTTTGTTGTGCTTTTTTGAAAAGCAAAGGCTACTGGAATATTAAAAAATGTCAATATTCAATAAACAATTTCTTTCTTTTAAAAACATGTCTAACAATGCATTCTAAGCTGTTAATGCACTATTAAAAATATAGTGGACTACTCAGCCTCAGCATTGGATGTTCAGTATTCGGTATTCGGCCAAGCATTTATATTTTATTCGGCTTCAGCCACAAATGTTCATTTCGGTACATCCCTAATTGCTTTGTGTTCTTACTGAAGTCTTGACTGTTCTTTGCTTTTTCTTCTTACAGAAAGGTGAGGTCCTCTGCAGAAGCCCGATGGCTTCTTGACTTCTCCTGACACATTTCTTTGTTTTCTGAATATTTCCGGTTTGATCTTATGTATCTTTTATACTGCAAAAAGTAATAAACAAATGAACACTTAACTGTTATCAAGTACCTGATACAACAAGTGAAAGAAGGGTTTTGTTGTACTTAAAATTAAATACATTTTGGGATCTCTTTGAAATTTTGTTAGACAGCAATACAAAACTTGCAATGAGCAAAAATACCATGATTTGACAGCTTGGTTAAACTTCCAGCTCTAGACTCTTCTGTAGATCTCACCGTGGGCTGTAACCATCAAACCAGCCGACTCTGGGACTGTACAGTGCAGACAGAGAGGCAGGAGTGAGTAATCCAGATCAGATTTGTCTGTGGTTGGCTCTGTAATCACAGCCTTACATTTTTCTTTTGGACCAACGGATATTGGCGTGCATGCACCCGAGGCCATAATCACAGAGGATAGATGTTCGCCAACTGTGGGCCGACTTGGAGAAATTTCATCCAGTAACCATCACTCGGCCAGAGTCGACTCGTGTGTGAACGTGAATGTGTGTGCTCAAGGTCAAAGGGTAACTTTGGTTCCAGCCTGTTTCCCATTTCCCCTCAATCAGAGGAACCTCTGGTCCAATTTCAACCTCCCCTTCCTTCCACTGCCCCCATCCTCCACTAATTAGACCCCCAGATCACTGCCACATGTAACAACGCTTGTTGAGTGTGTGTGGATGTATGCTTATTTATGGACCATCCCGAGGGTCAAGGAGATGATCCTGTCCTCACCAACTATTAAAAGTTTGACCTTAGATTTAGTCTCAGATTACTAGATTGCCAAATTCTTTCCATCTGGTCTTTCTGTATAAATTCTGCGCTCACTGGCTGAAGTTCTGGCCCAGCGTTAGCCCCTCTAGCTCTTACCAAACTAAGTAATGTGCAACACACATCCGCACACACATGACCTCATGCTCCGTAATGTTTTTCAGACATTTCCCTTACATTTGTAATGCGGGCTGAGTAGTCTGTTTTCTTTTAAAACCAGCTACCAATTTCACAGTTTGAGGTTTTCTGGTTGATTTATAATCCCACAGTGAGAGGAGTAATATCAGGGTGAAATCACAGGGTTTTAGTGGTTGGGGAATAGCCACATATATAATCAGAGGCTCTTAAAGCAGACAACCTCAGGGAGAGCATCAGTTTAGCCAAACTGAAAATGTGCTGACAGGAGTTTGAACCAGACTGTAGTATCTGAGGAAAATTAATGTAACTGTACATCATCATTAGCCTCATTTATACCTGAAGGGTTCTGTTTTCAATGCAAAATTGTGATGTAGGACGCAACTAGTTCTGTTATTAAGATTATAGTTCAACAATATAATCATGTTTTGGCCATTTAAAAGTGTAGTCAGCGATGTGGGAGAAAACGAGTGGGGAGGTTGTTTATAAACGAAGTTAGACCGGCCTCTCCCTTCATATCTCACCCCTGGCTCCACCCCCAAAAGCTGATGGACGTGCATCGTCATAGAAACGGCCGTAAAAACTGCGTAGCTGACCAACGTAGCTAAGGTAACCGTGACTTGTCAGACAACTCGACTGACAATATTGATAACATCACAACAACAGAACATTTTGGCAGATTAGACAATAAGATGAATGCCTGACGGCTGTTACTGTTATGTGAAGCACCACAGAGCTAATGTTGCTTTCCTATCCAGCAGACAGATGGCTACACCCGCGTCCGTTTTCAGGTCTTTCAATTGGTGGAGTTCCCTCCACCATCGGAAAGCAACACCAATGTTGACCCGGGTCTTTGCTCTTTCATGGTCATAGCCCTTCTGTTTCACTTTCTGGTCCTCTGAACTTTTTCTTTTGGGCTGTTTTTCAGTGATTGTTGCTGCACATATTGTCTCTCTCTTACACTAACTGCGCACGCTACGCAACCAAGACTCCCCCTCCCCCCTCTGTCTGATCTGCGCATGAGTATGATTGCCCCCTGGATGTGGGGGGGTGTACCCTGTTTTGATAACTCGGCCCGAGCCCCAGTATTTACCTGCTGAAATTCAGAGCCAAGGCTGAGTATTGAAACCGGACTTTTTTTTCAACATGCTGTCAGTGGTGACATCTTGTGGATGGAGAGGAGAAATACGGTGAATTTGACAAATACTGCATTAGATTAGAAATTAGAAGATCGCTGACTACACCTTTAAATGTAAATCTGGCATTGGTTTGGCTCAAATGTTTGTTGATGAACTTAATAATGACTCAATGGTGCAACATACTGTAAAAATATTAGAATTTTTGAGTTTTATATGTCCTTATATGCCCTTTTGTGTTTCCAATCCACGTGTCGATCTCCCAATTCCCTCCTCATCACAGTTAAATATGTAAGTGCCTATGTTGGAGTGTGATGTTGAGGCAGTAAGGCAGTGCCATATCTGACTTTGCTGGTAAGAGTCAAGTTTGATTTTAAAGGCTCACTGTAGTCGTATTATGTTATATAATTCTGGAAGTGAAGTCAGTTGTATTTTGGTTTTATTTGTAGTCAATGTTTAATTATTTTAATGTCATTTATTCGACATTGAATGTAATCTTTTTTATGTAATAGTACTTTTTATTTTACTTAACCCTTTCATGCATGGTGACTGCTACAGTAGACAAACATTTGAGATACATTTTATACCTTTTAGGTTTCAATACCATGTCCAACTATTAGCCCCCAAACTCATGTCTCAAGTTTAAGAAAAGTATTGTCTTTGCATATTTTTCTCATATCGAGATATTTCAAATCCAAAATGGCCAACAAAGGGCAAATGGCACCACGCCCTTCATGAATAAACATTTAAGCCTTCTATTCTGAAAGAACCAGACAGGTTAAATATCTGTATAGCCTCTAAGTTGATAATAAATTTGGAACAACATGATTTTTTACTTGTTTCATAATTAATAAAAACTTAAAAAAGTATCCCATTCAGGATTTAATAGTTCATGCATTAAAGGGTTAATGCCAATTTATGAATTGTTTGCAAATGTTCTTACTAAAATGATTTACATGCTCAGTTAAGTCAGTTAATGAGCTGGCATTAGCAAGGCAAGACTGTCATCCTCTATCATTCCACATATTTTGCCCCTTTGCTATGCAGTGTTTCTTAGCCTGTGAAACCTTTTCTGTCAGTCCAGATTTCCTCTAGGTCTGACAACAGTAACACGTTAGCAGATAATTGAAGATTTGTAAAGCCAGACTTTGGATTATATACACATAAGGGATGCTGAAAGCCCACATGCTGTTACTATCGGTCTTCTGGCCAAGTCCTGATTTAACTCTGCCTCTTTTCTGGCTGTAGATTGATCTGTTTGCTTTAGGTGGTGTATACAGTATGGCTGTGTCCATGGATTGGCTTTCAAATGCTTCAGAGGCTCCTTTAATAATCAAATCCTGACTTCACTCAGGCTCTGTCTTTCTATTTATAGCTTGTTGTAATGACCTGAAACTTTCTCAAAGTAGATTGGTCATCTGTTTTTTGGAAATGTTCTTGAGCCCTGACAGCTGCATCTGAAGATCCCCTATGGCAGTAATGTGATGCTTCAAGTTAAATGATTGTTCTGTATAAACTCCATTTACTGTATTATCCATCAAACAGGGACACATGATAATCTTGTTTAACGTTCAAGCTGCATTTCCAATTCCCCACATTAGACGCCATAATAACTAATTTCCAGTGTTGTCCAGGCGTCCTCTGGCCGCTCTCTCTCCCTCATTCAATGAAAAGTGAAGATGGATTGTGGAGGAAAGTTGTAGTTGAGCAGGCGGGTGGGGTATGTTTGATTTATCACCACTGAAATGAGCCAGAACTGTTCTGTTGGGTCAGGAATGTAACCCACCCTCATCTGACGGTTCCCAAGCTGCAGGTGTGGTTCAGGACCACTTTTCAGTCATTATCTAACCTTTATTTAATCAGCACAGTCAATTAAGAGCTGATTGTTTTTAATGGCAGTTTGGCAAGGGGAGAGTAGGAGTAATGGAGAAAACAAGACAAAAGAAATGGACTGAGGGGCAAAGGTCAGATGGGCTAACCTGCAAAAATCTGACTAAACCAGGGAGAAAACTCTTCAGGATAATGTGTCGTAAAGGAGCAAAATCAGCAGTGTGCGGAGCCAGGGCTATTAAATGACATGAGGGAAACAGAGTTCGATTAATCATTTTATTGCAGAGAGAATTCAGTGTTTCTTTTAAATGACTGTAAATGACTTTTAAATGACCAGTGGATGATGAACAACAAAACATAAACAGTTATGGTGTACACAGAAATGATTACATTATTCTCCCCCACCAGATGTATTAGCAAACACAAATACTGTTCCAAATGTAATATACAACCATGTCATTTTATTAGGTACACCTTACCAGTACTGATTTGGTTTCCTTTTTTGCCTCCAGATGGTCTTCATTCACTGGGGTATAGTTTCAACAAGGTGCTGGAAACATTCCTCTGAGATTTTTGACCATATTTACATGATAGCATCACACAGTTGAGTTGATTTGTTGGCTGCACACTCATGAAATCTCCTGTTCCACCACATCGCAAAGGTGCAGCCATCAAAAGATGAATGCACAGACATTGTCAGAAAGAGTACTTCGGTAGGCTTTTGCGATTGAATGATGCTCAATTGGTTCGAAAGGACCCAAAGTGTGCCAAGAAACTATTCTCCACACTATTACACCAGTTCTAACTACCGTCTGAGTATTGCAGCAGGAATCCAGACTCATCAGACCAAGAAACATCTTCCCAATCTACAATAGTCCAGTTTCTGAGAGCCAAATTGCAGATAAGGTCTTTTGCCTATTTTGGGTGTAACGATTGGTTATTTGAGCTACTGTTGTCTTTCCCACCTCAAACACTCTGACCATTCTCCTCTGACCTCCGGCATCAACAAGGCAATTTCCCTCAGAGATATATTTTTCTTTTCCAGATTTATTTCTGTAAACCTTAGAGATGGTTGTGCGTGTAAATCCCAGTAGAGCAGCAGATCCTGGAGCGACCTGTCGATCTATCAACACCCATGCCATGTTCAAAGTCAGTTCAAGAAACTCACTTCTGCATTCTGATGCCCGTTGAACTTCAGTGGGTCTTTGCAGTCATGTCTGCACTGAGTTATTGTCCTATGATTGGCGAGCATGTGTACACAGCAATTTGTAAGAGTTAAAATGTTGGTGCTGGCAAACTTTCTGTAAGTGTGGAGTTAAGGATGGATGGATTGACCCCGTAGAAAAAGAGTAGGTGTATAAATTATGTTTCAGTAAATCAAATCCAAAAGAGTCACTGTTGGATATTTAACTTTTTTCTCTGGACTCTGAAAAGTAAGTGGCACAAGTTTTTGTCAATCATCCTGCCTGCTTTGATCATTGGAAAAGTACCAAAACAAGCCCATATCATGAAAACTACAGCTCAGTTATTTTTTTACCTCCAACAATGAGGTTATGTGTTTGCCAGCATATGTTTTTTGTTTGTTAGCAACATTTCTCAAATCTACTAGATGGATTTTAATAAAATTTTCATGAGATGTTGGCAATCGCCCAACTTAGAAACAAGTAGAACTTAGTGGTGACCCAGACGACTGTCATTAGCAAACAATCATTTTTACTTAATATTTGTCCTACCAATAATGATATCAACATGAACCCAAGTCAAGGAATCATATCATGACGGTAACTTTATCGTGGATTATTGCTTATAGATGTGACAGTGATATGTGAGCTACCTTGATGGAGGCTTGCCCACACCGAGTGCTTTTGGCAATGCATGTACTCTAACAAATGTGATATATTTAATCCACCTAATATTATCCATTTATATACATAAAGTAAATGAATACAGCAATTTTTAAACCTTGCAGTGTTAATACAGGGTTAACATTTAAGCCATTAAAAAGACACTCTGATAGAGTGAATTCCTAACAGTACATAGGTGTTGATCAAAAGCCACACAGTTCTTAAGTTTAAAAGTTTTATATTTTAAATTCATAATGAACAGCAATTACACCTGATGAGAGTTAAAGTCCTATCTCCCCAAAAACTGTGAAAAACATGACTTTATTGGGCAGTAAACACACACTGTGAGAAGTGTTGATATTAATTCTGATAGTATTAATGTACCTTTGCTGTGTATCATCGTAATTGATGAATGAAAACAATCTTGAGCACATCTTGATTTTTTATTTTATGTCACAACACATCATACAGCCTCTCATGGCCCTTCCACCAGCACGCCTTGATTTGCAGCGTGTTTCCACTAGCCTGGTACCTCCTAAAACAAGCTAGTTTTAGTACCTACTCTGCTCTGGTTCCAAGCGAGCTGAGTCGATCCTGAAAGATGACGTCACCGACTGCCGGCTACTGATTGGTCAGACAAAGTCGTCATCGATGACTGAGGTCTTGAGCGCGACCGAGTAGCTACCGTTATCTTACTGTCATACCTCTTTTCTTTGCAGCTCAATTGCTCTCGTCCTCAGCTTCATTCTGTTGTAAAGCTTCCAAAACTCTCCTGTGCTTCTCAAGGGGTATTTCTTCTGGCCACTTGCAGCCTTCTTTTACTTTCCTTTTTTACTCGGTTTGTGACAAAAAGCCACAGATTGTTAAGTCGCGCTCAAAATGACGTCACCACAGTGCCGCTCTGCTGTTTACAGTGACACTGCACCCCGTTGGGCAGGTGACTGGGGCTAATGGAAAAACAGCACAAGGCGAGTAGAGTAGAGCCGGGTAGAGTCTAGTAGAGTAGAGTAGGGCTAGTGGAAAAGGGCCATTAGTTCACAGCAGACTGGAGTTCGTGTTTAAATTAGCACTTCATTACAACTAAACCACAGGGAATGTGATGTTGTCTTGAATATGTAAGAACTGGAAAAGGGTTCTCAGTCAAACCATGACATCTGTGGCTGAAATTGAATTTTAAATGTGATATTTTGAAGACGTGCACCCTTTTTGTTACACAATGTGAGAGCAAGAAAAAAAGTAACCCAGGAATCAAGCAAAATGAATGACTGACCAACATTTATGTTGCAAAAATGCTCTTAAACGAGAATTAGATTTTACTTAGTTACATGAAGCATGGTATCTCATGAGCTGGACTATGATAGTAAGTAAAAATCACTATTAAAGCAGGATCTGTGCTCATGTTTTTGAAAAATAAAATCATTTTTATGCATTCTTGGGACTCCCAACATTCCAGTTTGGGCTTCCCCTCCCCTTTCTTGTCATAATGATTGGGGTTTAAAATGAAATAAAGTGCCAGTGTAACCAACACTCTGCTGCTGCACATTCAGAACGGATGGGAATCTTCCCCAATCTGCCCACACTTCATCTTTAATTAAAGGAGTGTCAAGGAGTGAGTGAATGAGAGCCTATAATTACTAGAAATAGAAATGGACTCACTTTGTGTTATTCTGAATCCATTACTTTAAACAAAGGTGTCAGAATGATTTGTAAAAATAAAGCCGCCCTTCTTTTTCATTTAGATATCTCAGCTCTATCATTTAGTGGTCAGGCATGTAAAAATGTTTGAATTGGTGGAAGAGTTACATAACATGTCAACAGTTGTCTTTTTTTAGGGATCAAAAAAAAATATCTTAAGCAGCATTTTAGCTGCACTTCCCCCTTTTTTTTTTCCAGCATGGGAATCAGAATTTAAAATCACCATTTGCACCCTATCAATGTGATTAAACTGCATTAAATTACACTGAAATACTTCAATAAAGTTGATAAATGGACATCAGCTTACACAGTACTTTTCTAGTCTCTAACACCTCAGCACTTTTACACTGCAGGTCACATTCACAAATTCATACCCATTCACTCTCTGATGGCTGAAGTTTCATTGTAAGCTGTCAGTATATGCTAACACATCCTCACCCATCATACCTGTTTACATGCCACTGATGCCTAGGGGTGAGGAAAAATTGATTCACATAATTATCGGGATTTTTTGTTTGACAATTTTTAAATTGAGTTTTTTGTCAGCGTCGCTTTGCTGAAGCGCCAACACGCGCCAAGGCGCGACAGATACATTCCAGGTCCATTTTCTGCGCGGCCGCTTACAAACCTCGTAAATTCACTGTCGTTAAGAAAGCACCAGACAGGAAGTCACCGTGTGGAGTAGCCGGAAGTTTCAAAATAAAACGCAATGCACGGACTCATGCACGTAATTTTCCTCAATTATTTGTCATTATGTCAAAACCGTGGGCAAGAGCATCAGGTCAGCAGTCGGTCAGAGGGTCCCAGAGGCAACATGGCACCATGGACGAAGAAAAGTGAATCGTAGAGGTACATAAATATATAACATTGTATACATGACACCAAACATCTTTTCTACAAGGATAAAGGTGGATAGAAATTAAATAATTCTCGAAGCTGTGTCGTTGGGACCAGCAAAGGGACCTTAGAGAAGCAAAACAAGATGTTGTTTATTTCTTTTCTCAGTCTATAACACATTTTAAGAGCGTGTGACATCGCTATTCTCATGAGAGCCTGTGGCTCTCCAGGGATCAGCCCTCCCCCTACGGGGCTGTGCGCCACGGTGCTTCTGGGTGCACCGCTTTCAGTGGGGTTTGCCTGTCGGAGCAAGACCACAGCGCTCCGCTGCCACGCGGAGCAGGGCACTTTCGCGTGCAGTGGAATTTGGGGGTTAGGATCGAGTGTTTTGCCCAAGGACATGTCTACATGTGAAACCTGGAGCTGGGTTCAAACCCGCAGCCTCCTGGTTGTTGGTAGACAGTACTACCAGACAAAAGCCTTGTTTCTTCTAAGTGGCCTGGTTTGGTTCACTGCAGTTTGGTTTGGCTGGAGCTTCACTTGAGGGCGCCGATATGAGCCGGAAAGAGGGTCGCACCTGCTACATAAATGCAATACGTCACAGGAGCATGACAAAGTTAAGTGGTCTGAAGTTCAGCGGGATTGAAAACAAAGAGCAAATATAGAGGACTTCCAGCACCAATCTTAGGAGCATTTGTTTTTTGTGCAAACATTTTTAACAGGAACAACAGTAAGGATTTATTTCAACTGCCACCACAAATTTTACTTTGAAGCACACTCAAAAAGTAACATATTTTTGAAACTCATTTGCTTCAAAATTAGATCTCTACACACTAAAAGCAGTTGGAGAGCACAAACCTCCATCAAGGTAGTACACATTTCTGTTGCATCTATTAGCAAAAGTTCATGATGAAGATACCATCATATGATTCCTTGACCCTGAAAACCCACACTTAGCACTCACACTTTGACTCCTGGGAGTCAGACGCAGAACAGCAGAACAATCATTCATCTCATGCTCCTGTTGATTCTGAAGCAGAGGTTTCCCAAAGTCAGACTGTGAGCTCAATGATCAACAAGTCACCAGAGCTCCATTAATTCTCTTTAATGAGCAGCCAGGGACAACCATGTTAAAGCTGGACCATCAAGAGGACATTTGTAGACACATTCATGTCATCAGCTCAACATCAGACTGTAATAATGAGAGTCTGGGCTTCATATTTTACAGCCTGCTGTTTGGAGATTTGATTCCTCTGTCAGTTAAACATCACCTGAGAGTAGGAGTGCAATTGTGGGTTACATGGTCCTTTACTTTATATCTTTCATATTTAATCAATTCATGATGTAGTCAGAGAGAATATTTGTACAAAGTTCAACAGTAATTCCTCAAAGAATACTTAAGATATCAAGCAGCACTCAGAATCATGTTGATATCATTATAAGTTAGACAGTTATTGAGCAAAAATGATTGTTTGCTAAAGGCAGTTGTCTGGATCACCACCAACATCTAATCATTTTTAACATGGTGGTACAGCAGATAGTACATGTGCTTCACAGCAATGAGGTTGCTGGTTCTAACCCCATGCTGGTCAAGGCCTTTCTGTGTGGAGTTTGCATGCTCTTTATCATACATGGATGGCTTCTCTCTGGGCACTCCAGCTTCTGCCCACAGACCTAAAACATGCTCATTAGGTTAAATGGCGACAGTAACTTGCCTTTAGGGTGAGTGTGAAGGCTGTCAGTCTCCTACGACCTCAGGAGAGATAAGCCGTATAGATGCTGTAATGGATAGATGGAAAGAGTCCTGTGCCGGATAAAAATGTATTTAACTGAACCATTCTGCTGTTTTGTTGTAAAATTCAAAAGCAGGTTCAGACACATTTCATTATCATTTTATGCCTTTTTGAATAACATGGCTACCTTGGGCATGGGAACTATGTTATTTGTGTTTGGCAGCATGGCCTTGAACAACCTTATGACCTTGAAGAAGATCTCTGACTCGTGTCCTGAACAGCTGTTCATCATGGTTCATGGTGGGTTGGAAAAAAAGTTCAGCAGCAACACACTCAATGATGCCCACATGAACTTTGAAACTTTTTTTAGAGGTGTAGTGTGTAGAAGTTGGCAGCATTTTGCTGAACAGAAGTGGTGAACAAAGGATATAATATTTTTTTTTGTATGTAAAGCAAAATATGAGTACAGCCATCCCCATACAACTTTGTTTTTCTTTTTATTAAGTTAGAAAAAGCTGTCTATATACAGTCATGGAAAAAATTATTAGACCACCCTTGTTTTCTTCAATTTCTTGTTCATTCTAATATCTGGTACCACTAAACGTATAATACAATGAACACAACAAAAAATGCAGCTGGTCACATAATACTTTATGTCCTATTTGACATTCTTAAGCTTAATTGATTCCCAGGGTATATAAGAGGCCATTTCATGTCACAAGCAGCACTGCACATGCAAAGGCCTAGAGTGGTTTCCTGCTTACATTCAAGCCGTAGCACAACTCAGAAGTTGTCAGCTCTCACATAATGCCTAAAACAAAAGAATTATGTGAAGCCACAAAGGCAGCCATCTTGGCACTGCTGGAAATTGGCATGAGTGAGAGACAGGTAGCGAAAAAACTGAAGATCTCCAAGACAGACGTTCATTACAACAACAAAAAACAAGCTGAACATGGCACTACCAAATTGCTACCTGGCCGTGGCAGGAAACGCCTTTTCTACCCCACGAGATGACTGCGGCACTCATCCGCTCCTGTGTCAGGAATCGCTGCCAGACCTCCAGGGACCTTAAAATGAGTGGGCACTGTCGAGAAATGTGACTTGTTCAGCAAGGACAGTTCGAAACCGACTTGTTGAAGCTGGTTTGAAGTCACACAGAGCACGCAAGAAGCCCTTCATCAATGAAAGGCAGAGGAAGGCCCGGTTACTCTTTGCTCGAGACCACAAGGATTGGACTGTTGATGATTGGGCTAAGGTTCTTCAGTGATGACTCCAATTTTGAATTGATGCCCACTCCAGCCAACTTACTGGTTAGGAGGAAGCCTGGAGAAGCTTACAACCCAGACTGTCTTGCCCCTACTGTAAAACATGGGGTGGATCAGTCATGATCTGGGGTTGTTTCAGTCTGAGGAACAGGGCAAATGCAATTGTGTGAAGGCCGAATGAACCAGGTCATGTACAGGACTACCCTTGAAAACAGTCTTCTTCCATCAGCTGGAAAACTCTTTCCTGCCTCGAATGACTGGATTTTCCAACAAGACAATGCCCCTTGCCACACGGCAAGGTCAGTTAAAGCCTGGATGGAGAACCACGACATTCAAGCATGCCTTGGCCTGCTCAATCACCAGATCTTAATCCAATTGAAAACCTGTGGAAAATCATCAAACTCAAAATGGAGAACCACAAGCCCAAAAACAAAGAAAATTTGTTTGAATTTGTCCAACAGGAATGGGCTGCTGTGACAGCAGAACAATGTCAGAAGCTGGTGGAGAGCATGCCAAGACGCATGGCTGCAGTCATCAAAACAATGGTTATGCAATCAAGTATTAACTCTTGTGTGTATCATGTGTTTAAAGCAAACAGAAAAGAAAACATGGAATGCTTAAAAGTAGTGTTTTTGGCGGTACAATGCCATAGCTATTGATGTAAGAATTTAAGTAATTTTGGTTATTATCAAGAAAACCATGGAAAATGAATAGTTCTTAGTTCTTAAATTAAACTCTCATGAGCTATTTTTGTTGTTATCATTATAATTGTCCAAACAAATGTACCTTTAGTTGAGCCAGGCATTAAAATTAACAAGAAATTGAAGAAAACAAGGGTGGTCTAATAATTTTTTCCATGACTGTATATGTACCGTGGGTCTCCTCTCTGTGGAGGCTGACATAATGATCCGCCATGCTGTCTACTTGTGGGTTTTGGGACAAATAAAGCTCAATGGATTTTGAATATGGGTCTACAAAAGTTTACAAAATCTATAATCATCATCTTAACTGACCCATAATCTATCAAAATAATAGTAACAAATATGAATGAAAAAAAACTCACCTGGTAACTGTTGTAAATGATGCCCTGTTCACGATCCTTTTTGGTCTTCACCTGCTCTCATAGCTCAGTGATGTGATGTTTTAGGAACAGACGGGATCATTCCAAAAATCTGAACGCTAGATGTCGCTAAAATGCCAATTTCTACACACTGCACTTTTAATTCTACACACATAAAGTAAAATGAACAATAGGTGACATTTTCACACTGAAATGTCCCAATGAATAAGTAGATAACATAATCTTTGTTGTTTGAACAAATCACTAAAAATGATCATATCTTTGTTAAAAATGTTGATTACACTGGAAAAAAAAAGTCGTTAAAAAACGGTAATTTTCCAGTAGCTGGGGCACCAAAAAAATACAGTGAAATAACAGAAAGTTGCTTTCTCATAAAAATACAGTTTCTTTCCGTAATTAAAATAAAGTTTGTAGTTGTAATTTTAACAAGATTTTGCCTTAATTTAAGGTTCTTTAACGTTTAATTAGAAACATTTAACGTTAAAAACAATTAAATTACCCATAAAGATGGTAAATCCACATAGTAATACAAAGAATTATGCTTAAATTTACAGGAATGTGCTGCTAATAGTTGGTTTTAATTGTATGATTTTTTTCTTGTATTTTTTGGGGCATTTTGTGCCTTTTTTGATAGGAGAGAGACAGTGGATAGGTTTGTGAAAGGGGGTGAGAAAGTAGGGGAAGACACTCTGCAAACTGGTCACAGGCGGGATTTGAACCTGGACCGGCAGAAGTAAGTACATGGGGTGCCTGGTTGCTAACCACTCCACCAAACCAGCACCCCTTAAAGACATTATTTTATAGAAAAAGGTTTAGTTTTAGAGTTGCAAAGTTGAATTTTACAGTTTATTCCCTTAAATAACAGAAAATATTTGTAAAATTACAATACACTTGTTAACGTATTTTAACAATAAATATTCATATAATAAATAATATTTTTAATGGGGTTTCTTTATAAAAGAACAGAAATATTGTGTTTTTTCACAGTTACAGTAATTTCCCGTTATACTACATTTGACATGTAAAATCACAGTTTATTTTTGTGAATTAATTGGCATTTTAAAAATACAGAAAAAACTATAAAATCAACAGTAAAATACTGCTATATTACTTTTTTTTTTACAGTGTAACTTATTTCTAAGTTTGGCACTCGGTTATATGGATGTTGAGGGACATGTGAGACAGGAAAGGTGGGCCTCAGGGAAGGTGAACAGTTTTTTACTAAGAAGGCAAGAAGCCAAGAGTGCACCACAAGGATGATACGTTGTCTGTGATCTTGAATAAACACCAAAGAAACTGCATACTTGGCTTGAATATTGACATTTATGTGCCACAATGACCATTTTGAGGTTTTTTGTTGTTTGTCAGTTGACAAGCCAAAATGCCCCTTACATATACTGTGTGCCAATTTGTAGTCTTGCTCAGCCACTAATAAGCCTTGGGTTATATATTTGAGCAAACCTCACTAATGATTGATCATAGAGACCCAAAATAGGCATCAGAGGTCACAGAACCAAGGGAAAAGTTTGATTCCTTAAACAAACAAACAAACTTGGAAGTCACTTTCTTATACAGCCAATGTCACTTTCAACGAACCCCACCAGACTATAGAATTTCAATAAAACCTGAGCCAGCTCAAATTCCTGGTATGATGGAGGTATAATGACAGAGTGCATCCTCCTCTGCTCTCAGTGAACATAATATTTAGACTGCAGCGTGACTACCAGTCCACTGCGGCTTCTTTAGTCACTGCAGCACACACTAAAACACAAACACTTCAAGCTTGTGTGGTTTTACTGTTTACTCTTCAGTGTGAGCCTGATGGTGTGTATGTGTGTGCTTCTCTCTGACTGACAGTGGTGTAAATGGAGGGTGTGAGTGTTTCCAGCATGTAGGTGTCTCGCTGTAGACCTGATCAAAATGTGTGTGTTAGTGTGTAGGAGCATTTGAGTCGAGGTTAAGAAGGTCCCGCTCTCTTTCTCCTCCTGTCTGTTTTACAGCTAACTGGGCGCCTTCATCCGGGCTCAGAGGAGCGCTGGCCTCAACAGTTGTTTGCCTGAAATGTACACACACGTTGACACCACAGAATAAACACAGCAGGACTTGGGGGTTCAGATAAAGCAGGGGCGAAGGGTTTGAGGTCCTGGCATCATTTAGCAGGTAAAATGCATTACAAGCATGAAAACTGGCAACATGAGCTCAGTCTGTTGTTATTTATCAGTAGTTATGGTTTGTTGTAGTTTTTTCATAAGGTCATTAATAAAGTATTACTAAATGCATTAGAAAAAATAGACGAATAAATCTAACAACCAAAGTTAAATTTAAATAGAAGAAAATTGCACAACTGTTGTTATTCAAGGTCTAGCTCCCTCAAACGAGTTTTGCTATAGTTGCTTTTTGGGAGCAAAACATCTGTTGGCAACGTGAATTCTGATGAAAGCCGTATGAGGTATGGCTTTGAAATAATGAGCCGGATAAAACCACAGTCATGCTGAGTGCTGTATATTAAATAAAGGTTGTGTATTCAGGCACCAGTGCTATAAGTTTGCAATAAGTGATGTCTTTAGCTCACTGCTAGCTACTGATTGAGCTGCATGTGTTTAGCTTAGGCATCGGAAAATGATTAGCTTGCAATTAGTAAAACAATTTCTTGATTATTTTTGGTATAATTCAACAAAACAGCAACCGAGTATTTTCATACATTAAGTGAGGTGTATGGGCACCACTGTATGTCACGTGCATGTGTGTTTGAATGGTACCAAAACTTTTGTGAAGGCAGAGATAACGTTACAAAACTTATGAGTCCTGATGAAGAAAAAAACAAGAAAATTTGTGGAGACATTTTGGAACAAATGAAAGAAAACACATATTTTTAAAAGACGTAAGAATCCTTCTAAATCCTTTAGAAGTTTGTTGAAACAGTGGCACAGTTTTTTCATGTGTAAATTTTCATGTAAAAATTGTGAACTGTCTCTTTGTTGGTAGGGATCATGTCCGCTCTTATCTTAAACTGAGTTGTGGATCATTTCAAATGATTTGTTAAGTTTGTTGAATCTTTCCAGACATTTTTGGTGCACATAGGCAAACATGATGGTCATCGTTTTGACTTCTGCAAAACCTTTGCAGAGATTTTGCAGAAGACACTCACTCCACACACCACATGCAGTTTTCCCCAAACACCACAGTTAATGTACAAAAAGATTCTTCTGCTGTTTTGTTCAGTTTCACCAAAAATGTCACGTCAATGCATTCATCAACTTTCAAACTAATCACTGACAAATCATTTGTCTAACGTCTTACCAAAAGCACTAGATCTTCAGTCAGTAGCTAGCAGTGAATTAAGACATCACTTTTTGTAAACTTATAGTAGCTGTGTGCGAATATCCAACCTTTAATATATAAAACTCAGTGTGACTGTTAACCATGGGGGTTGTATCCTTATAAGCAGACCTGTTATTTGATTGTCGTACTTCGTATATCTTTGCTGGTGGGCAGAAACTTATTATCTCCAAAACTAAAGATTTGTAAGAAAATAAAAGAAATGTAATTTTTTAAGTAAATAAACACGTTTTCATTTTTTTTTAAATGTATGAAGCCGCCACACAGCTGTAAAGGTGACTGAAGGAAGTATTTCTGAAAAAAAAAAAAAAAAAAAAAAAGTTAAACTACAGTTGTTTTTGGTTGTCCTGTTGGACACTTCCTTATATTTGTGACGATTGGGGCCTCTAAAAGTAACGTCAACATGAATCTGGCAGTGGGACACTTACCCATGATGACCGTTGTTCCTATGCCAACATTATTAAGAAGGACAAAAGAGATTTGACACAAATCATTGTTTTGCAAAAAAAAAAAAAAAAAAAACGAACCAAAAAACAGGGTATTTTGTTCATTTTCTATGCCATTGCTTTTCTTTTGAGAAACAATTGTCAGTGCAATCCTACTTTACAAGTAAATCCATCTTTCTTGCCATTGACTTGTGGTTACTCAGCAATTGTGGAAATCAAAAACAAAAGAAAACTAAAAATTTGTTATAAAACACACAGTCAACCATGGAACACCTTATTCTGGCTGCAGATCTGGAGATTGTTTCTGCGAGGACAAATCAAATTCATCTGTTTTCTGTTCAGGACATCTTTGTCTATTGTCATTGCAACATAATACACAAAGTGGAACTGTTGTAATTTGATTTGGTGGGTTTATTTTCTTTTCCCAGGCCTTTTACAGTCACACAGTTTCCAAGCTTCAAGTACTTTTTTTTAAAAAATCTGCTTACTCGACCAGTGTTTGTTGATAAAACTCAGTGTGACACTGAATTGATAGATTAAACCCATTACCAAAGGCTTCACTGTATTTACTGATAGAAAATAAAGGATGGATGGAATACTGATCAATGGATCATAGTTGGATTAATAAAGGCATTGATGAATGTTTATATGGATGGTTAAAATGATGAAACCATGGATGGTTAAAGTAAGGCATTAATGGGTAAATAGATGGACCGATGAGCACAAATTGATGTGAATGTGGACGGATGGAAGGATAAATCAATGGATGGATCAAGGGTGGATGGATGGACGGATGAATGGAAGAGGATGATTTGGAGGAAAGGATACAAGGCTAGATTGCTGAATGATCAATGGGTAGATGGGGATGGCAAGATGAAGAGGAGAGAATGAATATGATGAAATGGTAGATAGGTGGATTGCTGGCTGGATGGATGGATAAATGATGGATGGATAGATAGATGGAAATATGAAGGAAGAGAATGACTTGGAAAAAGGGTAGATAGATGGATTGATGAATGATCAATGGAAGGGGGGTAGGATGACTGGCTGGGTGACAGGATGGATGGATGGTTTGAAAATGAATGGAAGGAGGATGAATTGCAACAAATGGTAGATGGATGGATGGATGGGTGAAAGGAAAAAGTGCTGGCCCGCAGAATGGATGGCAGGGCTATTGAAAGAGCATACATTTGAAAGAAGAGTAGGCGTATGGATGAATGGATAGATGAATGGATTGATGAATGATTGATTGCTGGATGGATGTAATGATGGATACCTGGATGAATGGGAGGAGGATGAATTACAAGAAGTGATAAGGAAGGATGGCTAGCTGGCCAGCTGGATGGATGGTGAATGAAAGAGCATAAACTTTAAAAAAGATCACATGGATGGACTGAGGAAGGGTAGGAAAGATGGATTAAAGGATGCATTTGGAAAAAAGATAGACTAATGCATTGATGGATTGATGGATGGAAGGTTTGGCTTGCTGTGTCTTTCTGTGGCTTCTATTTCATTTCCCTAATGACGACCAGTCCAGGTTGAACCCACCTCTTGCTCAAAGTCTGATAGGCTCTTGCCCCTTGAGACCCAAATGGGATAAGCAGCACACATGGTGGATAAAATGTCCTTTTTTATGGTTTAGTCCAATATCTCATTTCATGTAAACATCAGAGTCCAAAATAAAACTGAAAGTGTTCCAGTCAGCCTCTTCAAATCTGGTCGCCCACGCCTTGAGCTCTCCCTCCTGGCTCTGCTCAGTCTTCTCAGGCTGTGAGTGTCAAGACCTGCACTGAAGAGGATGAACCAAGAGCAACAAGAGGAGGAAGGCTTGTGTCTGCGTATGTGTGCGTTTTGGGAGAGTGTTTGCTTGTTTGTGTGTTTTTTTAACACAGAAAATGAACACAAATGAACCCTCCGTGGCTGGTGTCTGATTAAGAACTGAATCAGGCCCAGTTAGGGGATCCATGTTTTTATATCACAGGAGAAACTGGTCATGGCAGTGACTGTGTGTTGGCAGGGGGAGACGAGGGGGCCTGTGGTGGAGGACAGCAGGAGAGAGGAGGGGTACGAAGGGGAATAGGCGCTGAAACCCTGCCCAACATTTCAACATCTCCCCACCGCCTCTGCAGCTCTGCTTCGGGGCTTGTTAAATGAAACTGAAGAAGGTGGAGCTGGGGGTAAAAGAAGCAGAAAAGAGTGAGTGGGAGTGTGTGAGTGAGCGGTTGAGTGACTGTGAGATGAGAGCGACAGAGTGCAGGCGAGTGTTTAAGTGTTTGCAGAGAGTCGAAGTGCTGATTGCAACATCACTCTCCATTTCCTTCAGCGAGCAGAGAGGAGAGAAAACACTGAAAGCAGGAACAGAGGTTCATGTAAGAGTCATACAGAATGTATATATGGAAGTAACAGAATATTTGATTTTATTTATTGACATAAGGACCAAGCGTTTGGGTTATATAAATAAAATACCTCTCATATAATTCATCCATCATTATATACTTCTACCTACCCCTCTCAGGATTGTGGGGGTTGAGTCTAACCCAGCTGATGTTGGGACAGAGGCGGAGTACGACCTGAACTGGTCACCAGCTGTCACAGGTCGACATAAGCTGCGTTTCAATGGAGCTAATTTAAGGTCAAAAGGATTGTAATTTGAAAATAAAAAGATTGAAAATATAAAATTTGAAACTGAAATTCCAATGTTTGTTCTTGATTTAAGAAAAATAAAAACACTGAATCGCTTTAATAAATAGGTTTAAGATTTTCTTATGGTTTGAAAATACTTTTGATTCAGCTCTGCAATTTTCTAACAACACATTTTATATTCTTTTTTATCTCTGGGACAAATTTTAATATGCGATGGGTCATTTTTTTCAGTTTCAAGATTAAAATAGATTCAAATCTTATCTTTCTGGTTTCAGATTCCTTTTTTCACTTTCAGATCTTATGTTATATGTTTCAGTCCAGATCAGTTTTAAGCACGCAATTACTGACATTTCCACTGTTTGATAAAGTTACCCAAATAAATGGCCTTGTCCCACTTTTTGCAGCCCTTTGAAGGAGAACAGAGTGTACCAAACCAACTAAAGGATGAAGCTAAAAGTGCTACAGTCACAGCTTTATTTGTCACAAAAATTACCACACAGCAGCTGCTAAAGCAAAAATGTATATATCTCGCCATGTTCACATAAGATTGAATCTGTATGGCCCAAGCCTCTTTTTAAGCCCTCTGCTCAAAAATCACATGTCCATAAAGAGAAGATTATATCTCTACAACCACAAGGTTGCATAAATATGACTGAGTCAGAGTAAATGAAGATTTAACACAGCATAAATGAAAAAGTTAATTACTGCCTTATAAAAAATACACTTTATAGTGAATATCCCTTTGTAATGATGCATTTGCAGCTTTAAACCTCTTAAAAATGAATAATAAAATATGTGAACATTACCTCTGCCAAGATTTATTCTGATAAAGTGAAGCAGAGCAAAATTAGAGAGGTTTATTAAAGGCTGGTCAGTCAACACAGTTGAAAAAATCTTCTAAAAAGTCAGAAAAATATTTTTTTAATAAAAGAAAAATGGGAAAATGTAGTCTCTAAAATGCATATACAGCACTTCCTCCATGGAATAACCTCTTTGGATCATTGTACTGACATTTTTTTTTATTCAAAAGTGCCACCAAATAAGTAAAAAAAACTGTAATAATTGAGTCTGTAATTTCTCGAGGCCTCCTACAGTAAAGTATACAGGGCTTTATCTTTTTTGATTTGTTGATTTGGATGACTTACACCTTGATCTACTCATAAGAGCCAACATTACTTGAGTAGGAGTGCTCAAACTAAGACCAAATGCACCATTGGCCAACCAGAGGGCCAAACTGCGCTGTGCTGCTCTGCCTGGTTCGTGTTTACCCGTTGTTAAGAAACATGAATCAACAGACATATGAAAGACATTTTCCAGATAACTGTTCAGGCCAGAAAAATGTTGTGGATTGGCCCAGGGGCTACTTTTGACGACCCCTGGTCTACATATTAACATCAACTCAAGGGTGCCATGTTTCAATTACATGACAATGTTTATGTTTTCACATGTGCTATGAAAGCACAGAGTATCATAAACCTTAAAGAATATAAAGCTACCACTGTAAACACAAACATTATTTAAAAAAGCCTTTTTGATTTGACTTTGACATTCTCAGAGAAGCTGCTTTATCTGTTACCAAAATTTTGTCACTGTTAAATGTATAGAAGGTGGAAGAGCTGGTCACCTGTAACTTTTATGCATTTATCATATATCAGGCATTACAGTAAGCTCTTCTGTAGGCCTGCACCACATGGAAACAAGACAAAGTAAACTTGACAGTATAGTTTAGATGTGGGCTTTTTTTAATGTCAAACTTGCACAAAAATAGTCTTGAACCAAAAGGTTAGGCAAATGTTAATAATAAACACAAAGAGATGGGTGATAGATGGACAGAAAGGCAAGATAAACAGAGGATGAATGTTGGAAAATGTTCTGCATTCTGGACACAGAGGGGGTTATTTTCCTCTGTTGTAACAGCTGCAAACATGCAGAGAGAGAGTCATCACCACATATTAACATATCGCTGTGCTGTGGCCTTTACATAACAGAAATGTTAATTATCATGGCTGCACAATTTGCAATTGTGGTGTTTATTTAATCCCTCTTCCATGAACTTCCAGCCACGATGATTCTGGCTCTGTTGCTGAATGGACGGCATGTTAATTATTTAACACAGACTAAAAGCACAACTTACATTCAGGCCCAAATCAGCCCCCTAAACTGCAGCTCAAGCTTCTCTGTCCTGAGGGCTGAATAATATTTATTCTACTTTGTCCCAGCATTGACTGCAGCATGTTTTGCCAAATTTTGCTTAGAATCAAGTGGGACAAAGGTTTTGTTGCTGCAGTCAGAGGATGTGAATGTGAAGTTTAGCACTCTGCAGTGCTCCATTCTCTCTAAGTCAAAACACAGATCTTTGGACAGAAAGTACCTCTCTGGCCTTGGAAAGAAAAGGCTGTTTTGGCTCATTATGTTAGTTCGTATTTATCAGCTTTAAATCTCCTTCAGCTTCATGCATCGTCTAAATACAAGACTCGGTTCATCTCCTCTAATTAAAAACATTTGTGAGGAAGGAGGATGTGAAAAAAGGTCTCTGTTTTTATAATTTTACCTCAGCTCTTGGAAAATGAAAGGCTCTAAATACATTTCCCATAATTCTGCTGTTTCTACACCAGAAGATGGATTAGTGTGAGCTGGAGCTCAAGACTGGGTTTGATGGATTTTTAACAAGTGTGGATCAGGACTTTTTCCTTTTACTCATTATTTAGGAGACAGGATCTGTTTCAATGTGTCAATTTTAGTCTTAAGGTCAAGTCTGCCCGCAGAACTTGATATCTACAGCCAGAGGGACCACCTGGCTGTTTGAGGCATCAGCAAGTAGAGTTGGGAAATGATGCTTTATTCATGCTAATGTCATTATGAACTTCACATATCAATGGACAGCAGTGACCTGCTGCTGTGGATCTGCCTACCTCCAGCTCTTCATCATATATCTACAAACATTAGCAATCGCACATTACATTTATTTTCAACTTTTTACTATTAAACTCTTTAACTATTGATCTATAAATGCTGTAAGAACAATTAGCAGTATGCACCATTTTCCACCACCAGAGACATGAATTGATCTCTATCAAAAATGTTTAATTTCAGGTCCTTTGTCTTTGCCTGCCTCCCCATCTCTACTTCTCTCTTTGTCCTCTTTAAGGATGGGAATCTAAAACCAATTTCATTTGAGAATAATTAACAGCTCTGTCAAAGGATTAATAGCATGAGTCTTTCTGCTAATCAGTTATCAATTCCTTCCACTGACAGGATTCAGAAGCATCAGAATTGTGGCTCAGTTTTTTAAAAAAGGTGCCTTCTGCACAACCTTAAAGCTAGGGTCGGTAATTTTGGAAAACTAGCATGAATCCGAATGTAGCATCCGAATGTGGCTCCCACAAACTTAGCCCACCAACACTTGTAACCAAACCAGTCTGATTTACAGCTCAGCTCCGCTCCCTGAGTCTGACGTCTGCTCTTCCTCTTTCCTGTGCTCCATTAACACTCAGACACAACAGTTCTCACAGCTTTAACAAGGGTCAAGCACACTGAAAAATTTACAGCACCTTTTCACTCCACTCTTTAAGCTCTGGTTTTGTTTGGTTTACCCACATAATCCAGGTTTCATTTGATGCCAGACCACACACAGCTGGGATGCGGCTGTAACACTGAGTCTCTCAGGTGTCTGTGTTTGCAGATGATGTTTTATGATTCGCCTCAGTGGATCTGCAGGTGTCTGCAGGTCTGTGCTGTGTAAACTTTTCAAGCACAGATAATAATATGAGTGAAGGAGGAAGTCATAAAAGAAACTTTTGTTTGATTTGGCCAGTATTGGGTTGAATGCAATGATGATAAGGATTTTATTCATGATTGTAAACTTAAATCAACATTTTGTTACCAAGCTGGTCGTCAAAATCCATTTAACCCTTAAATATACACTCACCAGCCACTCTGTCAGGCACATCTTGTTAGTTCTGAACGGCATTGATTCAAGACTTTGGTCCACACTGACTTGATAGCATCAAAAAGTTGCTGCAGTTTTGTCAGCTGCACATCCATGACATCATTCTCTAGTTCCACCACATCCCAAGTTGCTCAACCTGATAGAGATCTGGTGACTGTGGAGGCCACTGAAGTACAGTGAACTCATAGTCATGTTCAAGAAACCAGTTTGAGATGATTTGAGCTTTGTGATGATGTTTTCCAGCTGAAACTTGCCATCAGAAGGTTATAAAATCATGGACATGGTTAGAAACAATACCTAAGTATTGGCCTTGTCAATATGCCCTCTGCAACATCAGGAGGATCGGACCCTACCAGAAAAAGATTTCAATTAATCTTTATTTCTATAGCGCCAATTCATAGCAAGTGTTATCTCAAGACTCAAGCATAAAACTCTTCATTTTATGGCTACATAGTATCTGCATAGATACATACTGTATATAAAATACACAAATGCAAATATATACAAATATATACATCCAACACTCAACATAAATCCATATAGCCAATCATGAATCCCTCCATTATGACGGCAAAAAATAACCTTCTGTGAAGCAGCAGGAAATCTTGAATGTGGATCCGTCTCATGATGAACAGCAAATCCTCACGATGCTGTGTGATTTATTAGCCTCTGAGATGCTACGTCCCGTTTTCAGGAGGCCCCTCATGTTTGTATGGTTGTAGTGATAATTTTATAGAAGTATAATCAATAACAGTCTTACTGAAAATAAGAATTTATGGAAGTGACAAAGTCACGGGTGCCCAGACCACAAGTGCATCCTTACACTTGTACTACGTGGCAGCAACTCCATGTCCAATTGGACATGAAGCAGTTTTATACCTTTACTAGAGCTGTTCCCTCCTGTCTAGATTCTTGTGCTGTATATATTTCAGACAGAAGTCCTTTTGGACAAATGTCATCATTGTAAGGTTGCCAAAAACATGCCTCCACACCATTACACCAACAGTCTAAGCCATTAATACAAGGTAGGACTGATTAATGTTTTCACATTGTTAATGCCAAATTCTTTCCCGACCATCTCACTGTTGCAGCACAGATTGAGACTCATTAGATGAAGCAACATTTTTCTGATCTTATATTGGAGGAATAAGGTCAGTCATAACGATATTAGTTAAATGAGTGCATTTAGTGAATTATGTGGCCATTAGATAAATCAGAAATATGTCAAACTTTTACCTTTAAAACTTTGTGTATTTGTTTACTTGTCTAATTAGCATGTTGATCATGACACAGTGATTCTGATGTCCTTCCTGAGCTTTGTTAAGCCCAGTGTTGATGTTTTGGGTCTGAACTGTGAACTTTGTTGTGTTTGAAAACAGCAACAGTATCTGGGAGGAAATTTGGGGATTTTGGAGCTGCATTTGGCCTAAAAAAAATCAGGGAGTGTATCTTTTATGAACTCCACTACTTTAAAATGAGAAACAAGAGGGGATGTTATGGTTGGCTGTATTTGAGGTAAAACCATTCAAATATAACACAGTAAAACAGACTTTGACAAATGCTTCTACCGATGTAATCATCATTTAAGCTCCATAAACAGCTGAACTGAGATGATTTAGAGAGTTGTTATGATTTATGTTGGTTTCCTGAAAAAACATCTATTGTGGGGTAATGCAAGAAGCTTGAACTCGGTGGAAGTTTTGTTTGGATCAGAATCTTGGTAGATTTGGATCACGGGAATTCTTGTTAATGCAGGATGACTTATTTGTTGGAATATTTTGATTGAGGGTTGAAAGTAGAGCTTCAGGTTGAGGAAAATAGGTTTTATATTTATTTATTCTGTAAAATGTGATAAACCATAAAAAAAACTTTAGTCCACTTCAGCAGCATATGTCATTATTTCACACTTATGGAGCTTATAATCAAATTAAATCTGCTCTTGGTAAATAAAGATTTTTTTCCTCTGGAGCCACAATGTTAAGCTCTAGTCCTAAGTGTGCTCTAAAGTTTTCTGGAATATTAAAAAGACTTGACCCTGATCTTACTGTGAACTCCTGCTGAACTGAGAAATCCTCGGGGAATCTCTTTAAGCACACTGGACCAGAAGCTGAACGTGGTCCAGTTACAGTAGGCCTCAGTTATTGGTATAAATTTCAGACTGAATGATAAATATGTCAGATTTCAGGATCCAGTCCATGAGGTGTGGGTAGATGTAAGTGTGGCACATTCTGGCACTGAGAGGACATTTATGCAAGAGTGTGTGTGTCAGTGTATTTGTATGAGAGACCTCCTGTTGGTCCATCCATTCCTCTCTCGAACACTAACTCTGACCAGATGTGACCGTTGGCCTTCACCGCTGTTCGTCTCATTCTTCCCTTCTCTGCCCATCTCTCTTCCCTTCTTTGGTAAAACTTTTGCTCTCATCACCGTTTCCTCACGTTAACCTTACCTGCCGGGTTCAATCACTTTCATATGGCTCATGACAGTTTTACTCAGACACACGCAGAACATTATACAAAGAGAAACGCAAACATGAAACAGTGTTAAAGATTTCACTTGCCACACTTGCTATAGTCAATGTTGGGCAAGTTCCTTCAAAAATGTAATGCATTATTTATTATTTGCTACTGTCATTTCAAAGTAATTTGTTACATTATAATATTAATGTATTTGAAATGTAAGGCATTACACTATTATCCCATTACTTTTAAGTTACTCTCGTCAAATAACAGGAAACATGGATTTGGCATTCTGAATGTGGCTCATAATGCTCAAAAAACTCATTACACATCCAGTGGAAGGTGATGTGGTAGGCTATCTGACTGAGTTCAGCTTCAGGCTGAAAACTGTAGAGTATGATAGCAACATCAATGGCTCATGGCACAATACAAGAAATGATCACAGCAAAAACAGACAAAAGGTAAAATTCTGGTAAATTGTGTTAGAGATACTGTAACTTTAGGCCTAGCGGAGGTCTTTTCTCCTCCGCTGATCTCACAGAGTGTTTGACGAATTTGAATTTAAACAAACAAAAAAACTCTTCATTTCAGGTTAATTAAGAATGCATCATAACTTGCATTACTGACATTCATATCAAGTAAAATATTACTATTATTTTTTTGTAATGCCTTACATTACTACGTTAGAGAAAAAAGGAATGCATTACAGTAATCAAATTACTTTTGTAATGCATTACTTCTAACGCTCGCTATAGTTTGCATTTAATTTCAACTATGTTTAAGGACTAGTGTAAAATGTAGAATGTAAATATGTAGATAGGTTAAATTGGACCATTTTATTTTGTCGGGATCACATTGATAACCTTGCACGCCAGATTGACCATTCAATAAATTCCACTCGTCCTTCTGGGAAAGATCCCACAGAAAGTGTTCGGGAGTAGGCAGAACTTTTCATTAATTTGCTTTTCATTTAGTAAGCAAATGTGGTCCAACTCTGATAAAACTGCTACCTAAGTTGTTAGCATCAATGCTAATTTGTTGCTAATTATTTTTAAAAGGGTTTCTGTAAACACAATATCATTTCAAGAAATGTGTCTGTCCACATGAAAACATTGAGAATGCTGTAGTTTATATGCCTGACCTGTAAGTGGTGCTGCCACACTGCCACAGACTCACACCAAAACAAGAGAAGAAAACATGGATGTTCACACAAATCGTGCGATTTAAACAAACAACAAGAAGCTGTGGACGTGTTTGGGTTAGTGTCCACTTGTCACTTGCGATGGTGGATGAGGAGCAGAACATTTTGCTGGAAAAATTAAAACAAGCTCTTCAGCTTTGTTTCTTTTGTTCTTTGGTTAGTGCATGCACTATAAAGGAGAGGTAGCTGTGAGATCTTTGTTTCTGAAAGTGTGTGTATTTGCTGTAAATTGGAAATGTAAAGACAGCATTTTGAATTTTTTACAGTCTTGGACCCAGTTTCAAAAGTGTGCCGTTTCAGGCTCCCAAAATGATCCTTAATGGACGAAGCTCCCATATGATGAAAAACTCTTGTGGATGCTCCTAAACTCATCTCCGTTTGGATGGTCCCTAAACTGTCACTCATTCTTAGCTCTTTCCAATGTGTCCTACATTATGCAGTGTGTACACATACCACAAGAGGAAGTACAGCATCAGGAAATCAGCTCATAATATGCAAATCATGTGGGAGGACTGGGCTGTGAAAAGATTGTGTCAGTGACCTAAGTAGAGAATTCTGGCTCCAGATTCTGATCGCAGCCTCAGATTGTGTGTTTTGTGTGTTTGTATATGAGGTGTGTGTTCGTGTGCGAGTGTTTACACTGGGCGTTCACGTGGTAACAGTCTTGTTGCCACGACTAATCCAGCTCATTTCCTCCTCACAAAGACTCATCATCTGTCATCTGGCAGGCTTGGCTTTATTGTGTGTGTCTTCTTTATACACATGTGGTCTGTTTGAGGGTGCATGTGTGTGTATACACTCCAAGTCCATCTCTTGCATATACAGTATACTTTTATGTCCACATAATAATAAATACGTGGGGTCAGAGCTGTAAAGAGGATGTTTGGCCCTACATTTTGTAGGAGTGTAGTGATCCAGCGATCTGGACCAATACATCGATTGGTTAAGCAGGGATCCAATCAAATTGATGGAAACTCAAAACATCGATCAACATGATTATATTTAAAATACGCCTTTATTTGAAATTCCGCCTGGATGTCCATTTCACAGTTTCTACCCAATCGCGCGTTGTTCTGAAGTTTCCAGGGTGCTCATTTCTCATGCATTCAGTGTATGAACCATGCATTTGAACCTTTTTGCTCTCGCACACGCCACACCTGTTATATCTTTTGCTTTGAAATGTGTTGTGGAGTGCCCACCAAGTAACAATGCTATATGTGTTTTGGAACAAACTCGTCGATGTTGAGTTAGTTAATGTAATAATTTTACTTTAAAGGAGACATATCATGCCGATGCATGATTTATTACTTACATATAATATAATAAATTTGAAAACAAGACCTTGCACCCCCTTAATTTTCAAAAAATTAGATATTGTATTTTTTCTGATATCCTAGAACGAGATTTGATGCCTCTGAAAATAGGTCATTGCAAGATGTCCGCGAGATTTCAAACGTCGTGACATCATGAGGTACCTTTCTTTTTATTGGAGTAATCTGATAAAACACTTCCTCCTCTGTGATGTCCGTTAGCCACAAAACCGTCACCGAGGAACACATCCGTCCAGCAGGGGTTTATAGCTCCCTGGCTCACAGTCACTCATTACCTGCTCTGGCCTGTAGGGGGACTCAATATGCACTCGCTGCTTTGAACCTGCCGGAAAATACAGTAGAAGAAGAAGGACAGGCTGGCTCAACCCCCGATAGAACTGACCAATCAGAGCACAAAGGGCTGTGACGTTGCAAGGTAACTTTAGGTCAGCCTCAGATCCGAGCATTTCAACGAGACCTTGTTAATGGCCTAAAATGAGGATTTTGAGAATGCAATTGAGGGGCAATGAAGGAACTAAATGACTTGTACTGAGGGCAGAAATGCTTTACAGGCAACCTAGTCTGGCATAGTGAAAAGGAGAAACAAGCATGATATGTCTCCTTTAAACATGCAAAATGTTTCAATTTAATTAAAATCAAAGTTGCACATTTTTAGTTTGACAGAGCACAGTCAAATGCTGGAGTTCAATAACTATAAAAAAATAAAATATCCATCAAACTTTATTTGTATAGTACTTTTCATACAGCACTTGTAATACAAAGTGCTTTAAATGGGACATAAGATAAAATAAATAACTGAGTGAAATAAAATGTAGAAAATTGCATAATTGCGTACAATGAAAATATAAGATCTCCCCAATTCACATTCAATGTAAGCACTCAGTTACTCAAACACACAAAGACATGAAATGGAAATTCTGACAGAGAACAAAATTGCTACAAATAAAATAATTATTCAATAATTTGTAGTATTGTTTTGTATCATTACTTGATATAATATACTAACATCACAGCATAAGATTAAGACCTGTTAGGTAATTGTGGGGGCAAAAAAAAGCACCTGACTACTAATTAGCCAAATTTTATCTTAAAGCATGATTAGATCATACAGATGGGTTTAATCCTCTCCAAACTATCATACCCAAAGGTCAGCACATTGTTTCACATTTACATTGTAAGTAATATAATTATCAAAACATCAAAGTTGCTTTGTATTTTTTCCTGGTTTAGGTGAAACATAGCTGATTGTGTTCAATGAGTACTAAATATCGTCTTAAAGGATAAGCTTAGTTCCTACAGCTTTCACAATGTTTATAGAATGAAGTAGAACAATATACTCACCCAGAAGGCTTTCCTGATCCAAACAGTGCTTCGGGAGATATTTAGATCCAAAATCGAGCGGCGGACATCCGTAGCACACAGGGCATGTATAGCGCCGCTCCTAAAACTGCATTAATCGTCCAAAAACTCATTTGTTTCACCAATATTTCATCATGGTCCGCTCGGGCTACTCCTCCATTACAGTCTGTGTCGCTCCAGACATGTCTTTGTGACTGTACTGACCTCTGAACTGAAGAAGAAGAACCTTTGCCTCCGCGCATGCGCAGTGCGGCTTATTGTTTCAGGGGAAGACCACCGGCTACACAACTACTTTCTTCTTCCAGTTTTGTGCAAAATGGACGAATATCTATTGGATGAAGATGTTGTGGAGGAGAACTTTGAATATGATGGGTGTCCTTACAGTTTCGAGCCAAGAGTTTACAGATGAGGAGCTCATCGACAAGGAGGACACAGAGGCAAAGAGAAGGACAGCTCTCCAGAGAGTACTGCGCATGCACGGAGGCAAACATTCTTCTTCTTTACTTCAGAGGTCAGCACAGTCACAAAGACATGTCTGGAGCAACACAGACTGTAATGGAGGAGTAGCCTGAGCGGACCATGATGAAATATTGAAGAAACTAATGAGTTTTTGGACGATTAATGCAGTTTTAGGAGCGGCGCTATACATACCCGTGTGCTACCATTATGCGGATGTCCACCGCTCGATTTTGGATCTAAATATCTCCCAAAGCGCTGTTTGGATCAGGAAAGCCTTCTGGGTGAATATATTGTTCCACTTCATTCTATAAACAATGTGAAAGCTGAAGAAACCGAACTTATCCTTTAAATTAACCGAAGGCCCCGGAATCCAATACAATCAAAATCAATATTGAATCCTGGCAGACTTTGTGATATTGGCAAATATCTTACTGTTGTCCAAAGATTCAATGCCATATCACATTGTCATAAAACTGGTGATTTACATCCCTAATATTTTGTATGTTTGCTGTCCATCCATTTAGATGAGTAGGTATCTCAAAACACCTTCACGATAGATTGTTTTCAAAATTTGACCACATGTCCTTCGAGTTCAAGGGTAGATTAGTTTGATATTTGAGTTCATGGGTGCAAGATCAAGGTTGTGTACCCTTGTGCTCATTACCTCCACAAAGGTGGTAATGATTTTTTGCCAGCTTGTGTTGGTTTGTTTTTCGGCCAAACTTTGCAAAAATATCTGGTTGATGTTTTTAATGGCCTAACTCAAAAATGATTCGATTTTGGTGGTGATCCAGTTATCTGCCTTCAGCGAACAATCATTTCTGCTCAATAACTGTCTAACTTATAATGATATCAACATGATTCTGAGTGCTACTTGATATCTTTAGCATTCTTTGAGGAATTACTGTTGAACTTTGTACGGATATTCTCTCTGACTACATAATGAATTGATTAAATATGAAAGATATAAAGTAAAGGACCATGTGACCCATAACTGCACTCCTACTCTCAGGTGATGTTTAACTTGTACATGCATCAAATCTCCAAACAGCAGGCTGTAAAATATGAAGTACAGTCTCTCATTATTACAGTCTGATGTTGAGCTGATGACATGAATGTGTCTACAAATGTCCTCTTGATGGTCTAGCTTTAACATGGTTGTCCCTGACTGCTCATTAAAGAGAATAAATGGAGCTCTGGTGACTTGTTGATCATTGAGCTCACAGTCTGACTTTGGGAAACCTCTGCTTCAGAATCAACAGGAGAGGGAGTGTGGGATGAATGATTCTTCTGCAGTTCTGCGTCTGACTCCCAGGAGTCAAAGTGTGTAGCCGTAAAAATGACCTTTAAGCTGTCCACAGTTTGTCAGTGCTGGGAAAGTTTCCACTTTCTCTCTACAAATATGAATAAATGAAGGCTAAATGCATCAAACTATCAAGGATCAGTTAGTGGTTTCACCCAAACTTAACCAACAGATCAGAGAGTCTTGGTTTGTTTTTTACGTCATGGTCACATCATAAAGTTTTCCAGCAGTGAAGTTTAAATGCTCAGCGGGGCTCAGTGGTCTCCTAAACAAGGAGCTAAAGACCTCTAATGACTTTAATGCACATTTGAATCTAGTTGAGGTCATGTTTGGTGGTTGTAAACATGAGACCACCCTTTCTCTCACTGCAGTTATGTTCCAGTCCTGATGCTCAACATTTCCCCCTTTTAGGTTTTATCATTTTCCATTCTTTTTCCATCATAGTGTGTTTTGTTGCCTCTTTGCCATGGCCGAGAACTGTGTTTTTGGGCTCTTTCTTTTCATTTCATGCCATTTTAAGCTCATTTCCTATAACTTCCTGTTATTACTGTGTATTAGCCTCTTATATAGAGAGATATGTGCACACAATCTGTCAGCTAACAGGTAATGAGAGGTGCAGGTATTAGCTGTACATAATGTTAATGCATGCCCTTGTTAAACAGAGGAATACGGTGAAAGCTGAGTGCTCCATGATGCTCATCTGTTTCTGCATCAAGGGAAGCATCACTAAAACCCCATCTCAGAAGTATTTGTCATTTAATCTGCTTTCAATCAGTCTACAATAGGCGTCTGAAGCCACTAGCTTATTATGTTTACAACAGCTGAGAGGGTGGCGGAGTGATTCAGCAGCTCGTGGCAGCACTATGGGGAGGAATACATGACATGAGTTGATTAGGTACTTATAAACTTTATATTTCCAAAAAGTTGATGCTCTTAAAACACTTTCTTGGTAGCGTACTCTTAAACTGTGGTGTTATTTTTTAATGGGAGTTATTTTAAATGGAGAAAATTCCCTTTGTTCTTGGTACAATACTTCCTGTTTTCTGTGTAACAGACTCTTACAGACTGTGGCTTACTGAGGGAGAGAAGATTACTTTTCACTTCATATAATGTACTTAGTGGCCATATGGAGCTCATACAACCCCACTTCAATAATACTGAACTATCCCTTTAAGCCTTTGCTGCTCCTAAACTTTATAGCAATCTCTCTCGCCATATAAGATCTACCCAATCTCCTACACACTGTGTGACATCCAGCTGCAGCCCTGGGACTGTCTCTTTGCTGCACAGTCCTCTTACTACACTGGCTGTATGAACTGGGAGAGTAGTGTCATTGTGGCAACTAATGGAGATCCAGAAATTAAGATAAGAGAAATAAGGCATCAGATGGCATCCAGATAGTGCAGATAGTGGCGCATTGACAGCTCTCTTGCTCAACTGGCTTCTTGCTGCATGCCACAATTGATGTTGAGTGTTCGGAATTCAGTGTGTGGATGTTAACACCAAAAAATAGATTAACACGTAGGTAAAGCAATATCATTCTTGTTTAGCCTTCTGGCATAATTTGTAAGGTTTTATAAGCGGCTGTAGGAATGGCATTACCATAGTTCCTTCTTCTGCACTTGATTTTTATTATTGTTGCAGTCAGCGGGGCTGTGCAATTCTTCACATGTTTCGAAAGAGCTCTTCTATCTTGGCCAGAAGTGTCACCATATGTTAGTGTGAAGTGTCCTCAAAGAGGGTAATATGCAGGCCAGATTATAATAGTTGACCAACCTCCTGCAGCACCAGCTATGTTCAAAACTTGTCAAAATTTGTCAGGGGCCCGTCTTTTGTCCCTTCTCCATTAGCCCTACTCGACTCTACTCGACACTACCCGACTCTACTCTACTCGCCTTGTGCTGCTTTTCCGTTAGCCCCAGCTGCCTGCCCAACGGGTTGCAGTGTCGCTGTAAACAGTTGAGCAGCACTGCGGTGACATTATTTAGAGCGTGACACAACAATCTGTGGCTTTTTGTCACAAACCGAGTGAAAAAGAAAAGCAGGAGAAGGCTGCAGGTGGCCAGAAGAAATACCCCTTGAGAAGCACAGGAGAGTTTTGGAAGCTATACAACAGAATGAAGCCGAGGACGAGAGCAATGGAGCTGCAAAGAAAAGACTTAGGAGGGTAAGCTAATGGTAGCTACCACTAGCATGCTAGATCGTCACGCTCATGACTCATCGATGACAACATTGTCTGACCAATCAGTAGCTGGCAGTCGGTGACGTCATCTTTTAGTATCGACTCAACACCGTTGGAACCAGAACGGAGTAGGTACTAAAACTAGCTTGTTTTAGGAGGTACCGGGCTAGTGGAAACACACTGCAAATTGAGTAGGGCCGAGTAGAGTAGGGCCAAGGCGTGCTAGCGGAAAAGGGCCATTTGTTGATAATGGGGCTGCAGTGGTGCAGCAGGTCAGTGCCTCCGCCTCGTAGCCAGAATGTTGCTGCTTCAACACCCCTGAGATGCCAGAGCCTTCTGTGTGGAGTTCACATGTTCTCCCTGTGCATGCTTAGATTGTGTCTGGGTGCTCTGGTTTCCTTCTATAGACCAAAAACATGTACATTAGGTCTATTAGTGATTCCAAATTACCCCGAGATATGAGTGTGTATGTATACTTGTCTGTGTTGCCGTGACAATGTTTTAATTTAACCTCATCGGCACCATTTGACCCGCATTTACGGAGCTCAGTGTTATTGAAATGGGACCCCTCTGACAGCTCTGCAATGATTCAGCAGGATGAGGCCGATGGTCTGCCGAGGGTCTCTGCGCCAACTGCTGAAAGACAACACCGGTGAGAAAGCAGCTCTGGCACAGTCGCAGTATCAGCAACGTGGACCACCCGCTTCCCCTTGCAAACCCCACTCTCAGACAAACAGGTATTTTTAGCAGCTTGGAGGAACACAACCTCAGTATTTGCTTGGTTGATTTGATTGCTCAATTCTGTTGACTGCTGATTTCTGAAGCTGGCCTCACTGCTCACAAGCTTGGTTTGAGAAGTGGAGGGGTGGCCTACAATAAAGAAATGGTGGTGAGGGGGGATTTTCATTAGCGCCAGGTCACGTGTAGTTGATGGCTGCTGCACTTGCATTAATGGTGCAGTTCAGCATGAACTGTAGGTGTTCGCAGTAGCCTACATCTCTGTCACTGGAATTTAATATTCTTGCCCTAGGTAGTTTTTTTGTAAATATTTTTTTTAAGTTTCCACCCACACACAACCAGATGTCTATGATTTACAACAGAAGTGATTAGAAGATAGTATCGAGTATATTCATATCCACCACCACACTCAGTCTGAAACACTCTCAGTTTCCAGTTTCTCCCTCTGCTTCTCCTTCTCCAACAAAAACACAGTGGGCCTTGACTCACTCCTTCCTGCCCTCTCCTCTCTCTTCATCTCCACCTTTCGGGACTTTCCCTCCTTTCTCAGTCCAAACACGGCCCTTCTTAGTGATAAATCTCCTCTCTGCATCTGGAAGCCTCTGTTCACCCACAAAACTTTCTCCACCTAATTTTCCCTCCTCTTGTCCTATATCCCTCATAGGCCATCTATTAAGGGAGGGCTGGAGCTGTAATCAATACTCACAGATGAATCAGTCTAACATGACCAAAGACATCACGGATGTTTGGTTCAAAACAATGTGAGTGCTAACATGTGAATTATGACCTTTTTTTGTCTTTTTCAACTTGTCTGTAAAGTTTTAAACAAGTTTGAACAGTTGTGTTTATAATTTTACACTCGTTTTATAGTCACTTGATGACAATTTTCATTTTTCCAAATCCAGCATGTGTTTGAAAGTTTAAAATTGATAGTTGGGAGTAAATGTTGCAGCTCAGTCTTTGGCAGAGAGGATGAATCTCATTCTTATGAACCAAACTTACTTCATTATCCTCTTTCCAGAAGTATTTTAAAATTATAAAATGTCTTTATAAACTGACTTTTGACCTAAAAACCTAACCACTACATTCTTGTGTCAGAGAGGACATTGGTGCAAAGTTTCAAAAAAATCCCTTCAAGTGCTCTTGGGATACCACATATTTTTTTGTTGGGTTGTATCAGGTACTCGCCAGCAATCAGTGATTTGGCTGAAAGGGCATTCAACGAGCTGAGACAATTGGAAATGTAAAAATAGGCCATGAAACTGTTGGGTCAAATGTACAACTGGGAAAAGCTTCAGAGCACTATATTTTACACAGACTTTGAATCAAGTAGATCTAGCGTCTGCATAAGGTAAATTTAAGGTATGGCCACTTTCTTCTCTGATCTTTTGATCTCCAAAATGCGGCCAGCGCATTCTTACACCAGAGTGGACATTTTTGCAAAGTTGAAAAAAAATATATTTTGAGCCTTCTTGAATCCTTAAAGCAGTCTTTGAGGCTTCCCACTTACAAGCAAGGGATGATCATGATACCCACTGACCATAAACTTTTCATCTGTCTTCTCTACAACACAATAAGTCCATTATATTGTCAAAGTAGATGTTTGTGTTAAACTTGAATCAAATTTTTGACTTTAAAATTGATCCACTGGAAAGGTTTTGAGATCACTTTCACTTAAGGTACTTATAAGACTGGGGTTGTGACACATAGATCCAGAATTCTTTCTGACTTTTAGTTTAATGGAAATCCGATATGTCTGTAATCTGAGGATGGATTGTCAAAGGTCAGAACTTATGGCGCAACTTCACCAACTTCCAAGGTGCTTGGAGAGCAAAAAAAGGCCTAAAGAGATCAAAAAAGCTCCAGCCACACTTGTAGTTCAGGAAACAACTTTATTAGACCTAGGATGAGGATGGGTTACCTCAGGTACTTTTGAACAGTTAGTGAAGTGGCTGAAAGGGCTCCCATCAGTGCTGGTGCAGAAACTTCCTGTAAGGTATGCTGCTGTTGGAAAGTAGTTATTTTGCATAAATCTGTGATTTTAATGCAGAAATGAGTCAAGTGCTTTGTCTTTCCTCTTGGAAGTCTCAATGTTTGGTATTATTTTTATGATGCAGCTAATGGCTTCCTGCTCATCTGCATGTGTGCATCCACTTGAAAAGTTCTAAGCTGAACAGTTTTCAGCCCACAGGGGTGTTCAAGTCACCAGGCTTTTGGGAAAGATCAGCCTCTTTCCAGTGGTTTACAGCCCAGTATGCTTAGTCAGTCCCACTGTAGCCAGTGGTCAGTGAGAGATGCTTAACCTGTCTGCCTCAGTAATCATCAGTGTTTCCTCTGTGGACTGTAAAACAACAATAAGGGGCTCAAAGTCATCCTGAGGTCTGCAGGAAGGTAAATAAATGCAGGATCCATCATAGTTAATGAGGATGCTTTGAAACCAAACACCTTCACAAGCTTACCGACAGTGTCCTTCGGGAATCCTGGACTTCCCAGATTTAATGCGAACATGCTTTCTTTAAAGGGAATAGAGCAAAATCTAAATTATATTCTGATTCAAATTATATTATATATTATATAAAAATAACACCTGATGTTCATAGCAATGATTAAATAATGTAGTTGGTAGTTATCTTTTACTAGCTCCTTTTTTGGCACACTTATCATATAATTGCATTTTTTTTCTTGTTATGTTCGACCATAAGCCAAGAGTGTGTCGTAAAAGCAACAACTATAGTTTGTTTACATTAAGTGAATGTAGTGCATACAGAGCAGCGTGTGCACTCATTAGTCAGAGTCTCTCCCTTTCTTACAATACATTTTTGAAAAAAGCTGTGGAAATTTTACTCTGATGCATGCTTACACTTCACATTTCTGTCTCATCACACACATGAGCTCTCAGTTCACATAAAGACCTTCCCTTCATCAGCATTTGAATGGTTAAAGTTCTTTAATGATGTCTTCCTTACAGGAGCAGAGTCTCACACATAGATGAGATTAATAACATACACATAGATTAGCTGAGCGGCGCACAGATGTCCTTGTCCTTGGTCCATGCGCAGTTCCAACTAAGATATCAGCTGTTTGTGTCTAATCATTTAGAGTCTGCACTGGGACTGTGTCCTTGGATTTACACATACATACACGTACCTCTACATGCACACACTCCCACATTCACAAACACACACACACATACCAAACACACATATCCTTGAAGTGCTATACTTTAAATGTGAGCGCTTATTCCACTGTCTTTAGACTTTCTCTGCAGATGTAGTTTTCTTTCTTTTATCTCAGACATGCAGATTTTTCACGTACCATGACATGTTTCGGTGGAACCATATATGCTCTCACACACCTGGAGCAGCATCCTGCAGAGGCGAACAGACGGCGGGAGGCGTGACCCTCCTGTCAGAAAGTTTGAAAGGAGGGCCACATCTCCGTAACACCAGCTGATTTAACGCATCACACCTATCATCTGGTGACACTTCTGAGGAAGGCGGAAGTTTCAGCTGAAACATGTCAAGGTATCTGCATGTCTGAGATAAAAGAAAGAAAACATTTATGTAATTAGAAGACATGATGAACATCATTCAACCTTCTCTGCAGATGATGGACTGCCCATCTCTGTTCCTTTGATTGTTTCCAGACTTGCAAGCCTGTATTTTGTTATTGCAATGAGCTGATGTTCATGCCACAGAGTCTCTGTCTTTGGAGTTTGCATTCATAGGTTTTGCTCAGATTCTCTGGTTTCCTCCTCCAGACCAAAAACATGCCTGTCTCTAAATCTCCCTAAGGTGTGAATGTATGTATATATATTTGTCAGTCTCTCTACATCGGCCCTGTGATTGGCTGGAAACCAGCTCAAGGTGAACCCCATCTCTTGCCAATATGAGCATGAATGGACTCTTTCCGTCTGTAGTCCTGACATGGTATAGAGGGTGAATGGATTTAAATGCTAGGAGGCAAAATTTTTGAATAGTAAAGTCAACACATATCATGCTGATCTTACTTGGTTTGGAAAGTTTCCCATAAAAACATTTTAGCTTCTAAACAAAACCAGTACATAATGTAATGTCAATACTTAAAATGCTTTCATTTAACCTTTAGCCTTTTCAAAAACTCTGTGACTATTGATCAGTTGGACTGCCATTAAAATCACCTACCAAGGTAAACTAAAAGTTACATTAACATGTGAGGTTCAATGCACTGGTTTGATAACTAAATCAAAATTTCTTCCATTCTCACTACTTGCTGGATGTTTTAAAGTCCTTATCTTGTCTTAACCCATACTAATCATGGTGGCCAATCACAAGCTTCCTATATCCCTTTTTCAGTAAATTAAAAACAAAACAAAACATAACAACTGACAGAAAAAAACGGAACTGCCCTGGTACAAATTCACTTCTTTTTTTTTTTTACTTTGATTTGGTTAAAAGTGTATAAAACCCATTTACTAACATGGAAGTTAACCAATAGCCTGTTTTATAGGAAAAAATGTAAATCAAGAAAATGGGGATAGAAGGTTAATGCCTGATTTTAAAGACTTTTGTTCAAAATGCCCTATTTATTACATACAGAGTACCCCTTATCCACCTGTATTCTCACCCTGTCTGAGACCCCAACCTCCTATAGACTCCTCCCCCTCTGTGGGCCAGGTCTGCTTTGATTTTTTTGACATGTCATTGCTGTGGTCATTGATCATTTTGGTGCCGCTCTGTGCCATGTTGTCAACGACCCTGCTGTAAATAATGGGAGAAGCTGAAGTCAAGATGTTCTGTATGTGCACAGAAGTTATCTATTAAATGAATGAGACATGTAAAACACATTAAAATTAAAAAAGCATTATACAATATGTGTTTGCTGCTAAACCATGTGCTGTGTCTTTCACACTGATGTCATCCAAAAGTTTTACTTGTTTATCATTTGGCTCCACTGCATCATTTCCTCTATGGCATCTTCTTTCTATTATTTTGGCCTGTGTTCTGGTGTCACACATTCAAACCCCAGTATCAATATTATCATTCATAATTCTGAGGTGAAGAGGTGATGAGATGGAGCCAGTTAGCATTCGACTTAGAGAAAAATGTGTGAAACCACAGCTTAGTGTCAGTATGAGGGGGCTTACGAGTGTTTGTGTTTGTTTACACAGTGTGTGTGCGTGTGTGTGTTCGGAGGGAAAGGGTTATTGGGGGTAAAGGGGGACGCTCGTCCTTCCTCTCTCTTCCTCTCTGAGTGACGTCAGTCTGGCCCTGTCCAAGATAGATCGTGGGAAGATACTCCTGCCTAAAATGTAAACAAAAATATTTAAATAAATCAAATTTAAACACAGCATGAAAAATAGCTCCATTCACTCCTCAAGTCTATTTTTAGACAAGGCTAGGAAGGGGGCTTCCTCACTCACTCACTTACTTGCTGTGCAGGCTTTTCTTTATCATTTACAAGGGATGATTTTTGATTTCCTTTAACTCCATTACTGCAGTCAAAACATTAATACACATCAAACATGACTTACAGTCAAAGTATAGTATACCTACTACTTTTTTTAGCATAATGCATTAGTGTTGACAAGAATATGAGTAAACACTCTCGAAAGGAACAAACTGTTGTTTCAAAAAAACTCATAGGTTTGATCAACTAAATATGGGGGCATCAAATGATCTGGTATATTTTCAACAACAAAGTTGTATCCACACTATTTTATCCCATGTCACATTTTTTCTGTTTTGATTTTTATTATTATTTCTTCCGAGGATGTTATGTTTTTGCCAAGATTTGTTAATGTCTTTGTTTGTTAACAGAAAAAAAAATACCAAAGTTATCAGTGGATCTGGATGACATTTTGTGTTGGTCATGGTACAAGGGAGTACAAGTTGTTTACTTTGAATTTATTTATTTAATTATTTTAATTTATTTTGCCATTGCCCTCAAGAACAAGCACAGAACAGTGTAAAAAGCATGTAATTTAACTCAGTTTTTTTCATTGAAGCATCCAGAGCATAAGAAACAATTACAAAAGTCAAATCAGAAACCTCATTTATAATTAAAGTATACAGTTAAAACAGACAGTATCAGACTTCTATATGTTTGACAAGACTGCTTAGTCTCATTACATCAAATAATTTCTGTCTTTAAGCAATTTATTTTCTCATTTCCCACAGGACTTCTTCACTCTTTTCTTTATGGCATGTTTAAAACGCACTGGAAAGCCTGTTTTATAATCTGTGAGCATAATAAACTGGAAGATTTGGTTGTAAGTATAGAAATATTAGAAATGTAGTTCTGCGTCCTGAGAAAATGTTCAATCTTGTGTGTGTTTCTGGAAGTATTACACGTGCAGGAGTGCATGGGAAACTAGGAGCACTGCAAAAACGCCACACCACCCCTGAATTCTCTAGCGCTTTGTGAACTTCAATCTGAATTTGTCATCAAATTGTTTGATAATGGTGCTAATGGGAATCCCATGTGAGTGAAACAAGCTCACTAGAGTATACGTTTTGATAGAAATGTGTACTGATATCTCTAATGTATCCTCAAAGTAGCAGAAACACTCCACACCACAGACTTTAGACCTTAGATTCGGTTGAAGGAGGGTTAAATCGCAGTCAATTTCTGTACCCTCAAATTATGAACATGCTATCTTTGTACTTGACCATTACTTGTTTTCTTATAAAGACACATCTGGGCACAATGAGAGTGCATACAAAAGGACGTGTCAGACAGGAATTAGGGATAGGGCCCCAAATCTAGATTTAAATTTTAAAGACAACCTCCTGTCGAAGACCTTAGCTGTGTCTCATTTATGCAGTGGCTTTCAACCAATCAATCTGAATACCAGAGAGGTGGCTGAGAGGAAAAGGAACACACTATTTCCAGACAAATGGTTTTGTATTTTTGTGTGAATGTGCAGTGGGGAAAGCGGGGGCGTCTCTGCTCAAATGGAGAGGGACTACTTTCAAGGGGAGTTCACTTAATTTACGAGAGAGGGGGAAAAGGCCAGAAGTGACGGGATAAAGAGAGAGGGCTGAGGCAGGGATGTGGGGGAGAGAACTGGCTCTGTGGGTCCAAGTGTAAACATAGAGCAGCATATGAACGTGTGCGAGGGCGCCAAGGTGAAATTAGACTGATATGGATGATGGAGAGAAAGAAGGAAAAATAAAAAGTCTGAGAAGTTTGTTTTTCAAGCAGGCCTTGTCCTCATTTTCTCTCAGTCTACTCCCTCTTCTTTCTCTGCACACAAAGACACACACACACACACACACACACACACACAGACACACACACACACCGGGGAGCGGGAAAATGATAACACAGTTGTGAAAGTTAACACAAACCGGCTCTGTATTCATTTTCCCTTCTGTGGAACACACACATTTCATGCCACACGCCTCCTCTCAGTGGGCCACACACAACCACACGCCGGGCCCACATGTGCTGAAAGAGTCCAAGCACACAAACACACACTTTGAAAAATGAAACGATCACAAATACCTAGACCACAAGAGTCGGCACCTAAGTACACACACGGTCCGCCAAGCTCAACACACAGGACCAGCCTCACACACACACCTCCCCACACACTGCACACTCATGTGTTCACTCTCAGAGGCCCAGGACGGAGGATGAGGGGATTTCCAGCTTGATGCTCCACAGCTGCGGGACGGCACCCAGCGCGCCGCCAACCTGACGCAGAGTGATGACCTCATCAGAAGGGAGTGACTGAGAAAACAAATGCACACGATCAGACACAGAACTTTTACAGCATGTTTGAATTGATAAAAGAAGAGATACTGTGGTAGAGGACTGCTGTATGTCAAGTATTAATTAATGATGACCACTGATTTAAAGCAATCATTATGGTTAATCGAGTGATTAAATAGCTTGTGTAATAGATAGCTTATCAAGTGATTAGATGATTCATTAATATATTAGATAGCATACAGGCCTCATACACCAGCATTTAAAGCTTTGTAAGATTTCACACAAAAATCACAATAATCATACAAAATGTATTTAATGTAACGCTAAAGGTGTGTTCACACCAAATGCGACCTGAGCGACTTGGTCAACCACTCTCTACATAGAGTTAATTTACAGCTGCGACCTGCAGGGACCAGATCTCCCGCAATGTGAAGGATGCGATCTGGGAGACTTGGTCACGTCTTCAGAGACATGCCCTTGGCTCTGCAGACAGGTACTCTTGGGGTCGTTTTGGATGTGTGTCCAGGCTGTGGCACTTGGTCGCAGTGCTCCGTCGCCGAAGTTGAAAATTTGAGCTGTGCCATGACAGCCAGTCAGCATTGTGTGTGTGATGACACTAGTGACAGTTTTTATAACAGTTCACAGAGTGATAATCCATGTTCCTTTGGGAACATTAGTTAGAGAGGACATTAGTTTTGTCTAGACGGAATCGCAGAGATCTAACAGAAGATGCTGCTGCAGGGCCATCAGCTGCAGTGCTTTGTGGTTGGTAAGTGAATGTAAAGCACACACAGGTGGAATAATGTCAGCTTATACATCTTTTTATATGTTATGATATGATTGTAGTGAAACTTGAGCAGGCATGACGTGACTGAGCAACAAAATGAGCCAAGTAAAGGCGGCGCTGCTTGGGTGGGGGACACGATCTTGGTCATCCAAGTTACATTGTGAATCCACTTTAAGAGCTTTTATCCTGATGATTTATTATGTTTTGCTTTACAAGAATGTAAATTTTCATATAAACACAGAGATAATAGTGTCATATGGAGCTTTAAAGCCTGAGTTGAATGGAGGAGAGTAAAGGAGTTAGAAAGGCCAGCTATTGAACAACGGAAATCCCCTGGAAAATACCCAACTTACCGATGAAAAGTAACTGGCAGTACTGACCATATTTGTGACTAATGAAGAAAAGTCATTTAGCTACATGTATGCATAACTATAGAAGAAAACTTGGATAGAAACATAAACCATTAGAATAGAAAAGTAATGTGACCAAAAAATTACACAAGCAAGGTTAGCAAAGAGCTAATTACCAATTAAAACGAGGGGATGGAACTTCCAAGGTAGGAGAAAAGACTCAGCCCTCAGAGAATATAAGGTGAATCATTCAGATGAGCACCTCAGTTGCTAACAGTCAAGAATTCATTGTTTGTTATGTATTCACTCTGCTAAATCTTAATAAACTGACTCTGCCTGCCTTCTGTGCTGCAAAGAAGCACAGTTTTACCTCAATAGCAAATCTCTGCCACCATTTCGAAGCTGATTTGAACCAACTCATCTTCTCTGTGATACTTGTTCAGACACATCACTTTGACACGGTAGATCGCCAGGCCCTGTGGAGCATCCTCCTGAGGTGTGACTGCCCGGAGAAATATGTCAGAATAGTGAGATTGCTACATGACGGAATGACTGCCACAGTGCTCAATAACAGTGGCTCGTTGTCTGAGCCCTTCACTGTAGAGACAGGGGTCAAACAGGGATGCATCATTGCACCCACCCTGTTCTCCATCTACATTGCTGCCATACTCCATCTCATTGGCAAAGAGCTGCCGCAAGGAATCCCAATCCAGTACAGAACTGATGGCAGGCTCTTCAACCTCAACAGGTTCAAAGCCAAAACTAAGGTCAGAAACACCACCATCATGGAGCTCCAGTATGCGGATGATAATGCCATCGCAGCACACTCTGCAGAAGACCACCAGGACATCCTGAACGCCTTTGCTAAGGCATACAGAGCCCTGGGTCTGGCCTTGAACATCAAGAAGACCCAGGTGCTGCATCAACCCCCTCCCAACCAGCCATCTACGCTGCCCATCATAAATGTGGACAACACCACACTTGAAAATGTTGACCACTTCCCCTACCTTGGCAGCCTTCTCTCCTCCAAAGCAGACATAGACTCTGAGGTAAACCATCGCCTGAGCTGTGCCAGTGGAGCGTATGCCAGACTCCGGAAAAGAGTCTTTGTAGACCGAGACCTTCGAGTTGACACCAGGCTCCTGGTCTACAAGGCTGTGGTCCTCCCCACCTTGCTATATGGGGCAGAATCCTGGACAACATACAGCAGGCACCTGAGAGCTCTAGAACGACACCACCAGAGAACCTTGAGAAAAATACTCAGGATCAAATGGGAGGACAGGTGCACAAACATCAGCGTTCTGGAGGAAGCCAAAATACCCAGCACACCACCTTAATAATGCAGCACCAACTCCGATGGACAGGCCATCTCATCTGCATGTCGCCGCATACCCGTCTCCCTAAACAGATGCTCTACTCCCAATTGGAGAGAGGTTCGCAAGCTCCAGGTGGGCAAAATAAACGTTTCAAGGACAACATCAAAACCAACCTGAAGAAATTCCTGATAACATCCCAGGACTGGGAGCACACCGCCTTGAACAGGCACTGCTGGAGGGTAGCAGTGCAAGAAGGTGCAGCACATCACGAAAAGGAGCTTCGCCATGTCGCAGAAACTAAGCGACATCTCCGTAAGGAAAGACAGATACAGACTCCAGCACAACCACAACCCAGCACTACTTTCCCCTGCCCACACTGCACAAAAATGTGGATCCAGGATCGGCTTGTACACCCACCTGAGGACCCACAAGTAGTTGACCCCAAGGAAAGGACACTCATACTCGCCCCGAGTGACCGCCGATGATGATGTCATATACAGGAGAACTGATGTCACATCTTCTATATTAAATTACTTGAACTTTGAAAGATTAGCAAGAGTTTTTCTTAATAAAAATTTAAGGAATACAATTTTAAATCACTCTATAGTTTAATAGAAAACCATTGGTGAGGATAAATAATGTTTTAAGTTCTAGGAGGCCTCATATCAGTGCAAACTCCAAAATGCCACTTGCGGCTATAACATATCACAAATAGAAGAACTCTGACAGCACAAATCATTGCCATGGGATTTCCACCATTTTCAGCAACGTATTGTCAAAAATGTTAAAAATTGCCTTCATTCTCAGATCCACATCTAGATTTGGGTCAATACCAAAATCCCTCCCTTGTGTCATGACTAACATTCTCCTTAATATATAATCAAAATTAATAAAGAACTAAGTGATTTATTAGCTAAAATGTGTAAATCTGCCCTAACTCTCAATTTTAACAAATCCTTAAAAACAATTCTGGATCTGCTACCAGATTTCGATGATAACCACAATCTTATCAGTTCTCTTCCTTGCACCGTGAAAAACATTTACTGAAAATATAATCAAAATCTGCTCTGAACTGAGATATTCTGTTCATAAACTGGCGATGTATAGCAAGTGGTGTGTGTGCCTTTCATCAAGAAGGTTGAAGCCCCATGTACCTGTGTATTCTGGGGCAGGTGATGTTCCATTGGAACCAGTCTCCCAGTCCTTATCTCCGTTTTGATTGGCCAGTCTACTTGGCGTTGAAGGTGAATCAGAATGGCTGTGGGACAAATAAAAACAAATGTTGAATGAGTGCTTCACCTTTTCACTGTTTCACTTGAGTTCAAACACTTTTTGCTGTCATCAATACAAACAACAACACCAAGTGTGTTGGGAGTCTTTTAGTTGTACTTTCACAAAACTTCTTCTATCCAGTATCACCTGGGATAGCCTCCAGCCCCCTGTGACCTCAGAGGGGATTAGTGGTATAAATAATGGATGTTCATAAAGTTACAAACAAGCAGATAAACTCCACCACAACATAACATCTTTTGCAGAGGTAATAACATAAAAACATGTAAGTACATAAAAAGATTACTTGATATCTAATTTGATAGATTGAAAACTATCTCTCTTCTCAATTTGAAACTACAGAGAGATTTAAGTTCAGATGAAACATCTTAATTAATGTAGATTTTCACCTTTGGACCAGCTTCTTCACCATGACTCCCTCCCTCTGCTAACAACAGCTGGGAGGTCAGGGCCATTGCACCTGCGGGGTCAGGGGCCTTCAGACTATTTTTTGGTGATTTTCAAAAAAGGATCAAAAGGTCAGGGGGTTGTATTTCTGTTGCCATGTAAACTCTCAGAAAACAAACACGGGAAGAATAACAAGGTTGATAGCTGAGCTGTTCTGCTGAAAAAATGCTTTAAATAATATTAATCTGTCAAACCTTTCAGCTACATACTCCCAAACCATCGTCTAATCTCTTCTGCTGCCAAAACAAAAGAGCCCCTGAAGTGAGCCTGGTCTTTGGACAACAACACGTGACAGGCCCTAAAATAGGACGATTCTGGAGAAACAGCTGAGGTTTAAATAACTTAATGATGATGGTGACTCTGCTATTTGTGTCTGAACAGTTTTGTTTTGATTTGTTGATGTTTCCGCAGCAGAAAAGAATGAGTCTACGTTCAGACAGCAGAGAGGAGGCCCCTGACCGTAAGTGTTAACATGTATGAGACAACAGAGCCAAAAGAAAAGCCCACCATGTACAAGTAGAATTCACACAGACTTAAAGGTGTAGTCAGCGATGTGGGAGAAAATGAGTGGAGAGGTTGTTTATAAACAAATTTAGACCCGCCTCTCCCTTCATACCTCACCCCTGGCTCCACCTCTGAAAGCTGATGGACGTGCATCGTCATGGAAACGGCTGTAGAAACTGCATAGCTGACCAACCTAGCTAAGGAAACCCCGACTCGTCAGACAACTCGACTGCCATCATTGGTAACATCACAACAACAGTACATTTTGGCAGATTAGACAATAAGATGAATGTCCAACCGGCTGTTACTGTTATGTGAAGCACCACAAAGCTAATGTTGCTTACCTATCCAGCAGACAGACGGCGACACCCGCGTCCGCTTTCAGGTCTTTCAATTGGCGAAGTTCCCTCCACCATTGGAAAGCAACACCAATGTTGAACCGGGTCTTTGCTCTTTCATCGTCATAGCCGTTCTTTTTCACTTTCTGCTCCTCTGACCATTTTCTTTTGGGCTGTTTTTCAGCCATCGCTACTGCACATATTGTTTTTCTCTCATACTAACTGTGCATGCTACGCAACCTACGACTCCCCCTCCCCCCTCTATCTGATCTGCGCATGAGTGTGATTGCCCCCTGGATGTGGGGGGGTGGGCTGTACCCTGTTTTGGTGACTCGGCCCGAGCCACAGTATTTACCTGCTGAAATTCAGAGCCAAGGCTGTGTATTGAAACCGGACTTTCATTTCAACATGCTGTCAGTGGTGACATCTTGTGGATGGAGAGGAGAAATACGGTGATTTTGGCAAATAGTGCATTAGATTAGAAGATTAGAAGATCGCTGACTACACCTTTAATGACAACTTTCAAAAGACATTGGCCCAACATCTTACGATCCATCTGCAACTCGATTTTGTAGGAAAAAAATGCCTTCATTGGTCAAAAGTCAACTAAATGGAGATATTTTCGTTAATTGTTCACAGTCAGCCAAATGAAACAATTACTTAAGGTGTAACTCCATGTGCATCTTTAGCATATCAACAAATCAACCGCCCACTCGTCTGCTGCTCTTGCTGCTTCGTCATCCTCTTTAATAAACTGTGGTACAAACACATAGCTCTGTTTTCAGTTCTTTTAAGCCAAAATATTCATCAAGGGTTCAAGTCTGAAACTCATTCTGAGACCAATAGGACCAAAACTAATCAACTAAGCTAAGCACGCTACACAGTGCTGCACAACTATTTCACGTCATGTTTAATTATGATTTTGAGGTCTAGTCGGAATCATTCTGGTGCATTGATTAACTCTGTATCTTCAAGTCCTGTTTAAAAAATTGTATATTCAGTCAGATTGTTATGATTTTGGTCAGATAAATTAACATTTTATTAACTGTTCATTGTTCACTGTCCATTTACCATCTGCCTGCCTGCTTGCTTCCCAGACGTGTTTGTAGTCCTTGTTGGCAGTTTGTTTGCAATCATCATTTTAAACACACAGCAGCTGTTTAAGATTCAAAAGGAGGAAACATCAAATGCATTTGATTGTTTTCCATTAAGCACTGGAGGGATATGCCAACATTTTTTTGTTTTCGTGTCATGCCTCACTCCTGAGTACATGACGAGCAGATAGACATTATTCTTTTAACTGTGAGTGCAGAAACACGGAAGAGATGGGCAGAGCGCACCCACCGCTAATTAGTTTAGCTAAAAAACTGGGAGTCAACGTTAGCCTGCCTCTGGCTACAGTTATCAGTAAAAACTCTTTAGTGACTTTAAGCGATCATGTGAGCTTGTTGTAACGTTTTTTCTACTGACCACAAGTTTGCTGTTATGGTGGTGCATGTGCCCTGCTGTTGAGTTTTGTATGTATTTCTTTAGAAATTTTCATGAAGTGCTAATCTTAGTCTAAAAATAGATAACGTAACATAACACTGTTAAAAAAGCAAGTCACAACAAGCACAAAGGACCATAAAGACTTGCTGATTATTTTATCTGATGACTGTAGGCAGAGGCAGCCTAACACTGACTGTCAGTGTTTGAGGTAAGCTAATTTTAAAATATCTTATGTGCGTGTGTTCACCATGAAAATTATTTCAAGCACTTATCTGAAAGTGGTATTCTAAATCTCATTTACATTGGGGGGGGGGGGGGGGTTTGAAACCAGGAAATACTCAATACTAACTCATTCCCGTGGTTTTAGACTCTTTTCTGCACTGAATTATTGTGTTAAGCTGAACTTAACTGATCTAAGTGCAAGTCTAGACAGTGACTGAAGTTAGGAAATAGAAGAGAATCAAAAATGTGAGAAAAGTAGAGGATCTCATGCTCTCACATCTGTTGGAATGCTTTGAACATCTCAGGTTGATATAACAGTATCACTGGCTTTGTTGTCCTCATTGGTTTGACAGTATTTTTCTTTGTGTAGCAGATGAAACGTTCCTCACACCCTGACACTCGATGAATGTTATCTGTCACCATCTCCTGCTGTTGTCTCTGCTCCTATACAGAGATGTGTAAATAAATTGCAGCCTGGGGACGTCTCTGTAGGTCAGCTTTCTTTCATCTCTGCGCAGGAATGAAACAAGTACCTTTTTTTCCACATGCTGCGCAAAAGTTAAAGACCACCAGTGTTGTTGAACTTGGCTACCATTCAAGATGTCACAGGCTTTAACCAAAAGCAACAAGTACAACATCACGTTTGTGTTAGACCGTCCTTTAGAAATCCAAATCATTTCAGAACTGTTTGATTTTCAGGCTGCATATGAGTGACAGGTTTGTGTGTGTTTCGTGTGAACAGGAGGCTGACAAATACACACTGACAGAGGGACAATACTCACAGAACGCTGAGATTCACATTTGTCGACAAGATGTTCTCTCAGCTAAATCTGCCTCAGAGCAAACTATGTGGCTGAGTGGTGGGATTACAGATGGTTTTAAACTTCTCCCTGATTTTCCCACAATGGCACCTTGTACCAGAGCCATACTCGTCAAGTAAAGCCAATGTCCTCAACAAATAACTCTAAAGTTTTGATTGGAAGAAGAAAACTAAAAAAGTGTGTGGGACAGATGTGGTAAACTCCTACAAAAAGGCTGTTTAAATAAATTCTTCTGAATTTCATTACCAAATTGTTATAATTAAAAAATCACCAATGTGCAACAATGAGTCTGTGACAAATCTGTCATCTGAACTTCTTTAGATATTTTAAATAGGCCATAATATGTTTTTTCTTGTTTGAAATGAACTTTACTGTGTTTATACGTCTCTTCCTCACTATAGAGCACTTCTGTGCACAAGACAAACTTCTCAGCTTTGGGACTCCCGCATTGCAAACAGCATCCAATCCATCTTGCTCAGCACCACACTCGAGTGATCGAGCTCAGATCGTAGAAGCACTGCCCAGTCAGTACCAGTAAGGAGAAAGAGGCAGGAATCAACTGTGACATCAGTGGGAAGTGAAATGCTGCTCTGTAAGCATTGATGCTACCTGCTGAAAGTATTTCTTGATGGCAACAATACTATTGTTGGCATGACGATAAGTTTGGGCAAGAGTTTTAAACTAATAGTAGCTTCTACCTACTACGTCATCTGATTGGCCTGCAATGAATGTGACTGACAGAGCAAACATCCAATCACCTTCAGGATAAATGTCCTGCCCTTCCAAAACACTTTTAACACTTTGCTTGGATGGACCAGTGAAATATACAAAATTGTATATATGATGTATCTGCTGTACTAGGTAGGCAGCAACATCTTATACTCTCAAATTTAACTGAGCAATGAGTTCCTGTACTGTATGTACATGGGGCGTTGGTGGTGCAGTCCGATAGTGTGCTCTGTCAGTAATCAGTACATAGTGTACAGTTACATTTTTTTTTTGTTATGTATTTTTGGGGCATTTTGTGCCTTTATTGATAGGAGAGAGACAGTGTATAGTCTTGTGAAAGGGGGAGAGAGAGTAGGGGAAGACACTCTGCAAATTGGTCACAGGCGGGATTCGAACCTGGACCGGCAGAAGCATGTACATGGGGTGCCTGGTTGCTAACCACTCCGCCAAACCAGCACCCCACATTTTGATGTGATCGAGGACAAGACACTTAACCTTGAAATCACTTCAATTGCTGTGTCAGTGACATGTAAATGGGTCTGAAAGGGTGAGGATGTGGTAACTAAAACAGGTGGATAACTTACATGGAAACTCTGGGCCATTGTTTTGATATTTATATATCTGCTCAATTTTATATATTGAGAAATAAATTTGCATTGAAAAAAATTGAGATCTTAATATTAAACAAATTAATATGTATTACCCCAATAAACACACGCAAAAGTACCAAAAATTGGTACCGTTGAGTACCGATACCAATTCCCAGGTACCGGGCATCGGTACGGTATCGGTTCAAATGTGAAAGGTACCCATCCCTAGTTCCCTAGTTATGTCTGTATGATATGTTGATGTGTTTATTTATATACAGCATTTAGTTTCTGTTGTTATTTTTTTTAAAGTGCTTCATAAATAAAGATGAGTTGAGTTGAGTCAAAGTCAAAGGGACTGGAAAAATGCAGTATAAGCTCAAGTCCATTTACCACTGCACTCTTTGCCATGCCAGCAGTTTGAGCTGTTGTTATTGTCACTTCCTTTACAATATATATAGAAAGGACAGCCTTGAAAAGAGCTGGCTAACATCTAGAAAATTTCAATGCACAAGAGAAAATACAGTAGGGACAAATTTATGGTCTGGCCATTCATGAATTTGTCACTTTCATAAATTCTCATTTAAGTCCCTTTGTCTCTGCCCACATCTTTATTACGCATTACACACTACACTTACACATCCAACATACGGTTCTCACATCCCCTGGTTTAGTTCCCCTTTTGTTTCCTCCTCATGTGTTATGTCTTGTCAATCCTGCTTTATTTTGAAAGCACTCCGCCTTGTCTCTTGTTTCAGGTTTTATTTCCTGTTCTCCCCTCTCTGTGTTTCCCTGATTGTTGATTCTCTACACCTTTGTCCCCTCCTGAGTCACCTGTGTCTGATTACCCCCTGTGTGTATTTAAACACTGCTTTCTATTCCCTCTGGTTCTTTGCCAAACTGTCATTGTATCTCATGTCATCCCTTTCCAGCAGTCTCCTTGTGTGTCCCTCCATTTTTCTGATCTTGCAAAGTTTATTTTTGATCTCCTTTTTTGCCTGCTGGTTCTGCTACCCCTGCCTGGTTTTGACTGCTCTTTTGTGTAGCAAACCCCTGTCTGATTAAAGCCTTTCTGAGGTCTTGAACTTCGTCTAATCATGCATTTGGGTCCTTCAGTTCAGTAGCCTATTTTGATAACAATAGAGTCATTGGATGGCTGTTCATCATGAGTCTGGTTCTGCTCAAGATTTCATGCTGCTAAACAGAAGGCTCTTTCTCTCGCTGTTGTATCCGTGGCCAATTGTGGCAAAGTGCGAGACTCATGGTGGATTCATGTAAAGTTTGGAATGGTCATAAAATTTTTAAAACTAAAGAGCAAATAAAATTGAATAAATATATGTTACAAAAAAAGAAGAATATGGCATGGATCCACTAATTTGTAAAATTGCTTGAGATAACATTTGATATGATTTGACCCAATACAAATAAAGATTGACTGATGGACTTGTTCTGCATCACATCTGCATAATGCCAAAATTGCACCCCTGCTGTCATACAACACATCAGGTACTTGCTTTTTACAAAATTTAGTGCTAATTTTTTCGGTCAATATGGCATTTTTGCACCATGTGTCCATTCTATCAAGAACAAGGTAGGCAGTCTTGAGTCTGATGGTGTACAGGGCTGGGAGATATGGAAGCAAATATGGACCATAATCCATATTATAGTGGATTAACAGAAATGCTTTTTCATTTTCAGATTTTTTGACACATGAATAAATGAATTTTAAAGCATCCGAACTGCATTTTGCAAGACTGCTCATTCTGTGACTCAATTAAAACAAAAAAGAAAGACATTCAAGATTTTATTTCCATAAGATGCCCCACGGAATAGCAACCAAAATTCAATATGAAATGTTAAATTTGAATATAATATAATATAATATACAAGATTTCTAACAGTCATATCAAATGGAAACACCTCACGATGATCCTTCTTGGTTTTATTTGAATTATTTATTCATCTCAAACTAAAAATAAGCGCCAAACAAAATAATATTCATATGTTCACCAAACAATACATATCCATTAAATAGATAATAATAACAACATACATGCACTTTAACCCCAATAACACAACTTGAGAAGCAACAGAACAAATCAGAACTGAACCATTCAAGTTTTAGTTCATAAGAAAGACCTGTTGTATAAAAATGGTCAAAAAAGCCTAGATGGCTCGTTTCTGCATAGACCTACAAAATGTATTTAAAATGAAAAGACTAATCAGAAGCAATCAAAGCGTTAAAATAAAGGTTAGTTGGAAGCAGCCCCTGCTTTTCTCCCTTTTTCTTTTGCCCTCTCCCTTATTATTCTTCCCTTTATCACCGTCTCTACTTTAATCTCCTCCATCTCCTCGTTCAGTCTGAATCAACAGACCTGGTATATTTTTCTGACTCAGCTCCGTCTCACTTCAGTCGGACTCTGTGTCCTGAGGTTGTTGATGCTGACTAGTAATGGTTTCTCCAGACCGAGCCTTACTCTCAATGTGCTGTGAAACCACCGGCCAAAGACAACAACGGGCCCCGCGAGGCTCCGAATGATCACTTTGATCATTGTTAGGGCCGCTCTTAATGGATACTAAAGGCTGTGGTGTGGAGGCATGTTTGGCACTGGGCCCACAGTTTGATCCCTTGAAGTAGAAAATGACCCGAGTCTTCAGGATGAGGAGGCAATCGAGTTGTAACCATGTTTGGTTCTTGGTCTCAATTTTCCACAAACACTGTTTTTATGAGTACATACTGATACTCTTTGACAAATGACTTGAAACTGCTCAGTGCACCACACTTTCCTCTGTTGGGCACTTAACCTCTCATCTGAAATCTGGAGGTCACATTTTCCATCCCTGGAGTTGCTCTGCGCTCCATGAATAATCGCTTCTTTGTCGAAATTAGTGTAATTTTCTCCTGCAGCCACTTTCTAGCATGCTTCGTCCATTGGTTTTCCTCCTAAAGGTTGTGATTTGCTCCATCCTTCAGGAAACTGTTGACCACTTTCAGGATTGGTTCCAGCGGATGTCCTGCTCTCAAACAGGGTGTCTTGTGGTTGCACTTCATTCCAGACAGTTAAAGTACTTTGGCAGTGAAACTAGAGTAAAGCTAGTTTTTTCTTGCAGAACTGAAAAGATCTTTTCATTGATCCTCGCTCTTACTTCCATGCTTGTAAAGTGCAAATCTGTCTGCAATTAAAGACTCCTTTTGAGTGTGTAAAAGCCTCTTCTACTTACATCGACACTAAAATATTAATAAGAAGGGTGCTCATGTCCCTTCATCACAGTTCAGTCTGAGTGAAATGGCCAGCTGTACAATAACCAGTTATATTAAAACCAGTATTCTGTATGATCTATCATTGTTAAAGACTGGCTTTCTTCATTTACTGCAATATGTTTGCATATAGCGTTTTTGCGAAGTACGGGCAGGAGTTGTTCAGGGGATGTACATTGATAGATTACACAAAATATGCTTTTTTTTTCCCCCCTTGTCTGCATTATCTTTTCAGGTGAGCACTGTGTCCGGTGGCAGCTTTGGAAAGACCATTGCATTTTTTTTTCTAGCAGTGAGAGATAAGTAAATAAATGTGATTCACTGCTATAGTGACCATCACCAGCCCTCCCTGTAAGCTACTCCATCAAACAAACTTTATTTAACCCCTGATATGAGCTGAAGGGGAGGGCCGTGCCACACCACAGTGTGAAAGAAGGGGAAATAGTGACAGACAGGACAAGACAAGACAACAGGGAGGGGGACAAACAGGTAGTGTAAGTATTTTGTGATAGCAGTCCAAGTGCTGTGCTGATTTTAGTCCATACCGGAAGTAAAGGCTGCAAGGAACCAGGGACACCAGAGATGGGACTTGATAGTAGGGGGTGGACCCACAGGGGTGAGATATGGAGGAGCATGCATCACAAGACGTGACAAGATGTGTAGGGGTGCCCAACTCAGCATATTCTGACGGGACCAATTATTTCTTTATAGCTAGTCCCAACAGGAGCTTGAGTATCTGTACACACATGCATGTGAGGTGGTCACCGAATACCCAAGAAGCTGCCCACGCCCAGGGAGACCACGGCCAAGGGCACCGACCCGTCCCCCCAAAGGCACCAAGGGACAGCACCAGGGCATCCGGGACAGCAGCCCCACTGCAGACAGCACACAAAATATGCTTTTTAACTTTTTTGTAAATGCTGCCTATAGTCTTAATCTACAGGACGCCCTAAGCAAAGCTGTTTGGTCTGCAGTGCAGGTATCTTTCCCATTTAACACTTGATGCCCTTTGCCATTTTCATTAGCAGCACTGCTTTTGCGCTGACACGTTTGGTCTGAATCAATAAAACTCTGTATTGCTTTCATGGAAAGTTTGATTGCCTTGGAGTGATGAAGATACTCACGACTTCTGGTTCTGGAGCAAAGAACCAAACTCTGGTCTGCCTAAAAACCAGAGTTTTTAGGCAGGACAGAGTTTTGGTGTGCTTCTCAGCAGCTAAGATTTTGGTTTGCAGAAGGTGTAAAGCCTTCCAAACCAAACAAGGACCAAACAAGGCAAGTGAACCAGAAAGAAGAGATTTGTGATTTGAATGTGAGTGTGGAAAACATTAGTAATGCTAACACCTTTGTTTCTCTTAACAGGCTGACATCAACAAGTCTGTGCAGGATATTAGTCAGTATCATTCTCAATATAGTAGTTCAACCTGATGCAGCCTTCATACAACTTTATCTTTATTTCACGGTACAAAAACACTTCTGAGCTACTTTGAGCTTTACAGTGGCCATAACCACTCACTACACACTAACTGCTAGCTAACACAGTATAATGTTTTTTGTGTTCCGAATTATAACTCAGTAAGACTTAAGTTTGACTGCTATTTTTAAGTATGTTAGACTTGGCTTGACAGATTCTTCTCATAATTCTGGTTTTTCCACTGGCAAATATCCCATGAAATGCAATACTGTCAACTACTGGGCTTAAGTTTGGGTCTAAGCAACCATTTCTACACTTTCTATCACATGAATTGTTTTTTTTCTGTCTTTTTCACCGAAATAAAGATGTGTGCTATCCCTCTACAACTCACTAATGCAGCTGGTTTCTGTTTCTGGTTATGAAAACAAAAGTAAGGGGTAGCTCAGATAAAGATTAGCACTGAACGTCTATTTATGGACTAAATTAGTCTAACAAGTGATTTATTTGATTATCAACACTGAATTCATAGAAGAGATGTGTAAATTTTACTGAGTCTCATTTGCTTTTTTGTAATTTCAATGTTCAAGAGTAAGGACCACACCATCAACAGGATGAATTTGACAACGTTTTATTGCTTACAGTGGACAACAAGCAACATAGCAGGTACATGAAGCGGATAACGGTTTGGGGAAACTTCATGGGTAATCCGCCACAGCTCCCAGGCACGACAGTGAAAGGAGGGAGGGGTGCGTTGAGTGTGCAAAACAAAAGAGGGAAATGGTCGGTTAGAATTTATAGGAACACAGGAAGACGCGTGGTTGAGGTGTGGTCCTCCCACTGAAATTCTGCTTAAAGCTCCACTAATGGAATCAGTGCTTATGTTGTCAAGGCCGTTTGCTACATACAAAGTGGCTGTCTGCCATATTGGCCGCTGTCCTGTTGGTGCTTTGCACTGTGGGTAACATTTTTCCAAATGAATTGTGCAACATGCAGTTTTTACAATGTCCAGTTTAATAAGCTAGTTGTGCATTTCTGGCTCATAGTGCATCAGTGGGTCGGGTGGAGGGGACGAAGGCTACAGTAACAAACCCAACTAAAACCAAGTGTTGAAATATCACTCCCAAGTAACCGATTCCTTCAAAATTCTGTGTTATGACAGAAAGTGTGACTATAAATAATTCAGTGTAGCACTAAATTACCCAGTTTTAAGGCTTTGACTCAATAGAAACTTAATTCTGTATTCCCCAGACCCAATCTGTCCCTCCACTTTGTTGATCTACCTCCCATCTGACCTGCAAACTGTTCTTTAGAGGAGTAAATATCTGGGATATGCCTGGTTTAAAGATGAACACACAGATGGTGTTCAGCTTGAGATTGCATGCAATGGGAAGTTGTTGAGAGACATTCAGTGAGCAATGGCCATCTTCAGCCAAGAGTGGACACATGTGAATGGTTAAATTACCTCTGACAGCTCTTTGTGTGCAGTGATGAAAAACAAAACAACAGTGACAAAGAGTGAGAGAGAGAGTTCATGAAAAAGTGCTGAGTAAGTCTAAGGAGCACTGGGTTGTGAAAGATGAGGAATGATTTCTTTCGTTGGGGATTATTTGCTTTCATAACATCAGCAGAGGAGCGAAGCCGAGGCTCCTCGGTGTTCCCTCTTTTTCCCATCAACTTTCCCGAATCATGCTTAGAAGAACCTCACCCATATAATCTGTCTTCATCCTCTATGACCAACACTCTTAGAACACTCAGCATCTGCTCAAGTCAAATCAAACCGCTGAATCTGTTTCCATTAAATCCACTCGTCAGACTTTTATGCCAGTCATTTTTCTCTGTCATGACTTTAGCAAAGTCTGATGTTCAGCGGTTCTTTATGAAGGTGGAGATCTGTGGTGGATGGACGCCTCCTCTCAAAACTTTAGAGTAGGGTTCAGTAAAGACATTTGTCTTGGCACCTCTGATTGCCAAATTTTCAGTGTGCTAGAATAACCAATCAGCTACAGGATGGATTGACAAACTGTACAGTGTTGAAGGCAGGCATTAGCCCAGAGGGGTGCATGATTAATGACCTGTAGGAATTTGGCAGCTTTATGATATTTGTATTTTTATATCATATCCTGAGAGTATTAGTGAGTTAAGCTCTCTAAAAAATTTAGAAAAGACACATCACTTGCAAGAGTTTCTACGTTCTATTCCAAACACCTCATCACATAACAAGAAATACACTCCAAGAGTGTAGACCTCCGCCAAGCAGCTCAGTCATGCCATTCTGCTAGGTTATGGTTAGCTATTGTATTAGCATAACTACTCTGCTGGCATTGCAAGGGAAGCTGGGAAATGTAGTGACATAGGCTTGAAAAACTGTGTCGTCAGTGTGCAGATAGACTACAAGGACCATCACAATGTAAATGAATGGGATTTGCCGTTATGAATCTCAGTGTTTTTTTGTGACGTCAGTCTGGATCGGATTAGCACCAAAATGTACTGGCTTCCTTATTGCCTTATCATGTAAATCCATCCAACAATTTTTGCTTCGTCTCGCTCACAGACAACCAAACATACAGACCCTGGTGAAAACATAACCTCCTGCGGAGGTAATATATCAAAAGAATAGTCTGGAAAACATCTTATACCATGATATAAAAAGCAAAAACCAGACCTGCATTTATCAGGCACATAATTAGGCACATCCCTTTAACTGCTGGTTGGCACAAAGCTTGTCAGCCAGCCACATGGCAGCAACTTAGTGCAACTCAGTACATTTACACATGAGGACATAAATAAGGCAAGATGTAGTTCAAACTTAGCATCAGAATAGGTAGAGAGGTGTTTAAGTGACTTTAAGCATGGCAAGTTGTTGGTGCCAGAGAAACTAGTCATAGTATTTCAGGAACTGGCTGTCTACTGGGATTTTCATGCATAAACGTCTCTTGGGTTCACAAAGAATGGTCTGAATAAGAGCAAATACCAAAATGCTTTGTTGATTGCAGAGGTCAGAGGAGAATGGCCAGAGTGGTTGTAGATGGTAGTACTGCCACAGTAACTCAAAAAAACACTAGATACAGCCAAGGTCTGCAGAAGACCATCTTTGAATGTCTGACAGTGAGCCGGATCGACTACATCAGCAGAAGACCACACGGTCAGCTAAGAACAGGAAACTGAGGCTACAGTTGGCGATGACTCCCTTAAAATGGGCAACAAAAGATTGGAAACACTTACTTGGACTGATGAGTCTCAATTTCTGCTGCATCATTTAGATGGTAGGGTCAGCCCTGTATGTAGAGAGCGTAAATCATGGATCCAGCTTGCCTTGTATCAATGCTCAGGCTGCTTTTGGTGGTGGTGGAGGTGGTGTAATGGTGTAGGGGGTGTTTTCTTGGCAAACTATTGGCCCCTTAGTACCAAATGTGCATTTTTTTAAATGCCACAGACTATCTGAGAGTTGTTGCTAACCATACCCATCCCTTTATAATAACAGTGCATCCATCTTTTCATGGGTTCTTCCAGCAGTAATGCATCATGTCACAAACTTCACATCATCTCAAACTGGTTACTTTAACATTACAATTAGTTTACTGTACTCCTGTGGCCTCCACAGTCATCAGATCTCAATCCAGGGTATTAGCATCACAGATCTATTGCCAAAAGTTTTCAGCATCTTCAAAATACCACCAATGTGGACCAAAATCTCTGAGGAATGTTTCCAGCACCTTGGTTAATGTCGGCAGCTCTGAAGGCAGAAAGGGTTCGCCCAGATAGTACCAAGGCGTACCTAATAAAGTGACCAGTGTGTATACAATACAAACAGAGAAGGGTCAAAGAAATATTCAAGCTCTCTGAAAAAAAACTGCCATTACACATGTTTTCAATTTGAGGATGTGGTTTTAGCGATTCTAGCCTGAAGGAGAAAATAACTATTTTCAAAAATGTGGATGTAAAATCAGTCTTGTTCAGTGTGGAGCCTGTGAGGCTGAGGAGAACGGTTTCAACCACAGCCTGGTTCCTCAAAGCTGTGGAAAGTGACACTGACAAACAGATGGTTATTTTGAAGGACTGCTTCTCTATATGGAGACACAGAGAAAAAAAGAGCATGTACTTCATCAGAGCTGTGTGCTGACTTGGCAAGAAAAGAAGTCTGAAATTCTTACTGTGCAGTGGTTTTAATGAAGGAAGGGGGCTCACTTTATTTTGATGAATGGAGTGTTGAAAAGGGCCTCAAGTATGCTTGTAAGGAAGATGATAAAATATTGGTTCTTCCTTTGCAGCTCCTCGTGAGAAAGCAACTGGAGGTACAAATTGACAATGAAAATCTAAAGTGAGTGTTCCAGTTCCAATTAATTGCCGGTTTCCAAATAAAAGCCGCTGGTAGGAGTACATTTTGACAAATAGATGCCCATTCCTAATAAATGCCCGGTGTAATTTATTCAGCGCAGCCTATGAGCTACGGTCGAAGTTACAGAACACACATGCGAACGCTGAGCTCACAGCTGACAGTGCACGCTTGAAAAGAAACATGATTACACTGTACCTTAACAGTCCACATGGTTTATTTGTTTCTCTGGACGTCCTGTCAGTTCGCTTCTCCTCCCTCTGTATGTCAACAAAAGGCATGTTGGTGTACCGCGCTCTGTTTCACGACAGTGCAGTTACACTCAACGACCACAGAGGGCACTAGAGCGCAAAAAGCTGTAATCTTACACACTTGGGCTTTGAAAATCCAAAGAAGAAGACGTGGCCGCTGACGCTGCAGGTTATCTGCCCTTAACGTCAGGAGGCTGGACACATCAGTCAGCGGTACATTGCTGCTGATCTCCATGGCCCCGGTGCAGCCAAAAAAACAGAAGTAAGACCTTAACTAAACTACTTACTACTGGTAAGACAGTTCCTTACCAGTTTTAAGAGTGTTTAGAGAGAGCTGAGTTGAAAGAAGAAGACAAGAGTATAACTACAGTACTGTAATCTTAAGGGTGATATTCATACTGGTGTAATAAATAATTTGATTACATTTACCATATTTTTCCGTTTTTTGCTAAGCAAGATTTTTGTTGGAAAAGAATTAAACGTCTGTTCCAAATAGTCACCTGGTCCCAAATAAACGCCTGGTCTGCTCAGTGAATGAAACAAATAAACGCCCCGGCTATTATTTGGTATTTTACGGTATTATTCAACAAGACAGAGCACTTACCTGCACCATTGTGTCATGTGGTTGTTCTTTCTGACTGAATCTCTCTGTCTGTTTCTTTGCCCAGATACAAAATGAGGCTTAAAAATGTCAGTGATTGACTTTTTTTTCAAGATGAACCAGGTACTGTCTAAATTAAAACAGTATGTGCTACATTGTTCTGAACTGTTTTATTAAAATTTGGATATAAACTATCATGGCCTTTACAAACAGAAGGCAATGTTAATACAAGGCAAAAAATTAATTCAGTCTGAGTGAGGATGTAAATACCGTAAAATACCAAATAGTAGCCGGGGCGTTTATTTGCTTCAATTACTGAGCAGACCAGGCGTTTATTTGGGACCAGGCGACTATTTGGGACAGGCGTTTAATTCCTTTTGCACAAAAATTTTACTTAGCAAAAAATTCAAAAAAATGGTAAATATAATCAAATTATCTATTTGCACTAGTATGAATAACTGCACATTTTCAAGGAAAAATTACAGTACCGTTGTTACACTCTTGTCTTCTTCTGGTCAGGAACAACTGCTAGTTAAGTTAAAGTCTTACTTCTTTTTTTTTCACTGCACCAGGGACATGGAGGTAAGCAGCAACGTACCGCTAACTGACGTGACCGTCCCCCTGTGAGCTCAGCACTTGCATGCGTGTTTGGTAAACTTCGACCGTAGCTTGTATGCTGCGCTGAATAAATTACACCAGGCGTTCATTTGGAACAGGCGTCTATTTGTCAAAATGTACTGCTACACTGGGCGTTTATTTGGTATTTTACGGTAATCCAGTCATCAACACATAATAAAGCAACAGTTGAGCAAAACCCACCACATGCAAACAACAGTGAGGATGTCGCACAAAGTGACATCCTTTTGAGAAAAGGTCAGAAAGTGATGTTTTAGGCCTTAAACGCTGTTTCTCTGAACCGAGACACCCTACTCAGAGTTTTAAAAAATATTTACTTTGGTCAGAGTTTTCAAAAACACATTTTCAGTGATCTAAAACAGTGTCCACATGTGAAAAGAAGGACAAAGTGCACAGAGGCACCTCAGATCTCAAAGAAAACAGCCCTGTGTGAACATAGCCTCAATCTTATTCATTCTTTTTCTCTTCAACTTCTTCTCTTAAAAATGATATTCAAACAAAACTTCACTAAATCAGAACTAAATGTGATCAGTTTAGACAAAACAGCAGCAACACAGACAGTTTCAGTGTGTGTCTGTTAAAGACAGAGCGACCTGTGACCTCCAGTGTGTGAAGCAGAGCTGCTCTGACTCTCAGCAGTAAAGTGAAATTCTGAGTTCTAGCTGAGGCGTGACAGGACTGACAGCCGAGGGAGTCCTCATTATTAACAGCAACTAATAAAAGTTCAGTGTTTATTTTCTTTTGTCCGTTCTACTCTGGTCACCTTCACACCTTCTCATGCTCACATACATTTATAAACCTGAATGAAAACACTGAAAATTTGCAAAATGCAGATGTTTTAAAGTGTGTAAGGGCAAACTGCTGAACCATTGAATAAATCATTGAGTAATTGTGAAGTTTTTCCTGATATTTTCATTAACAGTGTGTGCATGGTAGGACTAAAAACAGCACACAAATACTGTACACAAGGAAAAGTAATGTTACTCTGATAAAATTTCTATCTACAATAAAATAAAAGTTATTTCCCTTAGCTATATAGTGCATTGAAATTATGTAACCCAAGTTGAAGTTTATTCCAGGATATACTAAATAAGACTTTAAAGATACTGTAAATATTTACACTAAGTGATTTACTATCATAAATAAAGTATACTTCCCCAAATAAACATAGAATTACAGTTATGTAAAAATAGTATGACCTGCTTAATACAACAACAGTGTGCAGTAAATGTGCTTTAAAATGCCAGAACTTGGCTTAAATTTGTTTTTGTCAATATTTTTCATTTCAAAATTGTGTCAAACCCTTTTTTAAAATAAACCATTATGTATTGACTGTTAAACCTGTTTAAAGTTCTGTTTTAGTATAAACTGCTGTTTTATCAAACTCAATACTCAGTATTGCTGCTTAACATAAGGTTTTTTCTTGCCGCCATGATGGAGGGATCCATGATTGGCTATTTGGATTCATGTTGGGTGTTGGATGTATATATTTGTATATATATGTATATGTGTATTCTATATGCATATATGTATCTATGCATATATGTGTATCCATAAAATGAAGAGCTTTATGCTCTATTGTAAAGTGTCTTGAGATAACACTTGTTATGAATTGGCGCTATACAAATAAAGATTGATTGATTGATTGATATTGAAGTTAACAGTGCAGCAACAACAGGAGCTGATGGAAAACATTTCTTCTTTGAAAATTTCTCCTAAAGTTCATGTAAAATTAGTGGTTTGAAAAACAATTAAAATGTGTAAAAACACAAAAATCTGAGTAGATGCATTTCTTGTTTCCCTCTTATCAGTAACATCGGAAGTGTTTATTTTGCAAGGTGAACCTGACTGTCATGAAATGTGTTCTTCTTTAAAATGTATTATTATTATTATCATTATTATTATAAACTGACTTTGTGAAGACATGTACCCATTAATGACATTTTTGAGCTGTCAGGACCCATTTTCAAAAAAAATAATTATGGTGATTTTTCCAGCAAAACTTAAGTCCATCTGAACGGACTGTTCCTTAAAGGATAAGTTCAGTTTCTACTGCTTTCACATTGTTTATAGAATGAAGTAGAACAATATACTCCCCCAGAAGGCTTTCCTGATCCAAACAGTGCTTCAGGGGATATTTAGATCTAAAATCGAGCGGCAGACATTCGTATAATGGTAGCATGTATAGCGCCACTCCTAAAACTGCATTAATCGTCCAAAAACTCATTAGTTTCACCAATATTCCATCATGGTCTGCTCGGGCTACTCCTCCATTACAGTCCAGAGTCGCTCCACCCATGTTTTTCTGACTCTGCTGACCTCTGAACTGGAGACTTTCTTTACGGCTGCCGCGCATGTGCAGTACAGCTCATTGTTTCAGCAGCAACCGCCGGCTACTGAACAGCTTTCTTCTTCCAGTTTTGTGCAAAATGGACGAATATCTATCGGATGAAGATGTTGTGGACGAGAACTTTGAATATGATGGGTTTACAAATGAGGAGCTCATCGAAAGGAGGAAGCCGTACTGCGCATGCGCTGCAGCCGTGAAGAAAGTTTTCCATTCAGAGGTCAGCACAGTCACAAAAACATGGGTGGAGCAACCCCGGACTGTCTTGAAGGAGTAGCCCAAATGAACCATGATGAAATATTGGTGAAACTAATGAGTTTTTGGACGATTTATACAGTTTTAGGAGCGGTGCTGTATGCCCTATAAGCTACCATTATACGGATGTCCGCCGCTCGATTATCCTTTAAGAGCCCTCAAAGCAACAATTTAGTGCTTGTGCTTTACAGCAAGAAGGTTGCTGCTTCAGCCCCCCAAGTGGGTTACAGTCTTTTTGCATTGGTTGGACTTTTAATGGTTTATTATTGTAGTATGCTCGACTATCAATCAGAAGGTCAAGGGTTCTAGCGCAGCCCTTGCTGTCACATGTCCATGTGTCCTTGGGCAGAATACTTGACCAAAGTGACTCCAAAGATGTTGTTTTTGTAAATGGGTATGAAAGGGCATCAGTGTGTTAACTAATACTAACAGACAACTCAGAATCATCAGAAAGTGAATGGGTGTGAGTGGGTGGGTGTGACCTGTGGTGTAAAAGCGTTTGAAGTCGTCAAAAAGACAAAAAAGTTCACCCGTTATCTCCTTTGTGGAGTCTGAATGTTCTGCCTGTACATGATTGGGTTTCCTCTGGGTACAATGGTTTCCTTTCATGTACCTGAACCATGCTCAGAGTTCTTGGTGAACCTGAATGCCAGGATTTTGTGTGAAGGGATGTCTGTCTCTACATGTCTGCCCTGTGATCAGCCATCAATCCATTCCTCTGGCAAGAGTCCACAAGGGTAGACTACTGCCTCATGACCCTGTGGGGCATAAACTGGCTGACAGGATTTTCTTCACACTTCAAACAAACATTGTGAAAATTTCAGGAGATTTTCAACAACCACCACACAAGTGTCCACACTTAAAACAACATTAAGCAATTCAAATTTGGGGGTCAGAGAATAAAGATCAAGCCCTTTTTGTTGAACCTTTGCAAATGAACACTGAAAACAAATCCAAAATCTGAGGGAGACTTTTGGTGATTTTCTTTGAACTTTGCCAAACTGTTCATTATGACCCAAGCATTAAGCAAGCTCATTTTGAAGCTCAACGTTCCAAGCTCAAAGAGCCCTGTGGTCATATTGTCTCAGTATTTTGTCTTAAGAAAGTTGTTTTTTCCCTTTCCCTGAATTTGTGGTTTTGTGCAGGGAACATTTGTTTCCACGAGATGTATTCAATAGTCTGGTTTGTAAACTCTGACGTGATTTAGTGTAACAGCACAAAACATTATTCTCATCGTTTACAGTAATAAAACATTAACCAACTGTTTTTATAAAATATAAAAAACTATCACATGTTTATGTTGTTACATGAGAATGACCATAAACAATCATACACATATCTGCTTATACAAACACTGTTATGTTCTGTTCACACTTGTTGAGGGGGAGGTCTTTGTGGGAAACAGCGGTGTAGTCTCATACAGTGGGTGGCCTTGAGAGTGTGGGGGTCCTGTCAGAAACTGGATGAAGGTGTTGTTGATGTTTGAGGGGGTTCATTTCTGTCACACAGTCTATCTGATTCAGGTTGTCAGGGTCATGTGGCACTTTGACCTGGCTGTTTGCATTCACAGAGTAAACTCTGTCTCCCAGATTGAAATTGATCCAAACCTCTGTAATCAGTGCCGGGCAAACACACACAGACTCACACAGTTTAGCAAACTTTTCCTGCCCTCTTCTAACTTTTTCATTCACCCTTCTCTTGTGTTTGTTCTTTCTACCATCCTGTTGATTCTTTTATAAACTTTGTTTTGGTTCCATAACTCACGTAGCCCTTCTTACACATGCTCTTCCCAATTTCAAAACATTTTTAAAAAGAGAAATTTATTTGTGGTTATGAATGATCATGTGTTTTCTGTTCTACCTGTTTTTATTGTGTGGAATCTTAAATTGTGGGGTTAGTTGGTTATTGTTTTAACAGTAATTACTGTTGTGTTTTTGTTCTTAAAGGTCCCTCAGGGATGGGACTTGCAAATTTACTCAGGCTATCAAGTCTGTAGTGTGTGACAACATACTCTAGCTTTATACTATCCTTAAACAAATAAATGTTGATTCTAATATTGCATCTTTCATAAGAACAACTGCACCTGTGGGGAAGATGGTACATACAGCTTCTGAATAATCTGAGGTAGTGAACTGGGATATCTAGCTCATTCAGCCTGTTTTGTTTCACCCTAATAACAAGTAGCAACAATGAAAGCTAACAGAAGAATGCTTTGGACCCCCCCCCCCCCCCCCCAAAAAAAAAGACAAACATTTCCATTTTAAATAGGCAACACATCTGACTAATAATGTGGACACTAAAACATTTTTTAATGAGGGCGGTATGTCAAGTGTTTTGGGGAGGCCAAAAAGACTGGATTGGGGGAGATAATGATGTTGAATGCCTTGCTAAGCATTTTAGATTTGTCTCTTAGTATGTGTACTAAGATTTTAAGAACCAATATTACGCTTTTCAGGTTTCCCATGCCTCCTGACCCACCAAATAGATCTACCAGTACAGCGCCTTACTATTGTTATATTGGCAGATCAAGCTCATTGACTCAAGATTGCAACACCAGTGCAGGGCAAATATTTTAGATTGAATGCAGAATTGTTGACAACATGACACCAAGCAGCAGCGAACATACAAATATCCAAAGATTAGACTGGTTAACCAATAAGAGCTGCCTGAATCCATAAAGGGAAGGGAGTCTTAAAATAACAGGAGCTCCAACAGAGCATCTCAGACAGACGGAGAATGAAGGCGGATCAGAGGTGGGTTAACAGGCATTGATATACTAATCTGTAGAGACTTTAAAGGAAAGTTTGACTTCCTCTCTGCTCCAGTTTCTTTATTTTACCATTGGCTAAGCTTGACTGAGCTGACTTTTGAAGTGCAGACGGCATTGTATACTTTTTCTTAACTGAATCAGAAGAATCTGAGCTGTGGGTCCGTAAGGCACCTAGATATCCTCCCTAGTTCATCCATTGTCTTTGCTGCTTATCCCTTCAGGGTCACCAGGGACTGGAGCCTACCCCAGCTACCACTGGGTGAAAGACAATTGGACTGGCCAACAGTCAATCGCAGGGCCACAGAAAGAGACAGATAACCAATCACACTCACACCTTACTGGCAGTTTAGGCTACGTTTACAAGAACACTCCTGATCGAAAAACGCAAAGATTTTCCAGATTTTTTGTGTTTTCAAAGTCGATCCGCGTTCAGATGGAGACGCTGGAGTTGTATGAAACCGCTGTAGTGTGCATTCCGGTTCAGTAGATGGCGGTGTAGGTCTGCAGAGAGGCAGCGCTGCAACAACACAGAAAAACTTTTTACAAACAACAATGGCAAGTAGATGCACAGAGATGCAGGAGTTTCTTTTGTGGACAACAAATCAGTTCCGACAACAAATCTGACATGGTAAGAGGCTCACACATTACGCGGCAGACGGTTGAAGCTGTTGTTGTTCCTGGTATGCGTGCGCAGCCTTCACGTGACAGAGTACTGCGCATGCAGCGACATCAGTGTTTCACCCTGAAACTTATCAGATCTAACCGTATTGGGCCCCGTGTAAACGCAGCCTTAGACTCACCGGCTAACCCAACAAGCATGTATTTGGTCTGTAGGAGGAAGCTGAAGCTCCTGGAAAAGATGCTAACTCCACACAGAAAAGTTCTGACTGGCATGGGGATCAAACCAGCACACTTCCTCCCTGCTTCAGGATATGAAATCTTTAATGCTTTTCTGACAAAATCAAATCTAAAACTGGTATTTATTATGATTTGAAAAATGCTCAATACCTTGGTGCACTTACTTTTCTCTGAGATATTTTTTAAACTCTTCTTTCCCTGACATCACTTTTCTTTTTTGTTTCTACTTTATTTAGCATTCTTGACTTTTGTTTTTCTGCCTCTTTCCTCTCATTTTCTTCTCCCCTCCCTCGTTGTAAATCAAAGAGAGAGACAGTCTCCTACAGTGGTGAGCCATGAAGAGGCTGTTTATGTCTGCGCATTCAATAAAACTACAGACACACAGATGAACTCACAATCAGCCTATGCCTAAAATAATACCTGATTTTTCCCTCTTGCCTGTTTTTATACCCTCCAAACATGAAATACAGGAAGCTCTCCAAACTTGAATGGTTGTCATGGAGGTTTGGAGGGAAAAAACTGAAGAAAATATTCAAACAGGGAAAAGTGCCCAGCCCAACAAGATCATAAAAAACTCAGGGGTATGAATGTGAAGGAAACAGAAATACGACTTTCAGATTACAGGGTATAAATTTGAACAGGAATAGGGTGCAGACCCAGGAATTGTTTCATCATAACTGAATAAAACTTTTATTCACATGAACAAATTATGACAAGATCCTTGGACGAGTGGGCCAGGCAGCAGTAAATCTGTCAGCTTTTACACCACAGATTTACAGCAAGAGCGTTTAGGAAAAACCATCAATAGCCCTGTTCATTGTTCACTACCTACTTTTATTTTATTAATCCAGGAAAAGTTTAACTGCTCCTATTTAGGCTTATTTATGTTAACAACCTGGTCAATTCAAACAGTCCACTGATGTTTGAATCCAGGTTTGCCAACTCTCACGCCCCTGTTGTGTGGACAGGTCTCATCTGTCCTGTCAGCATTACTTTAGGTGCTTAGAAATAAAGTCCAATCCATTTTAAAACAGTAGAGCACTTAAACTTATGAAACTCTACACAGCGTTGTGTTACTACTGTATAGCCTATGCTGCTATGTGCATGAGGGCTTCCATCATGTTTACCTCTGCAAAGAAGGCTGTTTCTGCTGTTTGCTGTCAGCTTTTGACCTAGATAACTCAAAAGGTTATAAACGTACTTCGATGGTAATTCAGGGAATGTTTAAAATGGCATGAGGAAGAAGTGGTTTGAGTTTGGTGGTGACCTGAATCCTTAGATGGATCCAGGAATGTTTTAAGTATTTCTTAACACTGCAAAATAAGGCAGTTTTACACATTTTTGCTAACAAGTCAATAAATTCACAACTGATTTTGATAAAAAAAATTTCAGGGATTGTTGGTCATGGCACTAGGGAGAAGTGATTATTACCTCTGTCAAGGAGGTTATGTTTTTGGGAGAGTTTGTTTGTCTGTCTGTCTGTGAACAAAATAACTCAAAAAGTTATGGATCGATTTTGATGACATGTTCAGGAAATGTTCATGAGGGAAAAGGAAGAACTGATTAAATTTTGGTGTTGATCTGGATCAGCGTCTGGATCCACCATGACGAAAAATGTGATTTTTGTGAATAACTACTGAACTAAAATAGATATCATTATGAAACCAATTGCTAATGGTATGTTTTCATGGTCAAGGAATCTAAATAAAAAAATATAAATAATATAAAGGACTGTGGTGCTGGCGGAGGTCTGCGCTCTCTGAGTGCTTTTCTAGTATTTTTGTTGTGATCCTATTTCTGATTTGGATCCATGGTGTTTTTCAAATAATTTTACAGTGTGAGATGAAGTTATTTACTTTCTGTCAATAACTTCGTGAAATGCCTTGGCAGATTCATTCATTCAACCTTAATTTAATCTTGAGAAGCCACTAAGAGCATGCTCTCTTTTACAATGATGTCAAGAGAATAGTAAAACATTAAATGCAAGACAATAGATATACAAATGTTTGATAAATTTGACAAAACCAATAGAATTGCACTAGAGCAATCTTGTTCCAAAGCAAGTGATGAATGTAAGGCCCAATAACTTTGCCCTCTGATCTCCAAAATTTCACATTTACCTGTGGGTCTAAATGGACATTTACAAAACTTATTAAAACTCCTATGGCTTTAGGATATTGTGTTTACTACCAAGTGATGACTATCTGGCTCAATTACCTTGATAATTAACCGCCAGAATCCAATACTTTTTTCTTAAGCTGAAGTGGACATTAGAGCAAAAGTTTGAAAAAAAAAAAAACCTCAGTTATTTTTTTATTTTTTATTTGATTATAGAGTACTATTTTCAAAAGCACCAGCTGAAAATAAAGCTCTGTTTGCCATCAAGGAAATATGTCGAAAGTCAAGACCTCATGAGCATAAGGCCTAGACTTTGGACCTTGCATTTCTGAAGTCTGATCAGTTTGTAATTTTGGAGCATGAGTAAAAGACTTGAAGAGATTTGGAATTTCACATTGCTACAGCGCCACCTGAAAACATACTGCCCCTGGCTCTGGCCATCTCTGGCGTGGAGACACATAAATAGAAACGAAAACCTTGAGCTGTTGGAAAACTGGCTCACATTAAGATCCACAAGCACACTTAAAGCCAAATGTGAGTCTTCATCATTCTTTTTGGCACGCTAATCCCTGAGTAAAGCTTATGGGAGTTCAAAATTTGATTAGTGAGAGTATTATTTTCCTCCATATTATTGGATATAACAGGCTCAGGTTCTGGAAAGCACCACTCACATATTTGTGGCTAATTATTTTATTGCACCATGGTCTGGTTTTCTTCTTTTCCATTTTATCTGATACTTTGTGGATGGCAAATGTTTCAGTATGTAGGAGTAGTATAAATGTTACACAAATGTAGGCCCTAAGCTTCTCTTGAAAACACTGATACCTTCCCATGTAAGTAAAATAGATGTGTTATACAACCGGGAGAGAGCAGCCTTCTGGTTTGGCAAAAAGACTTTAAGTGTTGAATTTATTACTGCAGTCATCATTGTGCAAAAGCAGCATCCCAAAATTGTTATGATGCAATACCTCTCATGGCTGTTCTTTGCCTGAAAGTTCTTCCAGACCTTTATCTTACACAAATTCAAGTTAACTGTTGGGTCATTTCTTTTTTTATGTACCTTCTTTATGTCTGTGTCAGATGTTGCAGATTAAACAGAGATGAGGTTCTGGTTGCTGACTTTTGTGGAATAATTTAAGAAAAAATACTATACAAGCAGACAATGATTTACATTATTTATTGAAAATTTAAAAAAATGACAGGATAAAAAAAAAGCATGGATCCACGAGTCACACAATGACGGGGGGATTAAACAGAAAAGCATTTTGGGATGACTGCAGATAAACAACTAAACAGTAAATCTACATAAGCAAATAGCTGGAACCAGTGTTGGAAGTTCATGTTCAGTTTGGAAGAAGGCACAAGTCCAGATTAGATCGGTTAGCCAACCATTTATTGACAATATGTGAGACCATACATAAAATAATAAAAATACTCAGCTGCTGAGGGCTCAGTGCTGCACCTCGCCAGGGATGTACAGAAAAGAGCATTGAACAGTAGCATACACAAGATCTTATACACATCAGAATTAGGGAAGTACCAACTTGTCACGTGTTAAGATCATGTCTGGTTTTATAAGCTACGTATGTCTGTCAAGAAGATAAACATAATGTCTGGATAAAGGTCAGACTAAAGGCAGAAGTTCAACCAAGAGTTCAACAAAAGTTCTAGCAGTTCCGCAAAACCACAGGACCAACTACAGGATGCAAAATGGGGAACCTGGCCCCCCAGACCTTAACTGAAACCACAGTCCTGTCTGACTGAGACTGTACTGTTAAGATTTATGAAACATTTGACCTGTTGAACAAACATGTTTGAACTGATCTGCCCTAACATATGTTTGAATAATTGTTAGCATAAAATGACATCTTTGGACAAATGTTAGCATTAGCTTGTATATAATTCTAACAACTTCCCCCTTTTTAAACCATTTAATGGTTTAAACCTATATGTATGCGACAAGCCTATGAAGCTGGAGTGTCCTTTAAAATGATATTGTGTCAGACAGAGTGAAAACCTCATGGGTGCTAAATAAGCCTACATGGGAACATACAAGCCTAAATAACAACTTAGCGAGGCAAAAGTGTCTGTCCTTGCCCCCTTCACCCCTAGGGCGACAACCAAAGTGGGACACAATCTCAGGAGCACATTTCAGCAAGCTTATGCACATTGTGGAAATCTCTAAACACTGTGAGACTAACTACGTGTGTGCATGTAAGTGTATTTAACCTTAAGAGCAAGCATTTCTTCGTTGCATTGGCAATGTACCCACACCCTCTAAAATCAAAAGCAAAAGCGTAACTTTATTGACCAGGAGGACATTTCCATCTTTGTGCCAAGAATCCGTTGTCCTTGGGAGCTTTAAACCATCTTCAGACTCGACCGGCCACAGCTCCGCACATGAGCACTCAAAACATTTCAAAGCAAACATTTAGCAACATATATAGCATGGTGTATTTGGGGATCCTTCAGGAACGTCGGGTCTTCGTGTGATGTGACTATGTGATGTAATTAATGAGGTGTGTTAACTTTAGTATTAAAAAAAAACAATCTTCTTGACCTAGGTCACAAATGAAACCTGTCAGTGTGAGCGTCAAAAAGAGAACAGTGTATATTTAGCTGCAGTAGTCTGAGGAGGAAGTACATCAGTACTGGAACATTGTTGTTGCTGAGACACATCAGGCCTTTTATGGATAAAGAGCAGAATACAATCTACTGCCAATGCACAAACAAAGAAGTCAGTCAGAGCCACACCCAAAATTGATGCTCAAATTGAGACATTAAATTAATCCAAATTCTTTCAATTCCCCCTTTTGACATGACTATGTCATGTCAATCAATCAGACAGATTAATTCAATCATTATCCTGTGTGACTGAGCAGGGCCCACAGTCATGTCTCACCACTGTGGAATCAGGAGAGGGGTGAGCCACTTCCCACAGACACGCTGGCGTTTACATATCTACATTCCATAGCTGAGCAGAGATGAGAGGGACAGTGGGAATGACACAGTGCCAAAATGTAGTTCCTTAAGGGAGCAGGTGGGTGACTGTCAGGAGACAAACAACATAACAGCAATGAGCATGAGTGAATGAATGAACAGGTATAAAGGCATATCTAAAAATATAAACTAAACCTTCAGATTAGTATAACTGTCTTAGCCACAGTACCACTAAATTGAGATCATAAGACCATTACGCACTTCTGAGAATAACTCTAATATGAAAAAAAAAAAAACAATAGAGATTAAAAGTATGAGCTCACACTGACAGGGTGAAATCAGTATAAGAGAGGATCATAATATAACACAGGTAATGAAATGCATAAGAAGAAACTTAATCATAGGGTATCAGGTGTGTAAAGGGGCAATTTTCAATGTGTGGGCATATTTGTCAATCACGTCGGAGGGATCAATCCCCCTTTAAAGGTTAATGATGAGGAAATGTGTTTAGGTGGAGGGAAACTCGACACCAGTGGATGGAAGGAAACTCAACATCATCCTCTTCAGGCTCTGATATTTGCAAGTTAGTGAGCAGTAGCAGATTAGGGTGGCCAAGAGCATCTTCATCGTGTCAAAATCAGCATGGAGTAAGACATCAGGGATGTTGTCATCCTCTCTATCATCAGACGGGGAAACATGGAGTGAGCGTGGAAAAGGCAGAGGTTGTACCTGGGTAAAGGTGGGAGCAGTAACATTGAAAGGATATGCTGGAGTAGTAACCAATACCGCAGCCAGGGTAGGAAAGCTGCAAGAGAAATCAAGATTGAACAGGTTATCATAGTTCCAGGGCTGCACCGCAGATGGTGCACATAGCTTCAGAGGCAAGGAGGAAATGATGATTAATTTCACAATGTTAAGAAACAGTAAAAGTACAGGATATATAAATTTCACTCTGAGTCTGCAGCCTCAGAGGGGTCAGGTAGGTCTGTCAGGTCAGTGTGCACCTCAGTCAGTGTATGGTCAGGTGGCTCAGTGAGCAGTGATTTTTGAATCCATTGGCTCAGTTCGTCAACAGTAAGCCAAACTTTTAGGCAGTAAGGTGTTATTTTTGCCACCATACAGAGACCAGACCACTTAGGTTGGTTCCAGTAAAACCTGAAGCCCTCTCCCCAGACATATTGGCCATATTTAACGTTGGAGCTCTCTTCTTCCTGTTCCTTGATAAGTATGGAGATCACCTGTTGAGAAAACTGTTTGCAGAGATGTTAAATTGGTCAATGTAATTTTCAATTTGATGCACAAAGTGTCATCTGTAATGTCTGAATGAAAACCACGAACGTTCCATCTAGTTACAAAAACAGGAAACAGAAGGGAGGGGTTAGACAAACAGACAGACAAACACTAATATCACCACTTCTCTGTTGTTTTATTTATTTTAATTATGTTTTCAATTACTTTGTAAAGTATCCTTTTGTGGTCAGAAAGGCACTTTTAAATCAGATGTATTATTATTCATAATTTTTTAAATTGTACTGGCTGCATCATTTCATGATTCTGGAATTCAGCCAGGTGTTTAATAGGTCCCTCAAACATTCAAGTATTTATTTACTTTTAATTGGGTTAATGACATGACTCAATTTTTTTCCATAATTTAGTTAAAATTTAAAAAATCTCAAAATTTGAAATTGAATTTACAATTACCTTAACAGATTCTCTTCTTTAAAGACCGAATCGAAAATTTGTGCATTTGCTCAATACTGTAATATTATACAGATGTTTCCTGTTTTCAAATAAAACATTAATACGCTAGTAGTTTCAATGATCTTACTTTTTTCAGTATTTTTAGGTTTTCAATGTTTAAAATTACAGCCAATTAAAAATATTTCAGGATTATATCTATATTCTGATTTCAATGGCAATTTATTGTAATTTTTATATCTTTAACTGTAATTTTACATACAATTTTCTATGGGTTTACCACCAATTTTGTATAGAACTGTCCAATAACTGTAAATTAACAGATACTAGCAAAAATGTAAACATATCTTAAAATTACAAAATATTGACCATGATGAGATCATATTATCATGTTTTAAAGGCAACTTAACATGTTTTACATTCAAAAGTAATTTACCAGTTCTTTCCTTATTACAAAGAATAAGTCAGACTATGTTTGTCCTTTATTTCACTTCTACCTCAAAGAAACACACAATGTATTGTCCAGATTGAATGTATTCAAAACTGATTTTTAACATTTTCTCCATTTGCAAGAAATAGTTATAAAGTCAATGACTTTGACCTTAATCCAAATATTACTAATTGTCTCCTGTCATGATCCTGTTTAGTCAAGCTGCCTTTTATATTTTTTTATTTGTCTTGTGTTTCTCATTTTATTCTAAAAATTCACCTAACTTTATTTGTTATTTTGTGTTTTGCTTCCTGTAAGGATCTGTCACATCACAGATGTGTCAAACCACCCCCGATCGTGTATTTTTACTTCATGTCCTCCTTTGTCTTTTTTGACAATTTGTAGTACTTCCAAGTACACATTTTGTATATACATTATGTCATTGTTGTTGTTTTATACTAATACTCTAAAATGATAAATTATAGATAAATCATTAAGATTCATGAGCCTAATCTGTTTATATATTTTAACTTTGTTATTGTACATGGAAAAATTATTATTTTAACATGAAGTTAATGTAGATAGATATCGTAGATATATCAAGCCGTTTTCCAAATTAATAAATTATTCCCTGGTATTGCAGGGATTAAACCATCTGATTCTAATGTTTTTTCTTTTTCTTTTAACTGTATACTGGACATTTATATATAGTTATATTCCTTTCTTTTTATATAGATTTTGACTGTAAAAATTTATCCTGTATTTTTACAGGTGTTGTTTGTAATATTATTAAAATACTTATATGCCAAATCTTTTATTGTATTTTTACAGCTTTTCTTTTCTTTTTTTATAGTGTAGTCTTCCTTTTAACAGACTACCTGCCACCATCAATTCTGTCATCTAGTGCACTAAGTTCCCTGCTTCCTCCTTATTATTTAGTTCATGTTCATCTTTCATGTCCTCCCATAATTTATGGACATTTACTTGAACCCTGTTATTGGGACCCTGTCCCCATTCTCTTATTTGCTTCTCTGTCATTCTCCATTCATGTTCACACAAATATATTATACACGTGAGTGGCCTGTCCCTTGAATGGTGCAATACCAGATCCTTCAGGAGGCGTGAGCAAGCTTCTACCTAGCTCCTGGAGCCAGGCGTCTCACCTATGGCCCTCCGGAATTCACCTTTATTCTCAGTTCAGACCACACACCCTAACCTAACACAATGACCCCCTAAACTATGCCCAACCCAGACCCCACAGAGCAATCAGTCGATAGTCAGTTTGCTTTGAGGAATTCCTGGATCTCTAATCTCCAGTCCACTCTCCACAAATGACCTCAATGTATCAAAACTGATTGAAAAGCCACCCAAACATTTGCACCCATGTGACAACCTCAAGGTACCACACCTTTTACTTATCGGAGGACGAATACCGCATTCTTATTACGTCTTACACTATAGACTAGGCAACCTCGAAAGTCGTCACCTTCATTGAGGACTGGGTACCACACCCAGATTACTACCGACCCCCAGATATCCCTGCCAAAAAAGAACCCTGACTCCTAAAACGTGTCAATTGAATAAGAGATACTGGTGTCTGTTATTTAACACTACAAGGATGCTTCTCAGGACACATCTGTGTAACCTCAGGCCTGATTCTCTTATCACACAGTTACACTCCTTCAAACACACAACGCCCGGCTATACCCGTCTTGTATGAGTTGATGCTGTCCGTATGGCCTCACATATTTTACTTATTGCATTAAAATATACTGTACATTTTTGAGATAGAAAGAGAGAAAAGAATAAATTTGGTCAAATTATTATACTCACTCGTAGGACATTCAAGCACAGACAATTTTGAATTTAGAATTGTCAATTGCAGAAATTCTGATACTGTATATCAAAAGGTTTTCTGCTTACCTTCAGTGGCCACTTTCTTAATTGTCTGTGCAGAATTCCTCCGAGTCCACCGATCGTTGTCCTCAATACGGACAGGCCTTTCAGCCAAATCACGTCGGGGTCACCAAGTTGTTGGAAGTTCATGTTCAGTTTGGAAGAAGGCACAAGTCCAGATTAGATCGGTTAGCCAACCATTTATTGACAATATGTGAGACCATACATAAAATAATAAAAATACTCAGCTGCTGAGGGCTCAGTGCTGCACCTCACCAGGGATGTACAGAAAAGAGCATTGAACAGTAGCATACACAAGATCTTATACACATCAGAATTAGGGAAGTACCAACTTGTCACGTGTTAAGATCATGTCTGGTTTTATAAGCTACGTATGTCTGTCAAGAAGATAAACATAATGTCTGGATAAAGGTCAGACTAAAGGCAGAAGTTCAACCAAGAGTTCAACAAAAGTTCTAGCAGTTCCGCAAAACCACAGGACCAACTACAGGATGCAAAATGGGGAACCTGGCCCCCCAGACCTTAACTGAAACCACAGTCCTGTCTGACTGAGACTGTACTGTTAAGATTTATGAAACATTTGACCTGTTGAACAAACATGTTTGAACTGATCTGCCCTAACATATGTTTGAATAATTGTTAGCATAAAATGACATCTTTGGACAAATGTTAGCATTAGCTTGTATATAATTCTAACACCAGTCTTTCAGGTCTGTTAAACAAATTAATTATAACCTGCACAAATAAGTTATGTTTTGTTTGTTTTAACACAAAAAACTTTTTGAACAAATTTTGATCAAAATTTCAAAAAGTCATTTGATACCATTGTGAGATACACCATTTAATTTAACACATTTTTCTTGCAACTCAATAAGTTCTCCTCAGATTTGAAGAACAATTTTAGGGAATTTTATTCAAAGCACTAGAAACACAATTTAATTTTGGTGGTGATCTGAATCCAGAGGTGGAATCCAGGAATATTTTCAAGGATATTTAACAGTGCAAGATAGAGCAGTTCTCCTAATCTTGATGATTACTTGCCCAACACTAAGCCTCGGCAGAGCTTTGTGCTCTCAGAAAACTTCTATTTTAAAAGCAAAACTAGAAATGCTTAGAGAGCACAAATATCCACCAAAGCTTTTCTGACATGCTTGTTCGAGTTACTTCAACAACAGGGAGAACTGTCCTATCTTGCATTGTTATCAATTAAAAAAAATCCTTGATCAACATACATATTTAGATCATTAACAAAAAATAATCACTTCTCCCTTGTGCCATGACCAACATGAATAAAATCAAAATCTGAACTAAGTGAGAATATTTGTCCATTTTAAGACAAAAAAGTCTCACTAGATTTATTATAATCCACAATTTCCTAACATGTCTGGATTAAGATCTTATTTGAAGATTTAAAATCTAAAACTAAGGCCTGAGTTGCTTGTAATAATAAGTCAAATAATCTTAAAGCAGACAAGACAAATTTAACTTAAGCAGATATTAAACCTTGATTTTAATAAAGGGGACAAGTTATAAGAAAAACACCTTTTTAATGCCTTTGAACACATTTTTGGGTATGTGCCCTTCCTCCCAGCCCACAAAATGTGATAGTAGACAACAAAAAATGTATTTAGCAGGGCCACAGGAATGTAATCTCAAGGTATTTGGTGAGCTGGTTGGTTTGTGAGTATACTGTTATGTAACAGTATATTTTTAGATTTGCATACCTAAACTAATTGGTCTATTTGTAAACAGCCATATATATCTTCACATATAGGATACCAGCCTTGGAGGACCAAAGGGTCCAGTGGATTCATTTCATTTTATGAAGAGAACAAGCAGATACAATCGGCTGTTTGCCAGTCGCTTCACGGCCTACTGCTTCTTCAGCTTCAGTCAGTTCAACACAGGACTGACAACTAGACTTTTCCTGAGTCTCGGCTCAGTACCAACAATCTGTTGCCAAACCATGATGGAAATGTGACTTTGTTAATGCTGTGTAGTATTTATTTTGCTAATTGCTACGAGCTAATGCTAACAGCAGGGAGAAGTGAACCAGAGGGAACTGCAAAACATGTTCTTCAATGTTCACATTACTTGTTGAAAGTCTGAAGGATAAACTTCAATGTATGAGCATTATTACGTTAGGCAAGAGGAGTTTAGTAGTTGACTGAATACAACCACTCCCTACTGCGGTGACTAGGACGAGGTTAGCATCTTGTGCATTAACCTGTAATGTTTGGGGGAAACAAGATTGCTGTTATATTCAATGGCATGAATTTGTGGTTTGTGTGTGCTCAGGAGAGAAGTTTAGCAGTTGGTTGATTATAATCAGTCCTTTACCCAACCCATGTCTGTTTGTGCTAACGTTAGCGTAGAAGGTAGGCTAAGTTGTGGCTGTCTCCCTGCGGTTAGCATGTTGTGCGTTATCCTGTGATGTTTGGAGGAACAGAGCTCACTGTTGTAGCTGTGTGTGTGGCAACCAGCATTAATTAAGGGTTTGTATGTTTTCAGAACAATAAGCTGGAGCATCCGCTTCACTTAAGTTACGCTGAAGAACTATTGTGAATTCTTCATATGTACACTGCTTTGCTCTGGCTCCTTAACATATGAAGACCAGCCATTCTGAACAGAGGGGTTATGTGAGCATGGAAAGAATGCAGCTGTGCTTTATTCATAGGCCTTTTGGACCAAAGCATGTTACTAAAGTTTCATGAAGACATCAATAATCCATGTTAAACTGCAGAAAAGGAAAAATGAGACCTTTAAGATCCCCACTGAGTCAAACTTTCCTTGCTTCATTGGCAGATGGCTAATTGAATGCGGATTAAAATAAGTGGTTCGGATTTTTTTGGACTTGAAAATAGACAAATGTACTTGCCTAGATCTAAGTTTTCTATCCTTTACAAAAGGAAGACGATGTATCTCCACAAAATCTAATCACTGATTACTTGGGCCATGACCAACATTTCTTGAAATCCATTAAAAGCAGTTTGAGTTAGAGAAATTTCATCAAAAGCTAAACTCATTAGTGGAGCTATGAAAGAGGAGGACAAACTCTACTGCCATTGTGAAACCCTGGACAGAAGTCTAATTTAACTTTGCACATCAGCTTTTCAAAGTCACTCTCCAACCATTCTCACAGTATGTTACCTGCTCCATCTCTCTGTGTTTTCTCTCCGGCAGAGGCCTTCAGCTCCACAGCCGTCTCTCATGAAACCCCTTCTTGTATTAATTAAGACCTGCATGGACGTCTGACGCCCACAGAATGACGGCTGATCCTCTCCTGGAGAGTTGGAAAGCTTCACTGATCTGACGAGCTCAGAGGAGCGAGAAAAGAGAGAGGGGGATTTATAATGTAATTTTCAAAGTGGAGTTTGATTTCATCCTGCAGGTATTTGGGTAGGCGAGAGAGGCAGGCTTCAGGGATAAGGCTCTCCATTGTGAAAACTTTCCATAGAGAGAAAAAAAAAATATCAACAAGGAAAGAGGGGACTGCTTCAATTTCTGTTTAAGAAGACTGGAGAAGCTCTGGTGGAAATTCGGGGGCAAGTACCGGGCATGGTTTTGATTAGATGAGGTTATGAGGTTCTGTAGAGAGGACTGCATGACGTTTGCTGGTTCTTGACTCGGGCCGTCAGTCAGCACTCAGTCTGCTACAATACTTTAGAGAAGGAGAGGCAGAGACTCTAAATGAGAATACCAGATAAGAGTCATAGTAACAGGAACATTACTCAGACTCTGCAGTCATCTCAATGACAGATTTAAAGAGAGCTGCACAGAACACAAAGAAGAAAGATGTGTCGAGCTAGCCAGATATTTTTAAAGCTAACTGTTCAAGTTTACTCCCCAAAATAAGCTGAGAAATGTTATTTTAGTTGATTTTTCTCATCTTTAACAATATCAGCTGGTACTGTATTTGATATTGTTGGAAAGTCTGCATAATCCACTTTGCAAAGTCAATGTACAGCCGTGATGGGGCCGGGCAGACATTTTTTCACCCGGACTACAAAGGAACAATTTATGTCCATATGGGAAACATTAGTCAGTGAGGACATTGGTCCCGCCTAGTCAGACAGCAGAGAACTCACAGACGATGCTGCAGGGCATCAGCTGCAGTGTTTTGTGGTTGATAAGTGAATGACAAGGATACAGCTAGAATAATGTCCGCTTATGCATCCTATTATATGATATATGATATGATCGCGGTGAAACTCGAGCGGACGTGACGTCAGCGATGGCCGACGGCAATGGTGACCAAAATGAGGTATTTATGGACGTGCGACGATACGTTAGTGGGTGACGCGATTTTGGTAGCTGGGTCGCTTGCGGTGTGAACGCAACATGGTTAAATGTGCAGCCATGGTCCCAAATAATTGCCAAAACCCCTGCAACTAGAAGGTTGATAAAAGAATGGTACTCTCACTGATTAAGATTTGAAAATAAAGACAGATTTGTTTGTCTGTATTTTCACAAAGAACATGCCTTTTTTCTTAACATTTCTGTTTGCTTTGATTATCAGCAGTGATTCAAGAACAGTGAAAAATTCTACAAGCTTCTGGTTGAGTCCTGTTGGCCTTCAGAAAAACGTCATCCCTGACCAAACTGGTCCACTTGTCCAGATTATAGTTGATTCTTTTAAACCAATCCTCCACTGAGCATGGAGGTATGCCATTAATGACTTTTTCCACAAATCTGTTTTCCAGTTAACATGTTTCTGTGTAACATCAGCCAAACAAAGCTACTGTTGGTGGTTTTAAATTACAAATAAAAGCTTTTCATGATGAATCAGCAGCCTGTGGACAGACAGAAAGCTACAGACCAGGTCCTCATACATATGTTAATTTGGTGTGGTTGGTCTTTTGGCTCTTTTCTCTTTAATAATTCAAAAAGCACAGTAGAGAGCCATGAGAATATCAGAAACAGAGGACACTTAAGAAGGAACAAAGGTGAAGCATACGATTCAGTTTTGTGTTTTATTGTTTCTAACGTTTAACAGTCCTCTTCTCATGAGATTGCATCATGGGAGTTGCAGTTGCAGCGGTGGTTTTGATTAGCGGTCCTTGTGAAATACTGGTTCATGTTGCTCAGTTGGTGCTTTAATCCATCTTTACACAATTTCCAAATGTGATTAAAAGGTTACATCACACACCTTTTAACTTGCGTGTAATGGTTACAAGATTAGAGGAACTTTGCCTCAGGAGAACAATTAGGTACATTTCACATTTGAAATCCACAGGACTTGTGTTTGCCTTCATTTTTTTGTAATGCGCTAAGAAAACAAGCACACTGGCAGAAAATGAACACGGCACATATTTTTTTCCAACTTTTCATACATTGATATCTTTTGCTCAAATTTATTGAATCATCATCATTCACACTTGTTTGTTTTACATCTGAACTATTTATTTATTGATTGATTGATTTGATCAGAGTGGCTTTTAATGGATTTGACTCCATCCAGAGTAACAACTCTGATGAAATTTGAGCACTTGATTAAAATTTGTCCACACCAAAATTATTATCTCCTTTCCATTTGATGTGCAGATTTGCAGGCTTGTAATCACTGCTAAACAGATTTATTTCCACAAAAGAAACAAAAGCATTTCATTGGAATTAGCAGTGGGCTACAAGATAAACTCTGGTTTGGTGTGTCGGGAAAAACCTCTGCTTTGTTTATTGACTTATTCATTTTCCTCCATAGTCTGTCAGAGTGGATAAAAGTAGATTTTCTTGTTAAAAAATGACAGAAAAAGTTTTCTTTTAGACATTTCACTGTGTTTTCGTGAGTCTGACAGGATGCTGTAACGGGTGGGGCGACTAAAATCATGCAATGTCAAGAAAAAATAAACCCACATCTATCTTAAGAACTTTTTTAGTGCATGCAGTATTAAACGTATGGACAATTAAAGATGTTTGGACAATGCTTTCATTAAAAATATGCAGAAATGGCCTCAACCTGTACAAACAAACAGAACATTTCTATTCTTCTTTTCTTAAACACACACATCTGTTTTGTGACTTTAATTCTCACATTTCTGGTCTTTTCTGCCGGGCAGTCCATCAGCACTCACATCATGAGGCCTGCTTGCTCTTTAGTTTGACACTCTCTCATATCTCCTCCCAGCAGGCTCCACACCGCCTGCTGCTCAGATTTAATATTCAATCTCCCACCTGTGAGCTTTTCAGCCCACTGCTGATCCCACACAATCCTAATCTCCCCATGAGAGTGCTGCAATGTGATTAGTTTGACGGGAGTGTGTTTGTGTGGGTGCTGGAGTGTGGGACGGGTGCAAGGGGGGCTGGCCAGAACCTGTGATTAAAGAAAAGGTTGAAAATGTGATCAAACGTCCTCAAAACATTTAATTTGTTTGAGATCATTCATCCATTATCTATACTGCTTGTTCCTATTGGGGCCAAGGGGGCTGGAGCCTATCCCAGCTGACATTGGGCAGGAGGTAGGGTGCAGCCTGGACTATTCACCAACAAATTACATGGCGACATAGAGAGACTGACAACCATTCATGCTCACACCTAAAGGCTATTTGGAGTCACTAATTAAGCTAATGAGGATATTTTTGGTCTATGGGATGAAGCCAGAGTTCCTGGAGAGAACTGCATGCAAGGGGAGAACATGAAAACTCCGTACAGAAAGGTCCTGATGGACATGAGATTCAAACCAGCGACAAGCATTCAAACAGCTTCTTGATGGGAAGTGCACGCACTATCTTCAGCGCCACAGTGCTTACCTGTTTGAGATTATCTGAGTTTTAATTAGGGGTGGGAAACCACCAATTCCATTGGGAATCGTTAACAGCTCCATCAGAGAATCAATATCATGAGTCATTTTGTTAATCAACGTTTGTTTGACATTGTTGCCACTGACAATCTACAGGCCAACATTTGCCAACATGGAAAATCTTTAGGAATCAATAAGAGAATTGTTAAAGAATGTGATCAATTAGCAGGGTTGCTAATTGCATTGGTATCCATAAAACCGTATTAATTCCCATACCTAGTTTTAATCCTCATAAACTCATGTCATGATTTCTCAGAAGTGCAGATTTCACTTGCTTGAGATCAATAAAGTACTATCTATCTATCTATCTATCTATCTATCTATCTGTCTATCTGTCTGTCTGTCTGTCTGTCTGTCTGTCTGTCTGTCTGTCTGTCTGTCTGTCTGTCTATCTACCTATCTGTCCGGCAGTCTATCTTCTTTAATACTTCTTTTTAAGTGTTGAATATAATTTCTTGAAAAGTTTATCATCCTTAATTTACCATCTGATCAGTTTTTAACAGAAGGGATGACTTGTGCACAGTTTCAAGGTAATCCCTTCAATTGTTCTTGATACTGAAAAGCACATTCAGTATCGAGAACGCATGACAAACTGATCAACCCTTTAAAGCTGATTAGTACGTCCTAGAGTCAGAGTTGATCTCTTTTTTCAAGATCGGGTTTTCTTGGACATTATTGACATTGGAGAGACAGTGCATTGACATGAAACGAAGGATAAGAGTGAAGAACATATGCAGCAAACAGAAGCAAACCCAGGCTGCGCGCTGAAAGCTAAAGCATTATAGCCTCTGGGAGCATGACTTTATAATTATAATTCATATTCTTAAATCATCATGGATATTGGTTTTCATATTTTTATGAAAATCTATTAAGGTGTTCCTAGGATATGTGCTCATAAAATAGACCATATGAGCTGATGGATAAGAACAGAAAATATCACAAGAAACTGAATATTTGAATATAAAGATATGTCCTTTTTCTTTGATAGCAGTATACAAATACTCTTTTTCAATTAAAATGGTCACTCCTTTGTGTCCTGTGGAGGGATATAAATGTGAGTATAGTAGCAGCAAAGATCATAAATATGTATGTGTGTATTCAGTGTGTTATTCTTCCTGTATGTTGTGTGTTCGTCCCTCACAGTGCGAGCATAGCTGACCTTGTGTGTCTGGTCTCCGAGGTGAAATCATTGTGCCCTGGCCCGCCTGCACCTGCAGAGTCAGTCCCACACAGCGTCTCAAGAGATTAAACATTTTATCACACTCAAACATTCAACAATACGTTTTGTGTGCGGAGCGGGGACTCATAACTGAGAGTGGAGGTCATCATTTGTTTGGAGGCTCACAGGGAATTATCAACGTGGAAGGATATGAGCTGCTGTTTGTCTGTCAACATGATTAAAGTAGCCTCAGATGACTTTAAGAGCAGATGTAGGATATAAAACACATATGTAAAAAAGGATTGTATTGTTTTCTCACTTATGTCCCCAAGGCGTTCAGCTTCAAACGTAAAGTGCATACATCATGGAAGAATTTAATGTAGGAAAGAGCTGTTTTTCCCTCAATGTAGACATGAAAGGCTATTTTCAATTTAATGAGGAAGAGTAAAAGAGCAGTATGCCCATAAAGTGCAGCAAACAATAAGTGTTTTATGAAATATTGGAGACATGAGACACGCTCCACCCTGCACGAAACCTTAAAAATAAAAGTCTGCAGACAGTTTGGCATTTTGAGGTATGATTCATACACATATATTCCAATGACTTTTACAAACTGTCACTCATTCAGTTTCCAGTTTCCTCTTCACCTCTACAAACTTCCACTCATTTTAATAGTCTAAACCGTGCCCAGGGAGGAAAATAGTGAATGCAGAGAGGTCAGGCCTTAATTCTGGCTTCAGGAACCCAACAGAAAAATATAATCCACCTGAAGTTGAAAACAAATGAGTGATATTCCAGATGTCAGGAGTGTTCAATCGCATATGACAATCCAAAAGCCTGTTCATGCCCCTTTGAGGCATTAAAAAAGATGTTACGTGTTGAAAGTCACCATCTTCACATGCCTATACCCATGCAAGCCTGCTGCATTATGGTAGAAAAAAAAGATTCAGACATTGACCTTCCCTTTACTCTCCCTGACATTAAAGGTGCCTACTCACCAAAAGCAACTTGAGCGTCTAAGGCGATCACCCTTCATGGAAAGTCAATGTACAGCTGCAGTGGGGCAGGGCTAACCCCCCCGCTATGCGACTGCTGCCTTAAAGGCGATCACTTCACTTGTCGAGTGATGTCAAATAAAAAAAAGTTTGGTAAGTGACTGAAAAGGATGCAGTTGGAATAATGCTTATACATCCTATTATATAATACATGATATTATCGCGGTAAAACTCGAGCAGACGTGACATCACTGAGTGACGGCCGATGGCAACAGTGACCAAAATTAGGTATTTATGGACACAATGAGACTTCAGAGGGCGACGTGATTTTGATCGCAGGGTTGCTTTTGGTGTGAGCACAGCTGAAGAATCCTTCACAACACCAGCTGATGTGTTGTAGCTAAAACGGCTATGTCTGTAGCCTTATACTTGATTTGCATGAAACCTTAATTAGCCTAAGGTCATAGCTGGTTGCCGTGGTTGACAAGGACAAATGGCCCACAACAGCTTGATGCAGTTCAATAAGAGGAAAACAGTTTAACAGACAGAATAGATTCAGGTGTTGGATGGGTCAGCAAGAGTGTTAGCTTAGCATTAGCTTTACAGGTGGGTTTTCACTGTCTGTAAAGCATGAAGTGAGCCTTATGTCCACTTTTTTACTGTCATGCCTCCCCACCCTCATCTCTTCAATCCAAAACAAAAACCAACGGCGTGATTCTTTCATCTCTCTCATGTGCAGCCAACTGTTAACTCTCCAGCCCGTTGACAGTCACCCATCTGGCCACGCTCAACATTACCATCTTCTGGACTTAATGAGTCTATTTTTACTTTCCTGAACCAAAAGTATGGCTAAACATTGGAAATTGATTATAAGAATCTTGTCATCTGACAACTCTGAATCGTTATAATATTGTTACACCCAGTACAGTAGTGTATCTATATTTTCCCACCCCTACTGTGTGACCCCTAATCTGACAGCGTAACCGTTGCAACTGATAAAAGGATTAAAGTATGCAGCATCGTGGTCTGCTTGCTTGGCTTATGGCTGTTCAAGTGCAGAGATGTGGTTTCATGGCTGCTGTATTTTTGTTTAATTTACATGTTTAACCTCTAGTTTCTAATTCTCCTAATGTTTCAGGCCCCATCCACATGAAAACAAAATGCCTAACAGTTTCAAAAACGATCGTTATGAAGACGAAGGCGTCTCGGAAAATGTGTGCGTCTACATGAATGCACTCGATACGCATCAAAACGCTGTAAAACACATGCCAGACCTCTAGGGGTGCTGTAACGATATGGCGGAAACAAGCAGAAACAGACGAAAAAACAGTGGGCATGCGCACTAACGGCAAAAGTTGTAAACAGAGATTGTGATAAAGTGATCATAAAGTGCAGTAATGTGTCATCGATAATTGTTTGTTCGACGCATTGGTGATTGAGAAGAAGGAGATTTTGCTGCAACAGGGATAGTAGGGTCACGAGCTTCATCAGAACATATGCTAAACTATACGCCGCCATTGTTGTTGTCGTTAACACATGTGGCGCATGCGTGTCAATGAAGATATGAAACTATGACGTAAGCGTATCTGAAAAGTTACGGAGAGCCAGTAATCACAGAGCTGCGTATATGGCATTTCAAAATCTTTCCACTCTGGAACCTGGTTTCAAAAATGGCCGTTTGCAGACCCCCAAAACGCCGTCTTTGTATGGATGATACGCAGATTCGGCAAAAAACGTATGCATTTAGACCTCGGTTTGTCTTCGTGTGGATGGGGCCTTAGTTTCTTCCCTTTCCTCAGTGTGTCTTGCTCAGCCCTCGTCGACCTGATTGTGTTCACCTTTGTGATTGTCTCACCTGTGTCTTGTCAGTCTCACCTGTGTTTGATTGCCTCCCTCTGTGTATAAAGTCTCTGCCATTTGTCAGTTCACCCCTGTCCTCAGCCTATTGGTGTCTCACAGCATTTTGTCTAAGTTCATCTTGAGATTTTGGATTCATATATTTTTTTATTTCTTATGTTTTGTGATGAGCTTTTGTTGGATCCTACTTTTTGTGTATTTGGATCCTTTTTCTGTATAAACCTCTACACATAAGCCCCAATCCTTTAGTTCATGGCAGAAAACATTGCCAGTAATCTCACAGAAGTTACATGTGGTTGTCATGACTCAACAGAAAAACTGATTCTTTGTCATCTTCAGGACCCATTTTCAATGGCAGGAGAGCAAATCCAAAGACTGACTTGAAAAGAGTTGTGTGAAGCTTCAAAGCAGCGCCATATTTTTGTGGATTTGTTGGAATTAGGAAAAAGATCAAGCATCCAAATCTTAAACAAAGATGGAAGTGGCAAAATTATAAAAAGCGACAGTAAATCTAAAACACTTTGTCAGTTTGTAATCTTCGTATCAACATTCTTTCCACTCTAGTGGTCTGTCTAAAGCTTCAGCAAAGTTTATTTTGTAATGCATCAAAATGCCCTCAAATTCAAAGTCTCAAGGATTTTTTGTTTCAAAATGTCAACACACTTAAAGTCTTTGTGTTTTAACATGACATCACAAGCAAGAATGTCTTGAGTTGTTCTTCTAACACCCTCTTTGACTGCCTACTCAACAGTATAACCAACAAAAATGGCAAATGATACAACATAATGCAAGTAAAAAATAAAACAACATATCTGGTGTCCATTTCCTCCCCTCGTTCCGCCTTCATCTTAATCACTCTCTTCTTCTCCCTCTTCCTTCCTGCTGGGTAGTGTTAAAACGCCTCCACATAGCCTGACAAAAACCATTTGAAGATGGTCTTTGTTATTTTTGGGGGCTCAGTTCAATAACTAAATTGGTATCATTTTGAGGAGGGGGAGGGGAAAGCCCAAATGCTCAGCAGACATTTCCTGGAGGAAGGAACAAAAAGAAACAAGAGGACAGGTTTAAGGAACCAAGAGGTAAAAATGTTGTGTATTTTAAAGTTGTGTGACACAAAGTTGTTTAAATGAATCAAAAGTCTGAGAATATTTTGGTAAATTAAATAAAAACATGCAGACTGGGATGACGAGTGTGAGAGAGGTGATCAAAAACAGACGAGGCTGAGGAGCGAGCAGAAGAGGGATAGAAAACAAATAATTAAAGCTGACAAGGGGATGGAACAATTTACTGAAAATAGCCAAAAGCACCCCAAGCACACCCTTCATTTTGCAATAAGTGGGCACAGAGAGGTGGGCTGTCGACTATTTCTGCAAGATGTCAAAGATCATATGTTCAGGGGTTAAAAGTCAAGAGGAACAAGAAGCCCCCCATTAGCAAAGTGTTTGGAAGAAGCTTCAAAATGGAACAATTGTTGCAAATACACTCTCTCATCACTTTCTTTGGCACGTTACAAGCCAATCACATGGCAGCAACCCAGCTTATTTAGGCATGTAGGCATGGAAAAACCTGACAAGCTGAAGTTTAAACCAGGCATTTAGAGTGAGAAAGAATGGTGCATTACTGGACAATGAATGAAGAAGCTGCTGATCTACTGGGATTTCTGCATCTCTATTGGCCCTTTTCCACGAGCATGCCTTGGCCCTTACTCGGCCCTACTCAATTTGCAGCGTGTTTCCACTAGCCTGGTATCTTCTAAAACAAGCTAGTTTTAGTACCTACTCCACTCTGGTTATAAGCGAGCTGAGTCAATACTAATAGATAACGTCACCGACTGCAGGCTACTGATTGGTCAGACAATGTCGTCATCGATGAGTCATGAGTGCAGTGACCTAGCATGCTAACGGTAGCTACCATTAGCTTACCCTCATATGTCTTTTCTTTGCAGCTCGATTGCTCTCGTCCTCGGCTTCATTCTGTTGTATAGCTTCCAAAACTCTCCTGTGCTTCTCAAGGGGTATTTCTTATTACCACCTGCAGCCTTCTTCTGCTTTTCTTTTTTTCTCGGTCTGTGACAAAAAGCCACGGATTGTTGTGTCGTGCTTAAAATGACGTCACCGCAGTGCCGCTCAGCTGTTTACAGCGACACTGCACCCCGTTGGGCAGGCGACTGGGGCTAATGGAAAAGCAGCACAAGGCGAGTAGAGTAGAGCTGGGTAGAGTCGAGTAGAGTAGGGCTAATGGACAAGGGCCATATGGGTTTATAGCAGTGGCGATTGCTCTAAGACTGCAAGGGAAGCTCACCTTCCCCTAAAATGTCCCCCAAAAAAGTGGTGTTATGTCCTGTGTGTGTACATTTCATTCACTAAATATGTGCTAGAATACCTTTTATCTCTTGTTCAGAATTAGCTACTTGTCACAGGTTACTGGCGCGACTTCCTTCTAGTTCATCCCCGCAGCGTCTCAGCGCTTTAACACAGTCAGACGCTGAGCGTCTTCTGACTTCGATGGGGAAGTGTAGAGTGGGTTGTTCCACTGTGGAGACTGGACGGTCATTGGATAAACGCTGGGCTTCGTCCCGCCCATCGGACACTCAGCGTCTCTGGGGGTCTATGAGGCAGTGGGCTGGCCTGGACGCTCGGCTTCTGCATGATGATTGGATGATCTGTCTGAGGCCGAATCCCTTTTTTGATTGACAGTGAAATGAGCCAATCAGCGATCTTGAAGTATAACCCTCCACCGGAGCATTGTCTAAGTTTTACATTCAGTTGTTCTGGAGAGGAGCTTCTCCTGTTTAAAGCAGCTCAAGTCTTACACCCACAACACAATGGGCCAAGGCCTAGCTCCGCTAGTCAAGCTCTGCTGGCCATTGAGAGAACACTGGTAAAATCCTTGGAAAAGACACCTAGTTGGTACGACAGGGTCACAGATCATTTTCTTGAAAAGGAACGGAGGGTAGAATTTACATTTAAATAAATAAACAAATTTATGATCTATGCCGAAAAAAAAGTTTCCCCTCCTTGACTGACCAGCAGCCGCCACTGGTTTATAGAGAACTGTTGTAAAAAGAGCCTCCAAGTAAGTGACAATTCTTTGGCAAAAACACCTCGAGGAGAATAGCCAGAGATGTTCAAGATAATAGCGAGAACAGTAACTTGTAAAAACACTCATTACAACCTAGTTGAGCAGAAGATCGTTTTTGAACACACATATCATCCAGTTTTTAGCAGATATTCTGCACTACAAGAAGACCAAGGGCCTCGGCCACTCCTGTAAGTTAAAATAAGAGAACCAAGGCAACAAAACAGGTGGTACATTCCCAAACCCTTGTCTTAACTTTCAAATAATATCTTTGCACATTTTACCAGATGTTATATTGCATTATAAGTCCAAAACTGTTGATGAATACTATGCTGTATTCAAGTTTCAACATTTTTTTGTTTTGTTTTGTTTTTTTTGTTTTCAATTTTGGTGTAATTCACAAGTAATTAGTTTGAATAAACTCAAATGTATATACTTCAGATTTTGTTTTTTTTTTCCTTTAATTTACTTTTAATACATTTTTTGTCAAAGACGTGTTGTGGATCTTAAGTTCTACTAAATTATTATTTATACCATTGATGCATGGTGTCCGCTGTAGTGGAAAGATGCATTACTGCCTCAAAAATTAACAGTGGAAAAAAATGACCATGATTTTCAACTTGTTTCAAAGTAAAAACATTTTTAAAAAGTATTGCTTTGTGATAATTCATGCATGAAAGAGTTATAGAAGATTGGAAAAATGTTGTCTGGTCGAATGAGTCCTGATCTATGCTGTGACTTGGAATCAAAATTTGTTATACAACATGAAAGTTTGAATCCATCCTACCGTGTATCAGTGGTTAACGCTGCTGTTGGTGTTATCGTGTGGGGACATTAGCTTGACACACTTTGGATCTCTTAATACCAGGACCCTTTATTACACAGCGCACACATCATCTGATGGCTACTCCCAGAAGAATAATACATGTTAAATAGCTCAATTGACTTTGGTCTCTTGAGAAAATTCAGTGTATCTCACTCAGTGGATAAACAAGCACCAAAAATTCCTCATTTAACCCGTCTAATTCAGCAGTCGTGAATTTTCACTCCTCAGAAGTCTCCTCTCTGTTTTTTCTTAAATTGCGGTAACTGCATTGTCGCCAACCCTTGATCAGTATTTCCAGGATGTTAGATACTCTTTTCTGTCACCAATGGTTGTGTGAAAACAGACAATTGGTAAACTGCAGGGCTATAAAGAGGCCTCATAGTTTCCACTTGAAGCTGGTTGCAGGAGACCTGACGATACAACGATTGTTTGCAGGAAATTTATGTTTTGCCTAAATAACTGTACTTAAAACCCTCATAGTCTAAATATAGGATTAATCCACGCAATGGTGCATGGAAGAAAATATTGTGGAAATTGAGTTCAGACATGGATGTTGAAGTCTTACAACTGGTCAATGGTGTTTGTTTTTGTACTTATCCTCGGAGAATTCAATCAATCAATCCTTGATTTGTATAGCACCAGTTCATAACAAGTGTTACCTCAATGCACTTCACAATAGAGCAGGCTGGAGCCATAGTCTTCATTTTATAGATACACATATATGTATACATACAAATACATATAAATATATCTCTGTATATTTTAAAACATATATCCATTGATGTATTCATCCATACAGAGACAAAGGAAATAAAATTTAATTTGTCTCTAAATATAGAACAAAAACAATCAAGCTCTATTTATATAGCACCACATTTGTTAAATATAAATGTATTAAAGAAAAGCCCCTTGAAATGAGACACCATCCTTACTATATTTGCAGTAAACTTCTGAAACAAGTTGTTGCATTTAGCCTGAGGCATTTTGCATCCTCTTCTGGTGTCCCTTTAACACTCAAGACGAAAAAAGAGCAAACTATTTTCAGTGTCTAGAAGGGTTTCTTGTTTTATCTGATGCAATCATCCCCACTATCTAAAAGGAGGGTTGTTATTTTTGTCTAATACTATCAGATCAACACAAATATAGACGGCTATTTCTGCTGGATGTTTCTCAGTTGCATGGTTTGTCATGAGACAGACTGGTATGTTTATTGGCAAGAAATCATATCTTTAACATATTTTCTGTTTACAGGCTCCGCCAGTTCTGTAATTGCTCTCTGTGTTCCAAACATGTCTGCACGCATGAATGCTTCTTCCCATGTTCATGCATGACTTCTGCCTCTAACACATGGTAGGCATGTCTGCAGCATGTGCTTTATAGGCATGTAAGCCCCTCTGAGGTGCCGTTATAGTCTCCTCTGTTATGCTTCACTGTGAAGCCCTAAAAAGGTGTGAGTCCATGTAATCCCCACTCTGTAGACTCATGTCATCTCCTGTCACAACATGACCCGGCCAGACCCTCGGGTCTATTGTTCTGCTCTGAGATGACTGAAGCTCAGTAAACCCTCAGCTGCTGCTCCGAGGCCACACGGCCCTCCTCCCCACAACTCTTTTAAGGGATTCAACAACATCTTACAACTGGAGGCTAGATTAGATTTTGACCTGATTGTGTTGTTGCCCATCATGAAATGTTGAAATCCAGCTGTGACAAACAAATGCTCTTTTAGTGTGACACAAAATCAACACTGTCCAGGATGCCCTATGACCCCATCTCCTTTTGACCTCATAACTCTAGACCAGCTTGACCAAAATTTTCATCACCGTCTGTCTAGTTGACTCACTAAGCAGATCTTAAGATGGGCACACAATACAAGAAAATCTGCCTGATTTTTGGCTTGAATCCCCTGTTTTTTTTATCAAGACCAGCTAAGGCCTGATAGCCAAGTAACCCTAAAAATTCTCTTGCATAGTAATCCTGTGGTGCGAGCCAAGATTAAAGTAGTTTTATCCTCACCAACTGGCTCAATAGATTGTGATGCTATGATCTGAAAGCTAGCTTTCAGATCATAGCATCACAAAAAAAATAAAAATAAAATGTGACCAACTAAAAACATGATTTATATTTACTTGATGATAAATTAATTATTATTAAGCACTTCCTTTGGTCTCCACTCTGCTTCATGTTGATGGGGAAATTCTCTCACGCCTTGGTTTCAAGTGAGGTCGCGGTCTGCCTTCATTTCGAGGGCTGTGTAGCCCTTGGTCTTAGCCCTACGGAGTATTAGGACACCATTGCACTTGAGGACCCTCCTGAAAATGAGATGTACCATCTCAAGAGGCTAACCTCTAATGAATTTGTTTTCAGCAGAAACAAATATAATGACAACAGGTCTATGGTTCATGGATCTGTCACTAACTTAAGTTCTTACTTTAGTCCACTTGTCTCCTCCTACCTCCCTTCCTTTGCCCACACACCCAACACAGCATCGTGTGGATTTGCTGTTCATCATGAGACTGGGATCCACATTCAAGATTTCCTGCTGCTTAACAGAAGGTTTTTTCTTGCTGCCATGATGGAGGGATTCATGATTGGCTATATGGATTCATGTTGGGGTTGGATGTATATATTTGCATATATGTGTATATTTGTATTTTATATATGTATCTATGCATATACCATAAAATACCAAATGAACTCTTACCAAATGAACGCTCGGTCCCAAATAAACGCCGGGTGTAGCAGTACATTTTGACAAATAGACGCCCGTTCCAAATAAACGCCTGGTGTAATGTATTCGGCGCAGTGTACAAGCCACAGTCAGAGCTTACAGAACACACATGCAAACACTGAGCTCAAAACTGAATGCTGACACTTGAAAAGAAACATGATCAGACTTAACCTTTACAATTATTTGTCTCTCTGGACGTCCTGTCGACTCGCTTCTCCTCCTTCTGTATGTCAACAAATGCAGGTTGGTGTGAGGTGCTCTATTTCATGACAACGCAGCTACACTCTATGTCCACAGAGGGCACTAGAGAGCAGAAAGCCAGAGTGGGGCTTTGAAAATTCAACGAAGAAGACGTTGCCACTGTCGCTGTTTGTTTTTTTGCCCTCAGCTAACGTCAGGAGGCCGGTCATGTCAGTTAGTGATACGTTGCTGCTTATCTCCATGTCCCTGGTGGAGCAAAAAAAAGGAGTAAGACCTTAACTTAACTATCAGTCGTTCATGACCAGTTTTAAGAGTGTTTAGAGTGCTGAGTTGAAAGAAGAAGACAAGAGTGTAACAATGGTACTGTAATCTTGCCTTGAAAATGTACAGGTGTATTCATACTAGTGTAAATAAATAATTTGATTATATTTACCATATTTTTCATTTTTTGCTAAGTAAAAATTTTGTGCAAAAGGAATTTATCACCTGTCCCAAATAGTCGCCTAGTCCCAAATAAACGCCTGGTCTGCTCAGTGATTGAAGCAAATGAACGCCCCGGCTACTATTTGGTATTTTACGGTATGTGTATCCATAATATGAAGAGCTTTATGCTCTATTGTAAAGTTGCTTGAGATAACACTTGTTGTGATTTGGCGCTATACAAATAAAGATTGATTGACTCGACATGAACGTGCAAAGCTAAGGGGTACAACTGGGACAGATCCTCATGAACCATGTTGTTTTTGGGGAACACCCAGGATAACTGAGCTTGTACTCTGGGTTTAGTCACTTGAAATGGAACAAACAATCTGCAAGCAGCTGGCTAAAGCAGGAAGCACAACAAACACAGCCATAGTGATGATAGTAAGTACAAAGCATCAACTTGGACATCAGACATGGAGGAGCAACTTGCTGATTTATGGCATCATTGCAAGAGTTTGAACCACTTGTCCTGTCGAACATTGTGTAACCAAACTGACAAGAAGGTCATTGAGAGACATAAAACACTCCACAAAGCCCATCCACTTTGGGTAACAGAGAGGAAATACACAAGGAGAGACACCTGAGCGTGCTTTGAGGCTGATACTGTCATATTAAATGTATGGTGTTGTTGTTGTTGTATCTCTTACTGACTTCCTGAAGTATACATTATTAAATATAAAAAGCAACAACAGAGATTGGGGGCATTTGAAGTTGTACACTAAGCAAGAAAGTAAAAGAAATCCACCTACAAAGCTTCACAAAAATTAATATCATCAGTTCCCAAATGCGTGAGTGTTGCTAAAAAGAGTTGTTACACAGAGGGTAAACATGACCCTGTCCCAGCTATAACCATGGATGTATTATAAGAACTGGATAGCGTGGCTCCGCCTTCTACCATGTAACGGATTTGAAGCCTAAATATCCCCTTCAGGGCGCCGCCATTGTGCAGCCAGTAGAGAATTTGGGCCATAATCCGGACGCAGCTGTCGTAAACGGTCGCAACACTCCGCAGTATACGCCGTACACAATCATTGTGAAGCTGTCAGAACCGCGGTTATTTTTAAAGTCTAATAACTTATAAAAAAGAAACTTTTCAGAAAAAAGAGGACTTGGAAAACACGCAGCCCAATAATACTTTCATATCACCACAGCATACAGATGGGAGAAATGTTTGTAAGGGGTGTAATAATTTTTTGAAGTTTCACTACGGCCCGTCCAGATGAATGGGGGAGACAGAAATTTGACCTATACTGCAGCCAGTCACCAGGGGGAGCAGTTTTCGTGGAGGCTTCAATTTGAGCCCAGCGACATGACGTCCATGTTTTTTACAGTCTATGACTATAACAGGTTGCAGATATCAAATTCAAAATGAGTAAAAATTTGCCCAAAAGAATATCAGTTTGAACATTAGCCTACATGTTTTGTCTTTGCAGTGTGTTAAATGAATGTAGGTTGAAAAGGATTTGCAAACCACTGTATTTTCTTTATTTATATTTCAAACAACATCTAAGCTTCATTGGAATTGGAGTTTGTAGCTATTTAATGAACTGATGTAGCTCTTATAAAGCTTCTATTTTTTCTTAAGTTGGCACATATAAAAGGTAAGATCTGTGAGATTTTGCTTTCTTCCTGTGTTGAGGATTTTAACTCAAGATTCAGTCCAAGAAAACCTGGAAGTGATTAAGGGCCCTGGGCAAAGAGCAGACCTTTGGGTTCCACGGGTAAATGAAGGACAATTAAAGCTAACTCAATTAAACCCTGTCTCACGTTTCAGAGAAGAACGAAGTGATCCTCAGCTTTATGCACTGTGTTTTTCTCATGAGAACCAGGAACCTGAGCTCTAATACCAAGCAGGAAGCCATTTTGGAGAGAAGTACAAAGCAAGCCTGCATTATGTCCTGATGCGGGTCAGCTCTTTAAGTGATTAATTTAGTCTAAGGGTAGTGGTGTAAACACTCCGGCATTAGTGTTAAGTGCGGTTCTGCTCAGCCTCAATGGTAAGTCCCACTGAGCCCCACAATTTAAAACAAAGAGAGGGTTCCTGTTCTGTTCTGGTGTCCATATCTTGTATCTCTCATCGTTAAAATCTATGGAGAGGGCATCATGCATTGTTTTAAGACTCAAAGGCAAGTCTATTTGTGAGCTGTTTCAAAAGACAGCTGTTTGAGGAAAAAGTGCTTGACTTTCTACAAAATAAAGATTCTCGTGCTTTTGTAGAACATATTTGCAGCTCAGGTTTAGTTCAAGCCTGTGGCCTCTTTGCTACATGCTTCTTTTTGCTGTTTGGTCCAAAAAAATGATTATGTGTCATGAAATAAAGATCAAGCTGTATTGAGGCTGCATCAGTTAGCACTTACATGTTGACGAGAGTGATATGAAAACATAGATTTGAAGGAGTCAACTTGGAGTGAAGGTTAGCGGTGCTAGCAATGTTAAAGTTAGCCGCAGCTGTCTTACTCCTGTGATATGCAGACTCTCCTTCTTCCTTCCTCCACATTGACTATGAATCTCAGAGACAGAAATTCAGTCTATAACGCGTGGATATATTAGTTTGTGTTCACAACGTTCACAAATTTATACACAAATGAGTGCTTATAGGCTTGTTCTGCAAGTATGATAGCACTCACGTACCCCACTCTAGTAGCCTACTTGGATTGTGCCATGAGACCAACTCACAAAGCAGTCTAGTGGTCAAGCACATTACATTAGTATTCACAGTTATAAATAAACCACACTTTGACGCCAAGCGTACTCGGTTTCGTGCCTGCATCAGCACCATTGTTCTGTAATCCACGTTTCAACATTCTTCAAGCCTCATCAAATCCTAAAAATTTAAGACCATCACATTCTTAACAACAATGTTCACAACTTCTTACACTTCGAGAAGAAGACTTACGGCAAAGTTGGGCCTCAAGTCAAAAATCCTGTCATATTTCCTTCTCTTGGTTATCTTATCAGAACTGCCTATTTAAAGATTCTCTGGACCTGAATCTAAAATAAAACCAGGTCATAAAACTTGAGTCCAAATTCTAACTGCAAGATGAGAAAAGCAGCAGTTCAGCATCATAGATCTGTGTTATGAGGAAGTGCCAAAAGGTTTATTGGATCCACAAATGACTGTAAACACTGTGCAGTATGAGAACTGAGGCATGCAAACTCTTCACATCCAGAAGACATAAAGTATCTTCAGCAGCTGCAGTAAACACTCCCTCACTGTCTTATTGGCATACAGGTATGTTAGCACTGATAGGAAGATATACTGCTGCACAAATGGGCTTCATATGGAATTCCTGCTTGTACTACAGTGAATGAGGTTCAGTGTATACACAGATGCACACATGAGGCTTGTGGGCCCGTTTAAACCATTATCAGGTCCAACAATCTGTCTACATGTTGGATTTCACCCCATTCACTCCTTCCTCCTCTCTCTTTTCTCCACCCGCTCCCCCTCTCTGCCCCCCCAGCGCAGCTCGGCTGCTTTCATTACAACCAGATTGTTCAAATAAATCAGGCCTCTCCCGCTCTCCTGCCCTCGCTCTCTGTCTCTTTCTTTTCGCTCAGCGCCCTGCAGCAGAGTGTGGAGGCAGGTTGTTTAATGAGAAGCACATTTGGTGGCTGATGAGAGTGATGGGCTATGAAGTTTGGGATTGTTTTTAATTTGGGGCTTTTGTGCGGCAGTACTGAATGATAAAAATGATCAGTTGCAGGACAAGTAAATTCTACTTTAACGATAAACATCAGTCCTTTACATTACTATCAGTACAGCTGTTAATGTTCACATAAGCACAGCATCTATGTACATTTTTGTTATTGATTAAACCACAACAATAACCATCTTTACTACTATATATAGAAGGGGACCCTCTTGGAAATACGATGCCACATCTTATGGGGTTATCCTCTAATAAATCTAGCACAGCGTTAGTTCTGGCAGGACAAAACATGCCAACATTTTGTTGTTAAACAGCTGATCCAAAGCTTGTCCACCACTGCTGACAGCCAGCTGATTACCTCTAAGGTGCCATTGGCTAAATGCACTCAGATCCTCTTATTTAAGCTGCTCTAGCCTGCCTACTCTTCCCTGCTCCTGCTACAAGCTGCTTTGCAACCCTCCTCCAACCCAGCTCCTCCTTCATGCTATTCTTTGATGTTCATTTTTCTTTGATTGACATTGACACTTGTTACGGGGGTGAATCTGTTGCTTCTCTTCTATCAGAGCAGCACCTCCAAATTCAAAACATGCTAATAAATCCCAATAAAGGTAATTCAAAAGACTGCTGTTATCTTTCTTGACCAAGCGGTCCTGGCAGACTTTTCAATTCAACAGAGACAAAAAAATTCATGGCCAGACGTCCATACATTTTCGCTATTATGAATTCTAACTTTAGTCCCTTTGTCTCCGCCCACCTCTCAATGCCCACTCCCAACATGGCTTCTGTGGACTGCTGTTCAACATGAGTCCAGTTCTGTGCAAGATTTCATACTAGCAGAGGTTTTGTCTTGGCACTGTCACTTTGGCCAATGGTGGCAAAGTGCTGTGTACTCAGCACCAATAAAAACATAAGAGAATGACTAATTAGACATGGCATGGTGGATATCTGTGACTTTTCATGATTCTTGTTTACTTTTCTCAAAATTTAAACATCTACCTCAAGGAATTAAATATTTTTCCATTATTTGTTTGTTAGTTTGCAAACAGGATAATTCAAAATGTTATGAACAAATTTTGATCACATTTTCAAGGTATGTTAGCCATAGTATAATGAAAAAGAGATGCAGTTTTGATGGTGTACCAAATCAGGATGTGTTTCCAAGATTTTGAAGGATTTGTAAGAGAGAGCAGTTTTCCACATTTTTGTTAATAACTCAATAAGTTATCAATAGATTTCGTAACATTTTCAAGGCATGCTATTCATGGCACGAGAGAGAAGTGAAAAACTGTTAGTTCTGAACCAAACTTAAAAACTGATCCAGGATTTTTTTTTTTTTTTTTAGGATTTAGTGATGGATAGGGCTCTTTCCATATTTTCCCTAACAAGTCAATAAGTCCTCAGTGGATTTCATGACATTTTCAGGAATGAAAAATGATTAAATTCAGACATCCTACCAGTGGGCTGCTGATGTTTAAAAATTCCTGATCCATGATACATTTTATTTATCAAAGCATTTTAGACGGGTGCTTAAATTGGGGCTTTCTTGGACAGCTCCAAGATGATTACTTTTGGGGAGGGAATTTTGTGCCTACATTGATAGGAGAGTGAGACAGTAGATAGGCTTGTGAGGGGGCGTGAGAGAGATAAGAGTAGGACACCCTGCAGGCTGGCCGGCAGAAGCATTTATATCGGTCGTGCCTGGTTGGTAACCTCTCCACCAAACCAGCACCCTTAATAATTGCTTATTTTTGTGCTGCTAATCATGCAAAACTACTCCATAGGTGCCTCCAACTTATTTGACAAAAGGCTAAAATGATTAAATAGGTCCATTTTATAGTTCAGACTCCATTCTGCTGATGTAATCTGATGTTTTGTTTCTGAGGTAACACAATGTTGTTAGTGTTCTATCATCTTTGAAATATTTAGTCTGGACAGTTTTTCAATATTTTGGCATGCAGACAGACTCTCTAAGGTTAGAGCAACTGTAGCAGATGGCTTTTTATGCAAAATCTGTCTTACACTGCTCTTGGTCTGCAACCTGTCACACTAAAACCACAGTTAAAGCATTACTAAGTACACCTGTGCATAATCAGACTTCCACAGCAGATGCCAAATCGCCTCAGGTTTCACTTGCCTTCCAAAGTGAATCATGAGTAAAAAAAAAGACACTTTCAAAGCTGCCCCAGTGAGTCAATACTTGCAATCACAAACACATATAAGGCTGAATTTCAGCTGCCTTTTATATTTCTCGAGCTATTCTGACTTTTTATTAGCTCTTTTTTTAAACTTTTCTTTACCATGTTTTGCAGACTCCTTTGAAAAGAAACCCATCTTTGCTTTCTGCCACACAATCCAAGGACACACCCTTAACAAGGGTTTCCGCTTTTAGAAAACAAACAACCAAACGAATATGTTTAGCCCCAGTAATTTTCTGAGGAATCCACAAAGATGATCTCTAAAAACTCAGTCTTAGCCACAGTGACTGCTGCAGCTCCTTTAAGATTCCTCCCCATGTTAATCTGTTTGTCATTAGAAACTGACAGTCTGTAATCAGCTCTGTGAATGTATAATTAAAAGGTTTTGTGGTTTAGTTTTCAACAGCCTGTTGAAAATGTTTTGTTGGTAGACTGTGACAAAATTAGACTGAGCATGGTGTGGGGTTTATTCATGATCTCTACATTTTATTTAGTGTTGACCTGATGAAGCAGACCAAGATATCAAACTGTTCTATCTGAGAGGCCCCAAAGAGAAAACTTTCCCCCTTAGTGTTGTATATCAATATTATCTTGTCCAGCAAACCCCTTTTGTACCACAGCCATGTTTTTTTTTTTAAATCAAGGTACACACATAAGGTGTTTTCTAAATCTGAAGGTATGTTTTATGTTTTTGAGACCCCACACAATGAAGATAAAAAATCAGGCATTGAAAAGTTTTGATCGTACTGTGTGTGGTGTGCTCCAATAATGTCAACACTAAATTTAGTCCTCAAGCCAGAAGTCTCGCGCAATCAAACGTGATCTAACAAAAATGGAAAAGAAACATAGCTACAACCAGCTTCTATTAATTTATGCCTGTTTCCTTGTTCCCCAGTCAACTCGCTTCTTGATTCCGTTCCACATCACAATTAAAAGAATCATGACTCGGTAGACGCTGACTTTACTGACCAAGTTTAACGTTACAATTGTTGGCCCAGACAAGTTTCGGAGCCAATCATCAGGACAAATCTTAACTCTTTACACACCTCAGACCACAGTATAATCTTATAGGATTATCTAACACATCAGGCAATCTGGCATTTGTCGTCTTTGGTCTAGGAGGGGGAAAGTCGGGGCAAAATACAGCCTGATAACCCCTATGTGTGCACCCCTCAAGACTGATTGTTAAGAGGGAGTGTCCTCCAGTTTTGTTTCTCTGCAGATGGGCACTGAATTACCTACGGCCTGGTGCCTGTCTGCACTCCCTGAAGTTGGAACCTCTGTCTTATTGGTCTGTCCTCAAATGTTAGCAGAGTGTAAACTTGGCTCATCGCTAAAACTTGTGTTCAGACTTAGCTATGTTTGGATTTACGAACAGCTGGTGCGACCAACATCAGACTACTGAGTATCAGAAATCCAGAGCATCCACACCCATGTTAATGAAAATATGAGGCATCAAAAGGTTTCACACAATGACATTAGAATAAAGCAAAATTTAAAAAGCAGAAAAAGTACATGTGTTGTTGGAGCTAATAATGGGAAATTGCCTCATTTAAATTGGGTTATTCATTAAGAAGCTGTTACCTTGTTTAAATATAATGAGAATTCTGTTTATTATTGCCAATTATTTAGAATATTTGGGCATATTTAGGCTTTTATTTTGATGGGTGTGGTTGTTTGGCACCAGGCGGTATTGACATAGAGGTGCAGGTAAGACGGGATAGGCAGGCAACGGGAATAGTGAATGGTTTTTGATCAGGATGTTTTGTTTGCAATACTTAATAACCAAAGAAAACTGTATGTTGTGGCTTGGACATTTTTTCTATAGCCCTGTGTAAGATCCACTCTCCCCATGTCACAGTGTCTGTTTTGAGATTTACAGTTGGTTTGGAGTTCACAAAGCAAAATGGTCTCTATATTTGTCATGATGAAATAACAGACATGCGGTCAAGGTGTGTCACTGTCATAGCTCAGCTAGACATGAAAAGTACAATCAACCTTAATTAATGTAATTACTGACACATTTGCCTATACTCTCCCATTCAAAAGCCCATTAAATTAGTTGTTCTTGGATTTGGGCCATTTATACAAGGCAAACTTTCCTTTATGTTGAACATCCTGCAGGCGTCTCAGTACGTGCTGCAGTTCTGTTATTTTATGTCCGAGCACACATACCTGATCAGTGAGGTCAGTCATGTTTTATATGTTCACTGACACACATCTATGATGTGATCCCAGACCAGGGCTATCCAAATACCTGAAGTAATAGTCTAAACATTCACTGAATGGTAAAGAGAGAACAATTATCATAAGTCTATAGTCTTGGTAGCCTCATTTCCTCACTGTTAAGTGTCATCCTGCTGCCCTGTTTTCTCTGCTGCACTGTCAGTAACTTGATAAAATGCTGACTCAGTAAGAAAACATCCAGTTGCAAAAAGCTCCAGAGCCATATGACGTCCATTAGTTGGTGATTCGTAACATTTTCCACTTACATCTGTTCTTGGCTATTAGAGAAAAACACAGAAAATGACCTCCATCCATCCACAAACCCACAAACGTCACAGAGTAATCATGCTGTGGTTTAGGTTGGTGCGTATGTGTGTGTTAATGGGTGTAATGAAGTACGGAGAGATACACACTGTGTGTGAGCGGCTGCTGTTGTTTCTGGAAATCCTCTAGGAAAATGATTTTTATGTTGAACTGTATTTTTCAGCAACATTAATGATCATTAAAATACCAACTAATGGCTGAAATTGATCTAAAACCTTTGAATCCCGAAGAATGAGGGAAACAAGCCGAGTTCTGACTATGAACCAATGAAATACTGCATAAATGCAGAATTACGAGACCTCCTCAAACATTTGGAAACATTAATTTGGTTGATTATTTCTGCCCTTTATTAATACCAATTGTCACTGTATTTTATATCATTGGAAAGTCTGATTAGTCATCTTCTCATCAAGGTACAATTTGGAATGAAATTGTATTTGAGGAATAAGCAACTTAACATGTGAGCAGCGCTATGGTCAAATGTCAAATTTTAGCTGTGATGTTAAGTTCACAAATGCTTGATCCCTACAAGTTGTACCTTGATGGGAAGGCTTTCCAACAATATAAAATATCTATGTATTTTTTTCTTCATTATGAACCAAAGCATAAAAATGATCAGGTACAAGATGGATCACATTTTTTCATCAAGGCTGAAACCCATGATAGTGGAGTTCATATCACACAAAGTGACTGACTTTATCCTACCAAGGTAACTTTTATTGTCACTAACATTTTTATGATAGAGTTTAATAATTGTCTCCTATTTTTGGCTCAACCACAGCAGTGTTGGAAATTTTTCTTCCAGAAGTACTTTTACTCTGGCCAAGTCTCTACTGTGCATCATAATGAAATCATGACCCTTAGCTCTTTTGGCACGGTTAAATGATGTAGGGCCATTAGGATGACTCAAACTACCCATAACCTATTTTTTTTTTTTTTCGTTTACAGAGACAAATCATTCAGTGGCTGCATTGTGGTGCAACAGACAGTGATTGTGCCTCACAACAAGAGGGTTCAACTCCTCATGCAGATGGGGTCTGACAGTGTAGATCTTGTATGTTTTACACATTCATGGGTGCATACTGCAGTTCTTTAAACCTTTTGGGTTGATTGTATTTGATTGTTCTGAGAAAAACCTTTAAAACTAGAAAAGCACTTGGAGAGCGCAGACCTCCGCCAGTGCCACAGTCCTCACCCATATTGTGATTTTGACCATAAATATTAGTCCTACCTTTATTTCATCTAAATATTTAGATTCCTTGACCATGAAAACATGCCATTAGCAACTGGATTCATAATGATATCTATTTTAGTTCAGTAGTTATTCACAGAAATCACATTTTTTACCATGGCAGCCAGACGGTGATCCAGATCAACACCAAAATAGAATCCCTTCTTCCTTTTCCCATGCTGAACATTTCCTGAAAATTTCATCAAAATCCATCCATCACTTTTTGAGTTATTTTGTTCACAGACGGACAGACAGGCGGACAGACAAACAAACTCTCCCGAAAACATAACCTCCTTGGTGGAGGTAATTAAGACAGCATGGTCTAATGGGGATCAAACTCCAGCCGATCAAACATGTTGTTTGGCCATTCACCACTGTGCCAAACCAGCAACCCAGAGGATTTAGTCTTTAAGCAAACCATGTGTACAGAGCTTGGCCTGACCACGCCTGGCCTCAAACCAATTGTTTTAAGCTTTGCCAACTTAAGGTTAAGAAATGAGACCAACGTTATTTAAAGAAAAATTATAAAGAGTTCCAATGAATACTTTAAAGTACATAACACAACAAAAAACATTTTGCTTGCTGAGAAATATATTTAATGTTTTGTAAGTTTTTGTCACAGTGTGCACGTTAAATTGCTTAAACCAGAGTGTGTGAGTGTTTATTATTTTTACAATCTAATGATCGTTTGGCGATCAATCCAGGGTTTGCCCCTCCTTTCTCCTAATGTTGAGAGATGCCCAAAGATAGGATTTATCCACTCATGACCCTCACAGGAATACCCAGTTTACACAATGGACTGGTGGATGGATATCATCCCCTTTACCACTACATTAAGCTCAGTCACATGTGAGCTGAATGAATTGCCTGTTTTGTTTGGTAAATACTTAATTTGTATCTGCCAATACATGACATTTCAAACTCTGTGTAACCCCACGCTTATGAGTATTTCAGAAAAAAATGTTGTTTTGATTTGTGCATTGTAGGCCAAGTCATCATGCCTAGCTATGGCAAGTAAACCTGCTGACGTCCAGAGCTTCAAAATGGAGATGTGATTAGATTAGAAAATTAGGATTCAAATAGCAGTTGATAGAAAGATAGAAATAAATAAATATAAATAAATCAAAATTTAATATAGCTACTGACTAGCTACTGTGATATATACAGTAAATGTTTCATACGATTTAACCGACTTTGAACTTTGCATGGTTGTTGATGTCGAACAAGCTGGTCTAATGATTCAGGAGCTGCTGATCTACTGGGACTTTCATGACCAACCATCTCCAGGGTTTACATTTTCAGTGACAGGCAGTTCTCAGGACAAAAATGCCTTGTTGATGCCAGAGGTAAGGGGAGAATGGCCATGGGGTATCTCAAGGTTGGCAGAACCCAGCACTTTCCTGTCATGGACCAGTTAAGGCTCTGCCAAGGAAAGTGGGGAAAAGTGGAGTGGCTCCATCTCTCTCTGTCTTTCTCTTGTGCTCTCACTTTCTCTCTCTCAGTCCATTTCAAGGTTGTTTTGGGGCAGCTGACACATCAACTTCATCTGTATCCAGAATCCACTTGATAATAAACAAGAGGAGGGTTATATGTATATATTAGGAGTACAACAATACATGTATCTGTATTGAACCATTCGGTACAGTGGCCTCGGTTCGGTACACCCTATGAACTGAACAATACACAACTTTGTATTTATTTATTTGATCAACTTCTGATGAGGCGCTATGCACTGAAAGTTAAGTAAATCTGCGTTCGACTACTCTGGGCTGCATTGTTGAGCACAGATCCGCTGAGCTGCGCGCGCAACACCTCCCCTTTCATTCGGCCAAGCTGCTGAGACAGAAGAAGCTATATACGCTAGGGCGCAGCAACATGGCGAGTGCTTTACCTTCAGCTGAAATTGAAGACCCTCCACTATCATTCAGATCTGGCATTTTGGACTACTTTGGCTTTCATGTTAAGTTTGACCCTGATGGTAGGCGTGTCATGGACAAAAACACAACAGTATGTCAGAAGTGCAACAGGATGCTAAACTACGTCGGAGGGAAAACAACAAACGCTGACATCATCACGGTGTAAAAACAAGTGGAACCAGACAGAAACAACAAGCAGCACATGTGCTACATCCATTAGCACATGATTCAAAGAGGGAAAGGAAATCGACCGGGCAATAGCTACTTTTATTGCTGTTGACATGAGACCCTTTTCTGTTGTGGATAAGGCCGGGTTTTAGGACATGGTACGGACACTTGATACACTTATAGCTAGTTCTTTGTAATATTTACTCTGCTGCTAAGAATGCACCGCATGAGATGGGTGATTTCTCTATTAGAGACATTTATTTATTTTACTCATTCTTATTTTTACATGGTGATGTTTTCGCTTTTATGATTCTAAGTATGCACCAAAGAATGTGCCTGGTTTAGCTGCAAGAGTTACATTTAATTCAATTTAATGAAAATATACTCAGAGTTGAAACACATGTCGGTTATTTTAATAAACCACAAGTAAAAAAGGCATTGACATTTCTCATATTTTGTATCGAAAAAGTATCGAACCGTGACAGAAATGTATCGAACCAAACCAAACCATGAATTATGTGTATTGTTGCACCCCAGGTATATATCTATCCTAATATGATATGACTGATGAGGTTACAATGAAAGGTTCCTTGCTTAATGTTAATCTAAATGAGAATCCAGACTCTGTTTTAGGATGGACCATGTCTTAGCTTATGCTAAGGGGCCCCTCCATGATTCAGGGTCCCAGAAAGCTTTCCCCTTTCCTTTCTTAAAGGTGCTATGAGGAGAATCTCTTACCGGCGACATTAAGACTCGGCTACCCATGAGCACGCGCGGCGACTGTTGTAATGCTGCGTTCCAGTAACCTCGGAGATAGGAGTGACATCATCTCCGACTTATCGGCATTCCAGTTGAAGTCGGAAAAAAACATGCCGATCTACCAGGCTATTGTTAGCTGTTGTTAGCACGCCCTGCGTTGTTGTTCACAAATACCACATGAATAATGTGATTATCACTATGGCAGCATTTTTGTAAATATAAGTCTAACAATACTATGTATACAGCTGATCTAGAGCGACACACCCCAGTCAGAAGTGCAAATAAATTGATTATTACAGGAGCTAAATAACTGTTCACACTGGGGGCATTCATCTTTGATTGTCAACTCGGGGGTGGTGAGGTTTCACCAAGCTCCCAGTAGGAAATTCAGATTTCGGGGGATGTTCCAGTTGCAGTTTCCTACTCGGAACTCGGAAATTCTGACTTCTGACTACAACTGGAACGCACCAAAGACGTGACTGAATCCAAAGCGTGTTTGTTATGATAAATGCAGCTCGGACCTTCCTCAGAACTCTGCATTGCTTTACAACTTCTTTTTTCAACAACTTACAGGATGCAAAGCGACGAGGTAATGTATCTCTTTCTAGTTACATAGTGGTAGTTTTTGATGTGTGACAACAAGCAATTTTTGGAAAACTTATTAGCGTAGTTGTAGCCGGCTATATATCGCTACTTGCAGCCCGGTGCTCTAAGATGTGTAATTTAAATAATAAAATAATATAAATTTGCTCTAGTTTTAATTGTCTTGTTCCCGAAGTTGAGTATCCAGGCCAGTCCAGCCCTGTCCAACCCGACCGCAAAGCTAAGGAATAGCATTTATAGATAACCTATTTTGATGCTATAAAACTCATCTTAAAGTGTGTATTTCGATCAGGCATATATCTAAAAGTGAGACTTTTTTGTAATTACTTAGAAACTCCTCACAGTCTCTTTAATGTAGCCTTGAGTGTATGTTCTTTAACTGAGATCGTCAGCTCTACACGGTGTAAGCAGAAAGAACTATTTTTTGCCAAACCAGGTGGGCATTCCTATAACATATGTCTATCAATAAGCATAAAGTAAAATGCAGGAATAAATGTTCCTTGAAAAAAAATTCATCCAAATGTCCAGGGCAGACAAAGAAATGTCCTGCATGACCACAGCAGAGTGACGGTTCCTCACAGGAGTGTTAACACCATTTATAATTTAATGAGTCACAGAGTCACAGAGGTTTTAAAATTAAGTCTTTTAATACTGTTTCTTTTTCAGCATTGCTTTTCTGCAAACACATACACGAAAACATCACAGACAGACAACAAAACAATAAGACAAATTTCCCTAAAAGCAGGGCTCTGTAACAAACATGTTGAAAGTATTTCAAACATTTCCTGCCTCTCTCACTGTCTAAAACATTTCTTAGTCTTCCAGTTGATAAGCCGAGCCGGGGCAGATATATGAGCATCTGTGTCTGTGTTTACTCTGGAAAATTGACAAAATGAAGTTTGTAGTGAAGCCAAAGAACAGAAAGTTGATTTTGGACGGGGCTGGAGCGTTGTGCATGGACTCAATTATAAGGCAGACAATGTACTGCAGGAGCGAAGGCCAAAAGATAAAAAAAGTACATAAAAACACACACACAAACACACACACACCTGAACAAACTGACTGATATCATCCATTCATCCAGCCCTGAGGCTGTTAGATAACTATAGAGGCAGGACTTTTTTATACCATACTCAATTGATTACATTACATTTCATATTTCTTCATCCTTGGTTTGTAATGTTAGCACAATGTTGTGTTTTGTGAGGCTAAATAAAGGCCCTTTTGTTCCTGAAATACACATCAGCGTGTAATATGACACGGCTGGATGCCAGGAAGACGGCACAATGCTGCTAAGGCATGTCTCTGTAAATCTATTATATTATACTATTATATTTCTAATTTAAGAGCCTTTCCCATAAAAACTGTCCCAGAGAAGAAGTACAAGGAGAGTAAGGTCAGACGTAAGAAAAAAGAAACTTTCATATGCACTTTGAGTATAAAGTTATAACATCTGAATTTTTTTCCCTCAGAATTTTACTGAGGAATGCACAATATTAGACTTTTGCAAATACCCAATAAGCCACATTTCCAAGCTCATTGTCACTGATAGTGACACTGGTATGTGTACATTTTAGCAAATCACAGAGTGTTTTTAGGACTATTAATGATCTCTATCTTTTGTTTTAACAGTCTATTTAAATACAAGAAGCCATGCTGCTGTTAAAAGAAGACATCCAGTGATGATAAGGTGAAGCATGAAAGTAAATTTTTACAATCCACCGACATGATGTATGTGAGACAAGTCGCCGCTATGCATGCTAGAACATGGCAGATCCTCCAAAAGTGATTCCTTTAAGCTGTTATCCACCTGTTCTTACATTGTGTAAATGTAACGGTGGGTTACTGATTTCACCTGTATTCCTGCAAGTGTGTTTTAATTTTGTTCGTGATCATTTTGTCTATGTTCCTAAACAAGAACACAAGCCTTCACGAAGGCTTTTCCAATATTGTCTGGCGAGTTATTGAATGGTGGAGTTATTAAAAACAGTGTCCTATCTTACACTGATAACAAATCCCAAAACAAAATCCTTGGTCCACATTCAGATCCACATCATGGCTAAAATGTTTATTTATTTTTATTTTATTTTATTTATTTTGCAAAATTATGAATACACAAAAGTCAAAGATAACAGTTATATGAGGCACAGGAAGAGGCAAAAAGCCCAAACCAACTAAAACCTTATTCCTACAATTTTCTTAATGTAATTTTTGCATCAATATATTCATTATCTTCATTGAGGAAGTTATGTTTCTGCCAGTATTTGTGTGTCTTTGCCTCTGACCAAATCTGGATGCAAGTCAAGGAGTTCTCTTAAGGTTTATAAACATTGTAAGATAGGGCAGTTTGGCCATTTTTGACAGAAACTCCATAACTTTTCATAACTAATAACAGATTTTCATGACATTTTCAGAGAATACTGGTCATGGCACAAGGAATGAGTGACCTGATTTTGTTGGTGGTCTAGTTCAGAATGTGGATTAATGATACTCTTACTAGTGCAGATAGGACAGTTCTCCAATTTTTTTGACAATAAGTCACCTGACAATGTTGGAAATTATCCAAGTTTTATGCTCTCGGGGCATTTCTGGTCTTGACCTGATGATTTGTGACACAGTTTAAACTTAATTCTTTAACTTCTGCATTCATCTGTGAAACATCCACCTTACCAAAAAACACTTTAAAATAATTATTGCCATTCTGTTTTTTGTTATACTAATTTATGATAACCAATTTGTTATAACTTCATTCTCTTCATTATCAAATTTACTTTCAACATTTTGAGTTTACTCTTTCTATCATTTTTTTTTTTTAATTTTGATAGTGCATTATAAAAGAATCTTCCTCCCTCTCTGTTTTCCTCCACATGTCTGACCCTAATACTCCTCCATTCTTCCATTCCCAGATCCAGATAGAAAAAAAACAACAACAAATACACAGACTGGTGCATTTAGCCTTTACAATTCACAGTCTGGTTGGTCACAAACAAACAACACAGTGTCCAAACACACCAGCCGATAATTGTTGTTGACCAAAACACACTGAATGGTTAAAGTGGAGGCACACAGAGCTGTGGGGGCAGGAAGCCTGAAATCCTGCAGGAGGACTTCGTCTAGACCAGATCTCAGACTTGACACAGTCAGCAGCAGTGAGGGGAAACTTTTGCCTAAAACTCACTGACACATACAGAAAATTGTCTTCAGACTCTTTGAAGTTACTTTCTGCTCACGGCACGCGTGTGCTGCTTTATAGGGGTGGGTTGTGTGGTTAAAGGCTTTTGAACACAGATTTGGGAGCTTATGAGGTCAGAAACAGTCTGTGGCTTTCCTTATGGGGCACTGGCAGACCACAGAGAATGAGGAGTCTGACAATAGGGCTGGGCACTATGTTGCTGCTTAAAATACATTTTCAAATCAGATCTAAAATAAGAGATTATTGTATATTCCACTATAGTTTTGCTTTAAGACAAGTGTTTTCAAGCAAGGTTGCTGTATGAAAAATGCAGATGCTAATGCTACAACCCAGAGAAAAGATTGTTTACAGTGGGCACCACTTAAAGTGATATACCTTATGGCCATGTCCTGTTTTAAATGTTTAAACTTGGTCATAATAATTTATTTGATCATAATTAAATAACATTTTCATGAATACTGAAGATCTGCTGATATTGGTATGTGCATGATACCACATCAACAGAAATATGAGCAATGGGGAGAGAGATATTGGGGGATTATATGCAGATATGTCCACTACAGGTTTCTGTACTATTTAACACCACCGGTCATTATAGGGATGTTTCAGTATATTTGAATTAGTAAAAAAATAAATAAATAAACCTTGCCCAGTGTCACAGAATCTATTGGTGTTGCAGCAGAATGAGTTACTGCTCTTTTTTAAGCATAGTGAAACAAAATGTAATAGAATTTGACATTTGTCATCCTTTACATGGAATAATCATGATATATCATAACTGAAAATAAAGGGTTTTGTTCATGTTGCCCAGCCCTATCTGTCACACTGTTGTTACATTCATTAAGTGAGATTTAAGACACATTTTCACAAACATTAAACAACTGTTTCTGTTAATGATCTAACAATGACTGAGTTTAATTCAAACTTCCTACAGCTTATTTTTAAAGCCAGTCTTAAGGACCTCAGTTAACAGTAAGTCAGTCAAACTCTGAACTAATTAAAATATTATAATAAGCCTTAAAAAGATAAAGCTACATTACCTCTAAGCAAAATTTTGAATTGTTAATGGCATAAGCAGGCTTTTCAACATAAACCAATGGGCTCATACGCAAGGTGAATCAAGAAATTTCATCTGTCCCAAGAAATTTCCACTCAATGAATTTCATGTAAATAGCTGTAAAAAAGGTAAGATTTTAAGATGTCTCCTGAATTTGAAAAAAGAAACAAAACAAAGTAAGGAAAAGCTAAAAAGTGAACAATGCTGACCTTTTGCACTAATTGGTAACATTCTAATGCTACAGTTTTGTTGTTGACTTCAAATATAACTCCTTTTTAAAGTATTAATTGTCAATAGATATAAAATGTTCTTGGTGGACTCTGCCCTGTAGAGGGCAGTCCTACATTTTTCATCAAAAAAGTTGAGAATTTTGGCACCAAATGTCAAGAATTGGACTATAAATGATGAACAATACCGCTATACTACGACTTTCGTTTTGTTTAGTGTAAAAATAAACATAATACATACACCGATCAGGCATAACATGATGACCACCTGCCAACCTGACAGGCCCGGGGCTATACAAACTTTGATCTCTGTGTACTCAGACATGCTTCATCAGAACCAGCATTAACTTTTTTAGAAATCTGGGTGACAGAAGCTTGTCTGTTGGATCGGACCACATCCCCATGTGTATCAATAAGTCCTTGCTGCGTATTTTCTGCTTTAAAGTGTTGTATACATCACCTGTCAGTGGTCACAATGATATGGCTGATTGGATTATTTGTCATTTGCTTTCACGGTTGTGCAGCTGACTCAACGCTTAATCCCCTACTGGAGTAGCAAATACGGCAAATACGTACATAATCTTGAAATTGAGGAGCCTGCTCTTGTTGCAACCAAAAGCTTGCCACTATGTGTTCACAAACAGCCATTTTTTTTACATTACAACAGACAATATCAATACTGAATGGACATCAACAACAAATAAACAACACAATAAAAGTACAAAAAACAGGACAAAAACTGAATATCATGAAGTAAACTAGACAAAACAGCCTTCTCATCAGGGCACAAAGAAATACAGGGTTAAGTCCGTTCTCAATGGCTCTTCTTTCAGTCCACTTCTCTTTCACAGCAAATTCATCTGCCACAGGGCCAAACAGCTTTTGGATGAGTGGAGAGACGACCAACAGACTGTTGACACTGAGGAGTCCAAACTCACATGGGAAGAACCTTAAAGTTTAGTTTCAGGTAAGCTAATGTCAACAGCAAAATCAGAGAGTTTAGACAGCTTTTACAGGCATGAAACTATTTCTAGCTTTGGGAAGTGTTTATCTGATTAGATTTTGTGTTATTGTATTTCCTTGCGTGTGCATCAATGTGGCTCGCTGGGGTTTGAAGGAAAGAAAAATACTTTTTCTCAGTGCAAGTTTTTTTTCTGTAAATTCCAAAGAGCAGTTGGATGTGTGATCAAGACATCACACATCTGCATCATTGTTTTCACCAGTCACTTCCTCAGGTCCTGTGTCCCATACACAAGGCACTCTTCTCCATACTGTATCTCACAGATCCAGCAAAAGGATTACAGCTCATTTACACAGTTCTTTAAATTCTACAAAGAGTTTAAATAAAAATGAGCCATCAGTTACTGTTGTGTCAATGCAAAGGCACTTCCATTTCAGCCCAATACTAGACCCTTCTAGTCGATTGCACTTATCTTAATCACTTGATGAGGATTTGTTTCTCACTTAATGAGTTGAAACCACAAGGCGAACCATGTCCTGCTGTGGTTTGGCACAATTCCAACATGCTGTTACCTCAGATTCATCATTCAGTATCTCTAAATTCATTACCATACTGGACAGTAAGTGCCACTTTTGGAAATTGGAATGAAAATTAGATTCATCAAGACTTTGTGAGCCGTAGCAGGACTTTACAAGGCCATCTAGGCGAGGCAAGTCTCTACAATGTCTTTCCAAAAAGAGATTTGTGTGCATTCTAGAAATATGATGGCTTTATGGATGCTAGATTGTTGTTTGATGGACAGGGTCCTTGCATCAGCGGTACTTCAAAGTCCAAAGCCCCATTTTGTAGCAAGGGTGAAGGTGCCTGAGGGCTGTGGCAGCGCTCAATCTCAGGCTGTTTATGGGGGAGCGTACCATTTCCCCCATTCTCCAGACCAGTCTTAATCCCTTCTAGTTCCATTGGCTCAGAATCAGCTGGGCCCAAATCCAGCTCTATTCCTGACTTGGCCCTTCTCCTCTTCCTCAAACAGATGATTGTCCCAACCAACACTGCCAACCCAAGCACAAGGGCCAGAGCAGCGATGGCTGGGACCAGGGTGTATGTCAGCTGGCTGTGCGTCTCCACCCTTGGTTCTACTGATGTCAGCGGGACCCCTTCTGTGCGAGCCTCCGTGCACCAGCCTGTTTCTGCAGAGCTGTTGGATCTAGAGTTGACTTTCTCACCTAGTGGACTTGCACACACTGAGTAGGTGCAGTTGGGCTTCAAACCACGCAGGGTATACTCAGGATAAGATGCTGGGACACTCAGGATAATGGGTCTGCGATCAGGTCCTGAAAGGTTTCTGTAGGTCAGCCTAATTCCACGAATGTGTGGTCGTGTTTCGATGAAGCGATGCAGATCAAGAAGGATAGATGTGGAGGTCACCTGCCTTGAGCTGATAGCATCAACCTCTGTTGGAACCACAGGTCCAACAACCGAACCTTCTGTTGCTGAGCGTTTTGGTGGCTCAGGAACTTCATCCACATTTTCACAGTAGGGACCTGATGTTCCAGATGGACAGAGACAGGTGAGTTGACCCAAGGGGTCAAAATTACAAGTCCCTCCATTGAGGCAGATGTTTGGCGGGCAGATGTGAGGCTCATACTCCCCACTGGTGGAACTAGGGGACACAGGAGGGTGAGGTGGCAGAGGGTAGCTGTCTGTTTTTGAGGAGACAGTTTCTACACTGGGTGGAGGTGGAGGAGGGATTGCGTTGGTATGGGTGGCTTCTAGAGATGTGGTAGGCATCGGGGGAACAGGAGTACTACCAATGGGGGAGCCAGTCAGCACTGTTGTGGAAGGTGGACATCCAAAATCTTTGTGCTCCAGGGCTGAGAGCTTCTTCCCAGCATTTACTAAGGGGAAATGGCACCTGGTTTCCTCAGGTCTACCAAGGAATACAGTCTTTTCTCTCTGCCAGACAGGGAACCAGGCCAATGGACACAGGCAGTTGAAAGGGTTCTCAGCTGCTGTAAGGTGATTTAACCTGGGGAAGGTCTGGAAGAAACTTTGAGGAAATCCTTGCAGATTAAGTCCACTGAGATCAAGATCTTGAAGTCCAGTCAGTTTCTGGAAGTCCTCAGCCCTGAGCTCCCCCAGTGGATTTGCAGCAAGGCTGAGCTTGATCAAACCCTTAAGGGAGTCCTGCTTTAAGGCTTGGGGCACCTCGGTTAACTGGTTTGTGGATATGTCCAGCTCGTGAAGGTTCCCCAAAGAGGCAATGAGATCCTCATCCAACGAAGTAAGCCCAAGAGAGGAAATCTTCAGGGCCTCCAAATGAGGGGTATGTAGGTCAATGGGCCCCAGTGTTGGGATGTTGTTGGAGCTGAGGTCTAGAAGCAGAAGCTTTGGGAAATTGAGAGCTGGCAGAGTTGTGAGCTGGTTGAATTGGAGCTTGAGTTCCAGTAGCATCTCTAAACCCTTAAAAGCTTCAGAATGGATGCTTTGAATGCGGTTTGAATGAAGATACAGTCGCTCCAGCTGAACCAAGCCAGAGAAAGCTCCTTTGTAGATGTGTGTAATTTGGTTAGATGACAAATCCAGGTTCTTCAGCTTGGCCAGCATCTCAAACACATCGTCTGGAATCTCTCCCAGTTCATTCTGACTCAGATCTAGTAACTCCAACTCCCCGAGGTCTCTGAAGTCATCTTGGGACAAAGTGTTGATGCCATTTTGGAAGATGTAGAGCTTTTGGGTGGTGGTGGGAACACGGGGTACAGTGGTAGATCGGCGCTGAGTGCAGAAAATGTCGTCAGAGCCTATGCAAGAACAGTCTGCCGGACAGTCAGAGGATAAAACCAGACCAGATGAGAGGAGCAAGAGCAGGAAGTAAGGCAGCATGGTGACGTCAGGCCTCCAACTCTGAAAGACATAAAGCAAGAAAACAAAAAGGTTACTTTCAATCAACTGATGCCTGTTAAATATCATCAAAACAATCGTTAAACTCTAGAGTGGATTGTAAATAAAACAATTGTTAGTAGTAATAGTGAGAGTTTTGTTTAGGTTATGTAAGACGTGTTTGTCTCAGTCTAATTCCTTAAGCCTAATGCTATTAGTGTGAAAATTCAAGCCAAGGAATTATTCTATTTTGCTTCCAACACTCATTTTAAAGCCTATTACAGGAAAAACACAGAATGATACCACAGCACAGAGCATAACAATGAATGTAGCACACATTAAACCAAAGACAGAAACCCCAACACCTAAATGATTGAAAATGTTGAAGTTTTATGGGCTGGATGGAAAAAAAGATAAGGACTGGGGGTGGATATTATATTATTTTAACATTGCAACTGTGATTTAAGAATCTATGATAGTCAATGTCTTAGGAGAAGCTATGTCAGTCATATAAACCCAAGCCAGAGTCCTGCACCGGGTACCCCACAAAGCTTCTCTCCATCCAAGAGGTGCCTTGCTCTTATGTAACATGAGCCAACACATTTTGACCTGGACATGTCTTCATCAGGACCAAACTAACAGTAAAAGTCACAGGTACAATTGGGTTATAATGCAACCTATCACTAGTCTTCAACAGAAATAAACAAACCCCAATTCTAGGAAGTTTGGACATTGTGTAAAACATAAATTAAAAGAGAATATTGTGATTTGCAAATCCTTTTCAGCACGTATTCAACTGGATACATTATAAAGACAAGATATCCAATGTTCAAACATTTCTCATTGCTTTTTGGGTTTATTGCAATGTCAATCCTCCCAACATTGTTGAGCTCCAATCCCCAAGACCCACAAGCCAATGCTACAACAGCAAAAGGCCCACCCAAGGTGACCCAGACCTGGTGTCAGTTAGAAACCCATTCAGCCTCTGCATGTTTATGTTACAGTCCTTGGTCCATGAAACCCAGTCTGCTGTAATGCAGTAGGGCACTTGAACCACCAAATGACCACTACATGCAAACAAACCAGAATATTGAGTGATGAGACATGCACACTTAAACTCAATCATGTTTCTTGACATTGATTTGCAAAATTACCAGAAATAAGGCGCCACAGGGAGGCAGGAAATTGGGGGGTGGGGAGCACAGATGTTTGTTTGGGAGTTGGTTTCTGTGTGTACAAGAGAACTGATGTGTTATAGAGAGAAAGGCAGAATAGAGACAAATGCCAGTTTTGGCTGTTTGGCAGTTTAGCAGGTTTAAAGTTCAAAATCACACAACCAGATAGAAGAGGATATTTAGTGAATGCTAACTCAGTAGTTGACATCTCATGTAAGAATTAAATGGTCCCTACACAAAAAAGTACAAAGTCCTTGACCTTTCTATAAGCAGTCCCACTGGCCCAAGAATATATTATCCCACTCCTTTACATGGTGTCTCAAATGTTGATTTTTATGATGGATGGATGTCTGGAAATGCATGAAATACTGTATGTTGATGCACAGTTTAAAGTTAAATTTCATCAAAACATCCCCACAACATCAGAAACAGTCAACGAGAAGAGTTAGACAGTTCTTAACGCATCCTGAATATGACAGGGCCACGCTGCATAACAGACTCGACACTGAAGACCACTTAAGATCTGGTTTGGACACAGTTTATTTTCTGTGTTCTAAAAATAGGAACAAACCATCTTTGGACCTTCCCATTTCTCATTAAAATAAAAAAGGGCCAAAACAGGAACACATGAGAAAATACTTTTTTCTGCAATGTGAAAAAATATTAAAGACACAAATGCTGCACACCCTCATCAAGAGCAGATTTATATTAGATTAGAGTGACAAAACAAACATTTTTAGATATAAGTAAGACTAAAATGTATGTGATAAGGAATTCAGGTATTTTGACATTATAGTATTGGAAATTTACAACAAAAACAAAAGTGTTAAAGTGGTTGTATCAGTCACAGTTCTTTAGTTGCACATTTATCAATTTTATAGATTACTTTAAATGCTCTGGATGCACTGCTATAGATTTGTATCGTGCATTGTGTATTTTTTCGTGGCAAACATTAAACTGCTAATGCTACCACTGACCACTTCTAATGCCTAAGGCACTCATTTTGTTGTTCACAATACTCATTTCTCCATCCACCCCGCTGCTCTTTGCCCTTTTAAACCCCTGAGGTGGAAGTTGAGAGAAAACCATAGATGTTTTATTAAAGTCAGACCTCATGCCTGTGTTTCCTTTCTGCCCTCTGTCTCCTCCGTTTACCCCCCGTGTTCACAACATGCATACTTGGTGCTTGTCAGCTCAAAAGAATTTGTAATATTGCCTCAAAATCTGAATACATTAAAGCTAAAAGGCAGAACAGGGTCAGGGGGAATGCACCCAAAGAGTGGGGGAAGAATGATTTAAAAAGCAACTTGAAAAAGGTTGAGTGACTCCTTTTTTATGCTTTTTTATGCTAAATAAAACAAAAAAAATCTTAACACTGACTATTTTTGTAGCTCTTCTATGACACATGAGAGGCTTTGTTTTGAGCCATATAACTAAAGGAATAACAAGCCAAAATTCACCCATACTTAGGTTTGTCTGTAAGAATTTTTTAAATAGCTTGGTGTGTTTTCATGACAGTGATCACCAGGGATGAAGTCATTTTGTAATCTGTTTGCTGTCTAGCCATCTAGGCTGTTTATAGAAAAGCAATACTTCAAGAATGCCTTGGGGAATTTTCATCAAACTTTGAACAAATGTTTACTCTAACTTCTAGATTAGTTAATTTGATATTTAAAGTCCTGGTCAAAGTCTGTGCCTCATCATCTGCTATTTGTTTTGAGATTAAGGTCACTGTGGAAAAGCTGGGTGTCATCAGCACAGCAATAAATTTCATATCAAATATGCAAAAGATGGTCAAGTGGAAGTAAACAGATGATGAACAGAAGGGGGCTCAGGACAGAACCCTGAAGAACACTGGTCGTAACAGAAGAGTTTGGTATTTGGGGAATTAAAGTTTGAGAAACTGAGTTCCTTCCAAAATGTCTGACTTAAACCAAAAGAGGGGTATTTGTGAAATGAATCAAGCTAAGTCTGGAGGATCCGGTTGCACTGGTCAAGAGGTATAATGTCACTGTGAATCTTGCACTTAGCATGTATTTTATATCGGCTTCCTAGGAGCTTAACCTTTTAATGCCAGTCTTTTGAGGCAGCGATAAATTAGTCATCGACAACAATGCATGCTGTCTTTGGTTAAGTTAAGCGTGAACACAAAACAACACATCAGTCCATTAATCATCATTTAAACACACTATTGTGCAACTACAAAAGAGGGTTGCAGCATTCATGTTTCCAACACGCTTTGCTGCTTTTTTGACGAATTGTTCATTCAATTATCACCATTCCACAACATAAACAAGAAAGGTTTAAACAACTAACACAGAAAATTGCTGCATATTTTAGCTAATGTTGGCATACAGGAACATTGACTCTACAAAACCATTTTAACAGAACAACATCACCTCTCTTAAGTCATCATACAACTCCATCACATTCAGCAAGAGAAAAAGGATCACTTATCACCAGCATTATTCTACATAAAGCCAACACATATGACAATACACACCTCATTACTCATAATAAAGCTGTCTGGCACCTGAAAACATGCTCCACTGATGACAGATTTTCTCTGCTATGACACTGTCGCACATTTCTGCTTTAAGAATCCAGATCTGTTTTTGTGTGCAGTCACTTACTGTTTATAGAACAGTAACAGGCTCATAATGAGAGCTGTTTGTCATTCCTTTAAGGGTGCTGCTGATGCTGGCTCGAAGAATAATTAGATGACAGAGAAGGAGAGGAATGAATGGAATATCAACAAAAGCATTATTGTGAGTCAGTGTCAGAGCAGAAGAGAGGAAAGACAAACTAATCCTATAAATATGAAGGCTTTGCTCTTGTCGGATCTGAGTGTGGTTTTACTCTGAGAAACAAACATCTACGTTCTAAAATCCTGAGTAAACGCCATGCATGTGGTCTTGTGGTTTTTGGTGCTGCAACAAGCTTGTGTCAGGACTTGCACTTCAGGTAAAATCTGACTGACAGCATGTGTCTGTTTGAGCCTCTTGGTGAGTTGAGCTCAGGAGAAACTGCGACTCACGCAGTGCAAGATTGAGTAGGCTTGGGGAAATATTTTCAAACATTAAACTGAGGTCGAATTAAAACCCAGATCATTTAGGAGAGTTTTTTTTCTGATATACAGCAATCAATCCCACAAACAGCCGCACTGAAAACAAAGTGGTCTCGAAGTGGTCCCTGAAGCAGTTTGTTTGCAGTGAGAACACAATCAACTCAGCAACTGACACGAACAGGTTGTACAAGTTGAAGTACAAAAAAAGAATGTGTAATCAGGACAATATAATGGTAATATATTTCGTTGTACAGCATTTTTTCACTTCCTGAAAAGAGATAAGAGCAACAATGAGCAACTAACAGTTCCCAACAGCAGACACTTCTACAGATGCTATGTTGGAGAAAGTGCCCATGTTATCTGTTGTCACCCATGGTCCACTGTAGTCTCAGTGAGCGTTAGGAGCCCATTTTCTCCGTGCACAGTTTGTTTACACTTCTATCACAAGGCGTGTGCCACATTTATAAATATGCTCATCTGTATAATCTTACATAAGACATTTAATCGGTGTTTTTTTTTTTTTATCAAACTATCATTTTGTGGTTAGTTTAGCCTTCTGGCGTCCCTCCCATGTTGCACAGCACGACTCATAGCCAAAGCCACACTCCCTGTTATGTAATGACATGAGGATAGCTCTGGCCTGTTGTGGCACTGATACAACTCTGCCTGGACTTTACCTTTTTCAAAATACTGAACATGAAACTATCCAAAGCAAATATGCAAACTTGCAGCATTTTCTTTAACTGAATCAGAACATAGGTGTGAAACTGCCTCAGGTGTGTTTCAATACTTAAGTATTTCCAAAAAAGGTAATTCTTTGACTATAGGCACCTGCAACTTGTATACAGTAATAGTTGACTATGGGGCTGTATATTTCCACTCAAGTGCTGGAGTTTGGTACTCTGTCCACCACCGCCTCTTGACTTCTTTGAGGGAAAATTTAGTACTTAAAAGTTGGGTTGTAGGAGGAACTTGACAATTGTCAGTGAAGAAGCTGAAAGGGCTACAAGCGGTGCTATACCTTTAAAGAGAACAAGCTTAGACTGCTGGGAAGGTACACTGCTGTTGATAGACGCAGTTATTCATTTAACTGTGTGATTTTGGTGTTTAAATCAGCCACAGAACTAGGTTGGGTTGAATGTACAAATGGCCAAAACGTTTAAGAGGGCTTAAATTTTCTTCCAGGAACTTTTGAATTTGTCACTATTTTTTAACATAGTAAATGGCTGTGTGTGTCCATCCGCCTGCCTGCATTGATTCCTGCCAGCTTGTTTCGGTTCATAAAGGTAACCCTGTGTAACCACAGTAAAAGGAACATCCTCATCTCTTGAATAAAAAGTCACTCATATTTGGTTCAGTATTAAATTCCTATGTTGTTACTTTGTCTTCCAGATTCCACAGAGCAAAATAGATTGGCACAAGAGCATTTAGCCATTTGCCACAAAGTAAAGTAATGACTGCTGTTGGCAGGTGTACTTATTTGTAGTAATTGTGAGATTTTTGTTAAAAAAAATTAAACTATGTAAGGTCGACTGTATAACTGATCAAAAAAGGCGCTTTATATATCCTGACCGATCTTATTGTAAGACTGAAAATGATACATGCTAAGAATAACCAAATGTTTGGTATCAAACATAATTACATTAACAGTAAAGACATGTTTGTTATTTATTGTGCAGACATCATTTTGGTTTGTTCTTAGCTAACTGCTGCATTGTTGTTTACACATAAGTTTACAGTAATGTTGATATTGTGGTATCAGGTATTTCCCCTAGGGGGCACTGCTCATGCGAGAAAAAGAGGGGTAGACCGAGAGGGAGGAAAATGGAGAGGAGAAGAAGACAGTGAATTTTACCAGACTCAGAGCTCACTGAAAAGTTATGAGAAAGACCCTGGGCCTGTTTGACTTTTCCTTCACACACACCCATGCCCCTTACATTATCTTTCACTGTGGCTGCACAGGGCTTACCTTTAATAAACTGGAGAATACATAATGTGAAATTATTCAGTCTGAGCAATCAATGTGCACAGGCAGAAGAAAACATAGACCTTTGTAACAGTACAAGATGTGCCAGATTCATATACTTCCTGGAGGCAGGAAGAGACCCAACATAGTGTCATGGCTGTTTTTTATGTAAAACTAAAGTACACCAAATAACAATACCCAATTGTCCTTAAAGGTAAGTTAGTTCATAGTTCATGGTTCATTTTATTCATTTGTCCCTTGAAGGGCGATTTGGTTTGCAGCAGATTCACATTCAGACATAACAACATAAAAAACATACATGATAATATGAGCAGTATAGACATTGGTGCACAGTTAGTTCCAGTACAAAAAAGTAGATTAACAAGGTGGACTTATCAAACCAAGCTGTGCTCCTGATCAAGGAGAAGGACAGCAAATGACAGACTGCTGCTCAGCAAATATACAGTAGCTGCGTAACCAAGTGCACGGTTAACATTACAAACAAGTAAAAGAGAAGGAACAGGCTACTGGTTAGCAAATATACAGTAGCTGCCTATTAAAAAGCTACTGTATATTTGCTGACCAGTAGTCTGTTCCTTCTCTTTTACTTGTAAAGTCCTGCTGAGAGCCTTTTCAGACACAAGTACCTCATACCAAACAGCCACAGAAATACTAAAATACCTTTAATGCTGCTACAATAACCCATATCACCCCTAAGCATTTAAGGCAATCTGTTTATCTAGCTCTTTGTTTAAAATGGTTACAACCTTGTTTTAAGACAAGCCTTAAATTTTAACATCAGAGAAAAGGAACAATAATTCATATGAACACACAGGAAAACATTCATATCTCTGGCTTTATCACACTCATGTCACCCACACCTCTTTTATTCTCCAGTCGGCTCTGCCTCTTACAGGACTGACAGGTTAAGTGGTTGGAAAAAAAGGACGCAGGAGGGGGGCGTTCATGCCTGTTTCAAGAACTTCTCTCTGTTTTAACATCTTGGCTCTCTGCTGATGTTTGCTTGAAAAGGTTCATGGCAGTTTCTTGGCTGCCTGATGTGGGCACACGGTCAGAATCAGAGCTGTAGAGGGATGGAGGGCCGTTTCTTTGCTGCATTAAACTACAATCACAACACCAGAAGTTGCGCAACTGGTCCTCTTTTGGCTCTCACAGATCCATAATGAAATGTGACAGCGTCTTCTGCCGCTAAGACTCCACAGCGCACAGTCAATCCTCCGCTATTTGTTCGAGAGCAGATAAGGGCGCCTGATGAAAGAGAGGCTGAGCTGTCAGAATGACACGAAGCAGGTCAACACGCACCCCAAACCTGCCGAGCTGCACAGCACGCAGCCACCAACTCACACTCAAACACACACGCATTCCTGCACATGTTAACATACACACACACTGAGCCTACGACACAGCTGGATTCTGTTACCCACAATCCTCTGCAGCCATCTCTCACTGTGAGACAGAATGAAAGGCCCACATAAACCTTTGTCCTCCCCCGTGATAAGACGAAGGTAGAGAGGAAGAAATAGAGAGAGGAGACTAAAAGAGTGAGAGGGAAGAGGGAGATGCTGAGTCTGAAGAGCTGTGGTTTCATGAATAAAATGCTCATTCATCCCAAATCTGCATAAACAAGGTCAAAAATCCTCAAGAGCAAGACAAGCAACAGATGTGACAGTGCTGTGGGTATTTTTCAAACTGTGGCAAAGAGCGGCCCACAAAACGCTGTCATTTCTGACAAACTGCAGCAAATATTCTAAAACCCACATCCCAATACAGTTTTGATGTGTGGAGCAATAAAAACAGAACACATCCTTTATGTTCAATTGAATACATAAAGATTAGATATTTAATGTTCAAACTTATAAACTACATTATGTCATTTTGAATTTGAAACCTGCAATAACATTAAAAAAGATGGGACAGGGGCAGGTGAGTGTCATGATTGGGTCTAAAAGGAGTGCGCTCTACAGGCTCAAGCATTCACATGCAAGGATGGGGTAAGGTTTTCACTTTGGAAAACAGTTTAAGAACATTTCCTAAACCTTTAAAGCCTGAAAACACAAATTATAGCCAGAAATTTCTCATTTCTTGGAGCTGAAATGTTTGTTTCACTTTCTACTGAAATCCAAAAATATCAAAATTTCCATAAAATTTAATATATATGTTTTTTATATCTCGTTTGTTACATAAGTTTTAAGCAACTGATTATCCACTTAAGGAGATTTTTATCATTTATCTGATAATATTTATATTTTTTAGTAATATGTTGATCATTGATTACATAGTGGTATCATAAAAGTATGTATCAAATATAATACAACAGGCTCTAAGGGGTTAATGCACACAGAAGTCATGAATTTTACTGAGTACAGTCCATATTATCAAAATATTCAGAGAATCCAGAGAAGTCACGTCAGCGGCAAGGCCAAAAACCGACACTGAATGCCTGTGTCCTTCAATTCTCCAGACAGCTCTGAAATAACTTGTGTCCTCAGTTCTCAAACACAAGAAAAGGTGATTTAAAAAATAGTAAAACATTTCCCTTTCCCAGCTTCCCAAGAGTGTGTTGCAGGCATTAAATTCTAAATGAATAAATATCTGGTCTTTGTAGTGCATTCATTTAGGTATACAAATAATTTTAATATGTTTTCATTTAACCTTTTATGATATGTTTAAGCATTCGGATCGAATTTCTTGGATATCAGACCTTCAGACTTTTGCACTATGGTAAAATACATTGTTCTCATGGTGCAATGTAAAGACAATAAAACTATTAGTCTTAGGTGTCTAATGTTGGGTAATTCTTGTTTTTTAACATAAAAATAAAACACTTACATGATTATAAATCTACATTAACACTGTAGATTATTGCATCATTTACAAACCTTCAGTACAGCCTCCCTAAGGGTCCCTGAGGCGGCAGTAAAGTTTAGAGGGAGGACAGTGCATGTGGATGACGGTTCAGAGAATCTGAAGGTGATCATAAATAGTGCTGGAGAGAATTGGTCCTCAGAGAGATGACTTCATGCTTCAGGTGATGTGAGTTAGTGGTACGAGCGTTACCTTCACCCTCACACCCCCAAAACTCCCAAAAGTGGAATATGCTGTTACATCTTGCCTGGAGGGATAGATGTTAAATCAGTTTAAGTTCTTCTGTCTCTAATCTCTCTCCCATGAGTGTAAATTAAGATAATATGGTGTAAAATTATAAAAACAACAACAATTAAGATATGATGTACCCTCTAATAATTTCTATGACTGAAAGAGTTTAATCTGCATGATGTTGTTGTCTGAACTTGATCTAAATCTGGTAATTTATTTTTCCTTCTTTTGTCTTGGAATTTATATGATAAAATGCTTTTATATGATTATTGTGTAACTGGACTCAATCATCCTCCTTAAAAGTAACTGTAAGTAACATCCTGCTATTGTTTTTTATATATATATGTTCTATTTGATATATTTACAATTCACATTCTGCTGTGTTTTGTTACAAATAAGCAGAAGATACGAAATGTTCTGCTTTTGTAGCCATTAGAGCAATATATGGGCAGTACGTCTTTTTAATCAATTAATTCATTTTGTAAGTTACAAAAGAAAAATAAACAAAATTTAGATTTTCACTTTCTCATCGTGGAGACCCTCCCACCTTTCATGACACAATGACAATATGTCAAGTTGGTAATATTTGGAAATAGATATATTAAATGGTACACATTTGCATGATAGTGAGTCATGAAGAATTTTGAACATTTTTAGGCTACTATTATTTTTTTATTATTTCTTTAGATAATAAAATTACATCAAGATGAGAGTTCCATATAAATGTTATCATGCTAAAAGTCCTGGTAGACAAGACTGTCCCGGTCCAAACTACATATCATAGCTTTAATATCAGCTTACACTTTAAGACTAAGAGGGAAATTGGTTTACTTGTGTTATTTATTTCATATAATAATGGCAAGACTTGTTTGCTGTCATTTGTCCTTTTTATATTTGAGAGGAACAGTGTAATGAAATTGGAAATACTGGAATATTAACCAGCCCTAGCAGCCATTAAACAAAAGTGCTAAAGTACCAAGGAGCAGAATTTTCTTGTAGTGTAAAAGGATGGAGGAAAACCTCCTACATAGCTCGCATTAATGTGCATATAGTAAATACAAGTATCTTCTTCAGTAGCAAAGTTTAACAGTCATTCAAGCATTCAAAATGTTCTGTCATATAAATAAATGAGCCAGTTGACTCTATTAAATGTACTTAATAAAAAGTAACAGAGAATGTCCGTCAGTCTCTGTTCCCATGCCCAAAATAAAACAATCTACAGAACTGTTTAGTGTGCAGCAGCAAAGTTTTATGACTTGGACTAAACAGAGACTGTGAAACATCCCCAGAAGCTTCATCATCATCTCTGCAGCAGTTAACGCCTGAACGGTGACAACTGCTGTCTAGACTGAGCTGTGACAACTGGGGCTCAGTGGCAGATGAAGACAGGTTCATAAATCCATCTGTGTCAGGAAGTCGGGGGGTTAAGACGCGATTGCAGACCAGGTTCTGTAAAGTTATTCTAGAGGAGTAATCAGTAGAAATGAAATCAATTGATAGGGATGGGAAATGAAACACAAATAAGATGGTTACAAACAACTCACCAAAAGGTTTAATTGACTGATTGTAAATTTAGTACAAAAAGAAAGGAAGTGTTTGGTAGATTTTTGTCTTTTTTTTAACAAAGCATCTCGGTAATGATTGCTTTTCTTGTATTTTAAATGGTGCTACATTTGTAAGGAACATACATTTGTGGGATAAGCCGCAGAGCTGAGTAGAGTGGGCTGTGTCCATGAAAAATTCCCAAATCCTCTCAGCTAATTCAACAGCTCATTCTGCTATGAACTCTTGTTTGAAGGTGTTTGGTTGATTGGATGATTTAAGTCTGAAGTAACAGGACTTGTTGGCACAACTAATCCTGATCAGGGTGAATCAGCCACATTGATCTGAGACCACTTTAGGTCATTCTACAGAAATGTGGATTTTTGGGATGGCAATATGTCTTTTGTTTTATGTCTTTTTTTAACATTTAAACTTCAACTACATTGTTACATATGTCATTGACTTTATGAATACACATAAATGAAAGCTTCATGATTTGGGTTTTTTTTTTTTTTGGTACATTTATCACAAAACACAATTTGATAAAGTGTATTCACACATCTGATTGTCACTGGTGTTACTGATTGTTACCCATAGGAAAGGTAACACCAGTGACAGTTACACAAAAAATGCCCTTTAACAAAATGGCTGCTGCAGAGCATGACACAGCATGTTACTAATCTAGATCTATTCACTAGATTTTGTCTTCTAAAAACATTTTTTTTTGTTTGTTTGCAACTCCCTGCCAATAAAGTTGGTAACACCAGTGACGTCCACCAAAAGCTTCATATATAATCATGAGATAAATGTTAATATTTCTGAAAACTAAAAAAGGACAATGTTCTTACCAGGGTCCCTCTTCATAGAAATTGTCTGGTGCTCACTTTAAGAAAGAGGTCAAAGGAAGTCAAGTGATGTCATCAGAGTGATTTCTTTTTTTAAATAAAAGACTTTTGTCACATAGTAACACCAGTGACACGACTGCAGGGAACGACTACTTTTAAATATATTTTGTAACACTTCTTTGGTATTTTGTTTTAAAATGTAATTTATATTATATATTTGATAATTATTTATACATTTTTGTAATTTTCTTTTAGAAAAAACATATTTTTAAACTCAAAATACAGCACTTTCTCTCCATCAATGACTGTGGGGACGAGCACCTTTGTTGTGGTTGGGGTTCTAAATAATTGATTAAAAAGCAAATATTACCAAGCTGATGGCTCCAAATAGTGTGATAGCTGAAATAAATTTTTTTTAATAAAATACAGAAAAAAATCTGACACAAACTGTTTTCTTCAGGAGTAATATATAGGGATGGGAATTGACAAGATTTTATCAATACCAATGCTGTTAACAATCCTGCTAATCGATCCAATTCTTTAACGATTCCCTTATCGATTCCTGCAGATTTTGCGAGTGGGCAAATGTTGGTCTGATTTTCAGTGGCAACAATGTCAAACAAGTCACAGCATAGATATCTGCCTCTGCAAGTTGCTGGTGTTTCCACTCACTTAAGGTTTTGTAGTAGGTGCAATGGAAAAAATTAAGCTACAATTCTGATGCTTCTGAACCCTGTCAGTGGAAGGAATTGATAAGGGAATTGATAAGCAAAAAGATTTATGATACCGATTCTTTGATGGAGCTGTTAACGATTCTCAACTGGAATTGGTTTTCGATTCCCATCACTAGTAATATATCTCTTAAGGCTAGGGACAGAAAAATGCATGTTTCTGTAGAATGAGCCTTTAAATGATTACAAGTGTGAGGCAAATGTGAGCACCAGACAATCTGACAAAAAAACATCTTAAATCATGGGAATTCCCTTTAAAATTAGACAGCAGTTTCTGTATTCAGGGCTTATAACACTGAAAAAACTTTACAACTGCACTGTAGCTAATGAGGTCAAACCAGCTTTGAACTCCCAATAACTCAATGAGACAGAACAAAGACAACACAATGAAGCACAAACTAAAGCTCAGTGATATATATCACTCCATAACTGTTGTTGTTCTGTGCCTGAAGTCATGATAGGTGATAAATCTTGCCTTGACTGATAATAGAGTTTGCCAAGTCCAGCCTGAGAAACTAACGGGTTTGCAACATGAGTGACAGCATCCTGAAATTATAACTTCAGTAAACTTCACTCTTCAGGTTTCATTGGCTCGTTGTAGGTGGTTGCTCGTAGTCTCCTCGTTCCTACATGTTTTTCTTACTCAGTGGTTCTCCATCGCTGAGTCATTCTTATTTTTAAATCTGGCACATGTAACTTGAAGTGAACAGACAGACTCCTTGTCATAACCTGGAGCAGGTTCACACACAGGTCACACCATCTTTAGCCTCAGTGTTAAAGACAGAGGTCACAGGTTATGGTCAGGGTCAGGGTTGGGTTGAGTGTCATCTTCAAGAATGCTGCAAACATGTGAGGCTTGTTGTTTCAACAGCTTCACTACAGAGCTAATTATACGCTTGGACCAAGTTTGGGCAAAGTAGAGAAATGCTAACCTCTAATCCAGACACATTCTTCCACATCGAGTGCTCATGGTACCTGAGGATACAGGCATGACTTCACAGTCAGTGTGGCAAAAAACTCAGATTGACAACAGCTATCAGAAGAATGTAAGAATTTAAAGACTTTTATTCAGCTCAACAGTTTCAACTGTTTTTTTTAACTCATTTGGTCACCACATACAAGCTGTGTTCAAATCACTCCCTATCACGTATATCGTGCACTATATAGTGTGTTCACCATTTTGTAGTGTTCGAATTCTCAGCAGTTAATTTCATTCACTATATAGTACACTACAAAATACCCACAATGCACAGCAAAAGTGAGTGTACATACGATGTATCCTTTATTGTACTCCCGTATACCACAATGCAATGCGGTCGTGTTTTTCCATAGAAGAAGAAGAGAAGGAAGGCTGTTAGGCGCCGCTTTCATTCATAAATGTAAAAAAAAGTTAAAGTATCTTTAACAAGTTCATAGCGTAGCTCTTTAACGTCTTTTAGCGGCTTCAAAATTTGCTGCTTATCCTCCAGAGTGCCCGGTTTGTTTACGTGAATTTCGTCGCGTCCACTTCTGTCACAGGAATATCCGGCTCATCTGCTGACGCTACAACGCTTAGAAAATTTCAGTGTAGTGTCCGAAATGTCGTTTGGTCATTCCCTATGTAGTCCACTATTTCATTTACACTACATAGGGAATAGTGAGTGAGTGAATGAGTGGATGATTTTGAACATAGCTACAGTGTGGATCCCTCAGCTGCTGTTACAGAAACATTTGGAATCATAATGTCAGGTTTTCAAATGGAAATAAGATGTGATTTCCCAGCAATCTGTATACCACCAAGTATAACCCCACTTCATATGCCATTCTCTCCCCAACATCCATTCATTCATTATCTAAATGGTTTATCCCTTTCAGGGTCCAGGGGGCTGGAATCTATCCCAGCTGACACTGGGTGAGGGGATGGGTACACCCCATTGCCACTGGCAGCCCTGGCACATGGCAATGGGGCCACTTAGAGATCCATGTCTTTTTTTGGTGGGTTTTTTTTTTTTTTTTGGAGGGGGGGACGACCACACATCGCACAGAAAGGCCTCAACTAAACCAATGTCCTTCTTGCTGTGAGGCATATGCACTATCATAAAAAATAATACGATCCACTCAAAATGACTGAAAATGCTGGTCTAGTGCCCATATTGTGATTTCAAAGGAAACCCTCTACTGATTATGTACTGGTGAACATTTCAGCTTCATTTTGAGTGTCTAAGATATTTTAAAAAAAAATGTCTGTCAACATCAGACAAAACTTTGATTGAAAAACTAGAGTACAAAATACAGGTTGACATCAACACAAGATTTGAAATGATGAAACAGATACAGTATTTGCTCTATTTAGCTGATTGTGTGCTGAATGTTTCCAGTATCTTGGTGACTCAATGTCACAAAGACTTGTGGCAGTTTTTAAGGCAGGTGGGGGTCCAATCTGGTAGCGAGGTGTACCTAATAATGTGACTGTTTAGTGTATAAATTACGTAAATACGTGAAACAATCTTTCTGGTAAAATACAGTATGTTTGCTCTTATCAATTGAAGACCAAGTCAGCTCAAAACAATGCAATTTATTCTACCTTTACATGGTGTATGTAGTAAATGAGCTAACTTTAAAACAGATCCTTCAGCACAAACTTTCAAGCTGATGCCTTTGAATCACAAACCGACAGTCAGCTTAACCCTCATGTTAGCCAAGTGGGACATGAAGTTTGTGAAACTGACTTAATTATCAAAATTAATAACACTATTTGTCTGTTCACTGAATAAATGGCCAAAAGAACAAACTACACAAAAACATCAGTACTGTGTTTAGTAACCTTGATTCCACAGAGTATTTACACTGCTGTTGAGGAAAAGATGGAACAAAATCAAATATTTGCACCAAATAAGGTGGATTACCGGCAATAATCCATCATCATTTGACAGCAGCTTTGGCAGTGTAACTGACACCACTGTTTTTGTTGTTGTCTGACTCTGGTACGGCAGAGATGGCAGCCGTACCCTTGCTTCCCCTGCTATGAAAAAAATGTGAAGTGACATTAAGGTGTGCTGTTGCTGCTTGTCAGATCTCGATGTTCCAAGTAAGGGATCAAAGGTTTAACCCCATGCCAGAAAAATGCCAGACCCTGTCTGTTTCAGTCTGTTTTTAACTGGAGAGGTTTGTGAGTCGGGGCCAACAGGAAGATTTGTGTTTCCTATACTGAGTAGGATCCAAACAAAACTGCAGTGACATGTTCCTGACATTGGAAGACTTTTTATGTGTTTTTATTTATGTTCTCCAACCATCAAATGACCTTGAACATGCTTACAACTGATGAGAAAATTAAATGTTCTTTGCCTTAGTTTCGTTTTAGTGTTTAGTTTATGTCAGAGATATGAAAGAAAACAAAAATACAAGTGAACTGAAAAAGTAATATTACATTTATAAAAATATATAAGCCTTCCAAACACTGAAGTTTATGAGAGCTGTTTCAACACAAGTGGATATTCCCCCTTTGGCTTATCATTCAAATAAACTCCTCAAAAAAAGTTTGGAAATGTTATTTTGGCTTATTATTTCTCTCATTTAGTTCAGTTCAGTTCAGACAACTTTATTTATCCCACAAGGGGCAATTCATTTGTAGCTATAACAACATAAATAAATATTCTATCAATGAAACATATTTAAGCAAGCATGGGATAGATAGAGATGTTGGACATCATAAGTAGCCTACGTATACAAATCGTAGAGCAAGACTTACATATAGGAGTTCGTATTTTATTCTAAGTCATTTGTGATATTCACAGAAAGGTAAAACTTGCAAGGACTGTACCAGTTTAAAAAGACCAACACAGCTAAACATAGGTGTAGTGTCCCCCAGAAATGTGTCAAAATCTTCAACTGGAAGCTGGTGTTTTGGTACGCAGAGTGGAAGCACTGTAGTCCTGGTACCACAAAATCTTACGACTAAGTTCCAGTCGACTGGTAAAGTCAAAGATGGGCTGTGAAGTGGGTGTCCCAGAAAGACAACACCCCAAGATGACCAGTTACTGAGGAACCTCAGGCAGGGCAAGAGGAAAGGTGCCACCCGCACACTTAGCCTGGTTGCTCATTACATGAATGCAAAAGCATCACAAATGTTACCTCGTTGTAAAGGTGACCAAACAGAACACCAGTTGGAATAATGTAAGGGCAGAAAGTTGAGGACACCATGGCACCAAACCATGCTGAACGGATCAACTACCACTGAGAAGATCTGTCAAACAATCACAGTACACTGGGCCTACATGGGGAAAGGACTGAAAGACTCTAAGATGGATTGAGAATACAGCTGGAGCAGCAGATCTCAGTGTGTAAGAAGTAGATGGTTTTTCCAACATAAGCGAATCCGAACATACTCAAGTACTCTGAATATATGATCCAGAGTTAGGGCACAACATGAGCTCTTTATAAATATGCTCTTCTGTATAAAAGGTCATGAGGCTTGTGACCTCCTTTCCACCATGACTCATTTTGTTGGTAGCTTAGCCTGCTGACAATCTTTCCATGATGGCAGCGGTTACTTGCACATTACCTGTCATATGAGATGCAAGGATGTGATTTGGCCCACTTCAAAACCTTTTATCCTCTGTATCTGTTATGTGTTTGTTTTGAACTAAATCTAAAAGTGGCAGTCAAGCTGTAAGTGTGAAAACCACCTTTAATAAACATTATAGAGTCCAAAAGACTGGATCATAAAAACAGAATGATAGATGCCTGAACTGAGGCAGCGCAGAGCAAAGAGGCTGAAGAATGTAGAGACAGTTTGGTGTTTACTCGTGGCACAGCGTGGCACACACCCTGCCTCAGCACGACTTTTTGTGACACTGGTTTTTCCACTGAGGTGATGAAAGTTTGACTGACAGCAACCTTGCGCCACGAGGGTGCTAAGTCTCTGCAACAGCGTCTAAAAGACCATCACACACACATAGGTAAAGTGGGTGTGTTTGTGTGGATGTCTGCACACTTCGCTGGCTCCAAGCCTGCTCGTCTGTCAGCAGTATAAAATCAGTGTCACCTTTACTCGCTTTCACACAGGTGTGCCAGCAAGCTACTGGCAGCAGAAAAATCACACTTAAGCATGTCAGCACTGCTCTTTCTTTACCGTCTTTCTGCGTCAACAAATTTGTTTAACACTTCGGCTGAAATAACTCATCTCCAGGGCTGCTTCAGCATCTTTTTCTTTCTTCTGAAACCTTAAACCCTTTTCAGGAGAATTAACACCACATACATTTCAAACTTGTTTTGTGATTTCAAAAAGAATCAATTCACTGTGAGAAGGTCGACTGGTTACCAACCAGCTCAGCAGATAAGACACATCTGGAAACATAAACAGTCTTTCATAGTCCTTAGAATAAACTCTACAGATGTTTTCATTATGAGCTGAATGAACAATGAATGAGTTCATCACTTCACCGTTTGCCAGTAAAATATGAGCATGTTTCTGAGACCTGTTCATCAATGTGACACTGTCTGTGTCTTTGTCTTAATGAAGTCTGGTGACACCAGCAAAAGGTTGAAGAATTTAGTGACACATCACAGCAATAAAGCAACACTGTGTCATTGTTCTACCTTAAAGGAGACATATCATGCTTGTTTCTCCTTTTCACTATGCCAGACTAGGATGTCTGTAAAGCATTTCTGCCCTCAGTACAAGTCACTTAGTTCCTTCATTTCCCCACAATAGCATTCTCAAAATCCTCATTTTAGGCCATTATCAAGCTCTCGTTGAAACACGAGGATCTCAGGATGACCTAAAGTTACCTCGCAATGTCACAGCCCTTTGTGCTCTGATTGGTCAGTTCTATCAGGGGTAGAGCCAGCCTGTCCTCCTTCTTCTACTGTATTTTCCGGCAGGCTCAAAGCAGCGACCACGTATTGAGTCCCCCTACAGGCCAGAGCTGGTAATGAGTGAATGTGAGCTAGGGAGCTATATACTGCTGCTGGACGAATGTGTTTCTCGGTGACGGTTTTGTGGCTAACGGACATCACAGAGGAGGAAGTGTTTTATCAGATTACTCCAATAAAAAGAAAGATACCTCGTGTCGTCATGACGATTTAAATCTCGCGGACATCTCGCAATGACCTATTTTCAGAGGCATCAAATCTCGTTCTAGGATATCAGAAAAAATACAACATCTCATTTTTTGAAAATTAATGGGGTGTAAGGTCTTGTTTTCAAATTTATTATATTATATGTAAGTATTAAATCATGCATCAGCATGATATGTCTCCTTTAAAATTGTAGTTTCAAAGTTGATCCCACAAAAGCAGAGAGCCTCTTCCTTGTATGTACTTGCTCTGTTTCTAAGTAAATATATTATGTTTTACCTTGTTCAAAATTTGCTGGTAACCAAATCATGAGCTGTTGGAGCATAAATTCAAATAAAATATATTGTTTGATTCACTAGAATGAGATCATTGTACAATTCTTACTGCTCTCTCCTGAGTCGAGGTTGGTGTATTTCTTAACCAGGTTACTGTTGAGGAGGCTAAATATTGCATAAACTTTGCTCACCTCTGTCTAAAGTGTAACTTCACTGCAGCATCCACTCTGAAAGCGTATCATATGCTGCTCTTATCTTCAGCACCTCTGAGCTGAAGGTGCAAACACACCGTCACCCTGTCTCTCTTTCTGCACGCTCTCAGTGAACCTGCCACACTAAGCTGATTGTTAAAGGAGCTAAACTTCATGGTTCTGTGATGGAGTGAGCTTTTGCCAGCTTTAAAATACCACAGTTTGAACACTAAATAAGCCAAAAAGTAAAGCAATGCACACATTTTAATCTCAATATGGACAAAGTATGTAACTTCTCATTTATAACACAGTTTTTGCTCTTAAAAAGGTGTAAATTTCAGGTGTAATATACACAAGCACAATCAAAATATGTAAAATATTTCATCTCCCATTTCACAATTACAACACATCTGATACAAAAATCTGATATATTCTTTCTCTACAAAACATTAACGCCAAACTTGTGTAATTTGTATTAAACTAACTGTTAAATTGGTTCAAAATAAATATTTTGGGTCTAAATTGCTTTACCTTTGTGTAATGATCATATAATTTTAATGTGTTATGGTACCATTCACATGTAAACAAAGGGCGCAGCCATCTTGTGAACAAGGAGACCTAAATGTCTGCGCTGTGTTTGGTCTAAGAGACTGACATGTTGATAGCCGCTCTCTGATTGGTCAAAACACTACTACTGAGCATGCAAGATCAAGTAATTGAGCATTTGTGAAGCAAAAGTTTTTTCAGCATCTTGTTAAAGCTGTGGTCTACAATTTGAAACCGCAGCCTGCCCCCCCTTCCCTCACCTCTCCTCTCCGTGTTCCAAGATCCCGCCCCCAGCTCGTGTCACCTCGCCTCTTAACAAGCCCCCTCAGACAGAGCTACGAGCGACTAGCACAATATATCAGCAGCAAACTCAATCAAAAACAGTTCAGCTCAACTGAAAGTATCAAACACGACAGACATCCCCCTTGTAACACACAGCAGTAGCCATTTCAATTGGACCGGCGGCAATGCGGGTCTGGCGCCGCCAGAGCGGAGCCGATTGTGGGGGAGGATTTATCTTTCTTGGCCTGTCCTTCCCAGCTCAGCTTACAATGCTAACAATTAGTGGCTAACAGGCTAACCTGCTCCGCTACAAGTCATTAGCCAGGACAGGCACAGACTAACCAGAGTTATTCAGCAGACATCTCCCACTGTAGTAAACAAAGCCATTACCTGATCAACCAGGGGTGAAACGACCGATGCTGAAGGTCTGACGGCCGACTGAGGCCATTCGTTAGCCATTAGCCCGCTAACAGGCCTCAACCCGCAGGCAGAGCTCCGTTGTGCCCCGCGGGAGAGGGAAGCGGCTTCCCGGTTTCGGCGCTCGGCTTTTCCGGCTAGTTCAGTAGCTAACGCTGCTAGCTGCTCACCGGAGGTAGAGGGGAGGAGGCGGGACCATGGGCATGACGCTGCGTAGTGAGGGAGACAGGGGATTGGATGGACTCACGGACCAACTCACGGACCAATTGAACCTTACAGGCTTCTAGGTTTGATTGGTCAGCTAGTATGCAGCTTTGCAGCGGATATACTGAATGGATTTTTTTTGTTCTTTTTGGTCTTTATACTGTGTAGATAGGACCATAGGACCATAACCGCCTTATAAACGGTGTTATTAAGATGTACAAAGCTTCCAAATCGTAGACCATAGCTTTAAGAGAGAAAATTGTGTACTTTATTTGTTGGGAAAATCCTGAAATTTCATTGATTAAAACTTTGAGTAATATTTTTTGAGTTTTCTGAGAGAGGAAAGTTTGGGCAAAACCTGGGCAGGTGTTATATTTGAATATTAGTTGTACCTGGAAAAAAGCATGCAAAAATGGGGTGCGTGATGAATGAGGATGTGTTTAAATCAAGACATTATGGTTTGTGATCTTTGGGTGTGAAAGCACTCTTAAGTCAGCCAACCTTTCCTCTTTAAGCAGTGAAGTGTATTATTGGTCCCCCTCCCTCTCTGATCTGTCAGTTCCTGCCCCACCATCACTTGTCGCTCCTCTTAATGAGCTGTTTACATCTGGAAACAGCATCTAGCCTGCAGCTGAGATGCCGACAGAAGCCACAGAGGCAGTAAATATTTCTGAGCAGCCCACAGTGGTTTTCCTTTAGCCTTGTTAGCCATGCAGTTTTCTCTCCTGTTCTGTCTCTCCTTCTATCATCACTTTATTATTGCACATTGCAGCTTTAAAGTCAGAAATCTTCTCTTGTCGCCGCTCGTCGGTCCTTTATCTCTCTCCTTCCTCCCTCCTCCAGGCCTGATTACTGACTGATGATCACCTGTGGGACTTTTGCCCATAAAGGGCCCCTTCACGCTTGTTAAGCCCAGCTGTCAGTTACCAAAGTGCGGCCTCTGGCAGGGTGCAGGTTGGGCTGGACTGTGGGGGTGAGGAGGAGGTGGATGGCTCCCCTTAAGCTTCTGCAGGTCTAGACACATACTGTACCATAACCCCTTATCCCTGCTTTAATGCGAACACTAAACTGAGCTCTAATGTTTTTCCCTTACCTTGAAGAACCACGTTGAACTTTTCTTTAGAAGTTGAAACAAAAGAATCAAATTGTTACCACTTTACACTGTGAACATCTGCAATGGAGAGTTTACACTTTGCAGACCCCTGCTATGGGACCTCTCCTCTGTGCTTGTTCATATGTCCTTCAAGTTGGACACAAGTTCTAATTTACGACCAACTTAACGCTCTACCAAAGTCTGAAATGTACAAGCCGAGATAGTTTCAAGCACTGGGGATTTCAGCTCTAGTTTAGAAAGCCTGAAGTCCTCCAGACTTTAATCCCAGTTCCCCTAAAATAAAAGTAACAACTAAAACAGCCAACTCTCCATAAGTACCACTGAAGACACTGAGGTCAGGACCATATTTATTTACTATTTTGCTTGCTGTGTTCAACATCTCTTCATTGTATCTTTGTAAAAATAGCTCTAAATTAATCTTTTCCATACTTGCACAAGCGAGTGAAGGTCATGGTAAGCTTTTTAATGATCCTGTTCAGCACCCTCACACCTTGGTCATAGCTTGTTTGAATGTCGCCTTGACATCTCCAAGTATCATGAAGTTTTGACAGTGCAAAGATTCAAAGAATGTAAAAACTGTTTTCTACACAGTGACAGAGGCAGAGAAAGACAGAGGGGAAAGTTCAGGATTATACTGTCAGGATTCAACAGTTCAGGGAGACTGATTTACTATTTATATAAAGAAGTTTTTATCTGGTCTTTAAACAAACGAACACGAATACTGATGTCTATTAAACAAAACAGCCATACGTTTTTTATTTAGTTAGGGAAACTTACAATGTATGAGGCCTGTATGAAATGAGAAAAACATACAATGTGCAATAGCCTTGTTCAGTGTTGTAACTTCAAGTGTTTTGGCCAATGCAGGCTCTCATTTTTTAATACAAAACAACTCATTGCACCAGGTTTTATTATAAGTCTAAAACAATGCCAAATCAAACCATTCTGTGTATTCTGATGTGTTTATTGCAAAGGCTCTTTCTGTAATAACCAATTACAATAAAATTGTAATAAACTGCGCTTCTCTTTTTGTGTGTCTATTTGTGTTAGTAAATACACCTAGCAAAAAGCTATGATTATTTTGGTGATATTGTTTAACATGAATATTAAGTTTAGTTAATCATCAATGGGATTAACTTAATTGATTCAAGTTTATTCCATACAGTCCTGTAGCTGCTTACTCAAAGTTACACAACATAAAAGAAATGTAAGCATTTAAAGCAGCACTACGGAAGATCCCCGCTTGACCGGAGAATGAACTCAACTACCCATGAGCTCTAGCACGTGCATAATGTCGTAAGACAGATCTGCCAGTCGCGTGCGTTTGTTTCGTAGGCGAATCACAGAAGCCAGGACTTCGCTCAAAAGTATTCTTCTGTCTTCAGCGGCTGTTTGCAGGATGGATAGCGACGAGGTAATGTATTTATTTTTGACTAAATGACGATGTTAAAAATCGCTAGGCTCAACTTGGTTTTATTACCGTGAAGTCGCCCCCGTCCTGTTGAAGCGATAAAGTGAATAAAAGTAAAGACAACGACGAGCTGGTGATATCACACACTTGAAATAGGTCTAAACAAAACTACATACTGGTACGTTCCGGATTTGTTGTGCTGTACTTTTTTCCTGTCAAGTTTTTTTGAGGAACTTCGTCATAAATTAGTCGCCCAACATACCTGATAGTAGTCGAACATCCCTCCTCGTCTTTTATTTCACGCCAGAGAGTGAACGCCGAACCAATGTTTATTCTGGTCCGAGCATTCAGCTTGTTTTTCTTTCGCTTTCTTTGTTTTGTATCCTCCAACAAAACGTCTCTATTCATTACGTTCTTCGTTTCCTCCGCCATGGTTACAGCTCGGCATTAACGATTGGCTTTCGCCGAGACTTCCGTGTTTTAAACGAATCAGGAATCGGGGGAAGTGACGTATGCCGTAAAGCAGTCCAAACGTGTAGTTTTTTAGTGTGGCAGGGTTCCCACCATCCACCTCGAAGTTACATAGCGCCAGTTAAAGGGATACAGACCACGACAGAGGTGTCATTCAACTCCATTGTAAAGTGGTGGACCATCACAATGAATATCGAAGGATTATATTATGTTTGAAAAACTACATAGTGTTGGTTTAATGGCAAACACAAAAGTAGTTAAAAAAAGAGAAGAACATAAAATCCAGAGCATCCCACATTTACCTATTCATAACCCAAGATTCAGTTTTAATCTTTCCAGATGTAGTTGTTGTCATAGAACTTTTCTTTAAGTCATTGTCACAGTAGTTCTACAGGTTTAACCCTTTAACTGATGTGTGTCTGTGCTTTAGTCCTAAATTGTTGAGGCAAAAAATATCTGCCCCCCCCAGGTTCATGTGGACTTGCTCTGTTTTTAACTGAATTAATTATGTTTTACTTTGTACTTTATTGGTGCAGTTTTTAAATTAACAAAATCATAAAATCTAAGAGCATAAATTCAAATAAAATATGTTGGTTGATTCATGGGAATGTGATCATTTTATAATTCTTACTGCTCTCCTGAGTCGAGGTTGGTGTATTTCTTAACCAGGTAACTGTTGAGGAGGCTAAATGTTGCATAAACTTTGCCCACCTCTGTCTAAAGTGTACCTTCACTGCAGCATCCACTCTGAAAGCGTATCATACGCTGCTGTTATCTGCAGCATCTCTAAGCTGAAGGTGCAAACACACCGTCACCCTGTCTCTCTTTCTGCATGCTCAGAGTGAACCCGCTACACTAAGATGGTTGTCAAACAAGCTAAACTTTGTGGTTCTGGCGGATAAAATACAGTTAAGGTACATTTTTAACAGGAAGGAAACTCGGTTTTCCTGCGTGATGCATTACATGCTCGTCCATATCCATCAAAAGCCTTTCACTTCCTCATGTGGTGCTTCAACTTCCTGCATCTGGATGTAATTTTTTCTGGGCTGTCTTATATTAAATGGTGACGCAATCAAAAATACATCTTCTTTTTGCAATTACAAGCTTGTTTCAGGCAGACAAACTCAGCAAATCGAGATCACAGTGGGGCAAACATTTTGCAGTGAAGTCCAGACAGAGGCATTTTAGATTTGTACTTTGATTTGATTTTACACCAGTTTATGTCCAAATTGAGCATGTAAATGTCTGCAGATTTCTAATTATTGACATCGGAACAACTGCACTAAAAACTGGAAGGCCAGAAACTCTGCTAGGTTACACTCAACATTAAGATTGGTTGTTTTATCATAAGGGAAAGTGTCTCATTTATTTTCCTGGGAATAATGTTGCATGAGCTGATTACTGATTCTTCAATGTAACTTGATTTCATTATACTACAGCAAAAGCTTTGGTGAATGCCTTAGATTTAGATCAAACCTTTAGGTCCAAATAATGAAATCATGAGTCTGTGTTCCCTTCACAAACTTCTCATACTGCAGTTTTTACCATGAAAATGAAACTATCAAAATGTTGTTCAGCACATGTTAAAGTACGAGCATCTGCATGTTTGCAGGGTGTTTTTGAGCAGAGAGTGTTGGGGATTTGGGACTTACACATTTCTAACAGACCTTGCCTGTAAATAACACAACACAGACCATTTTTAGAATACCACACTCAAACACATCTGTGAGATTCAAGGGCATTTGTATTCAAAACACATACAGAGAAATGCACTCAAAGCAAACTGCCCACTTTCCTGCAGCCTCTGCAGGAAGCTACAATCTGCATGCCTGCTGTCAGCACAGTCTGGTGTTATCATGGGACTTCTGTCACCACCTAAACATACTTAGTAATTAGTGCTGGAATTTTACAGACGTGGCAGATTGACACTGGAAAATCACTCACAATCAGAGCTGTTATTTACATTCCTTCAACTCCAAATCCTATTCGTCTCATGAAGACACACCGTCGCTCCATGAACACTTGCTCTGCTGAGCAAACTATGAGTACCTGCCCAGATGCATGCACACTTTGGCTTGTTGATGTGGACTAAAAGTATATCTCAATGGTCTATAGCTGAATCCAACACACCGAGTTACAAAAATGTCTACACTTTGGGAGATTCTTTAGGGAAATTCTGTTTTTCTCCATGGCTGTTTTGAAAAAAAAACTAACTGTTGTAACCACTGTAGACATTTTGAACATTCTATTATACATGTATATCTGCTTCAATAACTGAGCACACACATATAGATGTATTTAGAAACTATATAGTTTAATTTTAAAAAATTGATTAAACTTTATTTGAAATGGAATAATTTGAAATTAATATTGTTGCTGTTGTTTTGGAAATACTATATTATTGTTTTTATATGTATTTGGGCTGACCTCTAATTTAAACACTATTTACACGGTGCCTTTAGCCGTCACTGCACAGGTGGTACATTGTTCACAATCTGTTTGTGTTGTTTCCATATCTGTGTTTGTATATTGTAAATTGGTGCACAACAACAACTAAAACATAATACGAATTAAAACAGAAATGTCAGGATGAACAAAAAAATAGAAAAATAGCTAGAGGACAAAAAAAAAGTAAGTCTGCTGAAAATTGGTGCAGATTCATGACTACGACTTCAAGCTAATAAATAAGCTAGGGTTGGTAATCTGATTAAGATGCACTTTTTGTAATACTGATTAAAATTATCTTTATGACTCAATGGCAATCAATTCATAATGTGTTCTTGAAATAGAGGGAAAATATCCACGATCTACAGCAGGAATAAACCTGGGAAAACACCAACCAATAAAATCTTTGTGGCCCAAAATTTAAACCAATCAAATCCCATCGCCGTTCTGCCCGCCTCCTTTGTGTACATTTTGCCAGCATGCACAGACTCTGATTCAGTGCGTGTAGCCGAGCTGAGAGGGATCCAAGTCTGCTGGAGAATGCTTACCTGTCAAGTTTTGTCTTTGTAAATAAGGGAAGCCCGCTACGAGCCGTCCCACAACCCCAACCAAGCTCCAGTATCCCATTTTAAGACAGGTGCACAAGAAATCTAAAATAAGCACTTTGTTTTTCTTTGTTTGTTCCGCTGTTGGCTCTAATCTTGCGACAGCTGCCACCCAGGCTACTGCAGCTGGAAGTTCTCGCAAGTCTATTTCTTCTTCTTTGATTTTACGGCAGTTGGCATCCATCATTTTGGTGCATTACCGCCCCATTTAGGCTAGTGACGGAGCTCAGTTTGGAGAGGCAGAGGAATGTTTTTATTATTATCTCGTCGCATGGGAGATTTACGGGGGAATACTAATATGGGAGGACATCGGGAAAGAGGATAAAATACGTAAAATACAGTAGTTTCATGGCCAAAATTTTGGAGGAGGGGCTAGGCAGAGCCCTGAGGAAATGCTACATTCAAATTCATGCTAGTTTTCCAAAAGTACCGACCCTAGCTTTGAGTATTGGAACAAACTTTATTGGGATGACTTTCCATAATATAGAGAAATACCGAGCAGTCAACAGAGTTGTGTTAGGGTGGCATGATGGTTCAGCTCCCCGTGTTGATCAGGGTCTTTCTGTGTGGCGTTTGCATGAACTTCCTGTTCCTGTGTGGCGTTTGCATGAACTTCCTGTTCCTGTGTGGAGTTTGCATGAACTTCCTGTTCCTGTGTGGGGTTTCTGTGGTGCTTTGGTTTTAAGGGGCAAATGAGATTTGATTAATTCATTTGTTACTAGTTTGGACTCTTATTTAAACTTACTGTTGAAATATCAGAATGTCATCAGTACTGTTTGATTCGACATAAATAAGATGATATCAATACACATTTCTTTTAGAACTAATAAACATTAAGGGTGTTCAGAACCTATTTTGTTGTCATGTCAGACTGTTATAAATATTATTAGACTTACTAAACAATAAAAAAAGATTGAAGAAATCACTGATAATTCTTCTTTTAGACTAATGATTTCTAATTTATGATCATGTGATCCACAAGCATATTACTGCTGGAAGTTCTTACTTAAAAAAAATCGTTTTGCCTTAATTTGGCTAGACATCTTTTTCTTTTTATATCTGTTTGTTCAGCTTTGCACTCATCGATCATCCACATGAAGTCAGGAGATATCCATAGCATTACTGGGCACAGTATCCCTCAATTGAAATTGTGCTGCCTTGGCTAAGACTTAGTTTCCAGCAACAGTTTAGGTGAAGAAATTTGATTAAATATAATTGTGTTTGCCCACCTCTACTTCACACACACATACTAAGTGAAACTCAAAGATCGGAGCAGAACGTCCCCTGCTGCTGTATCACCTCATTAACCCAGTGTTAGGTCTGAGAGTGAGGACGGATTTACTGTAGAGAGAGAGACTTCTGGAAAAGCTGCCACACACACACTCACATATACACACATGCATGATCATAATTGGATTATAACTGGCAGAAGAGTTGAACTTAAGAAGATTATGAGCGCAGAAATCAAGTAAAAGAGGCACAAACTGTGAATATGTGAGCGCTCTGATGTAGGAAGTTGTCCAATGTGTGTGTTCGAGGTTCTGGTGTTTACTTTGTCACTTATCTGTTTACTTAAACTCCTGACAGCTCCTCTAAAGTAAACACTCACGCACACACACTTGTCATTCTAGTCCCTGGTGAAGAGAAGAATCAATTAGCACAAACTGAACTGTGTGCGTGTTTGTTTGGCTCGGTTAAAGCCAGTGACCTCGGCTGGTTCACGACCCAGAAAACAAAGGCAGCTTTTAACGCAGGAACAGACAAATTTGATTTTTAACTCTTTATGGTGCCGTGTCTGGGCGTCTGCACGGTCAAGTTTACAAGACCAGACCTGATCCCAGCCATAATTTTCACAGGGTGAAAGCGGCTACAAGACACGTCAAATGTGTCCTGGCAGGGCAACTGCGATAAAAGGGAAAACATGGAACTAATGGTGGTTCAGATTGAGTTCATCCTCTGAAGTCTTAGCAGCTTTTTACAGGCAAATCATCAGTTTTCACACTGTCAGCATTGGAAGCTTGCTTGTTTAAAGTTAGCGTCGCATGTTCAGTCTTTCAATAAAAAATTAATAAGTGTATACTTGTGCTAAACGTTAAAAGATAGAACTCTGATCTTGTAACTAAGAGCAGCATACTTGTTGGACAGTCAAGAAAAAAAGTTGGAATTATTTCCACGGTCAGTGTGACTGGGAGGAATCTTATTACTTTGAGGATGTTGGTCAGGAATGGCCTACTAAGGGTACCTAGCAGGTTTATCTTAAAAGGATAGATCATGCTTTTTGAAGTGGGGTAACTTGAGTTCTGTGGCACAAGTAAATATAACTTTCAATAAAGCAACTGACCATCTCTTCCCCAAAAGATGATAGTGAGGCACAGATGCTAGCTCAAATATAGCAGTCAATGTTCCAGATACAGGAGGATATCTTTATAAACTGGAGTTCACAGATAAAAAGGTGATGTAGATCACAGGTAAAAAGAGGTATGCACAAACTGTTGTGGAAACTGAGGAGCAAGATGGATCAAAAGTTGCCTGATGGTGCAGATGCATGAACCGAACTCGTAGGATCATTGCTGTCATAAGTAGGCCTTAATAACAAAGCTCCTTTTAGGCCTTTCTGGTCTTGACGGATAAACTGGGCACTGCAAAAATAATGCTCTGTCACTGCGAAGGGAGGATCCTAATATTTAACCTCAAAACAACAAGCTAAAGCTAGTGAATGTGAGTGTCAAGGGATGCTCTATTGGATGCTAACTGACCACAATGCAGCTCTCTAACCTTAACAGCTGATGAGGGCAGAGCAGCACATTACTGGTGGATATGTGGCCAATGTGTTGCATCACAAAATAGCCCCAAACACAGCTTTGCTGAGATGAAGTGAAACTCTGTAGAGAATCTTACTGCAGCATCCAGTTGAGCTAATGCTGTGTTTGTGTAGTTTCATCCTAAAAGTGGGTTAATTACAAGGCTTAGCACCACTGACTGCTATGTACTGGCTAGCATGTGTACCAGGCCATCTCCCCTCCAGCTAAGACACGGAGAAAAGGTCAGAGAGGACATTCGTGCAAAAATTAGGGCTGTTTTTTTAGAGCATTCTTGAAATATGCTCACAAGTAAGGAATGAACATGACGCCCAATAATGCTTACTCTTGAACTTTTACCTCTAAATCCTTCTAAGTTTATTCTTCCCCCAGAGTTTTCATTTCAGCAAAGTTTCAGGAAAATCCCTTGAAGCATTCTTGGGATATCCCGTACAGAAGGATGACTCAGAGGGGCAGAAGCACAACTCAAAAACAACATACCACCAAGCCCTTGAAATTGTCAAAGCAGAGGCACAAAATGTCGTGGTTAATATTTACCAAAACTCACAAAGCAGCATTGATTTAAGCAGCTGAAGACATCACTCATAAACACATATCGGAGTGTTTATCCACTCGACTGAGCATTAATCAGGGGCGAAGCCAGACCCCCGCCCCCACCCTGTTGTTCTGCCTCTATCAGCTGTAACAAACATTCAACTTGTGAACATTCGCCTCAAGTAAGAGAGAGATTATTCAAATCCCTGAGTCAGTGTGAGTCTAACGTGCCGTATTAGTTTGCAACAAAAGCAGCTCAGGTTGCCCTCCAAGTGATTTAGATGAATGGGTTCAAAGGTCACATTAACACTCTGTCTTGCTCCTTCTATTTGTTTTCTTTGGGATCTGGTATGTTTGTGGATTTTTAGGATTTTCTTTTTCTCTTTTGTGTAGATAAGCTCGAGTGTTTTGTTAACCTCCTTTGTTGTTTAATATGAGATTATTTACACAGTTTGTCTTGAGTCAAAGCAACTGCTCTCTCTTCTATTGGATGCATCTTGTGCATCTAACAATCAGCCACTACGTTCAAATCACTTTCAGTCTAATGCAGTCTAACAGAATATTCATTTTAATTTGATTATTTATTGTTTGGATTTTTGCCATGAAACAACAGATAGGGTAGAATATCAGTGAGGATAGGAGAATAGGGCTGTCAACTTATACATGATTTTTTATTATCCATTCAAGCATAGACGTTAACATCCATGCTGAAACTGAATAAACATTCATATAGAAAAATATACAGCTCTGCAGTACTTTAGGGCACCTGAACAGCAGTGAACCACCTGATCCAAAAGACAGCCCTCCCAGCTCAACCTTACAATTCATTGCCGTCTTGACCTCAACAACAGGAAGTAAACCTCCAGGAAACAGGGAGACAGGCCAAGCCACTCGATAAAAGCACCGTAAATAAAAAAAACAAGGCCGAGCTGTGTGTCAATTGTCAAAGCAGCTGGCTTACTCCTAATCCGTAATTAGTTATAAGGGAAGGTATTTTTTTCTTACTTTGTTGAAAAAGCTTTTGCTGCTTAAACATCATTTTGTCCTTCCTTGCTGTTACCTGGTCTGCTACCAGCAGCGCTAAAAGGACAAACACTTTGCTCTGGGAGAAACTGTTAAATTCACATGTATGTTCTTGCCTTTAACATCAATGACACTGAAATAGTGCCTGTACCTCCATCCTGAAATCCCAAGTGTTGTCTCGACAGATCACCCTGGACTCACCATTGTTGCACCTGGTGGTTGCCAGGTTTTGGGACCGAAAAATCGAGGAAACAATCCCAAACAAATAATAATCTGTATGTTTTTTTCCAATGTGATATATTATCCTTTTTTTAAAGAGTAATCCACACGAAGCATGTTTTAATTTTCTTCTAAATTACATTTCAGTTTCACAGTGATGTCATTTCTCATTTGGCTCTCAATTTACTTATTCAGCATCTTTTTGCTCATTTAGGCATACAGAGTTCAAACTGTGCATCAGAGGGGAAAATGACATTGTTTAATGGTTGTTGGTACCAGACAGGTTGGTATAAGTATTACAGAAACTGTCGATCTGATGGGATTTCCATAAACAACCTTTACCTTTGTTTGCAGAGAATGGTCCAAAAAATAGGAAAATATCCAGTGAGAGGGAGTTCTCTGGGTTTAAATGCCAGTGGTTACAGGAGAATGTTCAGAGAGGTTTTGAGATGAACAGTAAATCAGATTACTCCTAGGTATACCCAAGGTACACAGAAGATCATTTTTGAATGCCTAACATTTCAAATCTTGAAGCAGATGGGCCACAGCAGCCGAAGACCACACCATGTATCACTTCCTAACAGTTCAGGCTAGTGGTGGTGGTTTGGTAGTGTGGCCACTAAAGACTAACTGAGTTGATCTAACACCACAGCCTACCATAGCCTAATCATATTGTTGCTAACCAGGCCCATCCCTAATGTATCAATCTTCTAGTGGTTACTTCCAGTAGGATAGTGCTCCATGTCACAAAGCTCAGACCATCTCAAACTGGTTTCTTACACATTACAATGAGTGCTTTTACGGATCTGAACACTTACCAGATCTCAGTCCATTAGAGCACACTTGGGGTGTGGTAGAATGGGACATTTACAACATAAATCCATCTCAAAAGTCTTTCTAACAGATTACATGTTTGGTTTACAGTGCCCATCTCTGCCTAAAGGTCAAAATACATTTATTGTTTTTTTTTTTTTGCAAACACAACCACAGTCTTCCTTGGAGGCCTCACTGCAGCTGGCAGGGGATTAAGAGGTCAGGAGTCAGAGGCGGGGACCAGTCAACCCACAGACCACGACATCAAACTGACAAAGCAGAAGAATCACAGGCACAGACAGAGAGACAGAGAGAGAGAGAGAGAAAGGGAGAGAGTGCTGAATCACAGTAAACCTGCAATTCACATTTCCAAAATAAGACGAAATCTAACCCTCGGAGTGAGTTCGCTCTGTGGTTCATTGTGTTTTCAGTTGGACTGAGGCCGACTGTCTGATGATGTTTGGACCACCTCTGAGAAACAAACAGATCAAGCTGGCACGTTCAGACTTGTGGAAGAAATTCAACTGTTACACACTTTGTTTTTCACAATGAGTGCAGGTAAAGGTCACGGTTAAACCAGGAGACATGCACTTCATTTGTACAAGGGGAAGTTTGATTTGACCAACGCTGTGAGGGTAGAATTTGAAAGAAATGGAAAATAGTACAATCTAATTAACTACCATCATTTTGAAGTTAAGATTTTTCCCATCAAGTCAGCAATGATATAAAAAACAATACTAACTGGTATTACTAAAAGGGAGCAACAATGACAGTAACAGAAACACTGAACATTTGCTCTTCTTGGCAAAAAGGGTGTAAGATCCTGATGCCACAAGATCTTTATTTGTCTTCAAACAGGACAAGATTTCAACCAAAATGGAAGGTAAATAAACAAAGATTAAGGCAGTTTAAACTGGCATTAAAGAAGAATTTCAAAAGTTTTCCTAGTTAATTGATAACCTTAAGTGGATGACTAACTCTGTGACCCAGGAATAGCTAATCCCTACGTAAGATCACAAAATGCATTTCTTTGTGTTATTTAATTCTCAAATCAAACACTGGCTGTTTCATCTTAAGTAAGATTTATTGGTTTGGACTACATCTGCGTCCACTGTTGCAGCAATAAGCACAAACTTCAATAAAAACCTCAATAATCAAGGAGGGATACCATAAAAACAAAAAAGAACTGGACAAAATCACCCATACAATGCTGAGTGTACAAATGAAACTGCTGTGAAAGTGATTTTTTTATGTATAATTAAAAAAAAACTTTAAATTAAACTGCAATAAAAAGGGAGAAGAAATGTATCTTATTGTTGTGGTTAACACTATGACGTTAAGTTGGTTCTAAAATTGGAATTCAAAGATTAAAATATGCAAAACAGCAAGAATAATGAACCACACAAACATTATAAAGTTTCAAAGAGCTGTGAATGTGCTGGATCAACACATTGAAGTTATTGTTCTGAGTGGACAAGGCTAAGGTTTTCTCTCATTACACACACATGGCAAGTTTGTGGGGTGAAGAACTCAATTCAGAAAATTTTTTGGTCCTAATGAAATGACAGCTTTTAGTGTGTTCATGTTGTTTCAGTCCACTGAGCAATATTAAAAGTTTCAACAGGAGAAATAAGACTTATAAAAGATTAGAAAAAATATATATTCAATCTCTTTCTGACCTTTAATCTCTCCTCTGAGAGGATATTTGTTGTCTCAGTTCTCGAAAATCTGTCCAAACTGTTTGACACTCAACTCGGTACTTCAAAGTTTGTGCCCACTGAGCCCAGCATAGCTAACCGTGGTTGTGGGCGAGCTTGTGGTTTTCTTTTCAATTTGGACATGTTGTTCACAGATGAGAAGTGAAAAGCCACTTCAAAGAGATGGCAAGCGGATCAAAAGTTACGCTGTGGCAGCTTTTTAATCCACACTGTCTGAGGCAGAGGAGGGAACAGTGGATTGTGCTGTGTATGCTAGTGCTTATGTCATCATTAAAAAGGACCTAAACTATAGAAAGCATGTCTTGATAGTTTATATTCCAACATATTTGATAACAATAAACCTCGATTAGAGATACAGAAAGGCTAATATATGGGTAAAGGGACATTTTGGACAATTTTGTTCCACTTCTATAACATTTTGTATATGTTTGAGTGTTATCTATCTAGTCAGTTGGCTCGACGTTAGCAGGAAGCTAGATACTGGTTTACTATGCCTTACTCTATAGGCTATGTTAGACTATACAGTTTATCAGATAGATGAATAGTTTTAAGTTTTCACATTTGTGCCATACAGTTTTGACGCTGTATTTGCTAGGGGTTTCATGGTACATTTAGACTCAGGTCAAGGATGGGGGCACATGCCACCTTGGCACTTTGTCATTCATCGCTCCTGATTACACTTCTGCACCACAAGTAACATTAACCCTACTTTGTAAGAGTTTTACATGGGTTGAAGTTTAAAGATCCAGGGGTACAAACTCCCCTCCCTGAGGTTCTGGAGGAAAGGGACACAAATCCCTTTATTTTTGTGAGCTCAACAGCTACCAGAACAACCTTCAAACATGGTTCAACTAGAAAATGAACTTCAATTTGAACCAATTCTTAAAAAAAACAATGTTGGAATTTTAAAATAATAAAAAAAACATGTTAAACCTATTGAACTGCTCTGGGTAATTCTATTTAATGTAAGTAGCTAGCTTGATGCTGCTTTTAAAGCCAATATCATACTTTTGTAAGTTTTAAATGCTCTTTAGTGTGTTCAACATGTCTTATACGAAAAAGGCACAAGGTCTGTGGCAGCAGTGCTTCTCATACTTCTGATGTTAATGGCTACAGAAGCTGCTTCAAACGTCTCAATACCACGCCCCCACTCCAAACAAGAGAAACTGCGGTGATGTCCAACCATTGTTTTGGCAGTTTAAGCCTACTGGTGTGCAGTAGCAAACCCATTGCATAGTGTAGGTGCTTAAGGCCATGTTTACACAACGATTTCACCAGAAATGCAAAGGTTTTACCTTTGCCTTTTCAAACTTGATCTGCATTCAGACAGAGAAACTGATGAAAACATTAATGAAAGTACTAATGAAAACACATAGTGAGCATGCCAGTCCAGTAGATGGCGATGTAGGTTTGCAGATACACAGCAGTGTTTCAACGCGTAGGAAAGAGAAAGTTTTCACAAACAACAATGGCGAGTGGACGCACGAGGAAGCATAAGTTACTTGTCTTGACAACAAATCTGTCTGGATAGTTTTGTCTGAATAACAGTAAGCAGCACACATGTTGCTCTGTAGATGGCTGGAGCTATTGTTGTTCCTGGTATACACACAGCCTTCATGTGGAAGAGTACATGCGGTGAATCCCATTTACATGAAGCTGGACCATGACACATTTTCAAAACGCTCAACTCTGTACCCTGGTTTCAAAAGTTTGCGGATTCAGGCACTCCAGGCACCATTCTCAAAATGGAGGCGGAAGCACAATGAAAAGTATGCATTTCAAACTGAAAACGGAGCCGTGTGAGTGACCCCTAAATAAAAAATTACAATATGGCATGACATATAAGTAAAAAAAAACAACTATTTGGGCTTTGATGCAACAGACTGCATTTCTTTTTTCAGTGAAGAACAATTATTTTACTTCTTTAAATTGTAATACAGGCCTTCACATGGGTAGTCCTAGATAAATAAATAGAATTAACAGATTTCTCACTTTAGACAACCAAAAAAAGGACACATATAATCAGACATTTAAAGAAACTTTTATTTTGTAAATGTTAAAAAAAAAAAAAAAAAATTAAGTAGTTACTGATATGAAGATTGAAGATATTAAGGTTTGAGGGGGCAGAGAAAGTCTGTCAGCCACCAGTAGTAAGTAAAATAATCTTTACTGTCATGATTATGATTTCAGCCATGATTGAGCGGCTTCAATATTCACTCTAATACAGTTATTGGTAACATATTACAGGTCAAAGTGCACCGAACAGTAACATAAGCAACATTTTGAGTCATTAGAGCATCAGAATTATTTCTCTTGTACTCTGATACCTGCTGAACTCTTTATTAAAGTTGAACCTTCCAGACAGAGTTTATTTCTCCCTGTCTGTTTTGTGTAACCACTCTGTCCATTAGCGATGGCTGCTAGCTAAACCAAGACTCTCCATAAACACAGACAAGCCGATGGAAGTCCAAGACAAGCAGACAGCAGGTCAGCGTGCTGAAGAAACGCCGCTCTGTGCAATCAATGAGGCCAAAACACACTAGACTGTTCCTCCAACCAGAACAGATGGGACAAATTAAACAAACTGAGGCTGCAAAGATTGATAGAGCAATCTCAGAGCCTTGCAGCAGGAATTAAACTTCATATATCTGTGTTAGTTTGATCAAGTTGTTGATTATTTCAGAGACCTCTGGACTTCTCCAAACACCCTGATCATTAAAGATTTAAGCACTTCCATTATTCACAGAGACTGGAAGGGTTTGTGTGCACACGTGAGAGAACTCCCATGAAATATGTTGCAACTCCTATAGCTCTGTAAGCATGATGGATTATTAAATTCATCATAAGTTAAATTGCTGCTTTACATGGAATTTGGTTATATAAACGTCTGCCTAATAGAATGATTCACAGTCTGGCCTCAGTGGAGAAAACACTAAATGGAGTGTGTGCTCTGTCAGCCAAAGGGCAACAACACATCAGGGATGGTGCGCCGGACAGCTGGGTAAGCAAACAACAGAGGATGTGGAGAAATAACTGTGAGTCCTCTCAGTAATGGTCCTACAGTTGATCAAACATCAAGTATTTTCACAATTAGCAGCTTGAGGAACAGCTGAGCCTATGGAGACTTTTTAAATGTTTTTAAAAAGCCATTTTTGTGCTCTTACACAAGAAGTTTCAGTAAATGTTTGCTATGACCAAACCATCAAAGGGAAAAGACATCATCATGAGTTTAGATGAAGCAGAAACCACAAAAACAAAAGCAGGCCAATTGTGAAATTCACTTTAGTAAGCATAACATTATGTTTTCTATGTAAGTGGTTCTGGTCAAGGTTACTTACTTTTTGCCTCTTGTAGGCTGTATTAAAACAGTTTTATCACCTTCAGTGCACACTGATAGGTCAAATGTTATGATCAGGAAACACAATGCCACTAAAAGAGAAATTCAGTGTGCCAGAAATTCGCTGATTCAGAGTAAAAATCTCCTGTTGTCATTTGAAAGTACACCTTGGATACTGTTTCCCACAATCCAATGCAGTAACCAGGCAAGGATCAAAATTAAGCAAAGGCATACCATTAGCATAGCATTAGCCACCATGGATAATTGATCAGTTTAGATCAATAGAGTCAATCCAGCCAGCCATTAAACAATTACTCCATCCATTCATTTGTCTATCCATCCATTTATCAAACAATCACTTCAACTGCCCCTACAAAATCCATCCATGCATCCAAGAATAAACCAATCACAAACCCAGCAAAAATCCACCCATTCATCCAAAAAAACCAACCCAACCCAATAGAAGAGCCACCCAGCCTGCCATCCAACAATTCATCCATCTATCCATTGTCCAAATTAACTTCCATCCATCTAGAATCCATTTATCCATCCATTCATCCATCACTCAAAAAGTCTTTTCATCTATATTCATTAAGCAGCATTTTTTTTTTATAAACAGATCATACATCATAAAAAACAATCCCTCCGTCAATCCAACCATCTGTTAAATCATCCATCCAGTCCTTTATCCACTGTTGCAACCATCTGTTTATCCATTATTCAACCTGTCACTCCATCCATCCCTAAACCAAACAATCAATCTATCACACACCCAAGCCACCACTCAGCCAGCAGTCAAACCATTTATCCATCCACCTATCCATTGTCTAAATGACCTTCAATTTTCCATTCATCTGTCTCGAATCCACTTAGCCATCCACGCAACTATCCATAAAATAATGAAATCTATTCATTTATTCCATCAATCTCTTTGGTAAAAAAACATACACTTATCCATCCATCAAGTAATTTATCCACCCATCCATCCATCCATCAGTCGATCATCCATCTATCCTTTTATCTATTTATCCTTTTACCAGTCCATCCATCATTTATTAAAAACATTTTTAAATATGCAGCTAGGGGATGTATTAACAATAAGGCAAGATGACATGATGGATATAACATGACTTGAGCCAAATCAATGACCAATGAACTTGCCCTATCTCTGCTCCATGGACAGGGTGGGAGCTACCTGAGCTATTGCTGACCTCTGCCTCTCATCGTGGAGCAGAGGGATGGCTTTTAGGGCAACAAACTCCTCTCAAAAGCCTCAGATCTTGATGAATAAAATTGCAAATTCTTGCTATCCCCAACTACAAGTCTCGCCCTGACTGAACAGTGACATAAAGACAGATTGTTGTTAATCCTTAAAGAGACAATAAAAAAGTTTTAATTTTAAAATAAACAGTACATCCTCATTAGAATGTCCACAGATAAGGCCCAAACATTCTGCTTTTCTTTTCTTTTTCAATTTCTCTTTTGTCACTACTTTTATACTTGTTTCCTGCTCAGACAATGTTGTGTAAATCACACACACACACACACACACACACACACACACACACACACAAACTGTTTCTGTTTATTGTAAGAGACAAAACAAACTTCTGGTTTTATGGTTTCAGAATTATGTCGACTATTCAAAAACAATCAGTGCCAGACTCAGCATGATGAAAAATAATGACCAACTGGCAGTCATACATACTGCTGGATGTGGCATGCTACACTCCTGATCCAATTTGGGGTCAGAGGAGATTGGAACCTCCTACAGAAGTTATTAGTTGAGAGGAGGGGCACACCATAGACTGAATCAATCACAAGATGAACACGTCGAGACAAACAACCAGCCACATTCACACTCTTTCCTATTCTGTCACCAATTAGCCAAAAAGCATGTTTTTGGTTTATCACAAATGCTTAGGAAGAACAACAAGCTCTAGACAGTAAGGCCCCAACCAAAATTTAAGCCAGCAATCCTCTTGCTGTGAAGCACAAGTACTACAAACTGCTCACTGTGAAGCTCAGTTGATGCAGTAATTAATATTTCCCTCAAATTTTGTGGCAAGCACAGCCAGGCTGCACATGGTCAGACTCTAACCATGCTCGGTCTTCCTGTTTGTTACTCTGCTCAGTCTCAGTCTGTTTTATGACATGTTAAATCTCACAGATCTTCACAAGATAATCCAAACAGCCAGATTCAATCATCAAAGTTGCTCCAGAGAAGCATGACTTTGCTTTCACTCGACCATTTTAGCTTCTTTACGACTCATTTTATTTTGAAAAAACACTTCAAACACTCAAATTTAATCCAATAGTTTGATCAGGGATAACAAATCATAAGGCTACCATTAGCTCCTGCCCTGCTTTGATATCTCTGTAGCTTTTAGGGATTGTTTATTGGGCATCTGACGTTTTTTGGGAGAGAGAAGACATAAAACAAGAAATGTGGGGTGAGAACAGAGAATGACATGCACCAAATAGCTCCTACGGAAGAATAAGTCCTGCAACAAGTGAGACAAGCTTCAGTGCATGGCTGCCTGCTCTACCAAATGAACTGGCACTGTCGTTGGATTCTCCATTTGATAAAACTTTCAAACAAACAGTGACTTAAAAATACATCAAAAGGTTGAGCATTATTCTTCATCAGGGTAAAACCAGACGAGGTCACTTACAGCCTCTGTGGGAGTGTTCATGTGTGTGTTAGTGTGTGTTTGTGTGTGTACTCCTTCTATCCACACAAACATAACATCATTTTTCTTCCCATTTCCTCTGTAAACTCCCAACATGCCTCAGGGCTTTCTTTCAGAGTCGTGTGTCTGCGCCCGCTCTGCAGTGGAGTGTGCACTCGCCATTCCTTTATTCTTCTCTTCAGCATACAGTGGAGAGTAGAGGGGAAAGCAGAAAAGCTTTACATGCTTGAAATTGTCTAGAAATCAAATTTCCAACCAAAAAGAGCTGACACACGTTTGGTTTGACACTACTGCATCACACCCTGGAGAGGTAATGACCTAAAAAACAAACTTTTGGGGGTAATGTGTGGCTTGAGTGAATTTTTTCCACGTAGCCCTCTTTGACCTGACCTGGACTTTTACATATTGTTGTTGCTGGCACAAACCCCATTTTTATGAGTTTTAATGTTTTTCATAAAACAGTGCTATTGGTCACTTTCCATGTTGGTGAGTTGGCTTTAAAACCAATTTAACCAATTCAAAGTACAAAGTCATTCGACCACTAGGGGACTCTCCAGTGAACTAACAACGAACTGAGATGCAAGAACTAAACCACCCCGCACCAACTTGCTGCTTATTGTTCTTAAGATTTAGAAATGCATTAAGTAAAAATGTTGCATAATGAGGTGTGAACATAAACAGAAAACCCCTATTTCAGTTCCTCGACAAAACCTCACATCGCTAAAGCGTTTGTTTACCATGAAATATAAACCTAGTCCAGGTTTATAATTCATGAAAATCTATAAACTTACAAATTTTTCTGTCTTTGAAAATTAAGGACATTTCTGAACTTGTGTTTGCTTTCTCAAAAAAAAAAAAAAATAGAAACAAGTAATTACAGGTGCTATGAGGAGAATCTGTTTCCGGCGACATTAAGACTCTGCTACCCATGAGCACGTGCGGCGACTGTCGTAATGCTGCGTTCCAGTAACCTCGGAACAGGGAGTGACATCATCTCCGACTTATCGGCATTCCAGTTGAAGTCTGAAAAAACATGCCGATCTACCAGGCTATTGTTAGCACGCCCTGTGTTGTTGTTCGCAAATACCACATGAAGAATGTGATTATCACTATGGTAGCATTTTTGTAAATATAAGTCTAGCAATACTATGTATACAGCTGATCTAGAGCGACACACCCCAGTCAGAAGTGCAAATAAATAGATTACTACAGGAGCTAAATAACTGTTCACACTGGGGGCATCCATCTTCAATTGTCAACTCGGGGGTGGCGAGGTATCACCGAGTTCCCAGTAGGAAATAACAGTTGCAGTTTCCTCCTCAGAACCCGGAAATTCCTACTTCTGACTACAACTGAAACGCACCAAAAGACGTGACCCAAGCCAAGGCGTGTGTTTGTTGTGATGCTAATAAATGCAGCTTGGACCTTCCTCAGAACTCTGCATTGCTTTACAACTTCTTTTTTCAACAACTTACAGGATGCAAAGCGACGAGGTAATGTATCTCTTTCTAGTTACGTAGTGGTAGTTTTTGATGTGTGACAACAAGCAATTTTTGGAAAACTTATTATCGTAGTTTTGTAGCCAGCTGTCCGACCCGACCACTCAGCTAAGGAATAGCAGATAGATAACCTATTTTGATGTTATAAAACTCATCTTAAAGTGTGTATTTTTATCAGGCATATATCTAAAAGTGAGACTTTTTTGTAATTACTTAGAAACTCCTCATAGCCTCTTAAGTAAAAAAATAAATGTCACATTTAACAAATTGAACATCTTGGGTAAAAAAAAATATATCACCAGGACAATACAAAACTCGTTCATTTTTTTCATTTCCTGAAATAAACAATACTTTATTCCCAGCATCAAAAATAATGCCTGCATAACCACCGTATTAAGACTAGATGCATGGTTGCAATAATACAAACTATAAAAGCAGAACAATCACTTGAGGTACTGTAAAAAAAAAAAAAATACAATGAATCTGGCTTTGGAAAAAAAACAAGTCGGGGATCATTTTCATAGTTTCATTTGTGAAGGACAAGTCTGCTGCCACACCTTCAACAAAGCGTGATTTAGCTGGCATTCCAGGAAGTTTTGTTAAACACTTTTCCCTCTCCCTCCATTTTGTCTATTAAAGGCTAATTACAGTACATGCTTGTAAGCAATGAATGAAACTCTCTGCGTCCTATAATTATGTTTCAGTCTATCCTCTGGCACATGTAAGACAGGACTCTTTCAATTAGAGGCTCAGTACTCACTAATGGTTGTAAATCTCCGAAGAGCAGCTTCAGACTATAATTTCATCTAAGTATGCACCTCTTTGGTTGCTATAGTCTAAGTCTTACAAAACCTTGAATGGAATCTGAATTTATTCACAACAATCAATCGTGTCTGGCGTAGAAAGACGAAGACATCTCTGAAGTGCAGAGTCTGTTGTCCAGCTCCTACAACACATATGTTAAAAGGTCTTCAGATCAGAGTCTGATCCTCCAAGAGAAACAAATGACCCAGCTCACCCTGACACTCCTCACATACTCACAATATTTCTGTTTGTTCATTCCTTCCATTGTTATCTTCAGTCTTCAGTCTGATACATTTACGGTTTAATCCCCACAGATTCTTTTATACAAGTCTCTGTTTTTCAATTTGTAATAATTCCAGTGTATTTAAACTTGACTCCACATTCTCACTATGACACTATGACAGAAGTCCTCTCAGTCAAAAAAACAAACTAGAAAGCAGAGTGCAAAACTCCACCTCATATGATTTCTTCACAAAGAATCAGGCTGATATCATCATTTGGAAATTATTGAGCAGAAAAGATTGGTCACTAATGGCAGTTATCTGGATCACCACCAAACATAATCATTTTTGAGTTGGGGGCATTACTGACAATTCAGTGAAATCTGTCAGGTGGTTTTTGCATAATCTTGCTAAAAACAGCCAAACAAAGGCAAAAAAACACAACCTCTTTGGCCAAGGTAGAGATGACATGTAGAGATGTACTGTTGTACTGATCATTTCAAATCAGAGTAAGTCTATTATCACTGGCAGTCCTTATTTTTTACAAGGAATTACTTTATTACTTTCATTTTTTTTTACTTTTGCTTCGAATATCCTAGATTGACTATCGCTCAACTCTGAAGAATTACTATTTCCAAGAAATGGACGATGGTCAAAGCCTCTCTGTGGAAGCACTTTGGGCCCCACACTGGTAATGGCAAAATAAAGAACGAGGCCTGTGTGTCAAAAAAGTGCACATCAGTTGGTTTACTCCTTGTGCACAACAAATGCACTAGCCTATTAGTCAGCTTTCCAGGCTTAGTGCTTTGGCGAAGGGGGAGGCAACTCGCCAAGTTTTCAGACTTGTGCAGCTGTGAAGAAGTGCAGGCAAGATTGCAATACTCATATGAAATCATGCAGGCAGCTAGTGTGGCCTCAGGAGAGGTAAATGGTAAAATGATGTAAAGGAAATACTTTATATCTGTGTTGTTGGTAGTTTAATTTTTTGGGATAATTGACATCCCTATTAGCTCTCATGTTTGTGACCTTTATTCATCTGATATAATTACTACCTAATTACTTTCCAATTCAAACGGTTAAACACATTTATTGGCGCACCACAGCACGGTTCATGTCGACTTCATGACAAAAGAAACATGAAACCACATGTTCCCCTGACTGCAGACACACAAACTCACACCTGAGGCAACTGTGGCTCAACAATCTCACATACACGGCGACACATAATTCCCAACTTCAGAGCACGTGGCAGCGGTAACCAACACGGCTGGCTTCCTTCCGTGTGTCAAATGGCGTCTGTCTTCACCTGTAGAGACTTCAGCCTGCACAGATGGGGACCCCCACCCTTTGAGGAGCCTCGCGAGGCCCCTCAGGTCAGGAGAGTGTCTGAAAGATTGTGTGTTCGTGTTTGTCAGGAATGAGCAGTCAGACGCCGTGCCTTCAGGACAAAAAGAGAAAAGGGCTCAGGAGAAGGGGGCTGAATGGTGGGGCTCCCCACATCAACCACACCCAGACTTCCCCTTCACACTCCTCCCTCACCCTGAGGTGGTGTAATAGTGCAGGAGGGTGTTATCTTTAAAACTTCAAACAGATGAGGTGTTGAGTTATTAGAAAGAGGTATTTGTCTTAACAGCCCTGCTTCTTTTGGTCACGATAAAGATTTGATTTAAAGGGAAAAAGTAGTAGAGGCTCTTAGCTCATGGCTAGCAGCATGCTTTGTTCAAACAAGCAATAATGAACGGGGTAAAACAGCCAAGGGAAATGGGTCGAGTGCAGGTGTGTCAAACATAAAGCAGTCCAGCTGTCAGTAAGTGTCTTTGCCAAAAAATTAAGACACAATTTTGACTACTTCTGCTCCTTATCTGCTTTGATTTTTAACTTCTTTGTTATCATATATGCTGACAGCCTCTAACAAGATTGTGATGTCCTTGATTGTCAAGGTTTGCAAAACAAAGTGGAAGGAACTGATCAGGTGATTGTTATGCAAAAAAGAGCAGTGATGTTGATTCCTTTAGGGAGCTCTCATGGATTCTCAGCTGGAATACTTTTTTCGATTCTCATCCCTGCACATAAAGCAATATTTGTGTCTAAAAATCATCCATTTGTGTTTATTTCACATTACTCTAATATAAATTAAAAATTAATTCAATATCTGGTCTAAAATAATGTATAATATACACTGCGTGCTTTCAAGATGACGTAGAGGAATCTCCACTCACCCTGTGCAGAGAAACTGTTGAACCGCCTGAACAGTGAGCACAATTTTAGTGCTCATACTGTACCATCTGATGATTATAAATGAGTGCTCGCATGGTGTGAGTAAAATCAGGACAAAACATTAAAAACAAAGTCTACAAAGTTTTATCTATCATATCAGTGATCTCAAAACAAAAAATGTTGTAGCTCTGGAACACAAACACAGCATCAAGAGCCAGAACAAGGATCTGGTAAATCATAAAGAAATTCTCCAGTGTCACCTGAAGCCACAAATATATTATCATGCTTTATCATAAATGTCCTGATTTAAGAGAATGACACACGTGACATGGACGTTCCTCCTGTCTGACTTATCAAAAAGAAATAAAGTTAAAAGATCAGCCTATTTGCACCTGCTGTGAGAGTGAATGCATCATACAACAAGAATATCAAACATATACTCCACCAGACTGGTTTGGAGACATTAGTTGGAGTCCGGCTGTAATCTGCCATCTTGTCTGTGTTCACTGCAGGACAAACGGCATACACTCGGGAGGAAATCTTCCTTGACTCTAAAGGCATGCTACTAATTTCTCTTTATACAGATAATGATCTCTCAGATCTCTTTATACACAGATCGCTTTAATGGCACTAATTCTGTGAGGACTGCTCACAGAAGTTTTTGCTCCTCTCTCCCTCCCCTCTCGGGTTGTCTCCTCTGTTCTCCTGTCCTGCACTTCCCCTGAGCACCTGTGGTGGAGTTGGCGCTACGGAGCTGTCTTTCCTTCTCTCACGTCTCTGCGGGCATCCGGAATGGGCGGCACCTGGAGCTGCTCTCCGCTACTCTCACCACCTGTTCCTGATCTACCTGATGAGGACGCTGCCCTACTTAAGCCGGTGGCTGACTTCTCTACTCGCCGGCTGATTGCATTTAAGTTTGTGGTTCGTACTGCTCACAGTCTGTGCTGGCTTCAGTCCATTCTTTCATTCCTATGAATGATCTTTTGTCTATCTTGTATTTGGGAAGTGTTTTGGACGGTTTGGGTTTTGACCTGTGGACTAATCAGTGTTTCTCCTCTGTTTTTCTCCCAGGTCTCCACGAGCTCCTGCCACTGCCACCACTTTTGTACATATCACCAGTTTGTCTGTCCCCTGTAAATAAACCTTGGTGTAAACACTTTGATCTGATCTCTGCCTCTGCTCTGGGTCCAGCACAACTGATCACCAACACCTAACAAATTCATTATAATGATTAGAGGAACACTGGCCTTGGTGGCACGTGGGCAACAGCAGGAACATGGGGTGATAAAATAAATGGTGCAAGTTACAAATTTGAGACCTGTTGAACTGGGTGAAAGCTTAAAATTGTGCGTTTGATGTTTGTCCAGAAAGTGGACACTGGGCAATTTTTTTAGCAAATGAACTCTGTGTGCGTTGTAGGTTAGATTAAGATTAAAAGTTTTATCCAAAGCTAAAATTTGCTAGGCTAGGTGCTGCTAGCCTCGTACCTTGTTGTTGAATGACGCCTGTCCATGAGTGTGGCCTTTATTATTAATTGTTTTTATTTTTGGTCATTGAAAGAAGGAAATTTGGAAACTATAGAATGCCTTAGCAATAGAGCGCTGCAGGAATGCAGTATTATTGTAGGCCAGCCTGGAAGTAAGCATCCAAAAGTCGCCCGACGTGAAGCCTATTGGAGTCTTCAGTGAGTTCTTGGATTATTGCTGAAATTAAGGTTTGTGGTAGGCTACAATAGTTCATGAAGCCTACATGTTTTGTTCTACAAGATAATTTTCACATAGTAACCCCCATTTTTACAAGTCTTTTAGCTTGAATTTAGTTGCCTAGAGTGACAAGGTATTATCAGGCTGTAATGGAACTACATTGCAGTCTGACTTAGTGGCAGTAACCACACTTCAAATGCATAATGTCTTGTTGTAACCTCTTGATTGAGAACATTTCCTTATCTAGTGACCTGAACAAGTTGGTGATCAAGGCTGTGGCTATTTTGAATTCATCACCTTTTACTCAAAAACAAACAGAAAGGACTGCACCGGGCCCCAGGCCAGTTTTGTAGTCATTATTAGCTTTTATTACCTGCCAGTCTTTTATGAAGACAATATTACTCTTAAATTCTTTCATTGCAAAATAATACTTTCAAATCTTGTATGCATTTATCACAGACTTATTTCAGCATTTATCAATGAAGCTAAACTAAAACCCCATTGACTTTGATACACAGGGATAAGAAGACCTAAACAGCTAAATCCCTTTCACTTTTAGGACTCCTCCCTGCACTGCTCAACAGGTTTTTGTTGACAAAATGCCAGATTTTGACTGGTATCACAGTATGGTTTAAATATATTGTGACAACTTAAAAGTGAACAGATGTATACTTCTTTATATTTAGTAAAAAAAAAAAAATCTGCTGATGTGAGGATAATCCCAGCCTGGTATTTCAGTGTTGTGTAGTCTGTCATGTTGAAGGTATCTCGTCTGTCCCGGTGCCTCCTGGTACCACAGAGGAATGTTACAAGCAGTCTATATGTTACGCTCTTTACCTTCCTACTGAACCGCCGTGTTTATACAACACACAGCGAGGATGAGGGGGGAAGGTGCTAGAGACACGCTTCATGGGTTAGTAAAGGAGTAGAAACCCCTAAAGCCTTCCCCCGGGGGTGCAGCGCAGGAGGAGGAGGAGGAGGAGGTGGGTGAGCTGTAGGAAAGTCTTGTTCCTCTCCACTGGGCATGGTGTGTCTCAGCTTGTTTGAGTGCAGAAATCCTTGTGCGTCGGGGAAACTTGTAAAGACGTAATGTGAGCCTTTTATGTGCTGAAAACTGACTCCGCTTTTAACAATATGCTAACTGCCATCATTTAAATAAGAGCATGTTCAGTAAGGTCATGTTGTTGTTGCTTAAGGCATGAGTTTAGAAGGAGGCTGTAACAGGAACCCAAAACTGTGACACTTAAGACTTGAATTAAAACACTCAGAGGAGTATCAACTCATAAAATCCAAGACACCAAACACAATTTAATGAACCATAAATTAGCTTTTTATCATCAACAAAAACTGTTATTCTCTTACTACAGCTGCTCAAGAAGTTTTCAACTCTCTACAGTAACAGCCAGGGCCAAGGAGATGATGTTTTTTTGTCATTTATGTGGTTCATAGGTGACAAGGTGGAGCAACAAAAAGGTTTTGGATTGAGTATTAAGGCCGCGTTTATACATGGTGCCGAAAACAGTCAAATCCGATACGTTTTCATTGCATTTTGGCCTTGCGTCTACATGGAAGCTCGTTGAAAACGGAAACTTTTGAAAACGGGCTCCGGAGTGGAAAGATTCAAATCCGCTTTCCATTCGGCTCCGTGTAAACCTGTATCAAATCATTATAGGGTGAAACGCTGACGTCACCGCATGCGCAGTACTCTTTCAGATGAAGGCTGCGCACGCATACCAGGAACAACAACAGCTTTGGCCGTCCGCTGAGTAACGTGTGAGCCTCTTACCGTGCTTGTTTTTTTATCCAGACAAAACCATCCAGACAGTTTTGTTGTCCAGGAAAGAATCTCCTGCGTCTCTGTGCGTCTATTCACCATTGTTGTTTGTGAACATTTTTCTTCTTTGTTCGTGTGTTGTACCAGCGCTGCCTCTCTGCAGAACTACACCGCCATCTACTGAACCGGCATGCACACTACAGTGGATAAACTTGTCTCTGAGAGTCGTTGTCTGAACGCAGAAGAATTCTAAAATGCCAAAGGAAAAATCTTTGCGTCTTTAAGTCAAGAGTTTCCATGTAAACGTAGCCTAAGTTTGCATGTTCTCCCTGTGTGTGCATGGGATTTCTACAGGAACTCTGGTTTCATCCCACAGACCAAAAACATACATTGGTGACACTCACTTGCGAGTGTGTGCATTAATGATTGTCTGTCTCTACATGCTGGCCCTGCTATTGGCTGACAGCCGGCCAATCATGTAATCCATCTGTTGTCCAATGTCTACTGGAGTAGACTGAGTAGAGGAGGCAGCATATGGACCAATTGATGTTTGGTTCATTCCTGTAAGACAGAAATCTCAAGCTGTTTCAGAATTTTGTTTTCAAACTTTGCACAAATGTCAACACTTACTCCATGGTGACACGAGTACATTTTGGAAGTCACAGGCTGAGTTAAAGGGCATTTCTTCAAATTTTGCATGACTATCCACTCTGACTAATAACATTTTGGAAGTCAAAGTTGCCTCATCTTCATCACTTTCTTGTGAATGCCATATCTGAAGAACATTTTGAAGGATATTCATTAAACCTGGTACATACAACTCAGTTGCAGATGTCCCAGGTCAAAAAGTCATTCAGTCATGTGCATTTCTTGCTTTTAAATGCAACATCTCAAGAACACTTTAGAGATTATCTTAAACTTTGCACATAAATGATTGACTCTGGATAGAATTCTGACAATCTGGAGGTCAAAAATCACTTTGGCAAGTTTTTAATGTTCTCATTTATTATCTAAGTATTTGCTTGTCTTTAATTTTTGTAATCCTTTATTCTGTCAAATGTTATCAAGTATTAATTTAGTGTTCATCAAAAGTCGTATTTAGGTTTTGAAAGAAAAATGATAAAGATTTAACTCAACAAAACTAAACAAAGAGCTGTAAAAATGCCTGATCTGTGTTTTAAGCTCTAAAAAACACAGCAGGGGAACAATCTCTCCGCGTACATTACTGAACCAGTGTGTGACTGTAAATGGTTTCAGTGTGTCTGCAGGGCTGCAGGTCCGTCTGTTTATGAGGGAGGGGCGGCATAATGACTGCACTGAGCTGCATGATTTATCAGCAGTCAGAGGCCTGACGCTGGACGTCCGCTCCATCTGCGTGGTCCCCGCTTCCTTAAACACTCCCAAATGAGCCGACAAGCAGCCGGGCCCACCCCAAAAAAACATCTGTACAACAGCAACAAGGGGGGCTCATCAGGACCTCCACATCATGTGCAGAGGTGCTGCTTCATTTAGTGCTAAAAGTGAAGAAAAATCTGTTTTTAGCCTGAATGAGACTTAAAAATTGCATTTTGTAAAGGTAGGCAAAAATGTTGGGATAGCCTTCATTTTCCTCCTGGCCAACATAAATGTATTTTTTATTTGACCAATACATTTTAAAGAGTGTCAGTCCAATAAAAGGAATTAAAGCAGTCTAATTTTAGGTAATTTGGTCCAGTGCACACTGAACAATTTTCTTGAGCATGAGTTTTGACACTATCAGAAGTAATAGAAATAGAAAAGATGCTTTTACACATTTAAGAGCTTCTCATAATCACAATTAATATGTTTATATGCCCATACTAAAGACAAAAGTTGCATTATGATTGTACGTCACAAAACATAGGAGTAAAACTGTAACTATTCCAACTATGATTTCTAGACTATGAGCATTTTTAAGAGGTATACTTATATACAATAAGCTCAAAGCTCATATAGGACATTTATCTTCATTGCTGTCCTTAACCCATTATACATGAGCTGTGAGATAATCGATTTAATGATAGAGGAACCACCCAGATCATTTACATATGGACCTTTTTGCTTTGAAGCATGACACAGGCGTCCGAAAACATGCTAGCAGGGGGTAAACTCGTCAATTATTTTACCTCTTGAAGCTGTCTTAACATAAACTGTGTCCCCTAATCCATCCCAAAATACATGGTTATTGTTCTATCATTTCACCATGTTGGTACCTTTGTCTTGTTTTATTGCTTTTCTTTTAAATGTGAAATATTTGCTGTTTGACATTCACATGAAAACAGATATTGGATCTGTAAAGCATGTGCATGTGCAGAGTACTGGAGCAAGGCAAAACCTAGCTATACAAGTTTTGGTTGATATTGAGGTATGAAGCTTGGCTCATCAATTGGATGAACATGTCTATTTGAAAAGTCCAATCTTGGTCAGATTTACACAAAAGGCCGTGATCACACTGCAGGCATGTGTCACTTGAGGGCTGTAGATGGTCCATACTGAAGTCCTATGGCAGTCACATTTAAATTACAAAGTGAACAACTAACACAAAATCTGACTACAACAAAAAAATAGAATTGAGCATTAAGACCTGCAGTGTGACCGTGGCCTAAGTTCAGTTTTCCTACCTGTGAGTGAACCTACAGAAGGATTTAAGGAAGAGTAAATGTCAAAGCCAAAATAATGGGTCACAGCAGAAAAGTGAGATGGAAACAGATCGAACATACAGCAGAGGGGTGAGGCTGGAACGCTGCAGTGGAAAAATGTCACAGCTGCCCCTCTAAACACTCTTGATCACAGGAAAAAAGTGAAAAACAGCAGGGAGACGGTTTGTTTAGCTCCTGATAGCCAAAAGAAATGTTTCCCTCAGAGAGTCGTGTGTTTCAGGAAGTAATTGCAAGAGCAGGCAAATTAAAGAAACAGCTCATGCTGTCATTGATTTTATTTCCCTATAAAGTCCCAGAGCAGTGGTACAGTGACCGAAATGTGACCCGGACGGAGCGTGTGTGTGTGTGTGTGTGTAACTTCAGAGCACCACAGGGCACACTTAAACCCCTCTGAGAGGAGGGGCTTTAAGTTAGTGAGGCTGATAACAACTGAAACTTCATCTACTAACTAGGGCTGGGAAAAATGGACCAAAATTAAATCACAAGGGAATATTATTTTCAGTGATTTTTTTTTATTATTTTCAAACAAGCTAAAAATCATGTTAATTTTTTTCAGTTATATTTCGTGAGTGTTATGCATCTGTCTACTTCACCATGCATTAATGGTATATATAGTAAGGTGGTGGAAACTAAATATAGATCCACAAACATCTTTGACAAACCTTTGAGAGTAATAAAAGTAAAACAAAAGTCTGAAGTATGTGTATTATTGCTGTTTAATCAAACTATTCACTTGTAAAATACAAAAAAAAAAAAAAAATACAAAGTTATGTAAAAATCAGAATACAGGTATAACGCCAAATGTGCCCTTTGTTGGCTGTTTTAGATTTATGATGCAATAACTGAATATGTTAAAAAAGAACAAAAGTGCAAAGTTAATATTTTATAAAACTTGAGACACGTTTTGGGGAGTTCCCCACCTGATAGTTGGGCATTGTTCTGCAACCAAAAGGGTATAAAATGTATTTCAAATATCTGTCCACTGTAGCGGGCATCATGCATGGAGGGGTTAATAAGTCCTGATACAATTTAGCCAAATACCAACACACAGCGTTGATGTCTTAATATACATCTTTTCATTAAAGCTGCAGTATTTAAGTTATTTATTTGTCATCAGCCCAAAAATCTATGGTCACCAGCCAACATCTTCTGACTGTAGTAACATGAGAGATCATTAGACATTTGGGCCTCCTCCTTGCTCCATTTTAAGCCTTTAAAATCTAGCAAGGGACATCCACTTTTCAACCAATCAGGGCTCAGCTCAGGGACAGTGCACTTATCAGATCCTCTATCAAGGTGTTCATGTTTTTATATCTTTAGCTGTGATTTACATTTTTACAGTTAATGTTCATTTCTAGAGGAGACATTTTGTTTGTGACTCTTTTGTGGCGGTAAACAAATTACACTGGCATAAAGCTAATGGCGCTAAGGCACGAACAAGTGGACTGTGCATAAGTGAAGAGAGCACAACCATGGAAGAGAGAGGGCAGTAAAATTGTTTTCTCTTCTGTCTCACCCATGTTAAATATCCAAGTAGTAAAGAAATTACAAACAGTTGTCACAGAATCAGAACTAAACATGGAGATGCATCTTTTCAGTATTTATGCTCCGCACAACAAACCTCCAGAAAAACTGCAGCTCTGCTGAGTCTCTGTCCTTTTAAATCAATGTTAAAGACTTTATATTTACAACAGCCTTTATAGATTATTTAGGTTTTCAATGAAGTTTTAAACCCACACATTGCACTGAACCTAATGGTCAAAGTTGTAACTGTCTCATTGAAAACACTTTTTATATCAAGAATTGTTTAGAATGTCTAATGTAATTTTTAAGTTGTCTCCCTTAAGATGTGGCAGAATGTAGGGGAATTTGGAAAAAATGAATCAAATAAATGAAATCGTCACATACATATATAAATGTATGTATATGTATGTATATAAGTGTGGGGCATTAATCAGAAAAATAATTATATTAAGTAAAATAACAAAAAGCAAAGATGAAAACAAATAACAAAAAGAAAAATATTTTGACGGAAAATTATAAAATAGTGACATAGGATAAAACTTTGTGGTTCTGATTAAACAGAAGTGAGTAAAGAAGGAAAAGATAAATTAACTAATGAGAATAAATAACTGACTTAATAATTACATTAAAAAAGGTTATAAATGTGCTTGACATATCTATGAAAGCTGTTGCAGTCTATCTCTGAAACAGTATAGTTTACGATTAAATAAAAACAAAACCCTTAAAAATACTTTTTATTACCTGAATGTTACAGTCAGGTGATGTCTGTGCTTATGAGCTGCTGGTGTCCCTACTGGAGGATCAGCATTAAAATCTTTTCTTTTTGTCACTTATTAAACAAATGCCCAGACAAACAAAGTGAGATCATGTATATAAAATAATAATAAACACAATTCAGACTACACATTAGAGACAGATTATCACATAGTCAAACTTTTTTTACTGAGAATTAGATCTTCTGTATCTTCATTATCAACCTTGACTTAATCATTATAAAGCATATTGTACCATTTGTCTTATTTGAAAATATATTCTTGTTTCTTGGAGAGTTAATATTGCCCAGCCCTTTTACACACACAAAAACACACACAAACACACACAAACACACACAAACACACGTCCTCTCTCTCTCGGTCCATCCTCGTCACCTTGTACCTCTTAACTTCCTTCATGAGGTTATTAACTCTCTGATTGCGGAGCTTTCCTCCAGCTTCACCCCTGTTTAGTTGTCACGGTGGCATGACCCCAGCACTTATTAGCTGACCCTTGGGATTAGTCCAAGCTGTAAGAGCAGAGGAGGGAGTGGGGTTAAGCCTTCACCTCGAGGTGCTCGCTGCAGCATCTCACAAAAACCTTAATTAAATTGCTGAGACACCGAGTCAGGAATGTTTGCTTTGCTCTCTTGCTCGGCTGTACGCACCTCGGCCCATCGCTTCATCGCCTACACCTCTCTTTGCTTTTCCCAAACTCACACTCGGCCCTGCATTTCTGCCCCCATGCTCACCAACCAGTTATTAATTTGGAGAGCTCTTATTGTGGTGAAAAGTCCCCACCGAGGGCAGGGACAGTGAAGGCAGCAGGGAGCAGTGAGAGGTGAAGACAGCAGCTCCTGGTCTGAGTATCACTGCTCACAGGTCTTAGGTTTCTCTGGAGCTCTGCGGCACTTACTCGGCCTCGTGGACCGTAAGTGTGTTTGTGTAACACCAGGAGCAGGTTTACATGAAGTACTAAGAAAAAGAGGTGTGTGATCTTCTTGTCGAAATTCTCCAGCACTTTTCAAACATGCAAGCCTAAAACTTTCTGGAATAATCAGGGTGACCTCCCCAAAAAACTTAATATCAGTTTATCTGTAAACTATACTGCTTTCGCCTTTTCAGGATGGCTGGAGGTCCAGAGCCTATCCCAGCTGTCAATGAGTAAGAAGCAGGGTACAGCCTTGACTGGTCATTAGCCAATCACAGGGCTAAAATATAGAGACAGATCACCTTTAACAAACACACTCACACCCCAAGATCAATTAAGAGTCAGCTCTTAAGCCAATGTATGCATTCAGGGACGTGCAAACTCATTTAAATTTATTGTGATTTTAATTGTTGCTGTATACCACAATCAAGCAGCACTTACTGATGAGACAGAAAACCTTTTGGTTTGTTTGTTTGTTTTTATTTGTTTTGTGGATAAAATCCACATAATAAAGAGGAAACTGTTCACGGAGACTTTCCCGGGTGGCTTAAATGCTTTTCTGAAGTACTTTGCCAGTTGTGAGTGGCTTGCAGTGCAGACAAAGAGGGCCTGGAGAAAACCCCTGCATGGACCAGGAGAACATGCAGACTCCTCACAGAAGGCCCCATCCAAACAGGGAGCAGATTTAGAAACCCTCCTAATGATGCAACAACACTACCTGCTGCAATACTGTGCAGCCCTTAAAGAATTTTGCACAGAGCGTTTAATTAAACTTTATTATTTTCAAAAACACTGTGTTTTAATCACTATTTTTGTGTTTGGTAAAATTTGAACTGACTATTTTTTCATTCACTGAAATGATTTTGCACCAATAACGCACCTGTCCATCAGGACCACTGCAGCTTTTTTTAAATTCTGTTGCTGCGACATCTACTAAACTCTCAACCAACAAACACGAACTTACTTCATAAGGATTAAATTTGTAAATGCAAACACTATCAGTAATGCATAAGTAAACATATAACTACAATATTTCTAAAAAATATTGCATTACTAGTTGATGTTTCAAATGGATTTTTGTTTTGTTTAGTTTTTAACAAATTGCTGTAAGACACACTTGAAAACATGCTGATTTTATGTTCACTGCTCTTAAAAATGGGAATTCCTTCTTCTTTTGCTGTCTTTGAGACAACCGCTACTCCATTCAATAAAGCATTATATTTTTTGTTGAAGCTGGAGAAAGTCAATGTTAGTCCAAAGAAAACTGATGTGTTTAAATCAGCTTTTGTTCGGTAATAAGTTATTATTGTTTCTGTCTTTCTGAGGGAACCAAGCACTTTCAAATTGTCCCTCAGTCTGTGAAAATATAATCTATGGATCTCTTGATCTGGTTTTAGTAATATGTTTGCACTAGACATACACCAACCCAAGACTCTTCAATATTCAGCTAAATACAATTACAGCAAGTAATCAAAATCTTTTACAGTTTTTCAGGCTCCTGTGTAAAAATGAACAGATCGTTTGTCATAATTTCACCATAAAAGGAGGAAGAAACCATAAGTTGATTACTGATATCTCTCCAAAATCCATCCATGAATTCATCATTATGTCAAGCATAGCATCCATGATCATTTCTGGACCCTATCAGGAGCAGGCATCTTCAAAAATCTCATAATTCAGTTTGATCACTTTTTTTATGTCAACCATCAAATTTACTTCAGTATTGCATGATGATTCATCACAATGCAACATAATGGGTAACATCTTTATGACTGCTAATTTATCAGTGAATACAAGCAGTCAGATAAAGATGCTTCTTTGATTATTGAGAAAGAGCTTTAAAATCAGCTTAAACACTAATATATTTCACCATAAACCAAAATAATCAGATGTCTTTAAGTCTCTGTAACAGCTTAGCTTTTGATTAATGGATTATGTGCTGTCTATCCATCGTGATAGAAAATAAGTTCTTTGCATCACGATGCATCAATTAAATGATTATGTCTACCTGACCTGAGCTCTAACAAAATGTTTCCAATATTCTTAATTTATTCACTGTAATTAGTAAACAGCGTTGCACATTTTTGTTGGCAAGGTTTGGAAAATTTGTAGACTTGGTAAGTAGTATGGGAAGCTCCTTGATTAGCGTCTTTTTCTACACAGCAAGTCACACTGATCCTTTCACATCACATCCACTGATGCAGCTCCTGACACTTTTATACATGTTGCCAACATTTTTGTGCAACTGAGACATGGTGTGCAGGAGCTCCCCTCAAATATCTTTGACTAAATGAAAGAGTGCTCTGAATTGATCACAGCCAGGGTTGTATCATTATTTTCAAGCAAAATGATTAAGCTGAATATTTAAAAATTGTGGGTCATCTTCCTGATACTACCTTACCTGCATAGATAAGGTGGAAATATTTGGACAATAGAATAAAACAGGGAGGTTTCAACCACTTGTTTAGACATCTTCAAGATTTGTGCACCTCAGAATTCAAATCCACGCTTTACTGAACAAAAACCCAATATTTCATGCTACCCTATGATTATGGTGAAACTGCAAAACCAAACTTGCCCATCCTTGTTTTGGTGCGTAAAACCACCTGAGTGAGTTGTGCGCCCTGATCCAAGCCCATCTTGCAGACAAAACATAACACGAAGACACCTTGACACAATATTTATTCCCAACAATAAACTGTAGCATCCCATAGGGGCTATCAGAGATCATGATCCAATCAGCCTATGGATTCAAGCTTCTAAATCTGAGAAGAAAACAAACAGCCACGAGTGACCGAGCCCACGGAGAGGACGATAACGACCTCTAATCCGACACATTAGACACAAACACGCTCTGAGACAAACGACAGAGATAAGAGCTAATCCAGTTTCCACATTTCTCAGCAGGAAACACTCTTCTCTGTGTGCCCCCCCTCCATCTGAGCCAGCGCGTCTTACGGCTGATCCTGACCCGAGATAGTGACCCGTGCGCCAGGGACAGGAATGCGAGGAGACCGGCCACAAGGGAAGGCTTTCACATGTGGAGCACAAGCACTGCGCGGAGCTGGAGGCTGGATCAATTACCAGAGCTTGTCACTGTGTCAGCAGATACACAGCAACCGATTCACTGAGTTTTTAATGCATCTGAGAGGGGCTTTCTGTGGGGTACTTGCTTTCCAAAACTTAAATCTGTGCGTGCAGGGTGATCAGTTTATCCATTTATTCCTCTTGTGATCACAACAGCATGCATGCACAATGTTAAAGTCTAAAATCAGAGTCGGGGACAGAGCGCAGGAGACTCTTACCTTGACACAGTAATCCAAAGTCCGCCGGAATGCGCCCGAGCAGCTTTCACCCAAACTTTTTATCCACTTTGTCAGCGCAGTGAAAACCAAAAGAAGGCAAAAACTTCTCCTGCAGCGACAGATACCTCGTCCTCGTGGAGTTTTAACCTCAGAGGTGTTTCTATCAGAGCAGCCAGGTCACTCCTATGCGTGTCCCTGTCAGATTTGGACACCCGGCACCTCCAGCCTTCAGGGCGCACACACTCCGCAACAATAGCGCTCATTCAAGGAAAGGAGGAGAGTGTTGGAGTAGTTAAACAAGCTCGGAGAAAGTGGGAGGGACCGTGTGGAGCGGGAGCGCGCGGCTGGACGTGTGTGCGCGACCCCGAGGCCGTCAGCACCTGTAGAGTATGCAGCAGAGGTAAAAAAAAAAAAAAAAAAAGTTTACATAAGGTAGGGAAGACCGGGTGTTGTTGTAACAGCAGGAGAGTTTTAACACCTCCATTTTCGTAATTTAGGAATGAGACAGGAGTTATATGATTATTTTAGCAGTTTCATACTTCCCCTTTTATCTTACCAGAGCCAGCTGGCCCATAAGGGAACACAGGCAAATGCTTCGGGCGCTGTGACCCCACGGTTAACCACAAAATCGGGAAAAATTCACCCTCAACATAATTTTATTGAAACTAATTATAACCATTGGCTGTTAAAATGGAAAAGGTCACATTGATTCAAATTGTAAAGCAATGCGAAATTAATATTCCAACATATGATAACAAAAATAAGTCACCCCCACCCCCCAACTCTAGTTATGCTGTCAGTTATTGTAATATTGGTAATTGGTAATATTGGTAATTGTAATGTCTGTAATTCTTAATTCATATAATTGAATAATAAATACATTTGAATACAAAATGGGCAGTGGGCCCCATTTGGACCCAAGGCCATAGTTTGGACACCTCTAATGTATAGAGACCAAATGACTCTCAGCAGAGGGCCCACAGCCTTAAATTTGTCAGTTTATTGTATTCAACAAAATGACGTAAGTTTCAGATTTCTTCTTTCTTATTGATGCACAGACCTTAGAGATAAATGTCATAATGACCCAAAATTGTCCCCATTCATAAGATCAGTTACCTTAAATATAACTAAAACTTTTTTGATTTTGTGTTTCTTCCACCAACACCCCACCATTTTTCAACATTATAACAGCAAGGAGCTGTCATGTCACATTACTGGTGTGTGCCAGTGCTCATCCATGAACAGTTGCTGATGTAAACTTCATAAGCAGCAGAGCACACACACCTAAAGTAAACCCGTGTCAGCAGCGTCAGAGATGTTCATCCATTTAAGCCTGAGTATTTTTACTGTCTTGAGAAAGTAACTGCAGGTGCAGCTCTAACAGAATACTTCCTCTTCTAACCTAAAGCTGTGAACAAGCTGAGAGCGGAGACATTAAATTTAAAGTGCAGGATCGTGCTGCATTCAGGAACACGCTGAAACCTGAGAGCCTCCACGTTTTCACCTCGCAGGCCCTCAGACCCTTGGCCCGGTGAAAACAGTTAACAGCATCTCAAACGTACCGATAAACACTGATGCCTCACAGCAATATTAGCACACATTAAAACATATTAAAAGTGGAGAAATGACATAAGTGACAAAAAAGTTAAATGGATGCTCTGTGTGCTGCTCAGTTACACCATGTAGAGCCACATTTGCACTCAGACATCAGACTGTGTGACATGAGGCCGTCTGCCAGACAAGTCCCAACATGTGTGATCTCTGTCCACAAGAATCCCTAAACAGCTCACACACGTGAACATTAAAAACAGAAAACAGAAAAAAGTGAAAAGTGATAATCAGCAGATTATTAAAGATAGCAAAGACAGTTGTCTTAATTCTGCAGAGTATCTGGCCAGATTTCACACAGAGTAAAGCACACATAAATACTTTTGGGCTGTTTTTGTCCCAACATTCCCCCTTCCTGACCAAATGCCAGATTATCTTATATCTTAAAAGATTATCCTATAAGATTGTCCTGTGGTCTGAGGTGTGTTAAGAGTGAATTTGTCCTGATAGTCAGCTCTGAAAGAGGTCAGGGCTTAAAGTTGTAAATGTTGAACTTCAATATAGTTACAAATTTATGACCAAAAATCTTCACATGTGGGAAAGCTGAGGATTCCAGAGTCATGACTCTGTGGATTGTGATGTGGAACAGAATGTTGCTGACTGAGGAACAAGGAAGCAGGCGTAAATAAAAACAAACATGGCCGACCTTAAACATAAAGTTAGCCCGATAAAGCCATTTGTATCATATTTGATACATACTTTTATAATACCTCTTTCTACTCAATATGATCAACAAATTACACACAAAAAACATCTGAATACAATCAGATAAATGATAAAAATGTCCTCAAATGGATTATCAGTTGCCAAAAACACCTAATGTATCAAATGAGATATGGAAAAGCTATACGTAGATTTTTTTTTTTTTTTTTATGTATTTTTTGGGCATTTTGTGCCTTTATTGATAGGAGAGACAGTGGATAGGCTTGTGAAAGAGGGAGAGAGAGTAGGGGAAGACACTCTGCAAACTGGTCACAGGTGGGATTCAAACCTGGACCGGCAGAAGTAAGTATATGGGGTGCTAACCACTCCACCAAACCAGCACCCCTGTATGTAGAATTTTATGGACATTTTGATTTTTATGGATTCTAGCAGAAAGTGAAACAACTTCAGCTCCAAAAAATTATAATTTTCTGGCTATAATCTATGGTCTTGGGCCTTAAAGGTTTAAGTGGACCACAGACATGAAGGACCGGCTCTTGTGTCCATGCTGTCTCCAGGATCTTTCCCACACTCTTTATTCTTTTTAGTTAATGATTTCTCCATTAAAATAGTCTCAGGACCATAATCATTCCCCCTTCTAGTACGTCCTCTTCCAAGTTGCATGTTGTGTTTTCCAGTTGTTGCTTTGTTTTTTCTTTGTTTTTGAAAGATCACGTTTGATTACGCAAGATTTCTGGCTTGGAGGACTAGATCCTAGATCAGTGCTGGGGAAGAATTGCTACGTGTGCGGTGTGCTTTATTAAGATTTTCAGAGCACATTACACTGTATGATCAAAACAGTTCAGTGCCTGACGTTTTTATTTTCATGTGCGAGGTCTCTAAAAGATAAAAAAATCTCTTCAGATTTAGAAAATCCTTACGTGTGTACCTAGCTTGAGGTGAATTTGGGAATATTACACGTCCAGTTTTTGACAGCTAGGCATTCTAGCTGCATCAAACGAGTTTTAGGTTGGTATCAACCATTCTGCCTAGTTGCAAGAAAACATTGCCACATAACTAAGGATTCTGGGTAATTGCCTTCAGAAAAGTGAGGTATGATGCGTGCTTGATTAAAGGGGCAGAAGTGCAGATACTGAGACAGGGCTACAAAGGACGTGTTTATGTAGCCTCAAGCTTACCAGACAATAAACCAATGGCAGATCCAAGAGCCCTATTCATACTGCTTTCTTTTTTCAACTTAACAATGTTTCTTCAGCAAAACAAAGATTTACTGCACTGGCTTTAACCAGAAATACCATTTTACTTTCCGTCCACTGATAAATAGGTGATGTGTTGTGACGAAATTAGCAGCGCCCTCTACTGGTCTGGCATGTATACTAAAGTACAAGGTAGCTTTTATCAAAACTCTGTGACCTGAACACAGAACTTTTTTATCACTAAAAGTAAAACTACTAAAGTGGATTGTAGTCAACTGAACAAAGCATAAAGAAAGAAGTGCAACAAGCACAGCTGTGGCAATAATAGTGAGCACGTAGCATAAAAACTGATTGGTCTTAAATGGCAGAGAAACTTGTTTTTGGCTTAAAAAAGCAAGAGGTATTTAACTGTATAGGGTGAGTGATGTCATGTCAACAGAAAATAAAGTTACTGAGTTGGGAGTGTAGGCGAATATCAACACAGGAACATATCATGTCATGATACTGCCTCATCTGTAGTGCATCACGTTGACATTTTAATTGTGAATAATGAATAGAAATTGGTGACATTTGTATTGTACTTTTGTGAAGTCTCTGACCACAAGTCAGAGCCAGCATTTAGTCATTTTACTCTCCATTGTTCTGTCACTTTTATCATGATTATCTCTGTCACAAACACAGACCATTGAGTTTAAAGATGTTGAAGGGGTCACGCTTTATATTGGACAGTGGGGTTCAAATTAATAAGGTAACCAATGAGCAGTGATAAACAGTTGTGGATGAAATTTTTGGGGAATGTTGCTCATGGGGCTGGTGAGAAATTCAGTTTTGGAGCTGATCTGAATCCAGATGAGTGGGGACTATGAGGAGTTTCTAAGTAATTACAAAAAAGTTTCACTTTTAGATATATGCCTGATAAAAATACACACTTTAAGATGAATTTTACTGCATCAAAATAGGTTATCTATAAATGCTATTCCTTAGCTTCGCGGTTGGGTCGGACAGGGCTGCACTGGCCTGGATACTCAACTTCGGGAACCAGACAATTAAAACTAGAAAAAAATTATATTATTCAGACACGTCTTAGAGCACCGGGCTGTAAGTAGCGATAGCTGGCTACAAAACTACGATACTAAGTTTTCCAAAAATTGCTTGTCACACATCAAAAACTACCGCTACGTAACTAGAAAGAGATACATTACCTCATCGCTTTGCATCCTGTAAGTTGTTGAAAAAAGAAGTTGGAAAGCAATGCAGAGTTCTGAGGAAGGTCCAAGCTGCATGCTTTATTAGCATCACAACAAACACACGCTTTGGCTTGGGTCACGTCTTTTGGTGCATTCCAGTTGTAGTCAGAAGTAGGAATTTCTGGGTTCTGAGTAGGAAACTGCAACTGGATCACCCCCAAAGTCTGAATTTCCTACTGGGAACTCGGTGAAACCCCACCACTCCCGAGTTGACAATCGAAGATGGATGCCCCCAGTGTGAACAGTTATTTAGCTCCTGTAATAATCAATTTATTTGCACTTCTGACTGGGGTGTGTCACTCTTGATCAGCTGTATACATAATATTGTTAGACTTATATTTACAACAATGCTGCCACAGTGATAATCACATTCTTCATGTGATATTTGTGAACAACAACGCAGGGCGTGCTAACAACAGCTAACAATAGCCTGGTAGATCGGCATGTTTTTTTCCGACTTCAACTGGAACGCAGATAGATGTCACTCCCAGTTCCGAGGTTACTGGAACGCAGCATTACGACAGTCGCTGCGCATGCTCATGGGTAGCAGAGTCTTAATGTCGCCGGTAATAGATTCTCTTCATAGCACCTTTAAAGGAATTGTTTTCAACAATTTTGACATTTACTCGTTTGACATTGTTTGAGGTTTGTGCTCACAGAGAAGTTATAGTTGTATCATTTTTATTTCAAATAGTTCATTTATTCATTAAAAATATTATCAAAGAGTAAATCTTTAGTCTTCCTGACTGACCTCCTCAGTTCACTGTATTGATTTGTTCCCATGAGAAAGTCATACATCAGTGTTTCACTGTAAAGCTACAGACCAAACACTGGTGTGAAGGATCAGGCCTGTTGTGTTTGTTTTCTCGCACTCCTGTCAAATCTGTTCCTCTTTCTCAACCTTGTAAGGACACACTCACACACACACACACACACACACACACACACACACACACTGTCTCTCTCACACTAACCCACAGGTAGAACAAAGCAGCTCTTTCACTTGATTGATCCCACAGTGGTAGTGACCTTGTTTAGGGAGTAAAAACACTGATTGTGGCTGACTAAAACTCGTTTTTCTCAATTTCTCCCATGTTAACAAATATGGAATTATGAAATGCAGATTAACTACAAGGTTGTTTTTTTTTACCGTGAACTAAACTTTTCCTTTGTTGCCTTATTGTGTTGGTAGAAAACAAGTTCAGAATGGGGAAAAGTTAATCTTGCCTTGTGTTGCTCTGCATAGTATAAAATGATTTGCTTGTGTTTTTCCAGGACGGTCAGCACTGATGAGACTAGAAAAGCACTCGAAGAGTGCAGGCCTCTGCCATATTGTGATTTCCACCATAAATGTTAGTCCTACCTTTATTTCATCTAAATGTTTTGATTCCTTGACCATGAAAACATACCATTGCAGTTGGATTCATAATGATGCCTATTTTAGTTCTGTAGTTATTCATGAAAATCCCATTTCTCATCATGGCGGATCCAGACGGTGATTCGGATCACTCCCAAAATCTGATCATTTGTTCCTTGTCTCAATCCGAACGTTTCCTGAAAATTGTATCAAAATCTGTCCATAACTTTTTGAGTTATCTTACTTACAGAAAAACTAACTAACTAACTAACTAACTAACTAACTAACTAACTAACTAACTAACTAACTAACGAACTAACTAACTAACTAACTAACTAACTAACTAACTAACGAACTAACGAACTAACAGATGCCGGCAATGACATAACCTCTTGGCAGAGGTAAAATTCTGTTTTGTAGTTGATTCATTAAATGTTTTACTTGCTTATACTGTGTTATCAGGCACACTATCAAGGGGCATGAGATTGATGCTACTTAGACTATTTTCTTTAAGCTCTCACAGTTATTAAAATGGTACTGACACATCTTTAAATGTCTCAAATCACATACAAAGGCTTGAAGACAGTAAGGGTCAGGGTTATGGGCTGGTCTAACGTAATCTGCACCAAAGAAGAGGCAGAAGACACTGTGGGTGTGAGTACATCAGTACTGTGTTTGTCAGACATCAGAACACACACTGTCAGAGCAAAATTGTAAATATGTGATGATATTTCATCATGGGTGGGGTCTGCCAAAGATTTAAAATCTGTGTGTGTGTGCCAGGCATGAGCAGTTGCTGCCAGAGGCAGTAACAACAAACTGAACACACTTGCTAAATGTGTTCATCAGTAATAAATATAGCAAGTGTGTTCAATAATAGTTAAACTCTGTGTAAGCCTCTTAAATCTAATTGATTGTTTAAATACTTCTGTGAATCTGATTGTATTTTGGCTTCATTATCAAAGAATGTGTAGGTTTACTGTAAAACACCTGTTAGAACCTGCAGATGTCACCAGGAGCATTTACCTAGAGCTTGAGCAGATGATTAATGACTAATAATGAAAAGCTAAGCCTATCCAATTCCAGCTAATGAAAATATACAATGGTTGACTGTGTAACATCTTCAGTCGAAAAAGTAAACATAATTAAAAGTTCTTAACTGCCGTCAAAAGTTACTCAAACTCTTCCAGTAAAACATTTAATGTAGTTTATTATGCCTGCAGTCGGGAAATATTCAACATAATTTTATGTTTGATGCAATTATATGTCTACTTTTACTGTCTGGAACACAAGTAAAGCCAAAAGTCTTAAAGAGGACATATCATGCTTGTTTCTCCTTTTCACTATGCCAGACTAGGATGCCTGTAAAGCATTTCTGCCCCCAGTACAAGTCATTTAGTTCCTTCATTGCCCCACAATAGCGTTCTCAGTATCCTCATTTTAGGCCATTATGAAGCCCACGTTGAAACACTCGGGTCTGAGGCTGACCTAAAGTTACCTCGCAACGTCACAGCCCTTTGTGCTCTGATAGGTCAGGTCTATCGGGGGCTGAGCCAGCCTGTACTTCTTCTTCTACTGTATTTTTCGGCAGGCTCAATGCAGCGACCGCGTATTGAGTCCCCCTACAGGCCAGAGCTGGTAATGAGTGAATGTGAGCTATATACCCCTGCTGGTGGATGTGTTCCTCGGTGATGGTTTTGTGGCTAACGGACATCACAGAGGAGGAAGTGTTTTATCAGAATACTCCAATAAAAAGAAAGGTACCTCGTGTCGTCACGACGTTTGAAATCTCAAACGCAATCTCGCAATGACCTATTTTCAGAGGCATCAAATCTCATTCTAGGATATCAGAAAAAATACAATATCTCTTTTTTGGAAAATTAAGGGGGTGTAAGGTCTTGTTTTCAAATTTATTATATTATATGTAAGTATTAAATCATGCATCAGCATGATATGTCTCCTTTAAACCAGACGTTTTGAAACTTTGAGAATTTTCTTTTACGCACATCACCAGCCTCATCTAGCAATAATCCTGTTCTTAATTTCAGCAGCATGTTATTGTGTTCAGTTAACTGTGACTTTATTGTTAACAAAAATGGTGAGCAGGGACAGAGAGAATTGATGATAAATATTGCTATAGCTAACTGATAGCTTCCTGGATTGTTCATCTTTGATACTGCTCAGAAAATGTTTGGCAATGTTATTTTGACCAGTTATCTCTCCTGTTTAATCATATCAATTGGTGGGATGCTTGTTTGGCGGAGTGGTTAGCTTGGGTTTGAATCCAGCCTGTGGCCAATTTGCAGAGTTTCTTCCCCTACTCTCTTATCTCTTTCACAAGCTTGTCCACTGTCATTTTCTGTCCTATCAATAAAGGCCCAAAATGCCCAAAAATACATTAAAAAAACAATATCAATTGGTGTGTTATTTTTATTGTTGGAAAGCCTGATTAGTCACCTTAACAGCGTTGTACAACTTGCAAGGATCATACATCAGTGGAATCAGCAGCATGTAAGTAGCGCCCCCCAAAAATGTGCCAAAATCTCTTTTAACTCTTGAAGAAAACCAACAGTTCTGTAGTTAAAGCGGGATGAGGAGCTGGTTTTTATGGGCTGTTGTCTTCCGAGGACACGCACTCTGCAGTCTGTCCTTGACTTAATCAGTCTCATGGAAATTGGTCCTAAGTTTGTAGGTGGAGGGCTGACACCAAATAAAGCTGCCATGTTGTCTACCTGGACACCAATTCCAATTGCAAGGCATTTTGGCACATTTTTAACAGCATTTAGTAGTTGGGATTTAGGTCCACTCTACTCTTTGTCTGTTTGATTAGAGGATGGTACACAGTAATAATCTACAGTAATGAACTAGTAGCCTGAGGCCACATCAGGCCTCCTGTTGCTCCCCATCAGCCATCAGAATACAAATAAGTCAGAAACCAAGTCTACATAGACCTCGTCTAAGAGAGTAAACTACTGAACCTTTGGGAAGAACAGGGATGTAGTGCCATCTGTCGCTTCTCTTACAATCCAAAGAAATACAGTAATTCAGGCTGGGTTATCTAGTGAGCATACATACTTCAAACAGATGACAGAAAACATGTTTAAAAGATCTTTGACGGAGGAATAGGGACACATAAAAGAAGAAGAACGTTTAAAAAAGTTACATTACATGAATTAAGTCAAAAAGTTCCAAGAATAATCTCGTAAATTTATGAGAATTAAGTTAAAAATTTGCGTGAATTATCTCATAAACTTAGGAGAATGAAGTCATAAAGTTCCAAGAATAATCCCACAAAGTTATGAGAAAAAAGTTGAAAAGTTACGAGAACAATCTCATAAAGTTGTGAGAATAAAGTTGAAAAGTTACGAGAATAATCTCATAAAGTTTTGAGAATAAAGTTGAAAAGTAAGAAGGAAAAAGTCATACATTCATTAGAATAAACTCGTCTTATTAGTCTGTAGAGGCTATCAGAAGAGCAGCAGCTGTACAAAAATGAGGAACATGGAGCATCTGGTGCAGTTGTACTGTAGTGTAAGTTTCACAAACATGTAAATACTTCTTTTGGCACATCAGCATCACATTACAATAGGCCCCTGGGAAGATAATGCAAGAAACTGGGACTCTTCTGAAGAACAAACCACGCTGACTTAGAGGAAATTGCCTTCTTTTTGGAAGAGGAAATATACACTCTTCTGGTACAACTTTTTCAAGCATAATTTAAAGAGATTTATGACCTTATTCTCCTTACTTTAGGACATTAAACTCATAACTTTATCTTTTTTCCAAATGTCCCTTTTTTACGTGGTTCTTATCCTTCGTCATAAAGATCAGATCATTTACTGAATAAAAATAAGTCTGTTTGATTTTAAATTTTCCATATTGATGATCAGTTTGTCAGTGGACTTTGTCTTAACATGCAACATCTTTGACTGGTTTAGATCTTTAAATCTCTGAATGACTGAAGACCATGCCCGTAGTGGCTAATCGGGAGGACCGGGACAATTCTCGGTGGGCATGCCTGACGTATGGGCCACAAGGGCCAGTGTTGATATACAATATTGTACATTTTTTAATATTATTAAAATTTTTTGGTTTGGTGTTCATTCATGGCACTGAGTGAGTATTACTGTCATGCTGTTACCGTTGTCCCTGTGGGCCGTCTCCATCGGCAGCTTTTTTTTTTTTTTTTTTCCAGAGGCATCCTGACGTAACAACACGTCCATGCAGGCTAAAAATAATTAGCCCCGCCAGTGCAATGAGCCAGCAAGTAGCCACTGTGCTGGGCTGCCGGCAAGATGGATAAAAAAATCAAGGGTGGCGCGGAAAAGATAAGAATTAAAAAGAGGAAAGCGCTTGAAAATGATGCAGCAATATGTGCAAAAATAGCCACTTTTTTAATTAGAAAAGCACTCAGAGAGCACAGACCTCCGCCAGTGCCACAGTCCTCACCTATGTTCCAATTTTGACCATAAATATTATGACCTTTATGTCATTGAAATATTTTGATTCCTTGACCATGAAAACATACCATTTGCAATTGGATTCATAATGATATCTATTTAGTTCAGTAGTTATTCACAAAAATCACATTTTTCATCGAGGTGGATCAACACCAAAATCGAATCAGTTCTTCCTTTTCCCATGCTGAACATTTCCTGAAAATTTCATCAAAATCCATCCATTACTTTTTGAGTTATTTTATTCACAGACGGATGGACGGACGGACAGACAAACAAACTCTCCCGAAAACATAACCTCCTTGGCGGAGGTAATAAAACGAGCTCTTGGTCAGAAATGACAGAGGATGACGATGAAACTGATTAGGAAAGATGTTGAATAAAATGCAACTTGCACCGTGTGATGCGACGACACCACATAACTGAGGAAACTTTGTCTTGTAGCCCCTCAGAAGAGATGCAGCAGCACCAAGCACCAGCCATGAGCCCACCACAGGTGCAGAGTGGGCAGGAAGGATTGTTCACTGAGTGAGTATTAGGATTAATATTATAGTGTAGACCTACTCTATATGAAAAATGCCCTGAGATAATTGATGCTTCATGAGTTAGCACTACAATAATGAAATTGACCTGAATTGATCAGAAGGCTGACTATTGACTTTTTTTTTTTTTTTGAAATGTATATTTTTGGGCATTTTGTGCCTTTATTGATAGGAGAGAGACAGTGGATAGGCTTGTGAAAGGGGGTGAGAGAGCAGGGGAAGACACTCTGCAAACTGGTCACAGGCGGGATTCGAACCTGGACCGGCAGAAGCATGTACATGGGGTGCTGACCACTACACCAAACCAGCACCCCAACTATTGACTATTTTTTAAAATGTGATTTAATATCAGAGGCAGACACAGAGGAAAGTGGTGAGGAAGGGGTTGCTGCTGTTGTTGCTGTCAGTGTTGAAGAAACAGGTGAGCTGTTGTAACAGAGTGTGTGAACAAGCAAGCATGAGTTCAAATAACCACTTTCTGTGCCCAAATGATAGTAGTGGCCCTTTTTATCATCAGAAGTAAGATGGTAAACAAAGCACACAATTGAAAATGAATAAGATGAATATTAGATGCAATAGACCTGCATATTTTACCATTGAAAAAAATCTTATTGTTTAGTATTATTGGCTTTAGAGAACAGTGCACTTAACATGTAAAGTTATAATTACATTATTTTAATACAATAGGTCATGATATAAAGTGGGCCGGTCTGAGGCACGAAATTCCAGGGCTGAAAATGAGTCCCACTGTCTCCTGCTGAAGAGTCTGTGCAAAAACAGCTCTGAAGCAGCATGAATCCCGGAGTGTGTATCCTGCAGTGTTAGCACCAGAGGAGGTCTGCAGTCAGTGCGATGTGGGAGTGTTTCAGAGTGTTTATGTGATTCACACAGTGGAGGCTGGGGAAGGCTTGACCCCTCACAGACCTCCTCAACACAGCGGAAATGACTCCTGTACATGTAAGACCCTCACTCTTTTCATACTGTTCCCCTTAAGACCTAAACAACTTAACTTGCCTCTCTGAGAGTAAACACATTAGAAAACAAAAACATAGAGGGATGAGGGATGTTACCTGCATATGTGCTGTTGTGTGACAAACCACAAAGCCAAGTTCGTGTGTTTAACAAGTCCTTACAGTGTGGTAGAGCACTTCTGTGTTCAAGACGAAAGTCTGTAGCATCAGGATTTCTCTCCTCCCAGTATTTATGGAGACAGTAGCGCCCTCACCACCTACCTCTGCCCCGACCCACCCAAGACCTACAAATGTGATGTCCTACCACTGTTATGTCATCAGTTTCAGCCCATTGGCTTGAGGTAGCAAGTCCAGTGTAGAGCGAAGACAGTACAATGAATGTAGAGTTGTTGACAAGTCTGCATTGAACTGACCATAGCCATAGAGGTGAGTCATCAACCAATCATAGTGGACTTTGCTCATGTGGAGGAGGGAGGCTTCAAGTGGCAGGAGCCTTAACAGAGTCTTTCTATCTGAGACCTGCTTTGTGTTTTGTTGTTAGTTTTACACACTGCATGTTTAAGCAAATTTAAGAAAAACTTTTGCTGGGTAATTTTCAAATTCATTAAACTGTGAGCTCCTGTGTGATAAATTGCATATAATAATAATAATAATAGTTTACAAGAATTCTTTGTCTTTACTTGTCAGTTAAATGGATATTTCAGCATTTTCGAAGTTGGGTGTATCTGTATGAATTTTAATATCTATATTTTATTTAGATTCATGTTTTTGTTTGGATCTTTTTTAATATCTTTTTAATATGTCATACTGAACTGCTTCTGAATCCCAATTTCCCTCAGAAAGTTTTTCCAAAGGGATTAATAAAGCACTATTTAATCTAATCTAACCTAATCTGGTAATTGACGAAGTCAGTGAAGCAGAAAAATGCCAGAGAAATGCCAGAGTGCTTGTTTTTCCTCCAGGAAGTCTCTGTGTTTGGCACTATTTTACAATGCAGCAGATGGCTGTGTGCTCTTCAGCCTATGCACACTGTTTCCACAAAAGTTTGTCCCTGCCCTCCTTTGGTCCACTGAATCTTGTTCAGAAGAATTTCTTCTCCTAATTTAAGTTAACCCATGTATTCACAGTTAAAGGAAAGTTGTCATTTTAGTCATAATCACTCATATTTGGATCAGTATCAAGCTATGTTTGAAATCGTCCCTTAGTCTCTTTCACTCACTCACTATCCCCTATGTAGTGTAAATGAAATAGTGGACTACATAGTGAATGACCAAATGAAATTTTGGACACTACACTGACATTTTCTAAACGTCGAATCGTCAGCTGATGAGCCGGATATTCCTGTGACGTAAGTGGACGCGCCTAAATTCACGTAAACAAACCGGGTATTCAGGAGGATAAGTAGCAAATTTTGAAGCTGTTTACAGCCGCTAAAAGACGTCAAAGAGCTACGCTACGAACATGTTAAAGATACTTTAACGTTTCTTTACATTTATGAATGAAAGCAGCGCCTAACGGCCTTCCTTCTCTTCTTCTATGGAAAAACACGACTGTATTGCATTGTGGTATACGAGAGAACAATATAGGGCACATCATATGTACACTCACTTTTGCTGTGCATTGTGGGTATTTTGTAGTGCACTATATAGTGAATGAAATTAACTGCTGAGAATTCGAACAACACTTCAAAATGGCGAACACACTATATAGTGCACGATATCCGTGATAGTGAGCGATTTCGAACACAGCTTTAGTGTCCTCTGCCGTTGTGTCTTCCTGAAACTGAGTGAAACAGCAGATGTGTAGAATCAGTATGAACCAGTGGAGGTACTGTTAGCCATTTGCTAATTAATGGCTAATTTTCATGTCAAACTTACACTGTTGTTGATGGATGAAAGTATTTTGTGTAATGGTGTACCTAACTGCTCGTCTTAGCTTGTTCTTCCTAAAGATACATCTTTGCTTTGAGCCTATTCAGTCTCTTTACTGACAATAGTCTGGCTCCAGATACAACCCAAAGTCAAAGATTATGGAATATCCCTTTAACCTTGCCTCAGGCCATTTTGTAAGATAGAAGAAACCTGTTTCATTGCTACACTTAAATGAGGAATTACAAAAGCTACGTTTTCCATAAACTTATGTTAACTATTACTTAAAAAGAAAAGCTCTCAAACATTTTTCTCCAGCAGCTGTAATTGTCTTGATGAATTGGGAAAGGGCCCCGTGTTACTCTTTGTCTGGTCCATCCAGATAAACATAACCACCCCTGCATAGATCTGTTTGTGTCTCTGTAATGAGTGCTGGTACACAGAGGGATTTTCTTGAGAAACTGTTGTGGTAGAGAAAAACATGAAATAACACAAAGGAATTTAAGCCTGGAGTTACTCTCCCCAGGGGAGGCAGGCAGACTCACAGTTTGGTCCTGAGCCAGGAGACAGAAAGGAAGACCACTACAGCGGCCATATTTCTCTTAATGCACTTTTCTGTGTGTGTGTACCTCTCTGCTTCTAGAGCTCTAAAAAATGATCCTCTCATCGTATATAATTCTCTTTTGCTTTGCCTCTTGTTGTCATTTTCCATATTTTTTCTGCCTGTGATTATGTGTATTTGTATTTGTGCCCATCTCAGATGTTGGTGTATTAATAGAACTTTTCTCTGCTGATGATGAAGTTACCACCTGTACCCCGTTACAGACACACACACACACATATAAGCATGAAGAAATGCACACACTCCAGGTCAGAGAGGGCACAGACAGGGTGCTGTGTGAGTATGTGCAATATGAGATTGGCAGATTTTCAGAGGTATTGCATGAGTAGTACAGCAGCTCATCATAGACCAGTAACCCCTGGTTTACAACCACTCACACAGATAGTTCAAAATACTTTTGAAGAGTTAGACACAGCAGAACAGAGAATACTAAAAAAGTGCCGACTCATCAATAGAAATGAGAACTGAGCAAGATAACACTTACATACTGCTCAATAAAAGTTTTTAAACATTACTCTGGTCAGTTATTTCTCCCTCAATAATTAAATTAATTGTTATTGTGTTTGACATTTTTGGAAAATCCTGTTTTGTCACCCTTACAATGAGGTAAAACTTGAAAGGATTATGCATAATAGAGTATAACAAAATTTAAAGAGGCACATTTTAAAATGTGTAGAATCTTTAAGACACAACAATTTCCTCAATAAAGGGAAAAAATCTAAGTATAGGTGAGACTATGAACACAGCTAAATAATCAACACTATTTTTAAAGGCACAGTACATAAAATTACCGGCAAGATATCAGGTTAAATCACTGAATTGAGTGAGGAGGGCTGATGACATCATCCTGTGCAACCGGTGTGAATCAGGAAAAGACAGACTTGACAGGACGGATAAAAACAGCTGCTGCTGTGCCTTTGTTGAAACTCTGCAGCTTTCTGTCTCCAGCGCAGTCATCGTACATGTAGTGATGCAGCTTCATAAAAACTTCTGTGTGCTTGAGTGATGCTGTTGTTATGCTGTTTTAAAATGTAACCCTGGAAATAGGATATGAATTGTTAATCTGTTATGAATGAATGAATGAATGAATGAATGAATTCTGCTGCATGGAGTTACATCTTATTGAGTGACATGTTAGTCGACTAGACCTCTATTTATGAGAGTCTGGGGCAGTGTTACCCCCAAATTCAACATAACGCAAAAGTGCTGCGCCATGGTCTTGAATACTGTGCAATGCTAATCTAGTCTATCAGATGTGCCAGTGCTGCGTCGCTGAAGTGCCAGCGTGCCACGGGTCTGGAGATTCGCTTCAGGTTTATTTTCTGCGCCACCACTTCCAAACCTTGTGAATTCACTCTGACATTAGATGTCACCCTCCAATGAACAAAAAGAAGAAGACAGCTAAATGTAGAGTTTTTTTCATGCTGTGAAAAACCAGAAGAAAAAAAAAAGTTTTATCAGAGGAGACGAAAAAAGGAAAAGCTGGAGAGTAACAAGCTAAATACCCAGACAGAGACAAACATTGGCTCTGTGTTCACTCGCTGGAAGATGAGGAGGGTTGTCTGACCGATGCTGATTTAGCCCTGTTATTGTTGGACTTGTAAGTACATGATGATTTATTCCCTCTGCCAGGAGGTTTTGTTATTGTCAGGGTCTGTTTTTTTGTTGTTCTTTTTTATTTTGTTTGTTTATATGTTTGTTTCTGTTAGCAACATAACTGAAAAAGTTACGTTGCCATGACGAAAAATGGGATTTTCGTGAATAACTACTGAACTAAAATAGATATCCTTATATATCCAATTGCTAATGGTAAGTTTTCATGTCAAGGAATCTAAATATTTAGATGAAATAAAGGTAGGACTCATATTTGACTTATATTTATGGTGAACATCACAATATGGGTGAGGACTGTGATGCTGGCAGAGGTCTGCACGCTCCAAGGGCTTTTCTGGCTCTAAAAGAAACATGATCAGACTGTACCTTATCAGTCCACATGGTTTGTCCCTTGGGAAGTCCTGTCGGCTCTCTTCTCCTCCCTCTGTATGTCATCAAATGTATGTTGGTGTACGACAGTGCAGTTACACTCAATGACAGTAGAGGCCCCTAGAAAGCTGAAAGCTGGAGTTTTACACTTTGAGACTTTAACTGTTATGTATAATGTGGTTTTGTGCATGTACTTTTGTCCCCTAGAGTTGCCAAATGACACATCTTGATTGGTAGCTTCCATCTTGTTAGGCCTTCATGACATTTTTATTGAAAACAAACATCACAGGAATGTAGATGTTAAGTCTTGACACAACAGTATGAATAATCCGAATGTTACAAGACATTTTATCTTTATTATGATTCTCCCGTTTGCACCTGCATGCACTTTCATGCCCTCCCCTTGACTGGTGTTTCGGTTAGCGAGTACATCTGATGCTGGTTATGTCCCGCTGTGAGGTGCATATGTGAAAGGAAGCTCCAGATGAGTTCAGATCCTTTCTTGGCTGCAAAACAAATTGTCAGAGGCTCACATGTGAAAGTGTGCTGTTGTCAGACACCATACTGACTGATCCGGACTGGACAGCATTTCCCAAAAAAAAGTCCCTACAGACTGAGGCCCCATCCACATGAAGACAAAACGCTTAACAGTTTCCAAAACGATCGTCATAAAGACGAAGGCGTCTCAGAAAATGTGTGCATCTATATGAATGCTCTCGATACGCATCAAAACGCTGTAGAACACATGCCAGACCTCTGTAACCGCTGTAACGATATGATGGAAACAAGTGGAAACAGACGAAAAAACAGTGGGCATGCATTCGCGGCAAAAGTTGTAAACAGAGATTGTGATAAAGTGATCATAAAGTGACGTAATGTGTCCTTGATAATTGTTTGTTCAACTCGGTGGTGATTGAGAAGAAGGAGATTTTGCTGCAACAGGGATAGTAGGGTCACGAGCTTCATCAGCACGTATGCTTCACGTACACCGCCATTGTCGTTGCCGCGTGTAGCGCATGCGTTTCAATGAAGATATGAAACTATGACATAAGCGTATCTGAAAAGTTGCGGAGAGCCAGTAATCACGGAGCTGCGTATACAGCATTTCAAAATCTTTCCACCCTGGAACCTGGTTTCAAAAATGATCGTTTACAGACCTCCAAAACGCCGTCTTCGTATGGATGATACGCAGATTCTGCAAAAAACGTATGCGTTTAGACCTCGTTTTGGCTTCGTGTGGATGGGGCCTGAGCTACCATCACCCCAGGGAATAACAAAGAAAACCACTGACCCTCTGCTGCTCTACACCCACACATGGAGAACAGACTGATCTACAGAACAGCCCAGCAGATGCAGATGTTCAGGGTGCTTTTGTACTCCTCAGAGAGGAAGGTGCTCGGTAAAGTCAAGACCGATGTATTAAAATGTTCTCACACCAACTGCTCCAGTAACACTGATCTTACTCCTGAATGAAAAAGGGGAGTGTGTTTGGGAAAAAGCGTGGGGGTCATATAAGATGACAGGAGCAAGGACAGAGGGTGAGGTGATGGGGAAAGCAAACAGACTGAAAGGTAAAAAGAAAATAAGGAGAGATTTAATGAAGATCTCTGGGTGGGAGGAACAGAGGGAGGATAAACAGCAGTGAAGGAGGCGAGGTTGACAGAGGGAGGAGGTGACACAGACATGGGAACGCATGTTTGCTCCTCGCTCCAGCCGTGGCAGATTTCGGTCTGGTCAGTGTTGTTGTTTTGTTTTCTCATGGCCTTCAACCTCACCGTGTGGACCACAAACATCTGTTAATCATGTTTCTCACTGCAGATGCTGCTCAGAGTCATCAGAGCTGTTAGTGAAGTGCAGCCAGATGTGGTGTGAGGATCGAGGGCATCGCAAAAGGTGCACAACTGCAAAGAGAGACACAAAAGCTGAGAGAAATAACAGATAATAGAAGCGTTGATCCTACAACTGAAGAAATGAAGAGTAGATATATGGAACAGGTATCTGTTCGCTAGACTGTGCTACTTCACCATATTCACCATACCAAATTTTATTCACCATAGTCTACCTTACTGCACTACACCAAAGATATCTTCATTTTAGCCTGCGCCAAGGAGGTTGTGTTTTTGCTGGGGTCTGTTTGTGTGTTTGTTTGTCTGTTAGCAAGATAACACAAAAACTACTGGATGGATTTACATGAAAATTTTAACAGAGGTGTGGTTTGGTCCATGGAAGAAGTCTTTATGTTTTGGTTGAGATCTGAATATTTGTCTGGATGAAAAAAAAACAGAATTTTCATAACTTAACATTTGTCTGTATTAAAAAAAATCATATCTCTGACATCACTTGATGGATTCGCTTCAAATATACATGATAATATAGTTATAATATGAATCTATCATCACAGCCAATTTCATATGGATCCGATCCAGATTGACTTCACAAAAAATACTGGAGTTTATAATGGAAAGTCCCAATAATTTTTTTATCAGCTATACTTGTGAGGGTTCCACCACCTTCACGTCATTATGGGAATTGTAGTTTATTCGCAAACTCACATAAATGTTTTCCAGCCAGTGTTCCTACATTACCCAGCTTTCCTGCAATGCCAGCAGAGGACTTCTCCACCATAGACATAAGAAAGAGTAGACACCTCATTGGCAGGTGAGGCACAAGAAATACGGTCGCCATCTTGGTCCGGTCAGCCGCTCCATTCAGTGTAATGTATTTGCCAGGCACAATGAAGTGTCAGCGCATTTAATCAATCATACTCTGCTCTTGCTGTACTGAACAATCTACCTTCTTGACATAACCTACTTGCCAGACAATGTTAAGTGCTGTCTTGCTCTGTATTTGTTTATGATTGTTCATTGTCCTGTTTGTGTTCTGTGTGATGGTGTGCTTTGGCACCATGATATGGAAGGCTGTGGAAACAAATTTCCCTTTTCTGGGACAATAAAGGTTCATCTATCTATCTATCATAACTCCATGAAAACTGAATTGATTTCACTAGTGTTTCACTAGTGTATGATATAGGACACATGGTTCGGCGTAACTTCAGTGAGCATCAGAACTTTCTGATGAATGGTGTATCTGTATGACAGGTATTTTACAAACCACAAACGTGTATATAAATATATAAATACATATGTGTATGTGTGTGTGTGTGTGTGTGTGTATATATATATCTATATCTATCTATCTATCTATATATATATATACATATATACATTTATATATATATATATATATATATATATATATATATATATATATATATATATATATATATATATATATATATATATATATATATATATATACATCAAGCCATTTGTATGCCATTTGGCCTTGTCAGCCACCACAAAAAGATAACCCACTATGAGAATAAAAATGTCAGAGCCAAACTAGACTGTCTGGCAGTGCCAATGACGGTGATTATCACCACTCCTTCACAATGACACACAATCAAAAAGTAACTCACACAGACATAAGCCGTGTGTGAAATGGCAGCTGATCCTGGTGAACATGGTCTGTAGCGTCCACAGCTGGGTTTGTTTAAAGAGAGCACATTTACAGTACAGAAAGTTTGGAGGAGGAGAGTTAATGTGCTCAATTATGAGCTCTTGTTTAATTCTCTCTGTATACAGCATACGCTGAGTTGTGACATGTTTGTGTGTGTTTGTGATTGCGTCCATGCGTGTGCGCCAGGGGAGCAGGTCGCAGCGTGAGGCTTCCAGCAGCCGGGGGGAGCTGCCGGTTCTCACAGCCCATGGAGTGACTCTCTGACAGGGATCGTGAGAACCTGGACGGTGGGGGTCCTTTGTGGTTGAGAGGAATTTAAATAAATGTAAAGGGAAGAAAACAGCAGCCAGCACTGATGACAACACAACAACAGCTTTACACACAGAGGGGAAGAGACTGAGAGGCCAACAGGAGTATTTTTAGAACAAGAAATATAAAAAATGTATCTGATATTATGCTTGTGACAACTTCACACTTTTGGTTTTCATTGATGTTCCACAGTCGGCATCAAGAGTAGAAATATATCTGTATTCATGTTTGTAGCTATTATTGCCACAGCTTAAAATGACTTTGCTTAAAGGAGACATATCATGCTGATGCATGATTTAATACTTACATATAATATAATAAATTTGAAAACAAGACCTTACACCCTCTTAATTTTCAAAAAATTAGATATTGTATTTTTTCTGATATCCTAGAACGAGATTTGATGCCTCTGAAAATAGGTCATTGTGAGATTGCGTTTGAGATTTCAAACGTTGTGACGACACGAGGTACCTTTCTTTTTATTGGAGTATTCTGATAAAACACTTCCTCCTCTGTGATGTCCGTTAGCCCCAAACCCTCACCGAGGAACACATCCAGCAGCAGGGGTATAAAGCTCCCTCGCTAACTCTCTCTCTTTACCAGCTCTGGCCTGTAGGGGGACTCAATTTGCGGTCGCTGCTTTGAACCTGCCGGAAAATACAGCAGAAGAAGAAGGACAGGCTGGCTCAACCCCCGATAGAACTGACCAATCAGAGCACAAAGGGCTGTGACGTTGCGAGGTAACTTTAGGTCATTCCTTGAGACCAAGCGTTTCAACAAGACCTTGTTAATGGCCTAAAATGAGGATATTGCGAACGCTATTGTGGGGCAATGAAGGAACTAAATGACTTGTACTGAGGGCAGAAATGCTTTACAGGCATCCTAGTCCGGCAAAGTGAAAAGGAGTAACAAGCATGATATGTCCTCTTTAAAGATTAAACAATGAAAAAATCAGTTTAAAGAATTTCATATTAATGAAGAAAAGAATAGTCATTGAAATCAATAAAAAAATTTCCAAATTACAAAAACTTTTCCTTAAGCCGTTGCAGTTTCGTCATTTTCTGTTAAAGCAGGGTTTGATCAGTTTAGAGGGTAAAGGCTGGCTACACAGCAAGTTTAACATCTTACATTTTTCAGTCACATTTGTCTTAACTTGAATTCATATATTCAGTTTAAATGACTGCTCAATAAAACTTTCGTTGCCTGAAACCTTATTATCAATGACAAAACAAAAATCCATTGGGAAATAAAACTCGTTGGCTGTTTGTCAGGAAAATCCAGGCTGCTGCTAACTTCTGTGCTGGCAACTCCACCAAATGAACTAAGCACAAACAGTATGGAAATAAATCTTAGGTAGATTATTTTGTTTCTGTCACAATACTTAATGGGATTAAATCTTTAACATGCTTTCCAAGAGTATCCGTCTTTGAAAATAGTGCCACATCTGTAAGAAGCATGCATTTGAGAGATAAGCTGAGCTAAGTTTGTGCGTCGTGCCCATAACAACAAAAAAATCTCTGCCAGTGCCAAACAGCTATTTTTTCTGTTGCTACTGACTCTTATTTTGAGGTTCTTTTACCCCATTGGTGTCTCCTCTAAAAAGCATGTCATGTTTGACTGATCAGGATAAGACCTGTGCAAAAGGGCAGCTCTGTGAAGGGTTTCATACCATCCACACCAAGTTCCAGACAACAGGGGTGTCAGAGACAGGCTGTGAAGTGGGCCTCCCTAGAAGATAACTCCCCAAGAGAATCATTTCTTCACCCTGTCAACACTGAGGTAACCTGACACGCCAGATGGACAGTTCCATATTGGAAATATTTCACGAATCCATCTGGGAAGGAGCCCTGCGAAAATGATTTCAGGAGGAGAACCTTCAAAAACAACAGCAGCTTGACGATCGTTCGTCTCATCACACTCATCAAAGATCAATCCATATCATGTTACATTTGCCCTTGTTAGCCATTAGCCATTAGCAATAGAGGCTAATGGCTAACTACCTTAAAGGGACTGTGAGGAGAATCTATTACTGGGGACACAAAGACTCTGCTACCCATGAGCACGCGCAGCGACTGTCGTAATGCTGCGTTGATTATCACTATGGCAGCATTTTTGTAAATATAAGTCTAACAATACGACGTATACAGCTGATCTAGAGCGACACACCCCAGTCAGAAGTGCAAATAAACTGATTATTACAGGAGCTAAATAACTGTTCACACTGGGGCATCCATCTTCGATTGTCAACTCGGGGGTGGCGAGGTTTCACTGAGTTCCCAGTAGGAAATTCAGACTTCGGGGAATGTTCCAGCTGCAGTTTCCTACTCGAAAATCGGAAATTCCTACTTCTGACTACAACTGGAACGCACCACAAGACGTTACCGAAGCCAAAGCGTGCATTTGTAGTGATGCAGCCCGGACCTTCCTCAGAACTCTGCATTTCTTTACAACTTCTTTTTTCAACAACTTACAGGATGCAAAGCGTCGAGGTAATGTATCTCTATCTAGTTATGTAGCGGTAGTTTTTGATGTGTTACAACAAGCAATTTTTGGAAAACTTAGTATCTTAGTTTTGTAGTCGGCTATATATCGCTACTTACAGCCTGGTGCTCTAAGACGTGTCAGAATAATATAAACTTGCTCTAGTTTTAATTGTCTTGTTACCGAAGTTGAGTAGTCAGGCCAGTGCAGCCCTGTCTGACCCGACCGGAAGGCTAAGGAATAGCATTAATAGTTAACCTGTTTTGATGTTATAAAACTCATCTTAAAGTGTGTATTTCGATCAGGCATATATCTAAAAGTGAGACTTTTTTGTAATTACTTAGAAACTCCTCACAGTCCCTTTAAAACTATCATTTCACATTAAATTGTACCACACAGATGTGCCATTTAACACTTATATGTGACATGAACCTTGTCAAAGACAATCCCTACAAAGTAAACTTCTGAGGAGAGCATATTTGTCAAGTATCACCAAGTTACCATGATGATCGGCTAACTGGCATTAGCTGCCATTAATTTCAAACATGCAGTCACTTCCTCCCACAGCTCCCACCTCTCTTCCCTGATTGGACTGTTTAGCATTAGCTGAGTGAAGCTGTTGGATAATGAAGGCTGGTGAGACGGATATGCGTGATTTCAGAATCAGGCAGATCCATCTGCATTGCAAGGCTAGCACTTAGGAGCCATAGTCAGTCTTCCAAAGATCTGCACTGAGAGTTTGCAGGTCGATATTGTTGAAGGCTCTCTGCTCAAACAAACTGCTCACAGTCTATCTCCTGTCTCTTTGGGCTGCCAAGAGGCCTACCATGACTGTGCTTGCCCTGGTGTCAGCACCTGAATATGTGGAAGAACTTTACAGTCAGTGATGGGTCCAGATTCTACCTACTGCAGTTGGATCTTAGGGTCAAAATGAAGAGAATATTGAGAAGAAGGTTAACCTAAATGCTGCACCAAGGGTCACATCTTTTGGTGGAGGCAGTGTGATGGTGAGGGGTGGCGTCTTCCTCACTGGAAAAACAATTCTTTTCATGATTGGAGGCAACTTCAAAATAGTGAGATAGAGGCAAGATCCTGCTACCAGTGGTGGTCCTAGATCTCCACGGTCTTGGACCAAACTGTATCCTTCAAGATGACAAGCAAATGATGAGCAGGATTTATCAGGGGTGGCATTCAGAAGTTTGGAGTAGAAAGTGTGAAACAAATGGCCTGCTTGTAGTCCTAACCTCAACCACATCGTCTAGGTGGGCAATGATCTGATCATAATATCACTTGCTCTAGTTTTACATTGCCCTTGTTAGCCATGAGTAGTCAGGCAGTGCAGCCCTTTTAACAGAATTGAAAATACTGTGTATTATGTTTTTTATTCTTTTATCTGACCTGCTGCTTTGTTTATGCTGCTGTGATCTTTGTTACTTTTAAATTTGAGATTAAATGACAAAATTAGACTATCAAATGGTTTTCCTCATCAAGACTTGAAATCAGAGGCACACACTTTTATCTTTAGAAAGATTCTGCAAACCTTGAACAGAGTTTGAACCTGACCCTGAAGCAGCAGGAGGTCAGACTCTTTCTTTACTCACACCACAGCACTCTCTCTCCCTCTGTCTCTCTCTCTCTTCTGTGTATTCCTGACATCCAGGCTGCAGCTCTTCTCCTGTCAAGGAGAAGCTGTGAGATAATTCATGGGCAAGTGTATGCAGAGATAGACTGAGACCTGGAGCCTGAACTCTCCCCTTCTTCTGTCTACAAGCACTAAATCACCAGAGCAGAGTCTGGTTTATTCAACATTAATGCTCTGTGCATGTGAGTGAGGGTTTGGGCGACACAGAGATTAGACACAATTTGTACGTCTAATGGGCTTTTTTACAAAAAAAAAAAAACCCAAACCAAAAAACAACAACAAAAAAAAACAAACAGAAAAATCCTCTAAAATTAATTATAAGAGATGAAAGAATTTGACAATTAATGTTTGGATGCAAGCAAAAACTTTAAAGCAAATTCAGCCAAGATACTGGATGGCAGAAAATGGCTTCATAACATCACACAATGATTCTAATAGTATGAAAAGTTATTTAGATTAGATTAAATTAGATTAGATTCAAATTTATTGTCATTGCACATGTCACAAGTACAGGCAATGAAATGCAGATAGCATCTAACCAGAAGTGCAATAGTAGTATGGTATAAATATAGTATAAAAAGTGCAAGCATTTATTAGTACGAACAGTCTTTGCTGATGTGTAAAACTTATTTTATAAGATTAACCGTCTATTTAGGACTCCATGAAGCAGATTAAAACATGTTATGATTTTTAGTTTTTTTTTCATAATTTTATTTTTTAAATAACAGCATTAAAATTCTCATTTGATCACGTGGACTGTGTAACTATTTCTTACACATTACCAAGATTACAGTGATCTCCTGGTAATGCCACCTGTTTTCAGATTTCCCCTTTGAGACTGAATCAAAGTGTGTCTTGGCTACATTTGCACCACAGACCAGACAGACCGATTAATGTCGTGCTTTACCAAAGGTCCTGTCCAATGTATTAACATCCATTTTGGGAAGTCAGATATCAAGTGATTATCCTTAATGCTTTATGTGTACATGTTTCAGTGTGTGCTGAAATGGTCGGGGGGCTTTGCAACAATACAAAACACATTACCACTTCACATTATTAAAGAGGAGAAATAACCAACAGAATTAATGTTTCTGACTTGTTTTGAGCAGTTTGTAATCTGATTGCAGGTTGTCTGCTTTGTTAATATGTTTAATGAACACATACAGTCAGATATGTTTTTGATGGCCAAAACACATTTTCATTCATGTTTAAAAAAACAGGCCCAGAGAGACAGCAGGTTTTGGTAGAATGATGATCTGCAAGAGCATAAGGAGTAAATACTGACAGTTTGTCAAGCCAAAACTGAAAAACTGACATTTAGTGTTTTTTTTAATTATGTATTTATTAGTTAATTCTGTATAATTATGGTAGTTAGGAAGATCTCCTTGTGAAATGGTTGTCCTGCTGCAAGGGAAGTCAGGGTAGAGAGCAACCAGGGAGCACATGTGTGCGCAGGTGAGCAGCATGCAGCTTGATTATACCAGCAGGAAGGGGCTGCAAGTCAGACGTGCTGAAGAAGCAAGAGGAGAGCAGAGGAGACTTCAGAGACACCAGTTAGTAAGTTAGTTTGGTTTAATTTAAGTAATTAAAATAAATATAATTGTTCTTTGTTGAAGACTTAAAAAATAACTTTAAGCCCAAATGGGGCTGTTTTCTTCCAATTATTTGTCCTGCAACAGGCAACCCTCTGTGAATGGCATGCATTACTTTGTTCGTTTTAGAACACAGAGTAGAATTATTTGAATTAAATTTGGTGCAATTTTACTTTAAATGTATTTTTTAAAATACTAATACTGCCAAGTTTAATTTAAAACATTAGCAAGCAAATGACAACTTGTTTTTTTTCATAGGTTGAGTATTTTAATATGTTTATTTTTTCCCCATGAATAATGTGATAACGATGCGTCAATTGGCTATTCTGTTCAGGTTTTCAACCAATTATTTTAAGGAAAATATATGAAAAGAAAAACCTTCAAGACACAAATTATTGAGTTTACCTGCGTGCTCTAGTGTCAGCTCCAGGCTTTTAAGTAGAGACAGTTAACGACTAAAGAACTTGACAATGTTAAATAACTATGTTAAAATATACTGCAGCTGTAAGCATGCAGAGTTAAACATTAATTTTTGATATGCAATTTTCAAAATATATATTTACAAGTAGCTTCTGTGGTGTTAAATTACATGAAAAGCTGTGCATCAAATGAATTTATATAAATTTATTTAAGGTCCTGTTTATATTTTTATATTACATGTAACACTTACTGTGTTAAATCGAGTGTTACTTTGTGTTTTATGTGTAATCTGCTCAACATTATTTCCCTTGGAGGTCAAAATCAACGTGCATCTCTTCAGGGTACATAAACGTATGTTCTGTGTGTCTGTGTGTGAGACAAAACTGGGCCCAGCTGAAGTTTATGACCCTGCAGTGCTCTCTGTTTTCACAGGGTGACAGAGAGGACAGCCGGTCTGCAGGGGGCACAGAGAGGAGGAGGAGGAAGAGGAGGGGGCTACATTACAGAACAACACCTGTGAGTACAACTGGAGAACACTGAGGGGGAGGAATGATATATATTTGTGTGGGGGTTGTACTTATACATGTGTATCTGTTATGAACATGGCAGCTCAAAGCTTCATGTTTTAATCTCAAGGAATAAATTTCTGAGAAGTTGTGTGAATATTTTATAATATTGAATAAAATTCAAGCCCACTCTTTGAAAAATACCTTATTTCCTGGTAAATTATACACGCAAACAAGTAAGCAATCACAACAAATACACTGTAAAATAAAGTATGAAGAAAAGGTGGTAAAACCTGTCAAATGGGTAAAGTGAAAAACGATACATGGCCTTAATAAATATATTGAATGACTGCAAATTAAGACAGGATAGAATTTCACTTTTTAACAAAGTGCAACTGTAGTAAAAAACATTTTTCTCCAATGAAATGACAAAATAATTAAAAAAAAACTGAATGTCATACATGAAAAAAACATGTAGGATATTTAAATGGCAAAAATTTTACATTTAGCTCATTTATACTTGCAATTCAGCTGTAGAAATCCATTAAAAATCAAGCAAATGGATAGCTTTATGTTAACAGGGTGTAAATGATAAATAAATTATTACTGTCATGCACAAATATCTCTAAAACAAGATTTTTCGGACAATGGTAAATAATATTCAAGAATTCTGTTTCCATATTTTAAATCATTTAAGTGTTATTTGATGGGCAGCAGGTGGAGTGTATGCCTCACAGCAAGGCGGTTGCTGTTTAGACCCTGTGTCGACTGAGGCCCTTCTTTGTACAGTGACATGTTTACCATGTGCATGCCTGGGTTCTTCAGTAAATCTGGCTTCCTCTGAAGGACTAAAAACATGCTCATTAGGTTAATTGGTGACTCTAAATTGCACTTACAGTAGGTATGTGAGCATAACTGGTCTTCTTGTCTCTGAATGTGAACCTGTGCCACACAGGCACATCAGATCAGAGTGTGCCCTGCCATTGCCTTGGTCAGCTGATCTTTATGACCCGATGGCAATCAATTCATAATGGTTCTTAAAATAGAGCAAGAAATATCCGCGATCTACAGCAGGAGTAAAAGGAGGGAAAACATCAACCAATAAAATCTTTAGCCCACATTTTAAACCAATCAAATCCCGTCACCGTTCTGCCTGCCTCCTGCGCGAACATTTTGCTGGCGTGCACAGACTCTGATTTAGTGCGTGTAGCCGAGCTGAGAGGGATTCAAGTCCGCTGGAGAATGCTTACCTGTCAAGTTTTGGCTTTGAAAACAAGGGAAGCCCACTACGAGCCGTCCCACAACCCCAACCAAGCTCCAGTATCCCTCACATTTTAAAACAGATGTACAAGAAATCTAAAATAAACACTTTGTTTTTCTAAGTTTGTTCTGTTGGCTCTAATCTCCCGACAGCTGCCACCAAGACTACTCCAGGTGGCAGTTCTCATGAGGCTTTTTCTTCTTATTCCGTAGGCAGTTGGCATCCATCATTTTGGAGCATTATCGCTCCATTCAGGCTAGTGACAGAGTTCAGTTTGGAGAGGCAGAGGAACGTTTTTATTATTATATTGTCACATGGGAGATTTACAGGAGAATACTGATATGGGAGGACGTTGGGAAAGAGGATAAAATATGTAAAATACGTTAGTTTCATGGGCAAAACGGGAGACTTGACAGCTATGTGGAGATTGGCAGAGGAACTACCTATACCCCGATCAACATCCATGTTTGTTTTTTTAACTTTACTAAGATAATGTTTTGGTGTTTTCTTACCGCTGACTGAGACATGACTTAGTGTAGTGCAAAACATAAATGTTATGCTGGCGGCCGGTTTGGAGTTGAATCAATCCTCTGGTTGTTAATCATCTGCGCACATGCATGTGAGCGGGGGGTCATTTTGGAGGAGAGGTGGGAGGGGCTAGACGGAGCCCTGAGGAGATTCTACGTTCAAATTCATGCTAGTTTTCCAATATTACTGACCCTAGCTTTATGAGTATTGCACAGGCCAGTTTCTTTATTACCTCCGCCAAGGAGGTTATGTTTTCGGGAGAGTCTGTCTGTCTGTCTGTCTGTCTGTGAACAAAATAACTCAAAAAGTTATGGATGGATTTTGATGAAATTTTCAAGAAATGTTCAGCATGGGAAAAGGAAGAACTGATTTAATTTTGGTGTTCATTCGGATCACCGTCCGAATCCGCCTTGATGAAAAATGTGATTTTCGTGAATAACTACTGAACTAAAATAGATGTCATTATGAAACCAATTGCTAATGGAATGTTTTCATGGTCAAGGAATCTACATATTTACATGAAATAAAGGTAGGACTAATATTTATGGTAAAAATCACAATATGGGAGAGGACTGTGGTGCTGGCGGAGGTCTGCGCTCTCCGTATGCTTTTCTAGTTTTTTGTTTTTCTGCTGAAAAATTCAAAAGCAATTTCTGGTTTTCATTAGCTAATTTTCAGTAATTTCTTACTTATTACTTTTGTCAGTTTCAAGTTATTTCAGTGACCATTTGGGTGTTTTCTTTCTTTAACAGAAGGGTACCAAGAGTTTTGTTCTCATGTGTATACTACGGCCTTTTCTGTGTTTTCAGGTGGATGAACACATTTCTTGAAACACTGCCATGTTTACAAAAAAAGTTTTAGACATTTTAGAAATCCCTGTTGACAGGGATTTCTGTTACCATCTTTAATGAGCTCAAAAGTCTGTTACCACACTGTTACTGATAGGTTTATGACTCCACTCTCTTTTTGTCCTTGTCACTGCTCATCCTCCTGCACCAAATCCATAAGAGCCTTTGAGTTAAGAAAAGTAAAGGAACATAAGTAACGGCCTGTCCCGGACCTGCGGCTGCAAGCACACATGCTCAGACATCACATGCAATAAATAACAGAGGAATCCATCAACTCGATCCCCTCCAAGAGCATCAAAGAAGGGAAGAAGATGAGCAATTTCCTCTGTGGATGTCGGTGTGTGAGGCAATATGGAGCGTCTGTGTAATCTCTGTGAGGCTCTCGTGTTTATACCTGAAACAGCAAGACAATAAATGGCTCTAGTAACTCAAACCCAGCAGACACACACCCAAACAAAACCGTCCAGAGTGCACAGACGGAAGTAGGAAAGAAATAATGTATGTTTAAGAAAAGAAGAGAGCGTGTAAACCTGCTCAGACCGGCTAAAGCTGCTCGAGAATGTGTTTAAACTCTGCACTGCACTCCAAGCTGTACATTAAATACACTCTGCCCTCTCTGTTCAAAGGAATCAGGGTTAAAGACATGTATTCCCAGGTGATAAGTTGTTCTTCCCACAGAGATTGTGCTAAAAGTGATATACGTCTTAATGCCAGCCGCTGAAGAAGATCTTTGAGGTTAGATGACAGTAAAACATCGGGTAACGTGTGGATCCAGCGTCTGGGTTTTCAGCATCTTTGTGATTTATGCAGGCTGCAGTCAGCAGGAAAAGGGAGAGCGGGGCCTTTGACTTCAGGGTCCCTCCCTTATCTGACGGGGAGAACAGATCAGAAACAGCTGGAGATAAATGAGAACACATGGAAGTGAGCTGCTCACGCTTGAGAGGAAGAGACGCTGAGCCACTGTGATGTCACTATCCTCATCCAGATTTTTTTCTTTTTTTTTTAATGTATTTTTGGGGCATTTTGTGCCTTTATTGATAGGAGAGAGACAGTGGATAGGCTTGTGAAAGGGGGTGAGAGAGTAGGGGAAGACACTCTGCAAACTGGTCACAGGTGGGATTCGAACCTGGACCGGCAGAAGCAAGTACATGGGGTGCCTGGTTGCTAACCACTCCACCAAACCAGCACCCCTCCTTATCCTGATTTTTGTTATGAGAGGAGGCCCTCAGGTGCAGCACTTCAAAACATTCTTTTAGATGTCCACCAGGGGTTAGATCTAGGAGTTGTGAAATTGGAATATAAAAAATTGTGGAGATCTGCTGTGTCCCAATGCAGGGTATTATTTCTGTCATCACATACCTTCTGTCTCAGCAACTTCAACAGCTGCACTATAAATACCATATATTTAGTTACTTTCTTCCTTTTTTTCTCTTTTCTATTTTATTGCTTTTAATTGTTTTAATTTATTGCTTTCTATTAGCTATATATTGTACAGTACTTTGGTTCTATAAATAAAGGGCATTTACATTTACATATAACTTGGATTATGTAACCAGGTACTCACTTAAAAGTGCTATGAGGAGAATCTATTACCGGCGACATAAAGACTCTGCTACCCATGAGCACGTGCGGCGACTGTCGTAATGCTGCATTCCAGTAACCTCGGAACTGGGAGTGACATCATCTCCGACTTATCGGTGTTCCAGTTGAAGTCGGAAAAAAACATGCTGATCTACCAGGCTATTGTTAGCTGTTGTTAGCTCAGGAGTGGCGAGGTTTCACCGAGTTCCCAGTCGGAAATTCCGACTTCGGGGGACGTCCCAGTTGCAGTTTCCTACTTGGAACCCGGAAATTCCTACTTCTGACTACAACTGGAACAAACCAAAAGACCGAAGCCAAAGCGTGTGTTTGTTGTGATGCTAATGAATGCTGCTTAGACCTTCCTCAGAACTCTGCATTGCTTTACAACTTCTTTTTTCCAACAACTTACAGGATGCAAAGTGACAAGGTAATGTTTCTCTTTCTAGTTACGTAGCGGTAGTTTTTGATGTGTGACAACAAGCAATTTTTGGAAAACTTAGTATTGTAGTTTTGTAGCCGGCTTTAAATCGCTACTTACTGTCCAGCCTGGTGCTCTAAGACGTGTCCGAATAATATAAATTTGCTCTAGTTTTAATTGTCTTGTTCCTGAAGTTGAGTATCCAGGCCAGTCCAGCCCTGTCTCACCCGACCGCGAAGCTAAAGAATAGCATTAATAGATAACCTATTTTGCTATGAAACTCATCTTAAAGTGTGTATTTCGATCAGGCATATATCTAAAAGTGAGACTTTTTTGTAATTACTTAGAAACTCCTCACAGTCTCTTTAAAGCTCCTGGTAACACAACAGTGATAATTTTTTCAATTAATTACTTTCTTCATGTTTTTCCCCTGATGACAACTAAACTATAGATTTAAGAAACAAGTGAACATTGACAAAAAACTAAAACTAAAACTTAACCAACTGACATTTTCATCAACAGATAAAAAAAAGACAAAAATGTTGGACACTAAATCCAGTCAGACCTAATTTTGTCATGTAGAAAGTAAGGACTAGTTAGGCATATATCTAATCACAGCTTTTTTTGGTTGTATGAAAATGCTGGATGAGTTAGGAAGGACATCCAATAATAACTGCCCTTGCTTTGTGGTGGTGAGCTCCAAGTTTTAAACATGACTTTAGAAACTCAAGGAAACATGAAAAAAGTTGACTAAGGCCCCGTTTACACAGAGACACTATCACCCTAAACAAAAAGGTTTTTCCTTTGCTTATTCGAACTCAATCCACGTTGAGACGGAATCACTTTGTTGATATTTTAAACATATACGATCAAAACATTGTAGGACTGTTGTTTTCATGGTTATAAAGAATGAGCAGGGTGTGATATGGGTGGGCTTCTGACAATCATTTATGATGAAATAACAAACAGCAAGTCCTGCCCACGCAAAGGCAACAGAACTACCTTACTTCCATCCAACACACTTATGCATGTAAAAGGATCAGTGACCACGCCAAAACAGGCCTAACATCACCCTAACTGTAAAATAAGCTGTTTTACAACAAGCTTTTCAAAAACGTAGAGAGATTTTTGCCTGTCTTATTTTAAGTTTGTTATTAAGTTATTAAGTTTGGTTTCTACAGCTTCCACATTGTTTATAAAATGAAGAAGAACAATATACTCACCCAGAAGGCTTTCCTGATCCAAACAGTGCTTCAGGAGATATTTAGATCCAAAATCGAGCGGCGGATATCCGTATAACGTTAGCACACGGGGCATGTATAGCGAAAAGGAGCAGCTCCTAAAACTGCATTAATCGTCCAAAAACTCATTAGTTTCACCAATATTTCATCATGGTCCACTCACGCTACTCCTCCAAGACAGTCCGGGGTTGCTCCACCCATGTTTTCGTGACTGTGCTGACCTCTGAGCTGAAAACTTTCTTTACGGCTGCCGTGCATGCGCAGTACGGCTTCCTTCTTTCGGTGAGCTCCTCATCTGTAAACTCTGGCTCGAAACTGTAAGGCCACCCATCATATTCAAAGTTCTCCTCCACAACATCTTCTTCCGATAGATATTCGTCCATTTTGCACAAAACTGGAAGAAGAAAGTTGTTGAGTAGCCAGCGGTCGCCCCTGAAACAATGAGACGTACTGCACATGCACGGCAGCCGTAAAAGTTTTTAGTTCAGAGGTCAGCACAGTCACAAAAACATAGGTGGAGCGACCTGGGACTGTCTTGGAGCAGTAGCGTGAGCAGACCATGATGAAATATTGAAGAAACTAATGAGTTTTTGGACGATTAATGCAGTTTTAGGAGCGGCGCTATACATGCCCCGTGTGCTACCATTATACGGATGTCCGCTGCTCGATTTTGGATCTAAATATCTCCCGAAGCACTGTTTGGTTCAGGAAAGCCAGACGGCAGTAGAAACCGAACTTATCCTTTAATGACACAATGAACTTTGAAATTATCACTACTGGCAGAGCCTAGTCTTCCCAATGTTGCACCCTATGCATTTTTATTTGCCAGCATTTGGTGTCCATGTTACAGCTTGTTATATTAGACCATTAGACCTGCTCGCTGTACCGTCTGTCAATGGAAAGCTCTGCTCCTCAGCTTTCAGAATACGTTTGATGTTGTAGATCACTGGATTATTTCAAATTTGTGGATATTGACATTTGCTAAAACATCTTAAAAATTCTTAGAAGAAACTTTTGAGTCTCTAGAAACCACCGAATGAATCCTTTTTTTTAAAATATGGAGGAGCATTTGACTCACTAAAGGACACATACTCTGAAATGGGATTTAGCTATTGTTTTAGTAATTTTATTTTTCTTTCTCCACTTTCATTTTAACTTCTTCCCTCTTTAGATGAAATGTTCCTAACTCTGGTTTAACTGCCTTCTTTCTTCTTTAAATAGGCCTCTTCCAGTACACTCTGCCTTTCCAAAGCAGACAGTGACCTCTGGTGTTGACAATAAATCACAAGTGAGTGAAAAAATTACTCAGGCACCCACTTGAGGCTGGCCATGGGAGCAGAGGAATCCCTGTTAAATCCACATTTGAGAGGTCAGCCTTTACAACAGGAATGAATGTGTTCACATTTTATTACAAAAAGTCTTCAAAGGTTTTCATACAGTATTTAAAAATATCAGTCCAGGGTATGTGGTGTGGGGTCAAAATCTGAAATATTTGGCTTTAGTAGAAGGCAGTTTGTTCACTTAAGGGCTGGAGAGACATACAGGCAACACTGAAGCAAAGTGGGGTTTATGATAAGTTAGAGCTGCAGTAATTCAGAGGAGTTTGGGATTTTGTTAAGATTGATAATATCTTCACTGCTGAGAAATACAAGCAGATACTTATACATCATCAAAAACATGGGTGTGAATTGACAAGAGTCTGGCAATTTAACAGGTAACACAAAACATGTTTGACAAAATGCAACTTGAGATACACCCTCGATCGTCTACCTCGGACCTTCAAAGTCTACTTGATCATCCTTGAGTCAGAGGGGACATTTTTACATTTGTTGAGTTTGAAGAAAATCCACAAAACTTTCTTAGATGCTGTGTTTTACGGGATGAACATAAGGTCTAATAACCTCGACCTGTGACTTTAAGCCGACACTCATCCAGGTTCTCGTTCTTGGACGTCATTTTTGCCGTTTGGGTTTTGATACAAACATCAGCAACTCAGCACTGAATATATTGATACTTAATATGATGTGAGTGTTAATATTGAAGTTGGTCAAAATGTTTGCAAAATTATTTACAGGGAATTTAACATAGGATAATATGTGGTTTTCTGTTTTGATTTTCTTAACCCGTTAACTACCAGCTCAACTGTTTGACAGAGGCCATCAATAAGTTCAGTGATATTCAATGTTTAAAAAAAAAAAAGACAAAGACAACAGACAAAAAAATTCATTTTCTTGGTGTGGGATTTAAAGATTTTAAAAGCTAACAGCTGATTACATGATGACATAAAAATGCACAAATATGTGGGACAAAATCAATTACATATGTCAGAAATGTTTGTAAAGAAAATTGCAACAAAGGAACTTAAGATAGATGATATTGAGTTTGACAAACATATAAAAACTGATTTTGATAAATAAGATATTAAATAGATATGTTGAAGTATTTCAAATAATAGTGAAGATATCAATAATACATTTTAGCTTTTCCTTCCTACAAAATATAAATATCATTTTTTTTGTTTGTATTCAGTTTTTTCTGTATCTTTAAACATTTACAGAAAAGAACAATGTTATTTTTTAACACACAAAATATTTCAGGATTTTTTTTTTATAACTGCGAAACAGTTGAGCTGGGAGTTAAAGGATTAACATTTTTCATGTATACTTTTAACTGATAGTAGTTATTCTGAACATTTTAAACACTGAATGTAAAACATAGCTGCAAAAGCCATCAAATTGTTTATAAAATGTCTAATAGAAATGTTTGAATGCAAATAAAATGCCATAAACTATTATGAGTCATGACTGAAACAGACTCAGATTTGGTAACTTGATGTCAGTTTAGTTAAAAGAATATAAATTGTTATTTTGGCACAATGGCATCAGCAAATAGGACTTTATTTTTTAAAAGGCAGTACGTTTCTTTACGGTGTGGTTTTGGTGCCCCACTGTGGACAGTGTGTGTATCGTCATATCAAAATGAAGTATTGTCATCTGGAAATGGTAATCCTTCAAAGTGTCAAGTTCAGAGTGATCCAAATTTTCAATAAACAAAACAGAAAAAGTGATCTCAGATATTTGAAATAAAAAAACAGTTCCAAACTATGGAAATCTTTTTTTGTGATAAACCCAATTTAAAATAAAGGACTTGTCTTATCGTTGGACTATTGACAGTGACTATTTATCTTTTTAGGATGTATCTCACCTTTTTTAAACTTTTGGAAGATCTAAAGAACTTGAAAATGTATGAATATGCATCTTTTTCTCCTGGAAGAGCCAGATTGTAACCCAAATGTCAACGGTATAAGAATGGTTCTCTGTTTGCACACATGAACACACTCATTCTGCGCATCCCCATTCAGGACAAAGTATTTCATGAAATCAAATCACACACCTCCTTTACTTTGAGCCTGAGATATGAGACAGCAAACTAGGGTTTGGAAATGACTGTGAGTGATGGGCCCACATTGAGTAACATGGAGGCATCAACTTCTCTGTCCTGTGACTTTCCTTTGTGTTTGAATCAGGAGCTGTATTCCTAAAGATTCTTAGTGCAAAGATTTGCTCCTAGTGGACAAATTCTAAGAATATTCTTTGAATCATGATTTCTCTCAGAATTTCCCCTAAAAGTGAAGAGCAGATCCTAGGAAACATAAAAGCTATTCCTAAAGAATCCTAGTTCTTTGGAGAGCTCCTAAGGTGAGATCTGTTCAGAGCAGGGAAGAGGACTTTTAAGCAGCTCAGGAGTTCCCTAAGCAGAGGATAAAATGGCAGATGGAAGAGGCAGGAGAGATATTCTCCAAACACTGGATGACACTGAGTTAATGAAACACTACAGATTAAATCATGTTTGTGGTTGATCTCATCAGAGATGTTCACTGGTTTGTGGTAGATTTGAAAAAAAACTAACACTACTTCTTACAGGTCTGTCAGCAATCACAGGGAATGATGAAAGCTGAGCCATTTTACACTGTTAATATCAAATTGAGTTGAAATGATGAAAGTTTAAAGTTCAAAAATTAACGGCATGGCAATTGCACTTTGGGTTACATATGCTGTAGGAAAAGTGCTATATAAATAAAGTTTGATTGATTGATTGAATTCATGTAAGCAAATAAATATAACTATCAGTGTGAATACTGTGCAAGTATGCCTAAGTTTTCACACATTTTAAAAGAATTTTAAAGTATAGCTGACTATTCAGTTTACAGATATTTTCTTCTATGTGAAATATTTAAAGTTACACAATCTTCTACAGATTAGATTTTATGATTAAGTTTATCTTAATCATAGAATCTAATTTTATCTAAGGCCCCATCCACATGAAGACAAACCAAGGTCTAAACACATAAGTTTTTTGCCGAATCTGCGTATCATCCATACGAAGATGGCGTTTTGGGGTCTGTAAACGATCATTTTTGAAACAAACAATTACTGAGGACACATTACGGCACTTTGTGATCACTTTATCACAATCTCTGTTTACAACTTTTGCTGCAAGTGCGCATGCCCACTGTGTTTCCGCTTGTTTCCCTCATTTCGTTACAGCGCCCCAAGTGGTCTGGCATGTGTTTTACAGCGCTTTGATGCGTATCAAGTGCATTCATGTAGACGCACACATTTTCTAAGACAACTTCGTCTTTATGACGATCGTTTTTTAAACTGTTCAGCGTTTTGTATTCGTGTGGATGAGGCCTAAGTTTATTTAGGGCCCACCTCCCATTATCACCAAAGTGTATTTTTTATCTAGTTTTTAGGGTCAACCAATCACAGCTTTTGTTGGGTGAATGATGGTGATTTGATGGGCTTTGTGTGTGTCTGCTCGATCTGTGTGTGACATGCTGTGTCTTCTCTTTTTTTTGTTTAGGCCTGATGTTATTATAATAATACATTTTATTGTATTTTAATTTTTTTAGGTTGCCTATTGTCAACTGGCCGGGGACTACAGCTGGAAATTAGCCGTAAAGGCTAAAGCTGCCTCTTTTACTTTGCAGTACATTAAAGAGGACTGTGCATGAAATAATAAACAAATAAACTAAACTAAATGACTCATAGCACACCTCCTCACTAAGAGAAGAGTTTCTGTCCTTTCCTTTGCTCAGAGTTCTTGTTCTGGAATCACTCCTAAGTCGAGACTCCTTGCTAGTAATTTCTAGGTTCAGTTAGCAGCTCTCTGAGAGGATTCTCACAATCTTTAGGAATATGGGCCCTGGTCTACAAAGAAGCTCTATCCTTTAGGCTGAGCCTTTGGTTTCAGTCCACAGACAAAAACATGCCTGTTAGGCAAGCTGATGACTCTAAATTGCCCTTAGTTGTGAATGTTTGATTTAATGCTTGTCAGTCTAAATTTGTTCGCCCTGTAATTAGCTGGGAACCAGTCTCGGGTAAACCTCAACCATTGCCAAATATCAACTTGTAAAGGCTCTTAAATATAAAAGATGAGACCTTAGAAGACTCATGAGGAAGAAGCAAGAGTCTTTTCTGACAATGTGTCAGGAAAAAGACAAAAACAAGTCTAAAACAACGATGGAGCGTGATCATTAGATGGAGACTGATGGTGACAACAGCTTAGAAAAAACTGAATTATAAGCAGCTTGTTGCTCAACCATCACCACAGCTGAAAACTGACTTCATGATGTCTTGTGGTCTGTTTTGGAATCTGTGTTAGAGTGATAGGGAGGAAAGAGACTTTCACAGAGATTAAGCAGATGGTTCCTTTTTGCTGATGTAAAATCAGTAAGGTCGGACTGAAGCCCTGTTCACACAATCAGGTGGTGCTGATATGAGGATGATACAGCATTAAGGTTTACTAGACTTCCAGAGGAAGTGATGTCCTGAATGTCATCACTGTCTCGATTAAATACAAAACCCAAAACCAGTGAAGTTGGCACGTTGTGTAAATCTTAAATAAAAACAGAATACAATGATTTGCTAATCCTTTTCAACTTATATTCAATTGAATACACAGCAAAGACAAGATAATTAATGTTCGAACTGAGAAACTTGATTTTCTTTCGCAAATAATCATCAACTTAGAATTTAATGGCAGCAACACACTGCAAAAAAGTTGGCACAGGGGCATTTTTACCACTGTGTTACATCGCCTTTCCTTTTAACAACACTCAGTAAACATTTGGGAACTGAGGAGACCAATTTTTGAAGCTTTTCGGGTGGAATTCTTTCCCATTCTTGCTTGATGTACAGCTTAAGTTGTTCAACAGTCCGGGGTCTCCGTTGTATTATTCGCTTCATAAGGCACCACACATTTTCAGTGGGGGACAGGTCTGGACTACAGGCAGGCCAGTCTAGTACCCGCACCCTTTTACTACAAAGCCACGCAGTTGTAACACGTGCAGAATGTGGCTTGGCATTGTCTTGCTGAAATAAGCAGGGGCGTCCATGAAAAAGACGTTGCTTGGATGGCAACATATATTGCTCCAAAATCTGTATGTACCTTTCAGCATTAATGGTGCCTTCACAGATGTGTAAGTTACCCATGCCTTGGGCACTAATACACCCCCATACCATCACACATGCTGGCTTTTGAACTTTGCGCCTATAACAGTCCGGCTGGTTCTTTTCCTCTTTGGTCCAGAGGACACGACAACCACATTTTCCAAAAACAATCTGAAATGTGGACTCGTCAGACCACAGAACACTTTTCCATTTTGCATCAGTCCATCTTAGATGAGCTCGGGCCCAGCGAAGCCGGCGGCGTTTCTGGCTGTTGTTGATAAATGGCTTTGGCTTTGCATAGTAGAGTTTTAACTTGCACTTACAGATGTAGACGAACTGTAGTTACTGACAGTGGTTTTCTGAAGTGTTCCTGAGCCCATGTGGTGATATCCTTTACACAGTGATGCCGGTTATTGATGCAGTACTGCCTTAGGGATTGAAGGTCACGGGCATTCAGTGTTGGTTTTCGGCCTTGCCGCTTACGTGCAGTAATTTCTCCAGATTCTCTGAACCTTTTGATGATATTACGGACCGTAGATGATGAAATCCCTAAATTCCTTGCAATAGCTCGTTGAGCTATGTTGTTGTTCTTAAACTGTTGGACAATTTGCTCACGCATTTGTTCACAAAGTGGTGACCCTCGCCCCATCCTTGTTTGTGAATGACTGAGCATTTCAGGGAAGCTGCTTTTATACCCAATCATGGCACCCACCTGTTCCCAATTAGCCTGTTCACCTGTGGGATGTTCCAAATAAGTGTTTGATGAGCATTCCTCAACTTTCTCAGTCTTTTTTGCCACTTGTGCCAGCTTTTTTGAAACATGTTGCAGGCATCAAATTCCAAATGAGCTAATATTTGCAAAAAATAACAAAGTTTACCAGTTCAAACGTTAAGTATCTTGTCTTTGCTGTGCATTCAATTGAATATAGGTTGAAAGGGATTTGCAAATCATTGTATTCTGTTTTTATTTACGATTTACACAAGGTGCCAACTTCACTGGTCTTGGGTTTTGTGGAATATATGTTTGCTGTTCACAGATACAAACCGAGGCTTCATTCAGTGTATGACCATGACTGTGATACTTTAGCGTAGAAGAGGGAAACAAAACAAAGCAGATGTTGAAACTCTTGGCTTCTGAATCAATATTCATCAATAATAACATTAAACTGATTCTGATGGCACAACAGTAATGACTCCATTAAGACAAAAAACCCATTTGAGATTAAAATGGTAATGCACTGCAACCCAACATGATTGATGTAATGTGGTAAAATAAGAGTCACTCCATAGTACACAAAATTTGAAAGCTTTGTGACAACTTAAAAGTATTCAACTGAGAACAGAAGTGTTTATTAACACATATAAACTCTACATAATCATAGAGTGTACTGATCTGTGCAACACTTGTACTGTTTTTAGTAAAAGAAAATTAGGCATGACTGTTTGGCAGCTATAGTGTTCTCTTGGTGTGTGTGCTGAGTGCTGTGAAGTGTAGGCATGTACCTGTGAAGCCAGAAGTCAAGGTACTCTCTCTATTGTCTTGTTTTATCTGCCAGTTGACAAATAAAAAGGAAGCACTCTGCTGCCTCTACTTTTAGTTTTACCTTTTTGATCTCAGATGTCATTTTTCTTATCCCTTTGGTTTTAGTGGAAGCATTATTATTCTTTATGAATTTCCATTGCATTACAAACCACTGTATCAAAGTCACCTTAATGTTAGTATTGCTTTACATAATGTTATTTTATGTCTTATATTCAGAACTTAAAGTCCTAGTTTTGCCCCTCCCAAACAAGCCCTGATGTTAGCATAGCCCGTCAGTGTGCAGTCAGTCTATGTCCATGATTAAGACAGTTTGTTTTGGGACTAATGAGGAATATTTGGCCATTTGCAGCCAGCCTATATCATGTGGAAACTTTAGGAGCTGAGATATGTTTGAATCTCTTCAACTTGCTGTGTCGTTCCAGTGCTTGTAACATGTTGAATAAACATTTCAGAGATCAGTTCAGTAGTTCAGGAAGTTCTTTATTATTCAATATAATTTAGAAAAATTACAAAACACCAACACCTCTCTGTCTGAGACTGATTTTCTCTGTGAAATAAAAAAAAAAATATTAAGCAGCATCTTTGTACCACTTGCTTTGTTTAATATTTAAACCTGTTGCTATTAAAGGTGCTATGAGGAGAATCTATTTGCGGCGACATTAAGACTCTGCTACCCATGAGCACACGCGGCGACTGTCGTAATGCTGCGTTCCAGTAACCTCGGAACTGGGAGTGACGTCATCTCCCACTTATCTGCGTTCCAGCTGAAGTTGGGTAAAAACATGCTGATCTACCAGGCTATTGTTAGCTGTTGTTAGCACGCCCTGCGTTGTTGTTCACAAATATCACATGAAGAATGTGATTATCACTATGGCAGCATTTTTGTAAATATAAGTCTAACAATACGATGTATACAGCTGATCTAGAGCGACACACCCCAGTCAGAAGTGCAAATAAATTGATTATTACAGGAGCTAAATAACTGTTCACACTGGGGGCATCCATCTTCGATTGTCAACTCGGGGGTGGCGAGGTTTCACCAAGTTCCCAGTAAGAAATTCCGACTTCGGGGGACGTTCCTGTTGTAGTTTCCTACTCGGAACTACTTCCTACTTCTGACTACAACTGGAACGCTTCAAAAGATGTGACCCAAGCCAAGCGTGTGCTTGTTGATGCTAATGAATGCAGCTCGGACCTTCCTCAGAACTCTGCATTGCTTTACAACTTCTTTTTTCAACAACTTACAGGATGCAAAGCAATGAGGTAATGTATCTCTTTCTAGTTACGTAGCGGTAGTTTTTGATGTGTGACAACAAGCAATTTTTGGAAAATTTGGTATTGTAGTTTTGTAGCCGGCTTTATATTGCTACTTACTGTACAGCCTGGTGCTCTAAGATGTGTCCGAAATATATAAATTTGCTCTAGTTTTAATTGTCTTGTTCCCGAAGTTGAATATCCAGGCCAGTCCAGCTCTGTCCGACCCGACTGGAAGGCTAAGGAATAGCATTTATAGATAAACTATTTTGATGCTATAAAACTCATCTTAAAGAGTGTATTTAGATCAGACATATATCTAAAAGCGAGACTTTTTTGTAATTATTTAGAAACTCCTCACAGTCTCTTTAAGTTCAGTGGTTCTCAACTGGTGGATCAGGACCAAAAGTTAGCCATGAAGCTGATAGAGTGGTTTTCTGGAAGAAAAAGGTCAATGTTGTATGGATACTCGGACTGGACACACATCCACTGATCTTCTTTTGCTCCATTTTGCTTCAATATCTGATAAAGCTTGTTGCCTCTAAATCTTGACCTCTTGAATTCATTATCATGGGACAAGAAACATTTTTTATGAGTTAATCTCTAAAGATGTTTAGAAAGCAAACAAACTTAATATGCTACTGGATCATGCAATTAATTATATATATCAGTAATAACATAAGAAACATGTTCAAGCCTCTGACTCATTCACTGGTCACTCAAAGACTGAATCATGGCTATGTCCTTAGTAACAAGGCTGTGCTTAAATCTGTGCACCTCATACTTCAGTTATTGTAATCAAGTGATAAGTGGAAGCTCCAACAGTCGCTCTGTGACTCAGCCACAAAACCTGGTCTTACTACCTGTCCCTCAAGCCTCATGGTACAAATTAAAGAAAGTTTCAAATAGCTGTTCCAGCAGATGAAATTTACAGCAGGTAATACCATTTAAATAAATACAAATAAATAAGAAATATTCATGGAGGTCCTCCACAAGGCATTTAAGGTCCAAACTGCAAGACTTTCTGCAGTAAATTTCAGTTCTGGTAAACTTTTGGGAATGTCAGTTCTGATGAGTCATTTGAGGAGCAGTGATGAGTCCTGAATCTGGACTTGCTGAGGACTGCTGATTTCCTGAGACATTTTTCCTTCCTTTTCTAAAATGTCACCAACACACTTTGTAAAGCTGTGACACACCCTGCTGTAGAAACAAAACAATCATGTCATAAGTGCTGAGGCCAGCTCGTCAATACATATTTCCACAATGACATCAGCATTGATCCTCAGAACTGTAATCTTCAGTTTCAAATGATGGAGGAGAGAAAACAAACTATGAACCAGAACTAGCATTATCCACAAATAGCCAACACTACTGCAGATTATATCTGGCTGGCATATCTCTGGCCAGCCAAGTTGTCATCTAATTTGTTTTAGCTTTATCGGCTCCTTCTTTGCGTTGCATGCTTTGCAAATCAACAATGTCATGCTCTCATCAAAAGTGTGAACATGGCAGACGGGAAAGAGGTAGTCAAAATGGTGGCTGTATTTTAAACAAATGTTGCTAAACGATAACATCCAGCATCCGGGGTCAGACAAACATCTGATGAAATAATGTTTGAGCATTTGAGTTCCTGCTTCAATCTTGAGTACAAAACAGCTGAAAAGATGATTGTAAGATTGTATTCATGATTGCATTGATGTCACTGAAAACTCATACTTTCATTTATATACTAAACCACAAAAAATAACAAGGAAATCTGAGATGAATTTGATATATAAATAGAATCATTAATTGCATTGGTATCTGTAATATCTTATATATGTGCACAAGAAGTCATCTAGTTGAATGTTACTCCAATAGATGCACCCAACAGTGTTCACAGCAACCACTTAAAATCAATTCCAGTGTATGATTATGTAACTATTAGAGCATGGCACTGAGCATGGCTTTTGATTGTAACGCTGCACTCACCATAATAATGCTATTACCAGCATATACAGAGAAAATTATATGTACAAAATTACAACCTTGGCAGTAATAAATTTATCTATTTAGTTTTTTTTAACTTTGTCTCAGCTGACCCCCTCTATTCTATAACAAAACTACAGACAGACAGACAGAGGCACAGAAACAAGTACGCATTAATATGCCACTTTGCATACACCCGGGGTGCAGTTTTGCTTCACATGCTGGCAAGGGCCTCTCAACTGTCACAATCATCTCATCTTACTTTTTTCATTTACATGCAAAACAACACATAACATGTGTTTTGAAAGAGTGATGTCAAGATTCATATCATAGTAAAAACAAACACCACTTTTGTCATATACATGCTGGAATGCCCCATTTGCAAAGTTTTTTACATTGGCAGAGCAAAAAGACGGCTACAGGACAGACTTGCGGAACACAAAAATATGTAATACGAACTGGTAACATTAACTACCCCATGGCCAAACATTACCTGGAATTCCATAACAGCAACCCAACGTCATTACAAACCACAGGCATCGACCACATCCCACTGACCATCAGAAGAGGTGACAGACAAAGAAAACCGAACCAAAAGGAGGGATTCTGGATTGACAAACTACAAGCTACAAAATATCCTGTACTAAATGAAGAACAAGATTATACTGTGTTCTTGTAGAGGAAAGATGTTGTCTAAACACTGAGTTAAAGTCTCTAAACGTACAGGCCACTTTGTAAAAATGTTGTTAACCAGAATTCGGATGTGTTTTTAACTAATTTTATCTGCTTTGTGTGATACCATGCAGGTTTTCTGGGGATGGAAACTTTTTTGAAGCCTATTGGCCTGAATAACACCATTTGCTGGTGGGTCTGCTGGTTGTCACTACCTGCAGACCTTGCCTTTCAGTCCATGTGGCAGTTTCTTATTGGTTGAGCACCCCTTTAAAAGGGCCTATTGCAGCCTAACATCTGTTTGCATGACTTCCTGAGGAAGGCTTGATGCCGAAACGCATTGAAGTTTGTCTTTAAGGTCTACATGACCATGCCGTTAAAATAAAGGCATTTTAATAGTATAAAGAGAGTGCCTTGGAGTCTCTTCTTTTTGTTTCAAGGACTCTTTGAATCCTTTTCCAAAGAGCACCTCATAAAAAACTCTGTCGAGTCCAGGTAGCACTCCTTTTCTTTGTCTTCTAAACACCAGGGACTGTGCCAGCTAGGGCTAGGGATATTGGGGAGGTAAAAAAAAAGGAATTTGGTTCTCAGGGCCCAAACCCACCTTTCAACAGGGTCAAATGACTGAAAACAACTTGTGTTGCAAGGGAATGGAACTGAGATACAGAGCCCTGTCCGTACAGAGACAAAGGCATTTCCATTTTTTTAGATATTTATGGTAAATATGGTAGTGATTCAAGAAATGTCTGTCAACATGAAAAAACTGTAGTATATATGCCAGGCCTGACATGGCACTGTAACCCTGCTGCATGGGAAATAGTCAAGATGTACCCCAAAGCCAGTAGAGGAGACATGAAGCATGCAATTACACTATGAACAATGTAACAACTGTAACAAAACAAGCCTAGTAGCTTCTGCAGCATGAATAAGACACTGTATTCTGCCATTGTTTCTGTTGTTGTCAGAGGTGGGGCTATGACGCTAAAGTTTCTGGAAATATCAGATGCATAGAAACACAAGGTCAGCATTTCAGATTGATCAATTTTTATAATAATGTGTTTCCAAAAAAAAGCTGTATCTGTGAATGAAGCACCTATATGAATTAAAAATTGTACAAATACATCTGAATTCATCCCTGTGTGGGCTGCCCATAATGCCATTAACAATTCTTTTTACTGATCCATTTAACTAAAAAACATTTTTATTGACTGCTGTTGTTTTCTGTGTGGAAAAAAGTTGGCCTTCACTGACTTTTCTGCAGCAACAATGTAAACCACAGGACACTGCTGATATTAAATGTCGGGCTGCTTAGCTGAATGCTTTGTCAAGTTGTTTCTATTTCCTGAAAGTTGTGCAGTACAACAGTTTTGTCCACTCCTGCGCCGTCTCCCATGATTTTTGCCCTTTTTGTTGTATTTTGCCTCTGATGAGTTTGTGACGTCCTTGACTTGCAAATCATACAGAACAAAGTGAAAGGGATTCATAAGGGAATTAACAGGGGCTAAAGATATGGATTTTCCGAGGGATTCGCAAATGATTCCCAAATATTTTTGGTTTCTGATTTTTATCCCTAGTGCTTGTAAAACACTAAAGGGGATAAACCAACTTCTGCTGTGGTTTGTACACGTGCCCTGCACTTTAATTTCATTTTTTCGAACATTAATATTACATAAAGTGCTGATCTCAGTCAAAAAATATTTAGTGTAGCATTAAAAACAAGTCACAACAAGCAAAAAGAACAAATCAGAGTTGCTGAAGAGTATCTGATGACTGTAGGCAAAGGCAGGATAACACTTCCCATTGACTTCCAGTGTTTGGGCTAAGCTAATAAAAGGTGGGCAAGCTCTGCATGTGTCTTCCTTCTTACTGCACATAGTCAAAATAAATCTGTCCTGCACTTGGGAGTGAGACAAGGCACAAGAAGATAATCAATTGGCATATTCTTTCTGTTTTTCATGTTCTTATGGAATGTACTGATAATATGGTCAAAGTTGCAAAAAAGACAAAAAAAAAACAGCTAAGCGGAGCCAAAGAAGAATGATCGAACACATATTTCCAATATCATCCCCCAAAGAAAACAGTCTGTGGGAAACACACATAGAAAACATTTTGATAAATTAAACTCCCACCCCTCTTTTACCCAACCACTGCAACCAAGTGCAGCTTCAGTTTCCACTGGTTGGACAAGGTGGTCCTGGTTTCTTCAAGTCAGTCCAGATGGTTATAAGCTCTTTTGAAGACAGCAGTATGTATGTGATGGCCTTTGAGAAAGAACAGCGATTGTAGTTCCGGTTATGGGTTTGAAACTGTGAGGGATCTGGTGGCTCTGAGGGTTGAAGTCCCAGCTTCTTCATACACATCCCAATGTACGCATCCTCAATGTTGAAGGGTTTGATTGATTTCGACACCTCTATAAATTTCTCAGGGAGATCATTTGAGAAGACATATCCCATGCCTAAAATATAAGACGGATATCCGGGTTCTGGGAACAACTCCGGTGGAACATACCACTTAGAGGTCTTGGAGCGCAACACTGTTTGGTTCAACATCTGCCGCCCTGTGAGGTAGTTCATCCTTGGGATACCAGGCCTCTGCAGCATGATCACTAGGTTGTCGATGTTGAGGAACATATCTGAGTCTACTTTCATGGCGTAGGCTGCTGTGGGGCAGTGTGTTACCAACCAGTCCATGATCACCATGGTCTTGATGGTTAGATTTTTGTATGTGTCTATAAAGTTACTCTGGATCAGGTCATGATGTTTCAGGTTCTCCTCTTTGACTTTCTGCTGCAGCTGATTGACGTCAGCTCCTGCAGGAGATCCCAGCATGAACAAAGTCAACACCACCGCACCCTGAACTATCCTCTCTTTGCCCCAAGTTTGGCGGATGGCGTGCCGAGCTGCAACATTATGAGGTGCGACTGGAACCATCAACACCAGGAAAGGTGTCTGCTTCTGGCATGCCTCTGGGTTATCCGTTATGAAGTGATAGTTTTTAGGATAGGCTTGATGGTACTGAGGCCAGGCTGGAGCAGCAGTAGAGGGTACAGTAGGTGCAGCAGTGGGTGCAGCAGTGGATGTTACAGTAGTTGGTACAGCAGTGGTTTCACGGAATTTCTGAGGGGTAACTCCAAGAAAAGGAGGAGGTAGAGAGATCACTCTGGTCAGATTGAAAAACTTGTCATAGTGTTTGTACATGTCAAAACTGCTGAAGGACAGGGCATAACACAGTACGAAGAGCAACAAGCAAAGCAGAAGCACGAACTGAAACCAGGAGTGAAACGCAGTCCTCCTGTGACGACATGGGCTCTCAGCGAGGTGTCTGAAAACAGAGGAGGAACAATCTAAGATTACTGAAACGCACAGGAAGATGGGGGAAAAGTGTTGTGCTGAAATCAGAAGACAATCTTCAAGTTGAATCACAAAGACAATGTAGAAGCACAAAAAACTGCAAGTACCTGAGTGTGAGTTTTAAAGGAAACGCCAAAGGCGTCTTCCTTGTGTGTGAAAAAATAATGGTGTATCCCTTTAACAGAATAGTTCTGGTGGAGCTACACTGTTACTTCTCTAATTTATAAGTTTACACCCTATCAAGATCTCTTTAGGTCTTCAAAGCAGATTCTTCTGGTTGTTGTTCGTACTTTACTGTGGTTTGTTTTTATTTTTAATGTACAAGCTGCCTCAAATGACTTACCCCGAGACAGACGAATTCCATTGTTTGAACTTGGTTAAAGTGAACTGAATACAACATTCATATGAAACGAGACATTCTGTATTTGTCAGACAATATCAGTTTTGTTTATGCATTTTGCTTTAACTAATATTTGTTAAAATATTTGAAAAATCAGGTTATCGAGCAAAAGAATGTATAATCTGTAAATGTTTAAAATCTTACAGGATTAAAAAATATGAGTTTCATTAGGGCTGATTATATGATAATTAAAAACAATTCATTGAGTAAAAGGGTTCAAATAGCCAAAAGGTCTTTCATGGTACATGGTACAATTGTATTTTAACTTCAGCTAAGAGTGTTTGGAGCAAATCATGTCTTAAAGCAGAAAAACTTGGCTTTTAAAATAATAAATGGTCCATCAACAAAAATTTCTTCATAATGCCGTTTGAGAATCTGCAAAGCTGGTTGGGAACAGGCTCCAGTCTTATATTTCTTTATGAGGCTAATGTTCCTTTTCGTGCTAGTATGTTAAAATCGAAGTTCAAATAATAATCATCAGTAATAATAAAGATTCTGCAGCACATTTTCTGCTTTTAATCAAGCTATGATAGTTTTTCTGAATCAGGCTATTCTAACATTTAGTCCTAAACTTAAAATCCCAGATTTTTTTCTACAAAACTTTTGTGATTTTAATCGATTTTTACCTCTCAAAACAAAAGAAAAAAGAAATTCCAGATAACACAAAATGATGATTAATATCATTTTCTGTATGTGTAAGTTTTGCTTGTATGTTATCTAATATATTGAAAAACTAAACCTGATTTCCCTCTCAAGGTTTAAGTGTGTGTCAAAAATGTTGATTATGTAGTTCAAGCATAGGTTGGTTTGTCTACATTAACACTGAAGGCTGAAGTATTTTCACAGAATTAATAAGAAACTGATCAATATTTATCCTAAATTGAAAAAGACAAGCATAACATGTTTGTGCAAAATCTGACAGGGCAACTGTTGATTTTCAGAGTTTAATATTTTCAAACATTGCAACAACTTTGGATCGGAGTAAATCAAGAAAAAATCTTGCTATTTAATTTTTAAATCTTCTGTACAAAATAATTCTAATTAATCGACATTATTGATAGGATATACTGCCCAGCCCTACTCATCTGATAAGGGAGAATATGGATGTGAGCAGCAGGTCAAGGGAGGACAGACAAGCAGCCTTAAAGCCTTAGTCCTCTGCAGCAGAGATCCCCTTCCCCTCTTAAACAGACCCTCCGTGGCTCCAGCACAGACGCGGACAGAAGGATGCCGACCCCCGCCTGCAGCGCACACCTGAAGCAGGGAGCTGACACGAGGAGAGGCCTCTGGGGGACTGAGGTGACGAGGCCTCAAGAGCTGTTTGTGACAATTTTTGGGTTTTGAGTTCCAATTTTATCTTTGAGGAAAGTTTTGTAGCAGTTTTAGTGGATTCTGCTCAAACTGTTGGAGGTAATCCGACAGAAAAGGCGTTTGCTCTGGAGTTTAAAGAAGGGTGCGTTGAATATATATTTCCAGGGAAGAAGACGTGGGCGGGTATTAGTCAAGAAGTGAACTAGAAGGGTTGTATAATCTAGCCAATCAACTTCAAGCTGTTTAATTAACCAAACTGCTTGAAATTTCGGAGGGTTCACATCGTATACATTTTCTGGGATTACTTATCTACTAAATGGCATTTTACAAAAAGCAAGAAACATCAATTCAAATGAAGTAGGGAGGTTGTGTAATGCTAACAAAAACTGAATAAAATGATTTGCAAACCTTTTAGGTCTAATTTCAATTGAATAAGCAAAATATTTAAATTTCAACTGATAAAGACTGGACAGGTTACACGCTCTCTTTTGTAGTGTGGTAATCTCCAGGTTAAAGTCAGGTGTTCTTGGGAAAAAAAATGAATTAAAATCACATTAAAAATCAGTAATAACCAACTGATTTCGATCTACACAGGACATCATATCTTGATGAAGACCCTGTGTAGGTCAAAACCAGACAACAATTACTGGTTTTTAATGTTTTTATTGAATTATGCCCTAACTCAATAGGCCCTTTTACATGAATCCTTGACTCAAGAGTCCCTTATTGAATACAAACCAATAAGCTTTTTTGTTTGTTTTTTTCCCCCAATATTTACTTATTTTGAATTTTATGTCCACAACATGCTCTAAAAAAGCTGGAACAGAGACATGATCTAAAACTGTTGCACCACCTTTCTTTTTACAACACTCACAAGGCATCAACGAACTGATGAAACCAAGGCCATGTTCACACTGCTGGTCTTTAAGCTCCAGTCACATTGTTTGTGAAACCTGATGTTTTTATGTGGTTGTTCACATTATCATTTAAATGTGACTGCCATCAGACTTCAGTGTGACCCATCTACACCCCTGAAGTGACCTGCATGTGCATAAGACGTCACATGTTAGCACGTGTGTACCAGTTTTTAAGTTGTTGTGTAATCAGAGCTGACAAAATTCAGACTAAGTGATAAAGAGAGGAAGATTGAGAAAAAGAGCTCATATTTAGTCTCTGCACAGATGTGGATACAGATTGTGATGTGAGGGGCTTCACTGACACAGAGTTCATCCACAATTGTTTCATCCATGACTTACATTGGATCTTGCTTTGTCCCCTATGGATGTAACGGTTACCAGTAAAATGGTAAACCGCGGTAAAATTCCCCTGGTAATTATTACCGTGTCCTATTAAAATTACCGTTATACGTTTGATCACCATACTGCGTCAATAATGCACGGTGATGCTGCTCTTTGCCTGGAAATGCCGGACCTATGTGTCTGTTTCTCGATGAACAGCCTCATGGGAGGCGTGCATGCCCAGTTCGCATTGTTTGGCCTCTGAGTCTGAGAGCGAAAGTTAGAACCAGAGCAGAAATTTTTCCTCTCAAAACGGATTTTACAATGATGTTGAGGAGAAACCGATAGAAGACAGTGACCCCGTCTAAACACGAAGCTGCAGTGAAAGAAAAAGACGTGCACGGTTCAAACGGCCGTAACTCCTCGAGAAAATGAGCTACAGAGAGAGAGAGAGAGAGAGAGAGAGAAGATTCAGTGAGTCATATCTGAGTGAATTACAGGTGGTTTATCAGTATGCTCTGTCTAAATAATGTGTAAATCTTGTAAAAAATAGCATTAGTATAATTCTGCAGTGTGTTCTTGCCATTCTTTTGCCCTGTATTCACTGTATGTTAAAATAGATCGTCTTTTTCTGTCATAGTTCGTGTTTTATGGATTTCATCAATCGTAATTTGGAAATATTAGAGGAGAAAATATCGAGATCTGTCAGGACATGGTCTAATACAATGAGCTGTAATATGGCCACTAATGCTGCAGGCAAACAAAAATGTGTGAGTGTATGTAAAGCAGGTTAGGATTGTTTTTTGTCATCTCAAAACTTTGAACATGTTCATTTACATTTTTTATGAAGATCATCCTGTTTAAAGTTCAAATCTGTTTTTTTCTTTTCTTGTAATCACACACTGTTCAAGCATTTATAACATAATAATGACAAACACTTGCTCGACTTGTTTACTTTTATTTCTCTTGAAAGAAGGGTAAAAAGTGTCTCTAAGAGAATTTCTTGACACATTTATTGACAAAAAATAAAAAGAACTGTTATGATTATCATATTAAATGGGTTAATTTATTTCAATTGTCTGTAAAAGTACTTTTTGAACATTTTGAGCATACTACTACAATACCGTGATAATAATGATAACTGTGATAATTTTGGTCACAATAACCGTGATACAAAATTTTTGGATCGTTACATCCCTAAGCCAAATTATATCATGTGTCTTGTTTCCATCCTCTGCTTTTAGAGGATGCATGAAAACATGTCCTCAAGCTGTGTTGTGCTGACTCACAGGTTATTATGGGGTTGACAGTCAGAGAGTCGGCTGTGGGAGCAGAAGGTGAAAGCAGTTGTTGTCTTTGTGGTTGAAGGAAAAGAGTATGGTTTGTTTGGGTGTGTCACCTTAAGGTGAACACATGTTTGCTGTATGTAATCAACTGTGCTTAGAGAGGAGCAAGGGAGCCGACGTTGCCAAGTCCACTTATAAGCACAAAGTTTTCTGTGAAGTTGCTTACAAATTTTTGTTTTTTTAGGTTTATTTCGAAAGTGTAATGAAATATTAGGCTTGCACTGCTTACTGTATAAACCCTGGCCCTCCTGTTTGGCTCTCAAAGTTAAATATGATAGTTTCTTTACATGAATTTGACTAAAAATGTCGTATTGCTTTGTTTAGTTCTTTTAATACAACCCCAATGTTAGGGAAAATAGGCCATTTTTGCAAAGGATGCCCCCTTTAAAGTAAGAATTTACAATAATCTGAGTAAAATAGCAGCTCTTCCTTTTAAGTGAGTATAAACAGTGTTTTATGTCAATTAAAAAATATATATGTAAAATAATTTTGTAATGTTTGACTTTGAATTTATTTAACTGGGTGAACAATGTTACTGACTAGATATGACTCAAAATTTTAAGGCTGAAGACTTTGGATTTGACTGGACTCCACTTTCCTGTCTCCAGACTCGACTTGAGTCGGGACTTGAGACCAAAGACTTGTGACTTACTTGAGACCTTTGGTGCATAGAGCTGGGTGATTAATTGAGTTTAAATTTCAGTAACAATAACTGCCAATTTGAAGCAGACAAACAATATTTTAAGATAACCTTTTTTCATCTATATTATTTTTTGTTTTTTATATTTTTTTCACATTACATTCATTTCTTATTACTAAAGTCTAGAATAAGTGTTTAAGATTTCATAACAAGAACTGATTAAACTAAAACACTTTTAATTGATCATGGTTTAGAATTGTGATCTCAATATATATCAAAGTATTAGTAAGTGTAATTTTTGCCATAATTGAGTAACTATACATCATAGTTTAATTCACCATTCATCCTATAATTTAAGATTAAGAATAATTTCTCCACTGCTAAATTATAATAGGGCACTATTTGCAAATATATCATATTTATTTAAAAATGTATTCGTCACAAGCTTGGTTCAAGAAACTGCAGAGCTGGTAAGTGATATCTGGTATATTTCCACTGGACCCTAGATATGAGGCAGTGCCCATGGGTGACAACAACAATGATTTTGGAAATATTTAACATAGTAGAATTCCAGTGGATGGGCATTAAGCATGAGTCTCTGAAGATGATGCTAACACAGGAATAGGCTGAAAAAATATAACACAGAAAACTTCTGGTTATATATCAGACTTGTAATCAAATTAATTGATGAGTAGTGTCTCTCTATTAATTAATGTAACCTTTAGCAACATTTAAGTGCTTTTTACATCAGACAATGAGGGGAAAAAAAGCTAAATGTTGATTCGTTTTTCAGATGCTTAGTTCAAGAAACTCCAGAGCTGGTTTGGGACTGAGCCAATCTGGTGTCTCTTCATTGACCCCAAACTTTCAGGCAGTGCCTCTGGGTGTCAGACACTATATCATTTAGCAAAATTTCAAGATTGTGCATCAATAATTCCAATGCTGAATATGTGAGCATGAGTCTCTAAATGGTGTTGAATATGTAAGTGTATTCTAATTCAAGCCACTTGCAATTGCTCTAACTTTGTTCTCTGTTTGCACTACATTGTAATTTAAACTGTCCTTTACATTAAGTACAGCTATACTGCACAATGCTCAATTCAGTGACTTGAATTTTAAACTACCACAAAAACATCGTTGGTCTGAGTAAATATTTATTTTGTTCAATGAATTTTAGCCTTGTGCAACTTAATTTCTTTCTACTGTGAACTGTTGGTATATAGTTTGAATGACAATTAGGAAATCTTGAATCTTGAAATGCAGAAAAAGGTTTTAAAACACCAAACCTCCAAACTTTTGGTTATAAATGCAGTTGGAATCAAATTACAGACGGGTAGTGTTTCACAGTCAAACAATGCAACTTTGAATAAGTTTTAAAGGCTTCCTGCAACAAAAAAAAAATCGGGGAAGAAGTTAAATATTGATTTAAATTATTAAAACGTTTTTTTGTTTTAACTTGACGACCCTGACGTCACGGCGCTGGGTAAATCCGTTATAAGATACCGTAAACGTCGACAGTGTCTTTAACTTCACGTTTTGTTAGAAGATTTTTGTATTTCAGAGATTAAACGAACAGACCCTTACCTTTTCTGCAGAGTCGCACCTGGAGCTTCCCCCCAGCCCTCCATGTCTCAACTCCTCTTTACTCCTCCAGCCGTGACGGACTAAATAAAGTCAGAGATGATGAGGACAAGTTCTCCCGCTCTCGTGTCCCCCATGCCCCTCTGCCCTCCTCTCGTCAAAAAATGAGCTCGATAATTTTCTCAGACTGACGAAGGGACGCGGGGAGGAGGCATTGAGGGGAGGGGGACGTACCAGGCTGCTTCACACCTTCTGTCGTGTCATGTAGAGTCCAGGACTTGAACAGAGGGAGTGCCGAGGACTGAAGCTCAAGCAGAAGAAGCCCTGGACTCTGATTGGGCCCTCAGTATTAGGAACTTGGGTAAGTGTATTAGGAGCAGCTCGCACCATCAGCCACAACCCGAGATTTATGACAGTGGTGTCTTTTGGTATGTTATATGAGAGAGAAAGGAGGGGGTGCTTCCAGTGTTAAATTATCTGGGAGGAGACCATTTTGTTTATGAAGAAATAAATAACTAATTGAAATTGCACAAAATGAAACCACAGTTCCAATGAAGTTAGGACACGTTGAATGATTTGCAGATCCCTTTTGACATTTATATCTAATTGAGTAGACATTTAAAGTTTGAATTTATTTTTTGCAAATAATCACCCCAAAAGGCATTTTCCTCTATGTTACATCACCTTTTCTTTTGACAACACTAGATTTGGGAACTGAGGACACTGATTTATTTTTGTAAGTTCTTCCTATTCTTGCCTAATGTACGACTTCAGTTGCAGTCTGGGGTCTCTGTTGTTTTATTTTGTGCTTCATAATGCACCAAACATTTTCAATGGGATCATCTCTGGACTTCAGGCAGGCCAGTCTAGTTTCACTCTTTTATGAAGCTTCACTATTAGCCCACCCAGAATGTGTCTTGACATTGTCTTTCTGATTTAAAGCATAGACCTACCAGAATAAAAACATTGCCTGGTGGCAGCATATGTTTCTCCAGCATTAATTGCACCTTTGAAAGTTACGCTGATAACAACCTAGATAGTCTGTTTCCCTTCAAGCCAGAGGACGCAGCGTCCATAATTTCCAGAAACAGTTTGAAATGTGGACCCGTCACACCACAGCATGCTTTTGTACTTTGCGTCAGTCCATCTCAAATGAGAAGCCGGTGGCATTTCTGGGTGTTGTTTATAAATGGCTTTGCATTCGTCAGAGTGTTAACTTGCACTTAAAGAGGGGCATGTTTACCACTGTGTTACATCACCTTTTCTTTAACAACACTCAATAACTGTTAGGGAAGTGAGGACGGTAATTGTTGAAGCTTTGTAGATGGAATTCTTCCCCATTCTTGTTTTCTATATGACTTCAGTTTCTCATTCATTATAGTTCTTTTTCACATGCTCATACTTTGCTTGTAATGCATTACAAAGGGGACTTCATTATGAAGTGTTATTAAGGCTTACTGTCTCATATATTGGTATACAAACATTTGTTTGGCCAAGACAAACAATCATGGATGATTCTGCTGCCTGGACCTACTGGAATGCATCAACCATAAACACAAATAACAATTTAACATGAACATATACCTTTATTGGTATTTATTTACTTTTCAGCCCATTTTAATGGCAGTTCAGCTAGATGCTGCTATATTAATCATTCTTCTCCAGACTATATTCATTGTAGATATACATTTTAATATTAGATTGACCTCTCCATCCATGGTAATCTTTACAACCATACAAACATGAGGTCCCTCTTGAAAATGAGATGCCACATCTCATGGGGCTTACCTTTTAATAAATTTGTGTAGATTAAATAAATACATAAAGATTGAATTGACTATATTCAGCAGAGACTTATGTGATGAGGACAGATTAATGATCTGGGCATCCATGGGTTTTTTGCAATCATATTTTTTATTTTTAGTCCCTTTTTCTCTCGATGGACACATATCTGTATGTAAATATATATTGTGTGTGGGTGTGTGTGCATTTGCATCTATGCATATATGTCTATCTTTAAAATGAAGAGTATGGCTTCAGCCTGTTCTGTTGTAAAGTGTTTTGAGATAATTCTTGTTATGAACTGGCATTGATTGATTGATGGATTGATAATCTATTCAGTGTGGTGAAATTTTACTTTATTTCTTTAAAGATAATTTGTTTAAAACAGGAAACCATGTGTTCTAGTTGTAAGTTTCTTCAGTTTAGAGAAAGAGGAAACTCTGAAGGAGTCTGTTATATCCGAAACATGAAACGAAATTGCACAAATGCTTTATTTTGTCTGCACACGTGTTCTGACTGCTCTACCATTGACATATAAGTACAATGAACCAGGATCCTCACAGTTCAGCTCATGTTTTATTCAAATATTTACCCAAGACAGGTCCCCTATACTTAGCTCATTTTATCGCTGTCGCCTTCCCTCAGTGACGTCACACCCGCTCAAGTTGCACCCTCTGATCATTTCATATAATATAATAGGACGTATTAGCTGACTTTATTCCAACTGTATCCTTTTCACTCACCCTTCCAACCACAAAACATCATTTCACCATCATTTTACTTCTGCATCCTTTACCCAAATGTCTGACATTAAATAATATTTTTATCTCACTGCGTGCACCAAACTATTAAAAATATCCTCAAATGTCATAATAGTAAAAATCTGGTCCAACAGGAAGGTCCAGCTGGTTGTGGTCCATTACATTAAAGCTGTTGTTTTCTGCATCCTGCACAGAAGATTTCCACAAAGGGTTGTCTAACCATAACTATATCAGGTTTCTTCCCGGGAACATGAGTCTGCTTGACTGTTAAATACATGATAGGTGTGGCTTTTGTGACCCGTCAACACATTGACAGGTATTGCAGAGTGGAAACAATATCACAAGTAGACCTTTTTTTTCCATTACATGAACCCGTATGTGTTTGACAACCATTTTATTAGAGTTAGCTGAACTAAAGACTCTATTAATCAATCAATAAATCTTTTATTGTATGGCACCAAATCCGATACACTTTACAAAAGAGTAGGTCCATGCCATAAGTCCACTGGCATCGTGAGAGCTTTTGCTTTTCATTACACATGTTACGAAAGGATACCCATAGAGGGCGCAAAAGACCTCAGGTTGTATGTAACTACATGTTGTGTTAAAATGTGTTCACACCAAACTTTGAAGACCTCGATGACCACTCTCCATACAAAGTCAATGTATAGCCACGGTCAACCACCACCACGCATGACCAGAGCTCACAGAATGCAACGGGCACGTTCTGGGCAACTTGATCACATCTTTGGAGACATGGGGGCAGCACTTCGGTTGCTGCAGATGGGAACTCTGGAGTGGCTTTGGACACAGAGCGGGTGGCTGTGCTCCGTCGACAAAGTTGTAAAATTTGAACTCATCATACGATGTCAATCAGCGCTGTGGGTGCATGATAACACACGCGACAGACTGTTTTTAATTCTGGTTCACAGAGTGACCATCTATGTCCGTGTGGGGAACACTAGTTAGTGAGTACCAGACGGACCAAAGGAAACTCACAGAAGATGCTGCTGCAGTGTTTTGTGGTTGGTAGATGTGTGAAAAGGACACAGTTTGAATAATGTCATCTAATACATCCTATTATATGATATGATCGCAGGGTGAAACTCGAGCGAGTGTGACGTCAATGTGCAACGGCCATGGCGACAAAGTGAGCTAAGTGAAGGTGACAGGACTTGGGTTTGCGAGACGATCTTGGTCGCAAAGTTGCATTTGGTGTGAACACAGCTTTAGAAGTACTGCAAACATAGCGTTAACTCTGCCAGAGATTAAGTATATTTTCCACTTGTGGTCATAGGAGGGGGAGAGGCAGCCAGTCCGGTGTCTGCATGTTGTGTGGCATGAGGGTCACTGGTCTGTAGTTGTCAATCAAAACCGGGTGCCCAGTCTTCAGTACTGGAACCAGACATGTCTTCCACAGAAAAGGGACCCTGCATGATCATTTATAAAACTCAAACAGGAATAATATGGACTCTCCAAGAAGACCTTTATGCTTTAGTTAGGTCTTCTTCTATGGTGAGCATAATTATCAAATCTGGCTATGTCCATTCATCCACCCATACATCCCTAATCTACAACACTTATCTATTTTGGGGGTACTGTTGTGTGTAAATTTAAGCTGAAGGACAGAACAGATTATTGGTGTAAGTCCTTGACCTTCATTGACTAACATAATAACTACAGCCCATCCGTCTTTTTCTATTTATACACAGTGAAACAGGACAGTTTTTAGAGAATGTTAACATGGCTTGACTTGGAGGTTTATGCCACAAACTGACACATCAAATACCAACACCAGACCACCACCAGAGAGACTTGTTTTTAGATCTTTTTATTGACAGAGTCATTGTGCTCGTCTCCTCGGGGTGACGTCCATACAAAGTGTTTCAGTGGTCCTGATGCATCGATCACATCTGTTGTCAAGTTACAAAAATGTAGTTTCAGAACATGAAATGAAAAGTACATGATAGGGTCAACATCCTGTAAATAGTTTTCATAGTTAGTGTTATACAAGGTCTAAACACAAGGCACTTAGACACCATAGGAATACTGATTAGGATAATTCAAAGTGCAAACAATACAAGAAAAATCAACACAGAAACCGGCCTCATGTGGCCATTGTCAACATTCATGCTTAAAAAATACTCAGGAGACATTTTCATTTACCGATGTGTACCGTTTTACATTCATCTGAAGCAAATGTGTATTCAATGTTACTTATACACACTTTTGTCTTGTTCTGTTCCTCTGTGAATGCAGTCCTCAGTCGGGTTTGTCTAAAAGGCTGGCTGATCGTGTAAAGATCATTGTCCTGGAATGATAACTGGAGCACGTTTATGCTTAAGTGTCTGAAAGCAAATAACCCTTCAACCTACATTCACTTGCGTCAGACATTTTATACTGTGACTTGAAAACACATGGTTGATAAAAAAGTGGATTTAAGTGTAAAATATGCAACATAAAGCACTGAAAAAGCATACTGCGTATATGACAGAGTAAAGTCAAACTTATGCTGAGTTTGTTGTTTTCAGCACAGTGTTCACAATGACAGGAATGTTCCTCTTTCAATCATTTCACTCTAAACCTCACATTTTATGTGTTTAACTTTTAGCATGAATCCTCTCCTCTGGAAGCACAAGCTCTGCCTACAGGTGAAAGAAAAGTGATGCTGTAGAGCTTTGACAAAGACCGAATTAAACAGAACAATATTTAGAAGCCCATTTCACCAATCCCCAAAAGAAAGTATGTGAGCACTGATAAAAAAGTATACCTACATTCTTAAGCAATATTTTTTTGATAAAAAAGACACAACTATGAGATTTTATGAAATACAAACACATTATTGTGTAGTAGAGCAAATCATGGTTATTGGAGAATAATTTGTGATTATGAAAAACAATAAGGCATCGTCATGAGATGGAGACCTAATGAGAAAAAAAAATACTAATAGTAATGAGATAAAAAGATTTAATTATGAGATAAAAGTCTAAATTTTGCGATCCAAAGGAATAACTACTAGGTAAAAAGATAATCACAAGACTAACAATTTTGATAAAAAACATCATAAAAAGCTAGGAAGTCATACCTATGAGATAAAAAGTAGAAATAATGACAGAGTCAGAATTTGGTTGTTGACTTTTTATGTCACACGTGTTTCTTTCTCATAAAGTTCTCTTTCAATCTTCTAAATTTGACTTTTATTTCAATAGAAAGACTACATTATCTCATAATTTTGCCCTTTTCCCTTATTAAGTATTTTCTCATGGTAATGGTCATCTCCATTTCCATCTAATAACTTTGACTTTTTATTTGTTTTTTTTAAATCTCATTAAGACTTCTTTCCTCATTATTATGCCTTTTTATTTTCCAGTTATTTATCAGTTGTAACTTTTTCACAATGTTGACCCTGTATGTTAAAATCCAGATTTTTCATCTCTTTATTTTCTTTTTCTTCATAACTTCCTTTAAGACTTAAGAGTGTAGATTTTTTTCATGAGCATTTAGATACTTCACTTTTTAGTTGGCTGAACTGGGCTTTCATGAATAACAGACTTTACAAACCAAAGAACAAAACCTGTTTTGCCCAATATATTGTCCATGATAATACCTCATGAGATTCAGATTTCTTTGAGGGTGGCTCATTACTTTTATTTCTCTGTTTGTGAACTGAAGGGTATCGGTTTCCTCATGACCTCCAGACACAGTCCCTGGATTACAAGACAGTAAGTCAGGAACCTTAAATTTGATCCAAAGCTGCTTTAAATTCATTAAGTTACAAAATAACAGTGGAAAAATATTTGAAAACACGAATTCCCTTGGCTAACACAAAACCTTTAACATCAACAATTCTCAAACTGCAGGTATTCATCGTGAAGGACTGCAAAAAATTTCATTTCCCAACAATGCAGTCTTTTAACTTTGTGGAAGTATTAACATAAGTGTGTGTTTTTCCGCCTTAAAGACAGGGAGTTGTTATGATAAAGTATAAATGAAGTTATTCACTTTAATTGCACAAGCTCTTCACTGCATAAAAGAAAAGTCACTGATTAGTGTAACATCAGGAAAAACATTAAAAGTTTTTTTTATGTATGTCAATTTGGACAAAAGCATCTGCTGAATAAATGTAGCTTGTAAAAAGAGTATGCCTTAGTGCTCCCCATGTTCTCTCCTTCTCCATGTTTGTCTGTCAATCACTGAAATGGAGTCCATGGAATCAGTCTGTGGGGATTGTCACGCATTAAAAAAAAGAAAAGTGCACCAGCTTTTTCATCCTGTTTAGAAAACCTAACACAGGTGATTGTCTTATGTAACATGTTCTTTTGACTGTGAAGTCAAATTTCAGATAAACACATGAAAGGTAAATGTATTAAAAAGCCATTTCATCCAGATCACATATATATATATATATATATATATATATATATATATATATATATATATATATATTAATTAGGTCACCTCAGCAGTGTCAAACCATGCAGATAAGTGGTAAGGGTTTGAAAATAGGGTGTTTACATTAAATAAACATTTACGAGACAATGGAAAAACAATGACCGCATTCCTCTAAAGCAGGGGTGTCCAAACTTTTTACATCAAGGGCCACATGGAGAGGAATACATGCACTGTCAGAAAAAAGGGTACGCCTGGGGTCCATTTTTGTTCTCTAAGGTACAATTTATGGCGATGTACCCTCAAAGGTCCTTTGTTGACCCTTTTGGTACTTACATGTACCTTTTCTGGGTTAAAAGGGTACATATAAGATCCTTAATCTGCAAAGGTCCCTTTCTGTACCATTTTTTCAACAGATAAGGGTACAATGACAAAATCAGATTTTCAGTTTATGGGATCAATGCTGTATGGAGACAGTAAGGTTTTAGTATTGAGTGTCTTTAAATTGGAACATGAGGAAAACATCTAAAAATTCCATTTTGTGCATGTCCTCTTTTGTTAAGACTAGTTTGCAAGACAAAAATATTTCATTTATTCAGGTCAGCTCAGTTCACCTCAGAACGAAATAAAACAATTTAATAAAATATTCATAATAAGATAATTATATATTTTCTGAGTACATCATCCTAGCAATGTTTTGTATTATACTAATTGTCCAATAAAAAACTGAAAATAAAAAAGTATGAACCAGGACACTCACACTGGGTCAGATAGTTGGGTTGGATTGGTTGAGTATCTATGACGTCACCATGGCAACTATCTCCATTGTGCCAACTGCCATTTCCTCCTCAGCTGCCAACAAGTCTGAATGCTACAGAAAGTGAACAGCAACTTAACCTCCTGTGTCCCCTTTAAAAAAACGAGGTAAGACTTTAAAATATTCTCAATGTTTTATCAGACATGTTTTGTTGTTGATTTTTTCCCATATTAACCTGAGCAATACCCATTATGACGAGTACCGAGTAGCTTTGTCTTCTTCGCGCCTTTTTGTCCGAATATATTTAAACGGCAAATGCTATATTTTCGCCGGTATTGTTATAACATAACATTTTTTCAAGTGTAATTGTGATTATCTGTATAAAACAGTAGTGAAGGAGCTTTTTTTAATGGTACTTCTTCTGTACCTGGTCGCTGTATTTCAGGACAAAATTTACCGGGACACCGCGGTGGGTCTGGCCGCCTACACGCCCTCAGAGCCGGGCAGCAGAGGCAGAGGAAGGGGGGAAGATGAGGACTCTCAACGGACTGTTGGAAGGACTTAACGTCTCCATCCATGGTAATCTTTACAACCATACAAACATGAGGTCCCTCTTGAAAATGAGATGCCACATCTCATGGGGCTTACCTTTTAATACATTTGTGTAGATTAAATAAATACATAAAGATTGAATTGACTATATTCAGCAGAGACTTATGTGATGAGGACAGATTAATGATCTGGGCATCCATGGGTTTGTTGCAATCATATTTTTTATTTTTAGTCCCTTTTTCTCTCGATGGATACATATCTGTATGTAAATATATATTGTGTGTGGGTGTGTGTGCATTTGCATCTATGCATATATGTCTATCTTTAAAATGAAGAGTATGGCTTCAGCCTGTTCTGTTGTAAAGTGTTTTGAGATAATTCTTGTTATGAACTGGCATTGATTGATTGATGGATTGATAATCTATTCAGTGTGGTGAAATTTTACTTTATTTCTTTAAAGATAATTTGTTTAAAACAGGAAACCATGTGTTCTAGTTGTAAGTTTCTTCAGTTTAGAGAAAGAGGAAACTCTGAAGGAGTCTGTTATATCCGAAACATGAAACGAAATTGCACAAATGCTTTATTTTGTCTGCACACGTGTTCTGACTGCTCTACCATTGACATTGAAGTACAGTGAACCAGGATCCTCACAGTTCAGCTCATGTTTTATTCAAATATTTACCCAAGACAGGTCCCCTATACTTAGCTCATTTTATCGCTGTCGCCTTCCCTCAGTGACGTCACACCCGCTCAAGTTGCACCCTCTGATCATTTCATATAATATAATAGGACGTATTAGCTGACTTTATTCCAACTGTATCCTTTTCACTCACCCTTCCAACCACAAAACATCATTTCACCATCATTTTACTTCTGCATCCTTTACCCAAATGTCTGACATTAAATAATATTTTTATCTCACTGCGTGCACCAAACTATTAAAAATATCCTCAAATGTCATAATAGTAAAAATCTGGTCCAACAGGAAGGTCCAGCTGGTTGTGGTCCATTACATTAAAGCTGTTGTTTTCTGCATCCTGCACAGAAGATTTCCACAAAGGGTTGTCTAACCATAACTATATCAGGTTTCTTCCCGGGAACATGAGTCTGCTTGACTGTTAAATACATGATAGGTGTGGCTTTTGTGACCCATCAACACATTGACAGGTATTGCAGAGTGGAAACAATATCACAAGTAGACCTTTTTTTTCCATTACATGAACCCGTATGTGTTTGACAACCATTTTATTAGAGTTAGCTGAACTAAAGACTCTATTAATCAATCAATAAATCTTTTATTGTATGGCACCAAATCCGAGACACTTTACAAAAGAGTAGGTCCATGCCATAAGTCCACTGGCATCTTGAGAGCTTTTGCTTTTCATTACACATGTTACGAAAGGATACCCATAGAGGGCGCAAAAGACCTCAGGTTGTATGTAACTACATGTTGTGTTAAAATGTGTTCACACCAAACTTTGAAGACCTCGATGACCACTCTCCATACAAAGTCAATGTATAGCCACGGTCAACCACCACCACGCATGACCAGAGCTCACAGAATGCAACGGGCACGTTCTGGGCAACTTGATCACATCTTTGGAGACATGGGGGCAGCACTTCGGTTGCTGCAGATGGGAACTCTGGAGTGGCTTTGGACACAGAGCGGGTGGCTGTGCTCCGTCGACAAAGTTGTAAAATTTGAACTCATCATACGATGTCAATCAGCGCTGTGGGTGCATGATAACACACGCGACAGACTGTTTTTAATTCTGGTTCACAGAGTGACCATCTATGTCCGTGTGGGGAACACTAGTTAGTGAGTACCAGACGGACCAAAGGAAACTCACAGAAGATGCTGCTGCAGTGTTTTGTGGTTGGTAGATGTGTGAAAAGGACACAGTTTGAATAATGTCATCTAATACATCCTATTATATGATATGATCGCAGGGTGAAACTCGAGCGAGTGTGACGTCAATGTGCAACGGCCATGGCGACAAAGTGAGCTAAGTGAAGGTGACAGGACTTGGGTTTGCGAGACGATCTTGGTCGCAAAGTTGCATTTGGTGTGAACACAGCTTTAGAAGTACTGCAAACATAGCGTTAACTCTGCCAGAGATTAAGTATATTTTCCACTTGTGGTCATAGGAGGGGGAGAGGCAGCCAGTCTGGTGTCTGCATGTTGTGTGGCATGAGGGTCACTGGTCTGTAGTTGTCAATCAAAACCAGGTGCCCAGTCTTCAGTACTGGAACCAGACATGTCTTCCACAGAAAAGGGACCCTGCATGATAATTTATAAAACTCAAACAGGAATAATATGGACTCTCCAAGAAGACCTTTATGCTTTAGTTAGGTCTTCTTCTATGGTGAGCATAATTATCAAATCTGGCTATGTCCATTCATCCACCCATACATCCCTAATCTACAACACTTATCTATTTTGGGGGTACTGTTGTGTGTAAATTTAAGCTGAAGGACAGAACAGATTATTGGTGGATGTAAGTCCTTGACCTTCATTGACTAACATAATAACCACAGCCCATCCGTCTTTTTCTATTTATACACAGTGAAACAGGACAGTTTTTAGAGAATGTTAACATGGCTTGACTTGGAGGTTTGTGCCACAAACTGACACATCAAAAACCAACACCAGACCACCACCAGAGAGACTTGTTTTTAGATCTTTTTATTGACAGAGTCATTGTGCTCGTCTCCTCGGGGTGACGTCCATACAAAGTGTTTCAGTGGTCCTGATGCATCGATCACATCTGTTGTCAAGTTACAAAAATGTAGTTTCAGAACATGAAATGAAAAGTACATGATAGGGTCAACATCCTGTAAATAGTTTTCATAGTTAGTGTTATACAAGGTCTAAACACAAGGCACTTAGACACCATAGGAATACTGATTAGGATAATTCAAAGTGCAAACAATACAAGAAAAATCAACACAGAAACCGGCCTCATGTGGCCATTGTCAACATTCATGCTTAAAAAATACTCAGGAGACATTTTCATTTACCGATGTGTACCGTTTTACATTCATCTGAAGCAAATGTGTATTCAATGTTACTTATACACACTTTTGTCTTGTTCTGTTCCTCTGTGAATGCAGTCCTCAGTCGGGTTTGTCTAAAAGGCTGGCTGATCGTGTAAAGATCATTGTCCTGGAATGATAACTGGAGCACGTTTATGCTTAAGTGTCTGAAAGCAAATAACCCTTCAACCTACATTCACTTGCGTCAGACATTTTATACTGTGACTTGAAAACACATGGTTGATAAAAAAGTGGATTTAAGTGTAAAATATGCAACATAAAGCACTGAAAAAGCATACTGCGTATATGACAGAGTAAAGTCAAACTTATGCTGAGTTTGTTGTTTTCAGCACAGTGTTCACAATGACAGGAATGTTCCTCTTTCAATCATTTCACTCTAAACCTCACATTTTATGTGTTTAACTTTTAGCATGAATCCTCTCCTCTGGAAGCACAAGCTCTGCCTACAGGTGAAAGAAAAGTGATGCTGTAGAGCTTTGACAAAGACCGAATTAAACAGAACAATATTTAGAAGCCCATTTCACCAATCCCCAAAAGAAAGTATGTGAGCACTGATAAAAAAGTATACCTACATTCTTAAGCAATATTTTTTTGATAAAAAAGACACAACTATGAGATTTTATGAAATACAAACACATTATTGTGTAGTAGAGCAAATCATGGTTATTGGAGAATAATTTGTGATTATGAAAAACAATAAGGCATCGTCATGAGATGGAGACCTAATGAGAAAAAAAAATACTAATAGTAATGAGATAAAAAGATTTAATTATGAGATAAAAGTCTAAATTTTGAAATCCAAAGGAATAACTATTAGGTAAAAAGATAATCACAAGACTAACAATTTTGATAAAAAAAACATCATAAAAAGCTAGGAAGTCATACCTATGAGATAAAAAGTAGAAATAATGACAGAGTCAGAATTTGGTTGTTGACTTTTTATGTCACACGTGTTTCTTTCTCATAAAGTTCTCTTTCAATCTTCTAAATTTGACTTTTATTTCAATAGAAAGACTACATTATCTCATAATTTTGCCCTTTTCCCTTATTAAGTATTTTCTCATGGTAATGGTCATCTCCATTTCCATCTAATAACTTTGACTTTTTATTTGATTTTTTAAAATCTCATGAAGACTTCTTTCCTCATTATTATGCCTTTTTATTTTCCAGTTATTTATCAGTTGTAACTTTTTCACAATGTTGACCCTGTATGTTAAAATCCAGATTTTTCATCTCTTTATTTTCTTTTTCTTCATAACTTCCTTTAAGACTTAAGAGTGTAGATTTTTTTCATGAGCATTTAGATACTTCACTTTTTTGTTGGCTGAACTGGGCTTTCATGAATAATAGACTTTACAAACCAAAGAACAAAACCTGTTTTGCCCAATATATTGTCCATGATAATACCTCATGAGATTCAGATTTCTTTGAGGGTGGCTCATTACTTTTATTTCTCTGTTTGTGAACTGAAGGGTATCGGTCTCCTCATGACCTTCAGACACAGTCCCTGGATTACAAGACAGTAAGTCAGGAACCTTAAATTTGATCCAAAGCTGCTTTAAATTCATTAAGTTACAAAATAACAGTGGAAAAATATTTGAAAACACGAATTCCCTTGGCTAACACAAAACCTTTAACATCAACAATTCTCAAACTGCAGGTATTCATCGTGAAGGACTGCAAAAAATTTCATTTCCCAACAATGCAGTCTTTTAACTTTGTGGAAGTATTAACATAAGTGTGTGTTTTTCCGCCTTAAAGACAGGGAGTTGTTATGATAAAGTATAAATGAAGTTATTCACTTTAATTGCACAAGCTCTTCACTGCATAAAAGAAAAGTCACTGATTAGTGTAACATCAGGAAAAACATTAAAAGTTTTTTTTATGTATGTCAATTTGGACAAAAGCATCTGCTGAATAAATGTAGCTTGTAAAAAGAGTATGCCTTAGTGCTCCCCATGTTCTCTCCTTCTCCATGTTTGTCTGTCAATCACTGAAATGGAGTCCATGGAATCAGTCTGTGGGGATTGTCACGCATTAAAAAAAAGAAAAGTGCACCAGCTTTTTCATCCTGTTTAGAAAACCTAACACAGGTGATTGTCTTATGTAACATGTTCTTTTGACTGTGAAGTCAAATTTCAGATAAACACATGAAAGGTAAATGTATTAAAAAGCCATTTCATCCAGATCACATATATATATATATATTAGGTCACCTCAGCAGTGTCAAACCATGCAGATATGTGCTAAGGGTTTGAAAATAGGGTGTTTACATTAAATAAACATTTACGAGACAATGGAAAAACAATGACCGCATTCCTCTAAAGCAGGGGTGTCCAAACTTTTTACATCGAGGGCCACATGGAGAGGAATACATGGACAACTGGGCCACTTGTTTCACTTCGCTTTTAGTGTATTTAAGTTAAATTTCGAAGGTTTAGGGTGTGTTATCACCGGTTGAGTGACCCTAGTAACCCTACTAACACTGGATTAACGCCTAGTCAGGGCGAGAATGACCTTCTGAGCAGCAGAGACGGGAGTCACTGTGAACTTATCGTCACTTTCAGACACAAAACAAGAGTAAACTGCAAGACTGTTGGAGCTTGAAGATGAATATTGCAATATACTTGTAATCGAGAACTTTTGACAAGTATATGTGGCAGAAAATCTGTAAAAATGAATAGTATTTGCTGCTGTAACTAAAACGTCTTTCTTCATTCAACTGTTTCAGGGGCCAATTCAAAATGGGCAGAGGGCCGCATTTGGCCATAGTTTGGACACCCCTGCTCTAAAGTCTATCGTTAAAAAGTGTACAGCAGGGTTGGTCAGCTTTTGTAGCAACCTTTTTGGCTACATGCCACATTAGCTGGTGAATTCAAAACTTTACTAGCCATTAATTTATTTTACAAGCCAGTGTTTCTGCCCTGTTTTTGTTTTTCAAATGTCTGACCTCCAAATTCCACATACAGCGGACACAGGGCAGCACAAAAAGTCTATCTAGTTGAAACACATCATGATGATTATATTAAAAAACAAAAGAACCTAACTTCAGTGGCTCTAAAGAGGTGAGTTTTCAGTCTGGACTTTAAAGTATTTTGAAGGTCAGTGACACAGGTTTTTTGTTGAAAAGATGGGGTTGGCGTGACTAAATGTAAAATTAGGCTATATGCTGTTTAAGTGCTTGCAGCTGCCTCTTAGTCAAAAACTCATCTCCTTACTGTGACAAGAAGACAAACTGAGTTTCAGACACATCCATCTCTATCTCCTCCTCTGTTATGACCTTCAACTGAAGAAAGATTATCAACATACAGCGATGGAAAGCAAAGCATCAGCTACCAATAGTAAGAAGAGCTAAGCTGCTAAGTTGAGACGAAACCACAAACTGCCATGCAGCCTTGTTGTAATTAAGTTTAAACAAAGAAATACCTCTGAGAGGAAATGGATTCTTTGCAGTCAAAAGTTCACAAAAGCTTCTTTTTTTAAATTCAGATTATAGAAACTGATCTGCATGGCTGGAAACTGCTACAGGACCCTTTTCATTGTAATTTGGGTGAAATGACCCTTTAAAGAGTCAAAAAGATTTGACATGAAGGATGCAAACACTCAACAGTTTAAGTTTTTGTCAGTTGAACACAAATTTCTTCTCTTCTGTCTGTTGACAGTTGTTTGCAACTGGAATGACTTAAGTGCTTTTATGGCTCTGCAGGTAACGACAACCTTTGTTTCCTCACACACACACACACACACACACACACACACACACACACACACACACACACACACACACACACACACACACACACACACACACATATGCACAAACACACAAACACATGTGCACTCATCATAACCAAAGCTTCATATCTGTAAAAGCAAGCATCCAGCCATACATGCGTGCAAAAAAATTAGACACAGACGGCACATACGCACTTTGCTACAAGCACATCCTAGCTAACCACAGCTGGTTTTAGCAGAAGAGCCCTCGGGGGGACCACCACCCAGGACAAAGGGTCATTCCGTCTGTGCCCCACCCCTGCTGACAGGTTCAGCACCTCCCCCTCCTCTCCGTCCTCTTCTTCCTCTTCACCCTCTGTGTCCTTCCCTGCAACCCGTCCCAGGGCTCCCAGCCCCAGCATGGATGCAGCCGACAACCCAAAGTGCAACAGAGGAGAGTCTGGGAAGCCCCCCGCTGCCCCCATGCCGAACAGGTGCGGTGCTGCGTGGTGGCCCAGGGCTCTGGCGTGGCAGAAAGCAGAAAGAGGCAGAGACCCTCCGAGGCCCCCGAGAAGAGCGGCAGCAGCACTGGGGATGATGATGTGGGCCCCGCCTACAGGTGGATGATCAGCCAGGCCCTGCTGCGTGGGGAGGGTCTGTGCAGCCCCCAGCCTGCTCGGAGCACCTTGTTCCTGAGCGACAAAATGCCCGTGGGCTTTGATGTGCTTGCGCAGTGAGCTGGGGTCGGTGTAACGTTTCAGACAGCCAGCCATCTTGCAGTAGTAAGGCTTGTCTACGTAGTGTGTGCGGGTGTGCTTGAAGCGGTCGCTGGAGTTGGAGTAGCGTTTGCTGCAGCCTTCATACGGACAGATGTAGGGTTTCTCACCTGAAAGAGGAAAAGGAAGAAAAACAGGACGTTCAGTTCAGTTGGTAAAGCAGCTAAAGACTGTTTTAGCTAGGATTCAATGTTGTGTCAGAGCACTGAGGGGCAACACTGTGGCACAGGAAGAATTACATGTGCCTAAAGCGGGGTATACACTTAAGGATTTTCTAAATCTGAAGAATTTTTATCTTTTTTTTCACCTTGTGATCATATCAGACCAACAAATGAAGATAAAAAATCAGGCATTGAACAGTTTTGTTTGTACTGTGGTGTGCTCCGATAGCCTCAACACAGCACACCACACACACAACAATTCTATCCCACTGATCAAGAATTTAGTTCTCAAAGCCAGAAATCTCATGTGATCAAACAGGATCTAACAAAAACAAAGAAAAAGAAACAGAAACAACCATAAACATATACAGTATGCCTATGGCAACAACTGAAAAACATAATAAACAATATGGGAGATGACATAAGATGATGATGGTCTTGAGCCTATTTTTGATGAAAAATTATGAACTGAATAACAGAAAGACGGTATAAAACGTCCTGAAGACAGCGTGAACCTCTGTTTCAGAGATTCCCCAAACTTAATCTTGTTTCGGGTCCTGCTTGTCTTTATTTACACCTGCTACCTTGTTCCTCACAGAGCTGTGGAAAGAGTACAGCTCTGGTTCCTCTGTCAGTTTGCTTCTTCATTGGCTACATTCTGTTCCATGTCACAATCATGGAGTCATGACTCAGGGACCATTGGCTTTCCCCACACACACACGAAGAAGGTCGTAAATACTGAACAAGTTTAGCACTTAGGATTATCCACCCAACTCGTTACTGAGCTGATTATTGGGTCAAATTCACACAGCAGACCAAAAACATGGACGTTAGGTTACTTGGTGACTCTAAATTGTCCTTTGGTATGAGTGTAAGAACGAATGACTGCCTGTCTCTCTATGTGGCCCTGTGGTTGGCTGGTGACCAGTCAAGAATGCGCCCTGTCTCTCACTCAATGTCAGCTGGGACAGGCTCCAACCCCCTGCGACCCCGGTATGATGATGAGTGTCAGAAAATTGACTCTGTTAATGTTTTCTATTTCTTGTGCCGATGTACAGTCGTTTGTTTTTAGCTAATTCCTCAGTGGGTTGACATCTCCTGGGAGTGATGACTCTCTTTTGTCTGTCAACCATGAGCATTATGCAAACATTATAAGCACATTGTGGGTTGACATTATGTACACACTGTATTGTCTGCATGTGTATATTGTATGTGTACTGACATACAATTACATACTCATCATTAAATACTGTACATATTTGCACATATTTTTGTCACACATTGGGGTATTGTATGCACTGATATTAATCCAGTTAAGTCAGATACTGTTACAAAAGTTTATCTAATACTCTCTGAGAATACACAAAGAGGTAACCTCTGATTATTAATGTAGAAAAGATTATATTTACACCTGAAATAAGCAGCCTGTTGCAGTCTGGTTCAACAAACTACTTTAGTCTGAGTAGCTAAAGCATGGGCTCATCCCAATTCTACCCCTTAGCCCTTGTCTTGACCCTTAGCCCTTGGTTTTGCGTGTTCACATTTAGTGAAGGGGTGTCCCAATTACCTGGCAGGTCAAGGGGAAGGACTAAGATGAAGGGCTACTCAGTCCTTGAAGGAAATGGAGTGCAGACAAAGTCAGTCTGTGGAAGCACTTTGGTATCCACAGCACTGATGGCGAATAATAAACAAAGCTGCCCACTCTTCATCTATGACGAATCTGCAGGCCTTATACCCACTGCAGTCTGGTGGCACCTTGTTAAGTGCAACTGCATCTTCCTCTACAGGCCAACAACAGATGCATGGACAAAGGTCATCAGGGACTAGAGTGCAAGATTTATATGGAAGGACATGCGGCCCACTGACGTGGCTATTAAAGGGGTAAATAGTGAAGGAGGGGTTAAATACCTGCAGTTACAGCATGTATGCTATGATTTAGGCTGCGTTTACATGGCAACGAAAACAGTCAAATCCGGTAAGTTTTCATTGTGTTTTGGCCTTGCGTTTAGATGAAAGCTCTTTGCGTTTTGTCTGGAAACAGTAACTTTTTAAGACGAGCTCAGAGTAGAAAGTTTTCAAAACGCTCTCCATGCAGCTCTATATAAACCTGCATCAGAGCGTTTCAGGGTGAAACGCTGACGTCACCACATGCGCAGTACTCTTTCAGATGAAGGCTATGCAGGCATACCAGGAACAACAGCTTCGGTCATCTGTCGAATAACGTGCAAGCCCCTTATTATGCCCGGGTTTGTTATCCAGACAAAATTATCCAGACAGATTTGTTGTCCGAACTGATTTGTTGGCCAGAGAAGAAGCTCCTTCGTCTCTGTGCGTCTATTGGCCATTGTTGTTTGTGAAAAGTTTTTCTTCGTACGTGTGTTGTAGCAGCGCTGCCTCTCTGCAGACCTACACTGCCATCTACTGAAACGGCATGCATACTACAGCGGGTCCATACGTCTCCAGTGTCATCATCTGAACGCAGAAGAATTTAAAAACGCAAAGGAAAAATCTTTGGGTCTTTAAGTCAGGAGTGTCTGTGTAAACGTAGCCTTAGATTTTTGGAGAAGTGGCAGCTCTTGTGTAATTTGTTTCTTTTCTCGTGGTTCAGTTAGGGACATGACTGGTATGACTACAGGCCTAGGCAGTGTCACTCTTGGTCAGACAGCCTCAAATCTGCCCTAACATGGCCTCTCTGTCAGTGGGTGGGTCAAAGGTTAATTTGGAAAGGTGTAACAGTATGGCTGCATCCTTACTGAAGGCTTTCAAAGCCCTCTAACCTCTAAGGGGTGGTCACACAAAATATGACTTTGGTTTAGATTTCACCTTTGCTCATTCAAAATAGATTGAAATATTTATTTTGAATGTGATTAAAATGGCCAAAATACATGAAAATTATAAAAGTAAATAATAAAAAGTCTGCATTTAAAGCCAAGGAATTTGTGATTATGTCCTTCTAAAGATAATAGGTGATTTACTTATGTATGTACAGAGTGGTTGCATAGTTTTCACTGAATTAAGAAAATAGTGATCAGTAGTGCTCCTGTATTTTGTCATACTTCACACTTAGTGATATTAAACTCTATTAGGATACAGTGACTCGCAACTCTAGTAATGAGTGGTTATGTGGTTACAGGTGGTCATGTTTGTGTGTTTTGGTTTTGTTTAGTCAGTGGTGTCTCCTTAATGTTTAAGGTAGCTCTAGGCATAACGAGCAACACCAGTCCTTCCCTGAGGCCTCTTAAACAGTAAAACGATAACTAATAATATTGATTCCTTTGTTTACACATTACAACAAGGATGTACAAACTATGGCCTGGGGTCAAACGTGGCCTGTGGTCTGTTTTAACATAGCCCATGCCTCCTCCTGAAAATAAGACAAAATGTGGCTCAAATAAATAATGTGCTTAATGGTATAGGGACAGAAGGACCACAGCTGCAGTAATCATGATCATCTTTCCCACTATCTGCCCTATCATGATGTCACATAGAAAGATCATCCTATTAATCACTTTAAGTAATCAACACTTCTGTACAGTTTTTCAGCTTAGTGCAGGTTGTTCTTGGTTTGTGTCCGATTGTGAAGATTAGCTTTTCATAACTCTACTCTGTGCTGCATGAATGATCAGTCTTTTTCTGTACAGGGACCAATCCAGTTCAATCCAAGGCCATCTTGGGCTCCTAGATGACTCGCTTCTCCTAAATCCTCAACAATCTAAGGTTTTTAGCTTGGGAAGTCATGATTGGGAAGAAGATGACTGTTTATTTATCTGCAAAGTACAATTTACTTGATAAGCATATCTTAACCTATTTAAACTTAATATGACCAAAAGTGAGGTGTATAGTGCCTCTGTCATCCTTATTTTATCCTTGATGTGGTCCTCAGTGAAAAGAGTTTGAACACTTCTGCTTCCCAAGGAAGGACACTCTGAGACAGCTGCTGAAACAACAGTTTGTGGTTTAGGCTTTGGTTTAATCATGTGCTGTCCCTGAGCTGAGATAAGCCAACAATGAGTGTGTTAAAAGTTGTTTTCTCAGATTAAGCTTTAACAACAGAGCAGATGTTAAAGCTAAAGGATTCAGATGCAGACTGTGAAATGTTTTCTTGGGCTTTTAGGTAAAATCATTTGGATGTATCCCAAATGTCTTAAAGGAGACATATCATGCTGATACATATAATATAATAAATTTGAAAACAAGACCTTACACCCCCTTAATTTTCAAAAAATGAGATATTGTATTTTTTCTGATATCCTAGAACGAGATTTGATGCCTCTGAAAATAGGTCATTGCGAGATGTCCGCGAGATTTCAAACGTCGTGACGACACGAGGTACCTTTCTTTTTATTGGAGTAATCTGATAAAACACTTCCTCCTCTGTGATGTCCGTTAGCCACAAAACCGTCACCGAGGAACACATCCACCGGCAGGGGTATATAGGTCCCTAGCTCACATTCACTCATTACCAGCTCTGGCCTGTAGGGGGACTCAATATGCGGTCGCTGCTTTGAGCCTGACGGAAAATACAGTAGAAGAAGAAGGACAGGCTGGCTCTACCCCCGATAGAACTGACCAATCAGAGCACAAAGGGCTGTGACGTTGCGAGGTAACTTTAGGTCATCCTCAGATCCGAGTGTTTCAACGAGGGCTTCATAATGGCCTAAAATGAGGATTTTGAGATCGCTATTGTGGGGCAATGAAGGAACTAAATGACTTGTACTGAGGGCAGAAATGCTTTACAGGCATCCTAGTCTGGCATAGTGAAAAGGAGAAACAAGCATGATATGTCCTCTTCAACCTTTAACTCCCAGCTCAACTGTTTGGCAGAGGTCATTAAATTCATTGTCACTGTTTGTTTCTGTCAATGTTTTATGATATGAAACAAGTGTAAACAAACCAAAATTACAGATATTTGCTTTGAGGGATTTAATTTGTTTAAAAAGTTGAAAGCTACTTTTATATTTCCCACCATTTTTTAAATACTATATATATAGTCTGTTATTCATCAAAAACATTAATGTTAATGTTAATGGAACCAAATGTTAATGGAACCAAACAATGATTTGATTTGTTTTTCTGAAAATATGAAATATCCTTAAATTTAATGATGACCTCTGCCAAACAGTTGAGCTGGTAGTTAAAGGGTTAAGGGAAGTCCACAATGGCTGGTGGTGTTGTTGATTCAATTCAAGGCTACCAGTTAGGACATGGGACCTTCAGGTAGGGATGCACAATGTAACCTGTTTGATATCTGTATTGGCAGATAATAGCTCGAAAAGGTAAATGTCGCTTTCAGGAAATTTTGAGTTGTGTGAATACAAAAAAAGAGCTGACCTGTGTGTGAGCATGTGTGTACCTTCATGTTCTAAGATTTGAGTTTTTACTTGAATATTTTTTATACTTGAAAGATTTTATTTTTACCTGAAGGACATTTCTTAGTTGCAAAACAAAATGCTTTAGTTTGAGGTTGATGTTCTGTATTTGCAAACCACACTGAGTTTGTTTGTAAATCGTTGGGCATGAGGAATATATATCTTGCGTGCTTGTGGGTTTTGGCATGATTTTATCCCCATAGAAATTGACCAGTGCAACAATCATTGTGCACAAGCAGGAGTTTTGTCAGGTTTTCTTCTTTATATATATGCATATTTTAATATTTCAAATTGACTGATGGACCATATAGAGGAGCCATATGTGGCCACAGGCTGCTGCCCACCCATGCAACAGACAAACTATTGATCTGGGAGTTAAAGGTTTGAATACAATACAAAACTGTGGCAGCTTTGTATTACTTATAGTCCATAAGCATGAAACATCTTTAAAGTGCTAATGCTACCTGTTTATTCCTATAGTAATATGTTTTGTCAGCATTTATCAGTATTGACAGGGAAAATTGCTGTTCTTTGGATAAAAACAAATGTATTTGATCATAAATATCTCAAACAGAACTCTACTTATATGTTCAAACTGATTCTTACGACACTAAAAGACACCAAAGCACAAAAAACATCAGCTGTAAAGTGCGAGGTCATTCCTTTTAAAATAAAGCTGTAATAATGATGACTAGTGTAGAGCAGCTGATAAGGAGGAACGAAGACAGGACACAAACTGACCCTGACAGCACCAAAGGGATTAAAATAAAAAAACATCCTGATATCAGAGGAGCTGGATTTTCCTGCTCCAAGTTCGCCATCAAACTATGAAAGAGGAGAGAGAGAAACGCTTATTTTTCCACAAACTCAAAAACTTTGATTGCTGCATGGCGACTATATGCCTGTTCAAGGTAGACATGGCAAAAAAGTAAAAAAACAAAAGCAGGTCACCAGGGCTCTGACCTTCACCTCCCAAAGTCCATCATCAGGTCAATTTTTGTAGGCCGAGGAGTGAACTTACAAAACAGTCATGACATCTGACTGTGGTGAGCAGTCAGATGTCATGGGTTTTATGGCATTAAAAAAGGGTTAGCTATAAATGCTATTCCTTAGCTTCGTGGTCAGGTCGGACAGGGCTGGACTGGCCTGGATACTCAACTTCGGGAACAAGACAATTAAAACTAGAGCAGATTTATATTATTCGGACACGTCTTAGAGCACCGGGCTGGAAGTAGCAATATATATAGCAGGCTACAAAACTACGATACTAAGTTTTCCAAAAATTGCTTGTTGTCACACCAAAAACTACCGCTACGTAACTAGAAAGAGATACATTACTTCGTCGCTTTGCATCCTGCAAGTTGTTGAAAAAGAAGTTGTAAAGCAATGCAGAGCTCTGAGGAAGGTCCGAGCTGCATTTATCAGCATCACAGCAAACACACGCTTTGGCTTGGGTCACGTCTTTACGACAGTCGCCGTGCGTGCTCATGGGTAGCAGAGTCTTTATGTCACCGGAAATAGATTCTCCTCATAGCACCTTTAAATATCACTTGAGGAAATGTAATTTTTGTTAACACAAAGAATCAACTGACCTGTGTGCGAGCGTGTGTGTATCTTCAGGTTCTCCAGACGCGAGAAGCTCTTGTTACAGGTGGGACAGTGATGAGGCTTCTCATTGGTGTGTGTGCGGATGTGAATCAGCATCTTATACCTGTAAAACACAAGGAAAGATTCTCTGAAAACAGAACAGACAGGAGAGTTGCTATGAAAGGCTAAAGTGATCTGGTCAACCATTCGGCCCATGCTCTCAACACTCCTCTCAACTGAGGAGCCCATATTCTGCTTTTTTAAATCTTACATAATCTTTTCTGTGTTTAACATATCTCATCTGTGTGATGGAGAACTTCTATGAAAAGGGCAACAAAAATGGCTCTTTGTGATAAAACTACTGCAGCCTATGAGAGTGTGGTGACCTTAGATAAACTCTAAGTTACTTTTGTCTGCTTTACAAACAGCCTGACATCAAGCAAAAGGGCAAATGTGCAGATCAAACCAGCCTGTTTGTTTAATTGAAGACTGAAATCTAATCTTTACTTTGGATGTAGTTAGGGCTGTATTATCATCACTACACTGCAGGTGGAAGGACATACAGGCTGTGCTGTGTACCAAAGTAGTACTAAAACAAAGAAGCTTGGTAGTGGAAAAGTTAGCCGTTGTACATAATATCTTTTTTATAGCATGTAATCATCCCAGTGTTTTAATTTATTGCAGCAAACATCCTTTAAATTTGACTTCTTCTTTGCTCAAATAAATGCTGACAATGTTTCATTGTCTTTAGTAAAATCAGGCTGTAGATGTGTCAGTACACTTGTTATGAACCAAAGTAGTAGCAAAACAAAACAGCTTACTGGTAAAAAAAAAAAAAAAAAGTGAGTCATTGTAAATCTGTTTAAAGCATGTAATCACCTTAGAGCTGTACGTAATTACAACAAACATACTTCAAGTTTGTCTTTTTCTTTTGCTGGTTTATCTGCTAACTCTACAGCCTTTTTAAAATAATTCAGCACCCAGGCAAAATCTTGACATAAATCACAATTTGGTGTATTTTTTTTCTATCAAGCCAAAACCCCAATACTTATAAATGAACTTGTAGTTTCATGTCTAACTAGAAGTGCACTGAGAACACAAGCCCCGGCAAAGGCCTTTCATACATTGCTGAATGAGTTATTGTCATGATTTTGGAAAGTGGCTTATGTCACACTGTCAGATCCTTGAACAATTTCTGGATCTACATCCAAATTCAGATCAACAAAATCTAATCACTTCTTTTTCATCATAACCCATGAACTGAAACTGTCATCAAAATCTGTTTATCAGTTTTTGAGTTATCTTGTTAATAAACTAACAAACAAACAAGCAAAAAAACAACAAAAGCCAAAAGTGTGTGGTGTCTTTGCTATAATGTTTATGTGTTACCTGCCTAGGGACTACGGATGTAAATTAGCATTGATGGTATGATCCAGCATATTTACATCAATTGTTCTTTGAATAGATGTTCATTAATGTGCACTGTCCCTATTAAATAAATAAATAAATAAATAAATAAATAAATAAATAAATAAAATAAAGACAATTATGCAAATATTAGGATTTTTTTTTTTAAATGGCAGTATGCATTTATGAACATTTGCATGTAAACGAGCTTGGTTTACATGCAAGCTTGATGAAACACTAAAAATGTCACATTCCATCTCCACCTTCAAGAAAAAACTAAAAATCCAACTTCCAGCAAAGTATGTTTAATGCCCTGATCAATAATTATATGAATACTACACGTCTCATATACATTCACACTTTCCCATTGTGGCAATGTTGTATGTATTGTCCCTGTCAAATAAACATTAAATAAATAAATAAATACCTGTCTCTTTTGCATCTATTCATCTTTCTTAGCTAACAATGTTACCATGCTTCGCCACGATCCAATGTAACCAGAATACTGAGATTGTCTATTGTTTATTTTATGTCTATTATGTATTTGTATGTTGTCTATGTTGTGAGGATATCTTGCCAATATCTTATATTCATGGAAAACAGGGCCCCTGATTAAAAGCTTTAAATAGCTTCCTTGGGGTGACCCTTTTCACCCACCTGATTGTGTAAAAAAGAATAGATACTTGTTGTATACTCCAAATATTGTATTTTATCTTCTGGATGATGATATGTTAATAAACTAAACTAAACAAAACCAAACTAAATGCATGAGATAATAGCCAAGCAGCTGATTTCCATCCCCAGTCCCGTTAGCAGATTGGTGTCAACACACAAAATCAAAACATCAATAATAGGAATAAAACACGCTGCTGCCAAACAATTAAAATAGTTAAACTACTGAATTTTGGTGGTAAATTTCCCCTTATTGCAGCTTTATTAAGATTCTGTTCTTATAGTTTGCTTTTCAATTTTTGGCGGGGTCCATATTTACAATGTGAAGCACTTCATATTGGTAACATCATTTTAAAAGACTGACTCTGTCAAACACGTCAAATACTGATGAATAATAAAGAAGGAATAAGTCTTAAAAGAAGCTGTTTCTTGGTGCTGGAACAACTAAACCTGTTTTTTACAGAAACTGTACTTTTATTTAAACTGTCAGTATATGTACATTTATGCATGTGAAATAGGCTTATGTACATTTGCTTGTGTATGATTTACTTTCACCTTCATAAGCCTTGTTAGTGTCTTTACAAAGCCATCCTTGAAACATCCTTGTAGGAAAGTCAAGACATATTTTAATGCTGATGACACTATTATTGTCCAGATACTACAAAATGACAGTTTTCCAACCTCATTTTAATTCAGTTTTGCTGCACATTTGATCAACTAAACTGCAGTCGTAAACTAATGATACTTTTCATAAACCTGACTTGTTTTTTAACAGTTAGCTTTGAATGATTAGATTTACTTAATTCAACATTGGCACAAGTCATCTACCACATAAAAGGGGATCATTGATATCAGTCAGAGCCAGATATTATATCATGATTGAATGTTGAATTAATCATATTTACATTCAGCTATGAGACTGTTAACTCATACCTGGCATTGAAGCCTCTCCCATTACGAGCACAACCCTCCCACTGGCAACAGTACCCAGAATCCTTTTCAGGCTTCACATGGAAGTCGTTGATGTGGTCGACGAGGTCCTGCAGCGAGTCGAACAGCAGGTGGCACTACAGGACAGAGAGTGAAAGAGTCACTGACTGAATTATCAAAAACAATGTAATACTGTCATCATCTCACACATGATGCTTCGCATGATCATTTTGCATTTAAATCTATGTATGTCTGCCTGATGTTTTCCTTGCTAAAACATTTGTGTAACATTTATCCTTTCCTTAAATCTGATCAACTCTTTTGTCAAGGAGCTGCTGAAGGTGATCAGGCATCTGTTAGCATGAAATCAAGTATAGTAGGGTGCTATCCTCTGCCACAAACGGAAAACACAGATGAAGGCAGAAATTTCACATTTCTCTTTTGGTTTATTCCAATATACTTGGACAGACATAATGTTTTTGACTCAGAAGATACATTTTCTGAAGTCCATAGATGTTTCTAGACACCAAGAAGATGCATAAGAACCTCATAACTATGGAGAAATTTATCATAGGTTTTTCCTGGTACATGTTTTTGATTTTCTGTTTGCTAGCAAGATCACACTAAAACTACAGGGTGGATTTTGCTGAAATTTTCAGGAGATGTTGGTAATGGCCCAACTTAAAAATGATTCAATTTTGGTGGTGATCCAGATAACTACCATCAGTGAATTATCAATTTTACTCAATAAATGTCTAACTAATAATGTTATGAACATGATTCTGAGTGCTGAGTGTGGGTTTTAAGGGTAAGAAATCGTATTATGATGGTAGCTTTATCATAGAATTACTGCTTATGCATGTAACAACGATTTGTGAGCTACCTTGACAGAGGTTTGCGCTCTCTGAGTGTCTTTTTATGCACATTTTTTAGAAAATATGAATAGGGTTTGAAAGGGTTAAAGAAATAACCTTTCTTATCTGCGTCTCTTAATCCAGAGTTGAAGAATATTAAATTGAAAGTTACACTAAAATTATCTGAAATATATGAGTTTTAAACTGATTTTCAACTAGTAAACAGACCAATCAAAATTATTTCAAATATTTCAAATAAAGCTTCAATATCAGCACAGACACAATAAAGTACTGGTCCAGACTGAATACAACACGCTTTTTTATCATGTTAACTGTGATTTCCTTCCTTTAGATGCATTAATCTACATAAGTGGTGCAGCAGGTGGATACTACATGTTTCAGCTCTTTGTCTCCACAGAAATGTAAAATAATCAAACTATTACAAACAGAAAAGCACCCAGTCCTAAACTCTTAGCATAAGTAGCACAGGACTGTAAATCTTGTATATGCAGGTGACTTAATTATTTTAGTTTATGAAGATTTAAAACTGTTGTTGTGATGCCATGTTCTGTCCCTGTTGCCCTCTGTTGATGTCAGTTTAATATAAAGCCTCAGCGCCATCTAGTGGCAACAGTTTTGTATGCAGCTTTCCAGCTCCTTGTTTTGACAATTGAGATTACCTGTGAGGACCTTTAATATATGTTTTAGTGTACTTTGGATTTACTGAATTACATTTATGAGTTATTTGTAGAACAGTCCTGATGATGAAAAGAAAACCAGCTCAGTGTAAAGCTGTAACTTCATAGTGATGCTCACCTTCATCCATCTGCAGGTCAGCTGGCCGTCCAGTGAGGGCTCTGGAGAAACGTGTTTCTCTCTATTCTGGCCGATGAAGATTGAGGAGGGGAACGTGTACGCTCCTGGTGGGCTTCCAATAGGCAGATAGAAGGGAAAGCCAGGAGGAGAAGCTCCACCCTCCAAACCTCGATGACGAGCTGGCTCCTGAAAGATGAAGAAAAGGATAGAGAGGAAAGTCACATGAAGTGAGAAACCAATGTCTTGTTATTGTCCCAGGATTATTGAGGCTGTTGTTACGAGCAGACAGGCATGCAAATAAACAGTTATATAAACCCCAGGGTTGTTATTTCAAGGTGATGTAATATTTGTAAATATGTCTGCAAGCATAAATAAGACTTCTTAGTGCATAATCCTTCTGAGGGGAGTATTTTGCCTCCAATCAGGTTCATATATACTTTTGTCATGACTCCTGCGGTATGATCACAATCACTAATGTTCAAAAAACATGTTGATAAACAGAGTTCCCATAGTGATGTACTCTGTCTGAGACTCTCTGTTTGAGCTCCTTCCTCTCCTGCCTCTCCACTCTTGATGGGTTGACAGGTCTACTCTGTCATAATTGGCCAGTTTAGTGCTTCCCAGCACCATGTTGTCAACAACCCCTCACTCACTCTAACGTCTACACTACAATGGGCTTGTAAGATCTTAATGCTGCAGACTTTTAATTTTAATTTTGTTTATAGAAGTGATCAAACACAGAGAAACACTTCAGTGTCTATCTCAAAAAATTAGAATATAGTTCCTTTGAAAAAAATGAGAAAAAGATTTACTTTTTTTGTTTACACATTAGGTTGTTGCTTGATAACTATGAGGAGAAAACATGTGCATGAAGGGATCCAAATGATATTGAGATTTGATTCAACACATTTGGGGATTTGTCTTTTACTTCCATCCTGATGGACTAGAGCAGGGGTGTCAAACTGATCCAGTAAAGGGCCACTGTGGCTGCAGGTTTTCTTTCCAACCAAGCAAAAACACACCTGATGCAAATTACTCAATCAACTGGATTGTCTTTACATGGTTGATTTGTTGGATCAGGTGTGTTCTTGCTTGGTTGGAATGAAAACCTGCAGCCACAGTGGCCCTTTACTGGATCAGTTTGACACCTGTGGACTAGAGCAAAGTATGTTGTGTTCTTGATCTCCAAAACATGATACGGAAAAAATGTAAATATTTACATATTTACACACATACATGTGTGCTTGTGTGTAAATATGTATGTTTGTACATTGTATTTGTATTTTCAATTGTCCTCATTTGATTTAAGGCCACAAGTGATAAATAAGTATTTCTTACATTGTTAATAGGTTAAGATTAAAGATAGGGAAAACTGGAGAGTTGTGTAATTTTAATAAATCCTTTGAAAAAAACCTGGATCTGTATCTGGGTTTGTGTCAGAAACAAAATCTAATAATTTCCCTCTTGTCGTGACCAACAGTCTCTGTAAAATTATTTAAATCCACAAACAAATTTTTGTGTGGTTTTTCCCACAGACAGACAGACACTGGTAAAATCATGACCTCCATGGCAGAGGTTAAAACTACAGTTATAACTACATGCAAAAATAGACAGACATTATATATTTTTTAATGTAACAACTCATGAGCAAGTTTAGAAAATATGTGGTCAGAGAGTTGTAAATGAGTAGTTCATAAATTGTAAACAACTGGCTAACATGAGGTCAATATGTAGACAGTTTGTGTCCAATAAGGCAGTACATAAGAGGTCAGCTGCAGTGTTTCATTTTTTAAGCTTATGTAGCCTTTTTAACAGCACCCAGCAGTTTTGTTTGTTTTTTCTGATGTTAATTGTCTTTTTCAAAAAGGTTTACATAAACATCCAACACTGACAAAAGTCAACACAAGGTACAAAGTTGTTTAATCCTTTATCTCTTACCTGGTCAACATCAGGTTGGAAATAAAACAAATAAAAAACAAGAATAGGAATGGTCTGAGTGTTGAGCCCTGTGGTGCCCCACTTTCAACATAACCAGTAATGGAAGGATTGATGATTGTTTACAAAATGATCGCACATACTGAGGCCAGCAGAGGACATGCATCCAAATATTTCACTGAGTTTTGCTGTGGACATGCATGTGCTGATTTATCAAAATTAATTTATTCTCCAGAAATCTTCAGATATTGACTTATTATTAAAAGAACATCAGAGCAGAAAAACAAGGATTTTAAGTTTGCATACAGGACCATTAATTGTTGATCTTAATGTTGTATATCAAAGTTTTGATAGTGTGACACTGCTTTGCTTTGCTAACTGTTGAACCCCACTTGCTCTTTATTTAATGACACATCATTCTAAATGTTTGTGAAGACAGTCTGATGTCTCTGATTTGAACCGTGTATTTTAATAAAAGACAAAAAGCTTTCATCTACAGTTTCAAAGACATCCCTGTCCTCTTACACTCTACTCTAATTTCTTTAACTGCGTGAGTCTGGGCCATGGGGGAGATTTGATGTTTTAACAAAGAAGCTCTGTGTTTTATCATTTATGGTGGGTAAAATCAGATCTAGACAGAGTCAACACATGTCATGTGTGTAGACAGCCCATTTACAAATTAGATTTAGGCTCAAGGATTGCAGTTCATTTTAGTTCTGAAACAGAAGAGAAGGGCACATTCAGGCATTAGCAGCTGAAACTAGCATTACTCTGAAAACTGTGAGTTAACAGAAAGCCTGGAGTCAGATTTATTCCTAAAGATGTGATTTTTACAGTGTTTTTCTCCCTTCACTTACATTTCTACAATACCAGTGGTTATCATACATCAGTCAATCAGTCAATCAATTTTTGTTACCAAAGTGCTACGTTATAGCAGATGTTAGCTCAAGACAATTTATAAAAGAGGCAGGTCAATGTCAGGCTTCTTTTTGTGTTTTTTGTAGGGGTGTAACGGTAGACAAAAATGACGGCTTGGTACGTACCTCGGTTTTGGGGTCACGATTCGGTACATTTTCGGTACAGTATAGGAACAACGCAAAACCATTTGCTCGTTTAGCACGTTTATTAAACCTAAAATTTGTAATTATACAAACTGAAAACCAAAATATATTCGATGTGTTGCTTGGTAATACTAATAAGTTAAATAAAATAAATAAGCAAAAAATGAGTTTCTTTTTAAATTCCTGGCTTAAATGTGGACGACTGGGTACTTTATACTGGGGCTCAATCACCTTTAGCATGGGTTTAAAACCAGCATTTTCCACAACTGAATATGGTCTTAGATCCTATGCTATAAAAACGCAGATGGACTCTGTTATGGCTTTGGCCGATCTGAATTTTCAGGGAGAGGCTGCTTAAATGCAGATGACAGTTGCATTTGCACTACAGTGTTTTTTTTTCCTTACCGTGGAAATCTTTACATATGAGTGGTGCCGTTTCAGGTGAGCTGGCGTGTTTGACGTGCTGCCAGAAAAATACCCAACCTCAGTTCAACAGTATCAGCACACCGCAGTCGTTTTATCCACCTGCCTTCCTCCGTTGCAATATTTCACCAGGAGGCCAGAGTGTTCCCAAACAGGAGATTTCAGTGACGGGAGAGGGTCTCCAAGCTCTGGTTGGTTGCTAGCAGTGGCCATTATGCACAATTCAGGCACAAGTTTTTGTGGTTACGGAAGCTCTTCAATATTCGTATTCTGATTTGCTCGCCGTGGGACGCCACGTCCACATGATATGTACATGGTCGCAGGAGCATGAATCACAGATCACTTTCCTCATGAATGTTAAAAAGCCTTCCCTAACCACGCCAAATGTAGACAAGTACCCCCGTGAATATTAAAGAGCCATGTGCAGCGGTTAACGTAAACTTACTGTACTCGTTCGAATACAGCACTGTACCGAACCAAACATCCGTTTCGAGTGGTTCGGCACCGATATATGCACCGTTACACCTCTAGTTTTTTGTATTTATTTTTTATTGATTCAGCATTGACAATCCTTTGAACACTACTTGTGTTTTTAAATTGTTACTGTAATCAAAACTTTCACACTCTCACTGTGAAATTGTCCAATCATTTTCCATGTTTATTCATTGTTATTTATTGTCTTACATTTTTTCTTTAAACTGTCTGTATTATGATGTGTGCTCCTGACCTCTTGGCCAGGTTGCCATTGTAAATGAGATCCTGATCTCAATGGGAAATCTTTCTTCTTTAAATAAAGATTTAAAGTAGGAAATATATTTAGCTTAAATTAATATATGCTTCTATGATGGATATGTGATGCAAACCTGTCATTCTGCAGCAATGAAAATTAAAAAAGAAGCCTGTGCTGAAGCTCCACATAGTGGTCAGCTGACATTTCTTTTTTTTTCCTCAGGCTAATGGCTAACTGAGAGCTATCAATAAAAGACAAGATCAACCCAAATATTAATGAATAAAAGTGAATAGATCTAAATAATGTAACTGGAACATATACCAGAATAAAATGCCTTAAATTAACCAGATGCTGTATAACATCAGCTTTGACTGTCCTGTTTCATTTGATCATTTTTAAGAAACAGCTGTTACCTTCAGATTTTGGGTTACATACCGTGTTGACATTTGAATGAGCAAATATTAAGAGTGTTTCTTAAGTGCTGGAAATGTCTGGACTCACCCTTGAGAAGAGATGTGGCTGAGGACTGCTGCTGCTGTTGGGGGACTCCAGGGGTGAAGAGGGGGAGAGTGACGAGGGGGAGGAGGGGGAGGGGGACAGGGAGGAGGCATGGCGGGAGGAGGGGGACATGCTGAGGTCCATGGCTGGAGGGCTGAAGCAGGACCTGGGTCGTTCTTGAGAGGAGGACTGAGAATCTGAATGTCAAGGGAAAAAAAAGGATGCTTAACACACAGCATGTACACGATGAACAGAGCTGGGAGTCTTTTTGTTTTTATAACATCGAGGCAAACATCCACCTGTCCCAGCTTTTTGGAATGTGTTGCAGACATCAAATTCAAATTGAGGGAATATATGCAAAACAGTTATAAAACACATCAGTTAAAATGTTAAATATCTCATCTTTGTAGTGTATTCAACTGAATATATGGTAGAAAATGATTTGCTTATCATTTTTTCTGTTTTATTGATATAGTACAACTCACCCAAACTTAAGTGGAATTTGGGGGTTTGTAAAAGTGTATGTTATTGTTACAATAAACTGATGTTAACTGGTTTATTCAGGCTTACTGACCAACCAATCAGATTCAGACAATCCCCCGTCAGTGCATCTTTTACCGGGTTACCCCAGTCTGGCAGATTTGCTTGGACTGTATTCTGGCTCTCAAACAAGTTTTCAGAGCAGTCAGTGTTGTTGGTCCATTGATACCCTTCTATAGAGACTGTGAGTAATGCTAACCTGTTGCTGTGTTTGTCATATGTTATACCTTGATCCAAACACTTCTTATTATATTAGCATTTTGCTGTCGGTTGTAATCAAAGTTGTAGCCATATTACTCCTATTATCAATACTGTTGCTGCTGCTGCTACCTCATCAGCAGTGTAATGAGTTCACTCGCCACCCTGTTTGTGACGGTAGCTGGGTCAATTGTGTTCTCACCGTAAATAAACTGATTCAGGGTTCGACTGGAAGCAAGCCAAGAACACCTCTTTCAAGTGATCTCATCACGGTTGTTATGCACAAAACAGGGTTCTATGCCGTGTTCACATATATCCAAACCAAATGAACCATATGAGAAATTTCTATTTGTATTAGAACAATTATCTCAAACAATGTAAAGCAGCCAAAATTACCCCGAGCACTTGGCCCCTGAAGCAGCAATATGATTGCAAGGATCGCCGTCACTAAAGTTAATGAAGTATTATAGACATAAACCTCATACAATTCCACTTCAGAAATACCAAACTATCCTCTTGAAGCTTGATTTTCTCTAAATTTGTGGAAGCATGATGAGAAAAATGTAAGCAGCCAGGATTAATCCAGCAGTTCTGCTGTGTTTTTCAGTTGGGGCTGCAAGTTTAGCAACATCCATGGTAACCACAATGCATACTGTTGACCAGTACCTTAAGCAGTTAACTTTTCCTTCTTCCTGTAAGTTGATACTAAAAGATTATCCTTTGGTCCAAGGTGTTTTAAGAGTAAATTTCAGTTTAGTTCATTAAGTTCAGACAACAGTATTTATCCCACAAGGGGCATTCATGCAATACAGTCAATCAGCAACATAAATAAATAATCAGTCAATCTGTCAAGGAAACTTACTTAAGCACAAGACAGATAGAAATGTCTGGACATTATAAGTAGCCTTCGTATACAAATTTTCCAAATTTGTCCAGATGTCAGCTCCAGAACGGGTTGGGGCCGACAATCGTCAATATTAAACCTGCTCGATATTTAAAACCAAAAATCTTCATGTGTGTAGGGAAAGCTGACGACTCCTGAGTCATGTCTCTGTGAATTGTGATATGGAACAGAATGTAACCAATCAAGAAGAGAGCTGACTGAGGAATAAGGAAGCCGGCATAAATGAAAACAAGCATGGCTAACCTGAAACATAACGTTCAGTGGACCTTAGAAATGGAGGACCAGCTTACGTCCATACTGACCTGAAATCCACAAACCCTCATCTTGTTGTGGATTCTGGATACAGATGAGGTTAATGTATCAGCTGTGCCAAAATGACATTGATGTGGACTGCAGCTCTTTTGTCTCCAGATTTTTTTCCAGTCTTTTCCTCTTTAGTTCAATTTATTTCCAACAAAAATAGTTCCAAGATCACCATCATTCCATCTTCTCATGTGTCCTCTTTCATGTTGCTTGACGTGTTTTCCGATTGTTGCCGTGTTTCTTCTTTGTTTTGATAGATCACGTTTAATCACATGAGATTTCTGGTTTGGAGGATTTGATTCTAGATGGATGGTGAGACCGAATTGTTATGTGTATGGTGTGCTGTGTTGAGATTATCTGAGCCCACCACACACAGTACAATCAAAACACTTCATTGCCTGATTTATTATTTTCCTGCGTGGGGTTTCTTACGGATAAAAAAAATTCTTCAGATTTAGAAAATCCAGCAACACTTAGAATAATGATCATTTGTAAGCCATTTATAAGCTATCGGTTTTTTCATACATCCGCTGATGCTCTAACTTGGACACATCTTCAGTGTTGTATCCTGGTATCATTGGATGTTTCAGGTCTTACAACATACACCCTCCACCAGGTGACTCGACTGGGGTTGATCAAGCCCCGGCCTGTGTCCAAGTGGCCTACTACAACTGCCCTCACTGCTTTCCCCTTCTCAGCCACAGCCATAAGTAGATATTAGTAGAAAGTTAGTCAATCATGAACAAACTAAATACATACATTTGTAAATGGTTATTAAATCATTTGTTAATGATGATTAAATCATTTACAATTTCAGCTACAAGACATCTAGAAGCTATTAATAGGTATTAGTGGATAGTTAACCAATCCTGAAAATATGATTGGTTAACTAACTCTAACCCTAATCCTAGCCCAAACCCTAATGATTTTATAATCATCCATAAATTATTTAATAATCAGTTACAAGTATGTGTGTGTATATATTTGTATATATCTATATTTCTATATATATATATATACATATATGTTTACTCATAAGTAGTTCAATATCTACTAATAGCTTATAGATGTATTGTAACTTAAGTTGTAAATGATTTCAAAATCATTCATAAATGGTTTAATAGTCATTTACAAATGTATACAAGTGGTTTGTTTAGGATTAGTTAACTATTCACTAACATCTACTGATAGATTATAAATGACTTACAAATGATTGTTATTCTAAAGTGTTACCAAAAATCCTTATGGGTGTACCCCACTTTACACAACATCACATTTAATTTCAGAAATATTCCTTTAATATATGATATAATTCCACTGAAACAAAGTGGATCACAGAAAGTGCACAGTGATGATAAAGCCTCGTTTCCATTGAGTGGTCTGGTTTGGTCCAGTACTGTTCCATATGGTTAAGACTGTACCTTTACCTGAGAGTACGGATGTTAGCCAGGAGGAGAGGGTTGCTACATCCATGGGTGATGTCACAGCAACATGACACAGTGAACAATCTGAAGTAGAATGGATTGTAAACAAAGAGCAACAATGGAGCACTCCAGTACTCCAGAGGAGCATTGTTTCTTGTGAACATCAATTACAGCCAAAGTGGTGAAGAAATCACTCAATGTATTAGTTCACAAGGTGTGTGTGTGTTTTTTGTTTGTTTGTTTTGTTTTCGTGGCAAATCAAAAGACTGATGCACTTTTAGCTCCACCTATCAGGGTCAACTTGATATGCTGGCAACCCCTCTGAAGCGGAACAACAGGTTGGCCATTCTGCACACTGTTTAAGACATGGACGAAAGCTAAGCAGCCCATTCAGTGTGTCACTGAGGCCATGTTTCTGGTATCTTTGTGGTGACTTCATGTTAGCATCATGCTCTTCTTGTTAAGAATCACACTCAGACATGTCAGGACAATACATGTCTACCAAGAGGGAGAAGAGAGCTGTTATTCATGGGATTACTTAATTAAATCAGTAAAAAAGTGAGAACACAGAATTCACTTAGTACACGATTGCATTAGCACTGTGACAGGCTGAAGCACAGCTGGGATGTATCATGTGTTTTATAGAGGGCAAAAACAGGCTTAACGTTAAAGTGTGCGTTGAGAAAAACATGATGTTTATTTACCTGGTGAGGAAGGAGGTGATGGAAACGCTGTGCAGATCAGGCGTGGTCGTGTAGAGCTGATGGGGGCACAGATGGAGGATGGGTAACTCCTCTTTCCTAATCTCACTGCACTGTCTGAGCGTCCAGAGTGAAGCTTTAAGTCCAGCGGCTCGTCCACGGACAACATGGTGGCTGGTTTGTCTGGGACACTTGAGGAAAGAGAAATACAGAGCAGTCAACCACTGTTCTTCAATCTGTTTAGGCCTGGTACCCTCACTATATATTTTTTTTTAATTCCACAAATGATGGGCAAATAATGGCAGAAAAATCTCAGTTTTGTCCTTACACTACAAAGAGAGACATAGTACACCACACACCAACCGGTTCATTCACAAACTTCCCGACCTCCACTCTTCCAGCTTAATCTTGTGTGATCACGTGACTTCAATGTAAACAAACATGGTCGACAACACCAGGAAGGAATTGCTAAGCTTCATGCGTCCAGCAGTTAGTTTCTTGTAACAACCTAGGCAGTTTACATTTCCATCCAGCTTCTCTCCTCATCAGTTTGTAATTTGTAAGTTACGAGGTACACTGTATAGAAAAAAAAAAGACATGGCAGCACTTGTGTCCAACTGGACATGAAGCAGATGGTTGTGCTACCTTACTCACACTCGGACATGTCAGAACAACCTGACACCCCAGATCCAATCCAATCCAATCCAACTTTATTTGTTAAGCACTTTAAAAAACAACCATAGTTGAAACAAAGTGCTGTACAGGAGAATAAATAAAATATGAGATAAAAGAATAGACATAAAACATAAGTAAAATGAATTTTCAAAGACAAGGAACAATTCAAAAGACATAAAACAAATTAAAATGAATAAAAAAACGCAGAAGAAGCAATCAAAATAAAATAAAATAAAAATAAATAATAACAATAATAATACAATCGCCAGCTACTGTGCATCAAAGACCAGGGAGAAAAGGTGGGTCTTAAGGAGGGATTTAAAAACAGGCAGAGATGAGGCCTGTTTCATATTTTGAGGCAGCCCGTTCCAAAGTTTTGGGGCTGCAACAGCAAAGGCAGATGGAGAAATCAATATATTCAACTGGTCTATCTGGGCAAAAACCCAAAGACAGTGTATTGAAAATGGAGTCATATCAGGCAGGTGATTGGATGATGAGTCCATCAATCACATTCATTATGGGCCAATCAGGTAAGCAATCTGACGGGTGCTATTGCTGTAGGGTAAAAGACAGAATGTGAAACATCTCATAAAACAAAGTCCTTATCCTTATTATAAATGAAAAACTTTGTAGTGTTATTTGTATTTCATTTGATAAACTAGAAAAGCACTCGGAGAGCGCAGACCTCCGCCAAGCAGCACAGTTCCCACACATATTGTGATATTCACAATAAATATTAGCCCTACCTTTACTTCATCTAAATACTTAAATTCCTTGACCATGAAAACATACCATTAGCAATTGGTTTCATAATGATATCTATTTAAGTTCAGTAGCTTTTCACCAAAATCACATTTTTCGTCGTGGCGGATCCAGACGCTGATCTGGATCAACACCAAAATTGAATCACTTCTTCCTTTTCCCACGCTGAACATTTCCTGAAAATGTCATCAAAACCCATCCATAACTTTTTGAGTTATTTTGTTCACAGACAGACAAACAGACTCTCCCGAAAACATAACCTCCTTGGCAGAGGTAATAAATTAAAAACAAATATCTGCTAAAACTGCTATTAAAGCTCCACCTTGGCTAGATGGATCCGTCTGATTACAGACACTGAAACAAGCAGATCCAGCTGCTCTGCAAGCTTAACTGCTGTTCCCTCCAATCTAGATTCTTGCTTGTGTTGTATTTAGTCTCAGATGTATGACGCTTTGGAGAAAAGAGTCTGCTAAATACATTTTTAACATTGTAAACACTCAGATAAGTCATTCTGAATGAGTCTTTAATGTCAACATGTCCACATTAAAATGGTCAATAAGACTTGAAAAGTAATCAAATGAGTTCACATCAGTGTTTGATTAGGAAAGAATCAAGTTTAAAACCACTTCTTCATAAAAAATGTGAGTCTCTGTGAAACTGTAAATGTTTTCTTTCCTGTATGGGAAAAGACAATCTGAATATTTTTGTATTTTGTGCTCGTAAAACCATCCATCCATCTGAGAGGGATTACTCCTCTTTTGTGATTTTCCTTTTGGGGAAAAATGTCTGAAAAGCATTAAGATGCTGGTTTGTTTTTGGGATCCTCTACATGTCTGTGGTCGTGCTTCACTGAGGGCCTTTACTAGATTTTGCAGTTGTTTTCCACTCGTCGTGGTGTGACACTCTGGATGAGGCATGAGATAAAAAGCTTCACTTCTCTGTGAGTCAGCCTGTGAGTTCTTGTTAGACCAAATGACTCAAGACTCAGATATCTGCTTCACAGGAAAATAAACCTCACGGGAGGGGACCACAGAGGAGAAGCTATGCAGTCAAGAGGGCCAAACCTGCTTGTACTCACACTTTTTATCTGTAGTGGTGCTTTTGTTACTCACTGCTGCACAAGCTGAACACCTGATGGACTAATGGATCATTTTCTATCCTCATCTGTTTGTCATTATCTTTTTATATCTGATATCGGCTCTGTTTAAAGTTACCCACTACATTAAAGCTTCATGGCAAAACTCTTGTGTTAAATTTGGTTCATAATGCTCCCATCCAGCAAGCACCTCAGAGCTCTGCGGACCAGGACAAGCCGGCACAGGAGTAGTTTCTATCCATCTGCAGTCTCCATATTAAATAACAAAAACTGTTATTAATACTGGCACCTTTTTAAACAGTTAATAGCTGCACTATGGACCGCACAGTTGCACTTTCCTCCCTTCAATAGTAAATATCCCAGTATGCTGTAAATATTCGTGATGCACATTTTATTTTATCCCAGCCTCTCTTTTTACACTTACATTCATTTTATTTTGTTGTGTCTTGTTTGTGTCTACCTCCTTGTACCAGAGAAAACAACTGCCGTAGTCAAATTCCTTGTATGTGTTGCATACTTGGCAATAAAACCCGATTCTGATTCTAATGAAAAGTGCTTTATAAATAAATTTTGATTTGATTTGATTTGATTAATGACCTGCAAGTGTTTCTGACAACAACATTCCCTCTTTTAATAGTCTAGCATTTTACTTGGTATGACGAATAATGTGGTTGATCAAGACTGACCCTGTTGTTGACTAAAGCAGCTCCTGGCACCTTTGTCTACCTGACTAGCACAGTTTAGGAGACTCTTCAGAATGAGCTTACAATTAATTATTAAAATATAATTAATTATTAAAATCTCAACTTAAAACCACCAGGCTCATGTAGGTTTATGTTCATGACAGAGCTGTTTACTATTCATCAATTCACTGTCCACTTAATCTTCCCACTTTTCTGTTTGAATCCTAGTACTGTTGCCTATTGCGTAAAACATACTAGATGGTGTGTTTTATTATCTGTGAGCATAATTGTCAGTGGTTTCATGAGTATTGTGTGCATTCAGATCTTGGAAATGTAGCTCCTTTTGTGAAGAAAATCTTTGCAAACATAAGTGTCTGTGTTTTATCATATCTGGGAGTATAGTGCGCACCAGAACGCACAGGAATAGCGCACTGCAAAAGCCGGGCTACCTGTCAGCTCTTCATCCTTTATAAACTTAAAACTAAATGTATCAGTGCCTGAACTAACCACTTTCCACAGAGTAGACTGGTGACCAATCAGAGCTCACTATTCCAAACTGGTGATTAAAACCATACACCTGGTTCACGCCAGCTCTGGCTCAAGAGTGCAACTGCTGTCATACTAGGCAGGTCTGTATGCTGTGTTGTGGCTGCATCTCCCTGCTGTCACAGCTATTTTTCTCCATAAATATCACCACAATAGTTAGTTTCTGTTGAAAGTTTAGGGAGAACTACAACAAATCCTGCAAAAAGGAACAAAAGTATTGATTAACAGACCTGGAGAATGTAATAGATCAATATAATTCTCAGAACAAGGATTCAGTTAATAAGAAAGTTTGGTTTCTTTGGAAAAAAGGATCCAACTCTAGGTTTAAACTTGTTTTTGAACCTCTTTCTAGACTGATGTTACAGCATTAACGAATAAATACAATTTCTCTAGAGAGCAACATTACTAAAAACTGTGTCTACCATATACTGTAGATTTTACATTCTCTTTTAGATCAAAGGTTCCTACCTGTGTACCATACATATGTTTTCAGTTTTTTTAACCCATTTTTAGCCTGCAGTGGTGCTCTTAAATGGCGCCGGACATTAGTAGCATATAGATTTTGACGTAACAGAAAAACCCCTCCTTGGTAGTCTCACCGTATGGCTCTTTAATGATAGCTGGCACTAAGTGCATTCTTAATTTACTCTCTCAGGCTGGATTTAAAACTCGATCTGGGATGCAAACGGGCCACTTTCCAGATACATGTACACCTCTTTAACTTCTAAACTTGCTGTCACCACAAATTCTTCCACAATCACCAACAGGATCCCCCGACATAATATGAGGCAGAGGCTAAACCACAATGAAGTCAGTGTTTAGGTCTCTCTGCAGGCCTGCCAGCTACCTCCAGCCGCACTGGTTTCACATTCCACGGCAACCTCACTGACTTCTCTCTCTCTCCCTCTCTCTCTCTCACACACACACACACACATGCTGTTATTTGGAGGTATTGTGTCGGCACGCACACACAGGACCATATGTATCCAGGCACGCAAGCAGACTGAAGTCACACCAGCGAGCATGCTCAAACCTCAGAACCACACGTGAGCCCCCACCTCCAGCAGCTCCTCCCCCTCTTTTCCCTCAATGACCTGCGATTGGGCAGCGAGCCCGGACCCTCTTATGGATCCCCTACTGCCTAACAAAACACTAACTTTTGATTATTCACACGCTAACGGACAAAAATATGCACCTAAACACACATGCATGCAAACAGCCACTGAATGTACTTGTTTCAAACGAATGTAAGAAGTCATTATCACAGACACACACTTGTGTGTACTTATGTGTACATGTGGAGGCCATGTTAGAAAACATATTAACCACTGACGCTGACCTTAAACTTATAACCAGATACTGTACCCCAACTATTGCCTGGAGCTGCTCAGTTTCAATTTCCATTGGAAACTTTAGATTATCAAGGTCTTGTTAATCTTAATGCCAAAACTGGAGTTGATTGAATATTGAAGGAGCAGGTAGCCCTAAAGGACGCCTGGAAATGGAAAAAAGGAGTGGGAAAATCTGGCCTTGGGTGGCTTTTTGACAATCAGGGTCTTTTTTTAAGTCTTGGTGAACCAGACGTGTGCAAAGTTTCGGATTTTGACTTCACCATTTTGTCAACAACTCTGCATTCATTCTACTGTTTCTGCCCTAGGCGTTCTAGAAATTCAGTTCAAAGAGGCGATTCCAGTGAAGTTATCTAATTTTCAACACGGACTATCCTAGTTCTAAGATAAAATGGCATGCACCATTCTTCTTGTGAGGCACTGTACACTTAAACTGCTGCACCACTGTACGGCCCCCATCATGGCCAAGATCAGAATTTAATGAAAAACTCATGTTTAGTATTTTTGCCATAACAGAGCAGTCAGTCTCCATCTCCGGCCCCCAACTGTGAACTTGTCCAAGGCAAATCTCCCTTTGGACTAATAAATGCATCTTGAACTTGATCTTGACCTAAAGCTCTGTTGTGTCACTTCTGCTGTCTTTGCTTGCAGAAAATCCAACAAAGAATTTCTGACATATCACACATTAAACTGCTCAGATGTAATGGCTGGATACCCCTTTGAGTGTTACATACATTAAAAACACGAGACTTTCTTCCATCACACAGGAAACTTTTGCTTCCACGGCGCCCTGATCTGGCCTCTCCCTCCTCTCTTTCTCTTCTACTCCCCTCTCTCTCTCCTTCCTGTGGTTTTCCTCTCCCAGTCCTCCAACAGAGCATACCTCTCCTCTGCCCTCCGCACCTCCCACTCATTTTTTCTTCCCTCATTTCTTTATTCTCCATAGAATTTTTTTAGACATTTTGTTTCTGCAAAAACACCAAACTCTGTAAGAAATTATCCTTAACTTCAAGGTGTTTCCTCGCGTATGGATGCTATTTATTTCCTGAAGTCCACCTCTTCCTCTTTTTTTCCTGATTAAGCAGTCTGATAATTAAAAGAAGAGTAGTAAATGGCTCAGCATTTTCTGAAGTTTCTGATGAATTCCTGGTGAACTCCCTCGGTTTGTGATGGTCAATCTGGGCTTTTTGAAGACATACAGTTGGTTTCAGGAGGAGGGAGAAACGATTGAAGACGGTTCATCATTCCATAAATGATGTCAGGCTTTATTATTTTAGGGGTAACATCCTTTGATCTTTCCGTCCTACGTCCTTATAAGGTATTACGCAACCCTGCTGCAACAGCGAGGATGACAGCGGGCCTTGTTTTTGTGACTGGAAGGCACACAGAGACATGAGGAGGGAGACCGATGGAGTAGGCTGAGGTGTTTTCATGGGAGTTGGTTTAAATGAACACATCTGACTCATGTGGATGGTAAAAAAAAACTTTGGAAAAAAAACAGAAGTGGGTTTTATTTTGACAGCATAAAGCAGGGGTCATCAGCTATGTTTGTTCAAGGGACAGTTATTTTCCCACCACACACTATTGAGGCCATACTTAAAGGTGCTATGAGGAGAATCTGCTTCCGGTGACATAAAGACTCTGGTACCCATGAGCACGTGCGGTGACTGTTGTAATGTTGCGTTCCAGTAACCTCTGAACTGGGAGTGACATCATCTCCGACTCTCTAGTTGAAGTCGGAGAAAAACATGCTGATCTACCAGGCTATTGTTAGCTGTTGTTAGCACGCCCTGCGTTGTTGTATGAGGAATGTGATTATCACTATGGCAGCATTTTTGTAAATATAAGTATAACAATACTATGTATACAGCTGATCTAAAGTGACACACCCAAGTTAGAAGTGCAAATAAATTGATTATTACAGGAGCTAAATAACTGTTCAGACTAGGGGCATCCATCTTTGATTGTCAACTCGGGGGTGGCGAGGTTTCACCGAGTTCCCAGTAGGAAATTCCGACTTCAGGGGGCGTTCCAGTTGCAGTTTCCTACTCGGAACCCAGAAATTCCTACTTCTGACTACAACTGGAACGCACCAAAAGACGTGACCCGTAGCGGTAGTTTTTGATGTGTGACAACAAGCGGTTTTTGGAAAAGTCAGTATCGTAGTTTTCTAGCTGGCTATATATCGCTACTTACAGCCCGGTGCTCTAAGACATGTCTGAATAATATAAATTTGCTCTAGTTTTAATTGTCTTGTACCCGAAGTTGAGTATCAATGCCAGTCCAGCCCTGTCCGACCCGGCCGTGAAGCTAAGGAATAGCATTTATAGATAACCTATTTTGATGCTATAAAACTCATCTTAAAGTGTGTATTTTGATCAGGCATATATTTAAAAGTGAGACTTTTTTGTAATTACTTGGAAGCTCCTCATAGCATTTTTAAAAACATAAGATAAAATATAAATGTTTGGTCCAAAGACAATAATTGTAGTTTAATATTTAATTTTTTTCCAAACTGTATGTATTCCTAAGCCTTTTAAGCGAGCTCAGCCTCAGTTATCCATACTGCTTTCACAATCTTTGGGCAGTTGTTATACAGTATCTTGGTTTACTTTCTCAAGGGCCATCATGTTTACCGTCAATTTTACTCCAATAAACTCGTTCTTGTGGCTGAATGTTGACTAAAACTGACTGATAATTGGATTTCTGTAAAGCAGTTAAAATATGATGTCATTCCTGATAAAACTGTTTGAATTTGGGGTTGCTGGTTTGGCAGAGTGTTTAGCAACCATGTTACTATCTCCCCTTTTGCCTAAGTTGAATGGATTTTTTATTTTGAAGATGTATGCAAAGAAATAAAAATAGAGAAATGCCATTCACATACAAAGAAAAAAAAGTAATCATACATGTTCGAAAAGGAATAAGAAGTAAATACTTAAGTTACCCGTTTTGCCCTTATGTTTGATGTCTTGTCTCATGCTTCCTGTTTTACTTTGAAAGTTCACCTGTCCCCAACTGACTCTCAGAGTTTTGCATGAGCTGAAGAACTCTCCAGACTTTTGCTGGGTACTCCAGACAGGACTCCATAACCATAGTCTAGGCGGGATGTTAAAAGAAGGCAAATCGTTGCATATCATACCAATCCAAAGAGAGCAGGACTTCTTTTTGGGGATTCAGTTTTGTGCGGATATTCGATACGGCCTAAAGACATTTCTAAGCCACGAAAAGTCATCCGAGGACAGGGAGAAAGGTTGGAAAGCATGTAGAAATCAGTGCGGGGTTCCACTTATCGCATAGACTGTGGTTAGCTGGCGATGACATGGAAAACCTTATGATGCTTCCAGAGCCAGTGCTTTTCTTAAAGGAGACAAACAAAATCCACTTCAGTTCACCTTTAAGTCTATACAAAACCTGTTTTTGTTTGGACCTGAACCTTTTGAGATCATCCAAAACAGCATAATGACAATATCACATTTCAAAGTCACAAAAACAAAAACCTCGACTCTACACTTTGGTGGTTTGAGCTTCCGCAGCAGGAGAGGCAGATTTACTGTCAGTGTTCACAGCTTGTGAGTGTTAAACCAACATTTTATATCATGTCAGCTCAGATTCACAGCACGACCTCAGCTTCAGCATTCAGGAGAGAGAGAGAGTTTCTGAAAAGACGGAGAAAAATGCAACGCACGGACAGACAGGGCGCGAGCAGGCAGGAAAACATTAAGAAGAAAAAAATTTAGGAGAAGAAAAGAGGGACGGAAAGACAGAAATTGTGGGAGGCAGACGTGGGCTCCCACCCTTCCCTCTGCTCACACTTTTCTCATTATTTCTCCCTGCATTATTCTCTCTCTCAGGCAGCTCTAAGTGATGCAACTCTACAGAGCAAGTCTGCAATAGCCACCAGTGGAGCGAGCAGTGCTTCACAATCAGACACTGGCGTCTCAACCATTTAGGAGGGGAGTGGTGTCGGCTGTCAGGGGATGAGAAGGAAGAGAGGTTACTAACTTACTTTTCATCACTTTGAGACAGAACTCTTTTAGAAGCCTCTTTTAAACAATTATTTTAATATCAAAACAGCCTTTTACACTTGAGAGGGTTCCAACTGAATCATTAGATCTGTTTTGGCACAGCAGTCACTTCTACACAGCAGAGGCGAAACCAGAAGTTATAGTTGAACACACTTCCATAAATAAGAAACTACTGACAAAAAGTTACAGCAAAATAAACTTTGAGGTCTTCGGTGTCTCATAATCATGACACATAAGCTTGATGCTTCGTTTTCAAGTTCTATGTGCAGACCAAGGAGCAACCTCCAGTATGCACTTGGACAAACAAAGACAGCTTTATAACAACAGCATCTCTTGACCTATGCTATACAGGACTCTTGGATATGGAAGGGTCTTTTTTTACATGGAGGCCATCAAATGCATCTTTACTGTGATCTGTAAGAATATATTTAGAATTTGACGACAGAAATGAAGAGCATTAAGATCAAGCTTGTGGCAGGATTTTACAGATCTCCCCTTTTACTCTATTGAACCTTTGCAAATGACTGTCGTCCTTGTAGAGTGATGGGGGATGTTAAAGCATTTTCACCTAATAATTTCTTTAACATAGAAAAATGTGAAAAAAAATGTTTTAACTCTTAAGGCACATTTATTCTGAATAAATAACGTAAGCCTCTTTACCTGTCTTTGTAACGTATACGTCAATGGCCTTAGTTCAGTTTGCTTTAATGTACAAACTGGCTACATTGAACAATAATGCTAACATTATTTCAGCGTTTTCATAGGGGAGGGGAAAAGAGCTGCATCTGATTATCTACAAAGACAAAAGCTTTCATTTTTTATTCAACTTAATTCAAATCCTTGCTTAAAAGATGGTGAAAGCATCATGTAAATGAACAAACAGAGCAGGACATGGGACCTTTAACTATAACAGTCGCGAGCGATATTGACTGACAATCTTTGGGTGTATTCACACCTGTGGCTCGTTTGCTTTGTTCCTATTCAGGGCTAAAAATTGATGTAATTGTTTCAGTTGTCACTTGGTTCATTTGTGTTCACACGGCAAAAGTCTCTTGCTGTCCAAAGTTGTAAACAAATGATGTGAAACAAATGTTTCTCTTATTGGTCATGAATCATATCCAGAGGGTGGGGGAGTTCCTTCTCTTCTTACAACAGCTATGGAGCATCAGCAGCGTGTGTGGCTAATTTGTTGGTAAGTGTTCATCTGTCACTCATTCGCTAACTCATGAGTTTGTAGACCTCTGTATTTTTATGTGTAGTGTCCAACATTTGGCAAGTTTTCACTTCTGCCCAGATTTTCTGAGACATTTTACTTCCTCACTATTCCACGTCAGCCCACGACTTATTTTAGCGTGGATTCTTCTGCCTACTCTTCTTCTTCTGCTGTTGCTGCATCGTCCAATCCTTCTTCTTCTATTGTTTTGACTGAACCATTGGCAACCAGGCACATTACAGCCCCCCACTACTACAGTGTGGACCACAGGTATGAGTCAGTCTTGTCGGTTGCTGAGGTGTTTGTGTTCTTACTGCAAAGGAACCGCCACCGGGCTCGAATCAAAGCGAGTGATTTATGTGTTCACATATGTCCAAACGAACCAAACTTTGGGGGGGTCACTCATTGTTTCAAAACAACTGTCCCAAATGAGCCAGGTGTGAGAACACCTTGAGTTAACTTGGTCACTAATTAAACCATTAAAACAATCACAGTTGGTAAGGTGCACAGTGATAAATGCGCCAACAGAAATGCTAATGGCATGATTTGGCCACTGGTCATCAGTTGTCTACATATATCGGATGACAACATTTATTATGTATTGTTTGATTTACCACCCAAATTAGCATAAATGTCACCATTTTAATATACTTCTCGCACAACAGGTAGCTGTATCGTGCCTGAGGTGTCAGCGTGCCCTCTTGTCGTATCTATACAACAACTTTCATGATGCTAGCGGACACAGATGCAGAGAGAGGCCAAAGATCTGCACATCTGAGGCTGCTCAAAGTGTTTAATCTTCACAGATGAGAGGTTTGGGGTTCCTGCACACATGTAGAGGGTTGAGTTGGGAAAAAGTAAAGTGCACACGTTTTCATAAGAATATCAGTACTGTTGTCTTTACTTGGGAAAATAAAGCTGATAAACTTTGGGTGATTACATAAGAGTCACTTCTCAGAACGACGGAGAACATACAGTGTCAGTAGTCAGATGGGGTAAGATCAGTGGGGGCCGGGGCAGTAATGCAGCATGATATTATAACGTTTAAACCCAACTCATCCCACTTCATCCCCCTGCAGCTCAAAGATGGACTTAACCATTTATAGTCATGATACTCAGACATCAAGCTGAGACCACTGTGGTGCAGATTAATACAGATTGTGTTACTCCCTGCCTCCGTGAAGGGGCTGCCTCCTTCATGGTGAGCTGCAAAGTATGCAAGCTCTAATTGAAAATCCACTTTATGAAACCGTTTTGGAAAAACTATGCTGAGCATCCACGCTTTACATTCATGTTATAATAAAGGCAAGATATTAAATGTTGCTTTTAGCAGTATTTGCAAGAAAATCTTTAGGGTTATGATTTTGTCTGCATACCTTTGGAGCCTTATCAATCAACTCAAACAGGTAACTGGAAACAAGTAAGAATGGTCTTGAAAACACAGAGAGGTTTATAGCCTCTTACATGCAGAAAACTATAAGAGAATGGACATAAATGCTTAAAAACTCTGATAATTATTTTGTTCAATAAGTTTAAACGTATTGAATACATTTTGTGTTACCCATTACATTTACATTTTTGTATTCAAAAAGGGATTATAAGTAACAGACCCTTCTTTAATTATTTTAACTTTAAAGGAGTTCATGTTTGATTCAGTCATGATTAAAAGGCTATTTTTCCAGGGTCTTGTCCTCCCCCAAAAATTGCTTAATTGCTTTCAGATGTACTCCAACAGTTTGTTTAAAAAAAAAAAACCTAAAGATGTCATTAAGGTGTATGCCACATACCTAAGTGAGAGACACTCCCTGAGTACTTGAGTAGGAAGTTAGTTTAGCCAACAGGATGCTAAAGTGGATGACACATGTATTAGCATGTCTGTGCAGCGACAGTAAACATTTGAGTTCAGTAACTGAAAGCTGAAGTCCCATCCACATCCTGACAAGGCGAGCAGCTAAAGACATCTAAACTACATGTCCTGAGCAGAGGGCATTACAGACATGGTAAAGCTGAGACCTGATTGAAGTTTTATGCAAGCATTGTGGGTAAATTTGGGGGTAAACCAGGTAAAATCATTGCAAAGGAATAGAATATGACCTATTTAATAACAATCAAGCAATAATAATCATAGTAATCAGTCCATACTGGGGACATCTAATGAAAACAATCAGTACTCCAAACAACCAATAATCAGTTATGACCTCTGCCAAAGAGGCAGAGATGTTTTCGCCAGTGTTTGTCTGTCTGTAAGTAAGATAACTCAAAAAGCTGTGAACATTTTGATGACATTTTCAGGGAATGTTAGTCATGGCAAAAGGGAGAAATGATTAGAGAGCGAAGTGATGAGATGTTGGTGATAATCTGATGTGGATGCAGAAACTTCTGAAAGGATTTGATAATGTTCTGAGATGGGGCAACTTTCCACATTTTTGCTAATAACTGTTCTGTGAACTGATCTCGATGACATTTTCAGGGAATGTTGGATATGGCACAAGGGGGAACTGATTAGATTTTGGTGGTGATACAAGTCTGGATCTGGATGGAGGATTTATTTCAAGTATGGTGTAAGGTTGAGGAATTTTCCATATTTTTGACAATAACTAACCCGACAATGTTGGAAATGTCTTGGTGGAGGCTTGGGCACTTCCAGTTGTCTTTACTATAAAGGCTAACATCAGCGACATGATAACATACAGTTTGGACTAGCCAAAAGTTTGGACTAGGGCTGGGCGATATTACCTAATCTCAATATCATGACTAATTGAAGGTCTTACCTCGATTACGATTAATGAACAATTATTTTTTGCTATGCTGGGACAAATCAGCAGTGATAGTGACAGTCGTCGACACGGTCTTTACGCAGTATTTACCCTTAACTTCTTTCTCCATGATGTCCTCTGCACAGAATCCAAAATGTGCCCAAACAATGTGTTTCCTTCATTTTCATCACTAATTACATTGTAGATTCTCACTGAAGTAATGATGGCCACATGTTTCTCTTAACTTAGCTGATTGGTTTTTGCCATATTATTAATTCTAACAGTTGCCTAATAGGGCTGTCAGCTGTGCATCAGCTTGATTTCTGCACAACACAAATGATGGTCCAACCTCATTAATAAGGCAAGAAATTCCATTAATTAACCCTGGAAAGGCACACCTGAGAAGTGAAAACCATTTCAGGTGGCTACTTCTTGAAGCTCATAAAGAGTTTGCCAAGTATGTGCAAACAGTAATCAGAGCAAAGGGGGGATACTTTGAAGAAAACTAGAATATAAGACATGTTTTCAGTTATTTTACACTTTTTTGTTAAGTACATAATTCCACACGTGTTAATTCATAGTTTTGATGCTTTCAGTGAGAATCTACAATGTAAATAGTGATGAAAATAAAGAAAACACATTGAATGAGAAGGTGTGTCCAAACTTTTGGCCTGTACTGTATTTCAATATAAAACGTATAAATTGACATTTGACATTTACTCATGTATTTAAAAGCCCATTTACAGGGTGTTTAAAATGATGCACTTTAGTTCAGTATGTCCGTCCATCCATTATCTATACCACCTATCACTTTCAGGGTCGCCCTGGGCTGGAGCGTATCTCATTGGACAAGAGGTGGGGTACCCCAGGACCAATTTACAGTCCATGACAGGGCCACATATGGCCCTTTTCCACTAGCATGCCTTGGCCTTACTATACTCGGCCCTACTCAATTTGCAGCGTGTTTCCACTAGCCTGGTACCTCCTAAAACAAGCTAGTTTTAGTACCCACTCCGCTCTGGTTCCAAGCGAGCTGAGTCGATACTAAAAGATGACATCACTGACTGCCAGCTACTGATTGGTCAGACAATGTCGTCATCGATGAATCATGAGCGCGATGACCTAGCATGTAAGCGGTAGCTACCATTAGCTTACCCTCATACATCTTTTCCTTGCAGCTCCATTGCTCTCGTCCTCGGCTTCATTCTGTATAGCTTCCAAAACTCTGCTGTGCTTCTCAAGGGATATTTCTTCTTGCCACCTGCAGCCTCCTTCTGCTTTCCTTTTTTACTCGGTTTGTTACAAAAAGCCACAGATTGTTGTGTCGCGCTCAAAATGACGTCATCGCAGTGCTGCTCAGCTGTTTACAGCGACACTGTACCCTGTTGGGCAGGCGTATGGGGCTAATGGAAAAGCAGCACAAGCCGAGTCGAGTAGAGTCGGGTAGAGTCAAGTAGGGCTAATGGAAAAGGGCCATTAGAGAGACAGATTAGTTACACCTTCACCCACACCTAAGTCGAATTTAGAGTCACCAGTTAACCCAATAAGCATGTTTTTGGTATGTGGGGGGAAGGTGGAGTACCCCAAAAAGGTTTGAACCAACATGCTGATTCAAACCAGCAACCTTCTTGCTGTGAGGCACACACACTATATGCCTGCTGCGCCACCATGCCACAATTGTTACTCTAAATGTTGAATCTGTTCCTTCTTCACCTCCTGATAGCCACCACTAATGGAATGTTTCAGCCCAATCTCAGGCCGCAGGGACAAGGTCAATGATTTGACCTCTCCATGTCTCTTCCTCATCTTCTCTCAACTGTAATACCTCACTATCAACTGAGCATCAGACCCTCCTCCAACTCTCCGATCCCATCATCCACCAGAGGGGGGATAAACTGAAGAAGGAGGAGAAGATGGAGGGAGGGACCAGAGATGAGATGAAAATGAAGAGAGCTGATTTTGGGGAACAGGACAGAGAAGGAACAAAATGAAAGACAGAAATGAGGGCGAAAAGGGTAAATGGAAAAATAAAGAAAAGGAGCTGGAGAGAGAAAAAAAGTTTTAATGCTTTGCTGTCAGGCGAGACAGACGAGGCCAAGAGTGGTCCACATCCAAAAAATCATTCCCTCACTCTTATTTTTCTTCTTTTCCTTCTGTTTTGTCTTTCTCTTCTTCTCCTTTCTTTCCGTCCCTCTTTCATTCCCTCAGCTCTGTCATCCAGACCTAAAACACACAAACACATGCGCCTCACATTCCTACGTGCAGAGCAGATTCACCCAATTTGTTTCCACTGCATATGTGTGTGCGTGTATGGGGGTGTGAGTGTGCCAAGCCAGTAAATAATAACCAATCCCAGCTGTACTGGAGGCCGAGTCGCTCATTCTTGATGGGAAAACAAAGACGGAGGGAGAGGGGAAAAGGCTCCATGAAATAACAAAGAAATTAGATGGAAAAATGTCACCAGAGAGCAGAGCAAGAAGAGTTAATGATGTCAAAAAAGAGAACAATATGAGACTTGAAGATGTATAGTCAAGAGATCTGCATGTAAAGGGGCTACATTAATGTCCTGAGGTAAATAAAGCAAATTTGGTAATTGAAAAAAAGATTGTTGTCAGTATATTATAGCGTTCATCACCTTAGGAGTGACTCACTGCAAGCATCCAAGCCGTACTGAAGTCATGAATTGACACAGAAATGCTTCCTGATCACTGGTGTGTACCCCCTGTCTTATTTCAGTATTTTAAAGCTGGGGTCGGTGATTTTGGGAAAACTAGCATGAATTTGAATGTAGCATCTCCTCAGAGCTCCGTCTAGCCCCTCCCACCCCTCCTCCAAAATGCCCCACACCCCGCCAGAAGACTGATTGAACTCCAAACACCAGCACAACGTTTATGTTTTCACTACACCTAGTCATGTCTCAGTCAGCGATAAGAAAACACCAAAACATTATCATAGTAAAGTTAAAAAAAAACAAACATGGAAAGTTAGTTAGTACTCACAACTTGATGTTGATCGGGGTATAGGTAGTTCCTCTGCCATTCTCCAAATGGCTGTCAAGTCTCTCGTTCTGGCCATGAAACTACCATATCTTACGTATTTTATCCTCTTTCCTGACATCCCCCTGTATTAGTATTTTCCCATAAGTCTCTCATGCACCGATATAATGATTAAAAAAATTCCTATCCCTCTCGATACTGTACTCTGTCTCTGCCCTGAATTGGGCGGTAATGCTCCAAAATGATGGATGCCAACTGCCCTAAAACCGAAGAAGAAGAAAATGCCATGCAAGAACGTCCACCTGCAGTAGCCTGGGTGGCAGCTGTCGCGAGATTAGAGCCAACAGCAGAACAAACCTAGAAAACCACTCGGAGAGTGCAGATCTCTGCCAGCGCCACAGTCCTCACCCATATTGTGATTTTCACCATAAATATTAGTCCTACCTTTATTTCATCAAAATATTTAGATTCCTTGACCATGAGAACATACCATTAGCATTCGGATTCATAATTATATATTTTAGTTCAGTAGTTATTCACAAACATCACATTTTTCGTCATGGCGGCCAGACGCTGATCCGGATGAACACCAACATTGAATCAGTTCTTCCTTTTCCCATGCTGAACATTTCCTGAATATTTCATCCAAACCCATCCATTACTTTTTGAGTTATTTTGTTCACAGACGGACGGACGGACGGACGGACGGACGGACAAACAAACTCTCCCGAAAACATAGCCTCCTTGGCGGAGGTTACAAGAAAAACAAAGTGTTTATTGTAGATTTCTTGTGCACCTGTCTTAAAATGTGAGGGATACCGGAGCTTGGTTGGGGTTGTGGGACGGCTCATAGCGGGTTTCCCTTATTTTCAAAGACAAAACTTGACAGGTAAGCATTCTCCAGCGGACTTGGATCCCTCTCAGGTCGGCTACAGGAACTGAATTAGAGTCTGTGCACACCTGTACATGCAGGAGGCGAGCAGAATGGCGATGGGATTCGATTGGTTTAAAAATGTGGGATACAAAGATTTTATTGGTTGGCACTTTTCCCAGGTTGATTCCTGCTGTAAATAAGGGATATTTTTGCTCTATTTTAAGAACACAATATGAATTGATTGCCATCCGGTCATAAAGACCATTTTAACCAGTTTTACAAGAAGTCTATCTAAATCAGATTACCAACCCTAACTTTAACCAGTAGATTTTGAAAGTAATAGGTCAAATGTCAATTCTGTACCACCTTCAGGTCATACCTTGCCCTCTGAACACAATTTGTCAAGATTGTTCTGATGGTTTATCTTCAAACTGGACACATTTCCACTCAGACACAAGCAAACTGAATATAGGTGATCTTGGATAGTTTATAGTGGTATCATACCTTGTAATAAAATGCCCAACTGAAACCGGGTAATCACATTGCATAGTACTGTACTTCACAATCCAGGAACTGCTACCTCACATGTAAAACCACCAGGAGGAGGCTTTAGGTTGTTTTCATACCTACAGCTGAGTTCCTTTGTTCTGATTCAGTTGAAAATAGTGCTGCAAATGTACATATTTTCTTTGGATTGTTCATGTTTAGACAGCAGTATTTCAGAGTCCAGGCAGAGTCGCCCCATTCGCATGAAAGGCCAGAGCCGACCCTACATCATTACGAGTCACGCTGAGCATTATGGGAGAAAGCCAAAAGGCTTCCCAAAAAGGATAGTATGATGATGATAAAGCAGAGATTAAATTTCCTGTGGATACTGAAGATTGAAGATATTTATCAATGCTAGCCATGCCATGCAGTAAACGTGCAAACAAACTATGCACATATGAGGCTTTTCACACTTGCTGGTGCCTACAGTGGGCCATAGGAGCAACCAGATAGCATGATAACTTATTAAATCTAACACTGGCATCAATGTTTGCTGAGCAACTTTCAGCGATGTTGAAAATTAGAGAGCAGATTTTAAAAGAAAATTCTCCTGCTTGAACTAGCTGGACTTAATAAGAAATAAAATGTTTTTGCTTCAGTCAATGTTGTTAAGTCCTGTGAAGATCTGTGAATAATATGTAGCTGTGAATAATATTTAGCTGATACATTCATGGTATGTTCAGGGGTGGACAGTAACGAAGTAGATTTACTAGAGTACTGCACTTAAGTATACTATTTTAACTTCACCACATTTACATGAAGTCTTTTTACTTGTTATTTTTAAGCATAGCTCTGTAGTCAGCAGATGAAATTTCTTTTCTCTTCTTAAACACGATCGGCTTCTGCTTTGTTGAGGTGGAGATGCTGTACCTGTACCTGGTGCATGCACTACTCAGATTGAACAGGTACACACTGGTTGTTAAATAAAAAAAGCAGCAATGGTTGTCCTTTTATTGATTCAGACATGTTTTAATAGGCATTTCTATAGGCTTCTTAGCATATTTTCAAGAATTTTATTCCACAGGTTCAAGCAGGTCAATACATGCAGTAGGTCCTTTCAGTCATTATTTTCTGTGAATTAAACGGGCAACACTACAAAAACATGTTGACATATAAATGAAAATGTACTTTTAATACTTTTTATTTTCAAAAGCAGGTACTACAGTGCTTTAACTTAAGAAAAAAAACGACTGAACAACTTTAACTTATGTTAGAATAATATTTTCCTCGGAGTGACTATACTTTCACTCAAGTAATAGAGCTGAGTACTTTGTCCACCACTGGGTATATTGTGCCTAAGCACAGAACGTAACTCTATATGATCCAAAACATAATTTATTGCAAAGTTCTTTGCAATCCTCCTCATTGCCTGGTTGCTACACTGCTGCTTATAAATGCCATAAGTTAACTTGTTACCATCTTTGTGACAGTTGCTTCAATTGATATTATCCCTACTCCACACAAACCACTCCAGTGGTTTACAGAAAGCAAGCTGAGACCACCTCTTTCAGGAGAGCTTTGTGTGGTTGTTGTAAATGGACAGTGGACTTGAGCTTATAGCCCTTTTCTAGTCTCTTTGTCTCAAAGCAACTTCACACCGCGGGTCACATCGACCCATTTCCTTGGACAGTCATTTGTTGATGATTCAAATGTTTCCATGACTACAGGCCATCAGTTTAGGCTAACACTTTCACACCCTTTCATACCCATTTACATGACACTGACGCAGCACTGGGAGCAACTTGGGATTGAGAGTTACCCAAAGACACATCACCATATGTCAGCCAGAGTAGGGCTAGAACCTGCAACCTTCTGATTACTTACAGAGTGCACAATAAGACTACATCACCAACGCCTGGTCGTGAAACTGGTGTGGATTCCTGTGTCCAAACAAACTGTGCCAAGAACGAAACGTACACTTGTGTTAGGACAACCCTCCGGAACAATCTAGGTGTGAAAACAACCTTAGTTTGTTCTGGTCTACTTTTATGATCCACATGGGAGAGAAATAAGTCCCTTCTGATTCTTTATCCATCTGCCATGGCTCCTGATCCCTCTTTTCACTTATTCTTCTCTTCCTTGCCAAGACATTTTTTCTCCTTTTTTCCATTTCTCCTCTGTTTTCTGCTCACAACTGAAAAAATGACTTTTGTGGAGCCAGCATTTAATTTACCAACTTCCTTTAAAAAAAAGAGCAAGAGAGGCGGTGAGTGGGGGAAACACAGGGGAGAGGAGAATAAGATGGAGGGGAGAAATGGAGCGATGGAGGGGGGGTGCCGGGTGGGGTTTGCGGAATTTGGTCTCTGTTTGGTTTGGAAGTGAAGGCCCCGGCTGAGGCTCTCAGGAGGATAATGGAAAAGAGAGGGAGAAGAAAGGGAGGTTTATGGATGTGTGTGTACCTTCACAGGTGGTCGGCACATACTGACGGGGGGCCTTTTGTGTGTGTGAGTGTGTGTGCATGTCTGACTGTTTATTGGAGGGTGTCAGGGAAGCATGTGTGCACGTTTGTGTGTTTATGTGCAGATGTTTTCAGGGATGCACACAGACTTGTAGCATAAGGCCGAAGACAGAGAGAGAGGAGGTGAATAAGACATTCCTGAGATGGAGGGAGGAGGGGGGAGGACGGGGGAGGAGATGCAGGGAGCCAGTGGTTAGTTAGCGGTTAGAAACTAAGAGGAGAAAAATGAACGTCTGGTCCAGGGCTGGGTCCAAATACGAGACCACAACCCGCCAACGGGCCAAGCGAGGGGAGCAGAGAGGAAAGAAGAGGTAGAGCTGGGCAGTGTGGTCCAGAAATCATTCCTTTAAGGCATATTCACATATCAATGAATATTGGCTGAGGTTGAAAAATCATAAAAAATTCTATGAATGTATTCTCACAGGGCCAAATTTGCTTTAACCAGATTGACGTCTCCATAGCAAAGGTAAACGTTGTGTTGGTGGAGTATCAGTTTTGCCTTGACCAAAAAATGTGGATTTTTAAATATTCCCCAGCATAGATGTACCGAAGGGGTAGCACGCTCAACTTGGGGAACCTTTGGTGCTGCTGAATGTTGCTTACAAACGTATTGCAACATCACCAAACAAACGGCATATTAAGCAGAGGAATACATGAGTGGTGCAAAATGGCTGTCCAGAAAATGGCACTTCAAGTCGTACAACAGGGATCCAGCTCTGAGTGGGAAGCAGACAGAGATGAACACAGCTGTATCTGAGGGTCGTAAAGGTAAGCAGAGGCCAACTCTTGCTGGTGTTCGCTAACATGTTGGATTGAATGTTGGGCGCTTTCAAGCACACATGAACTCTTTCACCGTACTTGCCTGACATCAGCTTTACCCAACTGGTGTTAACTTAGTTCCAAATGGCCTAACTTAGTAATGTGTTTGATGTTCCCCTTTACGTTGACAAAAGCTGGCCCAAACATCAACTTAACAATAATACTCCTACATAATTTTGTGAAAGGCACTTCTTGAATATCCTGTATTAAAGAACAGGTTAAGGAGTTGACACTTATGATTGTTTTCGGAGCTCACTGATGTTGTGTTAAAGAGGAAGAAGATTATCCAGACTGTTATCCATGAAAAGTTTCCACCAGTTTGAACATCAAATATCTTGTCTTTCTGGATCAGCCTGATTCAATGCCTGTGATCAGACAGGTCCATCTTGCCAAGCTCCAATCTACAACAACTATGAGCTGAACAAAGAGGGGCCACCCAAACAGCTACCTTATGGCCCTTTTCCACTAGCCCTACTCTACTCTACTTGACTGTACCCGGCTCTACTCTACTCGCCTTGTGCTGCTTTTCCATTAGCCCCAGTCGGCTGCCCAACGGGGTGAGCGGCACTGCGGTTATGTCATTTTGAGCGCGACACAACAATCTGTGGCTTTTTGCCATAAACCGAGTAAAAAAGGAAAGCAGAAGAAGGCTGCAGGTGGTAAGAAGAAATACCCCTTGAGAAGCACAGGAGAGTTTTGGAAGCTATACAACAGAATGAAGCTGAGGACGAGAGCAATCGAGCTGCAAAGAAAAGACGTATGAGGGTAAGCTAATGGTAGCTACCGCTACCATGCTACGTCATCGCGCTCATGACTCATCGATGACGACATTGTCTGACCAATCAGTAGTTGGCAATCGGTGACGTCATTTTTTAGTATCGACTCAGCTCGCTTGGAACCAGAGCGGAGTAGGTACTAAAACTAGCTTGTTTTAGGAGGTACCAGGCTAGTGGAAACACGCTGCAAATCGAGTAGGGCCGAGTAGAGTAGGGCCAAGGTGTGCTAGTGGAAAAGGGCCATTAGAGCAGGAAGAGGTGGGAGCTACGAGCAAGACATCAGCAGGTAGTGGCTACTGGGACAAAGATTAGCAAAGATGCTAACAGCTTCAATAGCAGTTTTATCATATCTTGATTGAATTACTTTACTTAATGAAAAACAACAACACTACAGACTTCTATTCAGAAAGGATATGTTTGTTTCAATTCATCTATGTCTGCCTACAGTTTGCTCTGTGAAGCAGCTCAAATTTCGTCCTTTACACCATGTAGCGCATGCTTAATATATTATCTGATGCTGCGCTCCATTAACCTCAGAACTAGGAAGAGGGAACTGGGAGTGACATCATCTCTGACTTATCAGCGTTCCAGTTACAAAGTCAGAAAAAACATGCCGATCTACCAGGCTATTGTTAGCTGTTGTTAGCACGCCCTGCGTTGTTGTTTACAAATAACAGATGAAGAATGTAAATATCACTATTGCAGCATTTTTGTAAATATAAGTCAAACAATACTATGTATACAGCTGATTTAAAGCGACACCCATGAGTCAGAAGTGCTAATAAATGGATTATTACAGGAGCTTAATAACTGTTTGCACTGGGAGCAGCCATCTTTGATTGTCAACTCGGGGAGTGACAGTAGGAAATTCCGACCTCCGGTGGCGTTCCAGTTGCAGTTTCCTACTCAGAACTCGGAAATTCCGACTACAACTGGAACACAACATGATTCTGAATGAATGTGACTGCTGAAAAAATCATTCAGTCTCCTGCCAGATTTGCCACTGAGAGGTTCTGCCCATTTCCAAACACTTTCTATGAGCTATGTATGTCCAAGATAGACTCGTGAATTATATTGAACAGTCCATCTGGTGTGTCAGGTTACTATTCAATTGAATATAGGCTTAATATCTTTTGAAAACATCATTCAACATTGTTCTAGCCAACATCAGAGTAAAGGAAACACAATGTTATTTTAATAAAATCCACACAATTCTGGTATCAATACTTTAGTCTTACCCAATGACAGTAGAGAGAAGTATAATTGAAATTAAATTTATTGCCCAGCCACAGAGGAAATAAAGTCCAAAAGAGTTATGTACAGTAGAAGAAGAGGAGGATCATGGGAGGCCTCCTTCTCCACCACTACCTCCCACCCTCTCTTCTCGTACGAGGCCTCCTGCCTCAGCCGCAGGGGAGAGAACGGGGGAGTGGTGCTTTTATAGCTGAGCTGAACCCGCTCAACCCTTCATGTGTAAACAGCAGGCTGGGGACGGAGACAAGAGAGGGGCCGAGGGCAGCAGCCACACAGGGGGCTTCAGGGAGGGATGGAGGGGAGGAATGGTGGAGGAGGAAAACAAGGAGATATATACTGAAGTCATCCATCTACTCCATCTTTTACTTCAGTTTAATTAACTTATCATACTTTACTTTCTTACCCATCTTCTCTCTGCCTTACTCTCTGAGCTTTCAGTAATTGAATAAATTATCACATGCACTTCTATTTTTACCTTCATTCCTTCTTTCTCTGCTGGTGTTTTATTTGTGGCTTCTTCTGACAAACAGTGATCTTTCTGTCTTACTCTCTTTCTTTGATTATTTGTAATCCCTTCCTCCTACAGACCTTGTCTGATTGTCTTTTCAGACCTTTTCTTTGGTAATGTATCAGCGTCAACAACAGAGGAGGCAAGAAGCATCATGGTTTATGGTTGTCCAACTGTCTGTTTGGTTGGTTCTTGTTAGATTTTGAAAGTCATAGGTCTCAGATCAAGTTAATGAAGCATCATTGATAACTTTTGCTTTTGAATGTGATGTTACAAACCTGGGATCTCAAGAATGTTTAAGGTACCCTCTTCAGAATGTCTGAATAACAGAAATTTGAACTTATCTTATTTTGGATATCATGACTCTAAGGTCAAGGTCATGGATCCTAATGACCACTTTTCACTTATGAGGGCAAAATCTCAGGATTGCTTTGAGGGATATCTGTAAAACTCTGCATAAATGTCCACCAAGACTTAAGAATGCGCTTATTAAACTTTGGAAGTCAAAGGTAGAGGTCACTGAGGTTTTTTTTGTGCATTTTGTCCTTCAGCCCACACATGAATGGTGACTTACATCACTGAAAATGCATATTAATAAAACTCAGTTCCGGTTGTCTCCATGTAAACAGGGACAACAGCATTTTGGGCACAAATCATCACACCCTGCACTGACCTCTCTTTCAGATGATAACAAACTTTGTAACTTTCTCACTGTTGTTCACATGTTGCAGCAGAAGTTGCTAAACTGCTGTTTAAGTGTCGATTACCGAAATATTTACAAGCTGAAATGGAATTTCTGTGCCTCCCTCACTATGATACTGCTCTGAAATACAGTATTTTGGATAGATCAAGTATTATTTTTTCATTGATTCCTGGCCCATTGCTGTGGTTGCCATCATAACAGCAGATGTTGAAATCAACAGAGGTACTCTCAAAACTTTTTAATAGAATTTGATCAAGATTGGTAGATGTGTCTCAAGTGAATCATAAACAAAGAAATATTTATCTGTTAACACCAGTTAATATAGCCAAAAAATAAAGCATAGCATTGGCATATGAATTCCAAAAAAACTTTGCATATCATGGACATGTTGACTTGGTAGTTTAAACAGTGCATAACAGTGCTTTTATGCATTTTGGGGCTTTCATGTAGACAAGGTGTGAACATGATTTTCTGAAAACAACATTTCAAGGCAGCTTTAATTTCCTGTTAATAAAAAAAACAAATATCCATTCCGACTTATGGATATACTAGCTAGACTTAGGAGGTCATTGTTTAAGGTTAATGAGGATGTTAATTACATTAAATCAAAGAATCTTCAGGTAGAGTCAGATTTCTGTCCAAATTTTACTAAAGAATGACGTGACTAGGTTTCGAGGAACATTGGTGAATTTAATATTACTTAATGTTCATTCAAATATTGCAATGACTTGTAATGACACATTTTCATGAATGCTCTCCTGCATCATGTAAATGTCATAAACACTGTCTCTGACCTCAAGAAAAACTGATTTGATTTTTGAGGTCATAGGACAGACTTTGCAAAAATGGCTTCCTAGACCTAGTGATGAAATCATTTGTTTTGTTTTTAGGTTATGGATTAAGGGATGGAGCTTTGTGATCATATCTTTGTTTGCTTTGATTGATTTCTGTCAAGCTTTGCAGAAAGTCTTCTCTTAAGTAATTAGAATTTGGAGGTCAAGGTAACAGGCACTGAGTCATAAGCTCACCCTTTGCTATTGAGTACAATATCTAAAAAAACACTTGTACCAATGCCCTATAATCTCTCTGACTGAATGATGAACTGTTTGGATTTCATTTTAAAAATTCAAGACTCAAAGTCATGCAGCCTCATATTCATCTTTTGCTTGTTAACACAATCATGTGTATGCTTAGTTTTCAGAAAACAAAGCATTTTTGCCTAATTTGGCACAGTTAACCACTCTGACAGAAAGACATACCAGTTAAAATGTTTGTATAGTTGTATAAATTCATGGAGCCTCATGGTCATCCCATGCTTGTAAGTGATGTATTTCAAAAATGTCAAACTTTGCACAAACGCCCACTCTGACTTATGGCTGGACTGATTAGATTATGGAGTCCCATGCTCATTCTTTGTCGTTGAAGTGACCATGTGAACGTGGTATTTTCAGATAGCTTTAGAGCATTTTCTCTTTAAAGTTAAAGAAATGTTCACTTTGACTTAAATTTAATCTCATTTTATTTTCAAAGTCACGGCCAATGATCAAGGTAAAGGAGCCTCATATTCAGGTTTAGTTGTGTTCACATTAATATCAACAGTGCTTTGAGAGATGTCAAATTTGGCGTGAATGTCAAATCGGCCTCATGGATGAGCCAATAACATTTTGTACTTCATAGGTCAAGGTCATGGAGACTCATATTACTCCCTTGCTTGTGGCAATATGTCTAGAAGACTTTGATGGATTTCATGTCAACATTACAAAATGTCTACTCCGACTCAAGGATGAACTGACTGGATTTGCCCAGCTGTCCATTCCACTGATTGGGTGTTGACTTTCAAGGTCAAGTTTTTGAGGCCTGATTTGATCATCCCTTTCTTATAATTTCTGCCCAGAAAGACCAGCCGGGCCCTTACTCTTGACCCACAACTGAATCTGTCTTTGTGTAACACACTTCTGGGACGTCACAGCTGTTCTTTTACTGTGTGGAGGAAACAAAAGGATGGGCAATGGTTCAATATTTTTGTTTTGCTCATTCCGTTGTACCATATCTCTGTTTCCTTTTGTCCTTTGCTCTGTTTTTCTATTTTTCTATTTTGTATTTGTTTATTGAACTTATTCCCTCCTCCTGGTCTTCCTTTATTGTTCTTTTGTCATTGTCTTTCTTTGCATATTTATGTTTATTTTTAGTCTCCCTCTTTCTTTTTCTTATTCAGCCCTTTCCTCCAAAGCCATTGTTTATTCTTCCATTTATTTCTTCCTCCTTGTTTGTTTTACTCTTTTGTGCTTTTCCTTTTTTCTCTCTCTTTCTTCTTTTTTTCAATCTTTGCTGTGTCTATGTTCCTCCGTGTTAATTTGAAAAGGTCATTTTCTTTAATTCTGTATTTTATTAGATCTACTGCCATTTTCTGTTTCTTTTTTTCTTTTTGCCATTTCATCATCTCTCACTTTGTCTGTCCTGTTTCTTTCTGTTTTTTCCCTTCCTCTTTTTTCTGCCTTTGTTTTTCTTCCATTGACGTAAGCATTTCTTTCCTTTAAAACATTGTTATTTTCTTTAACTAATGTTTGTGCTTTTCTTATCCTCTCTGATTTTTGCATCTTTTTTTTTTTTACTTCGCTATGATTTCACAAATTCCTTTTTTCCATTCCAGCTTTCCTTCTGCTGTTTTCCCCTTAAAGGATGGTTTTGGATTATAAAGTTGGCATGTGTGAGGTACAGAGCATGAGACTTTACAATAAGGGCGACCAGCTCTGCATCTGTACAAAAAGAGTTGGCACAGAAGCTAAAGCTATACATTGCTGCACATGGGGCCACATTTGTGTAATTTAAAGAATTTTAAGGTCAAATCAAGCCACTAAAAGCTGTTTCTTTTTCACTACCAAGCTGCTTTGTTTTGATACTGCTTCAGTACATAGCAGAGCCAATGTGTCCAACAGCACTAAAACTATAGTCTGCAGGATTCAAGAGAAAACACCAAACAAACTACACAAATTGGTGATTTTCACAGCAGATATGACAGCCACTTACTTTGAGTGCTTAGAGAATTCTCATATGCCCTGAGGTACTTAGCAACAAGTTCTAAAGACACAGAGCGTTAATGGGAAAATGGGGAAACTACTAAGGGTACTATGGAATTGGAGAAATCCGCATCTCCTGTTGATGCAAGTGTTTGGATAATGAGCACAGATAATCAAACTGGATTAAATAAGAGAGTTACCATAAAAAATCCCTTCAGGATGTTTCAGGATCAGGAAACTAGCAGCTTCAATATATGCCTCTGCAGTCTGCAGCTCTCATCATGCAGAGCCTCCCTGCCGTAATGAACTTGTCCAGCTCAGATTCACAATTTTAAGAACTGTTTGGAAGCAACAGAAAATTGAATGAAAGCATAACTTCAAAGTAAGTAGTGTGCTTATACTGATTGTTTATTTTTTTGAAAACTGAAGTCTCAAGTGGACTTCCAGTCACAAGTCGAAATCCAAGGCAAGGTGTCAATATAACAGATTTGTCATGTAACCATCTGATACTGATACTGTTTGAGTGGCTTGCTTTCACCTAAAACTCTTAAGTTATACAGAGGATATGGCCCCATGTGCAGCAATAGCTGCGCAGAGCTTTACTCTGTCGCTGTCGCTAATGTTCATGCTAATGTTCCTTATACAGGCCCACTTTAAAATTCAAAAACTACCCCTTTAATTTTTTTGCTTCCTCAACAACAGTCTTTCTCCTTTTCCAAACAGGTTCTTTCTTTACCCGGACCTGCTGTTTTCTTTTGCTTCCATCTTACTGATGCTTTCAGGGAGGCCTTAAAGGAGGGCCATGTATGTTTGTTTGTTTGTTTGTTTGCAAGATTACACAAAAACTACTGGACAGATTTTGCTGAAAGTTTCAGTCGATGTTGGTAATGGCCCAGTTTATAAATTATTTGATTTTGCGGTGATGTACATATCTTCCATTAGCAAACAATTGTTTTTTTTCTCAATAACTTTCTAACTAATAATGATATCAACATGAATCTGAGTGCCAGGTGAGAGTTTTTAAGGAGGAGGAATCATATTATGGTGTTAAATTTATCATGTCACTATTGCGTATAGATTTAACAGCAGTATGTGAACTGCCTTGGGGGAGGTTTGTGCTCTCTGAGTGCTTTCTAGTTATACATCTTCTGCATGGCACAAATTCCATGAAAATAGCTTTAATCAATCAATCAGCTTTATTTATAGAGCACTTAAAAATACAAACAGAGTTTGAGCCAAAGTGCTGTACAGCGGGGGAAACCCAAGAAGAGTCAAGAATATAAAGAGTACACCAAATGATAAGATAAAAACATTGTGAAAAAAAAATGACCAAAAAAGCATTTAATAAACAGATAAATTGTTAATGCTCAAGGTGCTAAAGAATCTCATGGTACAAAGTTTAATTAAGTGTTGTAGAATTTTTAAGGAACATTTCTTTTTGTAATCTTTAAACAGAATAAACTGACTGAAATAATTACAAGCTTTTCATTTTGGTTGTCATTTTATGTACTTATTTACATATTTGCTAGACATATATATTTTTTTAAGACATTGTGCGGAGCTGGCTTAGGATGGGGTCAAAAGTAACATCTTTCATAGGGCTTATGATTGTGCCCCTGGATACTTGAATTGGTTCAGCAAAAGGGATAATTCAGCTAAATGTAGACATTTGTGTTGTTTTGGCACTGTAGAAAATGTTAACAGAGACTTATTTAATCTCTTTTATACCCGTTTTACATACAGCTTTGTGTATATTGTTTTAAATTGGATCAGTCTTTCTGTTCTGTCTCTAATTTCTTCCTCTAACATGTATCATTTTCATCCGTTCTTGTGCCTTGACCTTGGGGCTCTTCTACTTGATCCCTCACTGTTTCAGCTCCACATACATTCTCACAAAGTCTTATACACCATACATACAAACCACACTCCCACCTCGCAGCAGACAGCGTGGGTAGATGTGGGCTCTGAGGCAGACAAACCCAACAACAACAGGAAAGGAGTTTGCTCGGCTCTGGGTCCAATCTGACGAGAGCAGCATGATGCAACGACACTGCAACCTGCAACTACACCGCCTCCGCACAAAATACTCTCACATCCTCAAATCCCCTCCACCCTGACCACCATGATGCATCCCAGAAAACTAAGAAAGGGGTTCAAGTGGAGCTGACGCACTCATGGGCCCCTCCCTGAAGCTGCCCTTCCTTTTGGGTCCCCGAAGTAAAAGCATGAAATTCTTCACAGCTGAAGTTGGGACGTTTTTCTCACAGGGAGATCTGATACTGGGAGAGAAGATGTATTATCTGTGATGGGCTGTGATGCAGTAATCAGGGTGGAGGACTTTGTGAGATCTGATGAATCAAACTGTTGTGATGAAAACTAGAATTAAAGGTCTTCATAAGGTTGCCTCCCTGTTTAAACTAATTTGTTCCTTAGAGGTGGCATGGGACTGAATGTTAGTGTGCCTAAACTGATGAGGACAGACGTAAGAAACTTAGTGACCCTCCTTAAAAAATGAAAAAATGAAACTTTTTAAATTATTGTTCCATTTTGGAGCTAGTCCTTAAAGGGACTGAAGTATTTTTGAAGTGGGGTTGTATGAGTGTCTTTGAGTTTTGACTTTTTGATCCTTCCAGGCTTCAGTTCAGATCAGATGGGAGCAATGAAGCAGCGAATGCATCCTGGTTTAGCTTTTTTGAGGTTCATTTCTAGGAGCCTAGGAAGCATATGCCTGTTGTGTGTGATGTTGGGTGCAAGATACTTATTTCATCTTAGATCAGGGGTGAGTAACTTAGAGTCCACGTGCCATGTAAGACCCCACGTCTCGCCAAATGCAGCCCCCAGTCGATTTCAAACATTACAAAAGTAAATACACAAAGAAAATGTGACAAATCCAGCCATGAGAAAAATGAAAACAGTAACATTTCCACAAAAATTGTCCATAGTTGGCTGTGAAGTCCTATTATGACATCCATTCATCCATCCCTTATGTACTTATCCCTTTCAGGGTCACAGGGGGCTAGATCCTGTCCCAGCTGACACTAAGCAAGAGGTGAGGCACACCCTGCAGTCGCCAGACAATTACAGGGCCACACAGAGAGACAATCATTCACATTCACACTCATACCTAAAAGGAATTGGAGTCACCACTTAACCTAGTGAACATGCTTTTAGTCCGTGGGTGGAAGCGATAGTACCCAGAGAGAACTCACGCAAGCACGGGGAGAAGATGCAAACTTTGACTGACTGAGAGTTTGAACAGGAACCCTTCTTGCTGTGACACATGCTGCGGCATAGTGCCTCCTTGTTATAACATGCATTTGTAAAATATATGCTAAAAATGTGTGTAAATGTGCAAAGCAGACTGGCCCATTAGACAATATGAGTAAATGCTAAAGGCACTGTGTCTCCAGGAGGTGCCATAAAATTGTGGAAATAATACTCTTCTATATAATAATATTTAACTAGTTATTAATAAGTCTTAAAACAGAAAAGCTCACATTGATTCAAATGTTAAGTAATACCCAATTAATATGACTTAACATTTCATAATACCAAATAAGTAAAGATAGCTTATGGATAGAAGTTATGTGTGCAAACTACGTAGTTATTTAAATAGTTTGTTGCTGACTGTTGTATTTATAATTTATTACTACTATTATTCTTAAGTTACTTAAGGTAAGGATACATATATTGTGTTTCAGACTTTTTTGTACTTATTTGTAATTTGTTCAGCGTGTAAATTAGGTAAGATGTTATCATATGAATTAAGGCCAATGGTAAAAATAATGCTATTTGATATTTTTTTGTGAAAGTGTCTGCAAACCGTCAATAAAGAGGGCACCACTTAAAATCTCGCCAAGTCTCTGAACATGTGCTTGATGATAAGTAAACACTCTGTTACTTAGTTTGAAAACATACCTTACTAGGAAAGCACTCAGAGAGCGCAGACCTCTGCCAGCGCCACAGTCCTCACCCATATTGTGATTTTCACCATAAATATTACTCCTACCTTTGTTTCATGTAAATATTTTGATTCCTTGACCATGAAAACACACCATTAGCAATTGGATTCATAATGATATCTATTTTAGTTCAGTAGTTATTCACAAAAATCACATTTTTCGTCATGGCGGATCTAGATGCTGGATCAACACCAAAATCGTATCACTTCTTCCTTTTCCCATGCTGAACATTTCCTGAAATTTTCATCAAAATCCATCCATAAATGTTTGAGTTATTTTGTTCACAGACAGACAAACTCTCCCGCTAAACAATTTTGTGTTTAGCTCATTAGAAGTCAGTAAAACTATTTACATATGAGTTTAAATAAACACATATGATATAGTTGATACAACATGTATGTCTCTTTATTGGGGGTGAGTAAGAAGCCCATGGTTCTGTCTTATCCTGTGTTACTGTGAGTTTCACTATGCTCCTTCGCGAAGGCTGGTCTGTGATTATATTATATTTCTTGGAACCGGGTCATGGTACAAAAGGTTAGGAAGCGCTGCTCTAAAAGTTGCCCATGCCTGTCTTAAGCCCAATTCACTCTGCTGTTCTCAGCCTTAAGGTTCACACCATTGAGATGTTTCGCCTCAGCTGTGAATGTCTAGTGGGCATGAGTTGTTCCAGTCTTTGTTCTGTCTCCAGAGGCAGTGTCAGAGGCTTGATATCGGAGAAAGGATAGTATATAGACTCAGCGAGTGAGTGTTTCTGCCTTTGTGTGTGTCAGGGGGCGCACTGTGTCGAGCACATCCAAGCCACATTGCAGCATGCTTGACAGAGATATTATGGCCTTGCAAAATAATGTGAATGTCTGAAGGTGTAAATATAACAGATTTGTTGCAGAAGTGTTGCATAAAGACACCAAAAACAGGGCTACAGGCTGCGAAGACTTTCAATCAGCCAACTATAATGTTAGGCATGTTTTTGTTCCTGAAGTATTCATTATATTTTACAAACCAAATATTTGAAACTGTGATAAATGAAATTGCCCAAAATCAAAAAGTATAACTAATAAAATCATAAGGGTACCAAACCCATGGCTTTGGTGGAAGCAACACCAGCCTTCACATTGTGGCCTGTGCCAGTTTGCAAAGTCCAAATTAGCGAAGGCCACTGATGTCAGTCAAGGTGCTGACCCCATGGTGGGCGATGTTGCTTATCGTCAAAGACAGAAATGACTCTTGCACTTTTACTGTTGCAACTTCTGTTATGTTTCTTGACAACACATCAGGTTTGTGAGTCCTGTTTTGTCTGCCAGCCTGTAGTTGTGGTTATTCATGTTTGCCTCCAGTTTTGCTTTGTCCAGCAACAAGACAGTGGTTTCATGTCCTTTATGAAGAAGATTGTAGACAGCTTTGTACGCTAAGCATCAACTTATGCATCACTAAAAAGTACCGCTGAATGGTATGATGGTCTTATTGTGGTCCTACACTCAGGGGCTCTGGATCTCATTCATAAGGTGTACAGTAACAAGGTAACCTGGAGTTTCTCTCTTTAGAGTGGGATTGCTCTTTTGTTTCTTCTTTCTGGAAAAAAGAAGTCACAGTATTGGAAACTGAATGCATACATCACTGCCAGAGTCTCCCCCATTTGTTCTTATTCCTTTTGCCAAATCAAACCAAAATTTGAACTCGTGCTGGCAGACTGTAGCAGTGCCTTATGAAGTGCTCTGAAACTCTAGAGGAGTCCGACAACAGCCTGTTTCTGTTTCATGACTGAAAGACGTCTCACTGTGGTCCTAAAAGAAACACTAACAAAGTAAAACTGAGTTTGTTTATCATGTGTATATCCAACTGATTTGACCTTTTTATTTTATGTGATTGGCTTTGAATTGAAGGTGGGTGCCTCATTTTGTGTTGATCATAGGCCAGCACTAATCACTCTTATTTTCTCTTCTTGTATTTAAATGTGCATCATAAGAATAAGCACTGTAGACCAGGGATACAGCCTTGTGGGACTCCACATCAGAAGGCTGAATAACCATGGTGTGATGGTGCCTCTGGAGTCAAACAAAATAAGAAAAAAATGCAAGACAGTTCCTTTCAGTTTGAGTTACTGTAGTTCTGTGTTTGGGGAATATATCAGTTTAATTCATTAATTCACATGTTTTATCTGGGTAATTAAAGATTTTTTTTACTTACTCCACCACTTACTTTGCTCCCTCTGGGCTCTTACAGTTCCCACCCTCCCTCATGCTTTTTTTCCAAGAGATTCAACAACAACAACAAGTAGTGTCGCTGCTTAAAAGAAAAAGAGATGCTGAATAATATCAGTTTTTTATAAAGGTAGAGCTTAGCTGACATAGGCCTGCATTTCTCTGTTGCATTTAAATGATGATGAAAGTGGTTCATATTAACAATTTCTGAAAATTTGAGAAATTTTAGTGACAACCCCCTTCATCCAAATACATACCTTGAAGACAAAATCAAAGCACTGACTTAAATTTCAACAGGAAAAGTCAGTTTTGAATTCATTACTTTTGTGAGGTACTTTAATAAGAATTAAAGCAGAATTTGTTTACTGTTGTTAATTCTGTCATTTACAGGTTTCATTTTGTTTTACAAGGAAAAACTCAATAAAGCTGGAAATCAAGTTTTGTGTAAAAAGGAGGTTTTGCCATGAAAAATTTGGCATAATATGGCAACAAAGCACAAAATATATACAGTGCTTTAGAAATGTATAGACCACGTGTCATAAAAACAGGAAAACACATAAGAAATCTAAAAACTTATATACAACTTTATCTGTTACTGCTGCTGGACATACATTTAAAGGAAGAAGGACTTTCAAACTGAATTCCCCCAAATTGCAGCCATTCACTGAGCTGAGAAATAGGGGTGGGAGAAAAACTGATTCACAATAGTATCAGGATTTTTTGTTTGCCGATTTTTAATCGATTTTTTTGTCCAAAAATCATTTTTTTTTCTAATTTAAATGTTGCATTTTAGTCTGTGTTAATAAGCCACCTTTAAATGCAATCCAGGCTTTTGAAGAGAGAGTATAAACAGCTGGTTAAAATATATTGTTGAATAAATCCTAAAAACTGACTTACATGGCATCATCATTGTTCATACTGAGAAAAGCTATATCAATCAAGCTTAACATTTAACTACTAAATTATTTTTTCTGTTCAGGAATAACAACTATAACTCGACATCTTAATCATCATCTGTACACCATTACACATACACACTTTCTGTACCTTTTAACAGTGAATTTTAAAATTCAGTGATAAGAATAACAAATATATTTTAGCATTATAAAATATTTTTTGGCTAAAAAACTTCTACTTACTGGTGTATTAATCATTACAAAATCCATTACAGAAACATTAAAATGAATTTGGTTGTGCTAATGATGTTGTAGAATAACTGTGGGATAAACCTTTAATTTGGGTAGTGGTCTAAATAAATTGATAAAGCCTACATACAAGTGTTTTTTCCTTTTCCTTCTCTAACTCATTGCTTCATGTACATGTGAGATTTTGACATATTGACAAGAACAAATACATATTTTTATACATGCCTATACATATGTCTCTGTCTCTGTATTAGTATTCATGTGTGTATGTGTGCATTATTAAATTAATAAGCAAGCAAACTTCAGCTTATATCTAATATTTAAACAGTTTACAACAATTTGGTGTATTATTGAATTGCCCATTTTTATGTTTATGCCTGACATGTATCCTAGTCTTTCCAGAAACAGCAATTATCACATCTTATCAGACTTTTTGACACTTTCACAGCTCATGGTCTCAGCTGGGCTTTTCTTGATAACTAATGACTGACTAAACCAGAGGAAGAGCTCAGAGCTGGACTGTTAACCTACAATACTGGATAAATAAAGCCAGACTCACCTTTAAACAGCTTGTTGATTGTGAGGCAGCCTTCTTTCTGCTGATGCCTCGGAGCCTCCAGGTCACACAAACAGGCACAAAAACACCAGATCAGAGCTGTCAGACCAGCGGGTCCCGGATCATCCCAGATAAAGTTGTCAGCTGTCTTGGAGCGGTTAAAGAAATCAAATCCTCCCACAGAGGGATCGTTCAAGAGCAAAAATGTCTGTCAGTTTTCAGAACAGAAAACCTTGTCCTGGTTTAGATTTTCTCCTCAAAAAAGAGAGAGAGGCGTGAGCTGCAGGATCACCGAGCAGTTAAAAACTGTTGTCAGTCGGTGTGTGAGGATTCAGGCTGCGGTGTGAGGGGCAAATCCACCACAGAAATGTAAACGCTGTCCTGGAGGCGCATCGCCCAGTTGCGACGCTGGTCAACTGAAACTTTTACAGACTGAGAGGAGAGAGAGGGAGAAAGAGAGAGAGGGAAAGGGGGGAGGCAAGAGCAGGGGGCGAGACTTATGTGGAATGGAAAGGAGAGAAACATGCCAAAGATCCAGCTTCCTCCGCCAGCTGTTGACTCTCACGATAGTCTGTGGTCTCTCTCACACAGAGAGAGAGAAGGAGGGAGAGATGTGGAGAGAAGGAGAAGAAAAACAGATTCAGAAAACCTCGGTGGTGCATTTATTTTATGTGGCAACTAATATGCAGAAGGAGGGTTTCACTGTTACCTTTGTTCTGTCCAGGTACATGAGGGCCTTGTGGTTTTTGAATGAGATAATTTAAAGGAATAGCCTACTTGTTTACAACTGATTTACTGGTATTAAATGGTGCACTAACTTTTTCCTTCTAATGTCCTGCCTCACTCTCAAGTCCATGACTATCAGATAGACACCATTCTTTTGACTATGCGTGCAGTAACAAGACAGAGAATGACAGAGCTCACTCACCGCTAATTAGCTTAACTCAAACAATGGGAGTTAATGGGTAGTGTTAGCCTGCCTCTTTCTCTACCTACAGTCATTGGATAAACTCTTCAGTAATTCTAATTGGTCCTGTGTGGCTGTTTTTTTTTTTTTTTTTACCACACTATGTAACGTTATCTATTTTCAGACTAGCATTAGCATTGTATACATTTTCTAAATAAATACATACAATACTAAACCACAAGGCGCATGTGCTAACCATTGCAGACTTGCTTTGTTTTGTTGACCTACTTACAAGCAATTCAGCTGTGGTTTGTGCATGCACCCTGGGATTTAGTGTGATATAAAATGCATTAGCCCACCTGTGCCTCTGCCAACAGTCATCAGATAAACTCTTCAGAACTATTATTGATCCTGTTTGCTTTTTTTTTTGTTTACACTGTTAAAGGAACACTACACCCAAACAACGATTTGGCCTCAGTTTCTACTCACCCTCATGCTGAGCAACACTCTGGAGCACTTTTTTGATGTCTCAAATGCAGCCGGGGGTCTGGGGGGATTTTCGCTGTCAGCAAACGTCCATCTAACAGGGGACGACGGAGCCTGAAGAAAAAGGTCCATAAAAGTCCACAAAAACGTGCTTATTTTCCTTCATACTGCTCGTCCGCTGTAATCCAAGTGTCCTGAGCGGGTAACGGCCATAATTAATTCGAAACGAAGTCATTTAGTACATTTTTGAGCCTAAACAGTGCTATAGCGTACTTCCGCAGTGCTGCGTCTCTCAGCGCTCCTGCACTCGTAAGCCGTCTGGATTGGTCTGCAGGCGGCTTCGTAGTGCAGCGGATCATGTTCTATCACACTAAATCCTGGGGATGCATGCACAAACCACAGCTGAAACGTAAGTTGGTCAACAAACAAAGCAAGTCCGCAATGGTTTGCGCATACGCAAATTATTTTGAAAATTCATAAAGTGGTAGTCTTTGTCCGAAAATAGATAACATAACGTAATGCTGTAAAAAAGAAAAAAAAATGTCACAAGTCACAGAACTGTCTTGAGTTCCTGAAGAGTTTATCGATGACTGTAGTCAGAGGCAGGCTCATGCTACCCATTGAATCCCAGTGTTTTAGCTAAGCTAATTAGCGTTGGGTGAGATTTGCCTGTTTCTTTCTTGTTACACACAGTTAAAAAAAAAAAAAGTGTCTATCTGCTTGTCATGGATTCGGGAGTGAGGCAAGACATGAAAGGAAAAAATGTTGGTGTACCATTTAATCCCAATAAATCAATTGTAAGAAATTTCAGAGGGATGCTATTACAGGAAAACTTACATTACAGAGTACATTATTTTGGATTAACCCTTTAAGGCCCAAGACCATAGATTGTAGCCAGGAAATTTTTTGGAGCTGAAATGTTTGTTTCACTTTCCGCAAAATCCTAAAAAAATCAAAATGTCCATAACATTCAACATATTGATTTTTCGTCTCATTTGATACATTAGGTGTTTTTGGCAACTGACAATCCATTCGAGGACATTTTTTTATCATTTATCTGATTGTATTCAGATGTTTTTTTGTAATTTGTTGATCATATTGAGTAGATAGAGGTATTATAAAAGTATGTATCAAATATGATACAATTGGCTTTATAGGGTTAACTGAGAAACTGAGAACAGATCGTCCTCTTATAGCAGTGCTTCCCAAAGTGGGGCCTATGGGTCCAAAGAAAGTGAGGGGTGGGGGGTTCCACAGTTTAGTCAGGGGGGCGAAGCAAGACTAGATTAGAAGAACTTACATTAATTTGAAAGGTTCGCAACAATTGTGAGATAATTTCTGAGTAAGACAGACAAAAGTGCATCAACAGCAGACTTCTTGAACTTATTCTTAACAATGTTTGAGACAGATTCTAGGAATAAGGATTTTTTTTTTTATGGCAATGGATGGGATTAATGTTGTGTTTAGAGTACGGATGGGAAACTGTTGCAGCTCTTCTACTACCTTAATGTGACCTGTCAGTCAGTTTAAAATATCAAAGAAAAATAATGCCAAAACCTTTCATGACATAATAAAAGAGCAATATTTTCATGAAATTAAGCTACAGTTTTTTGTTATTATTGCTGCTTAACCCATATTATGCATTTGTTGTAATAAAAATAAAATACTCTGTTACTTGCATCCAAATGTAGTCGAAACTCAATCAATGCTTCCATGTTTAGTTCAGTTAAGTTTAGACATCTTTATTTATCCCAAAGGGCAGTTCAGTTTTTGCAGTCCACCCAGACCACAGGTACATTGACAACAACAAACAATGTTTGATGTGGTTACTTCAATTCCTGCCCCTATCATCTAAACGTTGCAGCAGAAATCCAGACTCATCAAACCAGGCAACATCTTTCTTATCTTCAAAAGTTTGGTGAGCACAGGAGAATTTTGGCTTCAGTTTTCTTTTTCAGCCACGTGTAAATGAATGGTCTTCTGCGTATGCTGGTTAGGAGGTTTTATTTGAAGTAAGTTGCCTCTTCATCATATCAAACCACTCTGGCTACTCTCCACTGACTTCTGACCTCTGGCATCTTGCACAATGCTCTGTAGAGGTGGCTGTGTGTGAAAATCCCAGCAGAGCTGCAGTCTATGACACACCCGACCCGTGCACCAACAACCATGTCATGTTCAAAGTCTCTTAAATCACTTTTCTTACCCATTCTGATGCTCAGGTTGGCTGTCTTTGTCACATCCAAATGCCTCAATCTGTTGAGTTAGAGTCATGTGATAAGGGGAGCAGAACTTGGTGAGTTTCACTGTTTAATTCAGATGCTAAAACTGAACCCCAGCCATTAATACACAATGGTGTATAATTGTGATCTCTTTCTTCTCGCCTCTGTGTCATGATTGTATCATTTTTGGTTGCTCCAGAAAGAAAACAGAAGAGAGGATGACTTTGGACACTGTCTCCCTCTGGTGGTCTGAAGCAGCAAATTTGACTCTGTATAACTAACTGTGTCTGAATTCTTTAACTTTGGCAGTATTGGTAATTCCTGTGAGTTTAACAGCTGTTCTAACCTATTCCAACACACCAATAGACTTATCCCAAGCTTAATTATAATTATTCTATAAAATATTGGGTGTGTATCTAGAAGCAGAAGACATACTTTTTTAATCTCCCATGGGAAATTCAACTCTTTGCGCTGTTGTTGAAACATACTGCACACACAGCCTGACATACACATGCACACATGGACAAAAGGTGCTACAATCAATGGAGAGATGTCAGAGTGATGCCTTGCTTCCCCCTGAAGAAGATGTCTGCTATTATCCATCCATGTACATAAATACACAGCAGTATTTATTTTTCCAAGTTAACCAACAATCTTCTTACTGTGGGGCACTTACACTACCTGCTGCACAACCGTACTGCCCGTGCAGCCCACCAGTCAGTTCAAATTCCTAAAAGTTGCAACCATAATGAAAAATGAAATTGAAAAACAAGCCTATTTTCCTTATCTAAACTGACCTGTTCCTTTAGGGGTGTCAGTCTGCCTTAGAAGCAAGAAAAACATTTGATTCTTTCATTTATGTATGTATGATTATATTATATTATATTATATTATATTATATTATATTATATTATATTATATTGTGATAGATTAAATTAGATTAGATACCTTTAGGGTGGATTGGATTAGAGGGAACTTTATTCATCTCTTTGGGAAACTCCCTCAGGAAAATTAGGATTCAAACAGCAACTGAAATTTAGATAGACAGATACAAAAAATATAGATATTAACAAACATATAATTAAATAAATAATAATAACTAAAAAATATGGCTAATAACTGGCTTCATGCGACAATGATGAAGTAAACCATTGTTGTAATGTTATATATTTATATATTCTGACAATACTACACCCAATAAATGGGAAATATTATCCAATTTTGAGTGGCAAAAATATAAAATCTGAAATAGATATCTGTAGATACTTCAGATACCAAATAGTTCCGATAATAATGAGCATGTCCAGTAGCTGCCTTTTTAGATAATTGTTCTGGGGTAATAAGTCATATGTTTTAATTTGCTTAAAAAGATTTTTGAAACACTTTTTTCTTGAACATGCTGTTTGATGTACCAAACTCAAATATTTTCAATGTTTACGTATATCTTACGTCCCTTACGCAAAATTTACAGAGGCCTTAATGGTCACGTGATTTATTGGCGTGACGTATCGAAACGACGTAGCGCCGTAGCGGAAAGCAGCACAAGAAGACCCAGCCGGATACTGCACGTCGTTTTTTCAGAAGCTGTGCTCTGAGCTGAGGTGGTGCCATCGCCGGAGGAATCACCTCGATTTTCCTGTCGGACAGGTTCAACCACAGACGATTACTATGGACGGCAGAGGATACGGATCTGGTAAATATGTTTTGTTTGATAAGATGTGGACGTGCGCAGCAGAACGTGGCGTGTGCTGCAGATTCGTTAATCGTCAGTTGTTAGCTTCATGCTAAGAGCGGCGGTGTGGTTAGCAGGGTCCGCCTATAGCGCTGCAGGATCAAGAGGCGGATAAAGCTTGAACAAAGGAGGAATTGATCATTGTAAGGAAAGGTTTCCTATCTGATTCATGATTATCGTGGCTTCGAAGTAGCATTATATAAAGACTTTAGTTATTAATGCTTAAATGTTGTTCGTGCGTAGTGAAAAAAACCGAAGTCGCTTAGTTAGCCATTCGGTCGTCGTAGGTTTTCTTTGCTAATGTGCTAACGCTTCGTGTGCCATGGCCCATTGTGAGGTTTAATGGGAGTGTAGATGCGTTTTGGAAGTAGCTTTCCAATTCTGCTAAAATGGAGTCAATGAAAAAATAAATATTCTTTCAGGCCTGTTAATAAAATGGCGGCCTCGACGAAACTGCAACATAATTTGAGTTTGGCCTTACAACCCCGATTTATACCCAAAGCATCGTGGCAAAATTCCTAAAATTACACAACCCCCAGTCCTGATGGAACGGGATGATATAAAAAGTTATAACTGGTAGAAAACAAAGAGAGCCTAATATCAGGTGGCGTAAATCATCCTATATATGTTAAAGACATGTATCCATTACCCACAGTCTCTTAAATGTTAGCAATTCTTGTGAATGCTGAATATTTTTACCACTAGTCCTTTGTATGTGATGATGTTTTTGTACTTATTTCATTGTTTTTAGTTGTTTAACAAAATTAGCATGGTTTGCTTCAATGAAACACTGTACTCCCATATCACTGATTTTTTTTTCAGCTTTTATAAAACAGATGTTTGACCTCCTTTGTGACTCTCCAATTGTGATCTAACTGCAGTGTGTACTGTGGCTCACTCTGCTCTTCACTGAGAATAATGAGAGCTGTTTTGTCGTAATAAGCAGAGCACATGCTGCGAGGGAGAGAGTTTATTATATTTAGATCAAACATTATATATACTGTGGTGAATGATATTTAATTTTTTTTGTACAAAATATGTTTATAAACATATTTGGCTGATATTGATATTGATACAGATGTTAAGAGTTAATACATGCTAATGCTGAGGCTGCACTGAAAACATCCCCCATCCCTTTGGATTTCATTGAAGTCAGCACTGCTTACGTTAGCCTAATTTTACTTAGGTTCCAACTCTTGTTACTTGGCCTGCATTTCTCAGAAGCAATGTTGTCAAGATGCTGTAAAATACATCAGATCAGTTAGTTTCAGTATCAACTTCAGTCTTCTTGGTTGGTTTACAGTGTCTTGTCTCCTCCTGTAGGTTACTCAAGCTGGGGAGGTGGAGGGTCTGGCAGCAGAGGTGAGAAGGAAGAGTTGTATCAGGCAACCTAGGCAACAGCTACTTTTATTTATTTTTTAAGCAATTCTAGGTTGTCTTTTTTTGTACCTGAGTTTAATTCAACCAAAAGTTAAAGTTAGTGTCTGAGAATTTGTCCTCCAAACCTACTATAACTCTTAAGCATTTTAATTGGTCTATGATATGGATGTAGGATAAGTCAAACCGTTTGCCATCCTTTTTTACAAATTTAGACACTCGACAATGGCAAAACCACAGGGTTTTCTCTCCCTCTCTGTTTACTTGTACATTAGATGCCAGATATATTTTTAACAGGAAAATCAGGCATCTGTCTTTTTGAGTGCTTATTTACATTTGCAGTGCGCAAAAAGTGTCACATTTTCAAAGTGTCTGTACTTAGATATGAGAGGAGAAATGTGTTTCCCTAAGAAAACAAGTTTTCATAAATAAACTTGGACTCCTCCAGGGCCTTCTCTGCCTCATGAGCTGTCCAATATTGACATCCTTGTGAGGGGATTGACATTATAGGCATTCACAGCATAAACACCTGTGTTTATGACATTTAGCACTGTGATTTGATTAGGATCTTGTGAAAATTGAATTGTTTTAGTGCAGCAGATAATTGCATATTTCAAAAGAATTGTTCAAATGGTATTGCAAGCATGAAATTTGGCTCAAATACTCTTTGTAGGCCATTGTTTCATGAAATGCTTTTAGCCTCTTGACAATTCAAGATGGTTGCTTTTTTCAAGATGGCTGCCATTTTTCTCGAATATTATTTCAGAAGTTCAAATGGTGGTGTAAGTATTCAATAGACAAAAAGGCAATGACCTATAAAAAATTAAAGAAAGCAATGATTTTTACAATATGGATTCCATTTCTGTAGAATGATGTTTAGCACAGAACACAGGGACACAATTTCACTGGTGCCCGAATCCAACCCTTGATGCCGATTAAGCAGGTAGGCACTGGGTACCATTTTAAACAGTCTTCGGTATGACTCAGTCTTTGTTTTTTCAGAGGCAGACCTATGGCTCAGCTCTCTATCACCAAATCAGTGTGTCACATTTTATTTTAGAAAACAAAAACAAAAAGCCCTTCTTGTGGCTGTTACCTTGCCATGGCAAGGGAGCTTATGTACTAAGATCAACCCTGACAGCTATGCTGTTAGGAGGCAACTCCTGGCAGGCTTTACCAAATCACACGGGTCAAAGGGAAGGAGTTAAACCGAACACAGTCAGAAAACCTTTGCCTATTTTCTAAACTTAACATGGTACTTATTTTTATAAAGATCCTGGTGGTAATCTCAAAGAATGGCTACAATCTTGAAATTCAAGTGGCCCACGTACACTTCTCATACCACTTTTCTACTAAGGTGGCGGCTATTGTGAAAAATGGTCTCCATCTTGAAAATGGCCGCTGTCTTGAATTTTTAAGTGGTTAATGTAATTTCTCAAAAGAGTGGCCCTTGGAGAGTATTTGTGCCAGATTTTATGCTTGCATCACCATGTGAAGTGTCAGGGCGTAACAGACTCGGTGTTAATCGTCTTGTTTGTGTGCAATTAAGTTTGAAGTTTCTGCTTTGCCAGGTTCAGGCGGCTTTGACATGTATGGGGGAGGTTACAAGGACTCCATGTCAGGGCTTGGGGGCTACGGAGGAGGAGGAGGGCACATGAAGAGAGGTCTCTCAGGAGGCAACCATGCAGATGCTGTCATTGCGAAAATCAATCAGCGTCTGGATATGCTCACTCAGCTGGAGGGGGGGATGAAAGGGTCTCGGGGTGACAGGTAATCACTCTCTCCTTTTTTATTTGCTTCATCACTCACCAGCTATTACATATCATAGAACTAAGGAAGTCCAGTCATCGTGGCAGTCGAAGTATTTTGAGGTTTTATCCGACTTTGGGCAACGGAGTATCCCCAAAATATATGATTAAATGCTGTTTCAGCCAAGCAATCACATTTGGAAAAGATGTTTATTTATTTGTAAGGGTTATAATATATAATACTTTATTGTAGCACAGCCCCTAAAGAGAACTTGACACTACATTTAGTGTTTCCCCATGGATACTGATTTTTCAAGGATGAATAAAGAATTTAGGAAATGTCCTGACTTCTTTCTGAGATATAAAAATAAAACTTCCGATTTTTTGCTTCTATAAGGGCTCAGTGCTGGAGATTATTCTTTAATTGTTTTTAAAAAGCTAAAATAAAGCTCGTGTTAATTTATTTTAAGTTGGAATTAATATTGATTGGTAAAGTCAGTTGGGTTGTGATGCTATCCAAGTTGTCAACCTCTACTTCTTTCTTAGCCTGTAAATCATGGTTTCCCTGCCTCTTGTTGGGATAAAAATGATTTATTATGTATTTCGGCTGTTAATATATTTGCTTATTTGGATTACCGCCCTTTTCTGTGATGTACTTGTTCTGGCTTCTTGTGAATAGTATACCCAAAGGCATGCCCTCTTGCTGGAGATGATGTCAAAGGCAAATGTTTTTGGTTTTAGATTCACATCAGGACAGTCCATCTCCGCTTGCCCCCCCTTTGAAAGTCTTTTGTTGTCTTGCTTATATTTATCCATATTTATTCTCTTCCGTCAACCATGTGACCTAACCCTGTGTTCTGGCCCGAGGTTACACAAACGATCTTAGATGGTCTCACAAGAGTTAGCATGATGTTTTATTCAAAGCACTCTTGTTATTTGAAAAACAAGCCAAGCTGCCTCAAAAGCTCTGTCCAGAACAGATGCTGTAATCAAGAAACCTGTACCCATAATGCCTCGCTTTTTGTACCTATAGCATGACTTTCTTGGCTCCACTGGATCCTGCTCATATGTTTAAAGTTGTACAGTTAAGAAACCATATTGACTCAAGCGACATTGTATTGTTTGACCTCCAACCTTGCACGTGGTTGAATGAGTACCTGTTAAATGTAATGTGAATCATGATACATAATCAACCACCTCAAGCAAAGTGTTAAAATGCTTTTGATCATCATCTCTGATCTATTATGGTTTCTTAAATAAAGCTGGGAGTGACCAGAAAAAATGGAAGAGCGAGACGATGGAGGAGAAGGAAAAGCAGGTGGAGAAATCCAAACCTGACTGCCCTCCTGCCTCCGCTGCTCTCTGCTCTGCTGTCAACCCTCTCCCTCCCTCCCGCAGGTATGACCAGTACGAGTCTTTCGACTCGCGCACCTCACCCTCCTCCTTTCGAGATCTCTACAGATCTGGCGGCGGTAGCTATGGTTATGGCGAAGGCCGTGGGGACAACATGCTGTTGGGACAGCGAGGAGGCTCAGGCTTCGGAGGGGGACTCGGGCTAGGAGGAGGAGGAGGCTTTGACAGCCCCTCTTCTTCCTATGGAGTCGCTAAAATGCGACAGAATATGAGAGAGTCCTTCGGAGGTGTTCAGGGTGGAGGTTCTGGAGGTGGAGGATGGGCCGGAGCGGGCAGACGTTCCCCCAGAAGGGGTGGAAGTGCCGGGGGCCGAGGAGCTGGAGGAGGGTTTGGAAACCGCAGGTCTGACCCCACTCCATTAGGCGGAGGCGGTCGTGGAAGTGGTAGTGGTGGCCAGTCCCACCGGGGCCACTCCCCTGGAGGTGGTAGGGGCAAGCTCCCATCCCTCCTGTCCAACCGCATGTACCCTGAGAGTGGGGGCTTCCAGGGTTCCATGCAAGGCCCTCACGACTTTCCTGGGAGGCATTTCGGAGGGGGCCCAAGGGCTGGCCGGCAGCGAGGCCGAAAGAGACCCCTCAGCAAAGTAAGTACCTCCAGCTAAATAAGACCTCCTCAGACACTGGGCTAAGGCTGCGCCCTTTATGATTCCCTCCTTTTGTTTCCACTAGCATGTCAGCCTAAAGTGCTAGAGCCTGCCTGCTATGTGCCATGTACAGCAAATAATCCCTGACACATATTTGACACAGCACTTGCCCCTCTTAATCTGCCCAGCCCCTCATTAAATTGGTCAGACATGCACCATGGAGTTTCCCCTTTTTATACAATAAAGGCAAGTGAGAGCTTTTTTGCCCAGTCCCTTGTTTCGTTTAGTTTTGGGGGTGACGAATTATTTCTTTCTGGGGACTTTATTTCCGTTCTTTTGTTTTTCTCACGACCAATTCCTGGGTAGTCTTAAGATAAGGCTAAGACTACTGATAAGGAAATGCCCAGGAAAGGAACACAGTTCAGCAGTACTTATAATAAAACACTTGGTTCTAGCTTTATTTTCTTTGTATTTGATTATAAATGGATTCTGTAAAATGTAGCAGGTGAAGCCACAGAGAGATATGCAGAAGAAGAGAAAGCAGACACCCACATCAGGTGATGAGCCTGAATCAAAGAAAGATAAGACAGAGAGCACAGATGCTCCTGAAGGTAATGTATATTTGTAGAATATTTTTTTAAAAATTAGTTGGTTTACAAAAGTAATAGGTCTTAAGCCAGATGTTGATGTTTTCTGCTTCATAGAACAAACAGAAAAAAATGGTGATGCCAGTGAAGAAAAGACTGAAACTACGGTGAGTATTACAGCAACTTTAGCTTTTGTTTGAAAGAAGTGACCTATTAAATCTTGAAGTTTTCCTATTCCTTATGTTCATAAACTGTTTTAGCTTATTCATTACATTAAGTGTAAGAGTCTTGAAAGTTTTTTCTGAAGTTTTACAATGGTTCATTGATTTGATAAAAGGACATCTGCCCATAGCCCTATACCTGCCCTGCATGAACCCTGTGTTCCCTCAAAGGGCTTTTTATCATTTTCAATATTCATGTACAGAAATTAGAGAAGTTCTTGTATGGAAAACAGGGCCCTGTAAAATCTGTGACGGAACTGAACGTTTAAAAGTGGAATTTATGTAAGCGTGGAAATATCAATGAAATGGCAGACATTTTCCTAAAGTTTTTTTGAGGGGGAATTTAAAGCAATGTTTCTGTTGGATAAATGCTCCGAGGGAGTCACTAAGACTGGGGACAATGCAATCTTCACTTGCCCTCCCCTTCCACTCAATACCAATGCAAAAATGTCAAAGCGGCCACACAAGACACCATCGAAGTTGGTCAAGAAGCTACGAAACTTCCAAAGAGGCCTCAATTAATGTCCAGCAAGGTTTCCTGGGAGCAAAACACATGGCTGCATGTTGAATATGAAGTTGGGTTACATTGCTGTTGCATACTTGCAGACTGCAAGATTTTTCTGCAAGTATGTTGCAACTAATGAATTTTATAAGCTGATTGCACAATGTATTGTGTATTTCACAAGCAAACAGTTTGAATAAATGCAGCCAAACAGCATTATCACTCAACCTGGCACTGATTGTCGCTTTTCAGGAGACACTTTTTTTTGCTTCCTCCAGTATGTGCTGGCATTGCACCATCCGCTTGTTGCAAATGCATGTTTCAATAGAAGTGAAACACAACATCATAAGCCATAAATTATTTAACCAGTGACTAGGGATGCACAATGGTATATATACATAATATGATATCTATTTTGGACCCAATGAAAATTTTTGCAGATGTTCCCCGCCTATATATTGGCCATGCATAAAGCCGTACATTGGCTTGAATATCAGCAAATAACCCAAATGCGAAATATTGATACATCTTCTACCGTTAAAAACCTAGGTTTTAATTCTTGCAAGGGTTATATGCTGTTTTTGTATTTTACTTCTGTTCCTTTCAAAAAAATTGTTAATTCTGGAATTTGTTAAAAGCTTGAGCATGCTGTATATTTCTGTCCACCAGTTATCAGTTCTGGCTGATCTGAATTATTATCATTAACCGTCATTATGTTTGTCCTGTCTCTGATCAGTCTCCATGTCTGTTGTTTAAAATGGACCAAAAAAGAGCTTGATCACAGCTTTAGCCCTCATGTGCAGTCGGTTTCCTCTATAACGCACATTAAGTATATTTATTGCAAGGCTCATGGTGCAGCAGAGCCACAACCTGCACACAAGGTAATGAAGGACACTAGTGGCAATAATTTATATCTTTGTATGGTCCAGTGGTCCTTAGCCTGGTGGCATTTTATTCCCTGCTTCGTGGCAGAGGTCATCTAATGGCCCTTTTCCACTAGCACGCCTTGGCCCTACTCTACTCTGCCCTACTCGGTTTGCAGCGTGTTTCCACTAGCCCAGTACCTCGTAAAACAAGCTAGTTTTAGTACCTACTCCACTCTGCTTCTAAGCTAGCTGAGTCGATACTAAAAAATGACGTCACCGACTGTCTTTTCTTTGCAGCTCGATTGCTCTCGTCCTCGGCTTCATTCTGTTGTATAGCTTCCAAAACTCTTCTGTGCTTCTCAAGGGGTATTTCTTCTTACCACCTGCAGCCTTGTTCTGCTTTCCTTTTTTACTCGGTTTATGACAAAAAGCCACAGATTGTTGTGTAGCGCTCAAAATGACGTCACTGCAGTGCAGCTCAGCTGTTCAAAGCGACACTGCACGCCGTTGGGCAGGCGTCTCGGGCTAATGGAAAAGCAGCACAAGGCGAGTGGAGTAGGGCTAATGGAAAAGGGCCATAAGATGCAAAGAACCCTGGTGACGTGCTTAACTGCGCAGTTACATCCAAAGACCTATGGTGGGCACCAAAGCTCCACAGGACCAACACAGAGTTGCTTAGGATGCTGTAGAAGCTGGTAATCTAAATTAAGCTCTTCCAGATAACATGAGTTCCGTCTCTCTCTCTTGCAGGAACCTGCTGCAGATGGAGACAAAGGTGAGCTTAACTGCTCTTGTTCCTCTTTTCCTTTTTTTTTTTTTTTGCTTTTACTCTTTCTAGCTGCTCTGGTTCCTGCTTTAAATAGTTCATCCTCTTGTGTTGTGGAGATTTGCCTAATTTGTGCTTCTTTGCTTTGCTTCTTCGATAGCAGAAGAAAAGAAAAGTCCACAGGGCAAACAGACTCCAACCCCAGGTCAGGACAAACACCCAAAACTGAGGAAGAGGAGGGGCTTCCTGGAAAGGTAAGACCACACACTAAATACATCCCCTGATTGAAAATGAGAAGTTGGCTACTTTTAATATGTTTTGTCTGCCATTTTTTCATGTATTCAACTTTTTTCCGTTTAGTACACTGAAACTATTCTGTAGCAACTATTTTTTAATCATTGATCAACTTTTTTAGCACACTACTTTTTATTGATGGACTGTTTTTGATTTCCAGGGTGATGTTTGCGTGCTCTGTGTGCAAGTTCCGTTCTTTCTACAAGGAGGAAATGGAGGCTCACCTGGAGAGCCGTTTCCACAAGGACAGCTTTAAGTATCTGTCCGGCCAGCTGTCTAAGCCCACTACAGACTTCCTACAGGTAACAAGGGGGGATTTTAATGTTCTCTATTTGAAGTTGGTCAAGGTCAGACTACTTGTACCTTTTTGTTTTATAACAGTTGCTGTGACATCTTGGATGATCAGAGCCTTAGGATTTTGTTGTATACTGTCAGAAAGGCACGAGATGTATGGTGGCACCAACCTAACATCCTGATTGGCCTGATAGCATTGGAATGAAGAAAGCGGGCTAAAAATTAAATGGCTGACTTTGCATGTGATGAATCCTGAACACCTGTTTTTCTCCAATGGATCAGACTTTTATCGTATTTATTTAAATGTAGTCTGACCTTGGCATAAAATTCTTAAGATTTCCTTACCCTGCAATTATTGAGTATTGCATTTTAAAAACTTTGTCCCATATTTTTGCAGGAGTATTTGCTGAACAAGTTCAAGAAGACTGAGCAGAGGGTGAGCCAGCTGGAAAACCACAGCGCCTCCATCTGCCAGGTGTACAGGGAGCAAGACCTAACCAGAGGTAGGAAGAAGCTGCAGCAGATTTCAGCGTAAAAATTTAAAAAACAGGCTTTGCTGATTACTTATTGAAATCATCTCGCCCATCTGTATAGAACTTGGTATGGAGCACTTCATGAGGAAAGTGGAAGCTGCCCACTGTGGAGCGTGTGACCTTTTTATTCCCATGCAGCCCCACCTGATACAGAAACACATCAGGTCTCATGACCACAACTACAACAAAAAGGTATGAGCTCAAAGACTGAAGGAAAAACTGTCGTTCTTTCCCTGGGTCATTGGAATATATGTAAATAGTGTCACAAAGTTATATGTAAATCTTATTTACTCTGTAGATGCATTGCCTTCTGTCCTGTGAATGAATGTTGGGACTTTGTGATTTTAGGGTATGATGGAGCAGTCAAAGAGGGCCAGTCTGTCAGTTGCTCGCAGTATCCTGAACCACAAACTCATTGGCAAGAAGCTGGAGAGCTACCTCAAGGTATGTACAGTGGAATGCCATTACTTGCATTACAGCAGTGTCCTGTCCCCGTTATTAAATTACTATTTTATCTCCCTTTAAACTGTTTTATTTTTAGGGGTGCCAAATTATCGCATAATCGTGATTAATTAGTCGCGATCAACGCGTTTTTCAATTGCAGTGATCTCATTTGAGATTTTTGTTTGGTATTTACAGACGATCATGCCTTAGAATACCAGTGCAGCTGGTGATTAGATGATCAGTCCACTTGTCACACTCTATACAGACGCTGTTGTTAGCCATTAGCTCAGACTAAGAGGGTTTTAGTCCTTAGACTATAATCTTATCTTGCATTAAATTATACCACACAGATGTGCCATCTGCCACTTAAATGTGACATGAATCTCCTCAAAGACACAGCCCACCAAGTTCTCCAACAGAGCAAATCTCATTTTGCAGGGTAACCATGACTACAACATTGTTCGTGCGGCATTTCCGCATCTTACTATATGTCCCAGCAATGAGGAGGAAAATCATAGTTTCCCATACAACAGCTTGAAATGACGTTATTCGCTCCTCTTTTAAAGGAGAAATGAAGTCCATTTCTGATAAAACTGCAGATCGTGCTTCATCCATGAAGATCGCTTTTACACACGACTGTTTTCAAACATGATGTCACTTCCTGTTGTCACATCCGCAGCCCCGCCTCTGTCCCCTGATTGGGCCGTTAAAGAAGGAGAGTTTTTATGCATTGGACTTCTTGTACTTGGGGTGGAGAACAATCTTTTCATCTGCCATAATTGAATTTCAATGAAAATACCTGAAGTTGAGACTTTTTTCAGCAACTTTTAAAGTTTAGATTAAAAAGGGATTAATTAATCAGAGGTCATAATTAATCACTCTTTTTTTTTTTCAATCTACTGTCAGCAGTATTTATTTTATCTATTTGTAGAAATGTGTCTGGTACATGGTTAATGGGAAGGGTTGTTGGGGGGCGGGGGAATAATAAAGAAAGCAATGAGGAGGAAGATCTCTGGAAGATAATTTTTATATTTTCATACCTCTGTAATTAACAGTGCTTTGTCCTGCACTGGTGTTTGAGTGGTGGAGTGAAATAACCAAATTTGAAAACTTTCAACACCTTCCATTTGTGAATGTAACAGCCTGTGATTGTATCATGTGCCTGTGAAATCCTCTCTTTAAGCGTGATCTTTTATCTGCGATCATTGTCAGGGTGAAAATCCGTTTATTGGCAACCAGGACGAGCAGGACCCTGAGGACTCCACGGTGTTGGACGCGTCTGAGGCAGACCTGACCAGCAAGGCTTTGGACGGACAGACCGACAAGGAGGCAACTACAGAGGAGCCGGCAGCTGAAGGTGGCATGAACCAGGAGGATGCTGAGGGTGAATCCGCAGAAGCAGCAGCAGGAGGGGAGGAGGAGAAGATAGAGGGGGAGGAGGAGGAGGAGGAGGAGGAGCAGCCTGTCGCTGAGGGGGAGGAGGAGGAGGAATATCAGCAGCAGGAAGAGGAGATGGAGAACCAGGAAGGGGAGGAGGAGGAGGAGGGTTTTGAAGTCGGAGAAGAGGAGGAAGAGGGTTTTGTTGTTCACGATGCGGTTGAAGATGAGGGAGTACCTGCTGAGTATGAGGAGGGGGCCGAGGTTGAAGAAGAAAATGGGGAAGATGAGTGACTTTTGCAGCCCGGACCAGTCCATGACCCTCCCAACCCCGCTTCATGCTAGGCCGTATCGAAATATAAACCTTCCTGTTCCTTCTATTTCACTGTCTACTGATGCTAAGCTTATTTTATTTTTTTAATTTTCGTTTTAAATTGTTTTGGGGGAAACGATCTTCTTGTGTTGCTTTTGAAGAGTTTGATGACACTATATTCTTGTCTTGGGTATTTCTGCCAGCACTCTGTGGGAGTGTTGATAAAAACTGGACTTGAGGGCTTCCCCCAAGTATCGATTTGCTCTTAAAGCTCTTAAAGGCTGAAAATAAGTGTAATTCCCAAACTTTCTTCTTAATCTTTTTTTTCTTGTGCCTTTTTGTTAAACGTACTTTGTTTAGATAGTCTTGTTTAAGGTCGATTGAGTATTAACTGGGGAACTGTGTGTAGCCTGTTGCATTCTGTCAATGACCAGTGTTGATGATGGTGAGTGGATGATTTTCCATCATTTTGGTACAACCTGTTTGTGGATGTGGGATTTCTATTCAACAGCTGAGAGAATGAGACAGTCTAGGGCATTTTGAGGATGAGTCTATCGTGTAAAACCTTGTTTCACTGAGTAGGAAACAACTGTCCAGTAAGTAAGTGCCCCACTGTTTTAACAGAACTGTTTTGAATTAAAAACTCAAAATCTCAAAAGTTGTTGCCCTTTCTTCTCACCTTTGTTGTTTCAGTTTGAATATTTAGCAGAGCAGTGTTGAAAGTCTCCATGATTAGACACAAATATATCTTTTGTTAATGTTTTTGAAAGTAAGAGTTACTAAGTAACTGAGTAACTATCTGTGTACTTTTTGAGGAAGCTTTAAAAACAACACTTTTACTTGGATGGTTCATGGAATGTTTTGCACTTGTTACATTATACTTAGCATCTGAGTACTGAGTAAAAAAGTAAAGAAATAAACCTGGAGTGTAATGTTACCTTTTTAAAAAAGTGAAAACTAAAGGTGTGACACAATGGCCTTGAATTATTTAGATAAAAACAAACTCCAAAAAACCAAAAAGTAAATATTAAAGCTTATTTACAATTAATAAATATTGGAAAATGCAATAACCGGATCCTAGCACTTCAGAATTCATGCTAAACTAACAATAAATAATTGGAAGTTATAGGCACTTCAGCCCCCTCAACCAGCCATAAACCAGGGGTGGGCAACTCTCTGCTGACCTCCTGTTATTTCAATGTTGCCTGCAAATGGCTATAAAAAAATACATGAAAACTTATATCTAAAGCTTAAATGTCCTTACAGCTTCTGAATGAAATAGATCACAAAGTGGTGTTGGGAAAACATGTATATGTGTATATAAATTTATATATATATATATATATATATATATATATATGTATAGCTTTAGATATAGATATATAATCCCTATCCAAAAATTTAGAATATCATGGAAAAGTTATGTATTTCTATAATTCCATTCAAAAAGTAAAACTTTAGTGGATTATAGATTCAGGACCTACTATTTAAACAATTACGAGTGTTTAGTTTTCATAATTTGGGCTTCCAGCTCATAAAATACACTAAAACAGGATTTCAAAACATTAGAATACTGTGAAGAAATCAGCCCAAATTTTGCAGGACATGATGTTTTGAACTGAATGTCACACACTATCATCTACTAAACCCAAAGCACCTGCACAGGTTTCCCCAGGTGTCATTAAATTTGCTTCAGTTTGGTTCATTGTCTCGGTTTAATATTGGGAGGACTGCAGACTTGACGGTGCAGGTGTTGGTAAACTCTGCTTGCTTAAATTCAAGGTCACAGCATCAGTCTATCAGAATGTTTTAGAGAACTTCATGATTCCTTCTGCTGAGGATCTGTATGGAGATGCAGATTTCATCTTCCAATAATGTCCTGGCCCCTGCCCATACCACCAGAAGCACCAAAACCTGGTTTGATGCCCATACCATCACGGTGCTTGACTGGCCAGCCAACTCGCCGGACCTAAACCCCATTGAAAATCTATGGAGTATTATCAAGAAGGAAACGAGGGGAACCAGACCCAAAAACAAAGAAGAGCTGACAGCAAGCATCAAGGAAATGTGGGCTTCCATAACTCCCAGGCAATCCCACAGACTGACTGCCTCACTGCCATGGTGCATTGAGGCAGTGATTAAGGCAAAGGGATTCCCAACCAAGTACTGAAAATTAACATTGTTTTGAAAGAACCATATTTTGATTGTTTTGATGTGATCCTAGTTATTTTTCCTTTCTGCAAAAACTGAGAGGTAAATAGTGATTTCTTCACAGTATTCCAATTTTTGACATCCTGTTTTAGTGGGATTTATGAGCTAAGCAAATAAATACTTGAAATAGTTTAAATTGTGGGCCCTGAATCTACAATCTATGAAAGCTTAACTTTTTGAATGGAACTATGGAAATAAAACTTTTCCGTCGAATTGTATTTTTTTTTGGAAAGGGTCTATACATATATATATGTATATATATATATATATATATATATATATATATATATATATATATATATATATATATATATATATATATGTATGTATATTATATATATGTATGTGTATATATATACATATATATGTATGTGTATATATATAAATATATATATATATATATGTATGTGTATATATATATATATATATATATATATATATATATATATATATATATATATATATATACATATATATACAGTCATAGAAAAATTATTAGACCACCCTTGCTGCTTCAATTTCTTGTTCATTCTAATATCTGGTACCACTAAGCATTATAATACAATGAACCTGTAAAAATACAGCTGGTCACATAATACTTTATGTCCTATTTGACATTCTTAAGCAATTGATTCCCAGGGGTATATAAGAGGCCATTTCATGTCACAAGCAGCACTGCACAGGCCTAGGTGGTTTCCTGCTTACATTCAAGCGTAGCACAGCTCAGAGTTGTCAGCTCATAATGCTAAAACAAAAAGAATTATGTGAAGCCACAAAACTGACCATCTTAGCACTGCTGGAAATTGGCATGAGTGAGAGACAGGTAGCGAAAAAACTGAAGAATCTCCAAGACAGCCGTTTCGTACAACAACAAACAAAGCTGAACATGGCACTGCAAATTGCTACCTGGCACGTGGCAGGCGTCTTTCTACCCCGCAGATGACCGTGCACTCATCCGTTCTGTGTCAGGAATGCGTCGAGTCAGACCTCAGGACCTTAAACAAAATGAGTGGGCACTGTAAAGAAATGTGACTTGTTCAGCAAGGACAGTTGAAACACGACTTGTTGAAGCTGGTTTGAAGTCACACAAGTACATAAGAAGCCCTTCATCAATGAAAGAAACCAGAAGGCCCGGTTACTCTTTGCTTTCGAGACCACAAGGATTGGACTGTTGATGATTGGGCTAAGGTTCTCTTCAGTGATGAATCCAATTTTTGAATTGATGCCCTCCATCCAACACTGGTTGGGAGGAAACTTCCTGGAGAAAACACAGCAGACTGTCTTGCCCTACAATGCTGTAAATTGGATCAGTCATGATCTGGGGTTGTTCAGTCTGAGTGGAACAGGGCAAATGCCAATTATGAAGGCCAGATGAACCAGGTCATGTGCAGGACTACCCTTGTGATCTTCTTCCATCAGCTGGAAAACTCTCCTGTCTCCGAATGGCGGGATTTTCCAACAAGACAATGCCCCTTGCCACCACGGCAAGGTCAGTTAAAGCCTGGATGGAGAACACAACATTACGCACCATGCCTTGGCCTGCTCAATCACAGATCTTAATCCAATTGAAAACCTGTGGAAAATCATCAAACTCAAAATGGAGAACCACAAGCCCAAAAAACAAAAAGAAAATTTGTTGAATTTGTCCAACAGGAATGGGCTGCTGTGACTTTGTAGAACAATGTCAGAGAAGCTGGTGGAAACTGCCAAGGCAGCATGGCTGATCATCAAAACAATGGTTATGCAATCAAGTATTAACTCTTGTGTGTGTAGTGTTTAAAGCAAACAGAAAAACATGGAGATGCTTAAGAAAGTAGTGTTTTGGTGGTACAATGCCATAGCTATTGATGTAAGAATTTAAGTAATTTTAGTTATTATCAAGAAAACCATGGAAAATGAATAGTTCTTGGTTAAATTAAACTCTCACAAGCTATTTTTATTTGTTATCATTATAATTGTCAGAAACAAATGTACCTTTAGTTGAGCCAGGCATTAAAATTAACAAGAAATTGAAGAAAACAGAGAATTGGTCTAATAATTTTTTCCATGATAACATATATATATGTATATATATATATATGTATGTATGTATGTATGTATGTATGTGTATATATATATATATATATATATATATACATATGTGTATATATATATCTATATATCTATATATCTATATATCTATATCTATATATATATATATATATATCTATATATATATATATATATAGATATATATATATGTATAAAACATTGTACATGTAAACACATTGGATCTTAATCTATGAGTATCCACTTTGATATAAAAGAGTTACATTTTAGAGGCAATAAGATTAAGGATGAAAATATTTGATAATTTGTCTCTTTAAGCAAGAGTAAGAGGGCCTGTTGTTGTACATGTTTCATTCCCATCTACAGTGTTTACTGAATATCTGAGCTGTTTTTTTTTTTTTTTTTTTACATCAGAATAGGATCAAAAATGAAATGTAGCATATATCAATTTCATTTTTTTCCATTTCATCACTTTGATGGGCCAAAGTTTTTGTCCTTTGAGATAACAATTTGGATAGTAGGTATTGTCATTTTTTCTTCAGCTAATCTGGATTAGTGTATCTTGCTTTCTCTGTTACCAACACAGATACTATGGAAGTCTGGAAAAGCTTGAAGACAACGGATTCTGAAAAAGACATTTGAATTCCAAAGTTATTGGAGAACATACACCAGTGATTTCAATGAGGATCCCTAACATCCTGGGAGGTTGTGAGGACACATTAAGTAGGGTTCTGTTACTGTTGATTATAATTTAGACACAAACTAGACTCTTCAAAAAGGTTTGGAAACATTAAATGGTCGACTATTTTTTCTTTGAATAGCAGAGATTGGTGTTTTGCAAGGGGAAAAATAATTGACCGAAATAATGATTCCAAACTCTGTTAAGGAGTATATAAAAGTATTAAACAAACATTAAATTAAAAATTGCAACAATACTCATAATTGACAAAGAATGGGGAAAGATAATGAGAAAGTTTTGGTATTTGTCATCATAATGTTGAAGGAAAAAAATCAGATGGGGTCCTTGTAAGAATTTGTGATGGTATAAGGGAATTTTGTATGGCAAGGTGTAGAAACTAGCGGCACAGACCAGAGGTTAATAAAAGTAGTGTTGGGACAACTCAGAAGGTCACCAGACAACCAGCTGGAGGCTAGATGAAAAAAAAAAAATGTCAACAGTTTTAAATGGCATACTTCACCCATTTTCATTAAAATTATAGATACTTAAAATGACTTCAGTTTAAAATAATATAGGGATATTTTGCTTTAAAAAAAAAAAGTAATGTGCAAAAATCTCTCCTTATTGCTGTCTCCAGCAACGTTGTTTCAGGTTTACAGTATGACATGTCTGGGAACCCCTGGCACGTAGTTCATTTCAATTATAATTAAACTATTAAAAATCATTTTATCATACCAAATAACTCTGGCACTGGGTCATCCTCTGATTTGTGAGCTAGGCCAACAAGGTTAAATGCATCAGTCTGTTAAAACAGAGAAAAACTATTATGAATAATTTCATACAAACAAGTCTTTGTGTAGATACAGGATTTTCCAGTTGTGTCTGCAACCTTAATTAAACAACTGGCACAGATTCACGTTCGTTCTGCAAATACAATCCTGTAATTTCAGAGAAATCATTACAGGGTATTGCATGATGTTACTCGGAGTCTGGGGGCGGAGTCTGCGTGACATCTTGAATGACATCGTCTGGCCCCGCCCTCTTGCGTCTGACGTCCCGACGTCAAACGGGACTGTTTGTTCTGGATTTGGGGCGAGGAAGGTCTGCGAGCGCTGACAACCGACTAAAGAAGGTAAAAATACAATTTTTGGACCCTGTATTGATGACTCTGCTACATCATACGAAAGCGTACTACTTCGTGGACAGGATAAAAGGTCAGAAAGGGGCGTCGGGGGCGTTTTTCGCGGGCTGTCAGTGTGCCTTCACCAAACGGAGCATGAGCTGTCTGCGGAGGCCTTGCACCGGTTCGGACACACGATATTGAGGATTTCTTGTCTTTTTAATTAGCGATATTTTGTGTTATTTTACATATTCTATGTCGTATCACCACCATGTTTAGATTGGAGTTGAGGTCGTTTTCGTACCAGTTAACGCTGCGTGCTGTCAGTGTGCACGTTAGCTGCAGGTCGCTATCATGCTAGCCTGTTAGCTGCTAGGCTGTTTGTTTGTAGCCCCGTAGGCCGTATTCGTGACATAAGTTACGTCCTCTCTGTAGCGTAGCGTACACACGGTGGCGCAGGTACTCATGTGAATTGCAGCGTACGTCACTTCGAGAATACCAATACCGTCCTAGTTGTATTCTGGAAGGCCGTTTACGTGCGGAGCTGTCACCTGCTCACAGAAAACATGGCGGTGTACTGACATAAAGGTTAGCAAGGCAGAGCTGTAGAAAAAAACCGCCTTATCCCAAATAATCATCGAGTATACATGTTGTTTGGATTTATCAGTGAATATAGCTCGTCACTTAAACGGCGACACTTGGCATCGTTAGCTCCCCTGGGATACCAGTTGTATGAAGATCATAATGACGCGATACGGAATAATATCAAAATGGCTGATAAATGTAGCAGTCATTTATTAAAGTGTTGGTCTATATTTATCCGCCTCCCTGTTCAGACTGTGAAGTTGCTGCTGCGACATTCCTTTGCCTCTTTTGCAAAATGTGGACAAAACTAAAGTCTGTCACGGTGTACCTTTGGTCATTTTGGTGATATCGAATATTAGCAAAGCCTGAAGTGATAATCGTCCTTTGCTAGCCGATTTGATAGCTAGAAAAAGCTAGATTGCAAAACTGGAAATTTTGAGTTGTAGCCGCAGATTATCAACGCAATATGACTTCCAAGTAGAAATAAAACATGTTAATTTGTGAAATGAAACGGCTCCAACAAGTCCCTGTCATTGTGACAGCAAAATAACAAACTGAAATACGATATTTACCCAAACAGCTATAATCAAAAGTGGAAGTGTAAACTTTTTTGGCCAAAGGGTAGCTGTAAAAATGTGCCAAACTGTCATCACTTACAGAAATTGTACTACTGTGAAGGTACTAAAACTTCAGATGCAAAGTCATAAATCAGAACATCGAAGTCAGGTTTCAAAGAAATATGAACATGAGAGAAAGTTGGCCCAAAGCATTTCAGTCTGGTGTGGTGCCTGTTTGGAAAGAGAGGTAGAGCTCTGAAGAGTCTGTTATAACATCTTGTACCAAAGACTTTCTGCAGTTAATAATTGAGTAATGAATGATAAATACTTCTATTTACAATCTTGAGTCCCATATTTCCGAACTATTTCTGGATGATACGGACAGCATGTCATGTGTACAAATTTCTTAGAATATGTTACAGTGTTACTTTATTGCTCTTTCAATGTAAGGGATCTTTTAACATGGCATTTGGTCTTGCTCCATTGCTTTTACCGTAACAAATCATAGTAATGGATGGTGATGATATTGTAATTGTGTTGATAATCTTGAAAACACTTGCTACAAAGGCAGTCCCAAAACAATTCTAATATAAACTTGCAATTAGACATGTAATTGCAAGAGATTTGGCAGTAATCATTCATAATGTAGTCCACATTAGAGGCAAAATAAAATGTGAACATTTTTAGTGTGTAGAAGCAGTTACGATTCAGTGAATGGGAATGATGTGCAGGTGAGAAATCACAGCTGACTTAATATTTAAACTGGAAAATGTAACCACAGTTTTTATATGCAAGATCACATTTGCCAAAGATGACACAACTTAAAGGATATACAGTGTAGGATTATGCCCCCATTTTTTAGCTAATTTTAGCCATTATGTCGATAAATAAAATGACTGTAAGCAGTATTTGTGGATTACACCTATGGGAAATGTTTTTCAAAAGAATCAATATAATCAGCCTCACATTCCCAATTTTCAGACAGAAAAATTGCTGTATCTTTGGAGCTTATGCTAAGAATTGAAATTAATATTCTAAAACTCTACGAATTTAACACTAGCATATATTGAGTTAGAATATCAGCAGCAGATATTGGTAGAAATCTTCCAATACCATGTGTACAATATCGTTAACGCCTATTAAACATATTCTCTGAAAAACTGTCAGTTAAATCCCCAGATGAGGGGAAAACACTTACTAATTGGATGTGAGCTAGAGCCATGAGTCGTGACCGGATAAACAGTGAATCATTACTAATGGTTAATTGCAGTTATGTTAAGCTTGACAACATTATGCAGTTTATTAGTATTTTAAGTTAAATCTGTATACGCAGTATCAATATAAACTTTGACCTACGCGGATCAAAAATATGCAGGGGGTCCAGGATCCCAAAAAGCTCGAGAGTCACTGGTCTAGGGCTTCATATTGTGTTTCTGTGTTATTAATGTTGTATTAATATCACATGTAAGACTACTGATAGTATCAGCACCCCTAATTTAGACAAAGCGTCAAAGTGTGTCCAAGTTCAACACTTCAGATTGGAGCTCTGTTCATCATTAGGTGTTCAGTACTTCCATATTTGATGCCATGGAATTAAACATGCATCAACATATTTTTATTTTCCCAGTGATAAAAATGTTTCTGATGTGGTATTAGATGGATTGTTTATTTCCTGATTTCCTGAACACTTGAAAATCATAATCTTGTGGTTAATTATCAAATTCTTTTCAGTTGTCTCTACTGTAAACAGTCTTTTCTGAGCCTGGAGCTTGACATCATCTCAACCAAATCTACATAAACGTTTTTTTATAAGAATGGCTTTGTCTCTACGTTAATTTGAAAATTAAAGCTAAATATATTGCCCAGCCCTACGTGGATGACAAAGAGGAACAGCAGAATAAGGGAAAGATGGAGGATTATGCTACAAAGGTGAAGTAACGTCAATTAAAGGCAGTAAGGTGAAGCATTATGACAGCTCTGTTACCTTTTGTTATTACATTAGAAGTAGGCCAGGAGGCTGTCTTTGGATTGTCATTTGTTTGTTGCATTAAGTCTTGAGTCATCTAATTAATTCAGCCAAACAAGTCATTCAAAGGGAAGAAGGCATAACTGTATCCTAAATTACTGACAGTGCATCGTTTTGAATTTTGCAAGATGCAACCTCAGTCAGCAGGTAAGACAAAAATCCAGGTAAATCAAAACCATTTCGATTCTTCAACACCTTGAGAAGAAATATCTGTGCCTGTTTCTGTTTTGAAGAACACTCTGTTCCTTACCGGTGTCCTCGGCACCTAAGACAGCCTGGCTGCTTACCTTGAGTATTTTTAATCAGGCTGTATAAGTAATTCATTTTAAAGGTCAGGAATATGCTTAAGATCAAATAATATGAAACATAAAGCTTATCCCGCTTTGAGGATGAGTCCCCTTCACAAGCCCGATGTTTCTTCATGCTTTGGCTGATGAAGGCTGGTCACTAATATACGTGTGTCCTGTACATTCAGAGCAGAGACAGCATGTGTATCACAAGGAGAAAAAGCCACAAATTTAAGAGGAAATTCCGCAAAAATCCCCATAAATCAACACATTTTAATGATTCATAATGTTGAGCTGAAGCTTCAAAGAGGAAATACTAATCTGGGACAAAGTTTTGTGTGAAGTCAATAAGAAGGTTTACTTTTCCAACATTTCACTAACATAGAGAGCAGTTCCTGTCGTGCTCAAACACGATTTGATTATGTCAAGTGTATTTGGATGTATTCTGTGTCTTAATTATAAAAGGGCGTTTAAACAAGAATTTGCCCTCGGAGTTTGAAAATGTTATTTTGTTTTAAAAAAAAAGAAAAAAAAAATCCTCATTGAATTCAGTGAAGATGGCAAAAAATCTTAGTGTAAATAATTCCAACAAATAACCTAATTAGAACACTTATATATTTTCTGGTTTAACAGATAACATTATGCGTGTGATATTCCTGCAGTTTTGATAATTGCAGTACTGCGATAATAAGATATTTTCTATATCACGTGCATCAGGAGCTACACTGTCATCCATAACCAACGTATTGATCATGTTTGATTTAACAAAGCATTAACTAGAATAAAATCCAGGTGAAGTTGGGGACTTGTGATGTGTTTGATAACGTTCGGTACACAGTTAATCTTAGTGGAATAAAATTATACCTCTCACCTTTGCTGCAAACAACTGTTGTTTAGAACTACCTCTTAATTTGTTATGTTTTGACATTTGTCCAGAATCTAGGCAGGATTATGTCTAACACTTTGAAGAAGGACTGATTTTGTTTTCTCTTGTTAAAGCCCCTGTGATAATTGCTCTGTCCTTCAGTTGATTTAATTACAATACCATTAACTGGAAAGTTCACTGAGCAGAGAAGAGGGCTCAGCATCTTTGAATCTGACTTTAGGTAAAGGGTGTCAAAATGATGCTCTGAAATCTGTGTTGTGATCTGGTTTAGCAAGTATTCAATCATGGTGGTACCAGTACCACATTGGTTTCAGTTTTCGTGAACTGCGAGTAACCATTTCAAAGACTGAGGAAAGAAAAACAAGGGCAGTTCAATGAATTTTTACTTAGAAGCTTGAACTATGGAGGGCCCTACAAAATCTGTTATCTTTTTCATAAATTCCAATTTTAGTTTTTGTTATATTCTGTTTTTTTTTTTTTTTTTTGTCATTTTAATTTTTGGAGGATTCCTTTTTTTGAATTAGTAATAGTAGTGGTTAGGGCTGGGTATCAATTCAGATTTTCTGTATCTATTCAATTAAATATTACCAGGTCTCAAATCGATTCGATTCACGATACAGTAAGATATTTATTCAATAAAGGATATCTCAGTTAAATAATGTGAACTTAAAAAGTGACTTTTGACCTGGTGCATTATTTAAATTGTTACATTGATGTTGTATTAATTATATACATTAATGCGTATTCTGCATATTACTTGTTTTCTGTCCAACTCCTCTTTTCCTCTGTGCTTGTAAAATCCGAAATCCGTCCATACGTCAGCCTTTAAACTCGCCGGTGGTGCCCATATAGTGCTATTTGCCATGTTTGTTTGATTACTTGCAGTAACATCTCACAAGATTTTGTTCAGTGGAAATCTTCTCTACCCAGTACTTTGGAGTTAGCTGAGCGCTTTTTAGCTTATGTGCCTACTTAGCTGATGTCTCGGGCGGCCACTTCGACATGTTTTTATCATTGATTAGGGGAAGAGTAGGGGGAGGAGAAGTGAACGCGTCCATTTTTCGCAGTCTTAGTGACCTGTTGAGAGAATTGTCATGAGAGATACATTCCTTTTTAGTCAAAGAAAGCTTTTAGGTCAAATGTCTGCAATTTCCGTGATATTCCATGTTTAAATTGAATTCCGTGTTTAATGTTGAATTCCATGATTCGGTCTGTTATTCAGGGATCACAGATTTTATTGAGCCCTTACTATGCTGCATGTACAACATAAATTCATATCTGTGTACATGAACCCTGCCGTCCTGTTTGTTACCCAAAGTGCTTCAGTTCTGTTGTCTTTTGTATGAATTCATCACAGCCCTGTAGTTTGTGTTTAATTAACTGAAAGTTTTAAAATACTGTTTCAAGCTTCTTAACTACATGCGTGGGTATGCTGAAGGACACACTTTAAAACAGAAACTGCTCTGCCTGCTCTCTCACCCAGGTGTGACTCTTGGCCTCCCACCTGTGTGTTGTGGTTTCCTTGCCCTCGCAGTGAGTCACTGACGGACCTCCGGTGGTAACACAGGAAATCGCCGCCTCACGGACTGAGCTATGATCACCCAATAGGATTAGACCACTGCTGCAAGGCAACATGTAAGTCCTCAGACAACCTCAAATGCCCCTCCGAGACCCTCTGAACCAGTTTTCGAACATTACTGATTGTGAATGTCATCAAAAAATGAACATCTGCCCCTGATTCGGAGCAAAATCTGAACTCTTGTAAGGCTCCATATCCTGTGGTGTTTGACCATTTACATTAAAGCAATGATTTATTTAAGATGGATTAATCTCTTAAGAGGATCAGATTTAGCTCATTTTCCCTCCCATTTTGAAACACCTTGATCTGAGGGAAGGCTGTGATCATAAACTCTGCACTGATTGGCTGCCCAGACGATGTCTGATGAGGAGGGGGAGTAATAGGCCAGTAAAGAGGAAGTGAAAAACTGACATATTAATGGGGCATTTTCTTTACAAACTTCTGTGTAAACTGTGAGTTTGACAAAAGGTCTCATGTTCTTGTACTCCCCAAGTAGGGATGGGGAGTGGTAGGATTTTGTTGACAACTATGTCATTAATGGGTCTGCTTATTGATCCAGTTTTTAATGATTTTCTTTTTGATTCCTGCTGATTCTCTGTGTGGGGAAAAATGGGCCTCCCCAGGTTTTTAGTGGCAAGAATGTCAAATACATGACACACTTGATATTCAATGACATGCTGTGCAGATTAATGCTTCTGCAACTTTCTGGTGTTCCACTTTGTAGAAGTTCTACAGTGAACATAATTTTGTAGAAGTACTAAAACAAAACTCTGACCACTTTTGCCCCCCGCCTGCAATGATTTTTTTCTTTTTTTTTTTTTTTCTGCTGAGTGCCTCAAATGAGAGGCTGACATCCGTGATTTGCCAAATCAAAGTGGAAGGAATTGCAAAAAAATGTCCAGTAATATAGATTTTTTGGGGACAACTGTTATCGATTTGATTGTAATTGGTTTTCAATTTCCATCGCAATCCCCAAGCCCCTTCAAACAACATTTTAAATAACAAAGAAAGAAGACATATGATCTTTGAAATGATTTTGATTTATCAGTTGATAACTTAAATATTTATTGAAACTTTGCCCCTTCAGTTCAGAAGCGCAGACAGCCTGTATAAACGTATGGCAGCCTAATAACAGCTGCCCCCATGTGAAAGTAATGCAAAGGTTTCATCCTCACAATATTTGCATGTTCTTTTGTACTTTGCGATTGTTGCTTCCTTGGTTATCAGCACCAGAGCACAAGTACGTTTTCAACTGAACAATACTCACAGCTCAGACACTTTCGGTCTTCAAAACAGCCAAACTGGGAAAAAAATTGTTTCCAGTTCTGCGATCAAAGGGAGTCAAATTCCAAACAAGGAATGAATTGTTAAAGCCAGATGGACTATATTGTAATGAGTTGTAGAAAAAGGCTTTTGGCTTTACATGGTAGAAGTTCAGCTGCTCCAATGATGAAAAAGTGTCATATCACTCGGCCAAATGCTCATCTGGAAGCCCTAACTGTTGGACGGAGATCTAAAATAATGCTTATGTCCTCTCTCACTCAGACTCTTCTCTCTTAGCCTCCTTCTTACCCTGCTTAACACAATTTCATCTTCTTGCGATAAACAACAAGATCTGGTGTTAGACTATCTGTAGCTCTTTCCGACTGTCTATGCAAGTTCAACAATAAACCTGTTTGCTCTGATCAACCCATTCACTATTTATACTGCCTGTCATCTCTGGGGTCACGAGGACTGGAGCCTATCCCAGGTAACACTGGGCGAGAGGCAACAAACACCTCAGATTGATCACCTGCCAATCACAATGGGGGCATGTAGAAACACACACACTAACGCACAGTGGCAATTTAGGGTTACCAGTTACCAAAGTAACACTTTTATGGTCTGTGGGAGGAAACAGGAGAATGTGAAGAACACCCACACATGCACAGGGGTGACTCCACACAGGAAGGCCTGACCACCCTGGGGAGTCAAGCCGTAGACTGTGAAAAGAATTTGATGAACCATGTGATGTTAACCCACTGATAATCAAAAGAGCCTTTGAAATGTTGTGGATCCATCGTAATGGTCACTGCCATGCTGTAGTCCTGTCACTTTTCCCAAAGTCAGACTCTTCAGTTTTCAGGCATACATGCCAACACAGGGTTTGTGAGGGGAGAACATTAATGTTATGGAAATAATAATTTTGTGGAAATTAAGGCCTTAATTGACATCAAAATCATTAAAGTTTGATTGCCATTGGCATTAAAAATTCTTTTTTATTTTTCAAGAAAAATATTTAACTAATATAAAATTATAATAATTTAATTGTGTAAAATTATAAACTGTGATTTAACAGATGTATACATCTGGGTAAACATGCAGAACCGTTGTGATAATAGTTTCTTGCTGATCTGGTAAAATTTCTCTGTAAAACCAGGTGTTTGGAAAGTGGCCAGTGGGCGAAATTTGAAATTTGACAGGTGGAGGAAGAAAAGGAAAGTGCAAATTCTAGCAAAAATGGGTAGAAAACTTACTGTGGGATTCCACTGGATGCGTATCCGGTCCTTCTCCGCTCTGCTCTGCTCCGTCATCTGACGTGCGTCAACTCCCACTGGATCCGTCTGCGGTACGAAGCATTGCGGCTCCGCCTTGCAGCGGGTCAACGAGCTCATAAAGTATTTTGTGGTTTTGCACCTCCAAAATCAAAAGCTCCTCATCCATGGTGAAGTGGGGTGAGACTGAACTTTTGACACCAGGTCTGTCTCCGCCCTAAATGATGTTTTCCAGGAACAATACTTTTCCCTTGTTGACACGGTTTACTTTATTTTGAAACATCTACGGATGTTTTATTTTGTGTTTGTGCTCAACTTCCTGTCCTGCACGATATTCTGTGTGCTAAATTGCTGCGCCGTGGTCCGGCATCCGGCAAAAATAGAAGCTCTGCGTATCTGCTCCATCTGCCTGAGGCCGGCAGAGCAGATATGCAGCCGTGCCAGAGCCGTGCCACAGCTGGTGGAAGTACACGCATTGCTTATAATTGAAACGGATCAGCTCTCTGCCGCAGCGGAGCGGAGATGGACCGGATACGCATGCAGTGGAATTTGGGCTTTAGACTTCAGAGAATAGTTGCAGCTTGTTGGTGGTCAAGACGGAGAACGATTTTGCTGCACTTGTAAAAAATAATTTAAGCCAGGTACAATGGGTGTCAATACCATTAAATCTCACATGCAGTCCAGTGGCCACAAATCGGCTGTAAGAGGCAGACGACTAACAAACTGCAGTGTGATTTTGGTTCTCTCTCAGCTCCACAAGTTCTGATGTGTTTAAGATGAAATATTTGCAGAGACAGTTTTTATATAAAAATTATATTTTACAAAAAAAATAACCTATAGAATTTTTCTTGAGTTCATGGTCATGGCATAAAAATACTACAGCATATCATTAAAATGGCATTAAAAAGCTTAAAAATTGACTGACTGATTTTTTGCAAAACCTTGTAATATGTCAAGATATTCGACCAATATTTACAGCTGATATATCGCCCATTCTAATTATCACTGCATCATTATATTTAGCAATGTATGAGTTTTTTTTTTTTTTCAACGGATGAATGTTTTTCCTCTTTTACAATTGTTCCTTACACAAACTGTCACATTGAAAGCAACAAGCCAGTTTTCAAAGTAAAGGCTAGAGATGTTCCAATACCATTTTATCCCTCTCAATGCTGATACTGACACTTCTGCTGTGGGTGCCAATCTGACACCAGTTTGTTATTAAAATATATCATACAGCACCTGCGTGATTGTGATATGCTTGTCATTGTGGTAAGGCCTGGCTCAGGTTAAACCCTTTGTAGACATGAATAAACACAGTGATGATGCAGCGTGATCACGCTAGTTAGCTTAGCTCCAAGCCTTGTGTCAACTTGCTCTGACACGTGCGTCTGTTGTGTCTGTGTCACATGATCCTCCCTGCAGGTTGCAGCACAGCACATCTGTTTTAAGAGCAGCAAAGAAGGTTTCTTACAGCCTTTACTTCCTGTATGGACTTAAATTAGCACAGCACTTGAACTGCTATCTCAAATCAATAACAGTCGCCATTTGTCCTCCCTTCCGTTTGTCTTGTCTCATCCCCTTCTTTTACACTGTGGTGTGGCACGGCCCTCCCCTTGAGCTCACATCAGGGGTTAAATAAAGTTTGATTTGATGGAGTAGCCTACAGGGAGGGCTGGTGATGGTCACTATAGCAGTGAATCATATTCACATATCTCTGACTGCTAGAAAAAAAATGCATTGGTCTTTTCAACTCTGTCATCGGACACAGTGCTCAGCAGAAAAGATAATGCAGACAAGGGGGGAAAAAAAGAAAAAAAAAGAGCAGCGAAGAAGAACAATTAACTTGCGTGAAATCGGATGGTGCCTGGACTCCAGTACTCACCGATACCAGCATTTTCGGCAGTATCAGAGCAATTTCTGATACTGGTATTGGAATCGGAACAACTCTAGTAAAGACTTGTGCTCTTGATGAAAAATATCAGTATCAGTGGTAATGAGTTCAGAAATATCAACACATCAAATATTGGCAAATATTCAATATCCTGCATCCCTTGCTGTAGTCAGTGTGTGATCACTGAGGCTGCACTTTGTCAGGACTTTTTTCTTTCTTTCTGTGATTGCTGCAGCTTTGGATGGAAAATATGAGTAAACAGTATTTTAGCTACTGATAGCTTTGGTACTTTGGGGACTATTGATGCTCATAATAATGCGTATGGAGATCTTGATGCATATGGATTAAAAGATGTTAAAGGCAATTAAAATGTTGAGTACCTTGATGTTTTATGGGCTGGTTTCAGATTTGATGTGTAATATTGATCTGTTTTGTTTCAGAGGAGGCTCAATCAGGGATGTGTTTCTTCTCCATCAGATGTTAATAAATTTTCTGTTTTCCTTCTAGAGAGTCGAGTAAGAAGTGTAATGGCCTGAGGGGGGTCCCCCCGGTCCCGCCTGCCCCTGCCAGGTCCAATCAGCCCCAACTGTCAGCTCAGCCACCGAAGCCCATCTCTGCCATGGGAGACGGACTGGAGGCAGGCAGCAGTCACAACCCTCCCTCCCCCCCACCCTCCCTCTCCTTCAACCCCCCACCCCCCGAAACATGGAACCCCTCCAGACCCAAACGGCAGACCAACCAGCTACAGGTATGCACATATCTGTTTGATGAACTCCTCCAGTCTCTGATGTGAAGGCTTTGAATTCACCAATGTCTGTGTTTTTTACAGTACCTGCTTAAAGAAGTGTTAAAGACGTTATGGAAACACAACTTCGCCTGGCCCTTCCAGACTCCTGTAGATGCCGTCAAGCTCAATTTACCTGTGAGTCAGTGTTTTGAATTTATTCCACTCTTATGGCTGCAGAATACCAAGCTTGACTCTTCTTGAAAATCTGAAGGCAACTGACGAGAATAAAAGGTTAAAATGTTAATCTGACAGAACTTGTGAGGGTTGTGATTGATAATAGATTGCTGTAAAATCCTGAATTAAGGTGGCACTATAATATAAGACCATGTTTATTTTAAGGGGTTTTCCAGAGGGAAGTATTTTCTGACTCTGTACCTGCTTAATGATGTACATTCTGCGTACTAAGTGTGTGGTATGTAGTGTCTGTGCCTCTGTACACATATATGGAGTTGGTGCTTTTCATAGCTATATTACGGTAATTGAGCTCTCAGCTTCTTAGGATGTTGTATTTAAGGATTATCCACATAACTGTATTTTCAAGAACTATAGCCCATCTTAAACAACTATGTGATGGCATAATGAGCTGGTTTCAAGAAACTGAGAGTTCAGTTTTCAGTGGATTTGCTGTTACTGAATGTGTGATTTGTTTCTCTCATGAAATGTGATTAGGCATAACTGAAGACATCAAATGTCTTTGTCTAGCTGGCCAAAATATGAGCACTCAACCATAATTTAAAGTCAGGACTTCACATCTAACAAGTATCCAAAGTTACATTTATGATTGAAGGTGCTTTCAAGTCAGAGATTGAGTATTTTTAGGTACTGCTTTGACTAATATAAGTGACTTCAACTCACTTAGATTGTTTTCACACCTAAGCAAAAGAGAATTTGGTTCTGTTCAGAATGACCTTTATTGTCATTATACAGAATGTACACTGCCTGGCCAAAAACAACGTCGCCACCAGGTTCTAACTAAGCAAATAGGTACATGCCTTCTACTAGTAAACCCCAGCTAATGCAATGAGTAACTTCAAATTTCCTAAACAACCATGTGGAAACAGCAGGCGCAGTGTTCAGCAATCCCAAATCATTCTGCAGCTTTTTCCACCGTACGATTCTCCAATGTTGAGTCTCCGTTGGGACCAGAATTGCTCATATTTCTTCCTTACTTCAGTCTTTTCCTCGAAACTTTTACGTTTCCTTCTCTTCAACGTGGAGGGTAGCAGAAGCAGCCACCCGGCTTCATGATGCTTCAGTAGCTGTGCTGCTAGCTGATCACCGGTACATGAGAGAGGTAGTGGGTAGGAGGCGGGACCATGGGCGAGATGGTGCGGAGCAGGGCAGACAGGGGATTGGATGGACTCAAGGACCAATCCGAACCGCCGGGAACGGCGTTTCGGATAGGTCAACTATTATGCTGCTTTGCAGCGGATATACTGAATGGATTTTTTTCATTCTTTTTGGTCTTTATATTGCGTAGATCGGACCATAGGACCATAACGGCCTTATAAAGGGTGTTATTAAGATGTACCAAGCTTCCAAATCGTAGACCATAGCTTTAATTGTTTGGCCAAATCTAAGAAAACAACAGTAGAACTCAGGGGGATGTTTAATAATGAAAGTAAGAGCATTTCTACACTCACAATGTGAAGGTAACTTTTGGGACTGAACAGCTGTGTAGTCTCAAGAAAACTACTAATAAGTGAGGCTAACCAGAAAAAAAAAGGTCTTCAGTTTGCTATGGAGCATAAAGATTGGACTCTGGAGGACTGGAAAAGGTCATGTGGTCTGAGGAGTCCAGATTTACCCTGATCCAGAGTGATGGGAGCATCAGGGTAAGAAGAGAGGCAGGTAAAGTGGTGCACCCATCATGCCTAGTGCCTACTGCACAAGCCTGTGGGGGCAAAAATTAATGCAGCACTGGATGGGAATAAATCTTTGACATTACAGAAGCTTATCGAAACAATGCCACAGCGAATGTGTGCTGTAATCAAAGCCAATGGCAGTCCAATTAAATATTAGTGTGTGTGACTTTTTCTTTGTGGGGACTTTTTTTTTTTTGGCCAGGCAGTGTACAACGAGATTGGAGGAAGGGGTCAAAGTTGCAATATTGTGTAATTTTTCACTTGGCTTGGTTTTTTTTCACCCAGACCAAAGCCTGTCAAAGGATGTGTAATAAACGCATCCCCCCCCCGTTGGCTATGGCAGATGTCCTCATTCCCGCCACCCAACCTGTTATTACACTCTCAGCCTGAAATACACAACCGCCTTTGTGTAATCACATTATTCAAATCAAAGCAGTTTGTAAGTGTTCTCTGCCATTATTTGCATTTTGAGGACGTTCACCTGATAACGGGATGGGAACTGGCGGTGCTAGCAATGCTAACTCTGCTTGATGTTTTCCATGAACGCTACTTTAGTTTGCTCTCTGTAGTAATTCGGCCAAATTCAAGTTTTTCACTGCTTTTGGTTTGTGTGCCTTCTTCGGTCCTTGTTTGGTTTGGCCAGCTCTTCAACCCACAGTGAACTGAACTCTGGTCTGCTTGGAAGCAAACAGAGACCCCCTGTTTTCAGTTGTACCATAGTCCTCATGAGCTGTCACATCACCCCAAATGAACCAAAATGTGCAAAAAAAACGGTTTGTTTAATCAGGACCAACCGTGAGGTGTGAAGCGCCCCTCGATCAAGCTGGATCTAAAACAAATGACTCATGAGTTCGATCACACTTATCCGTTACAGCTGTAATGGACATGATATCCTGCAGCAGTGGTTCAGAACAAATTTAGTACAGTCTGTGATGAAGCTACCAACCAACCAACAGATGAAAGTGCTATTGGCAGTGTCGCAAAAATTCATTTGGGGGCAGAAATAGTCCGATGACAGAGCATACATTTTGTGTTTATTGATGATGTTCACTTCTTTTTCCTGACTTGATAGACATCTAAACCTATCCCTTCTCTGCTTCTGTTCAGGACTACTATAAGATCATCAAGACCCCAATGGACATGGGCACGATAAAGAAACGTTTAGAGAGCAACTACTACTGGAACGCCCAGGAGTGCATACAGGATTTCAACACAATGTTCACAAACTGCTACATCTACAACAAGGTCAGCTGCTCGCACAACATCCACTCTCATGTGTAACTGTGCGCCTCGTCTGAAAAAGAAACACCTTAACATGATATTGTGTCACGTCTTCAGCCAGGGGACGATATCGTCCTGATGGCGAAAACCTTGGAAAAAGTCTTCCTCCATAAGATCACGGAGATGCCAGAGGAGGAGAAGGAGATCGCTGTGGTCACAAAGGGACGCCGAGGGGGCCGACGGGAAACAGGTTGGTGTATGGTAGTGACCTAGAGTGTGCAGATTTGAATTTGTTCTGGCTCTCCCCATTATGGTAATTGTAACTTCATTGTTAAGCATCTCATGATCCATCCCACCGGTGTGAGTAAAAGTCGGCTCTCGTTGGAGCCCAGATTCTTACTCCCTTGGATTCTAAATAGGAAATAAAGGTGAAAAGGCCTTTATTGTCCTACTTCAGTCATCTGTGAACACGCTGTCTGTGTGTATGCCTCTGTATTACTAGCCAGTTTGGCTACTTAGGGTAGCATGTTAGCTCGCTGCTGCATCCATGTTGTTTCTGTACGGTGCAGCAAATAAAATCCAAGCCCTTCTTTCTGCACAAAAAGCACGTGTTTGGATATACTTGGGACTTTACAACATCCAGGGTAAGACAGAGTTTGACAAATTCATTATGCAGACTCTGAAAATTTAAATGTTAGTATTTGTCCTACATTATCAGCTGGAGTTAAGAGTTTTGCCTAACCTCCAGTCTACTCTGAATAGGCAAGAAGAAATTCTAAATAAACTGCCTCTTTCATTTCGAGAGACTTGTGGAAATTAAAGCTATAGACCTATTTTTGAATATTCAGCTATTATTTTCTTTCTTTAAACTCACAGAACATGTTTTCAGTAAATGTCACACAGTAGATGGTATTAAATCTCGTTTTTAGCACTCTTTGTTTTGATTGAGGTATCTATAGATATTTTCCCTGTCCCAGCCATGACCTACCACAACTCCACTGTCTTCCTGTTACTTACAATAAATTTATTTAAACTGTGAATTCACCACTTGGAGCTAAAATCTGTGACTGAACTAATGCCCTTTTACTTGACTTCTTTCCAGCTCTGATATCCAAATCTGATTCAGGACAAGATTCTTCTTCACCCTCCACCACCCCCCACACACGAGGCTTCTCTTCCCCTTCAACAACCCCACAGACCCGCGCCGTACCTGCTGCTCAAGCCCCTCCCTTGCTGCCCCAACCTCTGCCTCAGCCTCTTCCCCAGCCTCTCGTGCAGCCCCTTGCCCAGCCTCAGCCCCCACGTGTGCCTCCTACTCCAGCCTCCCACGCACCCCATCTAGGACCCGCATTTCCCCTCACAACCCCAGACGTCCTGACACAGGGTATGACACCTGTTCTCCCTCCCGCCCCCACGCACCCGGGCCTTCACCAGGCCCCCATGCTACAGAGCTCCCCTGCACTTGTTAAGGTAAGAGTAAACTAGCAGATATTTTAATCAGTCATGAAGTGAATTATGTCTCAATTCTGATCCTTTTTTATCTCAGCAGCAAAGGAAGAGCCAGAAGAGGAAAGCTGACACCACCACACCCACGGCAAACGACCAACTTAGCGAGTCATCTCCTGTCTCAGCTGAGACTCGGCCACGCAGAGAGAGCATTCGCCCATCCAAGCAACCCAAAAAAGAGGCATCACAGCCGGACTCGCAGCACCACCCAGTAGCCAGTCTGGAGACTGGAGGGACAGTGATGCAGAAGCGGGCGGACCAGCTGCGTTTCTGTGGACGTCTTGTCAAAGAGATGCATTCAAAGAAGCATATATCGTACGCCTGGCCTTTCTATAAGCCTGTGGATGCTAAAAGTCTGGGTCTCCACGACTACCACGACATCATCAAACACCCCATGGACCTCAGCACCATCAAGGTGACTTAAACCTGAATTACTGACTAAAAGTCGTGAATTAATTTTGTCATTGCACAGCATTTCTCCATCTTCAAGAGGAGTTAACATCTAAAAGGCAAATTTAATGATCAACAATTGGGCTGGAAATCAAAGAGTAGCTCAGGATCTATTTTCAATCTATTATTTAAGATGACAATATCCCATTGCAGCTATTCTACAGTTAGGTTAAACTACATGAAAACATGCAGGAATATCGGCCTGATTCACAAACAAATATCACTGTCAAATTAATGTGGGATGAACAGGTATCAGTTGCACATTTATAAGTTTAGTCTGCTAATATATTGCTGATATTTGGCAGATGTAACTGCTGATTTAGATATTATTTGTGAGTTGAAGAAATGTTTCAGTGAGATGAATGGTGTAGGAGCCATAATGCAGTGTATTTGTGTCACATGGTGTTTGTGGTTGCTATGGTAACTAGCGGAAGTTTGGGTCACGGGACACAGGTGGTGAATGCCGGGTATATTTAGAGGTGTGCTTACCTGCAGTCAGATGGAGAGAGGGAAGCAGGGTAGCCGTAATTTTTGTTGACCGCAGCATTTTGCCTTTGATCGTTTGCTACTGGCTGTGCCTGGATTCGTTCAGTGTGTGTGTGAGTGCAAATCACTGCTTCATTAAAAGCCACCTAAACTGGATCCATCAGACAAGACAGGACCCTTAACTTTCCTCTGAAGCGACAAGACAGGTTTTGGAGTTGCTACAAATGACATTCTGTTTTTTAGGTTCAAGAATGAGAAACAATACTGATATTTGGGGGAGAAAATTATAAGTTTGAAAAAAGTACATATGAAAACTTTGGTATAGGCTGTTCAACTGTGACTGTGGCTTTAAAAAGTAATCCCCTTGTTGGTGGTGACCATAAAAGATGTGCACACTTGTGATTTGCTCTCCATGAAAGTCAGGGTGTTCGACTGCTCGGAGAGGTTGGAGGTGTTAGCTTGCTGATGAAGCACAGCAAAGTTCTTAAATCATTTCGTCTTGAGACATTAACATTTATGTCAAAGAACATAATATTTACATGAATTTAATTCATAAGTCTGACATTTTACCTGGTTATGACCAAATAAATGCGAAATATTGTTAAAATGAGCTCTGAGCCCAGCTACCTCTGTCTGCATTGCTTTGTTTTCCTGCCGTTTGCATTAGGCTACACAGTAATAGGAGAAATCTTTAAATAGCTTTTTGCTATGGTTTAAGTGTGATTTTGGTAGTTGTGCTCAGAGAGATAAATTCTTGTCTCACCTCAGTATTGAAGTATCTTGTTTGGTTGACAGTCCAAAAATATGTCATTGCTAAAATAAAACAATACATTATAATTCCAAAGTCCCCCTCTCCTCAGTGTGTAGCTCTGGAGATAAGACATGTCCACATCAGAATATTTGTATTTAGTTTTTTTTGGAATGTGCCAGTTTTTGCTGTGACGCTGTTTTTTTATGTCTCCTTCAGAAAAAGTTAGACAACAGACAGTACAGAGACGCACAAGAATTTGCTGCAGATGTCCGGTTGATGTTCTCCAACTGTTACAAGTACAATCCTCCTGACCATGACGTCGTCAACATGGCACGCAAGCTACAGGTAACCAGACATGTTCATTTCATACTACCCTTAACACTAGGCATGCTGATCATAACTCAGCTTTTTCTTTTCTTTTCATGTCTTGCCTTAGTCCTGAGTCTGCGACTAGCAGATGGACACTGTTCTTTTGACTGTGCATACAAAAAAGTGAGAGCTCGCCCACTGCTAACTAGCTTAGCTCAAACACTGAGAGTCAATGGGTAGTGTTAGTCTGCCTCTCCCATCACATAACCTCTTCAGCAACTCTGAATGATGCTTTGTGCTTGGTCTGACTTTTATTTCACCAGGTTATTTTACATTTTCTTCTGCACTCTTCTACCCATAAACAGGCTTTGTTTAATTTACCTACTTGCAAGCACATGTGTGGTGGCTTGCAGTAGAGTTGTGACGTTAATGAACGAGTCAAATCTTTTGAATGGTTCTTTTTAAATGAATGATGAGAGCCAGTTGTGAGTGAGCCATTCCTGTGCAGGCCATTTTTAAATGCTTGAAAATTTAGGAGTAGCTTGCAAACAAATGGCTCACTCACAACTGCAAATCGTTTCTTATTGTTCACGGAAAAGAGCTGTTCAAATGATTTGACTCGTTCCCAAACGTCACAAAGAAGTAGGTTCACAAAACAAATCCTCTGTTTAAGGGTAGAAGAAAAGGTTTGATGATAGGATTTTTTACCATAATGCAATTCAAAATGAGTCACAACAAGCACACAAGAACGTTTAGAGTTGCTGAAGAGTTTAGCTGATGACTGTAGGCAGAGGCAGGCTAGCTATACCCACTGATTACCAACATTTGACGCATAGCTAGTCCAGGTGGGCAAGCTTTGCCCATCTTTTCCTTGTTATTGCATGCACCATCGAAACATTGTCGTCTATCTGCTTGCTATGGACTCTGACTGAGGCAAGACACTAAAACAAAAAAAAGATGGCCTATCGCTTTAAGGGTCTGTTGTCTCTGTGCTTAATTCTTTTAAGAGCTGCTTTAGGTTTGTTCTTCACACCTTGCAAATCAAGGACGCCACTCTTTAATCTGAGGCAGCCAGCAGAAACACAAGACGTATTATCTGTAACCATAGCAGACTGGAAAGAAGTGTTTCAAACTGTAACTAAGCTTCTGTCAAATCAAATTTCTTTTAATTCCCATCCTGACTGAACACTAAGGATGCAGCATTTGGGATATCTATGATCCAGTGCTTGTCTTCTCATAGACATCCATCACTGACTGCTGCTCCTTTTCTTGTCTCGAATGTCAGAAAATTACTATGACACTGAAAACACTTCAGTTTTATTCAGTATTTCTTTTTTGATGTCCTTTGTCCCATCAGGACGTGTTTGAGATGCGTTTTGCCAAAATGCCTGATGAGCCTGAGGAGCCCGTCCCTGTTCCCACCCCGTCGTCGGCCCTCCACCCTGCCCCCTCCACTCGACAAGCCCCGCCTCCTCCTGTCGTCTCTGAGGACGACAGCTCCAGTTCCTCCGAATCGGAGTCCTCGGCAGGAGACTCAGAGCAAGAGAGGCAACAGCGATTGGCCGAGTTACAGGAACAGGTTAGAGGATGGAAAATGAAGGGGGAGGGAGGCTAATGAGACACGACAGGTGGGTGGGCCATTCAGAGCAGCTTTACCGGCCAGGGGTGAACGCTGAGACACAACGACACAAATTCACACGCTCCATTCTCGTAGTTTGCTAACATCTTAACTCTCTGTCTGTGTCTCCTGCAGCTCAAAGCCGTACACGAGCAGCTGGCAGCACTTTCTCAACCCCAAGCCAGTAAGCCTAAAAAGAAAGAGAAGAAGAAGGAAAAGCACAAGAAGAAGATGGGAGCAGAGGAGCTGGTGGAAAGCCCTCCTGTGATGACATCCAAGAAAAACAAAAGCAGCAAGGAGCCAATCGTTTCAAAGAAGGAGAGGAAAAAGCCAGGGTGGGTATCCCAGAGGTAGTAATAGAGGCGATGGTAGGTTAGCCACTTTATCAGGAACTAATCAGATCATTTGTCAATCACAGGAAGAAAGAAGGAGTCAAAAATAGCCGCCCAGCTGTGCCTGCTCCGCCCGGACCCACCCCTCTCGTTCCCTCCGCTGCACTTGAGGCAGAAGATGACGTGGGTAAGTGCACATGAGAGTCAAACACAACGCAAAACTTTAATCAACCTATTTTTTCCACTAACAGGATTTCAGTACTGATACTTCTTTTATATCTTTTTGAACTTGAATTGTGTTTTCATCATGACTTTTTCTGAGCACCTTTCCTGTTCTAAAAAGCACGGATAAATTCATAAATTCAGGAAAAAGTAAAATGAGACATTTAATCAAATGTTCCAAGATACTAGTTTATACTGTTACCAGTAGAAAAAGCTAACAATCTGAGATCTTTAGTTTTTTTGCATCTGTAACTTAAAAAATGTCATTCAGCATTATATAAGCATTGAAAATTAGGTTGTTATTAGGCATTTGGGATTATTGATATTGTATATGACCTCGAGTGCTTACCAGCAGTACCTCCACAGCCCACCAGAGGGCCCCAGTCCACAGGCTTGAAAGGTTGAAGCATTTATTCTTTTAAACTGGCTTGTGCTGTAAGATTGATGTTACTTTAAAACACTTGTTTGTTTTTTGCCCAGTCAGTACATGAAGATTTATTACTTGTTACGAAGTATAAAGTAGTATGTAAACTAAAGTATATCTAAGTGTTTTTGAGTTTTCATGCAGAGGTTGCGTCCCCTCACTGGTGCTCTCCTCGTGAGTGGTTGTGGTTGTACAAACAGAGTTAAAGTGTGTCAGGAATCAGTCTGGAAGCAGCTAAATTGGGCCTGATCTGAGGTCATGCCCCCTTCTACGCTGCACAGACACTCAGGCTGCAGTCTTAAAAAATAAAACAGGCATATGATTCAAAAACACCTGGAAACTGCACAGTGTAAGGCTGGCTTTAGTTTAGTCCTGTTAACAAATTTTAAAAAATCTTTCAGGGGTGCTGGTGAAGCAGAGTGATTAGCAACCATACACGTCCCATATACATGCTTCTGCCGGCCCAGGTCCGAATCCAACCTGTGGCCAGATTGCAGAGTGTCTTCCCCTACTCTCTCATCTCCTTTCACAAGCCTATGCACTGACATTCTCTCCTATCAATAAAGGCACAAAATGCCAAAAAAAAGTCTTTCAGAGTTATCATCAGTATGCAAAATTTAGCATGTAATTTTTCTTGCCCTCCTGTGTATTAAGTCCTTAATGAGCATTTTTTTTAATCATAAATTCGAGTGACAAAATGAAAACTTACAAAACAGGTTTGTGAGTTTTATACCAGCCCAGTGTGAACTTTCTCCTTCATTCATTTGCAGATGTATACGGGACGGGGTCTGCAGAAAGGAGTAAGCCAATGTCGTACGAGGAGAAGAGACAACTGAGCCTGGACATCAACAAGCTGCCCGGTGACAAACTGGGCCGCGTGGTGCACATAATCCAAACACGTGAGCCATCACTGAAAAACTCCAACCCTGACGAGATAGAGATTGACTTCGAGACGCTGAAGCCTTCCACGCTGAGAGAGCTGGAGAAATACGTCTCCAGCTGTCTGAAGAAGAAGAAGAAACCATCAGGTAAGTCGACGGCCAAACCTTTATCATAGTCAGAGCACTTTGACATGGAGATTTGGCCGTCAACTCAAGAGTAAATGCTGAGTGAAAATGATGCAGTTGCGGATCGTCATGACAGCAGTCTGTGTAGACACTGTTTCTTAACTATTTTAGGGTGGATCAGGGAAAGAATATTTAAAGAAACTCCTCTTAACCTGTCCTGTTAGAATCCCTGTTACTATTTTCATTACATAAAAGGCTTTTCTCATGCACTTTCAACAAAGTAAATTGTTTCTCAAAGTTAAAATCTTAGATACAAAGTCATTTATCAGATCTGAAGTTTACAGGTTTGGCTCACTGACTTTGTCTTAAGTCATGTGTGGATGCACATTATAATTTGTGTATGGGTATATAGTATTTGTATCAACCGATAACAGCTAATAAAGTGGTCATTATTATAGTCCGAGAGATTTTTTTAAATTTTCTTAAATGAAGTATTCTGAGAAACCCCACTCATGGACAGGGAGAACATGCAAACCTCACAGAAAGGAGAGATCAACAAAATTAAATACATGGTAGTCCCTGCAAACAAGTGTTAATTTTGTTGAATAATTATTTTCATCTTGGTTTTTATCAACAACCTTTTTTTTTCCTTAACGAAAACAAGACCGTAACTAAAACCAGACAACTGCACATGGACAAAAAACTAAATGAACTGACATTTTCAGCAACAATTATCAGACCTAATTTTGTCATGTAGAAAGTAGAGACAGGAAAGTAGAGTTAGGAATGTAAACAATCACAGCTACTTTGGTTGGATGAGTTAAGAGGGACATCCAATCACAACCACCTTAGCTTCATGGTGGTGAGATCCAAGTGGAGAACATGACTCCAGAAATTCAAGGAAAGAGTGCCTTCCACTCATTTAGCTGAATAATTTTGCAGTAGATTTCATCGACTAAAATGTTGTCAAATTTCATCAACAAAAACTAGACTATAATTAAAACAATTTAAATGACTACATTGTGACTGGAACTAAAAAATATTTCAGGCAAAGGACTAAAACTAAATTAAAAAGTGCTGTCAAAATTAACACTGCTGCAAACAGCACACACATAGATTGATCATATTAGATTGATCACTCTTTCCAGAGATAGATTGATTATTTATCCAGAGTAACTTTCTTTACAACCATACTGACATAAAGTCCCTCTTAAAAATGAGACGCCACATTCAAGAGGCAGAGACAAATGTGGTGAGGACAGATTTATGATCTGGGCATCCATGGGTTTGTCGCTATCATAAATTGTTATTTTTGTCCCTTTGTCTCTGCCTGGATGAACACATCTCTGGATGCATGTATGTGTATAAACAAATATATTTATTATATGTATTTGTGTATATATATATATGAAATGAAGAGTTTGGCTCCAGCCTGCTCTGTTGTAAATGCCATTTTGATAACAAGTGTTATGAACTCTATATGAACACTACATAAAGATTAATAGATTTATTACAAGAGGAGGCACAGGGTCATTCTAGTATTGAAACTGAAACTTGGTTTTCTTGACAAAAATGTTTCTGGTTCAACATGAACTAGAATAACAGTCGAAATATCAGCACATTGGATATCAGCAAAAATCAGATGTCAGGCTTCTTAAGTTGTGAAGTCTGTGAAACCATTGCTTTTCACCAAAAAATAAAGAACCTGTTCCAGTGAAAGATATCTCAAAGTTATAATGTTTTTATTGTTATGAGGCTGCTTATGTGTTTGTGTTTTGTGTTTGCAGAGAAGCCTTCAGAAATGACAAACATGACGAAGTTAAAAACAGAATCCTCGTCTTCAGGCAGCAGCGACTCCTCTGACAGTGAAGACTCTGAGAATGGTAAAAATTTAAACAGTAGTTATCTTCATTTTAGATTTAGTTTTGCCTTTCTGATAAAGTCATTTTAGACTAAAACCAAAGTACAGAATAATCAAGTAAATCCACATCAAACTTCTAAACCCACACGGTTAAACAAGTTGATTATGTTCCCCCAGCAGGGCTGGTTCCCAAGCAGCAGAAGAAGAACTCGACCAACAAAGACACCAAGAGACCGCCCCACCAGGCGCTCGGTAGCGGGGCAGGCCAGGTCGCTCCTCAGCCTCAGATTCAGCCTCAAGTGGTCCAGTCCAAACCATCGTATGTCCCGCCTCCCCCTGTCTCTGACCCCGTCCCATCTCTGGACTCCCAGCTGCTCAGTCCTGGGTTTGATCCTCTGGCTCACTTCATGAACCCTCACATGACGCAGGCCAACACAGAGCCAAACACAAACATTACACCTGCTGCTGCCCCCGTCATGGCTGCCCCTCTTAACGCAAACGCACCCTCCAACCAGACGCAGGCTGAGACGCACCTGTTCCTCAACCAACATCCCATCATACCCTCACCAGGTGTGTACACGAGGCTTCTCTGTACGGCTTTGGTTAGAGCAAAGGTCATTTCAGTGTTTACAGCATTTCCAGCCAAAGTCAAACAAAGTAATTACTTAAACCAAGGTGGTTCTGCCTCTGTTTGTCAGCAAGATTACACAAAAACCACTGGGTGGATTTTGCTGAAATTTTCAGGAGATGTTGGTTATGACCCAACTTAAAAATGGTTAGATTTTGTTCGTGATCCACATTAACGATTAGTGAACAATTTGTTTTTTGCTCAATAACTGCCTAACTGCCTAACTAATAGATATCAACATGACTCTGAGTGCTAGGTGTGAGTTTTCATTGGTCGAGGGATCATACAATGATGGTAACTTAATCATGGAACTATTGTCATAGATGTAACAGCAGTGTCTGAGCTACTTTGACAGAGGTTTGTGCTCTCTGTTTTATCCAATAATACTCAAAAGAACAATAATTGACTAGAAAGCCCACAGAGTGTTGGGTATGGAATAAAAATCCTGTCTTATTCAAGAGCGTGCTCTAATGTTTGAGAGCAAAGTTTCAAGTTCTGAGAGCGAAGCATTTTCATTTTGAGACCATTTTTCATCTTTGAGAGCAGAAAAGCAAAACTTTGTCATTTTGTGCTCAGATTTTTTCCTTTAAAACCTCGTTTGTGCGCTCAAATCTTGTTTCTCCTCTCTGATGTTTTTGCTTTCAAGACATTTAGATTTGCTCTTGACAACGAAAAATGGTCTCAAAACGAAAATGCTTCACTTTCAAAACTTGAAACTTTGCTCTCAAACATTAGAGCATGCTCTTGAATAAAACGTTTTTTTATTCCGTAGTTGGGTTTTGTTTTTTCTTTAAATTAGAATCCTGTTTTTTTAATCCCTCTTCTGTTTCATTTGCAGCGATCCACAACGCTCTCCCTCAGCAACCATCCCGACCCAGCAACCGAGCGGCACCACTTCCTCCCAAAATCCCCCAGCCTCCCCCGTCCACCCTCCCCTCTCTGCCCCCCACATCCTCGCCGCACCTTCAGCCCTCGCTTCCACTTTCACTCCCCCAGCCCGTCCCCCGCCCCCGTGTCCCTTCACCCCCATCACACGGCATCTTGGGCACCCTCTCTGCACAGCCGCCCCAAGCCCTGCTGGAGGACGACGAGGAGCCCACGCCCCCCAGCTCTGAACCCCTGCCCCTCAGCCAGGTACACACCTTCCTGCAGTCGCTGCAGGTTCGACCGTCTGCGCACACGCTCACACACTCGCCCGTGCAGGGTGCCTCTCAGCTAATGCAGTCGATGAACGCACAGCCTGTGACCACGTCAAACCCCGCCCTGACTCAGAGACACAGCTCGGGCCACGCCCACATGAGACAGCCCTTCCCACACATGAATACGTCGGCGCCTCCGCAGCAGAAGGGGGTCGCCCTGCAGCAGAAGGTGCATCAGATGCAGCATCACCAACAACAGCAGCAGCTGTCACCTCGCAGCAAAGCAGAAACGTTTGTAGCCGGTAAGAAATCAAACCATCAAGGCCTGAGTTTAAAGAAACTTCACTTAACTGTCTTTTTATTTGAATAAAGCACCTTTCATACATAGCAGCAACATAAAACATACTAATCATAAATAAGGGTTAGGGTCAGGGTTTGTTCATGTTTATTTTTTTGTCTCCAAAACTTTTATTATTGTAGGCAAGGCAAGTTTGTTTGTAGAGCACAATTCATACACAAGGTAATTCAAAGTGCTTTACAGAACAAGAAACATGCATTAAAATCACGATACAGAATAAAAATAACAATAATCATGATAAGATGAACTTTAAAGAGAAGAGTGCAGATAAGATCCTTTCAGCCATAAACACAGTTAAATAGAGCTCTTTTGAGCCCAGATTTGAACATTGTCAGAGTTGAGGCCTGTCTCACATCTTCAGAAAGACTGTTTCAGATTTTAGCTGCATAAAACTGGAACCCTGATTCCCCGTGTTTAGTCCGGACTCTGGGCACCAGCAGGAGGCCGGCCCCTGAGGTCCTCAGAGTCCGAGATGGTTCATATGGCACTAACATTGTAGTCTGAAGAGGAGGAGGAGATGAGTGTAGGAGCATAAAACGCCTTTTACTTACGTCCCAATAAAATCAGTCATTCTCTCATTTTAGTGAATTCCCTCAGCTGGGTGAGTGAAAATGTCACAAAGACCTGAGTGGAGCAGCAGTAATAATTAGGGCTGGGTATTGATTCAGATTTTCTGGATCGATTCGATTCGATATTACAATGTCTCAAATCGATGTGATTCACTATTGAATTCGATATTTATTCAGTCTGGAATATCTTAGTTGAAATAGTGCTGTAAATTTAAAAAGCGACCTTTTGACCTGGTACATCATTAAAAACTGTTTTAACATGAAGAACTAAACCCAAAGCAGTTACATCAATCATAATTTAATGATATGCATTAATGCAGATTCTGCATATTACTTGTTTTTTGTCCAACTCGTATTTTCCTTTGAACTCGTTAGATCTAAAATACTGTACATCCAAACATCAGCTTTTAAACTTGCCAGTGGTGCCCATATAGTGCTTCCACCATGCTTGTTTGCAGTAACATCTCATGACATCCTGTTCAGTAGAAAGCAACACTAAACGCTGATCACACGAGACTAGCAGGGTTGATACCACAGGCTGCTTCTCTGCACATTCAAAGAAGAAAAAACTACCCAAGTTAAAAGATCGATCTTTGGATTTGATGGATCAATTATGAACCAGTTAAAGGAAAATCGATGAAATTGTTTTTTTTTTTTCACCCCACTTGTTTTTTCTTTATCTTATCTTGTTTTATCTTGCTCTACGATTTGCATACGTAGGCTACGTATAATGTCCGACATCTCTATCTGCCCCACGCTTGCTTAAATATGTTTCCTTGATGATTATTTATTGTATTTACTTTTTTATGTTGTTGACTGACTGTATGAACGCTATACACACTGGGAAGCTACAAATGAATTGCCCCCTTGTGGGATAAATAAAGTTTTCTGAATCTGAATCTAACCCAGCCTTAGCAATAATAGTGGTCACAATATTAGGATTTATTATTATTGATACGGCACCAGTTATTATAAAACAGAAAAGATCCCCCAAACTTAGTAACTCTCTACTGGGCTTAAAAAATTCATTCGACTGCCAGTCAATGCCGTCCATTTTGTTTTATAGGGGCAGATGAATTTGCCCAGTCTAGCAGCCTTTGTGGCAGATGATTAGAAATGACAACACAGTTATTAATAAAGAAAATGATGTAGAATAAATCCAACTTTTCTGCTCCAACTCAAGCTGTGCAGCCTTCTTTTGTCAGAGCAAGTGTCAAACGTTTCTAATGACAGTCTGAAAATACTCATCCTGATGACTTTTGTATGGAGCACAGCGTTGACTCACATCTCCACTGCAGCGGATGAACCTACTAAGATGTGTTAGAGCACACCTGGAAACATGGGATTATGAGCAATCCCCCCACAAACAATACTTTTTTCCAGTAGAAATATCATTTTTAAATCCTATCATGCAAGCTTATACCTTATAAACAATAATTTTATTATCTAAACTGTTTGTTGATCTTTGTTCTTATCAGTCTTTGATGACATCTACAGATGGGAGTCATATTTACTTCATGCACTATTAGTCTGTTTATGAGAAAGCGTGTTATTTTCTTTCATTTGTTGAAATTGTCTTAATCATTAAAGATGCGATGAGGAGTTTCTAAGTAATTACAAAAAAGTCTCACTGTTAGATATATGCCTGATCGAAATACATACTTTAAGATGAGTTTTATAGCATCAAAATAGGTTATCTATAAATGCTATTCCTTAGCCTTCCGGTCGGGTCGGACAGGGCTGGACTAGCCTGGATACTTAACTTTGGGAACAAGACAAATAAAACTAGAGCAAATTTATATTATTCAGACATGTCTTAGAGCACCGGGCTGTAAGTAGTGATATATAGCCGGCTACAAAACTACGATACTAAGTTTTCCAAAGCTTGTTGTCACACATCAAAAACTACCGCTACGTAACTAGAAAGAGATACATTACATCGCCACTTTGCATCCTGTAAGTTGTTGAAAAAAGAAGTTGTAAAGCAATGCAGAGTTCTGAGGAAGGTCCGAACTGCATTCATTAGCATAACAACAAACGCACGCTTTGGCTTGGGTCACGTCTTCACAACAGTCGCCGCACCCGCTCGTGGGTAGCAGAGTCTTTATGTCGCTGGAAATCGATTCTCCTCATAGCGCCTTTAAATCCTTCTTCATTACATAATACTGCAGGTTGATATAAAGTGGCTGATCAATAAAATGAGGGGCTTATAGACTTTTAAAGTTCATTTCTAATCTGCAAATTGAAAGAGAAACACAAACCAAAAAAATTAGACATGCTGGTCACAAGAAACTTGAAAATAGAACTGAAAAATATAACAAGAACTCTTATTTCAAAAATAGTTAATACCCAAATCAAATATTTCCCCTCAATCATGTTTTGTAATCATAGGCAGTGAATGTATTCAGCTGTCTTTGTGTCTTATTCAGGGCATTTTATGGACGTAGTTGTTTTATGTTTAGCGATGTAAAGATGTTGTTACTTTCCTTGTAGGTTATAACATTAAAAACACGTTTAGGTTCCATTGCCGCTTCTGTTCTGCTTTTGTCTGACTAATGAAGACATTTAAGTTAACGTTTAAGTTAAATGAGGGATTAATCGAAAGTATTTGCTGAAACAAGCAGGCGGTGAGGCGAGTTTCGATGAGCAGACAGATACGCTGACCGTTCATGCAGGAAGTTACACCTCCTCCTCCTCCTCCTCTGTGCGTTTGTGTGAATGTGTAAGCATGTTTCAGGGTATTTAGAGCACAGCTGAAGAGCATTACTGCTAGAAAAAAAGCCCAGTTTCCTTTTGCAGGTGTTCTGAGGGGAACACAAGTCTGAATTCTGTATTTACTCATATAGTTATGATAATTTTTGTACTACTAAAAGTAAAAGCGATGGATGTAGCTTGTGGTAGTGATAAGATATTAAAGGTAACGGTGATATCGTTGGTAATGAGTAAAAAAAACCTCATGCTAGCAAAAGAAATGCTTCTATTATTACTGTAGTTAATGAGGTTGCACAAAATAAGAGAATCCTTCCTTTAGATGGAAGAGCTTGTGTTGCAGTTGTATTGCTAATGTGTTTAATTAATATTATTTTTTTTACAATTTAAATGTTCCATTCTAAGTCTGTGCTAATAAGCCACTTTTAAATGCAGTCCAGGCTTTTGAAGAGGGAGTACAAACAGCTGGTTAAAATATATAACTGAATAAATCCTAAAAACAGACTCACATATGATGTGTATTTTTCCTGATATAGTCTGTTCATCTTTTTTCGCTGGTGCTAAAAAAAGCTAAGTATTGCAAAAATCGGCGATATCGTTGAATCGCAATTTAAATCGATTCGGCACCTGAAAGATCATCAAAAAATTGAATTGGGAGAAAAGTGAATCACCCCAGTCCTAGTATTTCATTTTTAAAAATACCCATGAAGTCAACAGAGACAGTGTTAACCAAAAGTTTGTTCTCTAAAGAGTTAATGGTTTTTAAAAAGATTTAAGTTATTTATGCTTTAACTCCTGTCAACAAAACCTTTGCCTCTGCCTGTTGCTAAAAACTCGAGCCTGAAGATGCTGCATTTTTTTTACTCTTTTTATATATTGAAGCTCATGAAACCTTTAAAAGAACTTTTAGCACCTCCTTCATTTAGATCATCTTTATGTGCACTGTGCTGTTAAGGAAACTTTTTCCTTTTCTTGTTTGCCCATTATTGAAAGAGTCTGTATTAACACTGATGTCCTGTTTCCAAGGCGGCCTACGTGAGAGCCCCTCCCCCCTCATGATGCACTCTCCCCAGATGCCTCAGTTCCACTCGATGGGACAACAGTCGCCCTTACACACCAAGAAACATGTGAGTGATGCACCTCTCATTCTGCTCCCTAACGACATTTGTAAGCTTAAAATCGGCTTCTCCACCCCCTAAAAATCCCCTTTAAAGAAATGAACTGTGTTTCATGTAGGAGCAGAGGTCCAACCTGGTGGGGGTCAAAGAAGAAAAAGCCGCTCAGTCGCCCGTGCTGCCCCCCTCGCCCTTCAGTCCTGTCATGCGTCAGGACACACACAAACCTGACAGCAAACACAGTGAGTTCAAAACGGCTCTGAGTGATTCTTAAGCTAACATGATGACGTTACGAGAGGCCAAGTATGATTTATGAGATGTCTGTGAATTGAGAGTACAAAAAGCTAAAAAAAGACAAAGGAGATATATATTTGTTTACGGTAATTTATTTATTATATCAAACATCTCGAAAACGGCAAAAAAAATGTTTACATTGGAAGACAAAACATAAAGATACAGCAGTTCAAGATCAGTACAGAATTTTCAAAATGAGTCCTACTGCTTTTGTTTGAAAAGATCTTAGGAGGAACTACAGAACTTTTTTTTTTTTTTTTTTTCAAAAATGAACTAAAAAAAAATCAAGTGTCAGGCATTCAAAGAAACACCAAATAATACAGCTTCATCCAGCGAGCAGCAAAACTGCAACGAAGGATCTAATGGCCCTTTTCCATTAGCCCGACTCTACTCTACTCTACTCTACCCGGCTCCACTCTACTCGCCTTGTGCTGCTTTTCCATTAGCCCCAGTCGCCTGCCCAATGGGGTGCAGTCTCGCTGAGTGGCTCTGTGGTGATGTCATTTTGAGCGTGACACAACAATCTGTGGCTTTTTGTCACAAACTGAGTAAAAAAGGAAAGCAGAAGAAGGCTGCAGGTGGTAAGAAGAAATCCCCCTTGAGAAGCACAGGAGAGTTTTGGAAGCTATACAGCAGAATAAAGCCGAGGATGAGAGCAATCGAGCTGCAAAGAAAAGACGTATGAGGGTAAGCTAATGGTAGCTACCACTAGCATGCTAGGTCATCGCGCTTATGACTCATTGATGAAGACATTGTCTGACCAATCAGTAGTTGGCAGTCAGTGACGTAATCTTTTAGTATCGACTCAGCTCGCCTGGAACCAGAGCGAATTAGGTACTAAAACTAGCTTGTTTTAGGAGTTACCAGGCTAGTGGAAACACGCTGCAAATCGAGTAGGGCCAAGGCGTGCTAGTGGAAAAGGGCCATAAACATTACCCACAGTACAAATCAGTCTAGTTTCATGTACACACGATTTCAAGGCACACGTTTGTCTTTTACTTCATACCATCCTAGTCTGGGGATTTTGAGCCTACCTATCGGTGAAAATGTTTTCACTAATTTCAGAAACTTTCAAACACTGTTTGGCTGGTTATTATTACTAACTTTGGGATGCTGGTTTGGCGGAATAGTTAGCAACCAGGCATGTCCCATGCCCAGGTACAAATCCAGCCTGTGGCTGTGAGTGTCTTCCCTACTCTCTCACCCCTTTAACAAGCCTGGCCGCTGTCATTCTGTCCCATCAATAAAGGCACAAAATAATCAAAAAATACATTTAAAAAAATTGTTACTAGGTTTTTATATGATTTTGGATTGTCTTGAAGTCAACAAGGTCCTGAAATGTCAGTGTTTTTAGTTTATACCTGTGTTAGTGGTTAGATTATGGGATGATGCTGATAGAAATGCCAAAATGCATCTTTTTTTCCTTTTCAAAATTTAGACTGAAAACAGCCTTATTTAGGATGGCTTTCATATCCAATAGTGTGGTGACTCTTTAACCTTTTAGTTAATTTTATTGAATTTATTCTATTCTATTTTGTTGCTTTTTATTGTTTTTATTTACTCATTTTATTTACTATCGATTGTAAAGCACTTTGGTTCACTGAAAGGTTGTTGTAAAGGGCTGTATAAATAAAGAATATTAAAATGTACAAAAATTTGTGAATGTGTAAAACACTAAAGTTGTTCAAAAGAATGATTTGTAAAGTCATTTCTGAGGGTTGCAAATGTAAATGATTTTGAAAGTTATTTCTGAATGTTTTTGTTTTATATTTAATGATTTATATGACTGTATTAGTTGTGGTTTTGTTTTTGTCTCTTTTCCATATGTTATAATTATGAAGAGGGTAGTTTAGTTTGTGAATTAGGACAGACATAAATATAAACATTTAGCTTCTGTCGGTGACTTTTCAGTGACTTCAGTTTCAAAAAATGTTTTGTGATGTATTGAGGGACTGAATAAAAAAAAACAAACATATGAATTTTTTTCTTAAAATCTGTCATCAAAGCTGAGCAGGATGTCAGATATGTGGATCTGCTGCTTTATGTAACTTCCAACAGATTTAATAGCATGTTTGTTCTTTCTCCATATCTCCTCAGGATTAGACTCCAAGTCCATGGATAATTCTCGAGCTGGTTCCCGTCACACAGAGTCCCCGGTGCCCCCCCTCTCCCAACAAGACCTGAAAATCAAACAAGAGCCCAAAACTCCTATTTCTGCCAAGAAGACACAGGTGAGCACGAGTTAGATCAAACAGAAATGGTTATATTTAAGAAACATGATTTGTTTGTCATGTGACATTTTCTTTCTTTCTTTCCTCCCAGGATGTGAAGTTGAAAAACATGGGATCCTGGGCGAGCCTGGCTCAGAGGTCCCAGTCAACACTGTCCTCCTCTGTACGCTCTTCCAGCGACAGCTTCGAACAATTTAAACGAGCCGCCAAGGAGAAGGAGGAGAGAGAGAGGCAGCTGAAAGCACAGGCCGAGCAGGCCAGGAGAGAGCAGGAGAAGCTACGGTACGATGGAGAGGGTTCACGTTATCTTTCATGGTCAACTGTTTCATCAGAATCAGGAGGACGACCACAATTTCTCCATTATGACACGCGCCTTATTGCTTTTAAATTGATTTTTCAAGCTCAATACTGAACTTACTTTGTCTCACCAACATCGCAAGTGCAACACATCTGAAACAAAAAGCCAAAGTTTTCTCTTTCTCTGTGAAAGCTCATGCAAATACAGGGCGCTGCCATCTTGTGAGAAAGAGGACACAGAATAGCTTCGCTATAGGCCAAAAACATCTACATGTTGGCAGCTGCTCTCTGATTTGTCAGTCCACTCCAACTGAGCATGCTCATTCAGAAATTTAGTAATTGCATGTGTGAAGCAAAGGATGTTCCTGCATCCATTTGAGAGAGAAAATTGTGTAGTATTTGTTGTGAAAATATCCAAATTTCATTGAATAAGGTCATTTTGGAGTTTTCTGACAGAGTAAGGTTGGACAAAATTTGGGTTCGTGTTACATTGGAGTGCAGTGTTTTTCCCAGGCAAAAACCAAAAATATGTGGTGTGTGTTAAAATCGAGAAATTATGGGATGTTGCTCTGTATGTTTAGGATGTGCTTTAAAAGGAAAACTAGTCCTAACAAAGATAAAAGGGTTTTTAGGCATGAACAGGGGATGTACATCTGATTATTTACACAAAAATGTTCCATAAAACGGATGAAAGAAGCAGATCGGTCTTTGCACCTCAGATATGATGCCAGAATTAACTGCAATCTTCTAGGTCAGTGTTATGGCCTCCAGCAAAGTTTTCATATTCACCACAGCATCGCGTTTTAAAGGGATGCACCAACTTTTTTTTTCTTTTCACGACTTGCCTCACTCCTGAGTCCATGACAAGCAGATAGACGGCATTCTTTTGTCTGTGTGCAGTAACAAGGAAAAGACGCTAACCGCTAATTAACTTAGCTGAAACACTGATAGTTAATGGGTAGCATCAGTCTGCCTCTGCCTACAGTCATCAGATAAACTCTTCTGCAACTCTAAACAGTCCTGCGTCCTTGTTGTGACTCATTTATTTGTACATCGTTGTTAGGTTATTTATTGTATGTGCTTTGCTGTCCTGGCACACTGCGTCCTGTGGCTTAGTTTTGTTGTATTACATACACATAAAGTTGCATAAAGTGCTCATCTTAGACTAAAATAGATAACATAACATAACATGGTTAAAAAAAAAAGCAGTCACAACAAGCACACAGAACTATTCGAAGTTGCTGAAGAGTTTATCTGATGAATATAGGCAGATGCAGGCTACCACTACCCATTGACTCCCAGTGTTTGAGCATAGCTAGTTAGCGGTGGGCGAGCTTTGCACATCTCTTTCTTGTTACCGAACGCACAGACTGAAGGATGGAGTCTGTCTGCGTGTCATGGACTCAGGGGTGAGGCAAGACATTAAAACAAAATATAGTGTTGGCGTTTCCCTTTTAAGTATTCAGAAACAACTGTCTATTCACCTGTCCATTCTCTGTGTGCACTAACCAGCAGAAAGCAGAGTTTTCCTCAAGTTTAGCTGTTAAGGGGCGTGGCTGTGGGAGGATCTGCACCTTGGGGTGCTGGGTGCTTCTCCAATCAGGAGTTAGGAAAGCCACTCGAAATGCGGAAGTTGTTTTTTCACTTGACTGAACTCGACATTGAAACATATAAACATTTCCAGAATTCAGTTTGCATAGAACTAGTACACATTATTATTTTTTCCATTTTAAGAGTATTTATGGATTTATCTTGGCGTGGTGATTGGTTGTGTAGCAGTGTTGGGTCACTACACGAGAGGAGGAACTCTGGCAGGACTTCAAAGAAAGAAACATTTTCAGGTTCAGTGTTAAACAATACTTCATTCCCTTTTCTTGATAAGATGTGATCGAACAGCTGTTTGTGTTTTTAATAAAATTAAAAAATTCTATTAATCTAGAATTTAGCAGAAGACTTTTTGGGCCAACTTCCGTCTGTTAACTCATTAATATTTACATTTCTGTAGCCGTGACGATGATGACATCATGGAGCAGGCTCGCCGAGTGCAAGAAGACACCCGCCGTCGACAGGAGCAGCAGTCACCGCTCGCTCCCACTCCTCCAGCTTCTACCCCGCCCACTCACTCTCCACAGGCCCCGCCCCCTCCTCAGCAAGCTCCAACACCACCCTCCTCTGCCTCACAGAACGCCCTCGACCAGAGGGAGATGGCACGCCGGCGTGAGCAGGAGAGGCGCAGGAGAGAGGCTGTGAGTATTTTCATTTTATTCATTCCAAGCTCGGAAATTTTGGTGTTACAGCAGCTGCTTTCAGCAAAAGGAAATAAACAGATAAATAAAAAATGAGCAGCTTTTACTATCATTATTCAACTGGTAGGAATATATATAAATGTCAGGGGTGTAAATGTCCAGTTTCATGATGACACAATGTCAATTCTGTGGACAATAATACTATTTTTGGTGATATCACAAAGTCTACCATGATTTGATTGAGGGGCCTTCAATCAATTTCAGACAATGTTATGTACTATTTAAACAGTCAGCCACATTTCACCTAAAGCAAGTAAGAAATACAAAGCAATTTTGATGATTTGACAGTTTTATTCCTGAAATGTGAAATGGTGTGGTGACCTTTGGATATGATAGTTTATAGAGGGATTATAACCATCAATATGATCTAATCATGTTTGAAGATTAAAATTGAGTTAATTGGTCATCAGGGTATTGTTACGTTGTAATGTTAGTATATTAAATCAAGTAATGATGCAAAACAATAATACAAATTATTGAATTATTATTGTATTTTTATTATTATTGACCTTCAACATTTGACCATGCTCTATCAAACTAAAAATGTGCAATTTTGATTTTAATTAAATTGAAACATTTCTCATGTTCAAAGTGGTGAGAAAGAGTGAGAGAGCAAAAATGCGTCTCATTAAATTAATGTTGAGACTTGAGAGCCCTGGAAACTTCAGGAGGAGTAAACTGTGAAATGGACACCCAGTCGGAATTTCAAAATAAAGGCGTGTATGTATATATAAGATAACGATGTTGATAGATTTTTTGAGTTTCCATCAATTTGATGGGATCATTGCTTAATCAATCCATGTATTGATCCAGATTGGATCATTACACAACTTATAAATGTACAGTTATTTGATCATTTTGATAACAATCACTTCCTCGATATTGTTACTCTAAGGATTTGATGTTATATCCTTAAACTGAGAGTAACTGGGATCTGCACTTTGAGTTACATATGTTGTAGGAAAAGTGCTATATGAATAAAGTTTGATTGATTGATCTGTCTGTAACGGCTTCTTGGTCCACCTCTAATGTGTTTTGTGCTCTCCTGCAGATGGCTGACACCATTGACATAAACTTCCAGAGTGACCTGATGGCCATCTTTGAAGAGAACCTCTTCTGATTGGAATAAGCAGACGGTGGGAGCCAGAGAAGGACCTATAGTCACATAAACAAATTTGCAAACATGCATATAAACCACGAAGCTCTGAAACACAGTCGCTGCTCTCACACACACACACACACACACATACACATTAACAAACACACAGACTTGATAGTAACTGTCCCTTTCTCTCAGTAGTTGAAACAGCTGGCTTGTGTCATGTGAATGAGAGAAATCCCTCCTTTTCCTCCAACCTCAGATACGTTTTGGTGTCTGGTTTGGTGTTCATGTCGGTTGGACAGTGAAATAATCCGATAGAGGAGCATACAAGAATAAAGGCAGAAGGAAACAGAGGGGACAGAACTTTGAGGTGGAGTTTAATTTAAGAAAATCAATGAAAACTTTGTTCTCTAATGTGCGAGAGGAGAGGAGGAGGTTTAGAAGGATCAGGTGAACAAATATACAAACGGATAGATCACTTTGTTTTCTCTCTTCCTTTCTCTTAATCTCTTTTTGTTTTCTTTTTACGTTGGATTTTAACCAAAGCTGGTGTGGTCTAGTTTGTCAGGTTGTTTCCTCAGGACACAGTGGGAACGCAACACATTCAAACACTTTTGATACATCCTTCCTCCCTTCACTTCCCTCCTATCCTCTCTCTTCTTACTGGAGAGAAGGAAGCGTCAACTCCTCGATGGCAGCAGGAAAGAGCAGTCGTTTAAACGTCTCAGAGTGTGATCTTTGCCTTAGCGCTCTGGCCTGTAATCTAACAATCATACCCAACAAATTATACATATTATATATATATATATCAATAGATACATGAATATATATTATATACGACGCAACGTCAACGCAAACGAACATGAGAGGAATTTGGATTTCGGGAGCAAAGCTCGTCTCTGTGTTCATCTCTGAGCTCTGGTTTTGATTTTGTAGAATTTACTGTAAAGAAGAAAAAAACTTTTTTATGATCTATCGAGAGGATTGTTTCGTCTGTCTTATTCTCTCTCATACTTTTTTCTGTTTATTTTTCTCAACTCTATGCCAAAACCAATCTATCGAGTGCTGAAAGTTCATTCACATTTTTTACGTGTAAGATGCATTTTTCTTTTCACTTTATATTAAAGGCTATGTTTTTATTGCTATTTAATTTTTCCTTTATCCCCTTTTAAATCTGAAGATTCGCAGCCGTTTGCTCTGCGATAGTTTAAAGAAGCGGTTCAACACCACTGTACGTCACTACTTTACTAAAAAACAACGTCATCATGTGTTCAATATCTGCACTTAATTCATCAAGACTTACATCTTTTATAAAAGTTTTCTTCATGTTCATGTTCTTAGTGGTTCTACGCCGTCTGTCCTCACAGCTCTGTCTGTTCCATAGGTTTTCGTTGGTCTTCTTTCTGTCTTTTACTTTTTATTTTGAGCTCTCTTCATCGTCCATGCTTAACGATTTGGGATGTCGTGTGCCATTGTGTTTTTCTGGAAGCAGGGCGCTCTCCTGACGATCTTAGCTTGGCCCAGAGGTCTGTGAGTGTTTCAGACTCTTAATTGCGTTTTTTAATGTTTCATTCTTTTCTTTATTTTCACCCTTTTTCATATTTGATTGTTTTGAGTTTCTTTTGTTTTCTTTTTTTTCCTTTTTGCTCTGATTTTATTTTACCCAGAACAACCTGTTGGTATGTTGGTGAGTGAGGCATTGAGGTCAATAGAATTCATCTTGTTCAAATTATGGAATACAGCATCTTTTTTTAAGAAAAGTATTAAAAAATAATATTTAAAAAAATCATAAATCTGTTTGTCTTTTTTTGTCCTATTTATTGTTGTTTATTTGGACACCAAGCTCATTATTCTTGTGAAGGTCTTTAAAAATGAGTCCAGACCAGTAGTTCCCAACCTTTTTGTCAGGCCCCCCCCAAGTTGAACCTAAAGCTGCATTCACACCAAAAGCAGCTGCGCGATCGAATCGTGTCGTCCACTGAAGTCGCATCGTGTGTCCATTAATACTTTATTTTGGTCACCATTGCTGTTGGCCATTGCTCGGTGACGCCACGTCCACTTAAGTTTCAACAGGATTATATCATATGTTATATAATAAGACGTATAAACTGACATTATGCCAATTGTAACCTTTATACTTGCTTATAAACCACAAAACACTTCAGCTGATGCCTGCAGCATCATTATCAGTGAGTTTCCCGCGGTCCGTCTACGCGGAACTAATGTCCTCACTGACTAATGTTTCCCACACGGACATAAATTGTTCCTCTGTATTCCAGATGAAAAACTGTCTTGTCACATGTACCGTCACACTCACCGCTGATTGGCTGTTGCCGCGCAGCCACACACGACATTGCCTGAAAAGATCAACTTTTTCTTTTAACCTTGACACTGCGCAACGAGTGAAGTGATCGCCTTGAACACAGCAATCCCATCGCAGGAGGGTTAGCCCCGCCCCATCGCGGCTGTACATTGACTTTGCGTGGAGAGTGATCACCTCGGACGCTCAAGTTGCTTTTGGTGTGTAGGCACCTTAAAAGTGAAGCCCCCGTGGGACCCTCACAAAATCAGAATCAGAAATAATTAACTAATCCCCAAGGGGAAATTTGGTTGTTTCTGTTGCTCTTATACACATTATAGCATTTGGAAATATAAGATGAATACATTGGAATACATCAGAGCATTAATTAAACTAAAGGGAAGTAAAACAAAATAAATGCAACATAAAATGAAAATAAATGAAATGAGAATTACAATTAACTAAGCAGGTTGCAACATGCAGTCTCTAAGCAATATGCACTTTCTTGAGACTGAATGAGATCAAGGAATACACAGTATTAACAATTAATATTTACAATAGAATATGAATATATCTATAAAAGCACCATTTGTCTAAACGTACGATTGACAAAGGTGTTACATTGTTTGCAAATTAAATGTTAGTTTTCTTTTGTTTTCAGCAGCATAATCAGGCTGAATTGGGTCTACACACACACACACACACTTACAAAATACTTGGAGATTGATTAGCTGAGTGGGAAAATTATTTAGTTGATAAATGCAAATCAAGTTTTGTCCACTTCAAAACTGTCAAAGCCAAAATCTCAACACACTCCATAGTTGTACAGCTCTTGTCTGCCTCGTTAGCGTGAGCTGGAGTATGTGATTACTCTCTTTATTACCTCCATCAAGGATTTTATGTTGTTGCTGGCGTCTGTTTGTTTTTTGTTTCTCTAGCAACATACCACAAAAAGAACACATGATAAAAATTCAATAAAATGCACCTCATTGTTGTACTTGTATTGAAACCCTAAGTGAGCTTAAGCTAGAAAAATAGCTTTATCCAACCAATTTCCACACAGTGTTGAACTTTTTAAACTTTTTTTTTTTTTGCAGAAAATCATCTGCATTAGGTTTTTACTTTTTATCTCAGTTTAACAGTTTAAAAGTATCATGTTTAACACAGCGTGCTATGTTGATGTGCTTGGACTGATAATTACTGAGCTCAGACATTTTTGATTTTAGGGTGTTGGAAATATTAAAGAGGGTCTGTTTTAATCTCTATTCTGACCTGCTAGATCGAGTCACTGCACAGTTCTTTGAGGTTTTGTCAGGACTTTTTAAATAGTTGCTGAGTTTGCATATGAAGCATGTTCAGTAAAGTGAAACTATCAGCTGATGTAAAGCTGCAGCAGAAAACAAGGTTGTTAACTTCCCAAGGCGCATCAGTGGTATAGACAGTCAAGCACATACAAGATCTCTTTTAAAATGTTTACTCTGAGGTTCTTTCCCACGAACCAATTATTTACGCAAATACTTAAAGCCTAAATAAAGACCAAAATGCAAACCTGTAGATGGCCACAGCCTGGAGGTCTCAGCTGGAAAACTCAGTCGTAACCTGGCATGATGTCTTATCTTGTGCAGCTTCATGTAAGGTGGCAGAAGTGTGGCATATGCATATTTTACTTTAGTTTCTCTAGACTGAACTAGAATCTCCATTTAGGATGAGTGCCACGTTTATTACTCTTTCTCAGTCACAGAAATACCTATGATTACATATTAACAAATCATGTAAATATCATCTTCATGAGGTATTTGCAGAGATAAACTCCATTATTTATGGGTAGGCGTATTTGTGGCAGTGGCCAAAAACAGGGTCAAAGGGTTCCAAAAGATCAGTAAAAACCTAATAACTCCAAAATAAACTCTCTTAACTCTTTGGTAGTCATCATTTATCATTCTCTAACAGTTTATTCTTATAAGCTACTATCATGACATTTTTTTTTGTTTGTTTTCATGTGAATCGTGGAGGCCACCAACATTTGGTCCATTACCTCATTATCTCAACAACTAAAGCCTTCATTGGACAGAGGTCAGCGTGCTGTCATTATTTGTGGTGCGTTTCAGGTGAACAGGAAATCTAAGCGCTGATATACTGAAAGTGTCTGGCAGGCTTGTGGCTAAAGGTTAAACATTTGATGTACTGTGGACAGTTTTGCAAAGTTGAATGCAGATAATTATCTACACAACAAATCAAGGTAAACAAATTAACACTATCAGTTAAAATTAAAGGGACAGTTCAATATTTTTAAATTTGGGTGCATCAGGTACTTGACAACAGTCAGTGAAGTAACTGAAAGAGCTCTCAGCAAAAAGGAACAACATAAGACTCCTGGTAAGATACACTGCTGTTGGCACCTGCATTTGTGATGGTATGGGGATGTTTAGATGCCCAACGCATGGGTAACTTGCACATCTGTGAAAGCACCATTTATACTTAAAGATAAATAGCCTACAGGTTTTGGAGCAACATTTGCTGGGACACGCAGGGACGTCCCTGAAAAAGACTTTGCTTTGGTGGCAGTAAGTCAATGTCAATAATGTTCCTGTTCCAGCAGCGTGGCTTTACGGTAAAAGAGTGCAGGTACTAGACTGGCCTGTCTACCAGTGGAGAGGTGTGGCGCATTATGAAACGCAAAATAGAACAACAGGAACCCCAGACCACTGAACAACTGAGGTCATACATCAGAATCAGAATCAGAATACTTTATTAATCCCCAAGGGGAAATTCGGTTGTTTCAGTTGCTCTTATACACAGTATAGCAGTCAGGAATATCAGTTGAAGACATCACGATTGAAAGTAGCATCAATTTCACGTAATTAAAGTAGAAATTAGAATAAAATAAAATAGAATAATAGAAAATATATTTTATAAATAGAATAAAATAAAATAGAGTACAGTGCAATGCAATAGAATACTGTGCAATTTGAGCTTTGTGATATTAGAGGGAGGAGTTATAAAGTCTGATGGCCACAGGCAGGAACGACTTCCTGTGGTGCATGGCGGGGGGATGAGTCTGGCACTGAATGTGCTCCTTTGATTGTCCAGCACGCTGTGGAGGGGGTGGAAGGTGTTGTCCATGATGTCCTGCAGCCTGGACAGTATCCTCCTCTCCATCACCTCAGTCAAAGAGTCCAGCTGCACCCTCACAACATCACTGGCCTTACAGATCAGTTTATTGATTTATCAATTTATCAAACAGGAATGAGAAATAATTCCACCTAAAAAGCCCCAGCAGTTAGGGTCCTCACTTTTCAAACACTTGAGTGTTGTTGAAAGTAGAGTTGACGCAACACAGTCGTAAACATGACCCTGTCGTAGATTTTTTTAAATGTCTTTCAGACAAAAAATTCACCATGAGAGAATGTTTAACAATCAGTTGTTGATGTAGTGTATTCCATTCAGCGAAGGTCCAAAAGGAGTCATTGTATTCTGTTATCAGACAATTGGACTCGGACTCAAGTTGACTTCAGCCGCTAATAAAACGACCTGCAACTCAACTCGGACTCAGGAGGTAAAAACTCAAGACTCAACTTGGACTTGGGAGAAAATGTCTCCAGACTCGACCTGACTTGAGACAACACGATTTGGAAAATTGCACACACTTAGGCTTGATATGAAGAGCCAGACAGGAGATATATGCCGCTTTTCCCTTTTAGGTTCTCTCTATTGATGCTCCCTTCATAGTACACTGGTCCATCACCTATTATTGTCCCACACACGACACAGCACTACACACATACGTTCCTACCACACACCCGCTTCTGCTACAGTAATGATCAGTGGACAGGGTGTGCAAGACGCGGGTTTTAAATTGGCAACCACTATGTCTTCTGTGCCCAAAGTTATTTTCTTTGCATATAAAGATTATCAATCAGATGGAAAAGTGCACCACCTGCAACGCTTTAATAAGCGAAAAATAGTGCACAACATCAAACTTTATCCACCACCTGAGGACACATGAGGCCAAGTAAGTGAAACTTGCAAACGTTAGCCAGGTAGCTAACGGTCCTGCCATAGGTCAATATGGCAGGACCGTTAGCCCAACCTGTGATCAATATGAAGCTAGCAAAGCTAACATTAGTAGAGAGGGTGTACGTGTGTTGTAGGTGTGGGAAGATAAGGTTTCTCTCTTCAAGATATAAAATCTGAATGCTTTTTGGGTGGACTGGGGAACAATGGTGAGGGACTCGACGTGTCATAACCTGACTCGAGTTGAGCAACTTTCACTTGTTTGACAGGATGGAGCTCCTCTTATTTTAATGCTGACATTGTTCACAGAGACAAACTAGAAAGCACTTGGAGAGCGCAGACCTCCGCCTGATCAACACCAAAACCGAATCAGTTCTTCCTTTTCCCATGCTGAACATTTCCTGAAAATTTCAGCCAAATCCATCCATTATTTTTTGAGTTATTTTGTTCACGGATGGACAAACTCTCCCGTAAACATAACTTACTTGGTGGAGGTAATAATCAGAAAAATGCCATTGACTGGAGTTGATCTGCTGAAGCCTGATTGGTCAATACACCTCAGCAAACAGATGCTAACCTCATCTTTAATCACAATCTCTTCAACAGAGCTTATTCACACACTTCTTCTTCCTCTGATGCAGTCGTTAGGCCTCCCCTCAGCCAGCAGGGGGCGCTATGAAGACAGAAGAGCTCTGGTAGAACTCGGGGCCCCTCCACACTGAAATCTCAACATACACATTATAATCAAGTATGTGGACACCCACATTCTTTTGTGTGCAGCTGGTCCTCATGTTTCATGATCTCTTCTATAAAATCTTTCCTGTTTCAACATGGCACTGCCTCCTGCGGACAAAGAAAGGTCCATAAAGAGCAAACACAGTCTGGACTTAAGGATGAGCAGGCCAAGAGGACAACCTGAGGTTATAAAACGATCAATCAAGAAAAGCAGACAACGTGTGATAAAAATGTTGAAAGACAGGAAAAAGGAGGGGATGGTATATAAAGCCAGACTAAACATTAGTGATGTAAGAATGTTTTTATTCCGTGATAAAGAAATGTCAAAGCGCAGATCATTTACAGTTATGCAATTACTTTTGTTATCGAAGAGGGCAGACTCATTTAATACAAACTTTGAACAGCAGGCATCTCTGGAATTTGAAATATTAGAAGAATCCCTGAAAGAAGTCTGTTCTTGTAACTAAATGTAAATGTATAAAATCAAGATGGAAAATATAAAACATGTTAGGGCCAATAATAAACAGTAAAACACCAACCAACTACCTCTGCAGGCAGGGGTGGGCAACTTGTTAAATGAGCTGCACTGTTACATGTTACAGTAGAAAAAAAAAAAAATGCAATTGTAAAGCTTCAAAAGAGGATTATACTAATATTTCAACCCAAGTGCAATGACAAAATTCACAGTTTAATGAGCATGACAAATCATTAAAGTCAATTTAAGCTTATTTTAAATGCAATTAAAGAATGAATGTTTACCAGTTTTTGTAGCACAAATACATTACCATTGTTTCCAAATATAGTTAGACACAATCATAGCAAAGTAAGTACTTTAATGACTTTTAAAAACAAGGCCTGTACCAGCAATCTAAGGTTAGCAGAAATATTTTATCTCCTCTCCTAATTTGTGCATTCTGCAGTACTGGTCTACTCATGATCAATTATATTTATTAGCTCTTATGTTTTTTCATATTTCCAATTTGTTGTTTTTTTTATATGATCGGTGTGCTGCAGTAAGTGAGGGGCTGCATATAGACCCTGGGCCACCAACCCTGTCTTTAGCTGTACCTTGCTTGAACTGGAATAGGACCCCTTTTTGTGCAATAATGAAAGGATAAGAGCCTAGTGAGGAGACCCCTCACCCCAGAGTAACCTAATACCTCTGTGAAGAGCCATATAATCTACCCCACTGCCTCAGGATTATCATCTTCAACTGACCCAGCAGTAGCCTGTAGACCTAGTTTTTCTGGATTTATATAGTTTTGTTTATATTTGTCTTTTTTTATAAATATATACTGTAAGTATATCTTTGTATCTGCTATACAAAACCGCACTAGAATCTTAATTTCCCTCAGGGGGTCTTCCAAAGGGATTAATACATTTCTATTTGATCTAATCTACTCTAATACACGATATCTTATCAGCCATTTAACCCACTACTGTATGAAACAAAGATAGAAACCTCCAGTCTGAAGTGTTGATTAGACCCCATACCTCTTAGAGGTATGGGGTCTAATCAACACTTCTAATCAACACTTCAGACTCTCTGGGGTCACAGATCCCCCCCTGTGCTAAATTTTCGCCACCCACCATGCTTGAACAAAGTCCTTTATTTCATCTTGGCTTCCCTACAGCATGGCCATAAGAGCCCAAACAGTATTATTTCCTTCATTTGCAATCAGAAGGTTTCAGGTTTGAGCACAGCTCCAGCTGTCACATGTCAATGTATCCTTGGGCAAGACAGTTAACTCCAGGATACTCCCACTGCTGCATCAGATGGGCGTGAAAGGGCATACGAGTGTTGTCTGATACTGATGGATGACATCGCAGCTCCAAGCACCAGTGAGTGACTGTAAGAGTGACCTGTGGTATGAAGCAGTCAAAGACTAGAAAATCGCTACATAAGCTCAAGTCCATTTACCATCTGACTAAGGCTCTGTATGTGCAAGCTCTAAGTAGTAACATGCTGGAGATGATTTGCTGACTCACCATTAAGAACTGTGGAAGTGAAAATAGTTTTCTTGACATTTTGGGAAGCCCATGCTAAGAATCTAATCGAGGAGGGATGTGATCTTCTCCTGGTTCTTGTCCAAACATGAGCTGCAGCATTTGAACCCACAGAAGCGTCCATTTCACGAGTCCTACCATCTCCACATCAGTGGAAAAAAAGTAATAGGGTCTGAAATTCACTTCTTGGATTACTACCACAGTGATTCTCAACTGGTGGGTCATGACCTAATAGTGTGTCACAGTCAGACCCTTTTCAGATCTTTTCCCTGGGCAAAAAGTGGTAGGAAAAAAAATCCTGTGCTTTTATTTTGCATTGGACTGCCAACCGTCCACACTCCTTATACAATATTGTAAATGAGCGGTGCTAATTAAATGCTAACTAACTCCTGTTTTAACAGAAAGTGTATTTGTTTTATGTAATAAGCAGGAACTCAGCTAAGGCTACATGTTTTTAAGATTTTTTGAAAAGCTTCGCAGTCACAGGACTGTTTAATTTCACGTCTGAGGATGACTGCTCTGTTAGTCTCTTTAAAAGGCTGAACTTACGGAAGTGTGTCGTGTTGTGGCAGCATCAGCTTATTTAGTGCTACTAATTGAATATTTGTTAGGATGAATTGTACACAATATTTTGGTTTTCCACATTTCATTTAGGTCACAGACTCATTGACGTAATTCTCTTTATATTTCCCATGCATCAATCTCTGTATCCACAAATGCACATCCATGATTCCAGTGTGTCTGCACACAGACAGTGTCGGGCACTAAGCCCAGAATAGCATTAATATAAACATGTATGTACGTATACAGCTGCATGACCATTTAGAGAGAACTGTATGGAGTTTCAGTAACCATATTGGGAATGTAAGAAGTGTGTCGAACAGATATAAGCCCCTCACACTGGCGATGACACACACACACTCCCTGACACACACTGACACTCAATCAGCATCCACTTGGATCCATGTCTAGGCCTCTTTGTTCTGGCCATGTAATAAACATCCAGATAATCCCAGTCATGTCATGTATTGTGAATCCTTCCTTAATGAAAACATCATGATTTTAATATTACACTAAACAGTTCTTTTTGTTACTGTTCTGTCTCAGATTTCAACATCTTTTTTTAATTTAACAAATTTGGGAGTTCAAATTTTCCTCGATTTGGGTCGCAGCTTTACATAAAGGAGATGATGCGGGTCCCAAGCCAAACCAGCTGAGGACCACTGCACCAGCAGACGAATAAAAACATTACATGATTTTACAAACCAAAATGCTTCGTCGTGATATTGTGGCATATTGATGCTGTATGTTTTAGTGCTTCTAACAGAGTTATGATGTTTAACAGCTCTGATCATGTTGCCAGATCAGGAAATAAAGAAGTAAGAAAACTGCATTTGCTCAGCTGTTTTGTGCATGACTGTAAGCTAACAAACACTTAGCGGCCATGTGGTGCAAAACCCTTTGAGAATTCCACCCAAACAGAGAATTTACTGGAATGTAGTTCTTGTCTGTCTGTCATATATTTAGGATCCCGGACATAAGTGAAATAATTTTTCCTCAAACATGATCACCATCATCAGACTTTGTTTGTAATATGATGATTAATATGCGCAAGTAGGTTTCTGAGAAACTTTGTTTTAGTTTTGCAGATGATCCAAAAAGAGAAATGACACCCTGATTTACAGCTCTGTTGACAAATGTGCCTGATGCTCTGAGTGCTGCAGATAAGCAGTGCAAAGGATCTGAAGAGGAAACATATGTCATAAAATGACTTCACCGAACAACTAACGAGAGCATGCACTCTAAAAACAACCTGTACAGCCTGCTCAATAATACTGTGGCAGCAACTTTGTTGTCTACATTACCAGTTATTGAGATGTCTACAGCAGGCCTTTTAAATCTGATAAGCACAATTAATTTAAATTAACAAAGTTAATTCCACTTGATTATAAAAAAGTAGTAATTGGAAGCCAGTGGGTTTTAATTTGGTTGCTGTAAATAACACATGCATGTGAAAGTTTTTATCTTTCAGTATGATTTAATTTCTTATTATCAAAGAAGACTAGCTTTTCTTAAAAAAAATGTTTCCTTATCCAGAGGACAGTTTTGATCCACTTACTAAAGTTTTAATAGACCTCAGGTTATGATTTGGCACATGAAGTACAAGAAATAAGTTCATAATACCTTCAAAAAAGAATGTAAACTCAAACAAAAAAAAAACAGAAAAAACTGGTTATCACAGTGTTTCTCAAAAAATGGGGCACAACCCCCAAAAAGGGCGTGGCCTAATTGAGTCTCATTGGACACCACATGTGTCAGTCCAAAATCCTGCACTGTGATTGGCTATTTGGGATTTATGCCAATTGGGCTATCGAACAACTTAGCTCCCTGTGATTAATGTTGATGAAAATTTAGTTTGTTCAACCTTTAAATTGTTACTCTGTCCTAAATTATCTCATTTGAGTCACCAAAGAAGCAGGTATATAAAAGTTACGTTCAGTTTTTCCAACAAAGGCAAATTAATATTACTTGTTTCTGTGTGTTTCTTGCATTGCTTGATAAAAACATGACATTCATGTTTTTTAATGTACTGTAATCTAACCTTTGCACTTTAACCATGTGGGTAATGGTAGGTTGGCAAAGATGGGTGCACAGAAAGTAATTAAGAACCACTTGGTTATAGTTTAACTTGCTTTAAGCAATATAAAAACTGAGTCAAGCTTGTATAACTTCAGATGAAACTGAGTCAAATTAAAAAGTGTTTTAACAAGTATAGTCATGATCATAGCTGGCCGTTTTAAACCTGCTATGAGAGTCAGCCATTTTAGGGTCTAAAGTTAGTTTCTTCAGGCCACCTGGCTAACTTTGTGATTGGTCTGGCAAATTCATGTGTTCACATTTTTTAACTATGACTAATTCATGAAATATTCATTCACTTTAATACTTGGTGGCACATTACACCCACAGTTGCCCTATGAGTATCTACCTTGAAGAGCAAAAACAATAGTCTCTTAAGTTAGTTTGACTCTTATTAAAACTACTTGTTAATGTGCCAAATTTTCCAGGGGTGTCTAAACTATGGCCCAGGTCAATCTACCTATTGTAAAATCTTAAATTGGCCCACCCTAACACTCTAAAGGCCCATTTAATAAGGCAGTCATGATGCCTTGGTTTGACTGCTAAATAAAAACAAAATGGTTATCATGGTAGTAAAGCTTGTGCTAATATTTAGCACTATCCATATGAAGGCTGTCAAAATGCATTTAGCTGATCATCTCATCTTTAAGCACCAACACTTTTGCAAAATTTTGCAGCTTTTCACAGTTTATTCTTGTTTCTTTCCCCTTTCTATTCCAATAACTTGACACACCAGATGGACCATTCAGTATATAATCCATCTAGGAAAGAGCTCATAGGAAGAGTTTTGAAATGGCCAAATTGTTAAGTAGTATATCCGGCAGGTGATTGGATGATCGTATCGTCAATCACATTCATTGCAGGCCAATCAGATGTTGTAGTAGGCAGGTGTTAAAAGGTAGCCTATTAAAGACAGAACCTGAGCTACTTCACAGAACAAACTCCAGCCTAACATGCAGGACGTGGAGTGAACACATCCCTTCTGTCAAGAATTTGTAGTTTTGTTATTTGTTTTCCATTTAGTAAATACATTTGCTCCAGATCTGATAAAACTGCTACTTAAGCTGTTAGCATCTATGCTAATCTCTATAAAGCAGTCACTTCCTGCTGTGCCGCTCTGGGCAGCTCATAGTTGTTGTAGGTTGGAGCTTGGTATGATGGATCTGCCAGACGACAGGCATTACCAAATCACACAGGTTGAGCTGCACTGTGAGCTGAATTGTACAAAGCATTGTTTTTATCCTGAAGGTTGGATCCAGTGGAAGCCAGTGACCCTCATACATCTGTTAGGCCTCCCCTGATACTCTATGCAGCCCTTGATGATAAAGTTTGGACATCATTGCAGACTTATTTTGTTTATTTAAACAGTTTGCATGGATTACATTAAGCACCCACACAAATCCCCTTCCATAGTGTGAATAGTGGTGTAGTGTACTGATGGTTTCATGAGACGTGGGTGGGTTTGAGGACTGTAAGCTGATCACTGTGCGGGATGTTCTTAAACAACAGCAACAGAAGATTTTGTGTGTGAGAGCACTTCAAACCAGCTGCACATTCAAACATCGTCAGTCATGATTTAAACATTTAGACCCTGTTTATACATCCTCCACAAATCTGGATTCTTGGCTTGCACACTGCTGACACACTCACTAGTATCCATACTGTATCCTAAGCTGTCTCCTGTGGCCTTGAGCGCTCCCATCGTGTGCGTACTCCGCTGATAATGCGTCTGCTGCCTTGGAGAGGGTCTGCTCTTTTTTGAAAAATGTTCTTTATCTTATCCGTGAAGCTTCTTTTCTGTTCTTTGACTTTCAAATGTGTGCCTCTATGTTTTTCTTTTGAGCAAAATTTCACTTGTGATGATCAAATCCAGGGTGGGACAGGTACCTAAAGCGCTTCAAAAAACGTCCCGCTGAGAGGAGGAGGCCCGTGAAAACTCTATGCTAGAAATGTGCCGAGCTTTGCCCTGAATTCATCAGCTGAGGATGAGAAAAAAACCACAACATAAAGATAAGGGACGCTGCAGATACTTCAGCAAATACCTTTGGCTCATTTAGATAAGAGTGGCACAAACATAAAGCAGAAGGAGGACACGCTTTTGTAGCCTGGGATGAAAGTTTATGGTAAAGGCTGCAGCTTCCTGGAAGTGAGCATAAGATGGGGAACTTGCTGTGATTTACGGCTCAGTGATCAGAGTAAAAATATGAAAACAGCGTTTGTATGGGAGGATAAAGGCAGTCAGGGAGGAGGTTAATGAGTAGCTGAGAAGGAATGAGCAACATACTTACTACTGCATGTGGGAACAGATACTACAGTGAGCTCTGAGAGTTTGTGGAGAGGTCATGTGATCCTCTCGTAGACGCAGAGAAGCTCGACTCCTTATATCCTCCTCGAGCTGCTGTGGTTTTTGTTGCTGCTGTTATGGAGAGACTGTGGTTCCTCTTCTTTGTTCACCAAAGAAAAGTTTTATTTTTCACTTCTGCAGTCCTGTTTATGACAGCTGCATTTTATTTTCTGCCACATTGAGAAAGAAGCTACTCATCAGCCACTTTAGTAGCCACTTCGACTACTTAGTCAAAAACTAATCAGCCAATTACATGGCAGCACCTAAATGCAACTGGGCATGTATACATGATGAGGGCATCCTGCTGCAGTTCAAACTGAGCATCAGAACATGGAAGAAGGTGATTTAGGTGACTTTAATTTGGCATGTTTGGTGATGGTAGTTCAGAAACTGCTGATCTTCTAGGATTTTAATACACAGCCATGTCAAGACCTTTCAGAGACTGGTCCAACAAAAAAAAATTTATTCAGTAAGAAATTCTTAGCGAAAAAATGTCTCGTTAATTCTAGAGGAAAGAGGAGAATAGCCAGGGTGGTTTGAGGTGTAAAAAAGGAAACAGTAATGGAGCTTTTCCAACACATGGTATCAGCTCAATTCAGAACCTGGCACAGTTTTTCCTATCACCTGTAGTGTGGTATCAAACAAGCTATGCTATACCATGAGTAAGAGGGATTTGACATCAAAATAAAACACCTGCTGTAAATGGTAAATGGACTTGAGCTCATACAGCGCTTTTCTAGTCTTTGATTACTCAAAGCTGCACATTCAGTCACTGGTAGTTCTGTGTTTCTATGTTAGTTATCCATCAGTTTCTCTAGCACATTCACACCCTTTCACGCCCATTTAGGCTGCGTTTACACGGCACCGAAAACAGTCAAATCCAATAAGTTTTCATTGCGTTTTGGCCTTGCGTTTAGATGGAACGCGTTGTGTTTTTACTGGAAACGGAAACTTTTGAAAACGGGCTCCAGAGTGGAAAGGTTTGAATATACTCTCCATGCAGCTCCGTGTAAACCCGTATCAGAGCGTTTCAGGGCGAAACGCTGACGTCACCGCATGCGCAGTACTCTTTCACATGAACGCTGCGCACGCATACCAGGAACAACAACAGCTTCAACCATCTACAGAATAACGTGTGAGCCTCTTACCGTGCTTGGTTTGTTATCCAGACAAAACTATCCAGACTGATTTGTTGTCCAGAAAATAAACTCCTGCATCTCTGTGCGTCTATTCGCCGTTGTTGTTTGTGAAAAGTTTTTCTTCTTTGTTCGTGTGTTGTAGCAGCGCTGCCTCTCTGCAGACCTACACCGCCATCTACTGAACCGCCATGCACACTACAGCAGATTAACTCGTCTCCAGTGTGGTCGTCTGAACTCAGAAGAATTTGATAACACAAAGGAAAATCTTTGGGTCTTTAAGTCAGGAGTTTCCATGTAAATGTAGCCTTACACTCCACTGACGCAGCAGTGGGAGCAATGGGGTTAAGTCTCAAGGACCCCTCGCCATGTGTTGCCTGGAGCTGGGCTTGAATCTGCAACCTCCCAACCACTGACCAAGGGCACTATCCAACTGCGCAACCATTGCCCCTATCGTTGTCTGCACCATAATAGTGACAACTTGTCTATGCTTCAGATAAGATGTTATTTTGTTTCATCTGTAAGTAATAGTTCATGAGGGGTGTGGGTGGCACAGTGGGATAGTGCGCTTGGTCAGTGATCAGGAGGTTGCAGGTTCAAGCCCAGCTTCGTGCGACACATGGTGATGTGAATGTGTTACAGATACTGCTGGATAACTAGCATAGAACGTCTGAGCCATTACTGAGTGGGTGTGAAAGTGTGACCTGTGGTGTAAAGCAGCTTTGAGTAGTCAAAGACCAGAAAAGGACTTTATGAGCCCAAGTCCATTTACCACAAGGTTACCATCATCATATGATTCCTTGACCCTGAAAACCCACACCTAGCACTCTGAATCATGCTGATATCATTATGAGCCAAAACAATCATTCACTAACGGTGGTTATCTGGATCACCAAGAAAATTGAGTCATTTTAAAGTTGGGCCATTACCATCATCTCTTGAAAACTTAATTTAAATCCATCCAAACAGACGCCAGCAAAAACAAAACCTCCTTGTTGAGGTAAAAATGTAATGGAAAATAAAGCAGGTAGTACCCAAACCATTTAGGGTTGAACAAAGTTGAGCAGATTCCACCAAAATAAAAGGACCATAAGCTCAAGTAACCTCTCATTACAGCCAAGGCGTACAGATGATTTCACTAGGACAGAGAAGGAAACTGTATCAAGAACTGAGTTGCAGCAGAAACACTTAAATGCCAACACAACACACAATCAAGCACAATTCAGGGTTTAACGATAGTCCAACGTTCAGTCCACAGTAAGGCAATAAACAGGCGGAGGTATCCAAAAAACACAAGGCAAATAGGGCATGGTCAAAACAGAAAGCGTTGAGATCAGACTGAGCATGAACGAGAGATAAGAAAGAGTGCTGGAGCGTGACAAGAGGACAACAAACTGGTGATAAGACAGGGAGGGACAGGAGGTTAAATACACCGATCAATGGAGAGTGATGAGAAACAGGTGAGGGAAGTCACAATCAGAACAGCATGTGCACATGGAGGGGAAGGGATGGGAAACAATCCTGAAACATAGTAGGGTTAGTGATTTTAAAGTGACACAGGAAACACACAACATGAAATGAGAATGTGAAACAAAGAAAACTTAACAAACTGAGGCTACAGTCCACAGTCATCAAAACTGTACAATAGATGGGGTGCTAGTTTGGCGTTGTGGTTAGCATCCCATGTACATGCTCCTGCTGGTCCAGGTCCGAATCCCGCCTGTGACCACTTTGCAGAGTGTCTTCCCCTGCTCTCTCTCCCCCTTTCACAAGCCTATCCACTGTCTCTCTCCTATCAATGAAGGCACAAAATGCCCAAAAATATACATAAAAAAAAAACAAACCTGTACAACAGATGATGTGAAAAATGTTCTGATGCGTCTGATTTCTGCTGTGACATTCAGATGTTAGAGTCAGAATTGGTTATGAACAGCATGAGGGGATTCACTCTGCCTTGTGTAAGCAGTTTGGACTGTGGTGGTGGTGGTATGGTTTAAGGGATTTTTTCTTTAGCACCAACCATGTAAACATCATAACCTTCCTGACTATTGTTGCTGACTATGTCCATCCCTTTCGACTACAGTGTGCCCATCTCCGGGTCTCCACTTCCAGTAGGACAACACACCATGAAGCTCAAATCATCTCAAACTAGTTTATTGGACACCACGGTGAGTCCCCTGTGTTCCAGTGGACTCAACAGTCACCAGATTTCAGTCCAATTGAGCACCTCCATGTCAAATAAGGACCAAAACTGGAGATTCACAATATTGGATTTTTACTTCAACCAAGGAGGTTATGTTTTCGGGAGAGTTTGTCCGTCCGTCTGTCCGTGAACAAAATAACTCAAAAAGTTACGAATGGATTTGGATGAAATTTTCAGGAAATGTTCAGCATGGGAAAAGGAAGAACTGATTCGATTTTGGTGTTGATCGGGATCAGCATCTGGCCGCCATGGTGAAAAATGTGATTTCTGTGAGTAACTACTGAACTAAAATAGATATCACTAGAAAGCACTCGGAGAGCGCAGACCTCTGCCATATTGTCATTTTGACCATAAATATTACTCCTACCTTTATTTCATCTAAATATTTAGATTCCTTGACCATGAAAACATACCATTAACGTTTGGATTCATAATGATATCTATTTTAGTTCAGTAGTTATTCACAGAAATCACATTTTTCATCATGGCGGCCAGACGCTGATCCGGATCAACACAAAAATCGAATCAGTTCTTCCTTTTCCAATGCTGAACATTTCCTGAAAATTTCATCCAAATCCATCCATTGCTTTTTGAGTTATTTTGCTCACGGACGGACGGACGGACGGACAAACTCTCCTGAAAACATAACCTCCTCTGCAGAGGTAATTATGAATCCAGTTGCTAATGGTATGTTTTCATGGTCAAGGAATCTAAATATTTAGATGAAATAAAGGTAGGAGCAATATTTTTGGTCAAAATGACAATATGGCTGAGGACTGTGGCGCTGGCGGAGGTCTGCGCTCTCCGAGTGCTTTTTAAGTTTTTATACAGATGCTGTATTTCCAACCTTATCACTGTCGACACAGAGATAAATACAGATGTTTTTGTCAACAGGCCAGTGCCTTTCTCTCATCCTGACTGTCTTCTTGTGTTCAATGTGAAGCCACTGAACTGTGTTAGCCAACAATGGTTTTCTGAAGTTTTCTCCAGCTTATGTGGTATGGAAGGATCCCGGGTCATGGGCATTCAGTGTTGGTTTTCCAACCTTGGTTCTCTAAATGTTTTGATGATAAAATCACTCAATTTTCTTTTGATTTTATTTTGAGTAACAGTGCTCTTTAGCTTTGTTTTACCTCGCTCTGTCCTTACTGAGCTTTTCAGCAGTGCTCCTTTTATACCAAATCATGACGCCCACCTGTTCCCAGTCAACCTTTCTACCTGTGAAATGTTCCAAACAGGTGTGTTTTTAGCATTCCTCAACTTTCCCAGTCTTTTGTTGCTGCTGTCCCACCTTTAATGAATGTGCTGCAGGTATCAGTTTCAAAATGAAAGAGTAAATAACTGCAACAGAAATCAGTCTGAACGTCTAATTTGTGAATTGATTTGCATATAGGTCAAAAGATAAGCAAATTATTAAACTGTTTTATTCAAATTTCACAAAATGTCCCGACTTTATTGTGATTGGGGTTTGTGTGCAGCAGGGTTGAACAACTTTGATTACCAAGAGAGACACATGAAACCTTTTTTTCCTGCCTGTGAGTCTCATTGTTACAACATAACTTATCCCTTTGATGGGAAATATATCGATATAAATAAAGAAAAGAGGCAATTATAAAGCTGTCATAAAATGCGTTACACCATCATTCATATATGACAATTCAAACACACATAACAATGCATAGACTATCTTCAAATTTAATTCAATTAAGCCAATTTACACAGAATTTAAGGCATTTTAAACTACTGTGTAAATGTGAAAAAATAAGTGTTAAATAAAGTCAGGCCTACATATTCAAAATTTATCATTTTTCAAAGATAGTTTTTTGAATACTGAATGTTGTGTTCTATTGCTTCATAAAACAGATTGAGAGAAAGGACTGTGGCAAAGTACAAATCACTTGCAAAACAAAACATTTACTAACAATTCAAGATAAAATTAGATTAGATAATCCTTTATTGATACAGATATTCAGGTGTTGCAGCAGTACAGGGTAAGTAGCATGCATTGAGTTCAAAAGAATTACACATAATATAAGACGGACCAAAAGAATTTCAGATTCATAATATTTTTTTCCCCTTAGTTAAATTCAGTTTACATTGAGTGAGTTCTCTGGTATTGTTGACACACAGAACAACACAAGATAAGACAAAGTTACAGTTTTTAGGCTAAAAGGACAAAGAAGACAGCTCCAAGTTAAAAAGTAGGATACGTTAAAACATCAGTAGACAAAAAGGTCTAAAAATATGTCAAACCAATCCAAAGTGACATATAATAAGATTGAGATCAATAAACTGTGCAGCAGTAAGCAAACAAAATGTAGAAGGTATTAGGGATTTAACAATATGAAAATTTTATATCACGGTTATTGTGACCAAAATTATCACGGTTATCATTATTATCACGGTATTTATGCAGTGTGCTCAAAAAGTACTTTTACACACAATTGAAATAATTTAACCCCTTAATTATTATAATCTTAATAGTTCTTTTGTCTTTTTTGTCAATAAATGTGTCAAGAAATTCCCTTTGTGACATTTTCTACCCTTCTTTCAAGAGAAATAATAACAAAAAATTCTAACGAGTATTTGTCATTATGTTATAAATGCTTGAACAGTGTGTGATTACAAGAAAAGAAAAAACAGATTTGAACTTTAAACAGGTTTATCTTCATAAAAAAATGTAAATGAACATGTTCAAAGTTTTGAGATGACAACAAACAATCCTAACCTGTTTTACAAACACTCACACATTTTTGTTTGCCTGCAGCATTAGTGTCCATGTTAAAACTCGTTACATTAAACCATGTCCAGGATTTTATTTTATTTTTTTTTACTGATGATAGTCCCTGAAGCAGTTAGCCCCTGCATGATTCTCCTCTGGTCTCCCCTCTCCCTGACAGATCTCGATATTTTCTCCTCTAATATTTCCAAATTACGATTGATGAAATCCATAAAACACGAACTATGAAGGAAAAAGAAGATCTATTTTAACATATGGCGAATACACGGCAAAAGACCGGCAAGTACACACTCCAGAATGATACTAATGCTATTGTTTACAAGATTTACACATTATTTAGACAGGAAATACTGATAAACTACCTGTAATTCACTCAGGTATGACTCACTGAATCTTCTCTCTCTCTCTCTCTCTCTGTAGCTCATGTGCTTGAGGAGTTACGGCGGTTTTACCCCCGCACGTCTTTTTCTTTCAAAAATCTTTCAAAATCCAAAATTTAACCAGACTTCAGAGTCCATTTCGAGAGGAAACATTTCTGCTGTGGTTCTAACTTTCGCTCTCAGACTCAGAGGCCAAACAATGTGAACTGAGCATGTACGCCTCCCATGAGGCATCAAGAAACAGACTCGTAGTTTCGCCTTTCCAGGCAAAGAGTAGCATCACCATTCGTTATTGATGCTGTATGGTGATCAAACACGGTATAACGGTAATTTTAATAGGACACGGTAATGATTACCGTGGGAAATTTTACCGCGGTTTACCATTTATTGGCAACCGTTACATCCCTAGAAGATATTTACAATTATCAAACTAAATTATCAGAGTAGGCTAATTGTCATTTGACACATTTGAGCCATCTGTGCAGTACAGTGATCTTAAAGTGACAATTTGATAGGTAACAGCAATTATTTTGACAGCACAATAACAGTGCAAAATATTTTACCCAAAAGAATTGTGAGTGGTAGACTGAGATCTGAGACACTGAACAATAAGGTGCATTTTAGTTGACATTAACAATATGGATAAGAACTGATGTAACACATATGGAGGATGGTTATAAAGATAAAAACTTATAAATTAACTACAGTGCAGAAGGAGTATTTGCTTTTTTTGTGTGTATTTTTGGGGGGTTGTCAGTGCAGTGGAGGAATGATGTGCTGATTGAATAAGCTGCCCTTGTCTCACCTTGTGTTCATTATTTAGAATATGTATACATTTTCTACATATACCAATCAGTGCTTAGTGCTGTGTTGGTATCTCATGTTCAATCTCACTTTGGGGATTCTGTCATGTTTCCTTTATGTCAACAATTTGCTGATTTTGGCCGAATTTAACGAGGTGGAGGGCTGCATGTGGCCCCGAACCGCCACTTGCCATGTCAGCATTTTCAGGTTGGCAACAACACAAGAAGTCCAACATGTAGGTCTCCTTCAGAGAGCTCTCAAGTTCCACAAAGAATCAGCCACCATCGAAAACTAACAATAAGCCATAATAAGCAGAATAATGTGGTCAAAGTGGTCAAACGAGGGCAAACGATGGAAAATAAAGACAAGATGAATCATTAACACTCCCACGCTAACAATGTCCATCTGTTGTTTGTTGCTTAAAAAGGGGGATATGTCCGATTTATCAGAGCTATCTTCATGCAAACACCTCACTGTTATGTCTGGAATCCCTGTCAAACAAAACAGAAAAGCTTTTGGTTGCTAAAACAGATTTATTCGTTGGAAGAAACCGACGTGTTCTGGTGAATCTGAGGGGAACTCCAGACTTTGATGATTCTTGGACTAGTCTCAAAGAGTCCCCCCTATTGCATTACACGGCTCATGTACTCTCATTCTCCAGAGCAACACGTTTCAAGACTTCTCCTACATAAATAAATCAATATGCGTGGAGAATGAATCTGATTTTCTGCTTTTTGTATTGTTTATGTTTAAATTGCTGCACTTTGTGTTGGATGCAGCGTACAAACCCAATAATCTTTTTGCTTTCGCTTCGCTCTGACAGGCGTGACTATAGGGAGGGCTGCTTCCACTCACAGATACTCTTCTTAGGAACTGTTATGTCAGAAAATGTGTGAATTCACCTGAGATTTTACAAACACACGGTACAGATACAAGCTGCTTGTTGTGCACATGCATGCCCCCCCCCTCGCTCAGATTGAGAAAGCAGGCCTCCTGCCGCCTTCCCGTTAATGGCATTAAGAGAGAGGTCGGGGGTGGAAATCAGTGATGAGGGGCAATCATCAGGACATCAAGGCTCCCTCCTTAAAAACAAAACAAAACCAGATGACAGTAAACAGCTCCACATGGGATTTATGCACACGCAAACACTTAGAGCCACAAACCAGACTCGAGCACATTGCACAAGACCCCACATCATCCTCACAAACACACACTCGCTCTGCACACTTGCTGACACACAGTCACGTTCACACGCGACTCTCTCTCATGTTCTGGATTTTCTACATTTTATGGAGCACATGGCAGCTTGTGGGAGGTGATCTGGCTGTTGTGAAGTTGTTCGTTGGGCTTTTTTCTCAATGGCAGGACCGCACTCTGGTGATAAATGTCAAAGCCCCTCCTCAATAAATCAGTACTGCTCTTCCTCCTATATGTTGTGCGAGGATGCACACCACGTTTCCTTTTCCTCCTTTCTCCGCTTCTTCAGTGAAATTAGAGCTTCCCGTTGTCTGTTTTAGAAACAGGGCTCACTTTTCAAAGGTACCCCCATGGCCTTGTATTGTTATTTTATTACTACTTTGTGACCCCTTGCTGGCATAAATAGCACCAGAAGGAAACTTAATCTGTTACTTGTTGTGGTTAGGAAATACCAAAAAGGATGGCGGAGGGTTAAAGGAGATTAACATCATAGAGAAGGACAAAGAACTTGACATGTAGGGTTGTCTTTCAGTTTAACCTTTAAACAAGACATTAATGACTCACCAACATTTGTTCAGTGGCTGTAGCTGATCTCTTCAGAACACTGGCTCCAGCTGTTGTGGGCCTGTCCGCCTTGGTTACTGTTAACAGGTCAAACAAACTCTCTTGTAACCAGGATGCTTCCCATTTGAAACAACTGAAACACACAAAACTCTGTCTCCCTGTACTGACGTTGAACCCAGATCTTTTATAAACTTGGCTGCAGTAAAAGTAACTCAACAAACTAACTCACCAAAACTCACACAAAATGGTTTAACTGTTATTCAAGTCTGATGCTGGCTGATGGTAAAGGGATATTTCAGTATTTTTTTTAAAGGGATATGCCATTTTTTTTGTCTTTCTATTTCTGTCCTCACTCTCGAGTACATGACAAGCAGATAAACAACCATTCTTTCAACTGTGTGTGCAGTAACAAGGAAGAGACCGCCAAAGCTCAGCCACTGCTAATTAGCTTAGCTCGAACACTGGGAGTCAATGGGTAGTGTGACTATGAGCAGACTCTGCGCAGAATGTCTGAAGACGTAAGAGGTATCATTGTCAAGCGCATTGCCACGTAGTAGTTTCTTGCACACTTACCGTGAAACCCTACATTTCCCCAAATCCTTGCACATCATTATACATTTCTCTGTCATGATGTCCTACACTGAGGACAAGGGAGAGGAGCTGCTCTTCCTGCTGACTTTGCAGATGGAGGTGTATACGGCGATTAAAGGTGTAGTCAGCCATGTGGGAGAAAATGAGTGGAGAGGATGTTGATAAACGAATTTAGACCCGCCTCTCCCTTCATACCTCACCCCAACCCCGAAAGTTGATGGACGTGCATTGTCATGGAAACGGCCATAGAAACTGCATAGCTGACCAACGTAGCTAAGGTAACCCTGACTCGTCAGACAATAGTAGCCATAACTTGACTGACATTATTGATAACATCACAACAACAGTACATTTTGGCAGATTAGACAATAAGATGAATGCCTGACAGCTGTTACTGTTATGTGAAGCACCACAAAGCTGATGTTGCTTACCTGTCCATACGAAGACGGCGACATCTGCGTCCGTTTTCAGGTCTTTCAATTCGCAGAGTTCCCTCCACTGTTGGAAAGCAACACCAATATTGACCTGGGTCTTCACTCTTTCATGGTCATAGCCGTTCTTTTTCACTTTTCACTCCTCTGACCTTTTTCTTTTGAGCTGTTTTTCAGCCATTGCTGCTGCACATATTGTATTTCTCTCATACGCTAACTGCGCACGCTACGCAACCTACAACTCCCTCTCCCCCCTCTGTCTGATCTGCGCATTGAGTATGATCACCCCCTGGATGTTGGGGGTTTACTCTGTTTTGGTAACTCGGCCCAAGCCACAGTGTTTACCTGCTGAAATTCAGAGCCAAGGCTGTGTATTGAAACCGGACTTTTTTTTCAACATGCTGTCAGTGGGGACATCTTGTGGATGGAGAGGAGAAATATGGTGATTTTTACTAATAGTGCATTAGATTAGAAGATTAGAAGATCACTGACTACACTTTTAAATGACCACAAGAGGTGGGGAGCCGGGGATATACCATGAAGGACATGTGTCATGTTGACAATGAAATACATTTATAATACTTTCGAATGTGAAGTGATATGTTCAGTGATCTAGTTGAGTGCCTGCCCCCTTCCTTCTGCACTGGGAGTCACTGCTCATCCATCAACGCTGCACAGAAGATGGCTGTTGTGACGGAGCGTCACATTAAATGCGGGTTGATGTAAAAACACATGCCAAGCAGTGTTTTGTGTGACACCAGTTCGTGGAGCGGAGTTCGTGCAGTCGTAAAATATGAGCTTTGCACACACAGGCCTTGCAGACGTCTGCTTTGAGTCTGCATGGACCTCCATGGAGTCCGCTCCACGTACATGCCACCCGAGTATGCTTGGGCCTTTAGCCTGCCTCTGCCTACAGTCATCAGATAAACTCTTCAGCAACTCTAAATGTTTTTTTTTTGTGTTTGCTGTGATTATTTTTTTGACCGCACTATGTTACGTTACCTGTTTTTTGACTAAGCTCAGCACTTTTATAATTTTTGAAAGAACTTCGTAGGAAACTAGACCACATGACACAAGTGGAAACCACTCAGGAACTGCTTGTTGAGCTACCTACAAGCTGGACTCAGGAAGTCACAAGAACCACAGAGGAAACTAAAATTGACAAATAGAGTGATTTTAACACAAGTGAAGATGAAATGCATTTTACTGTGAATGCATGGGTTGCTTTTATGAAAAGAATACAGAAGAAGAAATTCTGGATGATGGATGAATGGATGGATGGGTGGATGCATGGTAATATAATGGATGTAGTGGTGAACAGATCGATGAATGGTTGATAGATGGATGAACAGCAGGCACACTTATAAATAGATGGTTGGATCGAGAGGCCGACGTAAGGATGGATGGATGGAGGGGCCAACTCATACTTCAGAATGAGATCCTGCAGGCTGCACATTATGAAGTTAAAAAATATGACAATGGAGACCCTGGACTGTTGAGCAGCTGAAGTTATACATCAAGCAAGAATGAGAAACAAGCTGCAGTCAGAAGAGGTGATGCAGCACAGTGGTAAACATGCTCCTGCCATCCCAGCATTTTGGAATTTGCTGCAGGCATCAAATTCAAAATGAGTGAATATTGTAAAAACAACAAAAAAAAGTTTTTGTTCTAACATTAAGCATCTGCCTCTTGTAGTATATTCAATTGAATCTAGGTCAAAAAGGATCAATCATCATTTTCTGATTTATTTGTGTCCCAAGCTTAATTGAAATTGGGGTTTGTATTTAACTGCCAGCTTCACACAGGTTTTGTTTAATATTGCACACAGTCCATGGTTTACCTGTTAGAAAAATCCCAGTATCTACATTAAAATTGTTCATTATTAAACAATCCGGCAATATATTTTTGTGTCAGTTTGTCTGTTGAATTGTTTTAAAGCAGAATCACTAAGCTGGAGAAAGAGTCAGCATCAAGCTACATGTCATACGAGACTGTCTAAAAAAAATTGCACCCAAGTCTTGAGTCTGTGTTTCATGGGTTTATCTCTGAGATGGTTAAACCACTTTAGTCTGCCAAACATCCTGTTGAGCAGAAGGAAACAGAATGAAAAAGGAAACAACCTCAATTATAACTCAGTCAGCAGCATCTTCACCCCTTTTTGCTGCAGTTAGCAGTTTTGAAATGAGTTTCTGGAGACCCTTTAGGCCAAAGCAGATACACTTATTGTTCCTGACATGTTTCTGTCAGCTCAGAATGGCTCGTATTGATCGATCAGAAAACAAACCTTGTTACCCCGGCACTGTTTAATGTTCAGTCTCATAAAGAAAACTGACATCAAATGTGATACATGGCTCGATGAAAGAACATTTCAAGCACCATAATTCAATAGAATGGCTCTGGCCTGTTGCTAACCCAGGTCTGAAGGGTATTATGTCTTAAAATGAAGGATGTGTTTGGACATGTACACTGACAAACAGGTGTGCAAGGCATAGAAGGCAATCAGCATCCTCGGCTCCATGGCAACAGCATGCAGTCTCCAGGCAGCTGTGAGTGACGCTGAGGGGGGAGCAGGAGCACGGACAGGCTTGATACAGCAAAGTGGAAACTCTGATCCCTGGAACACACTCTGAGACATGCAAACGTGCTTATAAAGAAAGCAGATTGTTCATGTTGGACAAACACGCCTGTCACATCTCTCACACGCTAACCTCAACATGCTCCGACGTTAGTGTAAACAGGAAAGAGTGTCAGCTTTTTCCCTCATGCCTGCTCCACCTATGTCATCGCTCACCGTCTTCCTGTTATTTCCTCCTTTGTGTTTAAATCCCTCTTTTCTCTGCTCATTTTCAGTGTTTGCTTTTCCTATGTCCCTCTGAAGTACCACAAACTTTTAGCTGTGATCTGAAGTGCAAACAGCACAAACCTGCTTTGCAGGTTCACTCATGCAAATCCTGAACCAGAGCATAAAAGCCAGACGTAATGACCAAACTTAGCCTTGTCTTTTTAATTTATCCATCCATCATCTACATCGCTCATCCCTTTTGAGGTCATGGGAGGGGGAGGCTGTTCCAGCTGTCACTGGCGGGATGCAGTGTATCATCCCATCATAGGTCCAAACAGACAACCATCCCCGCTCACACTCAAACCTAAGGGCAATTTAGAGTCACCAATTAACTTAACAAGCCTGGTTTTGGTCTGTGGGGGGAGGCCAGAGTGCCCAGAAAGAACCCACACATGCACAGGAGACTAAACTCCACAGAGACCCTACTCGAAACAGGGAGTCAAACCAGCAAGCTTGTGAGGTACGTGCACTAACACGCTGCGCCACTTTACTGCACCACTGTGCTGCCTACACTTGTTGTGGACTTTTAAATGATTAAGTTAATTATATTACAGTGGAGATGGTCATGGCATGCTTCCAGAGGTTGTTTTATATTACCACTTACAAATAAAAATGCAGGACAAATCGCTCTGTTTTCTATAGAGGTATAAAGAAATGCAGGTCCTTCCTTCCTGCAGCTGTTAGATTCTATATCAAAAACTTCTCAAGTGTGCAATAAACCATATTTATATTGATAATACCTCAAATGTTTCACTTGTAAAATATCAAACATGTACAAAACCACTGTAAATATGCCAATACTGCTTATTTTTTACATTTTTCATATTTTTATTTTCATATTTTTATTTTAATTTGATTTTTAATTACTTTATTTTTCATTAGTAAGTTTCTTTCTTATTTTCCTCTTGTATCCTGCAGCTACTGTAAATCTGGAATTTCCCTGTGCGGGACTAAGAGAGGAATATCTTATCTTACCTTATGTTAAATGTAGAATAGTCTTCAATCAGAGATCATAAGTTTAACCAGTAAAGCTGCTTTGAAATAGACTTTGAAGAAATATCTAATGTCATCAAGATTATCTTAACAGTCTGTCCATTGAATAACTTAAAGTAGCATGCAGAACCTTGTAACTACTTTTCAGAAATACAGTATTTGAATTGTAGGTTTGTTCTGTCCAAACACAATGTCTCAAGTCAAATCATTAATTTGAAAAATTGCTTTAGATTATCATTTTTTAATTGTTGTACATACACCTTGATCTTTGAATATCTAAGATACCATTGCTATGACTGGCAGGTGGTTGCTGTCTTTTATTTGTCTTACCTTCATAGCATTTTGAATGGATGTATTTTGTGGATTGTGTTTTAATGTGTAGATCCCAGGAACAGTAGGTGCTGCTTTGGCAGTGGCTACTGGGGATCCAAAGAAATAAATACATTTAATAAATAAATGAATAAATAAAGAAGGTTAATGCAACAAGTAACACTAAAATCATTGCCGTGCTGCTCATATCTTCAAAAAGAATCTAAGTTACAACACACACTCATGCAACAGCCTACAACATGGCAGGTACACTATACAAAATGATGCAATACTTAAAGAAAACAAAAAGATTTGCAAATATATTAAATCACCATAGAACATGCAACAGAAATGACCTCACCAGTGAAACCATCCTTTTCCTGTGTAACAGCGTAACAGTGCCACAGATTTCCTGTGTTTTATTGTGCAAGAAAGTTTTTTTTATTTTTCACAGAAGTTCCTCAGGTGTTAACTTCAGACTGGCAACAGGAAACCAGGGGGATGTTCAGGTGGATTTTAGCTTAAACTAGCAGTGCTCCGAGAACACACAGCTCCACCAAAGCATTTCTGATGTTAGCTGAGTTATTCTTAAAAATGTGGAAAACTGCCTTATGGTGGCAATATAACAAAAGTATTTTTATAAAACTGCTGAATCTTCATCCAGATTTAGATCATCACCAAAATCACATTAGTTTGTCATTGTGCCATGACCAACATTTCCTGACAATGCAAATAAAATCTGTTTTAAATTATAAAGTCTTCTTGCTCACAGACAGACAGTTTGAAAAACACAAATGCCAGCCAAGACAGGCCTCCTTTGTGAAAGTAACATCTTTACAGTCCTGTCCAACAAAAGGTTTTGTCTAAATATAATTCATTTAATCATTTTTGCTGATGCTGGAGTATAACACAAATGTTCAAAAAGCTTTTCACATCCCTTTTGTTTTCACACACTGAGTTCCCTTCTTTAAGCTGTATTCCCTGTCTGTCTGAGATGCTCTCTTATAACCTGACAAAGTGTGAAACAAGAGCCAATATGTACAGCATAATGTTGCTTTGTGTACTTTATTATATGAAGAACAGAAATGCTGTCCAGATCTGACAAAACGACAAGTTGTTAGCATATATAGTAGACACTGTGCAAGCAGTCACTTTTGCAGTCTTCACACTTGTAGCTGCCACCTTCCCTGCTTTAGGCAGTGCCTTTGCTGACCGAGCTCAGTCATTTTGGCTCAGTTGTTTGCAGGATACATCTGTCAGATTACAGGCAAAGAATCAGGTGGATCCAGATGCAGTGCAAGGTTAACCCTATTAGAGGTCTTGCCCCTGTTTTGGCTCCTGTACCCATGTGGGCCCAGTCGCTCTGTTTGGCTGACAGGTCAACTTTGTAATAATTGGTCAGTTCAGTGCAGTGTTAATATTGTTGACTAATTATTTTCATCAACAACATTTTTCCCTGATAAAAACTAGACAATAACTAATAAAACAAGTGCACATTTCCATCAAAGTGTCTGACTGAGGCTTAACCCAATCAGACCTAATATTGTCATGAAGAAATAGGAACAAGTTAGAAATGTATCCAACCACAGCTACTTTGGTTGTGTGGGAAGGTTGGATGATTTCAGAGAGACATCCAATCACATTCAAGGAAATTTGAATAATGCCTTACCCTTCACTTCAGTGAAGGGTTGACTAAATTTACACTGCTGTCAAAATTAACACTGGATAAGTGTTGCTCGTTGTCATGTTGTCAACTACTCTGCATTCACTTGGTCTCAGCTTTGCTTGGTTTGAGACAATGGCCTTAATTTGGTAGGCTATACAAATAATGATTGATTCATTGACTGTTTAATTAATGTTGTATGACTTCAGTACCTTAAGTGGGTGTGATACAATATGATGAAACACATTGCCTTCATGACAATACAATATAATGCAATGTGATTCAACACAGTCTTATACTATGTGAGGTCATCTGTTTAACGTGATAGGTATATTGATAGATATTGATAGGTACATATGAAACAACATCATACAATGTGGTATAATGTGATTTCACACGGTTTGATAAGATAAATTATGTTTTATTTTCAAATGTATTGGTTTTGTTTCAAAGTCATGTTGTATCATAAACTTATCACTCAAACAAAAGTCTTCTTTCAAATCCAGAGATGTTGCCAATGGTTGTTTGCATAAATTGTCTTCCTTTTGGGCCATTTATTCCATCACTGATTCACAGTGATGTTTCAAGTCTATAAACTAAACCAGGGAACAGTGTGATATGGATCCCTCAATGGAGCCACACTTAAAGTATAATCCAGAAAATGTGTTCCAGTGCTGCTTTTTAAGTAACTTTATTGTTTCAGACATTGCTGGATGTTAAAACATCCTCTCTGGATTCTGCCCTCTCAGTGCTGATCCGGGCTGCCAACAGGCCTCGTGCCCTCTTCCTCTGAATTAAAGATGAGCCTGACAGCCCATTGTTTCTGCTGTTGTTTCTGTGGCTGTCACTGGCCCTGTTTTAATGTATAAGAAGATCAGGCTGAGTGATGAATAAGAAGGCCTAATAGACTTTAGAGTTCAGGTTTCTAAATTATTTTTATTTCTTATTACATTTAAATCAGAAGGACAGAGTACAAGTGCTAGTTCAAAGTTATTACAAGAGTGTATCTGTTCTAAGTTTTTACTATTAGATCTCAAATGTGGACAAAGACTGCACGCCAAAGACCCCCTGAAGAAGCCATCAGAACATTATCTGCATAATCACAAAGATGAAAGTCTTATGTCTGACGGGGATGGAGGTGAGAGTATCAGAGTTAAAACTCCATCCATTCATCAATTCATCCACCCATCCATCCATCCTGTATATTTGTATGTCCAAACATCCATCTATCCATCATCAATCCAGCCATCCATCCATTTCTTTATCTATTCCTTAATTCACTCGCCAATCCATCATTCATCCTTCCATCCATTCACCTATCTATTCATGACTTCACCCATCCATCCAACTATTCCTTTATTCACTTGTCAATCCATCCATTCATCCATTCATCCATCCACCCACCAAACAATCAAACAACCAGTCCAGCAAATAAGCTATCAATCAATGAATCTGTCCATCCATCCATGCATCCATTCATACATCCCTTTATGTGTTAATGCATCCATCCATTAATCCATCCATCCATTCATTCATCAAACAGTCAATCTCAATCTTTATTTGTATAGCGCCAATTCATAACAAGTGTTATCTCAAGACACTTTACAATAGAGCAAAAGTTCTTCATTTTATGGATACGCATATGCATATATACATAAAGATACACATATACATATATATACAAATATATACATCCAACACCCAACATGAATCCATATAGCCAATCATGGATCCCTTCATCATGGCAGCAAGAAAAAACCTTCCGTTAAGCAGCAGGAAATCTTGAATGTGGATCCCAGTCTCATGATGAACAGCAAATCCACACAATGCTGTGTTGGGTGTGAGGGCAAAGGAAGGGAGGTAAGAGGAGACAAGTGTACTAAAATAAGAACTAAAGTTAGTGACAGATCCATGAACACAGACCTGTCGTCTGATTTATTAGAGGTTAGCCTCTTGAGATGCTACATTTTGTTTTCAGGAGGGTCCTCATGTCTGAATGGTTGTGGTGATCATTTTATAGTAGTATATCAATGATATTCTTACTGAAATAAGAACTTATGGTAGTGAAGAACTCATGGATGCCCAGACCACAAGTGCATCCCAACCATATTTGTCTCCATTAACAGTAACGGTCAATCTATCAATAAATCCATCCATCCATTTGATCATACATTTATCCATCCATTAACTGGACAACCATGCACCAATCTATCAGTCCATACATTAATCTATCTTTCATTTATCCATCTGTCCATCCTTATGTCTTTCAATTGGTTCAACAGTTCTATCTATCTATCTATCTATCTATCTATCTATCTATCTATCTATCTATCTATCTATCTATCTATCTATCTATCTATCTATCTATCTATCTATCTATCTATCTATCTATCTATCTATCTGATACACAATACCAGACACACCAAGTTTTCAGCTGCAGAGCAACAATGTTTTTGGCATAACAATGACCTGCAGACCCACAACAACCTGCACAACTCTCTTTCACACAACAGGAACAAAATAAATGGATTCAAACCATGAAGACTGATTTGATATGCTCTGTGCCTGAAGAAAAGCAGCAACTGCAGCTGCCTGAGAGGAGATTTTTGGAGAGAGGGTTGAATAATCAGCCAACAGTGTAAAGAGATCTCTGCACATGAAAAGACAAAGTGGTTGAGAGGAAAACTAAACCAACATTTTGAGGTACAGGCTCCACAGATGCTTGTTTTCATTCTTTAGGGACTTTTTACCCATTAGTTTAAAGCGGGGGCAGCAGATTAAAGTATTTAAGGCATTTCCCCTGTATTCAATAGAAGACGGTTGAAAGATGACAGACAGGAAGCATGGAGGAGAGACACAAACACAAAGGTCCACAGCTGGAGTCACTGTGGTCACTTATATGTTTTGTGTTGTAACCACGAGCCTGACAAAACAATAAGGTCCATGGTTTGATAAAGTTTATCCTTTAACATACAGTCCTGACGACACTTTACAGGACAGAATGTAACATGATGGGCATAATCATTTAAAGACTAAGTTAACCATATACTCCAGTTCTTCCGTTAAATATTGCACATAGCTCGAGGTTTTCACACATAAATATGTGCAGCTTACAAAGCAGCATCCACGAGAAGTCCAATGATTACATTATACTGTCTGTCATTTTTACAGAAGCTGCCAGAGGTCACAGACTTCGTTTTGACTCATTTCAAGTGATAACAAGTAAATGTTGGTTGTTTCCTCAAGATATCATCTTACTTAACTTGTTATCTTAGGATTATCATGTTTGTTTTCTAATTATGAGGTAGTTATTTCTCAAAATCTTGAGAAAATTACTCTTATCATGTTGTCATACTGTGGAGGAGACAGCTTTATTTTCCCATTCAAATAAGTAAAGAAGAGCCTCAAGGAAAAAATTACATTTTCTTCAATCAGGGGAGCAGAGTAAAAAAAAATGAATCCAGTCTGTCATTATGGGTATTTTTCAGTACTGTTTTTAAATAATCTAATGTTATGTTAGGAAAGTACCTGGTTTTCTCTCCTCACTGAAGCTGTTAAGCAAAGTAAGGTCCTGCACTGAGCATGCAAAGCAGTAGCAAAAAAAAAGCTGCTCATTGTACTTGTGGTCATTTCAAAGTAGAAAGATAGATAGATAGATGAACCTTTATTGTCCCAGAAAAAGGGAAATTTGTTTCCACAGCCTTCCATTTCATGTTGCCAAAGCACACCATCACACAGAACACAAACAGAACAATGGACAATCACAAACAAATACAGAGCAAGACAGCACTTAACATTGTCATTGTCTGGCAAGTAGGTTAAGTCATGGAGGTAGATTGTTCAGTATAGCCAGAGCAGATGGAACAAAACTCCTCTTAAAATGGGCCCTTCTATATTTAAGAGTCCTGTACCTGCGCCCAGAGGGAAGGAGCTGGAAGAAGTGATGGAGAGGATGATCAGTGTCTGAGACAATTGACGATGTTGTGTGGGTGATTTTGTGTCCTAATACTTTGTTCATCATTAATATTTAGAGGCTTCAGTCAAGGCATTCAGTTCATTTTCTTCCATACTTTCCCTCAGGAGTCTCAAGATGACATATCTGCATGTTTAATCAAAGCAGTTTTTCATTTATCACATACGTTTTGTTTGTTCCCTGAGAAAATATGTTTGTTTTTTTTCAAAACATAATAACATACTTACTAGCAAGCTAAAATGTTAATTTATCATCTTTGATGGGTAATGTTACTTGTTTTCAGTGAATGTTTTGTTGCAACTGCCATTGGAAACCAATCCTTTTGCTGCATAAAAATCACAAGCTGTGGAAAATATTGGACAAAGGTGGAGTGATGTCAGCTGTTAGAAAACTAAGAGGTCTTTTGATCAGTTACCTTCATTTCATACACACGGCTTTTATTCTAAAAGCATTTCCAGGACAGTTATTTGTGGATGATGAAAGCTGGGGTTGGCGATCTGATTTAGATACACTTTTTGTAATACTGGTTAAAATGGTCTTTATGACCCGATGGTAATCAACACATAATGTGTTCTTAAAACAGAGCAAAAAATATCCGCTATCTACAGCAGGAGTAAAACAGGGAAAACACCAACCAATAATCTTGCAGGGATACCTTTTTTACACCAATCAAATCCCGTCGCCATTCTGCGTGCCTGCTGCACGTGCATTTTCCTGGCGTGCACAGACAGTGCGTGTAGCATGTAGCATGTAGCGTGTAGGGAACAGACTCCGCTGGAGAATGCTTACCTTTCAAGTTTTGTCTTTGAAAATAAGGGAAGTCCGCTGTGAGCTGTCCCACAACACCAACCAAGCTCCAGTATCCCTCACATTTTAAGACAGATGTACAAGAAATCTAAAATAAACTCTTTATTTTCTAAGTTTGTTCCGCTGTTGGCTCTAATCTTGCGAGAACTGTCATCCATGCTACTGCAGGTGGTAGTTCTCGCGAGACTTCTTCTTCTTCGGTGGTTGGCATCCATCATTTTGGAGCATTACTGCCCCATTCAGGCTAGAGACAGAGTTCAGTTTGGAGAGGCAGAGGAATACTTTTATTATTATATCGTCACACGGGAGATTTACAGGAGAATACTGGTACAGGAGGACGGGAGAAAAGAGGAGAAAATACGGTAGTTTCATGGCCAAAACAGGAGATTTGACAGCTATGTGGAGAATGTCAGAGGAACTACCTATACCCCGATCAACATCGGCTGTGAGTACTAACTAACTTTACATGTTTGTTTGGTGTTTTCTTACCGCTCACTGAGACATGACTTGGTGTAGTGTAAAACAAACACATTGTGCTGAGGGTTTGGAGTTGAATCAATCTTCTGGATATAGAAGCTGCGTGCGTGCATGTGAGCGGGGGGTGGGGCTAGGCGGAACCCTGAGGAGATGCTACTTTCAAATTCATGCTAGTTTTCCAAAATCGCCAACCCCAGCTTTAACCATTATTTACAAAAAAGACATGCTTGGATTTATCTTTTGTGTGCCTTGGGCAAAAAAAAAAGTCTCGTTACAATTAGGGCCTATGACTGATGTATCTTACAATATAGTGATATCAGCAACATATTGTGAAGGGTGTTTTTAAGATGTCTTACATGTTTTCTAGTCTCACTTACAAGAAAACATGAGTTTCTTGTGTTCCATTACAAAAGCAAAAAGTGAGGCATCTGTTGGATCACTAAATTCCAATAAAATGGCATTTATATAGACAAAGTTCCATCATAATGTTTAAGTCAAGATCACTTTATTGTCAATTTCTGCCATACAGTTCATAAATAAAAAAAATCATGTCTCTCCACTCATCAATGTAACATTTAGAATAGCAATATGATTTCTTTTACAAAATTAGGGTGCAAATATGCTGCACATGTACAAAAAATTGGTTAAAAAAAATAAGATAAAGAGAAATAGAGTGCGTAAGGACAGAGATAACAGGTGAGAAATAGACTACACATAGGCATTGTCTGAGATAAATATGAAAAAGCACCGCTGAATTTAGCAGGAAACTGTGTGCAGACAGATGTATAAGAGGCTTAATAGTTTTCTGTTCCTTTTATCAAAGTGGCAGGTGCATAAAGTAGTTCTTTTAAGGTATTTATTGGAGTTCATGCCCTTTGCAGGTAGGCTAACTGAATATCTGCATAGCATTTTAAAATATTTGGACCTTTAACATAACAGCTAATTAGATAAGAAAAATGCTTACATGGCTAAGAGTTAAAATATTAGTCATTCATAAAAGCTTATTTTTATCAAAGGAAGAAGAAATTAGAACAAGTGAAGGCTTAATCTGATCCAAATGTCTGAAAGTTTATTGTGCTTTGTTTTTAAGTAATTACCATTAATTATAGTTTTTGTCAAAAAGTTTTTTTTTTTTTCTTTTGTGAAACATGTTTGTGTCAAAAGAACAACTGGGCTCTTCGTCTTCTCTCTTTTTTTTTTACTTTACAGCACTTGGTTTGAGAAACTCAGAGCTGATTTGGGAGAGGGCCCGTTGTAATATCTCACCCTAGGGCCCAACATTTCTGGCAGCACCCCTGGTGACCCAAGTGAAATAAAATGTATGGATACACATGTCTTCTCCGGGCTTCTGCTCATTCCTCCACTGTTGTTTTACAATAGTTCAACTTTTTGAAGCTCTCTAGTGCGAGTATGTTTGTATTTAATTTTTAGTTCCAAAGTTATTGAGGGAAAACTTTGTTACAGTAATGTCTTACTGACTTCCCACAATTTATTCAGACGACCTCTGTTCAACCTTTTCCCTAAACTAGTCACCTTCCTCCTGTCAAATCATCCAAGACAAACTCCCGCCCCTTCTTTTTGTCAGTCATCCACAGCTGCTCTCTGATTGGCTCTTTAACCCCCTCGACAGTCAGTGGGGGCTGTTGGGGGCGGAGTTACTTGCACAGGTTGGCAGAGACAGCATACCACAGACTTCTAGTCCGCTTCTTTTGTCACAGAGAGGCAGCGGCAGCGGAGAGCCGAGCCACACCCTTACCGCCCCTCCCGGGACTCACCGCACGGATCAATGCGCGCAGGTAATAACCGCCCCAAAACCACAGGAGGCGCGGAGCAACTGCCAACACAGGTGAAGGACAATTCAGGAGAAGTTTGACGGGAAGAAAGTCTTGGAATGGAGCTTCAGTAAGAACAGCTAAAGGACGTGGTGCATTTTCCTTTTAATTGGACTCATTTTTACCAAGAGAAGAGTTGAAGGTGGTCGTTGAGTTGACGGCACTACTTTGTCTCTGAACTCGGAGAGGATCTGGATTTACTTGACAGACGAGTTTATGTTGACAACCTCCGAAGGTGAGTCACGACATATCTCATTAACGTACTTCTTTAAAGCATTTGTTACCATTAAGTGCACAATTTAAAAAAAAAAAAAGAATAATCTCGAGGTGTTAGTGTATCATTATTGCTTCTGTGTCGGAGGTTCGAGGCTCTCCTTTTCATGCCAAAGTCTTCAAAGTCTGGAGTCCATTACAGCCTGAACATCCTCATCATGGTTTTCTAGAGTATTATACCCACATTGAGAAATTATGATAGGCTACAAAACATAACAACTGATAAATAAGTGTCATTTTATAGATAAGAGCCAAACTTTTTCAACTCAGATTCTCTACGGGTACACGCGGGACTTGGTAGGGCTGGGAAATATATCCGTTTTTTAAGATAGGGCCATGTGAAGGTATTATCAATCTAGAAGTGCCCTGAGAGAACAAAAATGTATTCCCAGCATTATCAAGTGAGTTATTGCCAAAAGATTCCATAGCCTACTTCCCATCTTGCTGTCTTAAAAAACCCTGGACCAACATGTGGATTTGGATCACCACCAGGATTTACCTGTCCCTTCTGCCATGACCACCATTCCCATAAAATGTCATCAAAACCCATTGAGTTTCATTCAAACATGTGGAAAACTGTGATATGTCACTGTGAGAAAAAATTCTTGGGAAAGATTTTAAAATTATCATTGGATTTTGAACACCACCAGAATATAGTCATTGCCCCTTGTGCAATGACCGACACTTCCTAAAAATTTCATTTAAATCTTTTCCACATTAATTTACGCAGAAGCTCATCCTCTCTCTCTTTTAGCCTGCTGAAACTTGTTCTGAAGAATATCTTCTTCTACAAATTCGGGTTCAAAAAATAACCCTGTGCATACACCGTAAACTGAACATCGTTATCACACATAGGGCTGAACAATTAATTGAAAATTAGATTAAATCGCAATACGGCTTGTTGCAATTTTCAAATCGCAGACAGTGCAATATTTTTAACCCAAATGTGTTGAACATTTTGGCATTGTGACGAAGTTTCTTGCAAATTCGTGCCTATTTTAACCTTTTTTAACCCAGTTTTTACAACTTTATGCCTATCTTGCTCCCATTCATCTTTTTTTTCTGGCCAATGTTAGACCATGTTTGGAATTTTTTACATGGTTTTGAAAATTAATCCCATATTGCTGCTATAATCAATTTTCCTTAGTCACTTTTGATTTTTTTTGCCATTTTTTTTTTGCAATTCCATACCTATTTTGCACCTATTAACCCAGTTTTTACAATTTCATACCTATTCTGTTCTTCACTTCTCTACTTTTTCTCAAATCTTTTATCCTTAGATTGATTTAATGTCATATTGGTTATACTATAAAATGATCTACTGCTTATGTTTGTTTAAGAATACATAAGATGAGGAACATTAAAACAATTGCAGAGTAAATCACAATTGCAATATTGGGGAAAAATATCGCAATTGGATTATTTTCTCAAATCGTTAAGCCCTAATCACACGTTAGTGGTTCAGGATCAGGTTCCTCTGCCATCTACCTTTAAGAAAACTTAACGAAGTAACTATTTATACATTCAACCCTTCATTGTTTAAAGTCTTGTTTTTACGTAAAACTCACACAATAATATGTTAGAGCTGTACCCACCAACAGCAGTGTGCCTTATTGGTAGTCTGAGCTCATTCTTCTTAAAGAGGACATATCACGCTTGTTTCTCCTTTTCACTATGCCAGACTAGGATGCCTGTAAAGCATTTCTGCCCTCAGTACAAGTCATTTAGTTCCTTCATTGCCCCACAATAGTGTTCTCAAAATCCTCATTTTAGGCCATTATGAAGCCCTCGGTGAAACACTCGGATCTGAGGATGACCTAAAGTTACCTCGCAACGTCACAGCCCTTTGTGGTCTGATTGGTTAGTTCTATCGGGGGTAGAGCCAGCCTGTCCTTCTTCTTCTACTGTATTTTCCGGCAGGCTCAAAGCAGCGACCGCGTATTGAGTCCCCCTACAGGCCAGAGCTGGTAATGAGTGAATGTGAGCTAGGGATCTATATACCCCTGCTGGTGGATGTGTTCCTCGGTGACGGTTTTGTGGCTAACGGACATCACAGAGGAGGAAGTGTTTCATCAGATTACTCCAATAAAAAGAAAGGTACCTCGTGTCGTCACGACGTTTGAAATCTTGCGGACATCTCGCAATGACCTATTTTCAGAGGCATCAAATCTCGTTCTAGGATATCAGAAAAAATACAATATCTCATTTTTTGAAAATTAAGGGGGTGTAAGGTCTTGTTTTCAAATTTATTATATCATATGTAAGTATTAAATCATGCATCAGCATGATATGTCTCCTTTAAAGGTACAGTGCAGCTGGGAGCTGTTTCAGCTACTTCTCTGCCTTTTTATGTTAGACCTGATACAACTCAGCTTCAAAAATACCGAAATATCCCTTTAAGTCCAAACGGAGCTTTGCCATTCTGTTTTGTTTTACATTTTATAAGTGAAAATCAGACAAGATTAAAACCATAGGCTGCCAAAGTTGTGCCAAAAATACTTCACAATCATTTTAATTTATTCTGATGAGATGTAGATACCATATCACTTAGAAAAATGTGAGTGTGGGTTCTGCTGCTCATGTCAGTATTTGTCCAATCTGCACTGCTGTCTGTTTCTCCTTTTTGTTTATGACTCACTGAAGGTCAATGAGTTTCCGTACTGTTAATACCGACAGGTATCATTGACTCATTTGTTAACTTTGTGGCCTTAATCAGATGCCAGTGTTTTTTGTTTGAACATAATTAAGTTTACATTAATGACTGTTTTTTTCTTTCTTTCATTTTACCAGTGCATCACCAGTTAGCTGTAAATATGTGGTATTTAGCCCCACTTACGCATTGTAGATGAGTCAGTATAAAAACATTAAAAAATTTCCCACGTAGGTCATTTATCACCAAAAGCAAGATAAGCTCTTCCAGTGAACGCTTTATGGTGCAGCTGTTACCTGTACAGTGTAAAGCAATCCTGTACAGCCCTGTCATAAATCCCACCAGCTTGGAGAAGTCCCAGTTCACGTTATGTTGACATTGTGCTGACCAGTGTTGGGGAAGTTACTTTTAAAAAGTAGTGTTTGCTCGTTACTCGTTACATCTGAAAAAAGTAACTCTTTACTTTACTTAGTTACCCTCTGTGAAGAGTAACTTCTCAAGTTACTTTTCCGTTACTTTTACATTGCTTGATCATGGATAGAACCCCATATCTATTCCTAAATGTGAAGGCCTACAAAAAGTTCTACTACAGAGAACATAACAGTTTTTTGTGCTCTTTATTTTACAAAATGTCACATACCCTGTGGAATGAGAGCTCCTGCCCAGTGTTTCCACATTTTGCTTCTGAAATAAGCAACCTGGTTAATAAAAATAAGCCCAAAATAAGCAACCTCCAGCTGTTTCCTTTCCTAATGTGATATACTACTTTTTAAACAGAGAAGTCCACACAAAGTGTGTTAATTTTCTTCTACATTACATTTCAATATCACAGTGCTAAGTATCTATTCAAGAAAAGACCATCACTTATAACAAGCAGACCTGGCAACTTTGGCTCTGGAGCATGCGCCATGTGCGTGAAGAGATTAAAAACAATAAAAAATATAACCAGGAAACGAGGAAGTGGACAAACTGCCTACCGCAGTCGTGTTTTCCTTTATGTTTGGAGCTGGAAGATAATCAGGGGGATACACACAGACTTAAGAGCCCCAAGAAGCAACTTCATGTCTAGAAACAAGCCCAAAAAACCACGACCTGCGGCCGTGACTCACGAGATTTTCAGCCTTTAGACGCTTATCATGAGCGGACTTGGCAACGCTGCTCGTGTCTGTGCGAGCAGCTGAGAAGGCAGCTTCAGTGTCAGATCTGTCCGAGGGAAATGTAACGTCGTGCTGCATTAAAAAAGGAACTACGTTTCGTTACCAAATTTTCAACAGTAGCGCGTTACTTCACTTTTTACCCGAAAAAGTAGTTTCGTTACTGTAACGCGTTACTTTCTAACGCGTTACACACAACACTGGTGCTGACACACCTTTAACAGACTTCTCTTGGTCAATAATAGGACAGTCATGTGCAGAACTGCAATAAATTTCGGGTGTGTTTTGATTTCTCACGTTCATGGTGACGTGGGGTCATAAAATAATGGGACAGGATGCAGTCAAAGTCCATTTAAGGCTCGTAGATGAACAGAAATATAGATGGATGGAAAGTGGAATACTGAATTATCCCAAAGACAATTCAACATCAACTTGAAGGTTTTTTAATCATCATGTGTCAAAAATTTGATCCATTCAGGCCTTAGAGAGGGAAGAGGATGGGAAGTGAAAAGAAAACAATTGAAATAAGATAAACCCATAAAACTAATCAAATACATTTTGGTAAAGGGTATGTAAATCACTGCACAATGAAACCAATGTTCCTTTTGTATTTGGATACTTTTCTTCAGGTTTTATGGTGGTACTGAATACAAACACAAAAACAAATAAAGTGCACAATAAGAAACAAGGACATGCACCAACAACGAAAACACCACAAATTAAGAACATTAATACAGCTATGAAAAAGATAAAAAAAAGATAAATTACATTAAAAATACAAATTTTGTAAGAGAGCACAAGAGATTAAAAACAATAAAAAATAAAACACAAAACAAATGAAGAACAAATTGAATAGAAAGTACAATGACATTTAAAACAAAAAAGCACGACAATTAAAAAAAAACGCAAGACAAGAACCAGACTTGTGATGCAGGATGTTGGATATTTGAAGATATACAATATTTCTGAAGTCATTATGATGCTAATGCTCTTGTCAAGAGCACAAAATTCTTATATTAAGGAAACTAACATTTGTGTTCAATATGAAGGTCTATTTGTGGAGGTAATACATTAAAAAAAGAAAACATTTAACTCTTGAAAAGAGGAAACTGAATAATTAAATGCACCAATGAAGTGATGATTTGGTAAAAAAATATGGTAAATTAGGGGTGGGTGATATGGCAAAAATATCATAGCACGATTTTTTAAAAATAAAATCACGATCACGATTTTATCACGATTCTTTTTTACTTTGATTTTTCTAGATTAATTTGCATGTTAGACCATTTTTCCCTATGTTTAACATATAAAACATGTAAAATCCTAAAAGGAAAAAAAAGGACAATAAAAGCCAAAGAAACTTTCTGAACATGTTTTAATTTAAATAGTGCAGTTTTTATAAAAATGTGCCATAATTTATTTGTATTTTTTTTTATTTAGGATGGCTTTTAATACCCAGTAGTGTGGTGATACTTTTACTTTTACTCTGTTTTACTTTATTTTATTGTATTTTATTGCTCCTATTGCTTTTATTGTTTTTTATTGCTGTTATTGCTTCTATTTATTTTTAATTATTTTATTTATTGTTTTCTTGCACCTATTGTAAAGCACTTTGGTTCACCGAAAGGGTTGTTGTAAAGGGCTGTATAAATAAAGAACATTTACATTTACATTTACATTTACATAAAAGTAAACATAAAAGGTAATGAACAACAATATCAATATTATCTCTTAAAGTGCAACAATTCAAAATAAATGTTATCTAACTGCAATGTCTATAACCTGAGGGAATGATACAGCTGCTTTAGAACAGATTTTTGTTCAGACATCTTCAAGCTTTTATCTCCTTTTCTCTTTCCACCATGGCTTCACGCTACATAACCAAACAGGAGATCCCACCATGCACTGCGCTTAATGTGCTACGATTGGCTAGTCAGGTGTGCGTCAAAGTCTCTGTGCCGACACAGACGATCTGACGATCTTTCTGCTTTATGACGATATTAAATCGTTATAAACCTTAACGATTTAATATCGTCATATTGCACACCCCTATGGTAAATGTGTGTATTTTTCCAATAACACAACTGAAATAAGCATATGTAGGGCCGATATGTATATCTGCTGTAAACTTTGGCAAATATGTCAACATTAGCTGATAACGTTGTATTTAATCTACAAGACTGACATTGGAAGATATCCATATTTTATTGATATTATGATAAATCCCCTAGATCAGAGCAAATTGAAATAACAACAATTACAAACACAAAAGCAGGTTTGGTCTGTTTTTGGTGATGTTTTCTGAATTGTAATTGTGTTTTTTTTTTGTCATTTGTAAGGGATAAATTGACTGACATGTATGGTGAATAATTCTTTGAGAGTGGCCTGTGCAGTAAATCGAACTTTTCAGACTGTCGTCAGCCAATACTAATATTGTCCTGATAATGTCTTTAAAGTAACCAAAAATTATAATAGCTAGTTTTTATGTTTTTAATTGACTTTGTGTTTTCTCATTTGTTGGATTTGATGTTTTACATTTTTGTATTGTTTCTAATCCCAATTTGTCATCGCGTTTTGTGCTATTTTTTCTTTCTTATTAGTTTTTTCTTTCCTTTTTGTAGTTTTTGGGGTTCTTAATTTTTTGTTTTTGTTTGCTACTCTGCTGGAAAGCCATGTCTCTTTGACTAACTTTCAGTTACTTTCCATATGTGATAGTGAAAGGTTGAAGCCTGATTATGACAACGTGAACATATTCATAACCTCTCAACCCTGAATGACTCATTTGTTTATGATTTTTAGGGAGGAGGAAATAAATCCACATTTGCTTGTTCTGTCTTGACTGGAAGTGCTCTGACAGTTAGTGAGTGCACAGTTCAGATCCAGTTAAATGTTTTAGTGTGCAGTTTGATGCTTTCATTGTGAGGGTAAAGGTGTTTGTTTCATAGCACCATGCCAAGCTGCTGAGTGAAGTAAATATTCGAGCGTTACAGTGAGATGGACCTTGAAAAGAAGAAGAAAGGAAGGCATTTTCTCCTGTTAGCTTTGGACCTGTGTTTATTGTCAGTTGCTTTACTCGTGTTTGTTTTCTGGCACCAAAACACTAAGACATATTTCTGTTATGTGTGAACACCCTTGATAATAAAGCTAATTCTACTCTGAGGGTGTGTCTGGTTTAGGCAGTTAAGTTAATAGCACGATTTTGACTTTAGGTTTCATAATTAACTCACTAGATTTTCAACAAATTTGGCAGTTGTTCTCTTTAATATGAGTATGGCTGATTTCATGGCTGATTTTAACTGTAGTCCCTGAGCAGCAGAGTGAAAACAGACAAATGGAATTACCGGTTTGGGCTAAATACCTGAAGTAAAGTTTGTGGTGAACACACACACCTGAGATTTTTTATGTTTAATGGAAAATATTGAAATGCATCTGCTGCGTGTTTTAAACGCCTGTGTGTTAAACTCAAGGTTGCTCACTAACTGCTTACGAGGAAAATGGCCTGGGACCCGATGGCAAGCATTTCTGATTGTTTTTTTAAGAATCAGTAATTCATACTCTATTGCCACAGCCATCAGGACTGATTTGTTCAGGTCACTTGATTTTCAGGAAGCTCACAAAGTTCACATAAGAAGTTATACAACTGGATAAATTGTTGTTGCTTCTTGTCAAACCACCATGATGTAGTTCTATAGTAGCTTTCCAATAGTTTATAACTCTTGCTGATTATGTTCAAACCTAAAAATTAGATTATCACAGAGAGCGATGCATGTAAGGCTCATAATTTTCTGTTCTTTAAGAGCTTAATGTCAGAAATGTTGCTGAAAAGTGGAACAAGCTTGCAGTTGAGGGAACCAGTGCTAAGATCTGTGTTGGCCTACAAAGTACATTGTCGCAGCATCACTTTATTCCCATTGAAAGTTTCCAACTTTGAAAATTCCTGGAATTTTGCAACACTACTTGCAAGTCAGGGAGGGGAAGCACTCTTGACAATATGTGCTCACTGAAACCTGTTTAAACCCTCTGATATCTAAATCAATTGTGAAAAGCTATCTGCAGTCCATTACAGTCTCCAGCCATGTTTTTGTAACTGTGCTGACCTCTGAACTGAAGAAGAAGAACGCTTGCCTCTGCGCATGCGGAGTACTCTCTGGAGCGCTGCCTCCACGTCCTCCTTTCGATGAGCTCCTCATCTGTAAACTCTGGCTCGAAACTGTAAGGACACCCATCAGATTCAAAGTTCTCCTCCACAACATCTTCATCCGATAGATATTCGTCCATTTTGCACAAAACTGGAAGAAGAAAGTTGTTGAGAAGGCCCTGAATCAATGAGCCGTGCTGTGCATGCGTGGATGCAAGCGTTCTTCTTCTTCAGTTCAGAGGTCAGCACAGTCACACAACATGTCTGGAGTGACACAGACTGCAATGGAGGAGTAGCGCAAGCAGACCATGATGGAATATTGGTGAAACTAATGAGTTTTTGGACGATTAATGCAGTTTTAGGAGCGGTGCTGTACATGCCCCGTGTGCTACCATTATATGGATGTCTGCCGCTCGATTTTGGATCTAAATATCTCCTGAAGCACTGTTTGGATCAGGAAAGGCTTCTGGGTGAGTATATTGTTCTACTTCATTCTATAAACAATGTGAAAGCTGCAGAAACTGAACTTATCCTATAATTTCACAAATGGCTCCCTTCAGGGTTTGCTTGAATATAAGATTACAAATGTCAGCTTCAGTGTTAACGGTAGACTTTCTGCTTTTAATAATGTTTGAAATATGAATGTAACGATTCTAAATGAAAGGTGTGAAACATCATCCAGCAAGACATGGGCTGTAAAATGGATCTCTAAAGCACTTTCTAAAGTAGAAGTGCACCAAGAGCACAAACCTCTTCCAAGGCATTTGCAACATTGTTGGTAGAAGTTATTGTCAAAAATGAGGAAACTGCCTCATGTCAAACTGTAAAAAAAATGTTTGGACCCACGTTCAGATTCGGATCATGTCTTGTGGCTCCTTTGGCAAAAGATCAATTCATTATACTTCTAATCCACAAACTTTCACACTATTTGACAAAGTTAGCTCAGTACACATCAGCATTATGAATGTCGTCTTTGAAAAAACATATATTGATAACTCTAGGAATGGAAATTGATAAGATTTTATCAATGCTAGTGCTATTAACCATCCTGCTAATCCATCCAATTCCTTAAAGTTTCCCTTATTGATTCATGCAGATTTTTTGTGTGGGCAAATGTTGGTCTGTAGAGTTTTAAGTGCCAACAATGCCAGACACACGCCACAGCATCGATAACTGCTTCTGCAAGATGCTGGTGTTTCCACTCACTTAAGGTTGTGCAGTCGGTGACTTCTGTAAAAAAAATTAAGCAACAATTCTGACCACTTCTGAAGCCTGTCAGTGTAATGAATTGATAAGGGAATTGATTGGCAAAAAGACTCATGATATTGATACTTCAATGGAGTAGTTAATGATTCTCATCTGGATTTTGTTTTTGATTCCCATCCCTAGATAACTCCACTTTTGCCACACAGCTGCATGCACACATAGCACTGCAGCAGGACAGAGATCCTCCTCATCCACTCTCGTTGGTGTAGAAAAACTTGTCATTGTCTTTGTTGCGAGATCCATTGGTTAAATATTAATTCAGCCTTGACATACAAAACTGAAACTCATCAGGATATCAGCCAATTGATTAACTCATGGGGACACAATTTATTCAGTGATATGTTCAAGATCTGCACAGAAAAATGTAGACCTAAGATAGGGCAATGATAAGATAACCAATGACAATAAGACTTAAAGGGTTATACCAACATTTTCTTTTCAAGTCTTTCCTCACTTCTTGCCTCAGTCCATGACAAGCAGATAGACACCATTCCTTCTACTGTGCGTGCAGTAACAAGAAAGAGATCGTGTTATATAATATTATTGTATCTTCTAGTATCATCACACAATCTTCTGCTGGTAAACGGAAGCTGTGGTTTGTTGACCTACTTCTGCTGTGGTGTGCTGGGTTGTGGCATTCATGAACTGTTTGAGTATTTTTGAAAAGCTATTTTAAGTGAACAGCGAGAACTAAGCTGTTAGTGCGCATTTTGTATGCGAGCCATTCATAAATGCAAATTGGCTCACAAACAAATCACAAAAAGCACACAGAGCCGTTTAGGCTACGTTTACATCGAAACTCCAGACTCAAAGACCCAAAGAATTTTCCTTTGCGTTTTCAAATTCTTCTGCGTTCAGACGACGACACTGGAGACGAGTGAATCCGCTGTAGTGTGCATGCTGGTTCAGTAGATGGCGGTGTAGGTTTGCAGAGAGGCAGCGCTGCTACAATACACAAACGAAGAAGAAAAAATTTTCACAAACAACAATGGCAAATAGACGCACAGAGACGCAGGAGTTTCTTTCCTGGACAACAAATCAGTTCGGACAACAAATCTGTCTGGATAGTTTTGTCTGGATAACAAACCGAGTACGGGAAGAGGCTCACACGTTACTCGCAAGACGGCAGAAACTGCTGTTGTTCCTGGTATGCGCGCGCAGGCTTCATGTGAAAGAGTACTGCGCATGAGATGACGTCAGCGTTTCACAATGAAAAACTCTGATACGGGTTTACGTGGAGCTACATGGAGAGCGTATTCAAAACTTTCCACTCTGGAGCCCGTTTTCAAAAGTTTCAGTTTTAAGACAAAACACAATGCGTTTCCATCTAAACGCAAGGCCAAAACACAACAGAAACTTATCGAATTCGACCATTTTCTGCGCCATGTAAACGCAGCCTTGGAGTTGCTAAAGGGTTGCTGAGAGTATAGGCTAACTATACCTGTTGACTCCCAGTGTTTGAGCTAAGCTAACCAGCAGTGGGCAAGCTTGACTGTCTCTTTCTTGTTTCTGCACACATTGTCAAAAGAATAGAGTAGGGCTGAACAATTAATTGCAAATTAGATTAAATCGCAATATGGCTTGTTGCAATTTTCAAATCGCAGACAGTGCAATATTTTTAACCCAAAATGTGTTGAACATTTTGGCATTTTGATGTAGTTTCTTACAATTTCATGCCTATTTAAACCTTTATTAACCCAATTTTTACAACTTTATGCCTATCTTGGTCCCATTCATCTTTTTTTTTGGCCACTGTCGGACCATGTTTAGAATTTTTACATGTTTTTTTACATTTAATCCCAATTTTGCTGCTATAATCAATTTTCCTTAGTCACTTTTGATTTTTTTTTGCCTTTTTTGCAATTTCATACCTATTTTGCACCTATAAACTTTTTTCTGCTTTCGTACCATTTTTTTAACCAGTTTTTAGAATTTCGTACCTATTTTGCTTCTGTTCTTCACTTCTCCACTTTTTCTCAAGTCTTTTATCCTGAGATTGATTTCATGTCATATTGTTTATACTATAAAACGATCTACTGCTTATGTTTGTTTAAAAATACGAAAGATGAGGAACATTAAAACAATCGCAGAGTAAATCGCAATTGCAATATTGGGGAAAAATATCGCAATCAGATTATTTTCTCTAATCGTTCAGCCCTAGAATAGAGTCTATCTGCTTGTCATGGACTAGGGAGCAAGGTAACTCATGATAAAGAAAATGTTGGCATATCCCTTTTAGGATCCCTGTTACTAGATGTAAGTCATATTGTATTATCCTCTTTTTTTATATGTAAAAAAACACAACTTATGTTAATAGCCTCACTCTCTTGGAAATAAGCTTCCTGAGTTTAAGCTCTGTTCAAGGTATTTCTGTCTTTTGTCTGCGTGATTAAAAGGCTCGAGGTGATCATTATGCAGATGATGTCCTGTTGGTCCCATCAGCTGCACGTCCGTACTTCTCAGCTGGACCGAGGCAGATAACAGAAGGTTGTTGATTACAGTAATGAACCCCCGAGAGGAAACTCCTGAGGAGATAAGCAGAATTTCCGCTTCTACCTTGAATTGGAGGTCAGAACTACGGTGAAACTCAACCCCACCTCCACCACTTCAACATGGATGTGTGCAGTATGGGTTTTAAGTCACGTACTTGTGTGGAGTTAATCTCTCCTGACTGAAGTCGGACATGCTGGAGAGAGAGGGAGAGAAAGCTGGAGGAGGAGGGAGAAGAAGAGACTCGGGTGTGGCTGCTCTTGTAATTACCGGTTTGCATTCAAAGTAGTGTTTACTGATTTAACCCAGTCCATTCACACACAAACACAGACATATGGTATATAAAAACACACAGTCATGCAAATGCAGGCCTTTAGAGCCACACAAAGTGAAAGCGACACAGTGAACCTGGTGACTCACAGGCAAAATCTCTATTGGTCTATTTAGAGACACATATCGTACACAATCATAGGATGAAGCATCAGCTGGAGCCTGGTGATATGGACTGGAAATCAACTGATTTTCTTCTGAATGCTGACAAAGAATACATATTATCTTTACAAAGGGCCGCCACAACGCCAAAATTAGAATCTTTAGTATGATTCGAGTTAAAGGTGATACTATCATCTTTTTAATCACTTAAGAATAGAAAAAGAAGTCCTTGACATATTATGAATTTTTGAGTGATAATCGTGATTATTTTCCACTTTTTTAGCAAGACCAAAGATACTAATTATTCTATAGTTTTGAGTTCCTGTCTCTGCAATGTCTGGGAAGTTACAGCATTAATGTTTTGTTTTAATGATACACAACGATAGAGAATTTAAATCACTATACCATGATCCTTTAGCATTCCTTAGTAGTTGATTATTGCATACTTTGTGACAGAAATAACAGTAATAAAAGAAAACAGTTGAAACTAAAAAACTCTTGGGCACATAGAATTTTCATAACTACTCTAAGTAATGTAATACCAAATTAATAAAAGTGAATTAATTGATTTAGCTTAACAAATAAGTTGGACTCTTAGATATATTTCATTGGTCAGCCTGGGCAACAGCAAATGTTTGGAAATGGGCAAAGCCTTTAGAAAGCAAATCCGGCAGATGATTGGACGATTGTTCTGTCAATCACATGATTTACAGGCCAATCACATAATGTAGTGGACAGGTGATACTGTGCAGTGTAAAACACAACATGTAAGCAACCAGTTCTTACAAAACATGTTAGAAGTGGAGCAAAAACATCATTTCTATAGAGAGGTTTGTTGCGTTGTCATTTGTTTTTCAGCATCTTTGCTAATCGCTGTGCGAGCAGTCATTTCCTGCTGACGTCTTGCTCATAGCTGCCACCTCCCTCTGCTTTAATGGCTGCTGGTTGGGCCATGCTGCTTTGGGGTACTCACAATCTGAAATAGGAATTTACATGATTTTATTGACATCGTTGTTGTTATTTATTCTGTTGATCCAATGCTTTATTGTTTCCATTATCGATTCCTCTGTGTTTCCATAGGTGTTTGATGGCAACAAAGTCAAGCACGTCACTCCTGATATTGAGTGCCGTGTTTCATTAATCTCCAAGTTGCTGGTTTTTATGTCACTAAGTGCCTTTCTGGTGAAAATAAAATACTACTTTGACCACTTCTGGGCCCGGTCTTGTAGGATTTTTGATGTCTCTGCTGACTGCCTCTGATATGAGCCTGATGTTCTTGATTTGAAAAGCATGCAGACCAAAGTGGAAGGAATTGATGAGAAAAATACATCGCTCACTTCTTTATAAATTTTTTTAATGATATCCATTCTTTGATAGAATCGTAATCGATTCCCAACTGGAATTGGCTTTCTATTCCCACCCCTCCTCACAATCATTGTAGACTGAAGCTTGGCATGATAGTTTTATTGAATCAGTCAGATCCAGATCCTGTGTAAGGCTGTAATTGATTTACCGAGGGAAATTTCTTTAAAATGGTTCTCAAGTTTTCAAGTATTATCTTTATTGATTGTCATACTAATATATTTTTTAATTTAGATTTGAGCATTAATCAACTTTTACAAGTAACCAGAGACATTCCTGTTTATTATAGCTTACTGTCAGTGGAGATAATATAAAAAATATGACAAGCTCTTTAATCTAGTCTCATTAACAATATTATTAGTTAAATCCAAATATCTCATATAGTAATTCTGCAAGATCCAGATGTTTTATAAGATCTTACATTTTTATATGAAATGTGATGGTCACAGTCTGAGACCATATTTTGTGGTTTTCAGTAGGGCTGCACAATAATATTGGTTTGATATTGGTATTGGCTGATATCAGCTGAAAAGTGTAAGTATTCTATCAGCTGATACTGACACTTTTGCAGATATTTACAGCGAGTGTAATGGCCACACATAGGCCTGTTACGAAAACAAATTTTGCTGGATGATAATTGTCCCAAAAATTTGATTTTTTAGACCACTTTTTCTTGATGTAATTATGATAAATGACATAATAAAGTGAGTGCACCATATCAAAAGGAAGAAACTTTAAATTCTTGAGAGTATTTAACTGTAATTGGAAGGTCAGGATCTTTTAAATAAAATAAATTGAACAAAACATATAATAAATTTAACAAACAAAAAAGAGAAAAAAACAAGAAAAATGAAATGGACAATCTTTTAGGAAAAATTGCATGTAAATAAAATAATTATTCTAGTCAAAAACAATAAAAAATAGACCCTGTCTCTGTAAAGAAAAAACGAAACTCCAATAAAAAAACACACAACATTAAAAACTATAGCCTAAATAAAAGGGAGTTTATACAGCTCCTTTATTGTTTGTAACATGTACTTTCTCCCAGTCAGTCCTTACTGTCTGTCAAACATTTGTAACATTTCTGACTTTTCAACCGTATTGAAGGGCTGCATTTCTTTTGCAATGTAGCAAACGACACTGTCTGTGATCTGTGATCATTTTGCGCTTTTATCTATATTTACTTTGCCGACAAAACGCCTCAGTAAGTGCGGACTGTCAAGGATGAAGGCTCCGCTGCACCTCCCCATCTTCTTCTTCATCGCCACTACTTTCAAACAAATGCGACATGTCTGCTCGTCAGTGTTCATGAGCTCACACCGTGTTCATTCTGTTTAAAACCAAAATATTCCCACACTGGGGCTGTGGCAGCCTGCTTAAGAACCGCATCTTTCGTGCCATCACTCATATTAGCGTGCGTTTCCTTGTTACTCCTCAGGATGCTCGCTTCAGCTGTTTCCGTGTGTACGCGCGAGCAGCCCCGTCTCCACTCAAAGATTGCATGTCAGACAGATGCTCACTCCGCTATAAATCCGCTAAATCTGCTATAGAACTGAAGAAACCCCGGTGTTAAGAAAGACGTAGTGAGCCATCTTCTCATTCAGCCTCTTTGGTAGAAAGAGAGGAGGAGAACAAACACGCATGCACGTGTCAGTTTATCGAGGCCGGCAAACTCACCGAAGACGTTTTTATTTATCGTTCGGTTAATTGATTTATTGATTATCGTGACAGGCCTACTTTTACATTTAGCCCTTGAAAAGTTGTACTACAGCACTGAAGAAAAAAGTCTACTTTGTTAAGTAGATTGTGCTCTTGATCAGAAATATAGGTATTGTATCAGCCATAATGAATTAAAAATATTTGCGAAAATCCAATATTGTGCATCCCTAGTTTTCAAAGACAATTTGTAGCCATTTTGTTTCGGTTGTACTGTGGTTCATAATGACAGTGCTCCTTTGATTTGAGCTACAACATTATTTAAAAGACAAAGACAAACTACTGTACTATAGCTATGGCAACTCCAAGCATCTTTCCTCTCCTCATGTAAACATTTGTAGCATGTGACATGTCAGCAGGGAGAACCTGGAGTGATTCTGCAGATACAATAATATGCCATAAGCATTTATTTCAGAGAAACACCACGTCACTGTTTGACAATGAGCTTCCTGCTTAAGGAGACATTATCACTGACAAATGACTGTCAGTCTTGCATCACATCCTTTTTATCCCTCGTAGCACTGGTGGCCATGTTGATGTTGTCATGATGCCAGAGCAGTCATGCTTACCCTGAAGATGCACTTGTTTTTAGTTCTGTGGAATGAGATGGTCGAGCATGCAAAAGCAGGATTAAAGGCCACCATCACTGCAAACAGCAAAGAGTGAAGGAGATGTTTAGAGACTCAGCAGCAGGAATGAGAGCTGTTTAAAAAAGTGTTGCACAAGTGACTGTAACTACAAACATGCAGAGAGCTCCCTGAGAAAACATGAAACTTTGTTGCTGTTTGCTTCAGTTGTCCCCAGTTTGCATAAAACTGAGTTTTGCTCATGTCCCAACAGCTGAAAGTGATAATATTTTAGCAGTCATCAAAAAAGAACACATGAACCAGATTGGAGACAAAGTCTGGGTTCATTGAATATAAAATGTTCAATGAGCTGTGATTTTTTTTATTCGAGGCATTTTGTTGAGTTGAAATCGTCTCAGTGCTGCAGAGAAGTTTGATAAGTTCATGTTTTTTGTGGGGATTCTCTGCCGCTGATAGATCTGATGGTTTCACATCCTGTGATTGCAGCTGTTAGACTTCTGCACCTGAGATTGGCAGCTCAGTGTTTGTGGTTAGTGCAGGAGAGATGAGCAGCATCAGCAGGATGTATGTTGCCACCTGCTAATTTGATTTGTTTTATGTAACTACAGCTCATAAGGAATGACTTCAGTGCTTATCATGTGCTCTGAAGTAGGACAGTGACACAGAAGTAAGTATTTATGACTGAAAGCTTTGTGACCTTTGTCTAAGGAGTTACATGCTAGCTTTACTGCTTTGCATGTGCTTTGACTGCCTGTATGTAAAGTCGTCAGGACAGATGTTTGAGGACTGGGATCTGATTTACAATGACAAAAAAACTACTGTAAAATTAACAACTGTGTCTTGGCTCATTATACATTATGAGACCATTACATTTTTATTTATTAAGAACACTTTTTGCTGTATCACTAAGAATAGATAAGACAAACAGCTGGGCGATTTCCCCCCCCCAAAAAAAATCTATTAATAAGAAAAAACTCAATTCACCATGCGATTCGACGCCCCTGCCCCATTTAAAATAAAATAACTACTCACTGTAAATGTATCTCCAAAATATGCATTTATTTTTCTTAAAATATACATTTAAAGTGCCTCCCGGTCAAAAAATCAACACAGAAATCGACACAAAGTGCCTGTGCGCTGTAGTTTTATACACTTGTTTGAATTAACTATGAAGATAACAAAATGCCTTGTCTATGTTGTTTATGCGCGTGACGTCTCGTGGGAAGAGAGTGACATACTGCAGGAAGTGCACTATGGAAGGCCTCGGGTCCTCATTGATGTGAAATGAACCGGTTGTTTAAAAAAAAAATTGTTAAACTCGAGTTTCAGGAAAAAAAAATTGATTTGACTTGCCCACTCGATTTTTAAATCTTATCGATTTTTTTCCCAGGCCTAGCAGGTAGCGCATGAGCCTCACAACAAGAAGGTTGCTGAGACCTTTGCATCAAACAATCTTACAATTGGTTTCATTAACAGTGTTTTATAAAAACAAATAAGTTATCTGGGTAAAATAATATATATATATATATATATACATATATATATATATTTTTTACATCCTTTATTCGTCCCTCATGGGGAAATTCAATTCTTTACACTCTGCTGAACATGCTACACAAACACAGGCTGAAGTACACATGCACATGCAAACACAACCTAAGATCATGCATCAATGGAGAGATGTCAGAGTGATGGCTTGCTGCTCCTGAAGAAGCGCTACCGAGCAGTGTTTTGGAGGGGGGTTCAGTGCCTTGCTCAAGGGCACTTCGGGAGTGCCCAGGAAGTCAGCTGGCACCTCTCCAGCTACCAAACCAACTTCCAAACATGGTCAGGCGGGACTTGAACCAGCCACCCTTCGGCCTCAAGCCCAAGCCCTTACAGACTGAGCTACTGCTGCCCCTATATGTATTGAATTTCGCCATTTAGCTAAAAAAAAAAAAAAAAAAAAGGAGTGATGGAAACTTTGGTTCTTATCACCGAGCCATGCAGGATATACAGTATTTCGCTAGTTCATCCAGGCACTTGGCTGTAGAAAGCATTTGAAAATGGGCAGAACCTTTCAAAAGCTTTCTGGTAAAATCCTACAAAAATCAGAAAATCCATAAAATTCTACATATATATTTTTCGTATCTCATTTGATACATTAGGTGTTTGTGGCAACTGATAATCCATTTGAGGACATTTTTATCATTTATTTGATTTTATTCTGATTTTTTTTGTCATTTGATGATCAAATTGAGTAGATAGAGGTATTGTAAAAGTATGCATCAAATATGGTACAATTGGCATTATAGAGTTAAAGTGTTTTACTGAACTGAAATATAATATTTCAAACTCAAACATCTCAAGTTAAATAAAATGTTTCAGGATAATAAAAGCTAATGTTTAAGGTGCTATACTGTGCTGAAAACTGAAATAAATATCCATATATAACATTTAACTGGATGGTCTTATTCTCTAATAAATTTGAACCTAGAATAAGACTTCTTTCACTGTATTCAATATTTACAAAACTGAAACTATAAGGTAAATAATAAAAAAACAATTTTCAAACTAATTTATGAAAACGACTTTAAGGGCAGAATATTTCTGACTTTTTAAATATTGCTACGACTTTTATACCAACATTTGCTCACAGAACACCAACAACACCAGCTACGGCAACAACAGCATCAAGGTCTCACGCAGAAATGAAGCATGTTACGCACGCATGAGCACTTATTGACGTGGAATACACCTCGGAGCAGAACTGTGATGTTACAAGTGTAGTAACCCAAGAACTACATTACCCAGCATGCAGTATGGGTTGGGAGCATGCGTGGGAACCCATAGGTACGTCCCGGCGTGGATTTTGCGTTCTCAAGTAAATACACAAGCCTATGTACAATACGATGTGTAAACAGCGATACATGTTTTGATGCCGACGCCAAGACAATATGGTGCCGTCCTCGTGTGAGGAGGGCCTAAGACGATTCAGCGAGCTTCGCTGTTTCGCTTCATGGTCGCTTCCTGCTGTAGCCTGACACCGCAGAGTCTGGGCTCCTCTGCATACTGACAGCTGATTGGATGATTACTGAGGGCTGTGTGTGTGCATGCGTACATGCGTGCCTGCGTGTGTGTGCAGGACCTGCTGTTGAACGGAGAGACAGAGAGAGACTGCAGGGGTTTTGTCCGGTTTTAGCGGATTATCTGCTACCGCCATTACCTTTGTTTTTTTTTTCACCCGGGGAGCGCAGGGTGCACCAGTACGACTAACAAAAAAAGTTAGGCGCACTCTTACAAATTTTGGTCGCACTTGAGAGCCCTGTATATATTACATCCTTTATTCGTCCCTCATGGGGAAATTCAATTCTTTACACTCTGCTGAACATGCTACACAAACACAGGCTGAAGTACACATGCACATGCAAACACAACCTAAGATCATGCATCAATGGAGAGATGTCAGAGTGATGGCTTGCTGCTCCTGAAGAAGCACTACCGAGCAGTGTTTTGGAGGGGGGTTCAGTGCCTTGCTCAAGGGCACTTCGGCAGTGCCCAGGAAGTCAGCTGGCACCTCTCCAGCTACCAAACCAACTTCCAAACATGGTCAGGCGGGACTTGTACCAGCCACCCTTCGGCCCCCAGCCCAAGCCCTTACAGACTGAGCTACTGCTGCCCCTATATGTATTGAATTTCGCCATTTAGCTAAAAAAAAAAGAAAAAAAAAAGGAGTGATGGAAACTTTGGTTCTTATCACCGAGCCATGCAGGATATACAGTATTTCGCTAGTTCATCCAGGCACTTGGCTGTAGAAAGCATTTGAAAATGGGCAGAACCTTTCAAAAGCATGTCCAGGAGGTGATTGGATAAACTCTCTGTCAATTAAATTCATTATGTGCCAAACAGATGTCATAGAAGGCAGGCGCTACTGTTGTGGTGTCAAGTATAAAATTTGAGCCACTTTGTACAATATGCTCTCAACAATAGATGCAATATGTTTTTTGGTCCATATCTTCCACAACTGCTGTAAAATACTTCTTTGTTTAATGTATTTTTGGGCATTTTTTCCCTTTATTGATAGGAGAGAGACAGTGGATTGACTTGTGAAAGGGGAAGAGAGAGTAGGGGAAGACACTCTGCAAACTGGTCACAGGCGGGATTCGAACCTGGACCAGCAGAAGCAAGTAAATGGGGTGCCTGGTTGCTAACCACTCCGCCAAAACAACACCCCAAAATACTTCTTTAAAATACTCTCACAAGCCTTTGATATTACTTGTTTAAAGTGCTTCAAAACCCAAAATGAAGACTGACTGCAAATACATGCATTAACTGTGTTTTTCTCATGTCTGTGCCTGCTGTACCTTTGTAAGAAAGTGATTAATTATGCAGCCTGATGGTTTTGTTTCTGATACCTTCAATGTAAAATCTCAGTAAACAGTGTGAAAGGTGGAAAGGTCAGAGCGGTGTCTCTCTCATCAAAATGCCAGAGATCCGCGGTTCAGCTGCAGGTAGGAGACAACTCCCCTCCCTGTGTGTGTGTGTGTGTGTGTGTGCATGTTTGGATTGAGATAGAGTTACATAGCTGGATTGTGTAATTGTGAGGTGTGTGTCTGCTGTGAGAGCCGCTCTGCTGTTTCCATTGTCGACAAGTTGAACTTGGAGTCCGCAGTGCAGTTCAATTGCAGTGTGCGTTGTGTTAACAACAGCTTTACAGACAGACTAAGTGGGTTTGTGTGAGGGGCTGTTGACTCAAAATGAAGCACAGGGCTCTGACACATTTACTGTCAGCGGAAGATTAAAGCCTGTTGTTGTTTTGGCCTCAGCCTTTAGGTCTCGTGTGTGTTGAGTTGGAGGCTGAGCTCTGCCTCGAGAGCTCTCTAGTTGGGTTGCTTTCAGTCAGTAAACCACACAGATGAGAACTCTGAATCATCCTGTGCCACAGTATCACCTCTGCCTGCATGCATGCAGCAAAGGCTTTTGTTTCCCAGTGCAAGTCAGGACTCGGTACTGCTTTGTGTTTTTGGTTAGCTCTACTCCTTACTCTTTCTTCTGAATGAAACTGTTTTCTCCCAGGTATGTCTAAACCATAATACTGGACAGAGCTTCACTCATTTTGTGAAAGATATTTTTTTGTTCTAATCTTCTGTTGTTGCTACGTTGATAACACTGTTGTGGGAGCAACCTAATGACAGGCAAAGAGACAAAGATGAAAAGGGTCTTTCTCTCCTAAAACCAGCGCACTGCACGGGCCTGCAGTAGTTTCAGCCATCCCGTTTATGAGGGATAGGCACCAAAACCCGCTGCTGATGTTATTAGGGGTAATGGGATACTTAAGTATAATTGACAGACCATGGTGTACATACCCTTATTCATACTTCTTTTGTATTTTTATACTGTTTTTGGAAAGATAAAAAAAATCAGATTATTGGTATACTGGGTAAAAGGATAAATGACTTTCATGTATACCAATGGAAAAACAAACAGAAGCCCTTGTAACAATGCCATTACTCAAAAGAGCCTGTGTTTTGAGTTTCCTGAGGCTATTATATATTAACCCCTCAAGAGGTGAGGCTGAAAGATCTGTTTCAGTGGTCCCTTCATTATGGTTTTGATGAACACATGGTCCTAACCTCGCAGTGCTGAGGGATTAAAAGCTTAAAAGCTCCAGTCAACAATGATTGCCAGCAGCCCAAAGCAGAACGGCCCACTTAGCATCCTTGAGGGAAGGAGGAGGTTGGAGCAAGGAGTGAGACGACAGGAGGAAGTGACTGCTAAGACAGCAGGTAGCATAGATGCTACCACTCACTTAAGGTTGTGCAGTAGGCGCCTTTTGTAAAAAAAATTAAGCAATAGCTCTGACCGCTTCTGAACTCTGTCAGTGGAAGGAATTGATAAGGAAACTGATTAGCAAAAGACTCATGATATCAATACTTTGAGTAGAGTAGAGTTGTTTTGATACCATATTTTCCCTCTGGGTACTGATATCGATACCTGCGCTGTGGGTATCGACTGATACCAAGTACCGATCCAACACCAGTATGTTATAAAAAAAAAAAAACATACTATGCCTGCGTAACTATGATATGGCTATCATTGTGGTAAGGCCTGGCTCAGGTTAACCCCTTTGTAAAACATGAATATACACAGCAATGATGCAGCATAATTGTGCTTATTTGCTTAGTGCCAAGCCTTGCGTCAACCGACTCTGACACACGTGTGTCTGGAATGTCTGTGATCAATTCCTCCCTGCAGGTTGCAGCCCAGCGCTTCTGTTTTAAGAGCAGCGAAGAAGAACTGTGGCAGAGCTTAACAGTGCTAAACATTTAATTAATTTAATAACTTGGCTGGTATCAAATGGTGCCTGGACTCCAGGACTCGCCAATACTGATACCAGCATTTTTGGCAGTTTAGTAGCAGTTTACAATACTGGTCTCGTAATTGGAACAACTCTAATGAGGAGCAACATGCACCCTGGGTCATATGGACAATTTTGTAAATCCTGTGGTGTGAGGATTTGGCCCGCACACAACGCAGTCATTGTAGAAAATTATGAAATGATCAACCCTAATTCAGGCCCACAATCCTGATCTGCGTTGATCTATGTGACAGAGCCTCCGAGCCATTGTACCTCCACTTAATGGTTCCTAAATGTTTTCTTAACTTCAGACCAGTCGACTAAATGCTCAGGAAATTAGCAGAAAGTGAGACTTTAAATCAATAGCTCAGGAACATCCATAGTCTGGTCTGTCACTCCATTCTTAAGCCTTTAAAGTTTTGTCTCTGCACATTTTTCTGTTTCTGGTTTCTCCCTCTCGGCACACACCCTCTGCTGCAGAGTGGGTCACTGAGGCTCCCTCCCTGTGTGTGTGTGTGTGTGTGCATGTTTGGATTGAGATAGAGTTACATAGCTGGATTGTGTAATTGTGAGGTGTGTCTCTGCTGTAGGGAGCCGCTCTGCTGTTTCCATTGTCGACAGAGTTGAACTTGGAGTCCACGGTGCAGTTCAGTGCAGTGTGCGTTGTGGTGCAGCAACAGCTTTACAGACGAACTAAGTGGGTTTGTGTGAGGGGCTGTTGACTCAAAATGAAGCACAGGGCTCTGACACATTTACTGTCAACGGAAGATTAAAGCCTGTTGTTGTTTTTGGCCTCCTTTAGGTGCGTGTGTTGAGTTGGAGGCTGAGCTCTGCCTCGAGCTCTAGTTGGGTTGCATTACCGCGTCACCGTCATGAAGCTTCTCTTGATCCTGTCGTGACTTGCCAGCCGGTATAGATGCTGCTCATTCAACTCTATGAATTGAAACTGATGGAGCTGCATGTCAGGATTTTCTAGTTTTAATGTCAATGAGGTGTCAGCTTTGTTTAGTTCACGTTTTTTGTTTTTTTACAGCAGTCTATTTTTAACGAGATATTAATGAACTGTGTGAACATCATTACACTTTATAAAGCATACCTTGTCTACCTAAGCATACAGGTAAATCTTGCAACAGGTAATACATGTGTTTTTAAAAGCTTTGTTGTAGATCTTCTTAGTTTATATTGTTAAGTGTTGAAATCTGTATAGCAATCTGTGCTGCAAACACAAACCAATGCAAGAGAGGTATTCAAACTTGACAGGCCTAGTTAATACTGTAGCATACTGACTATTTCAGCTGAGAGCTACACTACATCTTCATTTAAAATAAAAATAAGATAGAATTTGACTCTAAGGTCTTAGCCCGCTCCTGCTGCTGGAGAGGAAGAACTTTATTTCCTCCCCATTAAAGCCTCTTACTTTTGTTTTGTGTTCATTTCTGTCACAGATGTCCTTCATCAGTCCTCATGAGTCAGATGTTTGACACTCAGTGTTTATCATAGGCTAATAAAACTGCAGTCAGACAAAGACATTTATAGAAAACGATCCCCAAGTGTTTCTTGCAACATTAAAGTCTTTGAGATCAGTGTTTCTGAAGAGGTCTAGTCGCTGAACCCGCCACCATCTACTTTAAGTCCTCACATTGCTACTCTTCCCTCACTTGATCCTCGTGTCCCCCCTCCCGCCAATATTGTGCCTCTGGTACTACCTTCATGACAAATGTGGGATAAACTCTTAGAATCAGAATGCTGCCGAGTCAGTCCTTTGGATTTTCAGTGATCATGAAAAGGGCTGCAACTATCGATTCTTTTTGTTATCGATTACTCTATCAAATTTTTGAAGATTAATCGAGTAATCAGATAACAGTTACATTGCGCTCACAGCTTTTTTTTTTTTTTTTTTTTACATTGAATCACAACACATTATTATTATTAGTAGTAGTAACACACAAAACAGAAAAGCCAGGTCACTTAAATTAACAACTTATTTTTCTTATTTTGAACATTCTGAGCATAAATGGGATCTCAAAATCTAAATCTATACTTTTATTTTTACTCTGGGCCATATCTTGCTTTTTTCAATATTTTTTTAAGTTTGGTTATTTTTATTTTTTTTGTATTCATGCTTATCTCTTTTTGCTAAATTATTAGGAGTGGGAGAAAAAATCAATACACCCAAGTATCGCGATATTTTGTCTGCCGATTTTAAAATCGATTTTTTAAATTCAAAAATCGATATCCCCCCCCCCCCCAGACACTCACGCACACACACACTATAGGCGCTAAAGTCGCCAAATTGAGGCAAGCGACATTGCTGGATAAAACAGGCCATAGCTGTTAAAATAGTGCTGAATAGTGTTCCTACTTTTTACCAGCAGATAGTGGACAGATGACAGGTTTCTATTCAAAGTTTTGGCGTATATTTATTTTAAAACACACACACCGGACCAAGGAACGCGAGTGTGGGGGCAGACGCTGTGGAGCGGAGCAGAGAGAGAGACACAGAGTGATAGAGACTTAGTAAGAGTACTCACGATGCCGAGAGTACTTTGTCAAGTACTGTCTTACTCTGAATCTGAGGAATATTTACTCTCTGAGGATGACGGTCAGTCGTCCAGTGAGAACCAAACTGGCAGCGAGTGCGCGCAGCGGGAGCGGCTCCGCGCGCCATTACAGTCCCGGAGCAGTACATACCGAGAGCTTTTCCTCTCCATGGCCGGCGACTACCGAAGAGTGCACATAGTCTGGGATGCAGGGAAGCTCAAAACACCGCAAAAAGTGACGGTGTTAGCGGAGAATGAGACCGCAGAGCTCTGGTCAAACGAGGGAGAAGCCGGGGGTAAACAGTAAACAGGCAGCAGAGGCGTTCATGTTCGGCCCGTAAATTACAGTGATGACGATGGCTGGGAAAACTAACCACTTTGAAACTATAGCCTTTTTAAATCTTGATAGCAAAATTGAATATTTCTTGAAAAAACTCTGTTGCCTGAAGGGATAATAAGCCACTTTTTATATGCAATCCAGGCTTTTGAAGAGAGGGAGCATAAACAGCTGGTTAATATATATTGCTGAATAAGTCCAAAATACAGACTCACATGTGATGTGTATTTTTCCTGATATAGTCTGTAGGCATCATCATTGTTCATCTTTTTCACTGGTTTTAAAAAGCTAACTAAAGATTGCAAAAATCGGCAATATCGTAGAATCGCAATTTAAATCGTATCGGCACCTAAAAAATCACAATAAATCGAATCGGGAGAAAAGTGAATCGTCCCAGCCCTATAAATTATTGCCTTTACTACTGTACCACATTGATGATCTTATTTTGCTTACTTTATTTCTAGGACCAAATTATATCATACTTAGATACTAAGATAACTAGCTAATGTACATTTCTATAACGTATGAAAGCATTCCCTACACCTGATTCATCTACTCACTGTCAGTGTTTCCTGTTCTACTCTCTGCAATCAAATTAAATGTAAAGTTATTGGATGTGAAAAGTATGTGAACAAAATACACGATTCTGGGCAAGTAGCCTCCGCATTGATTTACGTTCTGAACCAGCCTTTACACGGAGCCATAATCGAAGTAGGTTATTTACCAGCCCATATCTCAGTTATTGATCACATTAGCTGCTTCTGCTGATGTCTCATGAGTGTCATCCTGTTGAGTCCCCTCTGATGATGCACAGACCGGATGTTTACTGTTGATGTGTTGCAGCAGTGACGACGTGCTATCACGCTAAGCAATGTGCTAAGCTAACTCTGTTTGACATCAGACACACTGCACTGTGTTTTCTTTTCGTCCCTTCTTGTAGTGACCACACACTTGGGACACTCTCTGCCATTTCTTCTGCGGACTCTCTTCTTTCTGTCCCTCTCTTTTCTCTTCCTTCATGATTTTACAAGCCATGCAGCAGCAGAGGAAGCAGGCACGTTGTGCCACAGAAATGACCATCCGTGTCAAACACCGTGCACTGTATAGTAGTCCAGATATATATTTTACATGTATAATTATATATTAAACGAGGCTTCGAGGCACACAATTTGCCTCAAGGATGTTTTGTAATTGTATAATCGAGATTATTCGAGAAATTGTTTCAGGCCTAATCATGAATGTGCAGTTTCTAGGAAGTAACATGAAGTTTGTGACTTTGTTTGTAGTCTGAAACGAATTCTCCTTTTCTCCTCAGATTGAAGACCAGGTGACTCAGAGACCCTGCCCAGGCCTCAGACTTAAAACAGGATCCCTCGAGTCCTCAACTGTCCAGCTGATGGCATGTCAATCTCCAAACTGTCAGAACGGGCGAGTCTGCATGGCACCCTAACACTTCCTCTCTGCCTCTTCTCTGCAACGCCCCCCTCCTCCTCATCCTCTCTTCCTCTTCTCTGATCATTATCCTCCTGACATCTCAACCATGGATACTATGAGTGATGACAGAGAAGGATGTTACTTCAACAAAACGGTGAAGTTTTTCTACGAGAAGAGCGGGAAAAACATCAGCGACGTCTGGAGGACAAGAGACTATGTGATCGTCACTATGGGAATGTCGGTCTGTTTTATCGTCATCTTCTCCAACCTGTTGGTCATAGGAGCCATTTTAAAGAACAGGCGCTTTCACTTTCCAATCTACTACCTGCTGGGTAACCTGGCACTGGCAGACCTTTTCTCAGGTACTTTTTTATTATTATTATTCTTGAAAATGAATATCTTTATTGTTATTTTCAAATAAAACACGAGTCAATGAAGCTACAAAACAAAGCAACATATTCCCATAGATTTGTCTTTACCTTAAGAATGGGAACATTTTACCTTGCCCACATACTAACACAAACACTCCAAAACAGTCATATGCCAGAGTATACCACATGAACAGAAGAAATCAATTTAATATTGGTTTGTAATTGAGAATATCTGGGTAGTTCACTCTGGAGACAGATAATTGGCTTTATGATTGTTTTATGCTTGACGCATTTGCAGGTTTACGTGCCCCTAAGCAAAGGTCCCTTGTAGAAGATTGTTACAATGTTAACAAAGACACAGATGACAAAGATTATGAGGAACTATAACTGTCAGAGTGAAGACAATAGAAACATATACAAAACCTAGTGTACACTCACCATCCACTTTATTAGGTACTGGATTGGCCCCTCTGCCGTCATTGTTTGTGGTATGGAATCAACAAAGTGCTGGAAACATTCCTCAAAGACTTTGGTCCCATACTGTCATGATAGCATCACACAGTTACTAAATTTGTCAGCTGCATATCCATGAAGCCAATCTTCTGTTTCATCACATCCAAATGTGCTCTATTTTGTTGAGATCTGGCGAGTGTGAAGGCCACTACAGTACTAGGAAGTCGTCATGTTCGGTAAACCAGTTTGAGATGATCTGAGCTTCGTGACATGGTGTGTTAGCCAGTTGGAATTAGCCGTCGTGAGATGGGTACACTGTGGTCATAATGGGATGGACATGGTCAGCAACAGTACTCAGACTGTGGCATTAAAACAAAGTTCATTAGACACTAAGTGTGCCAAGAAATATCCCCCACAACAATCAGTCTAAACTATGGAAGCAAGGCATAATGGTTCCATGTTTTTTGTGCCAAATTTGACCCCACCATTCAAATGTTGGAGCAGAATTCGAGGCTCATAAGACCCGGCAACATGAATTCAGTCTTCTAATGCCTGGTTTTGGTGAGCCTATGCCAATTGTAGCTTCAGTTTCTGAGTTGCGCCATGTGCGGCCTTAGGCTGCTTTAGCCCCTCTGCTACAGGATAAGATGTGTTTTGTGTTCAGACATTGATCTCTACATACCCATTCTGATGCATAATTAGTTGTCTTGACCATGTCAACATGCCTTTAATGCACTTAATTGCTGTGATGTAATTGTCTGATCATCCATTTTCAGTTAATCAATCAATAAATCTGTATTTTTTTATAACACTAATTCAAAACAAGTTTCCTCTCAAGGCACTTTACAGTAGAGTAGAATAAAGCCATGCACTTCATTTTATGGATACACATATATACATATATAATATACACATGTACACATTAATCCAAAACTAAACATATATGCTTCATGGCGGCAAGAAGTCTCTTTTTAGCTTGCAGGAAATCTTGATTATGGATCCCAGTCTCATGATGAACAGTCATTCACACAAAGCTGTGTTGGGTGTGTGGGTGAACAAAGGGAGGTGGGCGGACACGAGTAGACCACACCAGTGACTAATGCCATCTAGGGCAGATAAATCACTAGAAAAAGATTCTCTATGGTGTAGAGGGCCTAGCATAATTACTTCTGTCTTGTCTGAGTTAAGATGAAGAAAATTTCTGGTCATCCAGGTCCTTATATCCTTTAGGCACGCTTCTAGTTTGGATAGTATTATTGGTGTAAAGTAGGTGAAAATACGGGGAAGAGGGTAGGACCTAGCACAGAGCCTTGGGGAACGCCGTCTCTTATTTCAGTGTACACAGAAGACTTATTTTTCACATGTACAAAGTGGTATCTATAACTTGCAGTTGAATGGGTGTATCACATAAAGTGGCAGGACTTGAGCAGCATTTAAATACAACTGTGTTACCCGACTATGTCCATTTTATTATAGCCATAGTTTAGCCATCTTCTGATGACTACATGTTAAAAATCATCATATCTTAAACAGTCTTTCTTTCAACATGGCAATGAACTTGCTGTACTCCAGTAGCCTCCACAGCTACCAGATCTAAATCCAATAGAGCTTTGGGATGTTGTGGAACAGTAGATTTTTCATGGATGTGCAGCTGACAAGTCTCCAGTAACCGTGTGATACTACCACCTCCATTTAAACCGAAATCTCTAAAAATCCTTTGCAGCTCAGTGTTGAATCAATGCCATGAAGAATCAAGGCAGCTCTGAAGGCAGAAGCTTTTCTAAAAAGGTGTACCTAATAAACGGGCTACTACATGTATATGACTTTAGAAAGTGTTAAGTGATTTAAAAACTCCCTCAACAGTTCTCAGAAGTTCTGATCTTTCCTCATATCTGCTGCTCTCCTTAAGAAAACTACAGGAAGTGATTCGCATTAGAGTCTCACTGGAAAACGCCTTTATATCCTGTTAGCATTGTGTTTGAACTTTGTGAGATTTAACACACATTATGTAAGACAGAAGCTGTCCTAACTTCTTATAAGAGCAGGTTGCATCATGAAATATTATTTTAGTGATGTCAGTGTGGGAACTGCTATTCATAGTTGCTGTGTGTTTGTTTGGTTGAAATTGCAGTGATGCATGCCTTCATGCCTCCCAGAGGTTTAAAGTTAAAGACTGATGTGATTTTTATATCACGTCATATGTCCTCGAGGTATCAGGACGAGGGTTTCCCTTTTCTAATGCATCATCCCTCTGCAGTTGATTTTTTTTCAGTTCAGTGTTGGTCTATGTTCATATGTTTTAAGATTTAAATTTTAATGCATCTCTTCGAATAAGGATTTTTTTTTGCCTCCATGCAATACTCCAGTAAGTTCAGACTCATTTTACTCTGTGCAAAACTTTTTCATGAAAAACAAAAATCCCTTCTGATCTAGAAATTACTTTTTCCCCCTTACCGTTTGTTTTAAAAACAAACACAAACAATTGTTTCCATCAATAGTTGTCGTTATCTGCCAGAACTCTTTTTTTGCAGATGAATACTGGACATTTCTGCCAGTAACTTTTTCAGCAAGAAATTATCATAATAAAATTGTTGATGTTAATATGAACCATAGCAACCAACCATATACAGTATGAAACATAAAATTTAAGCCCTCAGTTAAACTAAATTGAGTGATTGTTGTTTGATAACCTTGTTATTTGACATAGTTACAATGCAGAGCATGAAACTGATTGTACACTGAAAGTTTTTTTTTCTTTTCTACAACTTTTATCCTCATATAGGCCTTTTATAACTGTTGAAGCTATGTGGCACATTTAGTAAATTGCCATTGCCCACTGCAGAGCAAAGACAGTGGAATGAATGCAGAGTTGTTGACAACATGGTACTGAGTAGTGCTGAACCTGTTAATACAGAATATGAGCTCTTCAAGACAGTTTCCTTAGCCATTAATTCTGATTGATGATCAAAATTGATCATCAAAAGCTCTCACCCAAAATCAAGGCACAAATACCATATTTATCAAATTAACCCGAGTGAGGTCTGAAATGAACACCCCCTTTTAACTTTTTAATTCTCCTTTAACGTGTCCTCCTGTCAATACAAAACAAATTCTGATTTGACTGACACACTCTGCTTTTCAGTGACATTTTCTGTTAAATGTGACCATCAGTAAGTCTGTCAGAAAACCATTTCTTTCACAAACTTTAGATTAAACCTGCAACAAACTTCTGAAATGTACTTTTGTCATATATAAACATAGATCTTCCCCAGTATAAGTAAGAAATGTAGCAGTGTGAAAATGAGTACAGCTTAGGTGGCTGGTACATGACTTATAATGTCACAGCTAGACCACTGACCTGGCTTCATTACCTGCAGATTTTTCACAGACAACAATGCGAGTAACATCTTTTAAACCACTTTTTTTTCACGCCTTCATTTCCTGCCTACACCCTGAAGAAGGTGCAAGTCGATACAACCTGTTGTGATTTGAAATGTGTCAAGCCCAGTGATTACACTCCTGCTTTCAAAACCATCCTGACTGCCTGGATCTGGATTATATATGCCCCTTTCTGAGTTTTCAAAATGTCATTTTTTTTGTTCATCTCAAACCTCAAAACATAAAAAGAACAATCAACAATTGTCAAGGCAACATAAAACGCATGTACATCAGACACCTGTTATGTCAACAACTAAACTCACAGATGTGTGTACGTACACTAATATGTCACATAATACCCCGTTTGAGAAGAGACAGAATAAAGCTAGGAGCTTATGTAGTCCTGCCCCTTCCTTACAAATCAGATCCATTATGGAAACAAATATATAGTAACAAAATATTATTTATTATTGATTTATAATTTGCAGGCACCTCTGAAAAATAATAATGTATATATGAAATATATATCTATTCAGATCTACACATCATAAACCTATATATATATAAAGTATATACACATATTTTAATAACATCTGTAATGTTTGCATTATTACTTATTTGAATGCACACTCTTGTATTCATAATCCTATATCTACAAATTAAGTGTATACAAACAATAAGCTTCTCCACAAAATACCTGCTCTCAACTAAATTTTAGTTTTTTTACAATAATTAATTGCATATGTTAATCATGATAAATGTCTAATATAATATATATATATATATATATATATATATATATATATATATACACTGAAAATTAATTATATGGTGACAAATTATTTAAGTATAAAACAAAGATATCAATCAATTAGTCATATGAATCTAATACTTGTCTATAATGTAATTTTAATATTTTGCCTGTTATTGCACATTTTTAAAGTGACATCCAGGCTGTCTTTATTTCTTGTAGATATTTCACATGCAAAAATGTAAAACTTGAAATGCTCCTCAAAAACATGTATTTCTGTATCTTTTAAATCATTGCCCCAGTACACACTTCTCTTTCCTTCCTCTAGGAGTCTCCTACTTGCACTTGATGTTTCACACCGGTCCCTGGACCATCAAGCTGTCTAAGTACCAGTGGTTTGTGCGTCAGGGACTGATCGACACCAGCCTGACGGCGTCAGTCTTAAACCTCCTGGCCGTGGCTGTGGAGCGTCACCAAACCATCTTCAACATGCAGCTGCACAGTAAGATGAGCACGCGGCGAGTGTTCGTCTTAATGCTCTTTATCTGGTTGTTGGCCATCATCATGGGCCTCGTCCCCACCATGGGCTGGCACTGCCTGTGCGATTTGGAGAACTGCTCCACCATGGCGCCGCTGTACAGCCGCAGCTACCTGGTGTTCTGGGCAGTCCTCAACCTGCTTACATTTTCCATCATGGTGGCCGTCTACACCAGGATCTTCATCTACGTCAGGCACAAGAGCAAGCAGATGTCACAGCACACCACCCAGATGAGACATCGAGAGACGGTGCTCAACCTGATGAAGACCGTCTCCATGATCCTGGGTGAGAAAACACAATTATTAAGCACAAACAGAAAATCGCACAAGATCATTTTTCTAGACGTCAAGGAATCCAAATCCATGTCATGTTGTTATATTCTATTATTTATTAATGTCCTCTTTTTATAGGCTTACCTTTGAATGACATTTGTTTCATACAAACAACTGAGTGTGTGCTTTGTGTGGATTCATTTTTGAAATGATAAAAGGCTTGATATAAGTGTTGTAAATCTGGCAGATATTCAGTGATTTAGGACTGAACTGCTTTGTCTGAAATATATTTTAATGAAAGTCTGTTAACACAGTACCTTTACTGTACTGCTATTGACGTTAAGTATCATTAAAAGTATCTCAGTTGATCAAAGATTTATCACAGTTGTTGGTTTATTAGGAATACATGATTGGCTGGTCAATATAACCATCTGTTGTAGATACTCTGGTTGGCACCTTCTGGTTGGAAACAAGCTCACCCACTTTTCTGCTCTTGCTGCTCTGTCATTCTCTTTAAGAACAATGGCCGAATCCTTAAAGTGTTTTCAGTCCTGTTGTTAAAAATGAAGTTTGAACCCAGTGTTGTCATCTGTGATTAAATACACAGTGGGGCAAGCAGGCTAAAAGCTAGTTGGCTAAATAACCAGGCTGTGCAGCAAATGGCACATTATGATGATTAAAGTCAAGGCTGTCCAAACTGTGGCAAAGGGGCCATATGCGGCCAGGAACTCGTTTTCAATTGGCCTCAGCAAACTCCAAAGTGTGTAATTATATCCGGCCAATATGGGAACATGAAGTTGTTGCCTAACCAGTGATTAACACAAACTGATAATGGCAGCAGGTTGCACCAATTGCCCTCAGTTTCTGCCTTTTCTGCCACTGTGTCAGGGTTTTAAAACCACATCAGGCCAGTACTCTTTCATCATCTTAAAGCACCAACACTAAAGTTTGACAGCTTTGAGCAGTTTGTTCACATTTTGTGTCAGAATGTGTTCTTTCAGATGCATCAATATCATCCCAAATGCCCTGGAAACCTGGCCAATGATTGATAAATTTTCCAGTCATTGAAAACATATAGAAATGAGAAAAAAGTAAAATGTCCTTGAGAAGCAAAAATTGCCCTGGGAATGGTTTATCCTCCCTCTGCCTGTCTCAGCCTTGTTAGTAATGCAATCAGGTTAAATAATTTGAGCTGACATGTCTGTTCTCTCAAAACTGAGCTGCAGAGTTTCTCTGCCTCCAGCCGGCCAGCCTGTGCAGCGCCCCACGTGACGGTAGCAGTCCTGCTACCCAGTGTTTCCACTCTAGATTACAAAATTTTCAGACCCCAGTACGCACTTACTTTTCCCCAGAGAAGCACCAAAAACTGTGGACTTCAGTTCAGGGGTTTTGCTGTATTGTAAGTGGGGTGTTAGATTTTGATCTCGCCTCTTTGTCTCCTCTGTTGAGGAACAGACAGAGGAGCAGCGAAGAGCTTTAGTGGGCTGAAACGTCTCTGGCAGTGACCATGACAGGGACAGATTGGAGATGGCAGCGGTTAACAGGTTGTCTCATTGGGCCATGTTTCACTCAGTATCTCACACTGTTCGAGAAAATACAGGAATGAATAAGAAAAACATCATTGGATATTCAGCTTCATTCAAATCATGCCTAATGTGCATTGAGAGAAGAGATTAGCAGCATTTAATGCAATTTTTAGCTAGCTACTTTCTAATGAAAGTAGTTGTCAACACCCATGTCATGTCCTGGAAAGTTCCTGAAAAATAATTTCTTGAAAAGATCGAGCACCCTACATGACCTTAACAGCAGCATCAAAGCATTAAAGATGGATTAAACAATAATCAAACTTTCAGTGTGGTTTGCATTATTAGCTTCTGAGTGATCAACAAGGTTTCAAGCGGTCAGGACAGCAAGATAGGGGCTGATGTTTACAGGACATGTGACAGGCAGATTTTCATGTCTGTGGTTGCTCAGTATAGATTTGTCAAACTGACTTATTTCCCCTTTATATATATTTCACTAAAAATGTGTTTGAAATGAAAAGGCTTTTTATGTGCAAAATAGGCACTGTTAAAGGTGCCCTAATTGATCAAAAACAGTATCAGACAATATTTGTTAAAAGTGTGATTGGTTCATCAAAACAAATGCCTGTAGCAGACATTATCACCTGTAGATAAACCCTATGCTCATCTGTGGATGTCAATCACTTCTCTGCTCATCTGCTCTGTCAAAATCTTTAAACAAAACAAAACCATGAAATCAGAAGACAATGTTGAAAGTCACAGGATTGAAGCTAATCAGTTAAGCTAATTCAATTCAGTTAAAATGAGAAAACCTCCTGCACTGGCCCCTGGTCAAGGAGAGTGACCCTCAGAGCAGCAGAGAGATCATGAAGGCTCGTTTCTGGTTTCAGGTCTCATTTACACGATGGTTGTCACCAGAGACGGAAAGATTTATCATTTGTGTTTTCAGAAGCCTCCATAAGAACAACAGAAAATGCTGCAGCGTGCATGCCAGGCCAGTATATGGTGATGTAGGTTTGTAATGACAATGGTGTCACAGCATGCATACCCTTTCCAGTGAAGACAAACTTTTCACAAACAACAATGGTGAATGGTCGCACAAAGATGCAGGAAGTTTCTTCTTTGGAAAACAAATTTGTCAGGATATTTTTTTCTGGGTCACAAACTGGGCAGGGTAAGCAGCATAAGTTGGTAGACAGCCAAAGCTGCTGCTTTGTTCCTGGGATGGACACACAACCTTTATCTGAAAGACCACTGGAGAAGGATACGAAAACTTTTTTCAAACTTTTAACTCTGGACCCTGGTTTCAAAAGTTTGGGGATTCAGGCACTCCATGCACTGTTCTTGTGTAAACAGGAGGTCATAATGAAACAGGAGGTTAAAATGCAATGAAGTCTCTCTGTTTTCATTACATTTTAGTTGTCGTGTAAACATGGCCTCAGACTGAAGACAAGAACATACTGCTCAAAGCTGATAAACTTTATTGGAGCTTGGGACTGGGATAGCAGATTGTTTTTGGTAAGCCAGACCATCAGATGGAAAAGAGAACAAACCAAACAGGGACCATGCAGCTGCTACATGCTGTTGTCAGATGTCTTTCCATCATTGTTTGGAACTTGCCAGCTGAAATTGGGCTGTGGGCCACAGTTAGGACATCACTGCCGTAGAGGCATAAAGCTGCAGAGCTGTAGTTCCTAATGACCCACTTATTAGTCCTAAATCAACAGTTGAGGAGCACTGGTTCAGAGCTATAGCCATGTGTAGCTTAATTTTTGTTCACAGAGATAAGGGGGCTTTTGAGGTAAATGCTAACGGAACTCCTAATCAAACAAAGTTTCAACCTCTGACAGCCTAAAACCTATAAAACCTGTGACCACACACACACACACACACAGGCATGCAGGCTCCTCTTTCAGCATGTCTTCACTTGTTGAACCAGACTTTACTCCCCCTACATATCACTCCTTTCTCCTGCCTGATTGCTCTTGTTTTCTGCTGGACCCTCTCGCTCCTCTGCTCTCGTTCCCAGCCTCCCCTCGCTCCAGCTCTCCTATTTTGAACTTTCGATTAAATTCCTCAAAGTTTTAACAATGTTACTGGTCGTTCTCTGGTCGCCCAGCAGCCGGTACTCAGCACCTCTGGCATGTGAGGAGGGCGAGGATAACCCAGAGCGTGCCCTGACAGGGAGCCGCATAGTTCAGTCTCTGTGACAGAAAACAGCTCCTCTCCTGAACATATGACTGCGATGAGAACATGTGTGGGTGTGGAGATGTTGCACGCCTATGTTTGAGAGGATCAGCCAGGGCTGGATGATACAGACCAGGGATTGGCACCTTTGTTTACCAAGAGGGCCACATTATTATTCACATTGGATACATAAAGGGACAAATAAAGTGCTTAACAGTTATTAGACCACCAGGAGTAGAAAAAGAAAGCATAAATATTTTAGAAATCTTTCAAAAACTGTTCAAAAATGAAACTCTTAATGTTGTTGTACATACATTTTGAACAGGGGTGAGGAAATTCAAACTGAATTCACCTTTTTATACCCAAATTTGAGCTGCTCACTGAACTTCTCAGAGAAAAGACATATTTATCAAGCAAAGCATTAAACACTAAAGCTATTCTTTCTGTTCAGGACTTCTACAATTTGACACCTTAACCAAGAAATACTTACATGCTTTACATTTATTATGTCTTACCCTGAAACAGTGCATTTGAAAATAATAGTGTACAAGAATAGTTATATTCAAGCTTTAAAAATACAATTTCAGTTGAGAGATTTTACATGCTGGTGTATTAACCCTCAAAGAAACGTAATATATTTATTTTTGTAATTACCAGTGCTGCTGATGTAGAGCAGCTGTGGCATAAACAAGACTTTAGATGGCGGATGGGTAAATTTGTTAAGCACAGAAGTGTCATGTAAAGCTGCTTAATCAACATTTGAAAGTTTTCAAACTAAAATGTAATAGCAATAGATCATCTAATGACCCAAACATTTGCAAAAGCATATCTTGCTTTAGTTTTGATTTCTGTTCTTGCAAATGCATAAAAATGGACTTTAGTTGAATGAATTGGAACTTTTATTTTGGAAAATTGATTAATTTTAAATGGCAGATTTTGTCAAAATCTCTTCGTCAACTTACATTTTTGCTTATTTCGAATTGACTGGTGGACCAAATTAAGAGGGCTCTGGCCCAGAGCAGCCATAACCAGTCAATGTTAGGCAATTTATAGGGATACATGATATTACTGGACCAATATTGTTTGGTTATTGCCCACAAAGTTAATTTTCTTTATTAGCAAATATTACATTTTTGCAGAACATAGACTTGTTATTATTGTTATTTGTCTGTATGAATATGTCATAATTATCCCACGCTTTAGCTGTAACATTTGCAGAATGTACAGATGTACCATAATTTTTTAACTTCATCACTGCTGAGTTTCTGCTCTTATATGTCAATAGTTTGTTTGATTGAATATTGTCATGTTTGTTTGTTTTTTTACAGCTGTTTCTGACAAAAGTAGACTGTCACCATAAAAGCCATGAGTAATTTTAGTGAATAGAGGATATTGGTGTTGGCAATAATGAATTTGGAAATATCAGCAAAAGTCCAGTATTGTGCACTCGTAGTAATTTATTGATAGTGACTACCGTAAATCTGCTGGCAGACTCCTCACTGACTCCTCACTGCCAGAATTGCAGTAATACTCTATTTACATTGAGAAAAGTGGATAAAATGAAAAGTTGTCTTCACCAGCTCCTAAATTCATTATTAAATGTTTCCAGAGTTATTGTGACATTTGGATTCTTTTGGTAGAAACTATGACCGCAGATCATTATGTTTCTGTACTTTTCAAACCCACTAATCGTTAAAATAATGGTTTTATATATTTTAAGTTCTTTTTTTTATCCTTTATGCTTTTACTGATTGTGGGGAGACAGTGGATAGAGTCATACAAGGGGTGAGAGAGCACAAGAGGAGGGAAGTGGGCTGTTGAATTTAAGGTGTGTGTAGACAAGAATCTGGCTGTTTGGTATGTATCACAATACAGGGGTGATAATACAAGATATCATGATGGATATTTAAATTATTATTTGTCTGTTTTACAGAATTAACAACCCTCAAGTAGATACAAAACCCAGTTTATAATCAGTGTTATTTCTATCAAGCATCATTCAACCCAGTGGTGCAAAGGAACGAAGTAATAGTACTTAGTTACAGTACTTAAGTATGTTTTAGGAGTATCTATACTTTACTTGAGTTTATATGTTTTTTGCAACTTTCACTTTTACTTCACTACATTAAATAATAAAAAATGAGACTTTTACTCCAGTACTTTTAAATTGGCAACGTAGTTACTCGCTACATAATAAAATGTGAATATAAATGACTCTTATTTTCACATTTTATTTTAAAGAGGACCGTACAGACTGTTCATGCTCTCGGGCGAATATCCGACTCTCTTGACTCATCTCAGTGAGACCACGCACGCAGCCTGCATATGATCGTCAGTGTAGACAACAACCGACAGCGTGATGGAAGCAGCCTCGTCCACTAGCAATTGCAGGAATACCCCATGGATGTATTATAAGATCATATGGACCTACTGAAATCATTCCCTGCCATCTGCAAGCTGTCAGTCAAGCTGAACACACCTCTGCCTGCCTCTGCAGCCTGTGAATGACTGTTTAGCATTGCAGGACTTGTATTCAGCCCGTGAGGAGCACGACTGAACCCATGCAATTTTGAAAATCAACTTCTGCTATAGATGAACTGCAACTTTGTGGACTTTACGTAAGGGAGGAATGGAGAGAGGGAGTAAGAGGTGAAGGGAGCTGAGGGAGGAAGGAAGAGTCAAACTTAAAGCTGGGGTTGGCGATTTGATTTAGATACACTTTTTGTAATACTGGTTAAAATGGTCTTTATGACCCGATGGTAATCAACTCATAATGTGTTTAAAGAACATTATGAAAAATATCCGCTATCTACAGTAGGAGTAAAACAGGGAAAACCCCAACCAATAATCATGCCAGGACACCTGCTTTTAAACCAATCAAATGCCGTCGCCCTTCTGCCCGCCTACTGCGCGTGCATTTTCCCGGCGTGCCTAGACTGGGTGTGTGTAGCCGAGCTCATACGTATCAAGGGTCCGCGGGAGAATGCTTACCTTTCGTTTGGCAGAGCCCTGAGATACTACTTTCAAATTCATGCTAGTTATCCAAAATCGCCAACCCTAGCTTTAATAAAGCTTGGGAGAGCAACACATATTTGTACCTGTTCTCTTTGTTTGTACTTTTACTTTTAATACTTAAGTACATTTAATAGTAGCTACTTTAAGACTTTTACTTAAGTGATTTTTTAATGAGTGACTTTCACTTTTAGTTGAGTATATTTTATATAAGATATCTTTACTTTTACTCAAGTATGGGTTTCAGGGACTTTTTACACCACTGATTCAACCACATGGTGAAACTTGATTGTCTCTGAAATAGTTCCCCCCATATTTAAAATGACTCACTTGCTGGTGACTCAAATTAATTGCTCAACAAAAACCAATGCATCTGCACTTGCATTAAAGTTTTCCACCTCTATTGAAGAGCAGCAAATTTGATTTAGTTTGTTTATCTCGTCTCTCTGAACTAGAGCTGAAAAGATTCCCTGAACAATCTCGATTATACGATTACAAAATATCCTTGAAGCAAATTGTGTGCCTCGAAGCCTCGTTAAATATATAATTATACATACAAAATATATATCTGGACTACTATACAGTGCACAGTGTTTGACACGGACGGTCATTTCTGTGGCACAACGCGCCTGTTACCTCTGCTGCTGCATGGCTTTTAAAATAATGAAGGAAAAGAAAAGAGAGTGACAGAAAGGAGAGAGTCTGCAGAAGAAATGGCAGAGAGTGTCCCAAGTGTGTGGTCACTACAAGAAGGGACGAAAAGAAAACACCGTGCAGTGGGTCTGATGGCAAACGGTGTTAGCTGAGCACGTAGCTTAGCATGATAGTACGTCGTCAATACTGCAGCACGTCAACAGTAAACATCCGGTCTGTGCGTCCTCAGAGCGACACAACAGGATGACACTCATGATACACCAACAGAAGCAGCTAATGTGATCAATAACTGAGATATGGGCTGGTAAATAACCTACTTTGATTATGGCTCCGTGTAAAGACTGGTTCAGAACGTAAATCAATGCGGAGGCTACTTGCCCAGAATCATGTGTATTTTGTTCACATATTTTTCACATCCAATAACTTTACATTGAATTTGATTGCAGGGAGTAGAACAGGAAACACTGACAGTGAGTAGAGGAAGCAGGTGTAGGGAATGCTTTCATATGTTATAGAAATGTACATTAGCTAGTTAAATTATCTTCGTATCTAAGTATGATATAATTTGGTCCTAGAAATAAAGTAACAAAATAAGATCATCAATATGGTACAGTGGTAATGGCAAAACTTCAGCAAAAAGAGACAAGCATGAATACAAATCAAATAAAAAAAATACTGAAAAAGCAAGATATGGCCCAGAGTAAAAATAAAAGTATAGATCTGGATTTTGAGATCCCATTTATGCTCAGAATGTTCAAAATAAGAAAAAGAAGTTGTTAATTTAAGTGACCTGGCTTTTCTGTTTTGTGTGTTACTAATAATAATAATATGTAGTGATTCAATGTAAAAAAAAAGAAAAAAAATTGAGCGAAATGTAACAGTTATCCAATTACTCGATTAATCGACAAAAATTTGATAGAGTAATCGATTACAAAAAGAATTGATAGCTGCAGCTCTACTCTGGACAATATTGTCTTCACCTGGGTTGTCTTGGAAAAAATGAAGTCTTAACTTGATTGTACTTGAAAGGGTTTAGGTATTGCATGCATTCTTACAAAACAAAGCCTGGTGGATTAAAAGTACTGAACAAATTCTGAGTTATCAGGGGTAAAGCACTTATGGATTTGACCCTCTTCACACCAGGTGACTGTCCAGGTAGAGCCTCAAGAGGGACACTGTGCTTTGTCTTTCCTCATGTTGTCACAGCTCTTCAGGGTTAAGACGTGGATTTTAACGCTGGGTCCAGCATGTATTTGTGACACTTAAGGATACACTTAAGGACTGAGGAATGCATTACACACCCCTTCTGTATGTGTGTGAGTGTTACCACATCATTTCCGTCCATTGCTGGGACTCATGTGTGCGCATACATCACAGAGGAGCGTGCCGTGTGTGTGCACATAATGAATTCCTGAGCCGAGTAATCGTGTATTATGATTGTGAAATTTGATCATACAGACTAAACCCTGTCCACACGCTGACATGTTGCGTATCTGTGTCTGTGTGTTTACGTTGTTCAGGCAGAAATTTACAGTACATTCTCTGTCTCATTCTGCTCCCCTCCTTCTTCTTCTACCCTTGTTTTTTGTCTCCTTTTGCTGCTTACTCTTTAATCCAATAAACAAACTTTTTAAGACTCATCATCCAAATAGCTAACAGTGAGGTTGTGTAAAAAAAACATTGGCTGAAGAGTTCATTTGACTCACTAAAAAAGTAACATCTTCTCAACTCTGTGGTTAATGTTTGATCCACATAATTTCTAAATAGATATGATTTTGGGCTGGGCGATTTCAAAGTTAATTAAAATAAAAATTTAATTAGTAATATTTGTTTTGTTAAGGGGTACAGGTACAGAGTCGTTCGGTGTAGGGAGGCTTGTCTACATTTATGAAAGTGGCATTTAAAAATATTGATGTGAAACTGTCCTCCCGATTCAGGTTTACTTTAAAAGATACAAACCAGGAAATGTGTCTGTGAAAAGCTGTCCTACCATCATAGAAACAGTGATGGTAGGACAGGAAGAGCGAAATAATGACTAAAACAACTCCTGTGATGATTATGGAAGAAGAAGGATTGACACAGAAGACGGCAAACAAACACAATGTTCTTAGTGTATCATACTTCTCTTTATCTTTCCAAGTATTATGATGAATGATTTGGTTGCTTGATGATGAATGCAAGCGTCATCAACCAAGGTATTAAGTCTCCTCTGTTGTTTCTCTCCAACATTTCTTTTTTATAGTCTGGTGGCATCTTTATAACACACCATAAAGGCTGGGATGTTGTTTTCAGAGCCTGACAATCTCTTTTGTAGCTCTCAAGGCAACAATTTCAAACTGTTTACGTCTGTGTTTGTTGCACATGACGAGTTCCCTTAGCTCTCATTGGTCAATGTCTCTGATCCAGCTTTCACACTAAAATTAGCGGGTCAACGCAGCTTTTTTCAACGTCGGTTAACCCGCTACCAATCGTACTTTTGTCCCTCTTTAAAAATGTACATACTCAACGCAGACTGATCAACACTCGAGCGCCGATGATGCAAAGGCGGATGGAATTTGTTGCTGAGACGGCAAACAGTTATGTAAGTAACAGACGGAGGGGACTGGCTCGATGTTGTGCCATGGGCAGGTTATGCCAACATCATGACCTATATTAGCGGAACATCACACCGCAACTCAGGTGTGATGTTCCCACTGAAGCCGATCGAAGGCGAGCCGATAAAAACCTGTGTCGCTTGCAGGGTCAATCGACCCGGATTGAAATGCCAGTTAGACCCATACAAACTGCTGACAGGAGTCTATTGTTACCAAGTAATAACAGTTTTTATGGCCCATCTGAAAGGGGTATTAGTGTTAAGTGTTTTGTTTTCAGCTATATGAGGCCTTTTAAGGGCCTGTTAACACATTGTCACCAGAAGTGGAAAGGTTTTATCGCTTTCAAACACAGACAGCAATCAGACAGAGATGGTGTGATATCGTGCACGCGTTCATGTTCATGTATCTCGAGATGTAAATTTGTGTCCTTGGTGAATATAACGAATGCATCTCCACTGGTGCAGCAAATCCACATTTTGTTGGAGGAGCGATAACAAACCAAGCACAGTTAGCAGCACACGTTGCTCAGTAGTTGGCCATAGCCACTGTCGTTGTTGTTCCAAGGTGCGCGCGCTACTTTTATCCCAAAGAGTACTGCACATCAACACACATCCCAATTTTCCCTGACAGCAAGATAACTGTTTACACAGAGACAAAATGTTTTCAGAACTTTTCACTCTGGACCCTGGCTTCTTTGTTTGTGGATCCAGGCACTCAGGGCACTGTTCTTTGGCCATTTTCATTGTCGTGTAAACGGGCCCTAAGTTACTTCGTGTGTGAATGGTGCTCCACAAATAAACATTTTTAGCCTTCTTCGCGTTCTTCTCAGCTCATCTACTCACTTTCTTTCCTCTCCTTCTATCTGTGACTCCTTGCTGATTCTCTATGTAATTACAAGTCTCTTAACGACCTCGTGTGCCCTCTGTCTCCCTCTCCATCCTCCCCTCATCAGGCTGCTTCGTGCTCTGCTGGACGCCCGGCCTGGTGGTGCTGCTGCTTGACGGCCTGGGCTGCGACGAGTGTAAGGTGCTGCGCTACGAGAAGTACTGCCTGGTGCTGGCTGAGTGCAACTCCCTTGTCAACCCCATCATCTACTCATTCAGGGACAAAGACATGAGGAAGACCTTCAAGGAGATCATGTGCTGGATGTGCGAACGAGGCAAAAGCCGAAACAGCAGCTCTGGAGTTCACTATAACACCACGGACCATGAGGTACTGTCTGAGAGCAGTGCAATCGAAGACAGCAATCACAAACTAAACAACCACTAAAGGACTCTTAAAAAGAAAGTGCACAACACTTTTAAATTCAGCTTTTAGGTTCTAATTTATCTTAAAGTAACTTGTAAATGTGCCTTAATAGTGATGCTAATCCAAGTCAGTGAGTTATTTTTTTATAAATAGATTAACCATGCATGATGCGTTAAGTGTAAAATAGAGATCAACCAGTTTGCAACAAGCTGGTAAAACAGAGTAGACTCTGCTTAAAAACAAAAAATGTACATAATCTAAAGGTGGCAGAAAATTAGTTTGTCAGGGTTCCTGCACATCCTTAAAACACCATAAATGTTTAAAATTAAATTTCTGAAATATACTGACATCAACATTATAAAAGTTTTATTTGTACCTTTGGGTATTCTTTAGTCTGTGCATATTGTCTTGGATCACCTTTTCGTTTAGCTGTTTAAGGGCTACTTTAGAAAAGCACTAAAAAACAAAAACCTGGCTTCAACGTTGCGCTTGTACAACGAGCATTAAAAAGTCTTTTGTCCATGTGCATGTGTGCGCTCTCTGATGCCTGCATTACATTTACTCTGTTGAGAGAATGATGTGGCCTGATGTCCTGTTATAAAATTAAAATTTTGCATTTTAACTTTTTTGTGTACTAACATCTTACCTTGACACAGTGGTTCCCTTCGTAGGCACAGCAAGGCAATATAAGAGTGATGCATGTAGTTATGCAGGCAGCATGGTGGCGCAGCAGGTGGTGTTCATGCCTCACTGCAATAAGTTGGCTTGTTTGATCCCCGTGTTGGTCAGTGCCTTCCTGTGTGGATGTGTCGGTCAGTTCCTTCTCACGAGGAGAACTTACCCAGATATGTGTGTGAACGGGAATGCTAGTCTGTCACTCTGTGTTGCCCTGTGATTGGCTGGTGACCAGTTCAGGGTGTACTCTACCTCTCGCTCAATGTAGATAATATTGGACGGATGGACGGACAGACTGTGAGCAAAGTATAGACTATCTTTGTAAGAGGACTTTCAGATTACTAAAGGACTATAACACCAGCACCTTTGGCTGCAACCGTTTTTCAAGACAAAAGCAGAAGATACACTGGAGCTAGTTTAGTCCTTATCTATACTTGTACAATATTCATGTTGACTGTTGCTGGGTCTTGATAAAACTCTGCACAGCCTGCCAGAAAGAGCCCATCATGCTATTTGAACAAATTACATTTAATAGCTTAAAACAAATTTTCATTTTCCTATTTCTCATTTGAAAATACTTTCATACATCTTGAAACCTTTATTGCTCCTGTCACAGTTTTAAAGCAGGGACATAATCAGGTCTGTTTCCTCTTCAGTTAGATTTGAATTTTAATGTTTTTTTTGCCCAGTGAACTTAAAAACTTGTAGTTGTTGGTGGCAATGTTTTTATGAGGAAAATAATGAACTTTGGATGCAGTACAACAGAATTATCTTAAGATCTGGTTGAGCTGAAACTGCAGTGTATGAAAAAAGAAGCTTATTACTATAAATTTAGACTGTCTTTAGATATAAAGGTGGGGATTTACTATTTAGAGGGTCTGATATTTTTATATTTTCATAGCTATACAGTCATTGCTCTGAACTTGTCTTTTCTGCTTTGACCAAACAATAAATCTGTTCCTGCTTTTTAGGCACTTTTAACACTTTGAAGTTAAAACTTCCTTTTTTTGTAACATTTTTTGGTGATACTGGTTTGATTTTAAACCCATTGTTAAATGTTTTAGAGCATGATCAGCAGTTTGTTGATGCTTCTTTAGCAGCTTGGCTGAGAATAGAAAACAAAGTTCATGTCTGCTCTGCCCATATAGTGCAGAAAATGAACAATGTGTAAATAAACTAGAGAGAAAACACAAGAACAGGACACATTGCTGTCACAAGGTGCCAAAAACCAAACATGCATGACTTATGTTCAAGACAGATTTTTTTTAAGATTGAGTTTTGTCAGGCGCTGTCATCTGACTGTTTCCGTATTTCAGTTCCTTTCAGACATTGGGAGGCTTTTGTGGTGAATGTTTCAAGCAGACAGAAAAAATGATGCCTGAAGTTGCGCACTGTGGGGAACTAAGTGGACTTCATGTTTTGGTGTTTAGCGAGGAGGCTGTGATGTCAGTTTAGGGCAAAACTTTCTCTTGACTGGACTTTAAAACTTGGATGCAGGTGTTGTCGAAGAGAGAAAGTGGTGAGAGAGGGATGATGTTATTAATGACTGAGGCAAAGGGAAACAGAAACTATGTCCTTGTTAGGGATGGGAATCGACAATATTCTATTGATACCAATGCTGTGTTTGATTGTGCTTATCAGACTTTTTCTTCAGAAGTTTATGTTCTGGTTCCTGTGAATTTTATTGTTTGTGCTGACTGCCTCTGGTGAGAGCTAGGTGTCGTTGATTTACAATACATGCAGACTAATGATAACAATTTCTTGAGGTAGTGTTATGATTTTAAACTGGAATTGGTTTGCAGATTCCAGCCCATGTCTTTATGGTATTTTTGCCAAATGGTGATACATTATAGACATTTTGATATTTTTTCATTCAAAAAGAAATTGTAATACAAAATTATAAGCCGGCAAAGATCTTGATTTATTAGTTGGATAAGATATTCAAAGTGAATTTCTCAATGATTCAGATACAAATGGGGACATTTTGTGACAAGTTATCTATGTACTTAACATTCTGTTGTGAAATATTGGAATTTCATTGGTTCATTTTGGACATTCAATACATTTTTTATCATAGTTAAGCCTTATTATTCACAGCTTCTCAGTCTTGCTGTTTAATTTTTTTTTTTTCTCTTTTCTCTCCATGTTGCAGGGACCGTGCCTTATGCAAACAGAAATGAAATGACACTATATCATGAGCTCTAAATATTGCACTAAGAAAAAAAGACTGGTGTGAGAAAAAAGCAATACATTGCCTCACTTACACTATTGCACTTAACCGTAATGTATTATGTCATCACTCCTGCATCTGGCATGTTGTGCCAGTTGTTGGTTCCTCTTACAGTGAATAATAGGGATGTACAAAGCCAAGTGTCTAGTGATTTGATTGATGTTGAGATTCAGGGTTGTTGATATGACGATATATTATCATCCCTACTACCGTACAAGCAGGGCAAAAGATTACTTTTTTTTTTTTTTACTAAATAGTCAATTTAAAAACATGTTTTCACGCTATTAATTACAGGCAAAATAACCTAGAGTCAGGGGTGCTGGTTTGGCATAGTGGTTAGCACCCCATGTACATGCTTCTGCCGGTCCAGGTTCGAATCCCGCCTGTGACCAGTTTGCAGAGTGTCTTCCCCTACTCTCTCACCCCCTTTCACAAGCCTATCCACTGTCTCTCTACTATCAATAAAGGCACAAAAATGCCCAAAAATATACATAAAAAAAAATAAAATAACCTAGAGTCCTAGAGAAAAAAATATTGGTACAAATTTTTAGAGAGAGGGAGTCAAATGACTGAATGTCTACTGCCAGCAAGTGGCTAAAAGCCAAATTGCAATTAAAAAAACAAATATTCTGAATTTCTGTCAATTCTTGCCTAATACTGATAAAGGGCAAAGCTATTGTATAGTGTTGTGAAGAAAAAGGTTACCATGTGTTAGTGTCTCAATATTTTCTTAAACCCCAGTCAATAATTTCTTGACTGACCATTCGGCCTAGCATCTATTTTATCCAGCTCAAGATTATGTTGATAATGTTACTTCAGCTTGATTTTTGCCCATTAATATTGGGGATATTATCACACACTGTACCTTCTCTAAAATATACTGACAATAATTAAAGACTTTACATATTTTTTGGCCAAAATTACACTTTGTTTGCTTTTCATATTGACTTTTGTTCTACTAGTTAAATAATTGTTTTATAACAACTGGGACTCATTTAACTTCGTTAGTATTCAATAAGGGATGCGCAGTATCAGTTTCTGTATTTTTTGGTCAAGAGTACAAAGCCTCGACTTAACTAAAATTAAACTTGTCTTTTTATGGTGTCAGGCAATTTGTGTTGGAAATGGATAAAAAGCAAGGAAAGTCATTTATTTGTGAATAAATTATATTTTCTTATTAATTAAAGTGGTCATCTAGTGATGATGAGGTAAACAATAGTGGTACATTGGAGAGTTTTCCAATATTAAAGCCAATATATGGAATATTTATGAATACATCTCTGTAGTCAAAATATATCTTGTAATTATCTGCAAAAGTGTTTCTCTAGATACCGCTGATTAACTGTTTTGGTAAATATCTGCCAGTACCGACATTAGTTCAATAAATTGAGCATCTCTAATCAAAATAAACTGATATCTCCAGATAGTGATTAAGAAACTTGATGTGTTTGCTGGATATATAACCTTAAAATCAGCATATCATAAAAATTGTAAGAAGGATTGTCCAGTAAGTCACAACCTCAATAAAATCCCAATGTGGCAATTGTCAAATTAAAGATACTGTATATTGTAAAGGTCAGATATGTGTCAGTAAACCACTGTCAATTTAATATCTTGCATCAGTGATATTCTAGTCTTCTTATAAATAGGATTTTTTGTTGCAGAACTTGGGAAAAACTCATCATCAGTTATTTTTTCTGATCATTTAATTTTACATTTTTGATTTAGAATAATTCTTAGAATCTACAAATGATACAAAAAGTGCAGCAGAAGTCTGAAGGATGCCAGTTAATGTCTTTTAAAAGTGTTTCAGCCCTTATACTAAATCATGTATTTTTTGCCACCAAGTCGATAGTAAATAAAAATCTACATATTATAATTTGCTTTTGCTGGACTAACACCACAGTTACAGGTTTCCTCACCCTCTTCTGTGGCAGAGCTTGAGCGTGAGCAGTTTCTCTGCCCATCTTACGAAATACATCAAATTCTTGTGACACCACTGAGCACAGATGGGACATGTTGTGCTCTCTGTACTCACATAAGTCATATTCATTGTGAAATAAATATTTAAAAAACTGATTCTATTAACAAGTAAAACATTTTAATGCTCCATAAATCCTCAAATTGTTAATGTCATCAACAGCTGTTACCAGTTATCACTCTCTCGCTCAGCTGAATCTGCTCTCCTGCTGCTTTAAGAAGCTTCTGATTGGCTGGACTTGGTTCTTAGTTGATGCTAAGTTTAAGTTTGGTATGAAAAAGAGGCATTTAAAGGTCCCACATCTTGCTTACCAATTTTCTTTGCTCTTAATGTTCTCAGAAGGGGCCTGGGGCGCAGAACAATATGACACCTTTCAGCAAACTCTCTGTCTCTTTTAGCCTTGCAGAGCAGACCTGCCTGATTGTGAAATCCTGCAGGTCCGTCTTGCCAGCCTCTGTTGTCCAACGAATTCACTCGGCTGAATTCTTAACGGCCCAATCAGGGAAGAGAGGCAGGAGCTGCAATGCGGACATGACGACAACCGGAAGTTGAGAACCGGAAGTTGAGAACGGACATGCCGATTAGCAGTCATCAACGGTCATTAACTGTTGTTAGCTGTTAGCAGCTAAGTTAGCGGCTAACGGTCATTAACTGTTGTTAGCTGTTAGCGGCTAAGTTAGCTGCTATGGCTAATGTCCATGAAGTGTGTTTAACTGTTGTTAGCCATTAGCTGCTACATTAGCCACTATGTATGCTACATTATAGTAGGCAACCCTGCTTGATGTGGATTGGTCTGTGATGAATGTGACAAGCCAAACGATTGTCCAATCACAAGCTTGTGTTTTTTTTTTTTTAACATTTTGCCCCTGAAAACAAATTTAAAGGGCTCCTACCCAAATGGACTAGTGAAATATTTCTGTGGCAGATATATGGAGCTGTCCATATGGCTTGTCAGGTTAACTCTGTTTCCCTATTTGATGAAAATGTTCCTTAAACACTCTGCTTTTAACTTCCCAGATTTTATTATGTAGTAACTATACAGTCTCCATCTATAAGTGTAGTTTACAGCTAGTCACAGGCAGACATTTTGACTGTTTTGAAAGTCTGATTTACGGCTGTAACTCTTTTGGCAGCCAGTGAGTCCAGAGCTTATTATCACAGCCTCCACGTATCTGAGCGTTCCTGAAGGGGAGGGAAAAAGAGCTTCATCTAATTCTCCACAGAGACGTCATTTTTCACTTCATTTAACTTCTATCAAGTCCTTGCTTAAAGAGATATATACATGTGGTTTTTTTTTGTTGTTTTAATGTCTTTCATCACTCTCAAATCCATGACAAGCAGATAGACACCATTCTTTAAACTGTGACAAGAGATGGCCAGAGCTTACCCACTGCTAATTAGCTTAGCTCAGACATTGGGAGTCAGTGGGTAGTGTTAGCCTGCCTCTGGGTAGAGTCATCAGATAAACTCTTCACCAACTCTAAACAGTCCTGTGTGCTTGCTGTGACCTTTTTTTGTTTTTATTTTTTATGTGCTTGTAAGCAGGTCAACAAAACAAAGCATGTCCATAGTGGTTTGCACATGCGCCCTGCGGTTTAGTTTTGTATGTATTTCTTTCAAAAATAACAAAAGTGCCAATCTTAGTCTAAAAATAGACAATTTAATAATGTAGAAGAAAAACAAGTCACAACAAGCACACAGTACCGTTTAGAGTTGCTGAAGAGTTTATCTGATGGCTGTAGGCAGAGACAGGCTAATACTACCCATTGACTGCCAGTGTTTGAGCTAAGCTAACTGTAGTGAGTGAGCTTTGCCCATCTCTTCCTTGTTTCTGGATGCACAGTCAAAAGAATGGTGTCTATTTGTTTGTCATAGACTTGGGAGCAAGGCAAGACACAAAAACAAAGAAATGTTGGATTATCCCTTTAATAGACACCCAAGACATGAAGTAAAAGTTCAAACACACCAGGACACGGGACCTTTAACGCAACAGAGGGTCAGTCTCTGATGTGAGAGTGGTCCTTGGCATTTTCCTTATCAATGTCGGCTTGTCATGCTCTTTGATTCACCCGTAAATGTCAAAAACAAATGGTCCATGCTTTATCTTTTATTCAAACTGTTATCTGTCCATGCAAATATGTGCGAAAGTCAGCCTGTCATACGTGCAGGATACAGACACAGATGCAAACCTGTACATGTGTGTCCATCCAGCCAGAACCTCAAAGTTTCCGTGAGGCGAGTTGATCAAACATGAATGACGGGGGGGGTGGGGGTGGGGGGTGACCTTGATTGCACCGGTCTGACCTCACAAACATTAGCGTCATCCGCCTTGAGCTGTAAACACATTTAATCAGTACAATAACAAAGACACCCCGAATCACCCCGTCTGTTACCTTAAGTTTATGCGGAGCACAACATTTCTGTATCCTCTGTGTGCTGTTTGCGTGCTCGTCTTAAACGCGTCCAGATGTGTGCTTGTGGTTGGAGTGGGTCACGCTCCTCGCCACATTTCCTCTGACTTGTTATTCTGGCATGCGTGTATGTTGGAGGCATGCTCGGTGTCATTCCCTCATGCACACACACACACACACACAGACCGGCATGCAGGCTGTTATTGCTGTTAGCGGGACGTGCAGTCATGAGTGTGTGGTCTCCTTTTTTGTGTCAACATGGGCTTACATGGTTTTTGTAGTAAGGTCAAAGTTTCTACTTGTTCTGAACCATTATTTGATGATGCAGATTACTCAGCTGCACTTCCATGATGCATAACTCCCATTCCACCACTTTCCAAAGATTGAGATCTGGTGACTGTGGAGGCCACTGGAGTACAGTGAACTGAATGTTGTGCTCAAGAAAGCAGCTTGAGATGATTTGATATCTGTGATTCTGCAGTAAGCAGCCATCAGAGGATGGGTACACTTAATGATGGACATAGTCAGCATCACTTCTTAGGTAGGCTTCGGTGCTCACTTGGTTCTAAAGGGCCCAAAGTGTGCCAAGACATTATCTTCCATGCCATTACACTGCCACTAGCCTGAACTGTTGATACAAAGCAGGATGGATCCATACTTTCATCTTGTTTACACCAAATCCTGACTCTACCAGCTCAATGTCCTTGCAAAAGTGGAGACTCATCAGATCAGGCAATTAAATAGCCTCAGTTTTCTGTTCTCAGCTGACAGGAGTAGCACCTGGTTTGGTCTTCTGCTGCTGTAGTCCGTCTGATTTAAGATTGAACGTATGCGTTCAGAGATGGTCTTCGTTATACCTTAGCTGTCGTGATTATTTGAGTTACTGTCGCCTTTCCATCATCTCAAACCACTTTTGTCAATTCTTCTCTGACCCCCTGACATCAAACGTATGTTAAAGCCTAGAGAACTGCTGCTCACTGGATATCTTCTCTCTGTTAGACCATTCTTTCTAAGTCCTGGAGATGGTTGTGCATGAAAGTCCCAATCAGAGATCAGAGTCTATTAGAACATCTTTCGTTGCCATTCTGATGCTCAGTTTGAACTTCAGCAAGTAGCCTTAACACTGTTAACATGCCAACATGCATTGAGTTGCTGCTATGTGATTGGCTGCATTGATAAGCATCTGAGCAGGTGTATTGTGTCTATTGAAGAGCCCATGTTATGCTTTATGATTTTTATATGCCCTTTAGTGTTTTACATATCGTGTCTTCCTACATAACGTCTCCTGCACTCAGAATCTCAAAACAAAAGAAAGAGAAACTTTGTGAAACAAAACCACAACAACCAGAACTAGAAAACCATCGGAGAGCACAGACCTCTGCCAAGGTAGCTCAAATACCGCTTTTACATCTATAAGTAATAATATGATTCCTTGACCCTGAAAACCCACAACTAGCACTCAGAGTCATGTTGATGTCAGTATTAGTTTGACAGTTACTGAGCAAAAATAATTGTTCACTAATGGTTGTTATCAGGATCAGCACCAGAATCTAATCATTTATAAGTTGGACCATTACCAAAATCCCCTGAAAATGTCTGCAAAAGCGGCTTTTGTGTAATGTTGCTAACAAACAAAAAGGGCCAAAAACATAATCTCCTAAGGGGCGGTTATAAAGAAACCTGAATGAAAGCTGCAGTATGCATTTTTTCACTTTTTCTGTTTATTTTTCTGAGATCATCTGTCAGCATCTTATTTCTGAAGCCACATGTAATCTTTAGACATGTGCACCCCCTCCTTACTTTTTCTTAACGTTTAGAAAATCTAGCAAGGGACAAGCTTTTTGGCAAATCAGGGTTTATTTCAGGGATTCTATTGGATGCTCTTACGCTTTTTTATGTGCTTGTTATGCTTACAGATGCTTTGCTTGTTGTCTATATTGTACAGGTAGTGTTAACTTTATGAGTGAACATGTGGTCTGTGGCGTAATGAGGTATAATAGCAGCTAAAGGCACAGAAACACAGCGGACTGGGGTGTTGCCAGAAGCACAGCCATGAAAGGGAGAGGGAAGTAAAGTTTCCTTCCACTTCAGTCTCTCCCGTGCTACATACCTGGCTTTAAGGCAAAATATGGAGATCACAAAAACATGTTAAAGTGACATTTCAGTACAAGTACATTTTGGAAATTGCTCAAACAAATTGACATTTGTGTGCTTGTGTGTGTTTATAATTATATATACAAAACATTTTGCTCTTAAGAAAAATAAATAAATCATTTAAGGACTTCCAAACATCATTCAGTCTCTTATAAAGGCACTTATAACTTTTTATGATTTTGTTTTTTCCTTTAGATTTCACACAAAGAGCATCCTGATGTTTTGTTTTCACACTACTCAAAGCTTGTTGACAGTTTGGACTTTTTCACATTTGTTCAGGGTTTCTTTTTTTGTATGAACATTGTTGCATCTACTACAATAAATGCATTAATGTGAACGGATGAGCTGTGTCTGCCTGTCTGTCTGCTTCACAGCATGATTGCTTTTTTGATAACCATGCGATCTTAATTTGAATCATATCGGGCTGCGTGGATATGATGCTCAGTGAATAAACATGTCTTTAATACCTCTCTCCTTTAGCCTGTCTTGCTCTTTTTGCTTGTTCAGACACGACTAACCCTGTTTCTCTTCCTGCCTCACCTAACCCCCTCTCCTTTGTTTTTCCACCCTCTCCTCGCTCCATCTCCCGCCTCACTCTCTCTCATCTGTCTCTCCACCTCTCGTCTTCAGAAGTTTAAGTCCCGTGCTGCTGAGCTGACGGAGAGGAGCAACGGGACGCTTCTTAACCACAAGGACCCCGAGGACACGCCCATCTCCTCGGAAAAATGGAATTGACATAAACAACCATAAATTCAGCGCACAGGAGACAGAGTGCAGGCGGCCACTCGACGCTGAACACATAAACACTCTGTCAGACCCCGGCAGAGTGTGGGAGCCTGTTTATTCTATAGATGAAGATGTTACCTCTCTTTAAGCACACGGGGGTTCTCCTGTTTGTCTCAAGGAGAACTCCTAATAATCCCCAGAAGAGCTTCTTGTAGTCGTCCAAACAACATAAACCTCAAGCAAGACCTGAGCAGCAGGGGGAAGCTCATTTGCACTCATGTCTGGACTTTCAGCAGAAGAAAGGAGACAAACCGTCCATTACTGCTCCATTTAAAACAAACAGGAGAGCTCATATCCTGTTGAGACATAAATGAGATTTCTTTTTTCCTGCTGGTCAAAGACAAAGGACAGAAAATTGTAAGAAAAATGGCAAGGCATTGAAAAACTGACTGTAAATGTGCTCTCCGTGGCGCCACGAGGTCTTCTTTTTGTTTTGTTTTTAAGTTATAATAGGCTTTTATAACAGATGCTTTTGCTTGTGTCCTCTTTGATCACGAGGGTTATCATGTTCTGTTTATAATGAAACTGCTTTATCAAGCTGTTTAAGCACTCTGTGATCAGTTTTAATTTAGTCTTTATGATGCTTGGAAAATATTAACTCCGTCAATTACCAGTGATAAGTGGACAGATTGCCAAAGTAGAACAGCACAGAGGGCACAAACCTCCACCAAGGCTTTTCTGAGTCAGGAGAGTTGTTGTCAAAAATGTGGAAAACTGCCCTATCTCTCACACTGTCAACACATCCATTAAATCCTGGGTCAGCATCTATGTTTGGATCACAACCAAAGTCTAATCACTCCTTTGTGCTCTGACCAACATTCCCTGAAACTGTCATCAAATCCCGTTGAGAATAGGGGTGCATATCATGAGTGCAATATCAGTATAAGCGGAGAAAAGCTTATAAAATAAAATGGTTACTGCAAATATGAAAAATTCTGCCAATATATACATCCAATGTACTAGTCATGCATATCGGCCCCAAGATCGAGTGACATATCGGTATTATATACCAGAATGCTTTTACATATTTTAATGAATGTCAATATTAAGACCCCAACATCATGTTTTGCTTGTTTCACATCTGCTTCCAGTTCAAAAAAATGAGAAACAGACGATTTTCAGTTTGATGAAGACTGCAGACATCTGCAAAAAAATATTAGTATCCATGTCAGTAGCGGCAATAAAGAGTTTTAAAATATCAGATATCAGGAAAAAAATCAATATTGTGCATGGCTAGTTAAAAACTTACTGTGGAAAACCTCACAGTAACTAATCCTTTAATTAATTATTGGATTTGTGCAGGATTCAATTTAAAATTTTATTAAAAGATAACCTCCTTGGTAGAGGTAACTAGAACTACCATCTGGTTGTATGCCTCCGTGAGGTGAGCAGTTGGGCTGGGGTGCTTTTTGTGGTTCATGAGGGCTAGAAATCTTTCACTCAAGAGTTGACACGAATGCCTTAAACTTTGAAGTTCAAAAATCTGATCAGGTTGTCTGTGAGTCAGAGTGGACGTTCATACAAATGTAACAGAAACATTCAAACTGTCCTCCAACTACCAGGTTTACAAGCTAAGATTCACTTTGCTAACTTACTGCTCCATTGAAACTTAGAGATTTTTATCACCCAATGTGTCCGTGTGTTTTTTCAGTATCACACTTAGGACTGGGAAGCTCAAATGTTTTCACTCATAAAAACAGTTCTAACTTAAATGCATCAGTTGTTGGGGAAAAATCTATACACCATGGTGCTGCCATATTTGGCATGGCAAAGGTATATCGATATACGGCTGCCAAGTATCGATATTTTTAATGAATAACTTTGCAGTTTTTAATAAAGCTTTTGGTTCTATGGCACTTAAGTCAGTTACTTTTTAAGTCAACATGATGGTGCTGTTGAGCCAGTGAAGGTGAAGTCAGCAGGGGAGATGCTCATTGTGCAGGACAGAGTTAGTAAACAAACATGGCAGCTCAGGAAAGAGAAAAGGGGAATGAATCAGATTTTCTTTGGACTTTAAAGATGCTATGAGGATCTTCTAAGTAATTACAAGAAAGTCTCCCTTTTAGATATATGCCTGATCAACATACACGCTTTAAGATGAGTTTTATAGCATCAAAATAGTTTATATATATAAATGCTATTCCTTAGCTAAGTGGTCCGGTTGGACAGGGCTGGACTGGTCTGGATACTCAACTTCAGGAACAAGACAATTAAAACTAGAGCAAATTTATATTATTCAGACACGTCTTAGAGCACCGAGTTGTAAGTAGCGATATAAAGCCTGCTACGAAACTACGATACTAAGTTTTCCAAAACTTGCTTGTTGTCACACATCAAAAACTACCGCTACGTAACAAGAAAGAGATACATTACCTCGTCGCTTTGCATCCTGTAAGTTGTTGAAAAAAGAAGTTGTAAAGCAATGCAGAGTTCTGAGGAAGGTCCGAGCTGCATTCATTAGCATCACAACAAACGCATGCATTGGCTTAGGTCACATCTTTACGACAGTCGCTGCACGTGCTCATGGGAAGCAGAGTCTTTATGTTGCCGGAAAATAGATTCTCCTCATAGCACCTTTTAAAAAGGATTTCAAAGATGGTCATGCACGTAGGGCTTGTAGGGGGTGATGCGTGATAATAAAATAATGTGGAAATATAGCTCACCTCACTTGGTACCCCCAAGAGAAAGTAAAGGCTAAGCTAACTCTGGTGAAAAGCCAGCCAACACTTGACATGTTTAGCTTGTCACAGCTGCCTTCACATTATTGGTGATCTGAGATAGTCAAGTCATTACTAACTTTATGTGCAAACAGGTAATGCCTCACCATGCTGTGGAAGATGAAGGTTTTTATTATGTGCAGGTTGGAGCCAGGGTATGTGCCTGACTCTGCATTATTTCATGAACACAGCAGATCTGAAGCTCTCCAGAGAAGTGAAGCTACATAGAAGCTAAGCACAGTGGAGTAAGCCGCATGTGGACATCAGTCTGATTTACTTCTGGATTTAAAAAGTCTGAGGAGTTTGAAGGATATACTGAGACATCTTTCTTATCAGAATTTATGGAATTCTGTCTTTTTTTTCTTTCTGGATCTCAAAAAGGTTTCAAAATTATTGAATATTGCAACATAACATTGTGTTAAAATTATACGGGGGCCACTGGTGATTCCCACCCTTGACATTAGGTTAGATATTTCTTTATTTGTCGCACAGGAGGAAATACCAAAACATGTTTGCTGAAAGCTTGAAATCTTATTTTGCTTCACCATCATGAAGCACTAGAAACAAAAGAAGAAATTAAAATTAACATTGACCTCAAGTTAAAGAGAATAAAAGGGTTTATCAGACTTTTAGGAGGGGCCTTCAGATAAGAGGCTGTGTGCACTGCACTTTTGATGATTGGGTGCATATCAGGGAAGCAGCATGCGTGCAAAAGTTGCACTCATCTTATGGGCAAGTTGTCAATCTACCAAAACAATATTTTGGTTGAGAATCAGCAAAAAAGAGAGACTGTGTTCAAATCTCAGGGCAAGATGGTGGATTTCACTGTGATGGTATAACAGCCTACACAGAAAAAGTGCTGTCGTTAAGTGTTAATTAATATGCTTTAGTGTAAATAAACAAAATCACTCATCTAAACACCCCCTGCATTATCGTACTGTTCTTTTAAAGGTTCTTGGTTATCTTTTACATTACAGATTTTTGGAAAGTGGGACACCACCCAGATGATTTTTGCCTTAATTTTCTTTTTCTCAATCTGACCCTACTTCCTGTCTAACACTGGAGGTGTTGTCACAACCCATTGCTTCAAAGTTTTAAAGTATTAACTTGTGTAAAGCTTGCATTTGTGTCAAGTGCGCTGCACTGTGCTCCATGCTGAGATTTGATCTCCCATGTGGCAGCAGATAAACAGTGAATGGGATGGCTGTAATGCAAAGCGCTCATCACGTCCTGTTTGAACATGACATCTGGCCTCACCTCTCTCTTAACTTTCAGTATTTGTTACCAGTGTACTTATGATGAGCTTGCAAGCCAGAACATTGTTGGATTCCTTCAGTTTAGTAACAGCTTGGAATAAAATAGTCCAACATGATGAGAACATTTGAGCTTCCCACCATGGCCACCATAGGGTCAATTCAAACAGGTTTTATAGTTGTGCTTTCTGCGTGCATGTTTGTGTGGTCAACACTTTTTTTTTGAAGTTATTTTTTGGGGCTTTTTATGGCCTTAATTTGATAGGACAGATGAAGATGACAGGACAGCGGGTGAAGAGAGGGGGAATGACATGCAGCACAGGGCTGAGGACGGGATTCGAACCTACAGATGCTGCTGGGGGTTGGCAGCCCCCATACATGAGGCGGACGCTCTACCAACTGAGCTAATGTCCGCCCCATGGTCAGCACTTTTGATCAGAGCATCTAAAGAAAGACAGGAAGGACTTTCTTTAAACTTTGAACGTCCACGCTGACTCAGTTACTTAAAGAGTGGGAGATCTGTTCCTACACTTCTGTCCTCTTAAGTACTATTGTGCAATGACATTATTCATTTTTCATAAGAATTATAAAAATGCTCTATCTTTCGAAATTAAAATTGTGTCATAAGTGGGCTGATCCAAGGCTGGTGTCAAAAACAAAAACGTTTTGTGAAAAGGGGAGAAAATATTGAATCCAATAGACTAGTTCCAGAACAGAAATGAACACATCTCTTCTGATTGGTCTTACAACGTAGCAATTTTATTTATTTTTTAGCCCTTGAAATTTTTAAAGCAGGGTTGAAATCTTGAGGATTTTTTTTAACCTAAACATCAAACAGCTGTTGCTACCAAAGGCAGTACCATGCTGTAAGTACCTGCATTTTTTTCTTCACGTGAATTTTGGCGCCCCTGTGGATGATGATGTGTTAAATCCGGTTACGAGTAGGCTTACAGGTAATTTCTTTCTGGTTTTCTATAGCAGCCCATGCCAACATAAGGTGGAAATGATCCATGTCAATAAAGGATTAGATCCTGTTTGTAGCTTTTCGTAGACAGAAACTGAAACCTCTCATCTTGTCTCAAACTGAACTGTTCCTCCTCAAAGCTATCACACAATTCTGATTTTCTGGTCTGTTTGCTTTTCACACTTTGGTGTTGCATTGTAAATATGCTTTTTTTGCTTCAACAAATAATAGTCTTTTGTAAATTGTGATATAAAATCATTATTTATGATTACATTGTAACTGTAAATATCTCTATGTGCAGTATTAAGTGCATTTAGGCAGAATGATGCCTTAAAGGGAAGTCAGTCTAGTCTTTTTTAAGAATAGAAACTAGTACTGTGTCTGATATTTAAAGAATTTTTGTCTTTAAGCAAAACCAAGCAAACAAGACATATGAGAGATAAGTTATATGAAGCTTTTAGGGTGAGTATACTGCAGCTAATTTATGCTAACATCAAATAAAAGTGTCATGGAGAAGTTGGCTAATTACTATGAACATGACTCATGGTCCAGTTTAATGTTTCCTAAGTTTCTACTCCCAATAACTGACAGTGACGACATTAAAACTCTGATTCATCAGTCTGTCAGACTCCTACATTTTATCAGGAGTTGTGTTAACTCTTAAGAGATCCCAGGGACATCTTCTACCATTTTTTTCTAGGTATTTTGGCTGTGTTGAATGAAAATAGGTCAAATTTTCTAGGAGATAATAATATTGAGAGACTTTTAGAAGTGTCATCTCAGTTTCTTGATTTGGCGTAAAGTGGTTTAGCTACACAAAAACAGACACATTTGTTCCTAATTACAAAAATGTCCAATTGACAACCATTGTATATGTCATATTTTATACCCAGTTTATCTCACCATAGACCAATGCATTCTTTTTTGTTAAAGGGATAGTTCAGTATTTTTGAAGTGAGGTTGTATCAAGTACTCGACAACAGTCCGTACCTGTAAGGTACACTGCTGTTAGCGAGTACGGTCATTTCACTCAACTGCTTGAGACACCAAACTACGTTGAGTGGAATCTATGATTGGATGTAAAATTCCAGTGAGCTTAATTGTTTTTAGCTTGACTCTCCTTAGGTACAACAACGGGGGAAAAAGCTTTGGAATCTCTGCTTAAGAAATATTTAAAAATCAGTAAAAGGAAAACCAACTTTGAGGTGTGAAATCTGGAAGCTCATAAAGTTTAACTATCGGGGTCGATCACACAGACGTGTTGGTCTGTAGTGAAGTAAAACATTTTTAATTTCAATACTTGTTATATTATCCTGACATATCTTGAATAAAGAACTATTTTATAATAGCTTTATCTCTCCGTTAGATTTTTTGATAGTCTTTACTGATACCTCTGTCAATACTTGTAAAAAGATAAGACCATAAATCTCTGAACTTAGGAGCCAATTTGAGATTGCTGCATAGACTAACACATGTTTCCCATTTGAAAAATGGATTATAAAAGTCCACAGCCCAGCCTGAGACATTTAAGCCTGGTCTTGTCTAGAAGACAAACAGTAAAAATACATTATGTTGAAGTTTTTATCAAAGATGCTTTTTAGATACAAACCCCAATTCCAGTAATGTTGGGTATTGTGTAAAAGGTAAATAAAACAAACACAAGATATGCAAATTAAATAAGACTTTAATCCAATTGGTACACTGCAAATGTTAAAAATGTTCAAACTCTTTTTTGAAGTATTTACTCATTTTGAAATTCATGCAAATGTTCAAAAAATGGTGGAACATTTCACAGGAGAATTGAAAAAAGTTAAAGGAGCATCTCTGAAAGGCTCAGTCATTCACAAGCAAGAGTGGAGCAAGGTTCACAAGAACTGTGTGGGTAAATAAGGCCGATAAACCAACACTGAATGCCAGTGACCTCCTCCAGTGATTCCTCAAGCAACACCATTAAAAACGGACAATCTGTAAACAGTGTTGCAACACTATAGAAACTGACAATCACAAAATGATGTTGCTGTGTTGGTTCAGGAAGACTTCAGAAAACCATTGTCAGTTAACATAGTTTGTTGCTACAAAATAGTGCAAGTTCAAACTTTCCCATACAAAGCCAAACACACAGAAGCCTTTCCTGCAATCCCGTCCTGTCTCCCAGAGAAAATGTTTGGCGCATTATGAAGCACAAAATACAACAAAGCACATTCCAAAATGTTGAGCAACTGAGGTCATACGTTAACCAAGAATAGGAAAAATTTCCACCGACAAAGCTTCAACAATTGGTGTCCTCATTCCCAAACACTTGGAGTGTTGTTAAAGAAAAGCTGAAGAAACACAGTGGGAGTCATGCCCCTGTCCCAACTGTTCTTGAATGCACTGCAGGAATCAAATTCAAAGTGAAAGATTATTTGCAATGATAAAAAACGTTTTAACATTAAGTATCTCATCATGGTAGTATATTCAATGCAGTAGATTTCAAAAATGAGATACAACTTATTGTAATCTGTATGAATTTACTCTTTACACAACGTCCCAACTGCAGTTGAATTGAGGTTTTTTAGTAATCTTCTTTTCAGGCATTTCCAGTCCCCTTTTTTATCCAGGGAATAACCAAAGCAGCTTTGTTTCCTGGAGATGCTAAGATGCAAAAAATCACCAAAAACCAAAATGAGCTTGTTGCCATGGACACGCTGCAAACAGCACTGGTTTGCTTTTTCAGTCGTCTATAGGTCTCATTTTCTTGCAGCTTCTCCTGGATGGCGGTAAAGAAAACCTCTCAGATATTGCACTCTTTATGTTCTTCATCTCTGTTCCTCCGTCCTTCTCCCTCCCTCCTGGAGATGTTTTCTGTAAGGACTCCTTCCTGGTGTTACCCAGAGAGAATCTCTTCAGCAGTATCGGCTCTTTCTTCTCCGTTGGCAGGGAAAACCTCTTCTGGGAATGTTTCTCCCTTTTCAGGTTATCCAGGTTCAGTTTGTCCAGGACACCTTTCTTCTTCCTGCGTTTCTTATTAGGCAGCGCCCCCTTCAGGTGCCTCCAGGCTTTATTCAGAGGAGACTTTTTCTTCTTCTGCCAGAAAAATGTTCTTTTGGAGGAGGAGCCGCCCATCACCAGCTCTCCTGATGATGGAGGAGAGGAAAGAAGGTCAACACTCTGTATCTAAAAATGACTGGAGGTAGGTGGTGATATGTTCATGGGTAGTGGGCAACTTTAGTTACTTAGAGGGCCACATTAAAGTGTTCATGAGGTAGGGTTGTATGAAGTTTGTGCCAACACATTACCCATATTTACTCTGATTAGCTCTGCCCTTAAAGAGAGAGAACAGACATGGAAACTTGGCTTTACATTGTTACAGATGGGGCCAAGAGCTTTTTGCAATCTGTCAAATTTAGGGTGGAAACCAACCAAAGAAGAACAGCATAGGAGGAGTTTACACTACAAATGGACTGGAGCTTGAACACATACCATTTATTTTATATTTATGTGCTCATTTGGGGTTAATATAGGGTCTTACTTAAGGACACATCATGTGACCTGATTTCTGGTACAGCATACTACCGGACCGAGCACATGTTCAACTAAAAACACAAACTCTTTATTTTGGTTTTACCTCTGCCTCAAATGAAATAAAATCCAAACAAGCGTACCTGATCTGGAGAAGAATAACCCCTCGAGCCTACTTTTTAGTTTGTCATGAAAAATCATGAAATCGGGAGGAACTCTTGGCCCCATCTGCAGCACTGTATAGCCTAGTTTCCTAGCACAGCTGTTTTAAGCAACTAGTTTTTCTCAACATGAAATACCCCAACATTTATAGAGATGCTTCATTTAACTAGCTAAGCACCCTATCCTTTAACTCCCAGCTAAACTGTTTGACAGAGGTCAATAAATACAGGAATATTCAATACGTTGAAAAAAAAACATTCTTTGTTTTTGTCAATATTTTAGAATATTAAAAAAAATGCAAACAAACCAAATGAACTGATATTTTCCTTGTTTGGGATGTAAGGTTTGTTATACACACACATATATTTATGCATTTTTATGTCATCACATCCTCAACTGTTACCTTTTAAACCTTTATATCCCACACCAAGAAAATGTCTGGGTTTTGGTTTGTTAGTAGTTTTTTGTGTTCCTAATTTGATTTGTTCTGTTTTTAAATACATTCAATATCCCTGAATTCATTGAAGACCTCTGTCAAACAGTTAAGCTGGTAGTTTAAGGGTTAAACAGAGCCTGTTTAAGAAGCTATTGAGAGTCTTTTTGTTGTTTTAAATGCCTTTTTGTGTTTTGTGTTTATTTCACTCTTTATGGGGTTGGCAGATCCCTAAAAACAGCTTGTTCTCCTGCCTCATAACAGAGCTCCCTGTTTGTCATCCTACCATTGAATCATGGACAGTTTTTGCCCATTGGTTCAGGATGGAAGAGCAATGCAGATGGTAAAATAAAGTAGTGCAGGACTTTTGTTGGTTTGTTACTGTATTATTAACACTCACATACTTTTATCCTCAGGAACAAGGAAGTGCAAAATGCTAACTCCCTTCCACATTTTTGGAGAGTAGTCTGTAACATGAGTTGGGCAAAGCCATGTGACTATTTTGTGACATTCAATTATCCCTACAGTGAGAACAAAGAGATGTAATAGATATTAAGACCAAAGCCATTTTTTGATCCAGCCTGTAAAAATCTTTATTTTCTTAAGCCATTTTGGGACTTTGTTTCCAGCCCTGGAGGTTACTTCTTGTTTTTGAGTCGTTCTTTTATCACTCTGAATGCAGAGTTGAACTTCACAATCTTTATTACAACAAAAAGGTAATAACATAGATAATATAACAACATGCATTTCATTCAGTTCATATCAATCAATCTACCTTCATAAAGCACTTGTCATACGTAGAATGTAACTCAAAGTGCTTTACATAAAAAAATTTTCAGGTGTATACATGTCTTTTTCAGATCAGATTCAGATTCAGATCTGAATTTACTTTTTACTTGAGTACAAGGGGTAATTCTTAAATCAATGAGCTCAGGCCAACTTTGGCAGTTTTTTAGTGCAAGTAACAGAGTTTAAATCATAACTTAAGTATATTTTCCTTATGAAGGCATTTTGAAATCCACTTAAAACTGTTGAAGGAATAGTTACAGCCAATCACAGCTCAGTTTACTTGGAAATGTTACTTGGTATTCATTCCCCAGATGTGGTCACGTGTCCTTGTGTATGTTTGTGTTTTGTTTTAGTTTTTTTCATATTTGAAATTGACTGGTTGGCCACACTGAGGGAGTAAGGGGTCCTGTATGTGGCCCCTAGGCCTCCAGTTGCCCTATCCTGCTTAAAGTGTTAATGAACTACTAATTTAACTACTAATCTTAATTTGAACTTCAGAAGTACTACCCAAACTATAACTGCTACAGCTACAAGAAAATTATAACTACAGGCAACCAAGACCCCACACAACAAGGTTCAGTCTAACAAAAAGAGAGGGGATTCATTTCATGTAAAGCTGCAGCCATGTCCTGTCAAATATCTACACATTTAACATATTTTTGAAACATACCGTGAACAGAAAAATCAGAATTTAAGACTTTTGTTTTTGTTTAAAAACAGATCAATCTAATGTGTTACAGAAAAAAGGAGTTTTGGCAAGCACACAAAAACACAGAGTAGGACAAAATGTGTAACATGCCCAAAGTTACATTCAGTCCAACATAAACCACCAGAAAAAAAATGCAGTCAGTCCAGATCAAGTCCTTGTGCTCCTGTTTGCACACATTCAACACACATGTAGACAAAACTGTTCATACACACCTGGTTTCCTCTGAGTCAGTTGGAGAGGAAGGTTCTTGTTTCTGTCCTCAGTCCTGATCTACAAACTTTCTGTAAAAATGAGGAGCTTGTTTTTACTTTAAACATGATGAAGACTTTGATCAGATAGAGAGAACTTCTTTAACCAATGAGAGCACCAGCTATAGCAGAAACCATCCGCTTGTATCCTGTGATTTTCTTTGTCTGTAACCAGACTGGAAAAGGACAAACTGGTTCAGTGACATTCCCTCTCACTCTGCCTCTCTCACAAAGACACTGTCACAGGTCACCACACTCCAACAGTGAATTAAAATCTTTGTTAATGTGTTTAAAGGTTTGATTAAATATATGTACAGGACCTTTTATGACTTTGCTGCTCGACTTGTGGGTTCAAAACAGAGTAAATGAAAGATGATGAGAGTGAGACTACACAAAGAGATCCAGGACTCAAACAGTTAAATGAAACCACCTTGATCAATAATGTCATTTTTTTATTATTATTTATAAATTTTTCCCTTTCATTGATCGTGAAGAGCAGTGGTTTCCAATCTTTTTTACCTAGGGCACAACTAAAGTGAAGCCAAAATCCTAAATCCAATGAGAGCACCATTATCAACTCATCCATAGTTTCTAGCACAGTCCCCTCGACTCTTGAAATGGCCTCCATCACTCCTATCTTGAAAAAGCCTGGTCTGGACCCTGATAACCTAAACAACTTTCGGCCGATCTCCAACCTTCCTTTCCTCAGTAAGATCCTGGAAAGAGCAGTGGCTGCCCAACTCCATCAACATTTGTCCAACCATGAGCTCTATGAACCCCTTCAGTCAGCCTACAGAACTCATCACAGTACTGAGACAGCTCTCATCAAAATTACCAATGACCTCCTCATCGCCGTAGACTCTGGTAACATCAGTATCCTCATCCTCCTCGACCTCTCCGCTGCTTTTGACACTGTTTCCCACACCATCCTCCTCAAACGCCTCTCTGACATCCTGGGCATCTCTGGCTCCGCACTGGCTTGGTTCCAATCGTACCTCTCCAACAGAACCCAGTTTGTCACCCTTCACAGCTCCACATCCCCCCCTGCCTCAGTCAACCATGGTGTCCCTCAAGGCTCCGTGCTGGGTCCCACACTCTTCACCATCTACCTGCTCCCCCTCGGCCAGATCATACACCACCATGGACTCAATTTCCATTGCTACGCTGATGATACACAATTGTACCTCAGCACCTCACCTTCCTCTCAGCTCCCCCCACAGTTTCTGGTCAACTGCCTCCACGACATCAAAGTCTGGATGACGACCAACCTCCTCAAACTGAACAGCAGCAAAACAGAGCTCATGGTTGTGGCCCCCAAGCCACTGCTCCGGAAGGTTGGGGATCTCCTCATCAGCGTCGATGGCTGTTCCATCTGCCCAGCCTCTGAGGTCAGCAACCTGGGCGTCATTTTTGACCCCTCCCTTTCTTTCCAGCCGCATATCAAATCTGTCACAAAATCAGCCTTCCATCATCTCAAAAACATTTCCCGTCTCCGTTCCTCCTTATCAGACTCTGTCACAGAAACTCTTATCCATGCTTTTGTTACATCCCGGCTGGATTACTCCAATGGAGTCCTGTCCGGGGCTCCTAGCAAAACCCTGGACAGGCTTCAATATGTGAAAAACTCTGCTGCCAGGGTTCTTACTCGCACTAAACCCTGGCAGCACGTCACCCCCACTCTCATTCACCTCCACTGGCTTGGTCAAGTTCCGCATCCAGTACAAGCTCCTCTTACTCACCTACAAATCCCTTCATGCACTTGCCCCCCAGTACTTGGCTGATCTCCTCCACCAGCACACCCCATCCAGGAGTCTCCGGTCATCTGATGCTGGTCTCCTCTCCATCCCGCGGACCAAACTCAAGTCGTTCGGCAACAGAGCCTTTTGTGTGGCCGCCCCCACCCTCTGGAACTCTCTCCACGCAGAAATCCGCAACTCTCCCACCCTGGACTGTTTCAAATCACTTCTCAAGACTCACTTGTTCTCGCAGGCCTTCCCTGTTTAAGTGTTTAGCTTAGGTCTTGTTGTTGATGCTTATTTGTTTGTCCCCTCTACTATGGAAAGCGACCTTGGGTTCCTTGAAAGGCGCTATATAAATTTAAGTTCTACTTCTTCTTCTTATTATTATTATTATTATTAAAGCACACAGTAATCCTGTTATACAAAATAGCCTTTAACAGTTTTTCTCAATCGCTTTGGTACATTTTGAATCATCCGTTACATTTGCTAAACAGTAAGTGCATTCCTCAAAACAGTTTAAAGAAAGAGTAAAATACCATGGATCTCCTGCAGATGCCAGTCTCTTGCTCATAATCTTTAACCCTTTAACTCCCAGCTCAACAGTTTAGCAGAGGTCAATAGATTCAAGAATATCTAATATGTCAAAAAAAAAAAAAAAGTCATAGTTTTTTTAGGGTACAGAAAAAACTACAAACAAACCAAAATTACTGAAATGCTCTTTGTGTAGAATTTAAAGGTTCAAGAAGCTAAAAGTTTTTATTAGAATTACCATAATTATTTTAAATACTGAACCACTTACTGATATGTTTTATTTATATCAAATCTGTATTTGTGTTACAAATACAGTATCGTCTTAATGTTTTGATTGCTACCTTGTTTACAAACATTTTTGCCTTTTCAGATGGATCTTGTCCCAAATATTTGTGCATTTTTATGTCTCCACATTATCAGATATTAGCTGTTTAAAGCTGTAAATCCCACCAAGAAAATATCTGGTGCTTGGCTTGTTTGTAGTTCTCTGTTCCCTGAAATGTGAACAGAATCATATCAAGGATTTGATTTGTTCATTTTTTTTTAAAAAAACATTAAATGTCCCTGAATTTATTGATGACCTCTGCCAAACAGTTGAGCTGGTCGTTAAAGGGTTAACTCATCTCTCAGGAGTAAATGTCTGCGTCAGTGAACATGTCAGTGCCATCAGAATTACAAGTCCTTGTGTCTTTGTGCACGGATAATGGTGCGTTCCAGTTGTAGTCGGAAAGAGGATTTTACGAGTTCCGAGTAGGAAACTGCCACTGGAATGTCCCCCGAGGTCGGAATTTCCTACTGGGAACTTGGGGGATCTTCACCACCCCTTAGTTGACTATTGAAGATGACTCCGCCCAGTGTGAACAGTTATTTAGCTCCTGTAATAATCTGTTTATTTGCACTTGTGACTAATGTGTGTCACACTAAATCAGCCGTAAACATAGTATTGTTTGACTTATCTTTACAAACATGCTGCCATAATAATATTTACATTTTTCATGTGGTATTTATGAGCAACAACAACGGGCGTGCTAACAACAGCTAACAATAGCCTGGTAGATCGGCATGTTATTCCGACTTTGTAACTGGAACGCTGATAAGTCAGAGAAGACGTCACTTCCAGTTCCCTCTTCACAGTTCTGAGGTTAATGGAACGCAGCATGTGACAGTCACACCAATATAACAATGAACTCCACAGTTCATTCATCACCACCTGGATCCGCCATGACGAAAAATGCGATTTTCTGGAATAACTAATGAACTAAAATAGATATCATTATGAATCCATTTGCTAATGGTATGTTTTCATGAATCTAAATACTTACATGAAATAAAGGTAGGAGTAATATTTATGGTAAAAAAAACAATATGGGAGAGGACTGTGGTGCTGGCGGAGGTCTGCGCTCTCCGAGTGCTTTTCAAGTTAACTTATGCCTAAATGCTGTGCGGGTGAGACTGTTCAACAGAGACCCATTATAATACATTTTGATCAACATGACAAAAGCAGCTGATAATATAGAAAACAGCAGAGAATTGTACATTATCATTTGCATGGATGTACCAAAGTATTTGTAACATGTGCACAAGTGACATTATGAGGTGAAGATTGAATAAGTAGTTTTGAGACTTTCATGTATTTAGAAAAAAAACTGTGTCTACAACAATAGCTCATCAGCCTGCACGACTTTATAACCTCTGCCAAGAATGTCAAGTTGTTGCCAGTGCTTGTAAGTTTTTGTCTTTGTTAGTTTGCGAGAAGGATGACCCAAAAAGTAAGGAATGCATTTAGAAGACATTTTCAGGGAATGTTGGTCATGGTACAAGGAAGAGCTGATTTTGGTTTGGATCCAAATACCACTGCAGCTCCTTGATTTTTTTTAAGGATTTGTTGACCTTAAAAGAAAATGCTTTTTTTCACATTTTTCCCCATAACTCAATAATATCTCAACCGATTTTTAAGCAATATTGGCCATGATTCAGAATTGATTAGATTTTGGTGGTGATATTCACCTGAATCTTAACGTTCTCATTTTTTATGTACTCAGCAGATCTCTTTGAACCCTTGACCTGTCATGGTTTTTAAGACAAGGTGATCCCATTAATAGGAGAAGCAGTGCTGAAAAGCACTCGGAGAGCGCAGACCTCCGCCAGCATCACAGTCCTCACCCATATTGTGATTTTCACCATAAATATTAGTCCTACCTTTATTTCATGTAAATATTTAGATTCCTTGACCATGAAAACATACCCTTAGCAACTGTATTCATAATGATATCTATTTTAGTTCAGTAGTTATTCACAAAAATCACATTTTTCATCATGGTGGCCAGACGCTGATCCGGATCAACACCAAAATCATATCAGTTCTTCCTTTTCCCATGCTGAACATTTCCTGAAAATTTCATCCAAATCCATCCAAAACTTTTTGAGTTATTTTGTTCACAGACAGACGGACAGACAAACAAACTCTCCCGAAAGCATAACCTCCTTGGTGGAGGTAATTATAAAAATAAGATACAGTACTTTTACATAGATAGATAGATAGATAGATAGATAGATAGATAGATAGATAGATAGATAGATAGATAGATAGATAGATAGATAGATAGATATTTTGCTTTCTAAGACTTCCAGTCCTAAACAGATTCATAATAGTTGAGAAGCTTCTTTTTGTCCTTTCACCCCTGTCTTATTTTTCTTTTGTTTCGTTGGTTTTGTGAGTACACATCGCTGAACTATACATCATAGCAAGTGAAATCTATCTTATGATGCTCAGTTTGTCTTGTTGATTCATTTTTAATTTGACTTAAAGTAAAGGACTGTGAGTATTTTGAGGATTGTGGAGCAGATTTTAGAATAAAAAGTCATTATGTTCTGAGTAATTTTGGGCCACATCAACCCTTGTGAAAGAGGTCTTGACCTCAATGGATCTTTTACCTGGTTAAATAAAGGTTAAATAAAAAAAAATATGTCCCTGATTTATCCTTATAGTCATGTTTCGATGGCTGCTCCACTTTTGTTTTCTGAGCAGACTGTAGTTGTTCAACTTATTTCTGAATACCTCAGCTCGTGTTCTTGCTCGCTTGAGAGTTTCTGCTGGTTTGCACATTTGAGGTTTTCCTGTTTGTTGCATTCCTCGAAATCTTTAAAAAAAAAAAATCAGTTTGAGGACTTCATCTGAGGCTGAACAATTGTTTTTTTCCCCTCTTGGTAACAAATCAAATGGAAAAAAGATGTTTGCTGCACTTTGCGTTTCTTACATGTTGAAGTTTTTATATGACTGAAATTTTTGTGTTTTGAGGTTTTCGTGTCAGACTCATGTCGACAACAAAAGCAAGCTTTCATAACAGCTGTTTGTTTGTCACCTCAAAAATGAGAGCAGCCTAAAACTGTTGGCTGCTGTGTCAGCAGGTTCACTCCATGTTTTGGTTTGGCTCAGCTGCATCGGCGGTCTTGACATAATGTCAGATGTTATGAAACAAAGACATCAGTAACAAGTCAGGCAGCTGCGTGTTTGATTTTGTGCTTGATACATGAAAAAGATTTTTTCTGATTTTATAAACTCATTTACACATCCACATATGAGGTGTCAGTGGCGGTCCTAAGGGTGGAGCCACAGGGGCCTTTGTCCTATCTGAAATCTTATTGGCCCCCTGGAGTGCCCCTGTCCTGTCACTCATCTGTCCTTATGCTGGAGAATGACAATCAGATAATAGGATAATAGGATAATGCCCAACCATTGGTGGCAGTAGTGTGCCAAATAGGCAGGTCCATCATCAATAAAGCTGACAGAAGAAGAGTGTGATTTGGATGACCACAAAAGGTAAAATTAAAGTGCATGTTTTTGAATGTGAAATTGTGAAACATGGATTCGTGTACTGTTTTATTTCCTGTGAAGTTGCTCACATCCTCAAATGTGAAATTGAATTTAGTGAAATGAGTCAACTGTCATCACTATTTTTTATTTAAAATGTTTGAGAAAGGAGTGACTGGGTATTTTTAATTATCAATGTGACTGCATGCATGTTGGATACTTGGCTCCTCTGTGAGAAATGTGGCTCCCTGATTGTCCCTTATTTAGAAAAATCCTTGATCTGCTACTGTGAGCTGTTAAAAACTGTAATGATATCAGACCTTCCTGTTATAATATGTGTTTACATTACTGCTGATTTGTCTGTTTGTCCGCCCAGTGGGATTAGCTGTCACTGTTTTGCAAGTCTAAAGTAAGTTTCAAGTCTTTCAACCCAAGTCTCGAGTCAAGTCTCGAGTAAAGATGTGAGGGTCCAAGTCTAGTCTCAAGTAAAAACAAGAGAAGTCAAGTCAAGTCTGAAGTCTTGAAAATTTTCAAGTCCTTCCAGGCTTAAAATTTTCAAGTCCTTCCAAGTCATTTTGTGCATTGACCAAATAAAAAACCAACAAAAACCAGGACAGTTTCGTCACTTTATAAAAAACAACCAGGACATTCAGGGCAGGACATGAAAACAGGACATGTCATGGGAAAACAGGACACTTTGTCATCCTGGGCCTTAACTTTACAATTATTTTCAGCTAACGTCAGTCTCAGTTTTTAGCCACTGCGAGTTTATGAGCGAACATATACCATTGTTGCATATAATGGATGCTAAGCTAAAATTACCCAAAATGATCTCACAACAGGTACCAGATCAACTTACCTTTCTTTGTGCAGCTTCAGGTGCCGAACAAAGTTCGACGTTGTCACCTCTCAGTCTGTTGTTCTCACGCTGCAGGTTTTGCAAACGACAATTCGTTTTTTGTTTATGACATCGTAGTTTGTGAATGCAAATGAAACAAGAAAGCACTCGGAGAGCGCAGACCTCCGCCATATTGTCATTTTGACCATAAATATTACTCCTACCTTTATTTCATGTAAATATTTAGATTCCTTGACCATGAAAACATACCATTAGCAACTGGATTCATAATGATATCTATTTTGGTTCAGTAGTAAACAGAAATCACATTTTTCGCCATGGCGGCCAGACGCTGATCCCGATCAACACCGTAATCGAATCAGTTCTTCCTTTTCCCATGCTGAACATTTCCTGAAAATTTCATCCAAATCCATCCATTACTTTTTTGAGTTATTTTGTTCACGGACAGACGGACAAACTCTCCCGAAAACATAACCTCCTTGGCGGAGGTAATTATCCACGGTACCATGGTTCCGCATCTCTAGGTTGTTCCCGCACTCCTGCGGTCTTACGCTCAAAGAAGTAACTGTGTAGTCCAAACCCTCTTTGTTTATTCTTCTGCACCCTGTTTGGATGTTGATAGATGCTTTCAATGGGGCAGATCCTGTGGGAAAATAATTGTCTTCCTGGAAATGACAAAAACCAGTCATTTAGTCAAATACTTTGAATGGGAGCACATTTTATTCAACAGTCTTACTGAAAATTTCAAGTACTTTCAAGTCATCAGACTAAAGTCAGAGTCAAGTCCAAAGGCATTAATGTCAAAGTCCAAGTTGAGTTGCAAGTCTTTGATGATATTGTCAAGTCGAGTCCAAAGTCATCAAAATTGTCTAAGTCACGTGACTCGAGTCCACTCCTCTGGGGAATAGGATCAGTATCAGTGATGGTAAACGTTACTTATTGCTTAAAAAATAGTTGATGGAGGTGGTACCCACACAATACTTGTATTGTGTGATTATGTGCACATCAGTGGAATAGCTTCTGTTTTTCCAGCCCTCAGGGACAGTGGAGTGAGGGTCTCCAGTTTTGGTGGCTTTATGTAGAGGGTCCTTGCTTAAAAGTTTAAAGACCCTCAATCTTAAAGTCCCAACCCCCCTGAAATAAACTCTGATTTTTCCTGTGTGATCTCAGAATTTCGAGCCCATTCATGTCAAAGCTCCACTGTGACTCATGTTTGTTTCTGACCTTCTCCACTTTGCAGTTGACCTCTCTGTGCCTGGCCGTGGGTCAGATCTGTGCCCTGCCCGGCAGCGCCCTCTTCTGGTTTGAAGACGCATTGTGTCTGGCAGTCATGATGCCCCCTGAAGAATCTGCTGTTATATCAAAATGATAATGATTTATTTCTTCGGACTTCCTGGCTGTCATTATTCTTTCCTGATGTTGAAAGAAGAATGATGTTGCTTTCACGTGTGTCGGACATTGGAAACATTAGATCATCGCCTTTGGGAGATCCTCACTAGTGGGCATGTGACGTTCACGGGGGCGTGGAGACTGACTGGCAGCACAAAGTAAGCGCTTCTATTCTCTTAAAAGGGATAATATTTCGGATTCAAGCTCTCAAACGAGATATAAATCTCTATCTTTGTCCCTTCTGTCTCAGCTTTTACGCATGGTCATCATCACTCCGGTGCTCCAGCCTGCATCACAGCCACCTCCTCCCTCCTCTCCCCCTCCTCCTCAGCCTCTCCTCCTCCTCATTCTCATCCATCCCTCCTCCTCACATTTCCCCGGCACTGCTGCTCCCTCCGTGCTCCATCTCCGTGCGTCGCGCCGCGGCCATGGTGGACTCTACCGGCGCGATGAAGAAGACCTTCTCGGTGCCGGAGATCAAACCGCTGGACCAGTACGACTTCACCCGGGCCAAGACCTGCGCCAGCGTGCGGTGGCTGCTCTCGAAATCGTACGGCTCTGCAGGTACGCTCTTTTCTCCGCCGTGAGGGGCTGCTTGGGTGGGGCGCTTAATAATTGATCATGGTTTGGTCTAAATATGGAGCTCTGGCTGATTTGGCGTTTAGGGGAAACCTCCAGCATCCCTCGGTGGAGCATGAGCCGCTGCTCTGGTGCTCCAGCTGCTCGGCCCTGCATGCAGACTCTGCAGATTTATGTGGGTTACCATGTTGTTAATGAGGAGCCAATTACGAGCATGCATATGGGTGCTGTGTGGAGGGATCTCCTCGGTGCTGCGTGATGCGCGGAGAAGCTGCCAGAGAAACAAAGCATGTCGTCAGCAGGCCTGTGGAAGCTCCAGCAGATCATATTTGTAAGACCCTGACGAGAAGGACACCCTCATAGTGTCCATGAGACAGCTGCATAGATGTGAGAAGGCTGCTTTTAAATGGGTCAGGGCCGCATAATATTTGTGTCAGTGTTACGCGCGCACGCTCTGCTGTAGCGCGTGGCTCCACACGAAGGTGACATGGTGAGGTGGAAGACAATGGAGAGGGTTTCTGCTGCAGCTGCAGGTCTACTGTATACACCAGCCTTTAATGACTAATCAACCTGAAGACATTTTATATTAAAGTTATGAAGGCTTTGTGCTCTGTTTGTGCTGGGATGTCACATTGTCACAAATGAGAGGCTCAATTGTTGTTATGTAAGCAGAGTAGCACCAACAACACCATCAGCCTGAATCAGTCATGCTGTAAAGCAAGAGAAAACCTCATGAAGGTTTCTATTGTGGAGGTTTGTTTGGCACATGTCTCGCAGATGCTGTCTTTATTTGTGCTGCTGTTGTTGTATTGATGACATCATGCTGTAATGAGCTATGACATGGACCCAGTCAATGCGTTTTCATCATCTAAAGACTAAACTGAAGGTTAGGATAATATTATGGATGTGATAATATTAAAATATGATAAAGGAAAGAGAAATTTGAGGTTTTAGTTTATTCCAAAGACAAATCCTCACCTGCAGAAACAGTGCTGTGAAGGTGCATCAGTGGAGTGATATCAGGGGATTGTACATGGGAGTGCACCTGAACACTTTAGAGGTTTTGGTGATGGAATAGGTAGAATCAGTTCTAGATAGTCCGAGAAACCAACCTTATTTGCCAGTCAATGCCACCCCTTAGTCCTGTGTGGCTTCAAAGCAATGCCACTCTCACAGAACGCAGTCTTCGCAACAAATAGCAAATCTACCACTGATGCAGTTTTTGGGCCTTTGCGTTAAGTCTGAGTTTTGCACATTTTTCTTTCATGTGGTCAATAATTTGGAGCTGCGGGACAAACGTTATGCTTTCACATCTTTTAATGCAGTCAGATGAAGCTTGTTGTAACCCACGTCTAGCTTTATTTGTATTAATTTAGTAAGTCTTTAAAATTTAATGTAGATTTTGAAGAAACTTGTCATAGCTGTAAATGCTTTATCAAACATTAAGAGAAGCATAGGCAAAACATTGTAAGATTTTTATATGCACATACATCTTGTTTATTTATTGCGAATTGTATGGTTATTGCAATATTAAACATTACATATTTTACACAGGCCTAGCAGACAGGAGAAGAAGAAGGTCTAAAGTTTGGCTTAGATTCACATTAAATGATGTGGTGCAACTTCCAAGCTGCGTTTGATGATGCAGCATGGGCCTGAGCCTCACAAGTGCTGTGTGTTTGACATTGTTAACCCGGAAGACTGATTGACATGTAGGCTGCAATCAGTAAAGTCATTGCATTAGATAGATACATAGATAGAGAGAAAGAAAGAGAGATGTCACACCTGCTTTGGCAATGTTGATGTATATTTGTCATGCCAATAAAGCTTATTTGACTTGAATTGAATTGAGAGAGATGTGTAAAAATATTAGTGTGCAAAAGTAACTGTACCAGTACTGTGGAGCCCAATATTGATATTTTTTTAATTAATAATTTACTAATTAATTAATAGTTAGCACCTCTGTTATCCAATGCATATTTAATCCGAACAACAACAGCTTCAGTCATCTGCCAATTAACACGTGTGCTGCTTGCCTTGCTTGGTTTGTTATCCAGACAAAACTCTCCAGACAGATTTGTTGTCCAGACAATAAACTCCTGCGTCTTCATGCATCCACTCGCCCTTGTTGTTTTGGAAAAGTTTTTCTTCTTCGTACGTGTACTTTAGCAGCATTTAGCAGCAGTGTTTCTCTGCAAACCTACATCGCCATCTACTGGGCTGGCATGCACACTACAGCATTTTCATTCATTTCTAGCGCCTCCATCTGAAGATGGATCGAGTTTGAATATGCAAAGGAAAAGTCCTTGCATTTTAAGTCACAGTGTCTCCGTGTAAACAAGGCCTGAGAGGCCAAGTCAAACCAGCAACCTTCTTGCTGTGAAGCACCAGCATTTCCTGCCATACCACCGTGCAGCCCACAAACGATAAAAAGATACAGTTGATTTCCACATTTCATTCTTTTTTTATTACATATGAATAGATGAAGTACAGTTAAAGAGTTTCACTTCGCTTGACATTGAGAACATAGTGAATTAAAGTGGTTAAAGAGTTAATAAGAAACAATGAAAATGAAAATTCCAGCCGTCTTTAAAAACTCATTCTGTCTGATCATCTTTTCAAAACCCATCATTGTTTTGAGTTAAACTACAGGAAAAGCCCACCTTAACAGAACAACAGCCTTACAAAGCCAGACGTTTTACATCCTGGAGACAGACTTGTTGGACAGTGATAAATGAAATACCAATAGTCGTTCATTGACTGTCTGTTGATGACTTCATTGTCCTCGTGTCTTAATCTGCCTGTACGCAGTGAAATCTCTGCTGACTAACTCTGATGTCACTCTGTGACCTCTGCAGCCGTAAAATCTCATGGTGACTCTTATGTAAAATGATCTGTCATGTTAGCTGCAGTAATATCTTCAGACAGAATTTCCAGTCATGTTTGTGCCGCTCGTCCCCTCAGAGGAGCAGGAGGAGGGCTGAGCTCAAACCCCCACAGCAGGACGTCTCATTGTTGTCTGTCAGCCGGAAAATGCCCGGTGGGTTCCTCATTGAAATTTAATGGAGGCCTGGAAGAAAATATCTCAAATAAAACAACACATGAGATCCAACCAGCACACAGCCTGATTCAGCTGAGATGGATCCCACCTGACAGGGTCACAGGGTGACTTATCTTAAATAAAGAGAGACAGAATATTAATGAAGTCTGCTTTTGATAAAATAATCAGCTTTTACTCGGCAGAGTGAGGCACGATTTATACAGCTCTGTTTCTTGGATCAGCTCCATATTTTCATTAAACCAAAAATGACCTCTGAAGGTATTAAGAAATCATCCGTCTAATAAGTCTCAAGTCCTGGGTTTGTTCCAATCTTGGTATTTAGTGCATCATCACCCAGAAATAAGACCGATGAGAGTTTTCTACTGATGTGATGTGTTTATGAATAGACTTTTTAGAGATAATATTTCAGTCATTCAATCAATCAGTCTGTATTTTTATAGTGCAAAATGTTATCTCAAGGCACTTTACTATAAAGCAGGCTGGAGCCATCCTCTTCATTTTATAGATAGACATACAGTATATGCATAAATACAATAAATACAGTATATTTGTATGTGCACATACATGCATCTAAAGATGTATCAAGCCAGGCAGAGACAAAGAGACTAAAAATAATAGCCCATGGACGCCCAGATCATAAATCTGTCCTCACTACATTTGTCTCTGAATATACATTCAGTCAATCAATCTTCATCTGTTTAGCACCAAATTTGTCTTTGATTAATATAAATGCATTAAAGATAAGTCCCATCTCATTTTAGAGGGGCTTCATGTCCATATGATTGTAAGGATAGTTACTATGGATAAATAATCAATGCATCTATTGATTGAGAGATCAATCTAATAAGATTAAATGTGTGCTGTTTGCAGGGACTACCATGAATTAATTTTGTTGATCTCTCTAAAGTTATAATCAGGGACTGTAATGATAATGGGACAGAGCTAAAAGAAAGGCCAAATAAGTTCTGAAGCAGCCTGAGATTTACACTGATGCTGCTTTATTGTCCTGTAACCACAGCCACAGAGAATTCCAGGAGGATGATCAATTTGACCATCTGAAAGGAGCAAGACAAATGATAATGACATAAAGTAAAAGTTGGCAACTGGTGGCCCAGGAGCAGCCAGCTTACTCTCGGCCTGCAGAGAAATTCAAATAACCAAAAAATGTAATAATGAATTTCTAAAAATGCCATTAAACATGAACATACATATGTAATAATTCAATAAGATGTTTAAATATAGACATTTATAACTACATTTGATAGAAGGAATTCTATTACTTTTTATATTGTTAAACAATCACTGGCCACTTTATTAGGTACACCTTACTAGTGCTGGGTTTGACTACCTTTAGTCTTCAGATCTGTCTTAATTCTGCATAGTATAGATTCAACAATGTCCTTCAGAGATTTTGGTCTATATTCATAATCATATAAGGTCACTTTAGATTTGTCAGCAGTACATCCATGATAGAGATGTTCTGATATCTTTTTTTCCCTCTCCATACCAACACTTGTATTGTGGATATCAACAGATACCAAGTACCGATCCGACATTAGTATGTTCTTAAAAAACGATCACGCTACGCCTGCATGACTGTGATATGATTATTATTGTGGTAAGGCCTGGCTCAAGTTAAGCCCTTTGTAAAACATGAATAAATACAGCAGTGATGCAGCATGATCGTGGTAGTGAGTTAGCTCCAAGCCTCGCGTCAACCGGCTCTGACAAACGTGTGTCTGTTGTGTCTGCCCAGTACTACTGTTTTAAGAATGGCGAAGAAGACCTGTGCCAGTTTAACGGTGCTAAACAGTAAACAGATTACTAATTTCATAAATTACATGGTGTTGGATGGTGCCACTGCCTAGACTCCAGTACTCGCTGATACTGATACCAGCATTTTCTGCAGTATTGGAGCAATTTTGAATACTGGTATTGGAATCTGAACAACTCTAATCCATGATTCAAATCTCTTCCTCAGTGAACTCAGTGTCATGTTCAAGAAATCAGTTTGAGAGTATTTGAGCCTCATGGCACGGTGTGTTGTCCTGCTGAAGGTAGCCTTAAGACGATGGATACACTGTGGTCCACCACCAAACAGCCTGAACCGCTGATGTAAGGCAGGAGCCGTGCTTTCAAACTCTTTCCACCAAATTCTTACTTTACCATCTGAATGTTGCAGCAGAAACCAAGACTCCAGACCAGATGACATTTTTCCAATCTGTTGTCCAATTCTTTTTAGTTTTAGCTCCCAGCTGACAGGAGTGGTACCTGGAGTGTCCCTTATTGAAGCCATTGGATATTTGAGTTTCTGCTGCCTCTCTGTCATCATAAACCACTCTATTATCTTTTGACTTCTGGCATCAGCAAGGCATCTCTGCTGAAAGTACTGCAGCTCACTGGACATTTTCTCTTTTTTGGACCTTTCTCTGTAAACCCTAGTGATGACTGTTGTGGAAAAATACTTGTCTAAGTTCCCGAAAAAGGTGAACTGAAGGATCTTGAACCAAGAAAACAGAAAAAAGGACAATGTTGCAATAATAGAGACGATCAAATGATCAGTGACAGGTGGTCCGTCAACTTAGAAGAAGAAATTCTGCCACTAGAATCAAAGTATTTTAAAGTGTTTGTCTATCAGGTGCAAGAGTGTGAGTGTGTTTCTACAAGGTAAGACCTAAGTGTGTGTGCTATGTATGAGTTCTAATGGGAGTCTGGGTGTGAGAAACATAACAAACTAAGAGTTGCATTCATCTCAGGAACATTGGACATAAACAGTTGATATCTAGAGATGGGAAAAGTTAGGGTTGGACAATGTCAGGACATCTGGGCCTCTGCATATGTTTGTGTTTCCCACTCTCTCTACGAAAAACACCCTTTACTGGCATTTATGACTTCAAGCTTGGGTCTACGATCTGAAAACCAGTTTTGCTGTTGAGACAACCCCCCCTGTGTTCCAAGATCCTGCCCCCAGCTCTAAATATATATACAATATCTATATCTATATATATCTATATATATATATATATGTATAAATATTTCTTCCTTCCTTCAGCCTTTTCCTCAAAACTTTCACGTTTCCTTCCCTTCAATGTGGAGGGTAACAGAAGCGGCCTCCCGATTTCGGTGCTGGTCTTCTCCCACTCCATGACGCTTCAGTAGCTGTGCAGCTTGCTGGTATATGAGGGAGGTATTGGGGAGGAGGCGGGACCATGGGTGGGACGGTGCAGAGCAGGGAAGACAGGGGATTGGATGGACTCACGGACCAAAGCAGCATAATAGTTGACCAATCCGAACCGCTGTTCCCCGCGGTTCGGATTGGTCAACTATTATTCCTTTGCAGCGGATATACTGAATGGATTTTTTTCGTTCTTTTTGGTCTTTATATTGCGTAGATCGGACCATAGGACCATAACGGCCTTATAAACGGTGTTATTAAGATGTACCAAGCTTCCAAATCGTAGACCATAGCTTTAAGGTCGTAGTTGATGTGTAAACCAAAGACTGAATCTGATAGAAGAAAAAAACCATATGTGACTGTCACATTAGAAGGGATTGAAATAGTGCTACCTTAAATCAGGTTATCTAAAAGGTCTAAATATACCAAACCCTCATGAAATAGTAATTTTCCACAGCATGACTGTGCATGAAAATCTGGCTATTTGGCAAGAAGAACAACGTAAATATTTGCTAAACCATACAAAGAGCAGAACAGATAACAGTGTTATGTAGAGATGTTGATAGTGACAGAGGAGGTGCTGGCTGTGATCTGTGAGGTAGGATTCTTTCTTGGCAGAATAAATATGCAAATACAGACAAAAATATAAGTTAGGCCTTGAGAAAAAAATCCATATCACGAGTTTTTATAACTATATAAACAATGCAGTTGCTTGAAATTGCAGTGTTAGAGCTTTGGGAAAGTATGACATTAAAAAGACAATAAAATAATCCCTTTGGGAATAATTAATCTGTTAGCTGCAGCTCCAAACTCATTTTTGTCAGCAGATTGTGTCATTAAGATTCAAATGAGTCCCTCATTATGAATATTAGGGACATTTTTAGTGTATCATCGATGTTTTGTAACAGTGTCGTGCTCCTGAAGTGCAGAGGCGTGTTTGTGTGTTGCTTTCCTCTCTGATTGAATCAGTGTTAAGTAAAATGGGTTAGCTGGTTCCTGCTCTGCAGTCCGGTCTCATCGTCTCCGCTGTGATTGAGACAGAATGGCCGCTTTCCAGTTCCTTCGTCCCCATGGCGACAGCAGTCCTATTTCCTCCCAGTGCTGCAGAGTGTGAAAGACGAGGGTTTAACCCCACAACAGTGTGTGTTTTACTGCAGTGGTGTGTGCTTAAACTCATGTGTATGTAGTGACACGGATTCTTTTTGTTATTATTTCTTATGATTGGGACTCTAACAGAAGTGAATGTTACTGAGACCGTTTATTTATTTTGAGGCTCAAGAACAGACCAATATGAGGCCTCTCCTAGGATAGATTACTAGTTGATGTAATGACACTGAGGCAATTCTGAAACTTAATGATCTTTTGTCTTAATTGTATCCAGACGAGAGAAGGACAGCACACTCTGATTTACACAAATGGGTTAACAAAAGACATTTTAGCTGCAGAGCTCCACTCTCAGGCCTTCAGGCTCCACCGTGAGGCCTCCTCCTCTGTGAGGCCAGTGACTACATACATTAAATAATGCCGATAGACCAGGATGTTGACTCCAGTTTTTACTAAACAAAGTAAAGGCAAATGAAAGAATGTCTACAAAGCATTTTTGCTTAATTCTTGTTCAAAACCACTGTAAGTTTGACTGTGTTTGGAGATGTGTTGTGTTAGTCAGGTTTCCTCGACTGTATTTTCGTACATTTAAACTAGAATTCTTTGATACAGTGACTAAAAAAGCACTGAAGGGCACACCCTCTGCTGGTGCTTTGACTATGACATCTTTCATTACAGTTGGCAGAAGTCATCAGTTAGCATAGTAACTAATTGAACCCATAGATGAGACAGTTATGACAGTTCAGAGAGGAAAAGATCACAGAAATGTAGTTCAGGCAGCTCTGATTGTGAATTTTGACAACTGGTCATCAGTTTTTAACAAGTAAGTTTGATAATGATTTTGATTATTGCCTTGGTGGAGACATTTCCAGCATTGTGGGTGAGTCATTGTCAAAAATGTGGAAAACTGCTCATTATCTCAGTGTTAAAGGCTCTTTAGAAAATCCAGCGTCTACAGTGATTAAATCTCTTGTCTCCTGTGCCATTACCAACATTCCCTCAAAATGTCATCAAAATCAGTTGAGAGCTTATTAGGTTATCTTGCTAACTAACTAACTAACTAGCTAACAAATGCTGTCAAAAACGTAACTTCTTTGGCGGAGATAATTAGAGACTGATCTTAAGGTATTTATTTCAAAGCAGGGCCACACATCAGTTCACCGTTCTGTTATCTTTTACTGAATGTTCACGTGCTTTTGTGGACTACTCACCCTGTGGCATAAGTAAGTTGTCTGATTCTGGTACTCCAGCAACATCAATTCTACGACAACAAAGTTTCACACTGCTTTTAATGAGAACGCCCACCCTCAGCAATAAGTGGTACACTTGAAGTTCCTATTGGTGTAGTGTACTGTTTTTATAGAGTTATTGATATGTTCTCAACTGAATTTAATCATATTTTTTGGAAAATGTTGGTCATGGCACGAGGAAGAAGTGATTAGACTTTGGTGGTGATCCAAATCCGAATGTGGGTTCAGGATTTAACAGGGCGTGATAGTGCAGTTTTTGTTGATGGGAGACCATCATCACTTGTTTTCACTCAGTGGTCTGAACACTGACAGCCTCTTTGTGCAGCATAGACAGTATGCAGTCCATTAAATGTACATCACAATCAATTAATGTAATTCCAGAAGTATCCCTTAGGTTTTATACTCATGTACGTAGACCACATGAGGTTCGTCGGAGCTTGAGTCCCCTGTAAATGTCCTTCCTTTGGCTGGTGATAAACCCTCCTGCACTGGTTACATAAGGAGGTCTCTCCTCAGTGGGTTATGCAGACAGTGAGGAGCAGTCGCAGCTCTCTTTATGAATCACAGTGGGATGTGCACGGACAGATGAACAAGCAGAAAAAATTGGCAAATGTTTAAAGAGAATGAGGGCTGACTTTTGTAGTAAATTGGAGCGATGTGAACTCTGATATCCTTTTCCAGAAGTCCGATCCAATCTGCAGGATTATCCCGACTCCTCGTGTCGTCCTCCTGAGCTGGAATATGGGTCAGCCAGGGGAGTTGTGTGTTTCTGTGCCCACAATGTGTGTGTGTCTATGACATGACCCACTCGTACTGGTTCTACTCGACATGAAAACACACACTCGGTAGTCTGGGGGACTTCGGCTGAGCTGTTCATGCACATGATGACATTATCTCGTCCTGCAGGCTCCGTGAAGTCAGACGCTGTCACTTACTGTCCCCTTATTCACATGGGTCACTTTTATTCACTTATTTACTTCACTCTTTATGAGGCCAGGATGTAGGAAAGTGGAGTTTAGGACTGGGAACTATGGACCAAAATAATCTTACTTGATTTGAATGATTTTCATCCATCCATTATCTATTCTGCTTGTCCATTTTAGGCACAGAGAGAGATAATAACAAGCGTTCACGCTCACACTCATACCTACAGGCAGTGTAGAGTCGCCAGTCAACGTAATAAGTATGTTTGCTGGTCTGTGGGAGGAGGCCAGAGTGCCTGGAGAACCCATGCATGCACTGGAGAACATGCAGACTCCACACAGAAGGGCCCAGACCAACCTGGGGATCGTTTGTCGATACCAAAATACCAACTGGGTTGTTTTGGTCATAGAATATTGTTGACCAGTGCTGGGCAGTAACAAGTTAGATGTACAGTAGTATATTAGCACGATAGCATTGCTCACTTTAGGTGCTCGTAGAGTTATGAGCAGTGTAGCTCAGTGCATGAAGGGCTTGAACTGATTTGTGCCAGTTCAAGTCCTGTTCAAACATGCTTGGAAGTTGGTTTGGTAGTTGGGGAGATGCCAGCTGACTGTCTGGGGCACTGCTGCTGGTTACAGCAGTTGGTAACCCTGCTGAAGGGGTTGGCATCAGGTTTGCACCCTTAAATATTATCACACATAAAATACCGACAAATGAATAGGGTTGACGTTGCTGGTGATGCAGAAGAGTCGTCATGAATGATGAATATTCAAATGTTGGCCTGGCATGTGTTCCCAAACCTGACCCAAATAGAGTTAATGCTGGATTATGCTTTCAGCATCCACAGAAATTTGGACACAAACTGCAGCAGACTTATGAAAACACTATGGAAACATTATGTTATTTTATGCTCTGTGCAGCTCTCCATACCACAGACAAATGTTCTCCTAAATGTTACAGTAGGGCTGGGAGATACAGCATTACAAGCTTTAAAAAAAAGGCACATAATGCAGTATAAGGGCTGTGTGATGGTTACCTGCAGCCCAAAGCCTCAAGCTTTTGCCATCCTCTGCATCAAAAAAATCGAATTTAAGCCTCATTTATCTTTTATTTAAAGTGACTTCTCTGGAAAACATATAAAGATATATATTGAGTATCCATATTCAGCAAAATAATATCAAGATATACATTTATGTCCATATTACCCAGCCCTATGGTATGGGGCAGTGTCCTTAAAAATGTTTGATTATTACACGGTTCAGCTGAAGTCAGTGAAAAAGATGACTTGTTGTCAACATGAAGAACCGTGAAGAGAAGCTGTGTTTACTCATGTTATTGAGACAAAACGGTGAGAGGAGATCATCTGTACTGCAGCTAAATCCAGAGTGAATGAGATGAGGGGATATAAAGCTGAAGAGACAACCACTAATAGAGTAGCACGAGCATGTGTGTGGTCAGAAAAAATCCACCTCAGGGAATTTACCTGGCCTCAGGTGACCTCTTTCTCTCGACCCTGAGCTGCATGGTCAGCCACTAATCATTTTGACTGTAATAATTCTTTCTTTAAACATCTTGTTTAGTGACCCTAAGACCTGGCAACCTTTTCTATAATTAACATAAAAAAATGTCAATATAAAAACACTATCCTACCCAGTCAAGTTTGTAAAGTATTATGAAATGATGTCGAATAAATCCATACATTTCTCAGCCCTGCTGCAGCTGCAGCTGTGTGACCTTTAAATGCTACAATGCGACAGAGCTCGTCTCTGCATTAGAAGGCATCTCTCCATTTCCAGAGAACAATGCAGGGAAGCTGACTCATTATTCCCTCCTCTTGTTTCTGCAGGAAAGGGAGAAATGTCCTAAATCTGCACTGTAAACTTCACGGTTTATTCTCCTCACATGAAGCTCGGAGAGCAGCAGACTGAGCCCCTCCACTCACTAATCATCTCTGCCTGCAGATAATGGTGGAGCCACTCTTTCAGGCCCTGAAATATTAATCCTGTGCTCTACCCAGCTCATTAGCATGGATGTTTCTTCCCTTCTCTACTCTCATTTATGCTCTGGAAGACCGCACAGCAGTGCTTTGGGCAAAAATGCTCTTTACAGTTGGACCATGCTGGGCCATGATAGAAATATAGAAATGATGAGCAAATATATGGTTTTACTGATCATTATGTTAGTTTGTTTGGCACAGTAGCGCCATTATGTCTGCAAAACAGCAGTTAGCACTGATTAGCACTTGATGAGCATGATGGGGTATAATTAATTTTGCAGAAGCCAAAATAAATGTCTAAAATTTTAGCCAAATTAAATTTCATGTAAAAGTTGGAGGAAAAGCTGCAGGAGCAACAAAGCAAGAAGAAACTATGATGATCCTTAAGGGGCCAAGACAATCTCAACAATATTATGTAAAAGTCAGTGAATACATTGTTTTGACAATGAACAAAAAATTTGACTTTTAGGAGATGATTACTCAACGTTCATATACCAACCCTAATATAAATAAAAGTTGGGACGTTGACTAAAATCTAAAAAAAATGATGATAATAATAACACAAGCATTATCAATTTTTTTGGCTCATTCAGTTGATTTTCCTATGAAGACAAGCTACTTAATGTTCAAATAAATAATATTTTTGCAGAAATGTGCTAATTTTTAAGTCAGTGCCTGCAGCATATATCATTGTTGTGAAATCTATAAACAATAGTTCTATGATTAATTCTCCATCATAATATGAAACCTTGACCCTGAAAACCCACACCTAGCACTTGGAATCATGATATAAATATAATTAGACTTTTATTTAGCAAAAGTGGTCATTAACGGTGGTTATCTGGATCACCATTAAAATCAAACTGTTTTTAAATTGGGCCATCGCCAACATCTCCTGAAATTTAGCCAAATCTGTCCAGTAGTTTTTGCATAATCTTGCTAACAAGCATACAGACAGACAAACAAACATACAAACAAACAAAGATTTGGGGGAAAAGCATAACCTTGGCAGCGGTGACAAGCGCGGACAGGGGCAACAAAAGACTCTGAAAGTTGAGGAACATTCCACGGGTTAACAAGTTAACTGGAAACAGGAGAGTGTCATGATTGGATATAAATGGAGCATCCATGAAAGGAAGAATCCAGAGAAGTCTCTTCATGTTTGTGGCAAGACCTAAACCAACATTGTATGCCCATGACCTTCCTTCCCTCGGGCAGCGCTGCATTAAAAAACAACGTTATTCTGAAAAGGATGTTGCCATGCAGGCTCAAGAACATTTAAGTAAACCACTGACAGTGAACACAGTTCATCCCTACTTCTGTAAGTGCAAGTTGAAACTCTACCATGCAGAGCAAAAGCCATTTAGCAAAAATACAATGGTGAACCGTAAATGTTAACTTTCACTTTCTTGTCTTAGTAGTGTATTCAGCTGACTATAGGTTGATCTGAATTTGCAAATTATAGTATTTTGTTTTTTTTACGTCATAAGCAATGTCCCAACTTTATTGGAATTGGGATTTGTATGATTAATATTTTAGGGCAATGAATCAGATGAGTTAAAGGTTTCATGAAGCCCTAAAATGTCAACACACAAGGGGAAAAATCAGGGAATCAGTTGATAGCTTATCTTGGGACTATGTTTGTATGAAAGCTTTATTTTCTATCCCTATACGTCACAGAGTAATTTGTCCATACTGTGTGTGTAACCAATGCCCATGACTTATTATTGTGTTGTCTTCCTTAGCTCAGTGCTGCAAATTAACCTAAATCTAAAACCTTCCTTTCCATTTTCAGAAAATGTTCCCGTGGAGCTGCGGGACCCGCTCTACAAAGACCAGTATGACCAAGAGCACCTCAAACCAGCCGTCGCCAAGCTGCTCCTCTCCCCTGAGATCTACTGCAGAGTCCAGGCCCTGCTGGCTCAGGCTCATGCTACCTCTCCTCCTGCGACTCAGAGCTCTCCTGCTGATAACTCGGCCCTGCTGCAGTTTCTTATCAAGAAAGGGGAACCTGCAAAGATCCAGGATACAGATGTTACAGAGGAGGACCTTAGCAAGACCCCTATTAAAACGGTGGGTGTACAAACTTGACATGTTTGTGTTTGAATTTTAATCAGTCAAGAGTATTTTTGATCTATTTGTATAATCTGTAGGTGGATAAGAAACCACACATGCAAAATGTCGACCATTTCAAGTAGAGTCAAGTTAAGACACCAATCTTTAGGATAACTTGGACTATCAGAATTTTTAGGATTGTAATTGTTGTATTTTGAGTTTAACTGTAAAGACAAATCACACAAAGGTAGATGATTAATGAGCCATTTCACATCTGAATATTAATCTTGGTTATTAGAGGAACAACATTTAAAGTAACTGGCAGCAAAAGATACTAATATATTCATGTGTTTTGCTCCGTTTGTAATTTTTGGCTTTCATGGAAGCATTTTTTTGGCTTGAATGTTAAGAACACTACTCAAAAATGTAAAACATCACAGTACTCATGCTTTCTTTTTTTACTCTTTTTGGAAATGTTGGATAAGTCTTGTCTCTAGTAAACCTTTGGCTGCTCTAAACTGGACACGATCATCAAAAAAATTCAGAAAATATTATGTTTGATTGGTCAGTAACTAACAGGAAATTGTCATTTTATTAAAGGACCAAAATGGAGGTCTTTAAACATCACTCCCATGTTTCATGTTAAAGAAGATTGATAATACCTTGCATTGATTTATCACTGTGGATCCACAAATACAATTTTTCCATAAATACACTTTGCACTTCAAGGTTGGATTGAAAAAAAAAAACAACCAGGGATGTGTTTGACCTGAAACAGTTTGACAAATCCGAATACAGTTGTCTTCACAAAGATCCATGGAAAGGTTGCAAAGTTAAAATGGAGTTGGGAAGGATAAGGTCAGCTGGTTATATTTTCCCTCTGCTTGTGATTGGTGCAGAAAGCTCACTTGGCTCTGATTGAGTCTCTGATGACTGTGGCAGCTAAAGAAGCGGTGGCTCAGGTGAAGATAGCGGCAGAGGCGGAGCAGATGGGCGTTGGAGCACCGTGGGAGAACGCTCTGATCTTTTGGGTCAACAGGGTAAGACAACAGTCAATACTTTGAATCTAAGAAAAATGTATCTGTCATAAGTCATAAATAGAAGTGCTTAATTTGTTTCATCTGCTTATATTGTTTTAAGTATTTTATTTAAAGAAGAAGCATCATAACCACCATCAGGTGAAGTTAATAACACTGATCATCCCTTCATCATGGCTCCTGTTAGTGGGTGGGACATATAAGGCAGAAAGTGACCATTTTGTCTTGTGGGGTGCTTCCGGTCCACAGTGGTCAGTATCTATCAAAAGTGATCCCAGTGGACATGGCTCAGTGATGCAAGCGAGGATTAAGGGCTGGCCCATGTGGCCCAATCCAACAGCAACGAGCTACTGTTACTCAAATTACTGAAAAAGTTAATGGTTGATCAGATAGAAAGATGTCAGAATACACTGTGCAAATAAGGATGTAAGAGGCAATTGGAGTTAATGCTGTGTCTGATCAGTGTGTTTTGTCACTTGGGGTGGGACTCACCAGTGGACATGATAGTATCATGATGCTTGATTGCTGATTCGATTTATTGCAATACTTAATTTTTTTTTTGCAATATGTTAAGTATTGCTATACTTTATGACACAATATATATAGATATTTAACCCTTAATAGGCTGCATTTCCATCTAATAAGAAAAAAAGACTGAATACTGCAAAACTGAATTTGAAACACATCTAAGTATAATTCATCTGGTCACTTCAGTTTTACTAAAAACTGGATTAAAGCTCACAGAAATGTAGCCACTTCCACTACTCTGAAGAGCTTTAGTGCCGCTGTTGTTGAAGTCATACTTCAGAGACAGCAGCCAGCATGTGACAAAAACCTTTTTAATTCAACATGTTGGAATTTTCTGCCATTGCACATAAAGTAAGTGAGTTATGACAAGCTAAGTATGTCATGGACTGGCTAGTTTATCGGTAGTCATAGCTTAGCATTAGCTTTTCAGGTGTTGGTTTCGGTGTCCCTGGATGGTGCCGTATGTTCACTGTTTCACTCTCATACGACCCCATACGTCATGTCCCATTTCAAAGTCCGAACTAAGTCTGCACAACAGATTTATATGCGGACAGTGTGTTCCTTCTGTCTCTCCTGTGCAGCCATGATATTTTACTCTCCAGCTCTATGAATGGCTCAATAGCACTATTTTGTAGACTTAAGGAATACTTTATTTTTTCTGCTGAACCAAAAGCCTGGAAATCAATACGTAAAAAATCAATACATGAAATCCTTACTAGTGCATCTTTTTCCCTCAACTGTTAAGACTGGATATTTTAGTCAGACTGTCTTTGACTTGTTTAACCAATTTGAACAGATTCATAGGCTTATAAACACCCACAATTTCATATTTTTCAAATATATATTTCAGATTATATTGAAATTAGAGATGGAACATGGTTAATTATTTTTTTCTCTTTTGCCATACGGGGTGCCTTTTTATTTTCAGGGATGGAAATCGAAAAAACAATTCCAGTAGAGAATTGATAACAAATCCTTGAAGGAGTCGATATCATTAGACTTTTTCTGCTGAACGATTCCTTCCACTTTGTTCCGCATGCCTCACAAATTGAGGAAGCCACAGTCTGATTGGAGTCAGTCTGCCAAATGATGACAAAGCAGTCAGGAACTTAATCATGGAAAGCAGGGGGATAGAAGTGGACAAAGTCGTGGCTCACTTTTCCTCAAAAGTTTGCTTGCTGTGCAATATTTTATGACTGGAAACATCAGCATTCAACTATCGTGAGTCACATGTGATGCTGCCACTGAAAACCTGCATAGGCCAGTTTTTACCAACACAGAAAACCATCAGAAATCAGTAAAGTAAGCAAAGAAAAAATTGAATAAGAATCAGATCAGTAATCAAAATTAATAATGACAGTAATATCATTACAGTCTAGTTAGCTTTTATCACTATTTATTTCAGTAGCAGCCTCTTGTACTATCAACTGTATATTTTTCAAAGGTAAAGCAAAAATTTTTGGTCATCAAAAGGAAAGAAAAAACATGAATGTGTCCTCTTTCTTCTTAAAGCTAAACCAGACATTAAGAGAAAGCACTGAGGAAGAAGAGCCCCCTAGATCTCAGACCTGCACAGACCTGCAGCCCGCTCAGGATTCGGTAAACCAACTCAAACTAACACACCAACATGCATGAAGTTTTGCTTTATTAATAATCAGTCTGTCTCACTGTGCTGCTGCAGCTTCTAACACCGTCCTCGCTCTGCTTTTTCTTTTCTCCCCCCTGGTTTGTCTGTGTCACGCCTCGCTCTCTGGCAGTGTCAGTCCACGCGCTGGTACTGGAAACTAGTCCCTGTAAGTGCACTATTCTTCTGTTTACCTCTCTGAGTCTGTCTGTGTACGGCTGACTTTTATGTGCCTGCTGGAAATGTCACACATAGCTCTAATCTGTCCTGTAATGGAAAGTGCCTCTGTGTATGATGGTTATGTATCTGTTGACCTTTAATACTGACCAATGAGAAGCCACTAAATATGTCCTCTAACTACTTATAGAGCTCAACAGTGATCGTCCACTTTTGTCTGCAGCTTTGGCTTCAGAAGTGAATTCCCTTATTCAAATCCTCCAATGAAATTTCAGAAAACATTTGTTTCAGTGGATTCAATCATGGAACAAAGTCAAGCAGCTTCCCAAGTAGCTCTGACTTTAAAAAAATGTTTTATTCAGCACAAGTACCGAATAGGGAAGCAGAGGAAGGTTCAAGAGTGCACAGACAATTTAGAATGACTGAATTATTCGTTTTGGATCTGTTTGTCCAGGCCAATCTCATTAACTGTACCATCTCAAGACTTGATTTATGTTTTTTCTTCAGACTTTTCTCAAATATCCAATCTAGTTTAAGGATAAACATCTTCAGAGGTCAGTAAATCTTACATATGTATAAAACTGCCTTTTGTGGCTCTAGTGTCCATAAGTGAGAGGATTTTTATATCCTTTAGTATTTTACATGTCTCTGTTCCTTGATAGAGTCCTTCTACACACTAGACAAAAAGTCTGCAGCACTGGGACTTTTCCCTGTTTACAATACCAGTGGCTTAAATGGCTGCCCCCCCAGCCCACCCCCTTTGAATAGACCTGCCAGTGTGATTTCTACAGCATAGACTTAAGAGTAAATGCAGAGCTAACTAGAAAGCACTTGAAGAACTCCCCATCAAGGTAGCTCACATAATGCCATCACATCTATGAGCAATGGTCCCATGATAAAGGTACCATCATAATGTGATCCTTTGACCCTGAAAATCAACGTCGCACTAACAATCATGTTGATGCCATTATTAGTTTGACAGTTATTGAGCTAAAATAATTGTTTGCTAGTAGCAGTTATCTGAATCACCACCAATATTAAATCATTTTCAAGTTGGGCCATTCCCAACATCTCCTGAAACTTTCAGCCAAATCTGTCCGGTAGTTTTTGAGTAATCTTGCTTACAAACAAATAAACAAACAAACACAGTGGCTGTGAAGCATAACCTCCTTGGCAGAGGTGATGAACACATGGCGCCCAGCAGCGCTGAACTGACCAACCACCATTAAGTAGACTGGCTGACCAAAGGGGTTTTAAAAGAGCATGGACTCTAACAGAGCACCTCATACAGAGGGAGAACACAGGTGGATCAGGGCTTCACATTCTTTATTTTGAACATACTCTAGCAGCCAAAGAAACTGAACTATTAATCCTGAATTATGGAAAAATCTGGACCCTTTAGAATAAGTTTAATTTTATGTAAACGTGTCATCCACACTTTCATTTCACACTCTTAGCTAGTTAGTCTGTGTTTGATTGTTAAAAAGTGTTTCTAAAAATAAAATCCACTGTGGAGGAGATGAAGGGACTTCTGGATAAACTCTGTTGAGCTCTGTTCTTGTTTCTCTTATCAGTAAACGGTATTAGACTCTGCAGAGTTAAATTCATTCATCGGTGTCACCTCAAACTGCCCACGTTATCAGAGGGGAGAAGGAGGTGTTCAGGAACCAAAATAATCCACAGTTATTGTTAAAACAACCTCCTCCCCCCTTTTGTTTGCCCCTCCCTCTCCCTCTCCTCCTCCCCCGGCGCTCTCCTCCCCCCCTCAGCAGTGACTGTGTGGTGTGGCGGTTCCCATGATGACCGGCCCCCTTGTCATTTATGCTTGTTTCCCTCTCTCTGCCATCCCCCATCCAGCATGCTATCGCTTTTTGTTTGAAGGAGTCGGGGAATAAGCCGCCTGTGGTAACGTATTACACCTCGCTCTTCTCTCACCCTCATCCTCATCGTCTCCCGTAGCAACGCACCTGACTGACAGACTTGACCAATCGCCACACCTTTCCCTCCCTGTAGACCAACGTCTGACTGACTGACTGCAAACTAAACAGTTCTCCAACCCCGAGGTTGGACGGATCAATAAAACCTCATTAGCTTTGACTGTCCATATTTATTCATGTTTCACTGCTGCAGGTGAATAATAAGGTGGATGTTGCAGAGTCATGTTGCAGGTGGAGAAATAAGCCCGACTTACTATTGATTTGTCATGGCTGTTCTCCTTCAACATGGCTGTGCGACATCATTTAGCACAAATTTCAGTTGATGCGCTCATTTTAGAAGATTTAGGGTATAATTAATGACACTTTACTAGGGCCACATTATTGGAAATAGTGATTTACAAAAAAATGCAACAAAATGAGAAATTAGTATTGAAAGAATAAGTATTTTATGAGAATAATATAACCAGTTTTTAAGTCAGATTTTGATGATCAATCTTCAGTAGAGACCAAGTTTATACTTTATTTTCAAATTAACTATTTAATTTTAATTTTTAGTTGTGAAGTTTGCATACTTTTCTTAAAAAATGCTGTTTGTTGGGATATTTTTTTTTCCTTTGATTAGAGTTGTTTGTTTTAAATTTCTCTAGTGCAAGAGAGGCAGCAGGAGTCATAGTCTTTGAAAAGATGTTTATTTGTTTGCTTGCTTTATGGACAATTAATCAATCAATCAGTCAATCTTTATTTGTATAGCGCCAATTCATAACAAGTGTTATCTCAAGACACTTTACAGTAGAGCAAGAACTCTTCATTTTATGGAAACGCATATATACATCGATACATATATACATATAAAGATACACATATACATATTTATACAAATCTATACATCCAACACCCAACATAAATCCATATAGCCAATCATGAATCCCTCCATCATGGTGGCAAGTAAAAACCTTCTGTTAAGCAGCAGGAAATCTTGAATGTGGATCCCAGTCTCATGAAAATAAACAAAAATTAAGCATAGACCTTTAGGCCCCCCAAAATTCTTGCCTTAAAATTCTCTCAGTCATAACATTTTGGTACATGTATTAACCCCTCTGTTTCAGCCCTGCTCAGAACAGCCTGTTTTTGTTGTGTCTGATCACATCCCTCTCAGGAAGTGGTTGTTACACCAGCTTTCCAAGTCTGTGCTCTAATATTTACTATGGCTGCACAGACATGCCTAGACATCTTTCTTTTACTGGAGCTGGCTGTGGGCCCAGGGACTGTCTCCCTTCAGGGGGAGGTGGATTTTCTCTTGTTGGGAACAGGCATGAGACACTTTTGCATAAAAGTATTAATATGTGTGCTTTATGTAATATTAGACCTTTACATTGATGAATATAACATATTTCTGTAATGATGCCACTTCAATTTAAAAATATAAGCAAACTTCAACAGTGGCATTTATTATTAAAATTGGGTCTTACAATACATACATTAAAATTCAAATAAAGTACAAAATTTCTTGAAGGAAAACAAAATAAAAACTTTTACCATCTTAATAATTCCTGCCTTTTTCTTAATTGCATACTGCTGCAGATCCCAGAAAAGTGCCCCAAAAAGTGCTTGTAAATCAAATACATCAACATCATATTACATTTTTAATGAAATGTTTTAAACATTGAAAATAGAGAGGAATCTAATGGAGCAGATTTGATTTAAGTTTGGAAGTCAGTTTCCAAACCTGACAGCTATTAGTCTTTTCGCCTACAGGTACGACCAGTGAATACAGATCAGCTGATGAGGAGGGGCATCAGGCTCACAGAGGGATCAACTATCAGTAATATATCAAAGGGTGTGATCATGTAGAGTTTAAAAAGTTAGTATAAGGCTTTGAATTTGATTCAAAAGTCAACAAGCAGCCAATTCAAAGAGAATAGTATGGGGTTATCTAACCTCTTTATTTGACTAATAAAAAGTCAAGTGGAGCTTCTTGTAACATCTCAAATTTGTTCTTGCAGTGTTACGTCTTCCTTCTCCTGATTGATACCTTTCCAGATCATTTTCCTCTCATGTGGCCTTAATACTCTGTCAAATGATGTTATCTTAGTGCCACAACTATTCACATTTTCTTTTATTGTGATATTTTATTTTTATCTTATCACAACTGAAGACCCACAGTGTCACCTGTCTCTGCATGGACATCAGAGGACAACATTTTAAATCACTGACATTATGTATTTGTAATTTACTCCATTGTATAAATAATTATTTGATTTAGAAAACCCTTTTGCATTGCACCCTCCTGTTGGTGTGTGTGTGTGTATGCAAATGTCTCTGGTTTGAAGCATTGCTGGTCTTGCGCTTTGGTTCTGTTGGGTTTTCTTCCCTGCAATATCCCCTGGTTTGGCTGGCGTCATAGTTTTAGTTTATAGTTTAATTTATTGTCTGATAGAAGGACAATCTTTGCTGGTTTTTACTTTTTAACCACTGCACTAACCCTTTAAACACATCTTTTTTTGTATCTGAAACTTAATTTATCTGCTTTATAATCCTCCCTCTCTGCCTATTTTCTTCTGATTTCTTCTTGTCTTTGTACTACTCTTCCTCTCTTCACCTCCTCTCCTCACTCCTCATCCCCTCCCTCCTTCTCTGGCTCTCCTTCTTCAGATCCGTTATAGGAAGGACAAAGTGCAGTCAAAGCTGACTCCCACTTTCCCTCTGGTTTCTGCGGTCAAAGATCTGTCTAATGGCTGCGCTATAGCTGCTGTGCTGCACTTCTACTGCCCCAGCCTGCTGCCTCTAGAGGGTACACACATGTACTCGGACATAAACACACATTCATGAACACACAACATGATGAAATCTTTATAAGGGGCTGATGCAGGCATCTGTCTCTGCTAAAAGATGGTCTTGTCACACAGAAAGGTTTTGAAGCTTCAGGATGACGTGCATGAAAACAGACAGTGAGTTAGTAACTGTCATTAGGGGTATAAATGAATAACTAAATGCTGGATAACCAGAACAAATAACTGGGAGCTAGGAGCAGAGAATGAGAATCAACATGACTATTAACCAAGTAACAAATATACAATAAACTGCTTGTAAACCAGGGCACAAATCAGTAACTTACTGCTAGTTAACCAGTAAATGACCAGAGCAAAGAGAGGACTAATGGAATTAAAGTGATGTTTGACAAGTGATCCAATGAGGAATAAACAGCTGGTTAGTACAGCAATGAGTGGTATAGTCTATAATAACCCTAACCACTAGTTTACATAGGGTGACCAGTTATCCCAGTTTAGCTGGGATAGGCTTCATGTCCTGTGTACCTACAATTATCCACAAAAGGCTAATATGTGCCCATTTCGGACAGTTCCTGTTAGAGGTGTGAATCCCAAATAATTCCATTTTTAAATTACATTTCAACAAACAAATTTAAATAAGGGGACATGTGAGGAACTTGCAGAAGTAGTTATCTAAAACACATGCCAGAAAATCAGCAGAAATCAATACCATGCTGCTGTGTTTTGTTGACCTACTTAAAAGCACGTCAGCATGCTTCCTGCAGTTTAGTTTTGTATGTATTTCTTTCGAAAATGACAAAAAGTGCCAATCTTTGTCTAAAAATAGACAATGTAACATAACACTGTAAGAAAAAAACAAGTCAGAACAAGCACACAGGATCATTTTGACCATTGACTTCCAGTGTTTCAGTTAATAAGTGGTGGGTGAGCTATGCCTGTCACTTCCTTGTACTGCACACACAGTCAACACAGCAGTGTCTACCTGCTTTTCATGGACTCAGCAGTGAGGCAGCACACGGAAGCAAGAACTATGTTAGCATATCCCTTTAACCTCAGGCTATCACCCACTTTAATGTATTTGGCGACAACAATCTTACAATTTTAAATCGTCCCAGTAAATGTAATTTTCTGTGGCCGTTAAGTGGGGACAAACATGTAATCAACTGCTTGTTAACCAGACAACATATTTTTTCTGTTTTTTCAATTGATGTCTTTTATACTGGAATTCATGAAAATGTATTTGTCAAAGAACATTTATACATTGATTTAATCTGCTCAAAAAGTATATAGTGCTTACGTTAAAGGCTGTGGACACTGACACAGAAGTTGGTAAAAGAGTCCTTAATGAGACTTCTGATGATAATTGTCTGGGTGTGGACAGATGACAGCTCTACATCTCTGTGAAATCTGTACACCTAATTTGGTAGGAGGTCTTGTTAACCTGTTATCATTTCAGCTGAACCTTAAAGCTGATGAACCAGACTCTCACCACAGTCCATCCTGTTTGTAACCCCTAATCAATCAGAGTGATTAAAAACTCCTGTGTGAGTGTCCAGGGCCTTTAAATGTACATGTTCATACTTGAATTGTTGCATTATTAATGCTTAGTGTCTGTCTCTGGTCCACACAGATGTGTGTTTGAAGGACACCATGTCTGTTGCCGACAGTCTCTACAACCTGCAGCTGATTAAAGAATTCTGCGAGAGCAGTCTGCAGAGCTGCTGCCCCCTGGCTGTGGAGGACATGCTCTACGCTCCCCCAATTCTGCATGTAAGTATGCTGAATTTTCAGACATTAAATGCTGTTTTCTGTTTAGAGACATACCCGCACAGTCAAAACAATGAGTATGAGGTTGAAGTATGGAATAGAGATTGTATTTACTTAACCCTTTAAAGCCCAAGAATATAGATTATAGCCAGAAAATTTAATTTTATTGGAGCTGAAATGTTTGTTTCACTTTCTGCTAAAATCCTAAAAAATATCAAAATGTCTGTTAAATTCAACATGTAGATTTTTCATATCTCATTTGATACATTAGGTGTTTTTGGCAACTGGTAATCCATTCAAGGACATTTTTATCATTTATCTGATTGTATTCAGATGGGTTTTTTTGTAATTGGTTGATCATATTGAGTAGATACAGGTATTATAAAAGTATGTATCAAATATGATACAATTGGCTTTATAGGGTTAATTTTTTAAAAAGTACACACTTGGATCAATTTAATAGAAAGAGCAATCCTGACATCCATCAGCTAATGTCTTAATACTGCTGGAAATTATCAAGGTTCAATTTGAAGAGCAATTTTGGCTTTCTAAAATAATGAAAACAAGATTATTAAGATTACACCTACTATGCTACTTGATGTGTTACTTATGTTTTGTTCCTATTATTTGTTACTTGTGGTAAATCAAGCACAATCTTCCTTTCTTTATAGCAGACCATATACACATAATCTGCTTCTCGCATTATAAAGTCTCTCTTTAATTTAAGTGAAGAGCAGGGGGAGCCATCACACCTACTCTTACTAGTTTTAATAGTTTAAAATGGATCTTGGATTTCCCTTCATTTAATGTTCTCTCTTCTTATTTTGTTTTCTATCTATCTTGTACAGTTTCCCTGTTTGCCTGCTCAAAGTGTGTCAGGTTTACAATCCAAAGTGAGACAACAACACCACCAACACCAACAAAAGAGCATCAGAAGGATGACTAGTACTCAATGGGGGTGAACAGATGGTTGTGCAAATTCAGTCTTTCAGCCGCCTGATTGTTAGTGCTAGTTCTCTCTACACGCCGAGTCCTTTTACTCCATGGGATGATTTTAAACAGCCAAGTTTTTCTCTTCAAAGTGTCAAATCTGTTTCTATGAAATGGAGTCACCAAATCTTTGTCCCTATTCTGCCCTGTACAATCTCATCACATCTGAGTCACCTCATGCTTTTCTCCTTAGCTGAACATCATGAGCTTCATTGCCGAGCTGCTCGAGTGGTTTGAGGTGAAGAAGCCGGATTTTGTCAAACCCATACAGCCCATCGACTTCACAGGTGGGTGGCATCTAGAACAGAGTCCTAAAAAACCAGCCGTGTTTAATGAGCTATTGACTCTTCTATGAGCAAATATCTCACAGGCTGTTCTTTATCTTTCAGACATCTCAGGTTTACTAGACTGCACGAGTCCTATGAACGGGAACAGCAACAGGTACGAGCATCCTGCTAATAATCCATATCACCACTGTCAGACACAAACCTCCTATCTGCACATTTTATCATTTATTTTCTTTTTTTCATAAAACAGTGGAATAGGTCACCACCAGTGTTTGTGAATTTTGTTTTTCTTAAAAAAAATGAAGTATAAAAATTATTTGTATTAAGGAAAATACAATAGCAGCAAGGTGTTTCTTTCATTTCCTGAAAACTAGCAACTTCGGAGATAGGAGGTTGATGCCTAGCAGCGACAATATACAACAGTGATACTGCTATGATACGTTTCATAAATCCCACAAGAACCATTTGCCTTTGCATTTTCGTGATCTTGGTTCATATAATCATCCACAGTGAGAAAGGGAGCCAGTTAGTAGCATATTAGGAGGACACACACCAGACCTTTTGTCCTCATATGGAAACAAAAAACATAAGACCAATTTCTTGTACTGGCTTTTAATACAAGCTTAGCTTTAACATTTTTGTTCCTTGTCATTTGCTTTTTATGTTGAAGTTGTAGTTCTTTTTCTTTTTTCCTATTTGCAGTTTTACATTGTTTATTTGGCTTGTGCAGCACTTGTTATCTGGGATTATGAATTAAATCTGCTTTGACTTGACTTAGGTATAGAGAGGAACAGTGAGACCAAATGCACTAATGCCACCCACTCAAAACTGACAAGCTAACTAGCTAACATTAACCCCAAGCCGGCAAACATCTGGCCTTAAACGCAGCTAAATCTAGTCCTTTAGAACAATATTCTGTGGTGATATAAATCATTACACCTATGCAATCGAAAAAAACATGGAAGTCTTTATTGAGTTTTGGTCAAACATACGAAACAAACTAGTTCACTAAATCAGAATGCCTTTTCTACGGCAGTGAGAAGCTGAAGCAGTACACTGTGAATGTTTTCTGCTGATGTATCTTAGTGTTCTGGGATCAGCAGACAATGATGTGGCTGTCTGTGATCCTGAATCACTCCAAGACCTTATCACTTACTAACTTCCTGCTGCCTTTTTTGTACTGCAAATGCCAGCGGGGCTAACGCTAGCTAATTCTTTGCAAGTAACACTCTGCACAAGCTTCATTACAATCTTATTTTTGGCCCTGAAAGTTGTTCCTTTTTGTTTTATGTTTGTTGCTGAAGACAGTGGGAACATAATGCTGTAAATGTCTTTATAAATGTAAAGCTAAATGTTCACATCAGATTCGATTTTAATCAAATTCTAAACAAAGAGACATTTTTATAAAACTGTCCATCTTCAGAATTTTCTGCTGGACTAGTTGAAAGGATCCCCAACACCGAGCTAGCAATAAGTCTTCAGTAAATAGCAGCCAGTGTTTTGAACTACATTTTTGTATTTACCCTTCATTTGTTTAATCTGTGTTATCACTATCAGTATTCATGCACGTCCACTGTGACTTAACTGTGACATCGACTATAAAAGTAGTTTATAGATCTATTACTGGCCGTTACTGTTTCTGTCAATTTTCTTCTTATGCAATATTGAAGGCATTGGTATGGTAAATGTGCTTTTACTCACAAAGAAAATGTTGAGTTCTTGGCTATGCGTTTGTTGTATTTATTGTAAGTTGAATCAGTTAAGATGAAAGTATTGAGCATTGCAAAAAAAAATGTCCCTCTGACTTTTAGGACAAACTAAAGTGTAAAACTGTTTTAGCATTAGTAACCTTGAGTGTTTCAAATTCTAGTTATGCATCACCAATCCTATGCCTTCAAATATATTTGCATCATATGTTGGTGAGTGAACTCAGTTAAAGAGTATGTGACATAAAATAAAAATATGAGAGAAAGAGTAATAATGACACAGATTGGTTTTTATAGAAACAAATCACAACTGTAGTAAAATGTGAGTGAAGCTGCTGTTACGTGAAGACATCATTAAATGACTTTGCTAAGTGTGATTTTGCCAAACTAAAAATGTCGCAGCATGTCTCAGACAGAAAAAAAATTCAGCCTTAATAATAATAAAAATAAGGTTTTAACAGGCATGAAGTGGTAAAATTCAAGAGATTATTGAAGTATATTTAGGAAAAGAGTTGCTTACCCATTCACAGCTTAATGAAAGCATGCAGGTAATATTTGCCTTAGTTTAATAACGGTGAATAAAGGACATTATGTTACATTTTTATGTTACAGTGGTTCTCCCAACTTCATCTTTAAACAACCCTTTGTGCCAATCTCCTCCCCGGTGTCACCAGGTAAGAAAATTTACAAACAATGTTGATGGAAAATTAGAGAAGACTCTAACCGATTTTTAAACTTCTTTTTTAGAGAACAAAAGTTGGACAAAGAAACAAATCAGGTACTTGTTTCTCGAAGCTTCGTCTGATTTTGATGGTAAATGTTGTGTTGTGCCCGCACTTTAACTTTATTTTAATATTCTGTCTTTGGCTTCTGTGGTCTCTGCTCTTCCATTTTTGTTTGGCAAAACCATCCATTGAAACACCCTGCCATCGTCATCCTCCTTTCTGCAGTCGTCCTCTGTCAGCTGTGACTTTCAGCATCCCATTTGGACTGGACAGTGATGTTGACATTGTCATGGGAAACCCAATCGATTCTGTCTTTCGCTCCGCCAGCACTGACAGCCTCACCACTGGCATCCCTGCTATGACTTCACCACCGGAAGACTTCAGTCACCTAGTCAGTGCTTCAGTGCCATCTCAGCGCACATCCTGGGGTCCTTATGCCAACGCTGCGCCTCTTGGAGAATTGCCAACCATTGAGGAGGCACTCCAGGTGGTTCACAGTCCTGGGAACAAAGATCGAAGGAAGGGAAAGACAGTGGAGAAAGGCGGGAGAGGACTGCTTGGAGGAAGGCCAGAAGCAAGGTTACGTCCTGAAGGAGCCCCTGCTGGATTCTTCCTGCACTCCCCAGAGGAGGATAACCCACAGCTCAGCAGCTCTGCTCCATGTCGCTCCGGCATCCTCTATCGACCTGTCGGAGGGGAAGTGGTTGATTCCAAAAGGCAGGGAAGGGGAGAGAAGAAAGACAGATCAGGACGTAGTTCTGATATGTCTCGAGATGATGACTCAGTCCTAAGAGATGGAAGCGTAGACTCCTCAGAGGCCTCAGATGACACTCCTAGAAATGCCCCGGGTAATATCAGGCCAAGTAGCGGCCGTCAGGGAAATCACGGCAACAACAGTCCTCGCATGACGAGCTTTGCTGAGCGACGGGACAATAGACGACGACATCCAGCTGCTCCGGGAGAAGAGGCAGCTTCGACCCCAACTACCCCTGGAACTCCACACACGCCTTCCACCCCGGCAGCAGCACCGGGGCACCAGGACAGCCCGGGTCCAAGAGGTCCTGAACCAGGCTCCGAGGCCTGGGAGTTAGGGGCTCGTCTGGAGGAAAAGAGGAAAAGCATTGAAGCCCAAAAACGACGTATAGAAGCCATTTTTGCCAAACATAGACAGAGGCTTGGAAAAACTGCTTTCCTTCAACTGAAAAGAGAGCAAGGAGAGGGAGGAGACGAAGGAACCGAGGAAGATAATCTCACCCTGGAGGAGCGTCTCACTCGGATGGAGGAGCAGCTGAAGCAAGAGGAGGAGAAGGAAGAGAAGGAAAAGGACAAAGCAAAGGATGCAGAGAAGAAGGAGGAGAAACCATCAGTGTCTAATCCTCCGCGTTTGGAAAAGCAGGTTACATTCTCAATAGAAAGCAAGAAGGAGAAAGGAGCAGAAAAGGAGAAAGGAGCAGAGAAGGAGAAAGGAGCAGAGAAGGAGAAAGGAGCAGAGAAGGAGAAAGGAGGTGAGGCAGTCATTGTTGAGTACAATGAAGTGGTGCAGAAGTTGAGTGAGGCTCTGCAGTCACTTCAGAAGGACATGCAAAAGCTTACAGAGCAGCAACAGCAGCTCATGAGCAACCAAAGACCAAGGACCACACCCAAGAGAAGCAACACCAAAACTCCACCTCATACCCCAACAAAGACACCGCCAAGAACGCCGACAAAGACCCCTTCAAAGAGCACCACTAAAGCTTGGGTGATCCCTGCTGGTGGTTCCAGTACTCCATCTGGATCTTCCCCATCAAGGCGATCTCAAAATCTGACCTCCCCTAAAACCTCAATCATCTCCTCCTCCTGCCCTGCTCCTCGCACCAAAATCCATTCCTCCACTGCTCCCCGCAGCCCCAAACACCACCCACGAACCCACCACCAGCCTCACCCTCGACCCTCAGAACTTAAATTCCCACCTCTCAACCGTGTCTTGACCCCGACCCAGAACGTGGACACCATTCCTCATTTACGGCGTGTTTCCCCAAGCAAGTGTCAGGTCCAGACCTCATCTTCCTTCCGTATCGGTGGACCACGCACTCCCCAGGAGTCCCCTCAGCCTCCCCAACAGCCCCCGCCAGAGGATAACACTTCAGACACAGCTTCAAGCGAGACCCCGACTCAATTCAGCCTGGAGCTGGAGCAGGAGGATTCAGAGGCTGTAGGAGGGCTGCCGGTGTTTCAACAGCCGAGACAAGATCGTCTGAGGGTCGCTGGTGGAAGCAGCTCTGAAGCTCTTTCCGAGTGCTCATTTGAGAGCGATACTTTGTCACTATCTGCTGCGTACAGCGCAGGAGGTGAAGGTGCGAGGGGTGGAGATGGAGGGAAGCGCAGCAGCCTGATTGAGGCGTCGCTGTCCTCTCCTGGAGGACAAGAAGGAGGCAGCGATGAACCAACTGACGAGGGGCATGAGTTTTCCTCTGATTCTATGAGCGACCACACTGAATCCAATGTGGAGCCAGCTAGAAGACTGGCAGCTGAACCTCTGGACCCCATCGAGCAACTGAATCTGGCCATGGAGGCCATCAGTTTGCCTGAACAACCTGCTGAATCAGAGAGAGAACAGACGGGACGACCAGACTCTTTGGAAGCAAGTGGAGAAGCAGCTGAGCAGGGACCAAAAGGAGGAATTCAGTTCTTCTTCAAGGTAAGTTCTCAGAAAGACAGGGACATTTTTATATTCAAATTCTACATCTAATTTCTCTTTCAGTTTCATCGACTGCTGCATTTGGGTCATCCACTGACTAGGGCAGTGCAGTAGGTCTCCTTTAGACAGTTGTCTCAGAACCTGTAGCACAGACAAGTCGGACACAAATGCACAACACCGAAACACGGGTCGTTTTTCTAATTTAAGACAATGAAAAATCGCTTGTTTTCATAAAGTTTCATGCTTTTTTTATTGCACATTTTTGTTACTGGACTTGACAACCTTCATGATATTCAATAGCTGAATAAGACCAGAAAGTAAAACAGGCAACTTATAGAAAATAGCCCTAACCATTTAAACAATGTGACTATAAATCAATTCTGATGGACTAAATTAGTGCCTTAAACAGCATGGTTTCCATACATCCTGGAAAATCTAGAAAATCTAGAAAATGAGGAAAAAAGTAAAATGTCCTGGAAATGCTGGAATTTTCCTGGAAAACTATTTATCTTCCTCTGCTGTGTTAGTGAAAAAAAATCAAATAGGAAATGAAGTACAATTTACTTGGTAACTGATGCACACTTAGCCATAAAATATGAGTGGATAAAATAATACAAGCCAAGGAATAACATACAATCTCAACACAATGATGACAAAATAAAATAATAAAAATGGCAGATAAGTATAAACCATAACTTTAGAAGACTGAGAACTACATAAAAGCCAGAATAAAAAGATAGCTAGCATACAATGTTCATGCCCAAGAGTTAGAAATAAATTAATTTTATGTTCAGTATGAAATGGTAGAGCTAGCTAGAGGCATGGAAACAATCTGGAAAAGACCTGGAATAAGACTTCAGGAAAACTAGGATCCTTGAAACAGGCTGTAAATCTGTTTGTCTCTGCTGTATCATAGAAGAATGTGTGTTTGAGGTTCTTCTGTAGCCACCTCTGATGCAATGTGTGCTTTTGATGTAGGAGGATGTACACAGTGAGGGGGAGATGGCCCAGCGTCGAGCACTTCTTCTGGAGAAACAGCAGAAGAGAGCCGAGGAGATAAAGAAGAGGAGACAGTGGCATGAACAAGAGAGGTGAATTAAAATAATTATGAATGTAGCACTTCTCTTTGCTCATGAAGCAATGCTATCCCCTCTTCTAAAATGATCTTTCTTCTTCTTGTTCTCAGACCCTTATCCTCCTCAGACAAAAGAATGGCATCTCCCTCCCACACTCCTCCGGCAGGCACCACCTCACCTTCACTCACTCCTCCAGCGACACCAGCCCGTCGGGGGGATTTCACACGAGGGGAGTACGCTCGGCGGCAGCAACTCAGGATCATGGAGGACTTAGACAAAGTGCTTCACCAGAAATCCTCCACTCAAGCACGATCTTCCACCAAGAAGGCTCGCTCGAGGCCTCGCAGCATGACCAGGGAGGAGACAAAACTGTCGCTCAGTCCTGCTAAAGGATCACCTGGTAAACACTGCGGAAGAAACTCACTGGTTAACTGTTTGATGGCTTTAAATTACTGAAATTATTGTCTCATCTTTCCATTCTCCAGCCTCTAAGCTGACCAAAGTCTACTCCCACTCCTCCCTCAACCTGGCAGCAACAGAAGAGCCTGGAAACAGATCTGCTGAGCTGGCTAAGAAACCCCAAAGGTATGCTGTTGCTGATTACTGCAGTTTTAACCACACAGATAACACATAGCTGTAGAGACTGCTCTGCTGCTGGATATTTTAATGATTTCTTCATTTTATTAGTTTATCATAGATTATTGATAGACCAAAATATATTCTGGTATTAATGCATGACTTCTGAAAGTCAAAAATTTATTATTTATTCAGATTTAAATTAGTTCATTTTTTAAGGCAGATTTTAATTTGCACTCTCTGCAGCGTCTTTCGGTTTAGAAAGAAGTTTTGTAGAAGTAAAACTAAAAGACTCCTGACACACTTTGTTGTTTGTACTGATGACAGAAAAAAGTATCTGAGCTCAAGTGAAACAGTGAATACACGGAGTGCTCATTCAATATTTGTTTTTATTTGTCCCACAGCCGTCCTGATTCACCTTCAACGCCAAGTAGACTGGCCAATCAAAATGGAGATAAGGACTGGGAGACTGGATCCAATGGAACATCACCTGCCCCAGAATACACAGGTACAGTAACGGAGCGGCCAGGAGGGATGGGAGAAATGCTGTTAAAAATGCTGTAATGCTGAAGCTTTCAAAACTTTAACCACAGAGTCATCTCTGAAATGTGTCTATTTTTCACTTCAAGATAGTGGACAGCAAAAACATCAACAACTTGAACGGCATTGCTTTTTTATTCTTTGTTTATTTTTATATAATGCTAGTGTTAGAATACTTTACAATTTTTGGCCAACATTTCTTTAAGCCTCTTAATGTCTTGTCTCATACTATTATACTGCAGTAGTATCTGGTTAGTTCCTGGTTATCTGGTTACCTCCGCCAAGGAGGTTATGTTTTTGGGAGAGTTTGCCCGTCTGTCCGTCCGTCCGTCTGTCTGTGAACAAAATAACTCAAAAAGTAATGGACGGATTTGGATGAAATTTTCAGGACATGTTCAGCATGGGAAAAGAAAGAACTGATTCGATTTTGGTGTTGATCCGGAGCAGCGTCTGGCCGCCATGGCGAAAAATGTGATTTCTGTGAATAACTACTGAACTAAAATAGATGTCATTATGAATCCAGTTGCTAATGGTATGTTTTCATGGTCAAGGAATCTAAATATTGACATGAAATAAAGGCAGGAGTAATATTTATGGTCAAAATGACAATATGGCTGAGGATTGTGGCATTGGCGGAGGTCTGCGCTCTCCGAGTGCTTTCTAGTTACATGCTGATGTTTATTTCTTTATAGGACACTGATATGTTATTTACATCATTGTTTAAATCTGATGTATGTATTTTGTTTTGCTGGATCTCTACTGCTGTTCAAAAATTGCTTATCAGTCAGAAAAGGGGAATTATGAAGCTTTGTCAATATACTTTGTTTACATGACATTCAAAACTTAGCATAACAACTTTAATTTAGTACTTTATATTCTCTACCTCTAGAGGAAAATGGCTAAGGGGTTCATTTTTTGTCAACATTTGATTTCTAGATATTGACTTAAAAATGATTAGATTGTAGTTGTGATCTAAATAACCGCCATTAGCAACTTAACTGTTTTTGATCAATAACTGTCAAACTAATAATGATATCAACATGATTCCAAGTGCTCTGTGGATTTCCAGAGTCAAGGAATCATATTCTGATGTATATACAATACCAATAATTAACTTTTAAGGCATTAATCTGCAGACACTGATGTTGTTCCAATAATATTGTGAATCCAAAAAAATGGTGGATAAGGATGTGCACAATTATAAATGTATACCTGTGTTTGTGTTTGCAGGCCCAAAGCTCTTCAAGGAACCAAGCTTCAAGTCCAACAAGTTTATCATTCACAACGCTCTCTCCCGCTGCTGCCTCGCTGGAAAGGTCAACGAGACACAGAAGACCAAGATAGTCGAGGTAGACTTTACATTGAACTTTACACTGAACCACTCACATAGCTGAAGGAATTAAAGATGATGGCTACATCATTTTTACCTCCGCCATGGAGGTTCTGTTTTTGCCAGTGTTTATTTGTTAGCAAGATTACACAAAAACTACTGGATGGATTTTACTAAGATTTTCACTTGATGTTGGTAATGGCACAACTAAAAATGATTCGATTTTGGTGGTGAGCAAGAATAACCACCATTAACAAATGATCGTTTTTGCTCAATAACTGTCAAACTAATAACAATATCAAAATGATTCTGAGTGCCAGGTGTGGGGTTTCAGGGTCAAGACATTGTATTATGATGGTAACATTATCATGATACTATGCTTGTAGATGTAACAGCAATATGTGAGCAACATTGGTGGAGGCTTGTGCTCTCAGAGTGCTTTCTGGTGAAGAATAATTTTTCTTGTGTGCTTTATTTGCCATCCTAGAATCTAATGTTTGTGAACGGTGGGATGTTTTTACAGGGTGCGCTTAGCTCATAGCAAACATGTTAACCAGTGTTAGTTAGCAAGTGTTTTTTCTCCTGAAGTTTTGTACTCCCTTATTCTTTTTACTCTTTGTTCACTACTTTACATTACTATTTGTTGTGCTGTGTGGCTGCCAATATCTTTTGTAGCTAATTTTTTAAGCTCTCAGTGAAAGACAAAGTCTCGGTTTTCTTGGCTAATGTGAGAGATATTCTGGGTTTTTGTGTATGTGAAGTTGTGAACTTTCTTAAAATGTGAGTGTTGCTAGAAAAACTAGTGCACAGTATAAATGCTAATAAGCATAATATTGAGTAATAAAATGGTCATAACAAAATCTTTAAAAAAAAGGGAAGAGTAAGGCAGTGACCTTCTCTTTTCTCATAAGTTGGTCTTCATAGGTTTTTGTTTCCAAATGTCTTTGTGGAGAATTAAGTCAAAATTTTGACTGCTTCTTAAGTTTTTTGTTATCATTTCTTCAATTCATTTATTCAATTGAACATAAGACAAAAAGGATCTGCAAATCACTGTCAACTGTTTCCATGTATGTACTACTCTGCGTTCCAACTTCATTGGAATTGGGGTTCATAAAAGACTTTGAGATATGAATTTTTATCCATATTTCCCAGCCCTAGATTGACTCCTGTTCTATTTGCTAGTCTGTGGTGATGAGCCATGTTTGCCTCCATTTTTGCTTTGTTTTAACCCTAGCTAATGTCATGACATCAGTCTGATGGAGGTTGGAAAGGGATGTTTACTGTCCTTTTAGGTAAAACAGAGATAACTTGCCGTAATCTTTCTTTACACTCCTCTTTCCTGTAGGAAATGGAGAAGAGTCCCGCCAACCACTTCCTTATCCTCTTCCGTGACTCGAACTGCCAGTTCAGAGGCGTCTACACCATGAACTCTGACTCCCAGGAGCTCATGCGATTGGCTGGCGTTGGCCCACGGACAATTAGCTCCACGCAGGTGGAGTCCATCTACAAATACAGCTCAGACAGGAAGCAGTTCAGCGCCATCCCCTCCAAAACCATGGGCATGAGTGTGGACGCCTTCACCATCCCCAGCCATCTGTGGCAGGGCGGAGGAGGAGGAGGAGGAGGAGGGAGCAGGAGAGCGAGCATCACAAAAAAGGCGGTCGTCTCCAAGTGAAGAACTTCAGACGTGACAAAAGGAAACAGTTTATACTGTAATTATAGAGACCGCTTCTGTCAAATATGAAACACTGTAGAGAGAGAAAGAGGAAACAAGAGAGTCCATCACACTGAACAAGAGCAGATCATTAAGAAAAACACTAATGATCAAAACATCACAACTGTACTGCATACTCTTAAGCTGTGTGTGCATTAATACACATTACCTCCATCTCCCCCAGACTTTACTACAAATAGGAAATAATAGAAATATTTGTACTTCCCCTGAATGTGCATGAAAAGGTAAACAGCACAGTTTTTCCCTCCAAACAAAGTCACACTCATATTCAGAGTGTCAGATGAAGGTTTTATAAAAGGTTTAGGCTGAAGGCACAATTAAGGAGTTACTTTTAAAAAGTCTCATTACTTATACTTTCAATGTTTGAAGTACAAACTCAAATACAACTTTTTTCTTTTTAGAGAAAAAAAAGAACTTTATGGAGTCGTTGATTGAAAAACAGAACGTTGGAAGACACACAATGACTGTTCCCACTCCCATTCTGTGGACTGAAGCGCCGGGTGAAACCCCAGTTTATACTAAAATACTACACCACAAAAACACAAATATCAGTAAGTCTGTCTGTTTCAATTCTGGTTAAGATGTTCATAAACTTAAGTAAACCACACACACACCTGAGGAGGTCAGATGTTTTAAGGTCAGAAAAGCTAAAAAATGAGCCCTGCATTGTTTGTATTCTTTAAGAGAAAAAAAACAGGATGAAAACTTACAAGAGTCTTGAAATGAGATGTTTTTACAAAGCTGTTGGCGTTAAGTGAGTGACATAAGCCTTGATTTAGCTCCAGATGTGCACTTCACTTCTTTTATTTGTTGAGATAAGAATTAAAAACATTTTATTGATTAAGCGTATAGCACCCTATAATGTATTAATTTACCGATAATATAATAACACCTGATAGTTGCACTTTACTCAATGAAAAAGTAATAAAACCTAATAATGTAATCACTTAACCAATAATGTTAAAATTATATCCTGACTCATATTTTATTAATATTTTAACTGGTATCGTAATACCTTATGACATTTTTCTGTATTGATCGCTAAACTTCCTTTCAAAGAGCTGACTGTCTTTTACAGGTTAATCTTATAATACACCAAAAAAAAAACAATAATGCCATAAGGTATTACAGTACCAGTCAAGGTATTTTATTACATTATTGGTTAAGTCATTACATTAACACGTTTTATTTCATTTTTGATTGAGTTAAGTGCAAACTTTGTGCACTATCAGGCATTATTACATTATCAGTAAATCATTGCATTATGGGGTGCTACATGGCGAATTAATTCAATTCTTTATCAACGCCTAACTGAGTCCTGTAAATTTTCTGTATAGAAAAAAAATCCTTTTTCACAGATTCCTGCCATTTAATGCCCGGCTGCATCGACCGATATCCCAGCATGTAGCTGGTGTTTCCACCTTTGCTTGATATCGCACAGCTACAGACGATGCACCTTGTGTCAGATTTTATGAAATGTAGCCACACTTAAGACCAATTTTGTCTCCTGTCCACCAAGACATTGATTTATTCATTTATGCTTCTCTGGAGATCGTGATATCAAGGGAGGAAAAAAAGTGACACGAACTGTTGACGTAATATTTAAACTCAAATCTATTGTTTTGATCTGTTTGTTAACAAAGTAACTCAAAAATTTCTGAATGGAATTTGATGACATTTTCAGGATAGGTCAGAAATGAATCAAGAACCAACCAGTTTAATTTTGGTGGTTATCCAAATTAAGATCTGAAACCAGGAATTTGAAGAGGATTTGTTTACATGGAGATAGTGATATTCCACATTTTTGCTAATAACTCAATTAGTTTTCAGTCGGTATTTTAACCCTATGAAGTCCAAGACCATAGATTATAGCCAGAAAATTCTAATTTTTTGGAGCTGAAATGTTTGTTTCACTTTCTGCTAAAATCCATAAAAATCAAAACGTCTATAAAATTCAACATTATACATTTTTCGTACCTCATTTGATACATGAAGTGTTTTTGGCAACTGATAATCCATTTGAGGACATTTTTATCATTTATCTGATTTTTTTTTTTTTGGTAATTTGTTGATCATATTGAGTAGAAAGAGGTATTATAAAAGTATGTATCGAATATACAATTGGCTTTATAGAGTTAAGAAAATTTTGGTCATGGGACAAAGATCAAGTGGTCCAATTCATTGATTCAAATCCAAATGTGGATCCAGGAATTTTTCAAGTATTTTGTAACAGTGTGAGTTAGAGCAGTTTTCCACATTTTTGACAATAACTCACCTGACAGTGCTGGAAATGACTTGGTAGAGTTCGTGCTCTCAGAGTACTTCTAGTATAAATTAGGGTTTTTTTTTGGCAGTCTTAACTAATTTTTAATGTATTCAAACATCTCCTTTCAAGACTGGACAAATGAAAATATTGGTTTTCTGGATAATTTTAGTCATTACAAGCAATTCATGCCTTATTTCGCGCTTTTTGGATCTTGAAACACAATTTTCTTGCACTTCTCATGTGAATGCGGCTTTTGTAGAGTGTAACAAGATTTTTTTTACTCAAAACCACGCAAACATTTGCTCAGATTTGTGTTTTTGCATTGTAACAGAAGAGACTAGGCTCTCTTTTGTCGAGTGACTGCAGGACTTTTATCTGTAATGATAATGAAGTGAAATCCTGCCTCGGACCTGTCAGTTGGTGATTTAAGCACATTTGTTTTTGCCAAACTAGAAATAGCCATAAACTTTAAGATGGAGTGCAGAAAAAAATCTGTAACTGTGTTCAAGGTTTACAGAGAGATGATCACCACAGCATGAATGGTTCTTTACTGTACGTGGTATAAGCTTATTTCTAAATAATATCACAATGAAAAGGTGATGAAACTATGATAAAGTGAGTACTTATGAGCGTCAGATGCCAGTGAAACATCATGAAGCTGTTTGCATATTGATGAGGAAGTGACATAGCAGACTACACTTTGTATTTCCTGTTTCTTGCACTCGAGTTGAGGAGTGGGGTTCAACTGACTCTCTTATCAAGTCTTTTATTAAAGCTCTCTAAAGTAGATGACCTGTTTGTACATGTGCATTTCATTTGATCAAGGAAGTCAGATTGCCAGAGTTGCAAGTTAAATACGTCACTGAGAACACCACCTTCGATCGGGATTTCCTACTGGGGAGTCGGCTCGTATCTTTAGCGCATTTAACTGGGATGTGGTGTGATTCCATGTCCGAGGTTTGAGGTAAATGGGATGCAACATTATCTCTGACACCACAGAAAAAAAACAACACGACTCCAGTTTAGATGTTTCCATGGCACATTTAGTGACACAAACCTCCATCATAAAGTGCTCAAATGTAACAGAAATAGCTGCTAAAGACATGTACACATGGTACACTAAAACAACAATTCAGTGGGTACTTAGATTAAATGGTCATCTTCATGTACGTTGGTCTATCTTGTATCTTTAGCTTTTGCAGCTGTAGAAGTAAATCAGAGCGTTTAAAACTCTCAAGACAAGTGCTGATCTCACTAGTTTATCGAGAACATTAAGAATTCTCATTTGTCTCTGTTACATTTTGCCATATAAACAACAGGATTTGGTCTGGGATTTAAACAAATTTGGATTCAGTGAGCAGATCCAGATTCTGTGAGAGGTGTTGAACCCCATCTTTATATGTAGAGTGTCAATAAAATGGTGATTTTCAGACCAGCATTCATGTATGAAATAAAAAACTGGATTAAAATCCACTGATAAACAGTCTAATGTCTTAAAGTCTTGTTTTCTCCATGCTTTGTATGGTGTTACGTTTTTCTTGGGTACAAACTCTGTCTGGTCTGGTCATGTTTGAAAACAAAAGGTCATGTTAGCATGTTGTTTTTTGTCAAGAATTGACCTAAAATGAACAAAGGTCAATTTTCATGAAATATGACCAAAGGTCCATTTCAAAATTATGTTCAAAAGTGACTTTTTGGGACCTTTTCAAGCAGGATATCAAGCTGGTGCAGACAGTTTGGTCATATTTGACTCTAAAATTGACTCATGTTCATTTTTATCTTAGGTCAGATTCTTGAAAAAACAACATGCTAACATACAGTATGACTTTTTTCACATCAAAAGGTCATATGTTAGCATGTTGTTTTTGTCAAGAATCTGACCTTAGGGAAAAATGAACAAAGGTCAATTTTCATGTCGAATATGACCAAAGGTCCTGAAAATTATGTTCAAAAGTGACTTTTTGGGACCTTTTTTTGGGGCAGGAAACATGCTGGTGCAGACAGTTTAGTCATACTTGACCAAAAAAATGAGTTATAAGCGTTTTTCGCTCAGGTCAGATTTTTGAAAAAACAACATGCTAACATACAGTATGACTTTTTTCACATCAAAAGGTCATATGTTAGCATGTTGTTTTTTTCAAGAATCTGACCTTAGGGAAAAATGAACAAAGGTCAATTTTCATGTGGAATATGATAAAAGGTCCTGAAAATTATGTTCAAAAGTGACTTTTTTGGACCTTTTCAAGCAGGATATCAAGCTGGTGTAGACAGTTTGGTTATGTTTGACTTGAAAATTGACTCATGTTCATTTTTATCCTAGGTCAGATTCATGGAAAAACAACATGCTAACATATGACTTTTTTCCATTTCGGACCCTGGGAAAAAATATGTTCAAAAGTGACTTTTTCTGACCTTTTTTTGGGGCAGGAAACGTGCTGGTGCAGACAGTTTAGTCATACTTGACCAAAAAAATGAGTTATAAGCGTTTTTCGCTCAGGTCAGATTTTTGAAAAAACATCATACTAACATATGACCTTTTTTTCCATTTCTGACCCCGGGAAAAAATATGTTCAAAAGTGACTTTTTTGGACCTTTTCAAGCAGGATATCAAGCTGGTGCAGACAGTTTGGTTATGTTTGACTTGAAAATTGACTCATGTTCATTTTTATCTTAGGTCAGATTCATGGAAAAACAACATGCTAACATATGACCTTTTTTCCATTTCAGACCCTGGAAAAAACATTGGTTCAAAAGTCACTTATTGGGGCCTTTTTCGGGCAGGAAACGTGCTGGTGTGGACAGTTTAGTCATACTTGACCAAAAAAATGAGTTATAAGCGTTTTTCGCTCAGGTCAGATTTTTGAAAAAACAACATGCTAACATATGACCTTTTTTCCATTTCTGACCCTGGGAAAAAATATGTTCAAAAGTGACTTTTTGGGACCTTTTCAAGCAGGATATCAAGCTGGTGCAGACAGTTTGGTCATATTTGACTCTAAAATTGACTCATGTTCATTTTTATCTTAGGTCAGATTCTTGAAAAAACAACATGCTAACATACAGTTTGACTTTTTCACATCAAAAGGTCATATGTTAGCATGTTGTTTTTTTCAAGAATCTGACCTGAGGGAAAAATGAACAAAGGTCAATTTTCATGTGGAATATGACCAAAGGTCCTCAAAATTATGTTCAAAAGTGACTTTTTGGGACCTTTTTTTGGGGCAGGAAACATGCTGGTGCAGACAGTTTAGTCATACTTGACCAAAAAAATGAGTTATAAGCGTTTTTCGCTCAGCTCAGATTTTTGAAAAAACAACATGCTAACATACAGTATGACTTTTTTCACATCAAAAGGTCATATGTTAGCATGTTGTTTTTTTCAAGAATCTGACCTTAGGGAAAAATGAACAAAGGTCAATTTTCATGTGGAATATGATAAAAGGTCCTGAAAATTATGTTCAAAAGTGACTTTTTTGGACCTTTTCAAGCAGGATATCAAGCTGGTGTAGACAGTTTGGTTATGTTTGACTTGAAAATTGACTCATGTTCATTTTTATCCTAGGTCAGATTCATGGAAAAACAACATGCTAACATATGACTTTTTTCCATTTCAGACCCTGGGAAAAAATATGTTCAAAAGTGACTTTTTTGGGACCTTTTCAAGCAGGATATCATGCTGGTGCAGACAGTTTAGTCATACTTGACCAAAAAAATGAGTTATAAGCGTTTTTCGCTCAGGTCAGATTTTTGAAAAAACAACATGCTAACATATGACCTTTTTTCCATTTCTGACCCTGGGAAAAAATATGTTCAAAAGTGACTTTTTTGGACCTTTTCAAGCAGGATATCAAGCTGGTGCAGACAGTTTGGTCATATTTGACTTGAAAATTGACTCATGTTCATTTTTATCTTAGGTCAGATATTTGAAAAAACAACATGCTAACATATGACCTTTTTTTCCATTTCAGACCCTGGGAAAATTTTTTTTTCAAAAGTCACTCATTGGGGCCTTTTTCGGGCAGGAAACGTGCTGGTGTGGACAGTTTAGTCATACTTGACCAAAAAAATGAGTTATAAGCGTTTTTCGCTCAGGTCAGATTTTTGAAAAAACATCATGCTAACATATGACCTTTTTTTCCATTTCTGACCCTGGGAAAAAATATGTTCAAAAGTGACTTTTTGGGACCTTTTCAAGCAGGATATCAAGCTTGTGCAGACAGTTTGGTCATATTTGACTCTAAAATTGACTCATGTTCATTTTTATCTTAGGTCAGATTCTTGAAAAAACAACATGCTAACATACAGTATGACTTTTTTCACATCAAAAGGTCATATGTTAGCATGTTGTTTTTGTCAAGAATCTGACCTGAGGGAAAAATGAACAAAGGTCAATTTTCATGTGGAATATGACCAAAGGTCCTGAAAATTATGTTCAAAAGTGACTTTTTCAGGACCTTTTTTGAGGCAGGAAACATGCTGGTTCAGACAGTTTGGTCATACTTGACTTGAAAATTTACTTATGTTTATTTTTCCGACAGGTCAGGCTTTAAAACTTTCATGCAAACATGATTTTTTTCCATTTCAGACCCTGGGAAAAAATATGTTCAAAAGTGACTTTTTGGGGACCTTTTCAAGCAGGATATCAAGCTGGTGCAGACAGTTTGGTCATATTTGACTCTAAAATTGACTCATGTTCATTTTTATCTTAGGTCAGATTCTTGAAAAAACAACATGCTAACATATGACCATTTTTTCCATTTCTGACCCTGGGAAAAAATATGTTCAAAAGTGACTTTTTCTGACTTTTTTGGGGGGCAGGAAACATGCTGGTGCAGACAGTTTAGTCATACTTGACCAAAAAAATGAGTTATAAGCGTTTTTCGCTCAGCTCAGATTTTTGAAAAAACAACATGCTAACATACAGTATGACTTTTTTCACATCAAAAGGTCATATGTTAGCATGTTGTTTTTTTCAAGAATCTGACCTTAGGGAAAAATGAACAAAGGTCAATTTTCATGTGGAATATGATAAAAGGTCCTGAAAATTATGTTCAAAAGTGACTTTTTTGGACCTTTTCAAGCAGGATATCAAGCTGGTGTAGACAGTTTGGTTATGTTTGACTTGAAAATTGACTCATGTTCATTTTTATCTTAGGTCAGATTCATGGAAAAACAACATGCTAACATATGACCTTTTTTCCATTTCAGACCCTGGAAAAAACATTGGTTCAAAAGTCACTTATTGGGGCCTTTTTCGGGCAGGAAACGTGCTGGTGTGGACAGTTTAGTCATACTTGACCAAAAAAATGAGTTATAAGCGTTTTTCGCTCAGGTCAGATTCTTAGAGAAACATCATGCTAACATATGACCTTTTTTTCCATTTCTGACCCTGGGAAAAAATATGTTCAAAAGTGACTTTTTGGGACCTTTTCAAGCAGGATATCAAGCTGGTGCAGACAGTTTGGTCATATTTGACTCTAAAATTGACTCATGTTCATTTTTATCTTAGGTCAGATTCTTGAAAAAACAACATGCTAACATACAGTATGACTTTTTTCACATCAAAAGGTCATATGTTAGCATGTTGTTTTTGTCAAGAATCTGACCTGAGGGAAAAATGAACAAAGGTCAATTTTCATGTGGAATATGACCAAAGGTCCTGAAAATTATGTTCAAAAGTGACTTTTTCAGGACCTTTTTTGAGGCAGGAAACGTGCTGGTTCAGACAGTTTGGTCATACTTGACTTGAAAATTTACTTATGTTTATTTTTCCGACAGGTCAGGCTTTAAAACTTTCATGCAAACATGATTTTTTTCCATTTCAGACCCTGGGAAAAAATATGTTCAAAAGTGACTTTTGGGGACTTTTGAGGCTTGTAAACATCATAGTTTTCATATTTGACTTATGTTCATTTTTTCCTTCAGTCAGATTTATTAAAGGAATGACATGATAACGTATGACTTCTTTTCCTTTACAGACACTGGAATAAAATATGTCCAACGTGACTTTTGGGACCTTTTAAGGCAGGAGAACATGCTGATAATTAAATTATTGAAAATACACTTTTGCTGTCAGCAATGTTTTGTACCTTTCAGATTAAACAACGGTCCACCTTTATCCACTTTAAGGGACATTTTATGTCCTTACAGGGCACATTTATGATTTATTACTCTAAAGGTACAAAAATGATACCCCAGTTTTTTTGTGTAACTAGCCACCATTAGCTACCAATCATTTTTCCCCAATAATAATGATACAAATATCAATATCAATGGTTCCAAGTGCTCGGTGTGGGTTTTCAGGATTTAAAATAATATGATAGGAGCTTTATCATGGAGCCTTTTTTTATAGATGTAACAGCAGCATGTGAGCTTCTTTGGTGGAGGTTCGCGCTCTCGCTGTGTCTTCTTGTTTTCTTATGCCGGTGTTTACAGTCACACTCCATCCTTGCTTGTGAGTGGCTGAGCCTTTCAGCGATGCTTTTTTATATCCAATAATGACACTCACCTGTTCAACTGTGGCAATTTATGAACATTCCTGAACTTTTCCAGCCTTTTGTTGCCCCTGTCCAAGTTTGTTTTGTAATGTTCTGCAGGCATCAAATTCAAATTCAAGTGAATATTTAAACAAAAATAAAAACAGTGAAGTTTTTCAGTTTGACCATGAAATATCTTCTTTGTAGTGTTAGTTTTTGGTTTAGTTTTTACTTTTGTTACACACGATGTCCCAACTTCACTGGAATTTGTGTGATTACAATAGAAGAAGTCTTACCAGAGGAGGCTGTAACAGCTGCAATGAGAGGTCTATTTTAACTGGTGAGAACAATTATGAGTCTTTCTGTTCCCCATTTCTAACCATGAAACTAATATAAAGAATACCATTAAGTGTAGGCTGTGAATTTGGTTACAGCCACACTCCTGGTTTGGTCTATTAAAAGGTCTACCCCTGAAATAAAAGTAGTCCAGTCGTAGTTTGTTATGGTTTTTATTGCACCTTCCTCAGAACAGACAGTATGAAGCTCAGATACACATTAATACACAAAGTCAGTTATGAACTGATGCATCTCGTATTGCGTTGGTTGATCAGGCGTCACTCTTTGGGATCTTTGGGACACTTTGACCTCTCTAAATAACAAACTTCACCTTAAATACAAAACCAATCACTGCAGGAAACAAATCAGTCATAGCAATATAAGAAAATAAGGTTTTTATGGACTCTAAAAGTGCAGATGCTCAGAGGATTGGGATGTTTTCTATTGCTTTTTGAACTATCCATTGCCTTCATATTTTTCAATCTTTTTTTTAATGGCAGAAGTTTAACTCATCACGGCTCACTACTGCCACCAACTGTTACCTCTCTGCTTAAGCATCCAACATACAATTCATCCATCTTCATCCATCATCACAATCCCAAAGCGGTCTTTTACCTTACACATTTTACTGAACATACATTAAATTAATTACAGTTAAGTTGACCTTGAATGGCCTACATGGAGCTCCCTGTAGTTTAAGAATCAGTTCCAACTTTGTTAGTTCCCTCTGTATTAGCAAAAGCTTCCTGTCTGTCCATATGTACATGTCAGGAGCATTTGTCTTAATATTGAGACAGTGCTTGAATTTAATGAAATTTTTCCTTTTCATGATGCAAGTTCTGCAAAAATGTCCAGTCTTACTGAAACATTGATGTTATAAGTCAAATGTCAACGTGATTTGGGCCTTAGATTATCCCCTGCATGTGAATTCAATATCAAAAACATTTGAGAGATTTTCTTGAACCTTTGCACAGATTTCTTCTCTGGATGGATGAAACAACTCGATTTTGGGGGTTAAAGTCATTGTGACCAAGAGAAGTGGGAATTTGGCCCATGTCATTAAAAAACTAAGACTTCAAAAACACAAAAGCCCTTCTTCTCCACCAACTGCAGTGCTTCAACTGTCCGGCAAACTGTAACCTCACAAAGCAACAAATCAACACTTTATCACTCTATGAAAAAATTATAGCAAAAAGGAAAACCAGCATCTGAAACAAATGTGTTTTCACTCAAGCTAAGAATGATTTTGCAAGGGTTAGGTTTGCTGCTTTTGTAAAAATGGTGCATTAGTTATTGCTTTATTTTTGTTTTACATAGAAATTCAGACTAAATCTTGTAACAGGCCATTCGGTTATACAGCAGTCTAAATATAATCAGTTTATCCTTTTGGTCAAGACACATTTAATATGATGACCAACCCTCTTGACTACTGAGCGAGTTAAGCAGAAGACAGGGTGTTTGTTTTTACAGGCACTTCTTAATTGACTTAAAAAAAGCTTTCTATTTTACAAATTATTCTTTTAGGTACTTTAATCTTCCAAACATACTGGACTGTGCCAAAAATCCCAATGAACGTGCGCTCTGATTTATGATTATTCACAACATTTAGCATCATTAAACTAAACAGACAAGAAGAAAAAAAGACAAAATGATTATCTAAAGTAGCAGACAGTGCAGGAAATATAATGGTGCTCAAGTTTCCTCTGATATTTTGGCCCTACTCTAAGAGACATCTGTACATTTTGTAGATTAACATTAAACCTCACTGGTCTTTGAGATAATTAAAACTGGAGTTACATAAGTCTGACTTCACTTCGAGCTCAACAAACAGCACATGAATTAGTGATGGGGGGTACACTAATGTACAAAAGGAAAATCAGCAAAGTCAAATCAGTGCTACAGGTTTATTTTAACATTACTAAAATATCGTTATGGGTCCAGACCACATTGAGTTGATTTCACTCTTTTCAGGGAACTGGTTCATTAACACTGATGAAGTGTAATTACTGACTCTTTATGGAGTTAAAATTTAACACATTATAACACTTTGCAGTGTGATTTATGATCGACACTGTTGTTAGTTATGTTAGTGTGAGAAATGCACCTTATTAGAGTTTCTTTTTTCAACTGTTTATGTTTAACCTCCAAATTAACACTGCAAGGTGTAAATGTTGCTGAAGTTATTTTAAGTTATTAGATTAAAAAGTTTACTGGAAAATTTTGCTTTTCCTGCTAGAGCCTGTAGCATTTGTCAATAAATACTAAACTATACTATACCACTACAATGTTAATGTGTTAATTCCAGGTTCAGAGTGTAGAGTGAAAATGGAGTTAATAAACCAAACGTGGGGGTCACTGCAGCAGTTTAAACTCTGAACAGCTCATTCTGAACTCTAAACCTGATCCCTAAGTGTTTGGTTTAAAGCTAACATTTTTACAACTACAACTCTTTTTAAATTGATGGTAAATTTTCAGAGATTTAAATCCATCCAGAGTAAAATACATTTTACTAACACCAACATTTTAACTCTTCTCCATTTGTTGTATAGATGTGGATTTTCACTTTAATTCAGTTATCTTCAATTTCATAGAGTATCTTGACTGAAAAGCCGACCCAAGGTGTCGTCGTAGGAGGACTGACCAATACACAGACATACAGATATTTAGATACATATTTTCTAGACTTAAAGCCAATATTCTTTTATTGTGACATCTGGAAGAGATTTTACTAAAACTACAGATGCATGACCTAAAGCTAAAGTGTATGATTTTAAAAGGAGCTAAGTGTTGCATGTTACTGAGTTGTTGTAAATGTAACTGGATCATGCCAAATGAACTGTGCATTAATGATCTTTCCAAAAGTTCCAGTTCAGACTAAAGATTTGCCAGGAGATGAGTTAAAACTTCAAACTGCATGCCGCAGACCAACCCACAAAACTCTGAAAGCCTGTCAGTTCACACTGCTATAACGGAGGGAGGTCATACACTGTTTCCATAGCAACAACTCTGCGCTTTAGTTCACATTCCTTCACTCCAGTGCCTGCTTCATCATGTAGCTTTGTTTTTGTGTTTCTGCTCCTTTTAAAACATTCATAAGCAGTGTGTTAAGGTTGGGTTGGCTAACCTGACACATCAGATGGACTGTTTCACATATTCATATTTCACATCCATCTTGGAAACATCTCATGGAAAGTGACTGGAGGGAAATTAAACATTTAGTTTGTCACAGTCATTATGATGTAGTCAGGGGTTCGACAATACTTTTGGCACAACTAAATCAGGGTCATGCTATTGCCTCATTGTCCTGAAAAAGACACTGATAAACCCAGAACAACTGTTCCAGCTTGAGGCACAAATGGATCTGCCTACTGACAGACATGGAATTTTGCATACCCAGCTGTTTTGGGTTGGCAAAGCTGTCCAGAGAGATTTATCCTTTTTATATATTGATACATCCAAGTGGTAATTAATATGTAAAATTCTGAACAATCAGTGTTGTAAGGTCCTATTCAACTGAGCAAACCAGATACCTCCCTCTCTACCTGCAGGACTATTGCCCAAGGCAAGCATCAGCCATGAGTCAAGTCACATAATGACACCGACAGAGCTCCTCACAAGAAAACAGATGAAAATATCAAACCTTTCGGTCAGGGGCCGGGATAGATGACACGCTGTAGAAATGTGTCTTTCAGATTCTTGCACCTTTTCTAGAGTTACCAACCAACAAGTTTGACTTGTTTCACATGATCTTATGTCTTTACAGTTAGACAGCCACCTTAACATTATCATCAGACCACCTTAACAACTATTGTGGGGGGGAAAGATCAGAATCCTCCTGCATCTTTGCATGAGATTCAACAACTGCATCTGATAGCTATATATATTAGCCTGTAATCTACACTGCAGTGTGGAGACAAAATTGTAAAAATAATCACTTTCAATGCAACCACTGAACTTTCCTCTGACTGACCATGCTACCAAGATAGCATGCAGCGACTCTATAGTCGGTCAAACTGAATACATGGACATCTTTACAGCTCTGTATGCTCATGTTTCAGCACAAATGCAATGCATGTTGTTCCTGTAGCTTAAGGTGATAACCAGAGGCAAACAGAAACACAGCTTCTACTTGTTAGCATTTGTGCTATTCCATTACAGAGCATGTGCAGAACACAACAAGCCAAATACCATCACACAACAAGCCAAGTAGGCTACCATCTTAAGTGGCACACTTCCTGTGAGAAACAGTCTGTTAACCCAACACGTGATTCATTAGTGTGGAAGCTCAGAGATGATGTATCACAACAATCAGAGACTACAAATGCAAGACGGCCTTGATAGCAAGCAGCTGCTGAAACGTAATAAAATAAGGCATGATGTATCAGTTTTAATGTGAGAAATTGCTCCTTAATTGCTGAATTAACTGGGGATGTATGCAAAATGTACCTGTGCACATCCTTCCAATGATGATCTTGTATGAGCAAAAGAAGGTTTTATCTATACCTGGACGTCCTGCCCAAGTGTTTTTATGTACAGTTTGTCTTGGTCGACTTTGTGATTGCACCAAGTGCAGCATACTGTTGTCCAAACAATGACTAAAGCAGTAAACTGCACCCTGATGAAAGTTGTGTTTCCATCCTTAACCATGGTTTCTAACTCTAAAACTAATGCATACATGTTATTTTAAGCTACAATGTAAGCTGTGGTAACTTCAGAGAGGTTACTGCAGTGTGTGTGCTGCAGGTGCAAAGCGGTTACAAACAGATTAAACATTAATAAGATAAGGTTAGTGTGATATATGGAAATAGAGATATGTACGAAGAGAGCAGCTTTATCCTTCTAAAACACATTTACAGAGCTGCTTTCCTGTTTAGATTGCATGTGACTATACCTGCAACAGCTGCTAATATCAAACTTGCCCGCTAATGCTAATGCTAATGAGCGTCATCCGCTTCGTTTACGGGGTTACTGTCGGTTTGTGTGTCCACAGAGCCGTGGGTCGTGCTGTTCCACACATCAGACTGCGGCTCCAGAGATGGGCTCATGGAGACCGGATCGGTGGAGTTCTTTGTGGGATCTGGGAGGATCTGAGCAGAGGTGGGGAGGTGGCTGATGGGGGCATCAGCGGGCATGTTGGATGAGGGGGATGAGGGGCTGGCTGGGGCGTCAGATGTAGGGACAGCGGGGGTGTCAGCGGGCGTCTGAGAGGAGGTGTTGGTCGTGGAGGAGAAGTTGGAGGTGAGGTAAGCAGGGGTGAGAGCGGGGGAGTCAGAGAGGGTCTGTGGGAGAGGGTCAGAGGCAGAGTCCGTGGGTGAGTGGGTGAGAGTTGGCCTGGGTGTGTGTGGGGGGGTGGGCTCCTGTGGATCGGTGCAGACAGGCTCCCCCTCCGCCACGTACCACACCTCATTGTGCCTGTTCAACAGCTTCAGGGGGCTGTACACAAACACGCACAAGGAGAGAGCAAACAACACAAAGCTTAGTATCAGTGTGAAGACAACAACAGGCACATGATGCAGGCCAGTGCTGGGCAAGTTTCTTCAGAAATGTAATGCATTATTTATTATTTATTATTTGTTACTGTCATTTTAAATTAAGAAGTTACAGTATAATGTTACTGTATTTGTAATAAGGTGATGTGGCGGCTATCTGAGTTCAGCTTAAGGCCAAAGACAGTAGAATATAACAGACACATCGATGCTCATGGCACAAAACAAGAAACAATCATAGCAAAAACAGACAAAGGGTAAAATTCTGGTAAATGATGTTAGAGATACTGTAACTTTAGGCCTACCAGAGGACTTTTATCCTCCACTGATCTCACAGAGTATTTGCCGAATTTGTATTTAAACAAACAAAAAACACCTCTTCATTTCTTGTTAAATTTAAATGCATTGTAACTTGCATTACTGACACTTGTACAGACTAAAATATGACAGTTTTTTTTTGTTTTTTTTGTAATGCCTTACATTACTACGTTACAGTAAAAAGTAATGCATTACAGTAATCACATTATTTTTGTAATGCATTACTCCCAACACTGATGCAGGCACAGTGGAGGTCAGATTGAAAGCAGAGGGCGAGCCATGCTAACTGAAACGTTGTTGGCTCTCTTACATTAACCCTTTCATGCACAGTGGACAGATATGTATTTTATATTTTGGACCATTTAGGCTAACCATGTCCCAACTATCAGGTGGTAAACACCAAAACTACATTCTCTAGTTTCATTAAAATATGATCTTTGTGTCTTTTTGTTCATTTTGAGATATTACATCATAAATCCAAAATGTCCAACAAAGAGGGATATGCACCACACCCTTCAGGATTGAGTGTTAAATCATTATATACTCAAATAATTAGTCAGGAACAAACATATATTTTTATTCAATGAGTTGTAAGGAACACTTTGATGCAGATTTTAAAAATATTTTCCTTGTTTATTTTCATTTGTGACCAAAAATTAATCCGTCCACTCCAGAGGACATTACGTAATAAAAATTATCTTCATATTGTATTTTCAAATTAAATTAAAAATAGAATAAATTAAAATTAAATTGTATCATGCCTGTATTCAGATTTAACCTAATTTTGGATTATTATTATTTTTTTTTTATTGAAAGTAGCATGTTAATAATTTAATTAAACTGTAATATTAAATCTGCTTTATATTTTGCATTTTATTCCATATAATTTCAGTTAATATTTGTAACAAATACGTGTTTGCAGATCTATATTAAGTTCCATTGAATTATTATTTATTAACTCACTCAAAATATAACATATTAAAAATTGCACGTTATTTTAGCTTGTTTAAAAGCAAAAAAAAATGTTTTTAATCATTCCCATGTGATTTAATGAATTCATGCATGAAAGGGTTACAAGCTAAACAAATAGTGATCAAATTCTTCTTGTTTTAAATCAGAAAGAGGGAAGTGACAACAAGTTTTGTGTAAATTGTAACAGCTAAGGAGGGCGGGGCTTGCTGAGGATCACTTCCTTCAAAGGGCGGAGCTTGACACAGGGTCAACTGGTCATCAGCATGAACTGAAATTATAGTGTATCTACATTTTTCTAATGATGCCGTGGGAACTGACTTCTAAGAAGGAGGATTAGGGCCTTTTTTTAAAGTATGTTTAAAAATACAGTAAAGTTACGAGAAAGAAGTCACACAGTTGCAATAAGTAATCTCATAAAGTTACAAGAATAAACTTTATTCTGAAAGGTTTACCAGAAGACCATACATTTCCTCTTCCAAAAAGCTCCAGTTTCTTGCAGTGTCTTTCCAAGTCATAATACTTATGATAATGTGATGCTAATGTGCCAAAAAAAAGAAGTATTTTCCTTGTTTGTGAAACATACACTAAAGTACAACATCACTGATGCTCAGTGTTCCTCATCTCTTTTAGATAGATAGATAGATGAACCTTTATTATCCCAGAAAAGGGAAATTTGTTTCCACAGCCTTCCATATCATGTTGCCAAAGCACACCATCACACAGAACACAAACAGAACAATGGACAATCACAAACAAATACAGAGCAAGACAGCACTTAACATTGTCATTATCTGGCAAGTAGGTTAAGTCATGGAGGTAGATTGTTCAGTATAGCCAGTATAGGCGGCTGCTGCTCTTCTGATAACGTCTACAGACTATTATAACAAGTATATTCTCATAAATCTATGACTATTTTTCCTTGCAACTTTTCAACTTTATTGTCATAAGTTTTCGACTTGATTCTTGCAACTTTATTAGATTTTTTTCATAAATTTCAACTTTATTCTATACATTTTTGACTTGATTCTTGCAACTATATGAGATTTTTCTGATAAATTTACAACTTTATTCTCATTATGGCCTTACCCTCTGGTGTAGACTTGAGTTTAAAGTCAATGCCTGCATTCTTAAGAATGACCAGCAGGGGGAGGCTTTGCAGGTACAAGAGTAGGTGAAGTAGTTTATAAGTCTTTGAAAAATTGACTGATTTATTAAGAAGTATCAGAATTCAGTGTGTTTTTTTCTTGATTGAATGTCTTTGTTTTTATGTCTACTGTTTCAGTGAGCTCGATACGGTCTCAGAGTCTGTGTAGCACATCATTTATAGTGTCAGCTGTACTTTTTAATACATAATCAAAATAGTTTCAAAAATATCTAATAAAAATGAATACACAACAATAAAAATCATAACAATAAAGTGTCCTATAATATCAGCTTTATCGAAAATAATGGCCAAAGGGAAAGTGAACTGATGTTTCTGAGGGAAGCAGGACTAACAATGAAAAGTGTCTTTGATGAAACAGGACATAACTTTATATGAAACTTAAGTTTATACATGATAAAGGACACATGGGTCACCTGTCATATCCGACTCCGTAGTGGAAGCTGTGGTTGTACGGAGCTCTGACTCTTTCCAGCTCTTTGGTGAGCAGATGAGCGTGAAGCCTGGAGGTGACGGACAGCATCCAGCCTCCATAACTCCTCACATACACGTCCATCTCTGGCATCTCAGTGAAATACAGCTGTGCAGGAGACACACGAGCAACACTAGTGACACTCTCTGACGGCTCATGCATCACAGTAGATTTATTTGACTGAGACAAGCTGCACAAACACTTTCAGTAGATGTTTAAAAGCGTAGAGATGTATCCAGATAGAAAGATAAAAGTCAAAGAGAAGTTCTCCTTTCTCACGATCAAGAGGCAGCAGCATCTATCTCCATTACGCTAAAAGGGAAAAGGCTCCAGCTGCAGCACTAAAGACTGAACATCAGTGCTCTCTATTGATCACTGAGTTATTATATTTCGCTCTGATACTGGCAGGATAAAAGCATTTGACCTCTTTATCGACAAGGGTGAGCACACCCACTCCTGTCCTCTGTCACCCTACACCCACAGCCCTCGCCACCTGTCGACTCAGCTCACCTTGTCATTGGTTGGCGTGGGAGGCTTTTCCTGATAGGCTGAGGGCAGAGGGAAGTTGAGGGTGTAGACAGCCGGCTCCCACATCTTAGTCTCCTCTGGGATCTTCACCAGGACAGGGGCGGTCATTTCCATCTGGACACCTGTACACAAAAAGCACAAACACTTATACAGCAGAGTGTAAAATGAACACAATCTTTACTTTTAGCTCATGTAGCATCCTCACCTCCTTCATTGGCTCCAGTGATGTACTGGAAAAGTCTCCTGAAGGCCATGGCTGCTCCTACACCCATGAAATAAGCTTCAGCATCTGTGGACACCCAGCGAGTGGGGCTGTAGTGTCGCACCTGGACAAACATGGAGGATAAAGAGTGAATTAACAGGTCAAATATGGAGGCTAACAAGCTGCTAAGTCCAGTTTGGACTAAACATTTATAACAAGACAAAGTGAAACCTGCAACTGCTCCCTACAGGTCAATCTGCATCTCCAACTCTTGATATACTGTATTTTCCATGTTATTTCCTGAGTAGCTTTGTCATTTAAGGATTTGGTGTTGCCTTCATAGAGCAGAGCAAACACTTAACACAAAGTAGGGCTGGATTATTTGGCCTAAAAATACAATCTCAGAGCTTTCCACACAAAATATTGTTGCTGATTTTAATTGTTTGGTTACCTTTTTAAGAAAAAAATAACTACAAATGACACAGACATCCACATTAACAAGTTTACCTTCATTTTATTAAAATATATCCAAAAAGTAAACTGACTTTCTCTCACAGAATTGAAGTGCAAGCTGTACTTTTGTTACAAAAGAAGCATTATGTAGTTTCAAGATGAAGCCTTGCCTACATTCACACTGAAAGCTAAACTGTTTACACAAAACATTCAAATGGAAATCTATCAACACTCCTCGAGAAAAGTTTTGAGTAGGGCTGTCACTTTAGTGCATTAATTAGATTAATTAATTACACCGCAAATGAATGCGTTATAAAAATTAAACGTAAGATTAATCATAGCACACAAACATTTTGATATTGTCCAGCTGGAGGACCCGTACATGGCAGTGGCACGTCACTTCACACATGCGTCTCTAGTCAAACCAAACAAAGCCCAGGTGACAACAGGAATGGCATATTTAAGACTTAGTCTTATTTTATTTTTGAATTTATTTACCTATATTTACTGAATTCTTTAATAATTCATCAGGCCTAATTGGTTTGCTGGATGTCCTCGACCTTTTTCTTATTTTGAATTTGATTTATGAAACACTCTTAAAGTGTAATTTGAGTTGCCTGATTGAGCTTAGAATTATCTGGACAAGTTGCCCTGACTTTGGTTTTATTTAGTCACCAATAAAAATGTGGATTTACAAATCTTCACTTCTTAATGTATTCATTTGATTAGTCCTGCACTACAATTTTATAATATCATAGAATTCAAATTCTTTATTTGGGTACTTTAAGCAGATATGAGATTAAAATGTGATTAATTAGATTGATTAATTATAAAACCAGTAATTAATTATATATTTTTTTAAATTATCTGACAGCACTAGTTTTGAGATGTTATATTTCTCCCACCTAACAATGCCAGTTGTATTTCATAGTGTTTTATTGCCTGATAAGTCACACTGTAACACAGCTAGATGTGTGGATAGCGCCCAAAATACATGACAAATTCCCCTGAAGTCGGTACACAGACTGGCAGCATTATTTGGTGTTGGTACTTGGTTTCATCTGCCAAGGAGGTTATGTTTTTGCCAGCATATCCCTATTTGCTTATTTGTTTGTTAGAAAAAAATATGCAAAAATTACAGGATGAATTTTGATGATATTTTTAGGAGATGTTGGGAATTGCTCAACCTAAGTGAGATTTGATTTTGGTGCTGATCCAGAAAACCATCATTAGTGACCAATCAGTTTTTCTCAATAACCGTCCAACTAATAATGATATCAACATGATTTTGAAGGTCAATAAATCATATTATGATGGTAACTTTATCATGGAACTATTGCTTATAGATGTAACAGCAATATGTGAGCTACCTTAGCAGAGGTTTGTGCTCTCCGAGTGTTTTCTATATTATGGATGGATTTCAAAGGAATAATCAGTGAATGTCGGTCACAGCACAAGGAAGAAGTGATCGGATTTCTGCAGTGATTCCAATACAGATACAGATCCACAATTTTTCTTAAGGATTTAATAACATTGAGTGATGGGGCAAATATTGTCCTCCTTGGTGAAGGGTTGTGCTCTCAGAGCATTTGAAGAGTTCTTTTCCAAAATGCTATAAAAGCCAGAATTCAATATATTTATATGTATATATTACTCAGTGCTATTCTTTTGTATACCGATTGTACTACCTGCCCTATCAGTATTTAATGCCAGAAAGCTTAATATCCCTGTTTAAACTGTATTTCAAAGTTCAGTTCCCCAGCCAACCCAATGGTGGGTCTGGGTAAATAATGTCATTTTTGCTAAATGAAAATGGATTTATAGCGTTTTGGAAAAGAGCTCTTCATTTCTAGTTTGAAAACTGTTTCGGTCCACATGAAGCCAGTCGGCTGGGCAGTCGGGCAGGAGAATGATATTCTATCAGCATCAGAATCAGACTTTTTGTCATTTCACATGTCAGAAGTACTAAAGGCAGCTGCTGGCTCAAAAAGGAGAAGGAGAGGGGGAAGTTCTGATGCTGCTACCTTTTTGGCTTATTTACAAAGGTGAACTATCAGATGAGACATTTGAAACAGACTACAGGGCAAATAACACTCAAAACAGCAGAAGAGGCTCTTTAAAACCATCCTGTTGCACTGCAGATCTTACTTGCAGTCACTCACCTCATACTCATCTGTTTTGCAGACCAGCTCGTACTCCAGACATTCTTTTGACTCTGTGCAGAAGCTGTTGTTGGAACTTGGCCTGAAGCAAAAAGAGAAATAACTTTTATTATATTTGTTTCTTTATTTAGATTTTATCTTAAGGCTTCTCTGCCTTTACAGGACAAGACAGAAGATGACATCCAGCAGTTTCAACGTCAAACCACCCACGTCCTCAGTATGAACACTGTTAGGCCATGGGTGCCTCCAGAAGTGCAGTTTTTAGCATCTACCCAGTCACCAATTGTTGAGAAATACAGTTGAGTTTTAGACATTTTTGGTTAAGTAGCCTGTAAAGTATTTGGTTTGAAGGTAAAATCTAAAGGGAGCAGTCACATCGCAGGAGTGCGATGTCCATCATGTGTCCTCAAGAGAGCCGTGCAGCAACTTCATCAAGATACAGCAAGGAGATATTAAGTGCCTGTTTTCACTTCCTTCCGGCTAATAATCAGTGAAAGTCAATCTGAAATCAGCAGTCTGGAGAACTGAGCACTGTGCAAACAGAATCTGTCTGCTGTCTGCTGGTTTGATGACGACGCTGCTCTGGACAGACATGCTGACATTGTGCTCAAGGCATTCTCTCAATGAGATGCAGCGAGTCTCCTGTTATTAACAATTCATTTCTCTGCTGCTTGTCAATACACAAACTAAAAATAAAATAACCAATAAAACATTACAGTGAAGTTTAATCTTCTTTTCAGAGCCTTGAACACGATCAGCTGATAGAATGTCAGCCCTGGTTTTTGGAGCTTTTACTTTCAAATATAATGAAGTTAATAGTCATATGCATGTATGTGTATTTCCTTTAGCCTCATTCTATTTTTCATTATCATTCCTGATATTAACCTCAGAGAGATCAACACAATTAAATATATGCTAGTTCCTGTAAACAGAACACATATATTAGTCTGATGTTGACAAACCTGCTGCGTGGACCTGCTCGACTCCATGTGCTCTGTCTGACACCAACCTTCAGCAGAAATTATATAATTAAACATAAATTATTTTTTTAGACCAGTTAAACCCATCTCAGTGGCAGTTCAACTGGATGCTGGCATTTAAATCAACATCATTCCTCTCCAGATTATGATCATTATAGATGTTAATGTTGATAGTAGAATGACTGCTCTATCCACCGTTGTTATTGATTATACCGCCATGATAAAAATCTTTACAACCATACAGACATGAGGACCCTCTTGAAAATGAGACACCACATCTCAATGGGCAAACCTCAAATAAATCAATAAACAGCAGAGACAAAGATGATGAGGACAGATTCACGATAAGGGCATCCATGGGTTTGTTGCAATCATAAATTCTTATTTTTAGTCCCTTTTTCTCTGCCTGGTTGGGTCTATACAGTATGTATCTATAAAAAAATATTCAGCCTGCTCTACTGTAAAGTGTCATAGGATGATCTGAATTGGTGCTATACAAATAAAGACTGATTGATATACATTGTAGTAAATATCAGCAGAAATGGACTATGGAGGCACAATATTGGATTTTTTGAACTATTTATGATCATTTTTGCCAACACTGTTACCAGTATTTTCATCAACAACACAAAGTCTTTACTCTAGAAAAATGTGTTGCTCTCAGTGTGACTCTCTATTTCTGTGAGGGACTGTTTTAAAACAGGGAAAAACAACAAATAACTGAAGTATTATAGTACATTTGTGTATTTTGCCAATATTACAGCAGATATCGGATATAAATGAATGATATGCATGATACATTAGCTTTTTTACATTTTCCACCTTCATTTAACTGTGCCACTCTTGTATGTTGTTTTTATTTATTTTAATTGTGATCTTAATGCACTGTGTTTTTATGATGTATTTTGTAAAGTGTCCTTGAGTGCTTAGAAAGGTGCTTTTAAATAAAATGTATTATTATTATTAGCTGTAAATATCTGCAGGAATATCGATACTGATATTTAACATTTCAGGCCACTAATACTGTGCATCCCTAAGATTTCCTTATCTGGAAAAGATTCAGCTTTTGGGGTACTTCTCTTGATGAGGATATCAAACCAGTAATGGAGTGCATCCTCAGTGAATTTGCTTCAGCAGCATCCTTTATTATCCAAATGGCTGATGTCCCTTAGACTGTCAATCAGACTGATAACAGAAAAACTTAATGTTTGGTCTGGATGAACTTAAATACCTTAAACAGTGTCGTGACCTTGACCTTTTCATACGCTCTTACAGCAGCACTGAATGAGATAATGTCACCCCATCACTGCCAAGCACCCAAATCCTGGTCTTCCTGTTAAGCAGACCTTCAAGATAAATCTGATCAAAATACATTTAAAACTGTGAAATAGAGGAGAAAAATCAACAGGCCTCCTTTAAGCTACAAAACCCTCCTTTTACTTCCATGACCTGGAAACAGCCAGAGGTCAAAGAACACAAAGACTCATTTAAGTCTGGAGGTGCATGATCACCGTTAAATGTCTTCAAACAGGATTAGTGTCTGACCCTTTTAAAGCTCATTTGCCTGAGTTAAGAGAAAAATCCCTGCAGCTACTGAAAAGCTTTTCCAGAGGAGAGAAGGCTCCAGCAGCAGCAGATTAAAGTCTATTGTTCAGCTGGCCTGACAAAGAATTCGGCAGTCACATTATACTTATGAGACTCCAGTGCAGACTGCTGAGCATGCAGTACTAATCACAGCCACAGCGTCCCTGTTTTCACACCTGAACTCCTGAAGATCTCCAGAGAGATGCAGACCTTTAATGGTTCAGGTGCACGTTTGACCCAAACAACAGGAAGATAGTGTGAAAACAACAGTGTTGATGGTGTGAATGAAGAGTGGCAGCTTTAATCATAAATAAAAATAATGTTGGATTATTTTTACTGTGGATATATTTGAAGCTTGGACATTTAAATACTTATCCTTATAACGCATTATAAAAAAATGCAATTTAAAAGCTTTATGTTTGGCAGGGGTTATCAGTAAATTCAGAAATACTTAATGTTTTAAAAGACAGAAAAAGTCAAGTCATTGTTTCGTTTTGTTAACATTTCATGGAACAAGGTAAACTCCAAACAGACCAAAACCAGATAATTTCTTAGTGCGGGATTCAAAGGTTTAAAAAGCTAACAGTTGATTACATGATGAAATAAAAATGCACAATTCTTTGGGACAAAATCAAATAAAAAAGACAGAAATGTTTGTAATAAAAATAGCAATCAAACATAAATTAAAATATATGATGCTGGGTTTGACAAACAGGTTTAATATATAGAAAAATATACTGTCAGATCAGTGAAAAGTTAAGTATCTGATGGTTATAATGATAAAAGCTTTAAGCTTTATAAACCTTTAAATCCCACAGATAGAAAATATAAGTTCCTTTGGTTTGTTTGCAGTTTTTTCTGTATCCTAAAATACGGACAGAAACAAACAAAAGACATGTTGTGTTTTTTAACACATCAAATATTCGTGAATTTATTGATCTCTGCCAAACATGTGAGCTGGAAATTAAAGGGTTAACTCGTGATCTGAGGCCTCAGCTTAATGTTGTTATGGTCTGTGGAAAAAAGGCAGAGAGCATCATTTGCAGCTTCAACACTCTCTTAGCAAAGATAATTCTTGACTCAACAACATATTCCAGCTGAAGCAAAAGGCAGACATCAAACATCAAATAAAATGTTTAGAGACTTGATTCAAAACATTTTCAAAATAAGAAATGGTCCATAAACACAACCCCCTAAAAGTATTTCTGTCTCTATCCTAAATTTTTACTTCCTGTGGTTTATGATGTCATTGCCATGCAGCCTCTGCCTACAGTTGTTTTCTTTTCGTCACAGGTAGACGCCATGACAGTTTTCAAAATCCACTTTCTGACCTGTAGCCCCTCCTCTCCCCTCGTTTGTTTGGGCAGCCAATCAGAGAAGACTTCATTACCATGGCCTCCCCACCCCTCAGAATCAAGCTTTTCCAAAGAGGAGGGATAAAAAGGTAAACCTGACCCTTCATTGAGATTACATTTGTCATATTGTCTTTAACTTAAATCCTTACTCTATAGACACTAAAGGCCTGAAGTTAACAGTCAAACACACCAGAATATGGGACCCTTAAAGAGAAGACTGGAGTATAACTACCTCTGCCAAAGAGGTTGTGTTTTTGGTGTATGTTTGTTTGATTGTTAGCAAAATTACACAAAAACTACTGGACAGATTTTGATGACATTTTCAGGAGATGTTGGTAATGGTCCAACTTAAAAATGATTCGATTTTGGTGGTGATATAGGTAACCACCATTAGCAAATCATCGTTTTTGCTCAATAACTGTCTAACTAATAATGATAGCAACATGATTCTGAGTGGTAGGTGTGGGTTTTAGGATAAAGGATTCATATTATGACGGTAACTTTATCATGGAGCTATTGCTAATAGATGTAACAGCAACATGTGAGCTACCTTGGTGGAGGTTTGTGCTCTCTGAGTGCTTTTTTTAGTTGAATGGCTGTTTTGTTACAGGCCAGCCAGAGGCTTGAAAACAAAATTTTTGCTTTCACAACAACTCAACCTCTCAGAGATGCTTCAAGTTTCTCCTCAAAGGATGCTAAAAAGCCTGGTCATTTTCTGACTGGGAATGATGGTTCCATATTTAAGATTTGAGAGGTGGATCTGCCCGATAACAGACATTGAATCCGGCAAACCCAGCTGCGTGAGAACTAAACTAATGTGGCTCTAATGGTAATGAAGTTGTCCACCCTGCATTAGACCAAACTGTCCTTGTTTGGGAAGTTGAGATATTTCAGATTAGAGTTTGAATAAGATGATGAAGTGGTTTGTTTTAAAGATAAGTGTGATGTTAGGAGTCTGAACATTTTCTCTTGTGGAGGTTTATCTGAAGGGATAGACTTACCCAACACTTCCTTCAACAGACAGCGCCAAAGCCAACACAGCATAGACTGAGAGGAAAGCCCTGAAGAGGAATAAATCAGATATTAACATTTAAAAACACTTTTACTGTAATGAAAAAATGCTTTTTCATAGATTAAAAAATCACTGATAAAACTACTTAATTCTGCTATCCTAATATTTGATTGGCAGGCCTTTAGATGCGTGAGGACTGTTTCAGTATGCAGCCAGTGTGCTGCATTTTATCACTGCAGAGCTGAAATGGGACACGTTTACTGCTCAGAGAGGGAGAGGTAGATGTGCTGCATCATCAGGCGCCGTCTCCTTCACAAACCAAAGGCGTTTTAAGGTCAAACAGGATCAGCTGTGAGGCTCATCACGCTTCATTCATCACGATTATATTCATACTTAAATCAATCAATCAACTGATCTGAAACAAAGACTGCTGTCTCAGAAATGAATGTTGATGCGGATGCTGTGGACTGTCCCAAATACAATCTCCTCCTCACTTTCTGATCTGTCTTTAGCTCTGTGCGTGATTTTACAAAAGCGCAGCAGCGGGCAATGCGTAAAAAGCAGATTTCCCGGCACGCGCAGCCCACCGAGACTGACGCAAAAATTAACTTCACCTTTGCGTGACGCTGCAGAAAAGTCTCCAGCTGTGCTCTAACATTTCTGAATATATGTCTCACGACCAGGCATAGCGATTTTCATCTAAGCTGGAACACAGAAGCCGATACTCACATTGTCCCGGCCCGCGCGCGTGTCCTTTCCACCTGCCAGGGAAGCGCAGGGAGGTGGCGGAGGAGTGATGGGAGCTGCAGTGTGCTGCACTCTGACTGACTGCAGACTGCGGAGAGGAGCTGGTCCTCCTCTCGGAGCTCACAGAGAGGGCGGGGCTGACACAGTGAGCTGCTGGAGCATCTTTGGACAGATGATCTGAGACTGTTAATGATGAGAGATCACCTCCATCATCTCTGCTGCAGAGGAGGAAGGATGGTGGAGGTGCGCCATCATGAATCCATCACACTGTTTAAAGCACAGAGACTTAGACTGGACCCTGAAGATGGAACTGTGGATGATGTTAAATAGGGGTTCACCCTGGTCAAAAGCTTTCAAATGCCAGGGGCGGATCTAAGGGCTGTGGGGCTTCAAGGTAAAGGCGAATATGAGGCCCCTTCAATGTCTTCAGTCAGGGATGGGCAACATAACTGCATTTACCTGCACAGTTTTCTCCCAACAATGTTAATTTTGACAGCACTTTTTCGTTTAGCATATAATCTTTTGACTAACACATCTTTTAGTTTTAGTCATCTAAACTGGTTCAATTTTAATTTAGTTTTATTTGATGAAGTTTCCCAACATTTAAGTGGATGAATTCTACAGTGAATTTAATCGACTTAAATATGAAGAGTAAAGTGCAGAGTATTTTTTGGGTTTCCTTGAATCTCTGAAGTCCCGTTTTATACTCCAATAAAATGAAACATCTAATAACCCTTTATTGAATGCCAGTAAAGTTTGAATGTATAAATTAACAACAAATATAACTTTTGTGTGAAATGCAGTCACTTTTATTCAGCCATGAAGCTGAGGCAGCTGTGATTGAGATGTCCCTCTTAACTCAACAAACCTTTCCACACAACCAAAGTAGCTGTGAAATATTCCTAGCTTTTCTCTGCTTTCTACATGATGAAATTAGGTCTAATAGGATTAAGTCTCTGTCAGCATTTTAATCTAGTTGTTGACAAAAATGTCAGTTTAATTAGTTTTAGTTTTTGTCCATGTGCACTTGTTTTTATTAGTTATTGTTTAGTTTTATCAGGGAAAAAAGTTGTGGACAAAATCTATGACGAAAATAATTAGTCAACAAAATTAACACTGTCTGCCAAATGTAGTATTTACCAAAACACCATATTCTAGTCTGGTATAACATTAAAAACATATAAAGAAACAATTGTGTAGAAGTGCATCCTTTAATTAGATATTGTCATTTTTAATTTCATAAACTTTTAACCAATTAAAGCTATGGTCTACGATTTGGAAGCTTGGTACATCTTAATAACACCCTTTATAAGGCCATTATGGTCCTATGGTCCGATCTACGCAATATAAAGATAAAAAAGAATGAAAAAATCCATTCCGTATATCCGCTGCAAAGCAGCATAATAGTTGACCAATCCGAAACGCCATTCCCCACGGTTCAGATTGGTCCGTGAGCCCATCCAATCACGTCTCTCCTGCTCTGCAACTGCCCTGCTCCATGGTCCTTCCGCCTCCCATTACTTCCTCATGTATTGGTAGTGAGAAAGCGAAGGGTTCAGCTACTGAAGGCCATGGAGCCAGGAGGCCGCCTGCTACTCCTCCACATCGGCGCTGGAAGGAAATGTAAAAGTTTCGAGGAAAAGGCTGAAGTAAGGAAGAAATATATATAACAGCCAAACTGGTTTTCAGATCGTAGACCGTAGCTTTAAAGTACAAAACTATTGTGATCAGGATGATACAACACAGGGGCAGCATGGTGGCACAGCAGGCAGTGAATGCGTCTCACAGCTAACCAGCTAACCTGCCATGCATGATTTGAAGGACACCATGGTGGATCTCTTCCATACTCAGTTCTGTAGTTACTCTGAGTCTGCAAATCCGATTGTGTCTCAATAAACCAGGTTATGCATTTTATAGGGGTTTATTTAATAGTGTTCCTTCCATTAACAGAATATCTGAAACACAAAATTTTAATGTAACAACTTTAATGAACACTGATTGAAATAAAACAAATTGGGTTAAGATAACTCAACTGCCTTTGTAATGAATTTCTTAAACTGTAAAGAGACTTTATGGACACTGTACAATCCTTCATAGAACTCACACGATCATACACACCACTCACATTTTCTATTTGATCTTTTCATATTTTCTTCTTTTTAATTGTGGTGGTATGTATTTTGATAGTTTGTCGTAACTTCTGAGTAACTTGTTTTCTGTTTGATTTCTCTTTCCCCCTTTATTTGCATGTTATATGTGCATACAATAGGGCTGGACAATTAATCAAACAATAATTAAAATCGACGTTTAAACCCTGTAAACAAAGTAATTTTACTCATGTCAATTATTGATTATTTTCCTTGTCTAAGTCACATGACGGCACCCCCTACATACAGTCTTCACTCATTTTCGCCAAGAGCAAAGGAAGCGCGATCAACATTTTGGATTCTGTGCAGAGGACATGGAGCAGAAAGAAGTGAAGTGTAAACACTGCAGGAAGACCGTGTCGACGACCATCGGTATCACCACTAATTTGTTCCAGCATAGCATAAAATATTTGTTCATTAATCGCAATGGTGGTAAGGGTTTCAGTTAATCATGATATCAAGATTAGCTAATATTGCCAAGTCCTAGCATATAATATTGTGTAACTCTAATATACTTATACTTTAGGTGGAGGCTTCAAATGAGCCATTTGAGATTTAGGCCTCTCACTACCTTATATAGTTTATCTTTGACTTTTGTGTATTTCAGAATTGTGCAAAGTAAAATAAAATATCACACTTGTCTGCCCCCACCCTCCCACTCCCTGTAAAAATCAATGAATTGTTGATCACAATAAATAAATGCATGAGGAGTCCCTTTGAGTCTTTTCCAGAACACCAGCTTTATTGTGACAGTTCACACAGACATCAAACATCCCTCTGTAACAAACTTTCTGCTCATCTTTAGGCTGCTCCTGCCGTCCAAACAGCAGCCTGTAAACTCTGCACAGGAGTGTCTGCAGTCAAATCTCAGTAGTCTCTGACTCCTCGTTTTGAAGCTGAGCCTGTGTCACTGTAACTGTCTATAAAGCCTCAAAGCATTTCTTAAGAAAGTGTAATGTGCCTTCTTTTGTATCAACAGTCTTCCTCTGTAAATTATTTACAAATGGCCGTCTACTCCGCCCTGCCCTGCCCTGCTGCAGCACACAAATCTGATCTTTAACCGTTAAGTCTTCAATAATTAATAAAATAAGCTTCACATCAAGAGCAAGGAAGGTAAAACCAAAAGCAGATAAATTAAAAAAAAGATAGATTAGGTCACTTCTCGGCCCAGCATGGTCAAAAATAGATCAAGAAAATGAAGAGAAAGGCCGTTTTTGAGCACAATGTGGGCCATTTTACTTGGGACTGATCCAATAATCTCTCTGTTGGATGACTTAAACCACTAAAGCACTAGATTACAGCAGCAGTCTGTTTAAAGACTGCAAAGACACCCCCAACATAAACCATAATACTGAAATAGAACATTTCAATACAGAAAAGGACATATGTCGAAATATACATCCTCTTACATCCACGTATTCAAAATAAAAACAAAATCTGAATGAAATTTAACTGTGCTGGGTGGGAATGAAGGTGAACGATCACCACTGGGACATTATTAACCCCCTCAATAGTTAAAGAGAGCAACTGTCTGGGTTTGTGATATATACTGACTAGCCTTTTACCTGAGTGCGGGCCATCGTCTCCTCAGGGAAGAGAAAAACAGTTGTGTCAAAATGTCTGCTGTCCCACATTCACGCACACACACCTGCACTCACGTCACACCAAAAGGTACAGCTAAGAGGCTCGCAGAAGTACCGTTTTTAAATATAAACATGGAGGAAAGCAAGGCTCCCTCTAAAACAATATTTATCTTTGGAGAGAGAGAGAGAAAGAGAGAGAGAGAGAGTGTCAGAGCTCCTTTCTGAATCTCCACCCGTCCGTGTGGCAGGAGCCGGAGCTTTCAGAGTTCTGGGTGGAGTGCTCCAAGGAAACAGAGTGTGTCTTTTATTTTTTTGCATAGCCAGACAGTGGGCTGCAACCACTTCAAGAGTTTCTAAAGGAAAGCCGTCACTGCAAGAGGTGGGGGGGTTGTAGGGGAACCTTGGTCCATGTGTATCCCTGGGGATGTTTTTTATTGGGTCCTCCCCTCCTCCTGCCCCAAAGACACAGCCTTCTGCTCACAAGGTGGACTCTTTCTGGCGATCACGTCCGTTCAATGTTTTCTTCACTTTGGAAATCCCCTCCAGTGCGCCTGACTCTGTCACTCTGGGACACGGAGACACAAAGAGAGGCAACATGTCATTTACTCTTTTAGTCTGTATTATAAAGGTTTCACTCTGTTTTATATTTTACTACTTGTTATCACTTTTTGTTAGGTGTTCAACAGTTTTATCTTAATCAACTCTTTGAACTTTATTACATTTGTTATATCTTATCATGGTTTTATTTATTTATTTAGTCAGTTTAGTCTTAGCTCCTGTGTTTCCTCATTTTCAATTCAAGATAGCATTTCCTCAATCCTCTGTGGCTTTTTGGAGAGTCCTGGCTTAGAGTCCTTGTGGGTGTGTGTTTGTGTGTGAGTGGCTGTCTGTGTTAAATGTAAGCTGGGAGGGTGGATGGGGTTTCTATTTTATTCAGTGTCCACTTACTCTGATCTGCTTGTTTATTTTAACGTACAGCACTTGATTCATTTTATGAATGAAAGTGCTTTACATATAAAGTTTGACTGATTTAATTAAATTCTTTAAAACGTTCTCAGAGCAAATGCGACGGTCAGTCAGGCTACATTATAATCGCCTGATCCAACAGTCTTATGGTTTCCAATCAGTTACCCACTAAAACCAGCCATTTCCTCTTGTGTAGTGTTGTAGCAAACAACAACCAAGGACTGATCCAAGATGCCTCATCACAAGACAGATGATCACAAGACCTCACATACAATCATTAAGGTGTTGGGCTACTGCAGTCAGCCTCAAGTGGACACTCTGGGTACTACAGCTTAAGCTTCCACATGGGCCTCCACTTACACTTACACCCCTGCTACCTTTTTAGTCATAGTGTTGATTTTAAAAATACAAAAGTCTACCTGAAAACTATTAAAGTCATTCCCCTCCTACTTAAATTCAGAAAATTCAGAAATTTGAGGGAAAAAAACTTCAGTTTTACATCACTAACATAACTAAATATAAATGCTACTGAAACTGTTTTATCGGGAATGACTTTAAGTTTTATCTGCATGACAGAACGGTCAGCCAGAATTAGCCAATATTTAATGAAGAGAACAGGTATACTCAGGTCAAACGCTGTGATCGGCATTACAGCCCCAGATGGACGTAGCAAAACCCTTTTCACACATGCAGTCCTGATATCATCAGGATTATACCCGGGAAGCCCACCAGGGTCAGTCCCTCGTTCACACTTGATCGTTTTTGAGCAGAGGTTCTACAGAACTTTGATAATGTGCAGAGGAAACACATTTGCAAGTGTCCAGACTTGCGGGGCATTTACACTATAATGAAAACAGAGTTTTGTTGCTTTTGCGCCTTCCGTTTACACAAGTTTATCCAGAGTGCCTGAATTGGCTAACCTATGAAACCAGGGTCAAGAGTAAAAAGTTCTAAAGATGTTTTTGTATCCATCTCTGTGTAAAAAGAAATCAGTTTTGCCAGGGAAAAGGGTGAAGCACGGCCCCTGCCCACTACTCTTTCTGATAAAAGTTGGCGCGTAACTTAAAATAACAACAACAGCTGTGGCTGGTTACCAAGCTGCATGTGTGCTGCTTACTCTGCTAGGTCTATCGCTCCTCCAACAAAATGTGGATTTGCTGCGTCAATACTCTGACCAGTGGAAATGCATTTTAACTTTTCAGTTAATATAACTGAACAGTTTGTCTTCACTGGAAAGTGTTAGTGCGCAGACGCGTATTGTAACATCACTGGCTCACTACAAACTTACATCGCCAACTACTGGCCTGGCATGCACGCTACCATGTTTTCAGTCATTCTTGTGGATCTGTGTGAATGCACATTTTTTCACACCATCTCTGTGTGAGCATAGAGCACTTTTGAAAACGCAAATGAAAAACCTTTCAGTTTCTGTTGACAGTGTTGTCGTGTAAACAGAGCCTCATATTTGAGTTTGCGTTACTCTCCTTCAATCAGACAAACTTCTCCCACTACAGCAGTTATCTTTCACCGACCTGCCAAGTCTCCCTTTTCTGGTTGTACCAGCTGATGTCTTCAGCCCCCCTCACTCGCCTCGATGAATTACCCGGGCTGCTCACTGTTACGTTCACACATCAGCTCAACCGGACTTCACGAGAATAAAATACTAAGGGGGCACGAGGACTTTATCTAGATAGTCCGAGTGAAAAATTCTGCTGTTCGCAATCACACATACAGCTCACCTGCGTTAGACCAAATGGCTTTTTTTTTCTCCAGGTGTCAGTGGGTTAGTACGTATCCTCCTGTGGTCTTACTTAATAAGGTAAGACAATACACAAAGTCCTTTTTTTAATCAGATAACTAATTAAATTATATATTTTTTTAAAATGTACTTTTTAAATAGTTCCCTCCATAACGTCTTTGAGAAATAAAACATGGCCTTTGGACACTGTGGTTGAAGACCCCTGCCCCCACATGTAGATGTATGAATATGTAAACAAAGGCAGTCAGAGCTGAGCTCAGGGTGTGACGCTGTCTGCTTACACTTCATCCATCTCCACATCCTCCTCATCCTGGGGGAGCTGCAGGTAGGGGTTATTGGAAGCTGGTCTGAACTTGTAGCCCGTCAACACAAAGAAGATCAGAGTGGACATCTCAACTAGGAACTGAGCACACATGAGAGAGGGTTTTAGACATACAAGTATGTTAATAATGGTAATGATGAATTACTCTGAACAGCCGGACATGCCCAGTTGTTTCGTACTAAAGGGCATTAAATATGAAAAGTATAAGCAAACATCGGGCTGGCGTACATCCCAGAAAAAAAACAGTTCTGTTAGTTTTTAGCTGAAGACAGAAACAGGATGTGTTTGACCTTCTCTAAACAAAAGCTCTTAAGTAATAAAGTCATATCTTATTGTCTATCATTATTGCTCTGGGCTTACCTCGTAGCACCACTGCCACTGGAAAGGCATGGTGACTTTGAGCAGGATGGCTATGATCCTCGTGAAGTAAATGTAGCACACAATCTAAAAGGGACAAAACAAAGTATTCAAAAATATCCCACAAATGTGTATTCTTTAGAGTGAATATCTCCGTACATGTCTCCCTTTCTCCTTTAATAATTACACTGACATGCATTTAAGGCCTTTGTTCTGACCCTGCAGCAGTGACTTTGCTCAATGTGAAGCATGAAGAGTTACTTTGCCAACTGCAATGACTCAGTATGTTTACTCAAAGAATAAAAACTGAAGCCAGATCACAAAAAAGCCTGATTCATTCAAGCTCCATTAACATTTTCAACCACTTTTAAGCATTAAATGTTGCAGTCAGGATGTATTCAGTGAGAAAGACAGCCAAAGAGAGATAATTCAGAGCTGAACTTCTTACCATCACATAAAAATGCCGGAAGAGCTTGAGCTTCTCCAGATTCATGGCAGCTAAAACAGAAATTTACAAAAAATTAGAACAAAAATAAACATCTGTAACTGCACTGTTTATATATCAAGCATTTTCTAAGAAGAATCACCTTTGCCGTCAGTGCCAGAAGCCTCTTGTAGGTGACGAATGGACCTAAAAAGGAAATGACACAGACTGAGCATGTTAGTGACCATCATGAGTCAAACCTGAACAGTTTCTTCAGTGGTATGGTTTTTCTCAATTCTGACTGTCATGCTTTTCACTTGTATTTAACCCATTATCAAGCTTTAACCCAGCAGTATCTTTGCTCTAAATGGGGCTTGATCTCTCTCCCTGCTGCTGTCAGTAAGATAAAATATTTGTCTTTTATTAAATGCTCACATGACAAACAAGATAGACAGTTCAACACACTATCCAGGAAATACTTCACAAGTGCATCTGGGCAACTGTCCAAAGACAGTGACTGGAGAATGCAGAGCCTTTCAAATACATATCCAAATAGTGACTGGACGATTGATCTGTCAATCAAACTCACCATGGGCCAATCAGACTCTACAGTGGGCAGGAACTGCAGCCATGGCCCAAAGTACAAAACACAGGCAGCTTTAGAAAACTCTCACAAAAACATATTGGATAGAAAATCTCTTTCCGTGTTCTTCATTCTTCATTAAATGAAGACATGTTCAGCTCTGATAAAAATGCTGCTGAAGCAGGTAGCATTTACGCTAACCTATGCATGAGCAGCCGTTACAAACAGGATTTTGGCTAACATCTAGCTCAGAGGGTCTGCCTCTTTCTCATAGCAGGAAAAAGATGCAGAGCCGCTGCACACTGAGCTTAACTGTTCCAACTTGAAGCTCTGCGACATGGATTTGTCTGTTACAGGCAATAAATCAGACAGATCCAGCTACACTGCAAGGTTAACTAGAAGTGCTCTGAGAGCACAAACTTCCACCAACATATTTCTGATATTGTTAGCTGAGTTGTTACTAAAAATGTGGAAAACTGTCCTATCACATAATGCTTAAAATAATTTAAAAGTCCTTGATCCACTACCAAATTCACAAAAATCACGTCACTTTTTCCTTGTGCCCTGATCAACATTACCAGACAATCTGATCAAAATCCATTGAGAGCTTTTGAAGTTATCTTTCTTACAGACGGAGGAACAGACACACAACTATAGGCAGCTACAGAAAGTGACATGGCTTCCTTAACAGACTTTAAAAAATGATCAACACTACCAATACTTTGGATCCTGGTGGGGTTTCATGTTAACCCCCCCTGACCTGTCAAAATGTGAGTGGATTCTTTGTTGGTTTCTCCAACAAAGACTTCTGTGGGCTTCTGATGGTGAGTTCAATTTGTAACATCTTCCTTGCAGCACTCTAGGGATGTAACGATATGAAAATTTTGTATCACGGTTATTGTAACCAAAATTATCACGGTTATCATTATTATCGCGGTATTGTTACAGAGTGCTCAAAATGTTCTAAAAGTACTTTTACACAGTCTTGAAATCATTTAACCCCTTTAATATTATAATTTTAAGATTTCTTTTGTCTTTTTTGTCAATAAATGTGTCAGACTCAGAGGCCAAACAATGCAAACTGCGCATATTCACCTCGCGTGAGGCTCCTTTATCGAGGACAGATACATATTTCCGGCTTTTCCAGGCAAAGAGCAGCATCATCGTGCGTTACTGAGGCAGTGTGGTGATCAAGCACGATATAACGGTAATTTTAAGTGGACACGGTAACGATTACCGTGGGAAATTTTATCGCGGTTTACCATTTTACCGGTAACCGTTACATCCCTACAGCACTCATTAGTAAATATTAGAATACTGTATTGTATATTGTTTTTCAAATAACCTTGGCGGTTAGCGTCACTGTTCCTGAATTAAATACTCTTCCAGGGAGTATATTTTTAACTATTGACAACATAATGACTCCGTTCCTCTGTGTGCTTGTCTGTCTTGGTGCTTAGATACACTGTCTTAACACTGAGTGGCCAGTAACGTTTAGCCATCATTGTGCCACCACCCACAGGGGAAAGTTTGACAATCATGGTCACATGGTCAGTGAGGACAACAGCTTGATGCTCTGAAAACAGACATTTTACAGATTTTAGGAAGATACTGCTTCTCCAGACTAAAACTTGTTTCAAATTTCATAGATTCTTTGAAATAGAGAATGGCGCTGATGCACCTCAAACAGACGCCACACTCACTGACCAGACAACAGGGAAGAGGATGGCTCCACAGCAGATGAGGTCCACCAGAAAGAGGATCTCCTTCCACAGGTAGTATTCACTGGATCCTTCCTCTGTGGACTCAATGATGATGTAGGCCACGTTAGCCAAGACCTAAGGAGAGATCTACAAATGCATCACAAAAGCGCTCTCACTGATATAAGTGAAGATTCAGAACGTATGTGTTGCACACCGACCTGCAGAGGGATGACGATCATGAAGATCTTCTTCTCCTTGTCGGACAGGATGTATTTCACGAAAGCCCAGCCGGTGCCGATCAGTGCCAGTGTGATAAAGAGGAGAGCACCCTTCAGCCTGAAAACACATCAATACAAGCTGTAAGCACCAAAACACAACACAGTCCTGACTGGATGTTAACAACATGTCCTGGTGGCATTACTTACAGGTGAGTGATGTAGTACATGACGGCCCAGCCCTCAATCGGATGCCCTTCAGTGTTGATGAAGTGATAGTTGATCTGGGGGATAAGAAAAGAGAGAAAGGCGCTCCAGTAAAGACAAAGACTTGGGTGTGATCAGGACAGTGATCCGCACAGACAGAATAAACAGAGATAACAGGGACGTCGCCATAAAAGCTGAAAACAAACAAGATAAATGACTGAGGGGACAATAATCTGCTTTGTGCTGGTGTGGACTTACACTGTGGAAAACCAGTGAGGTGGACTTTGTGAAGGCCAGCGCTGCCATCAGCCAGTGGATCTTAAACACGCTGTACCTGCAATCAACATGAAAACCCAGTCCATCAATCATCATCTGTACTGCTCACCCCTTTCAGCAGACACTGGGCGAGAGGGAGAGTACACCTTGAACTGCTTGATAGCCAACCACAGGGCTACATAGAGAAACAGACAACCATTGTCATTCACAGTCACACCTACGGTCAGCTGGAGTCACCAAACAATCTATTGATTATGTTTTTGATCTGTTGGACGAAGCCTGAGTGTCCAGAGAGAACCCATACATGTATGGGGAGAACATGCAAACTCCACAAACTCCTGATGTAACTGGGATCAAACCGGCAGCCATCTTGTTGTGAGGCACATGCACTACCTGCTGCATTTACTTTTTTGTATGTTGATTAATTTTTCGTATGTTACATCATACAATTTATCAAGAATTATAGGAAAATATATTTTTTTGTTAAAGTGAATTACAAGAATTGGATGTAAATGATAAGCAGGGTTCCCACTGCTCCAGAAATCATTTTCCAGGATACAAATTTTTTTTAATGTATTTTTTGGGCACTTTGTGCCTTTATTGATAGGAGAGACAGTGGATAGGCTTGTGAAAAGGGGTGAGAGAGTAGGGGAAGACACTCTGCAAACTGGTCACAGGCGGGATTCGAACCTGGACCGGCAGAAGCAAGTACATGGGGTGCCTGGTTGCTAACCACTCCGCCAAACCAGCACCCCTCAATTTTTCTTTTTAAATCTTTATTTACTCTGCTTTTTTATAAACACATTGTGTTGATTTACTTCTTGAGCAGCCTCATTTTTTTCTGCCTTTTTTATTATTTCTTTCCATCACTATTGTTTCGAGTTAAGAGATTTTATTCCTAAACTTGGCTTATTTTATCTACTCATATTTTATGGTCAAGAGTGCACTAGTTACCAAGTACATTTTTCCTTCATTTCCTATGTTTGATTTTTGTTCACTAATGACGTAGAACTTTCCAGGACAATTTTCCTAATGTGTGGGGTCTCCCCCAGTTTATACATTTGTTAAGATTTGAAAAATCTTCATGTTTTTGTGTTCCGGGAAATTTCAGAAATGAAGGTGAGTGAAGGGCTTTATCGACAAAGGTGTGGGTTTGCAAGAATCAGTGTTTGTTACTGAAAATATTTAATATTACATGGGACTTAATGTCTCATCTTTGATGGTATTACAGCAGAACAAAAAGGAGCCTTTACTTCGATGAGTTTTCCCATCTTAAGTGAAGAAAACATTTGCACACAGTCACAGTCACTGTGTTGGATGTGACATAGTCATTGCTACTGTCTGCCTTAATGTAATGTCTTAATGTAATGTCTTATCCTTGCTTTGAATGTGGCCTCTATGAATATTTTTTACCTTTGTTGTCTCAGTCTTGCCTTCAATGCATGAATTGCTTTGTGTCTGTTCTTTTGTATGATAAGTTGTATGTTTCTTCCTTTTGTTTTAGGCCTTTTATAACCATACATGTTATGTATTTTCCTTTGTATTTAATTGTATCTTAACTTTTAATGATTACATTGTAGGCTGCCTATTTTACAACTGGCCAGGGACTACACCTGGAAATTAGCCGTACAGGCTAAAGCTGCCTCTTTTACTGTTAAGTGAATTAAAGGGGACTGTCCACGAAACAATAAACAATAAACTAAACTAAACTAAACTAATAACCTTTGACCAGGGTCAAAACTTTGTCAGTGTATTCGTCTTTACTTTCTCATTCCTCCAAACTCTGCATAAGGAAGCTGTAAGATCATAAACTGCATCAGTATAAGTTAATGTTTGTCTCTGTTTTTATGCATACCTGTGCTTCATGAGTGTGTACACCCAGATTAAGGCTGCAGTGAAGAAGACTCCGGCCATCCCAATATAAAGGCGGGACAGAGGAATTTCTGCTGCAGACAGGTATCCGCCTGGATTCATCTCTGTGATCTCCACCTGCAGAGGAAAGATTCATGTGAGCACACGCACACACCTGAACATGTTTAACTGACATGAAGCACGTCAAACTCACAGTGAAGGAGTACGGATGTTTGGGTCTGGGACTCCTGTTGTTGCAGTAGTGGAACTTCAGGCTGTAGGGACCCTCGGCCTGCTCACCGACTGTAATGTGGAACTGTGGAGGAGACGGAGAGAAACTCTGATGCTGCAGTGAACCACATCGAACATCAACTACAAGAGAGGGAGAGGTAGACTTACGCTGAAGCTGTAGGAGTCGTTCACTTGGTCCAAAGCTAATACCAGCCATTTGTTCTTCTCCAGCTGAAGGTAGAGGGATTTTTACAAACACAAGGAGACCATGTTAACAGACTCCGGATACTTTTTCATGATCACATGCTTTAAAGTTTGAAGAGCTGGCTCTGGATGTTTGAAGTGGGGTTGTATGAGGTAGAAGGCACGAGTCTGAACATTATCATCAGTGACAGAAATCAGCTCTGCTCCAGTACAAAAAGAGCTAATGCTAAATTTACTGACAACTTTTTCATTACCAGGCCACTTTATTTTAGCACCACTTGGGTACACGGCACAGCATAGGTAGCGCTAACCAGTTACAGTCTGCTGGCCTCACAAGAGCAAAAAGCCTCTACTAAACTGGGTAAATGGGCAATTGACAGCTGTTTACTCAAGATACTTGGAGTATGTGTATTCACCTGAGCACACACAGGAGAAACTTTGGTAGATAAAGAGTCAACAGGTCTGAATGAAAAACTAAGGAATCTTCTGTGGGAAATAAAGATTACCCGTTGATTCAGGTTTGTAAATCATGAGTTCAGGCGTAACACTAATGAAATAGGAGTGTTACTATAAAATAAAACACTTAGGGAGGTTTCAGCATCAGAGGATACCAGCAGCCAAGAAATCAAGAAATATCTATTTACAAAACTATCCAAGACATCACCTCAAAACTTTTGAACTTCAGCAGCATGAAAATAAACTTGACAGGCCTCATTTTTAAATAAGGTTAAATGATGAATAGGGCAGACCAACAATTCTGTTACACCTCAAAAAGGAGATGTGATCGTCAAAGCAATGTTTGGCAGTGCTCCTGACTGACCTAGGATCTGTTGTTAAATATTTGCTAGTGTCAATGTCACATGTCAGCACTCATGTCTCAAATCATCAAAGGTTGGCATACTGTTTTATTCTTTTTTTTTTTAAGCTTTTTTTTTTTAACTTAACACACTTAAGGATTTTGAACTATATCTTTTTTTAATTAGGACAGTCATAGACAGCTCTTTTAGTTCTTCAGTTGTAATAACTGCCGTTGGTTAAGGACTTTAAAGAGTCTACATGTGTGTTTCTTGTTGATACATACATTTGGAATTAATTGTCTGTATTTTCATCCTTGCCTTCAGGTTATAGCTTTTAATGTTTGATTGTATGATGTAATTTTCTGTCATGTTTGTAAATGTTACTGTAAACACAGTGAATATTGCACTGAAGCTTGATCTGAAGAAAATCATAAATGTAATTAAACAATTTCTACCAGAAAAATTGCAATTTGATCTTTTCCTAAAATCATTCAGCCCTATTTCCAAGGTACATCCTGACTAGTCTCAAGACACACTTGTGTGCACTGTCACACCATTTTAGAACCACTGATAAACAGACACAAGCCATGGGTCTGTTAACAAGTTAACGTGATGAAAACTCCCCACATGGTCGTATTTGAGGGGGGAAACTAAGGTAGAATGACACACTTTCTCAAAAGCACTGTGCTTGATTTACAGGATATCCTTTACACAGTTGGCTGATCTTCATTGTGATACAGATATTTTAGTGCACACAGCAAAACTCAAGTAAAATTGTGTGTTAATCTGTTTCTGGCAGAAGGGCACATAAACTGTGCCATGTACCAAAGTAGTGTCAAACAAAGCTGCTTGCTGAGTAAGGTGTGTCAGTACATTTAATTTAGCATGCAATCACCCAACAATGTTTTTGTGGCTTGTTTTCACTTAAAACTCTTTAAATCACACAGAGAACGTGGCCCCATTTGTAGACCAGTACAGCTCTAGCTTTCAGGATGGCACTTTCTGTACAGATGCAGAGCTGATCTCAGTCACTGTGGTTAATGTTCAGGCTAATGCCATGTACCTCATACAACCCACTTCAAAGTTTCTGGTTAATATTACCAAATCAGATACATCTTTTTTCCTCTAATCACACGTCCACAGCCTACTGAAAATGGCCTCACCACCTACTCTCTGATCCAGACCAACTCGATCAGATCCACTTCACTTACTGATACAGAAACACAAAAACGCTTCTGTACAATCACTAGGGATGTCCCGATCCGATATTGATATTGGTCCAATATCAGCAAAAAAAAGTAAATCAGAAAATATCAGCCTACATCTAAAGCTCCAGTTCAGTTCCTCTCGGTACGCCTCACTTTTTGTGGCGTTTCCATAGCCTAAAACCAGGACAGGACCCCTTATAAGCGAACCGTACCATCCTACTTTTTGGGAACCTTCTATTGGGGTGCTAAGCATACCGATCCAGCCCCAGAGGGTGGAGCTAGAAACACTGCAGTCTGTCGATTGGTCGAAGGAGACGTCACTTCCAGTGCGACAGCGGAACAACACATAACCCCGCCATGCTTAAATCTCCACCCGTCTTCGTGAAGATAACTCTCGCGGCACACAGCCTTCTCTGAAACAAAGCTTGGTTGCACTTCGTAACAAAACCCACATGCTGATCACAAAAAAGAAGAATTGCTGGACGTCTTCCATCGTTGCTCTTTGTCGTGTTTCCTTCTTCGTTGTATTTAATACAATATTTTATACAATACACGATGTCTCGCTGCTATGACGTCATGCTATCAGCATCTGGCTTATACGCTGCCTACCAAGTAGGGTTCGGTTGGCTGTGGAAACGCAAATAGGATCAGGCTTTACCGATCTGGCCTGAGCTAAATCTTGCTGATCAATACTGGACCACTTGGTGGAAACAGGGCTTAAAATATCCAACAGAAGCACTCCAATACAAGTAGTCCATTCTAATTTATTTTTTATTTATTTAGTTCAGTTGTAGAATCTGCTTATGCTTAAGTTAAAAACAGTGGTTATTTTACAACTTAAAAATAAATGTGTCTGTTTTTATTGGATTTAATGGGATTACTTTTCAGGGTCTTCTAATTTATTTATCATTTATTTCATTTAATTGTAGTATATTCTTATGTTCAAGGTTAAATTTATTTTTACCCATTGGTTAATAACAAATTGGTCAGTATTTCTCATACCTACTATTGCTGCCTACTGTTCTCTGTTTGAGTAATATCACTTGATCAAGCCTTTTCTTACAGTCCATACAACAAAATAAATAATAAAAGTATGTATGAGTCCTGCTGATATTGTATCTGATTGATATCGGCCATTCTTATGGGTAAAATATTGGTATCGTATCTGAGGGGGAAAAAGTTGCATCGGGACACCCCTAGAAATCACTAAGGAAGGTACAAGATTTGATAGCTGGTGAGTCCTACAACTCTCTGAATTTCATGTCATCACAAAATCTAAATTCTGGTTTGGATCATCTCTTACAGTTGGACATATGTACGTATCTTACCGGGAAGTCTTTTTCCTCCGCTGCAGTCTTCGTCTTCCCCTCTGTGTCATCTTTAGTCTTTGGATCAGCGCTTTGGCTCACAGTAGGTTGACCACCCGTTTTGACAGCAACGTTGTCCTCGTTAGATTTTTTTTCATCACCTGCTGTGTCACCAGCATTAGGAGGGGCAGCAGGGGCAGCAGGGGCATTAGCAGCACCACCAGGGGCAGCAGCGGCATCAGGGCCAGGAGGGTCAGCAGGGGCCTCCCTTGTGTTCCTCTGGCCTACAGGAAACAAGCAACACAGTCAAAGATGTACGGCTCTCTGTTAAATCTCTTGACTTTTATGAATTTGGGGTGGATTTTGAGAGTTTTTAATAATGACGGTCTTGTGATATTTCAGTTATGGGCACTGACCTTTGGGGGCTTCAGCCTTTGGCTTTGCTTTCAGAAGGTTGTCCTGCTCTCCCATAGCTTTTACATGGACACTATAGAAACAAAGAATACAAATCAATATCGGTCCTCACATGATGTTTTAGAGCAGCGTTAAGGCTCATTATGATCTTTGCTTGTTTCACAGAAAAATGGACGAAGAGTTCTTGTTTTTTTTTTTTTCTGCTCATTCTCTGAAAACTGATGGAAAAAGGCCCAGTGTGTGAAACCAACATAAATGAAGAAAAACCATGTCACAAATATTTTGAACAGCCTAGCAAAACAAAGATTACAAACAAACAAATACTTTTAAAATGGTAGAACTTAATGGGGAAAGATTGTGCTTGGAAGGAGGAAGAAAATGCACAAGAACCGGTTCAGAGTGAAAGAAGATAATCTAACAAATGGCTGGGCCTAATCTGGAGGGAAGTAGGGCTGCAGGATTCTTGCCTAAATGTCAATCACTTGTTTCCTACCTGAGAAATCAAGATCATGACTCTCTAACATGATGAATAGAAATAAGACAGACAACAAAGTGCAGATTTTTATGGTCTGATCAATGAAATAAATGTGTGTATTGCTGTACATGTTGAGTGCAACTAAAAAGCAACTGAGGTTGTTTTTAAAGCAACAAAATGTGTGGATGTAGCTCAATCCAAATTCACAGGGAAATGAAAATGAGAAAATTGCAGTCAAATACCAGTTTAGTCACATGTGAATCAAGGTTGTGATTTTTTTCTTTTATACTGTATAACATGATTTATCAGGTTGTGAGTCCTTTGTTACATTTTCTCTCTCTTTATAATCTGTGTCAGGCTTTGTAGTGAACACAGGGCTGAGCGAGATGCAGAGAGAGAGAGAGGGAAAGAGAGAGAGAGAGAAGAGCAGTTTAGAGAGGTGTTTCTTTAACACCCTTTGATGGGCTTCTTCCAAACATTCAGGGGGACATGTCTCGAGCCTGCCCTTCTCTCCCTGCTGTAGGTGCTGTGAGGAGTTCGGTCGCCCTCGCCAAGATGTACAGGGTTGCGTGGGATGTGAGGAAATTGACACATCATTGCCTCTTGTATTTACAATGAGCCAGAAATACAAAATAAAATGGCTGGACATCACAAACCTCGAGTCTAAGTCGAGTCTGGAGTTTTTGAGGGGTGAGTCCACGGGTGAAGCCCAGTTGTAAAACCTTAGCCCTTCCTCTTCATCTTACCTCTTTCCCTTGGCGCTCTGTTTCAAGGGCCAAGGGGAAGAGGTGAAAACACACTCCTGAGAAACAAAACGCCACTGGATTCTAGTTACATCATCACCCAGAGCCGCTCTCTAGCCATAGCTACAGCTCTGAAGCTCGCTTGTTATAAAATAGAATTTTTAAAATACAGCCAACAATTCAAAACATGATTCATATTTACTTGATATTTTAATAATTACTTAGAATTATGTGCTACCATCTCTGTTGCGCCTTCTTGTTAGCGGGTGCAGTGTATTATGGGAAATTCTCATACCCCTCATTTCAAGTGAGGTCAGGGCTCCAGACTAACTTTTTGCATTGGTTGCAACAGTGCACCTAAACATTTTTTAAGGTGCACCAGCACAAAATTTCGGTGCACCAAAATTTTTAATAGTGCCACCTTTAATGTCATATGGTCACCATTTTATCACTTTCCATAACGTTTTTTTTTTTCCCCCTTGTCTGCATTATCTTTTCTGCTGAGCACTGTGTCAGATGACAGCATTTTTTTTTTTTTTTTCTAGCAGTCAGAGATATGTGAATATGATTAGCTGCTATAGTGACCATCACCAGCTCTCCTTGTAGGCTACTCCATCATTTTAAACTTTATTTAACTCCTGATGTGAGCTGAAGGGGAGGGCCGTGCCACACTACAGTGTGAAAGAAGGGGAAATAGTGACAGACAGGACGAGACAAGACAAACGGAAGGGAACAAACAATCTCCATAACTTTTATATGATGTAAAGGATTTTTAAACAAGAATAAGATGTAAAGAAATACTTTTTATTCGAAGCAAAATTACATATAAAAAGAAAAACAGAGCATTTAAAGTGCTTCACTGAATGAAATTGACAAATTCAAACGAAAACATTATGAAAAATAAAACATTTCTAAATGAAAGTGCTTAAAGTGCTTTACTGAACTGAAATTTCACATTTCAAACTCAGACATCTCAAGATAAATAAAATATTGATAAAAAAGAGCAAATGTTTAAGGTGCTATACTGAACTGAAAAATGAAATAAATATTCAGATTTTAACAACCAACAACATAACATTGACCTGGATGGTCTTATTCTCCAATAAATCTGAACCTACAATAAGACTTCACACACTGAAGTTACAAAACAGAACCCAAGGTAAATTATGAAAAAACAATTCTCAAACTAATTTATAAAAAAAAGAACATATAGGTCAGAACATTTCATGACTTTTTTCTTTATTTTTTTTCTCTTTTTGTGGCTGAAGAGTGCGCCTAACATTTTTCCTTGCTGCACCAGTGCACCCAAGGAAAAATGTTAGGTGCACTTTACAAATATTGGGTGCATGTGCGTCCAAAATGGTTGCACTCTGGAGCCCTGGAGGTCCAGGTCTGTCTTTGTTTCAAAGGCTGTGTAGCCCTCCGTCTTAGCCGTACAGAGTACTGGGACACCACTTCTCTAGACGTGAACGTGCAAAACCAAGGGGTAAGACGAAGCAAGTCTCCATCTCTGGTGTGAGCATGTGGCAAGTGACAGTTGTCCTGATGTATGTCTGACCATGAATAAGCCTTGAGACAAATGTGAGATTGTTCCTGAGGGAGACTCACCTGCGGGTGTTGACGTCGATGATGAAAAGAATCAGAGGCTCTTTGTTCGACACACTTTTGAGTGTGAGAGGGCAGATCTCTGGCTCCTCTGTCTGGAGCACAAAATGAATCACAAGACAGACAATTAATCACAGATTATCAGACAAACACCTAAAAATTTAATCTAACCCGTTAAACAGTCTAACATATGCGAGTGGTTACTAAAACAAAATAACAGTCATGTTAAGAAATGTGTGCGACCAGAAAAACTCACTGTGTAGGGCAAGACTCCATTCACTCGAGACCTGGAGAGGCTGAAGCCGATCTGAAGAGAGTTTTGAGTATGTAGTCACTACATGGTTAAATAACATAAAATTTCCTGTGTAAATATTGTATAACTCTTCATGGCTGTAAGCATTTCACATTAAATTTAATAAGGCTCTAGCCCATAATCACAGCTGCTACCCTGCGACTGCAAAGGGGAAATGACCTCTTATCCTGTAAGCTGTGCAAACAAAAAGGTCAATAGTTTAATATTCTGGAGTCATTTCACCAGCTGCTCTTTAATAAAACTGGAATGATGGTACAACCTTACCATAAAGCACAAGAATGTCAATTAAAGTCTTAAGTTTACTAATCAGTCCATCATCCCTGCCATGGCATGATACTTAGCTTAATATCTAGTCGCAAGCTGTAAAACATCATCACAGATTCATACATGCTTTGAAGCAGATTTCTCAAGTTCATCTAATCCCGATTATTTTTGTTTTTTTTATATATATTGAGAGATACTGAAATCAGTCAGGGAAGAGCAAACATGTTTTATCAAAATGCTCATTTGATGTCAGTATTTTGAGAAAGTATTCCATGACAAATAGGTACTTTTTAAAATACTGATACTCCCATCCCTATGACACCCTTTCAAAAGTTAACACTCAGGAGTACATACAACTCAAAAAGACAGAATATGGGTTCATTAATGTACAATTTGTTTTCTTATCATTGAGGCTACTCAACAATGGATTCTTGACGATATCCAACATGGTGATATTTCTAAACTTATCCCTGGTACCAATATCGGTATTTTTTGTCAAAAGCACAAATGTCCCCCTTACCTAAAATGACCTGGGTTTTGTTGGCAGTTTTTAAAAAATATATATTTCCAATTAAAGTAAGTTCAAGACATACAGTGTAACTGGGATACAGACATTTTTTTCTTCTTTTCATTCAAAACCCCTGTATCACATCCCCTCTGAACGACTTTCCCAGAACAACAGACCCCTTTTTTTAAAGACAAAATCCAGTTGTAAAAGAAAATAGTTATAAAACATAAGGTACAATGACAAATACAAAATATATTATTCTAAATAAGTAAGTAAATAAATAATGAGGAGAAAATTACTTGTAAATGACACATAATCGCTCTCTCATGCTGGTCAACTTGATTTTTTGGCAGTTATTTGCCAATATTGGTCAGTAAAATAACAACTATCATTTACATTATGTGTGAAAACAATGTGTTGAAATTTAAGTTCAAGGGGAATTTACTTTTTTTCTTAACCTATGTAACAATTACACAATTACAAAAGTTACATAACACAACTGAATTGAAGTTCTGAACTCTTTGTCTTTAGGTTATTAGACTATTTGCACTGTTGAGTCTACTGTACTGTTTTTTTTTTTGTTGTTGTTTTTTGGGGGGGGGGGGCAGTCTGTCACTGACTGCATTGATTCAATGATTTAAAGGGGTATGTCAACATTTTTTTTTTCTTTTTGTGTCTTGCAATTAAATGCAAATTGCCTGCAAATTTGAGGAATGTCTCACAAACAAATGGCTGACTTTGAACTGCAGCAGTTTTCACTGTTCTTTTAAAAGAGCTGTTCAAAAGACTCAACTTGTTTGCCAACGTCACATCTCCAGTGCAAACCACTGCAGGAGTAGGTCAACAAAAAAAAGACAGTTTAGGAATAGAAGAAGATTAAACAAGGACAGCAGAAGATAACATAACACATTAAAAGAGTCAGAACAAGCACACAGGACTATTTAGAGTTGCTCAAGAGTTTATCTGATGACTGTGGGCAGAGGCAGACTAACACTACCCACTGACTCCCAATGTTTTGTGCCAAGCTAATCAGCACTGTGCGAGCCTCTTCTTTGTTTCTGGATGCACAGTCAAATAAAAGGTGTCTATCTGCTTTTCATGGACTGAGGCAAGACACAAAAATTAAGAAAACATTGGTGTATCCCTTTTAAATCAAAACAAGTTATTAATGAATTTTCATATTGTGTTACTTGTCAAATCTTAAACTCTCATCCGGTTGTAATCGCAACAAAAAAACATGTCCAGCACCAGTCAATCCCACAAATGAGTAATCAGTCAGCTGACCTAAAATCACAATATGCTTTGCAAAAGGGTTTGATAAACTGGTTGTTAAATACCACGGCTATTTAAGAGCCACTGTAACCAGTAATGTCAGACAGCTGATTGAATTAAACTGGTTTTACAGGGAGGATAAGCAGGTTTCTTTCAAAAGCATTAAGAGAACAAAAGTTATAATGCCTTAGTTTCTTTCTCTTCTTCATTCATGACCTTAACACAATTCTCGTGGACCTAATTTACAACAAAAAAAATACATGTTATGAATACTAAACCTTTAATTATGACTGAAAACTGTCTATCATCATCCTAGCAGTCACATTTTACTTTCAGTGAGTCTGTATGAGGTATGATTTGACAACAATTTTAAGATCAATAATTCCTACTTTAACATGTCAAAGGACTGAATTGAGTCTTAGAGACGTACAGCTTATGACTGGACAGTTAAAATCTAATTACAGCTAGCCCATTATGATGACTTTAATAACTATTTGTAAAAGTATGACAGCACCAGCTGAAGCTTACGTGGTGGCTACAGTGAGACACAAGTAAATATTAAACAGAACTTACGAGGCTCAGGGTGTAGTTATCTGTTTTTTCAGAGAGGATCAGAGAATGCAGGTTGACATCAAGGGTCCCATTGGCGTAAAAACCAAAATTGTTGAGGTCGACAGATGACCGGGTCTCATTCTAAGGGGGAAAGTAAAAAAGGAAATAAGAAAATTTGGTCATTAAAGTTCAGAACAGCAGATGTCTTTTCTAAACTTCCTGAATACAGTTTAACAGCCATAAAACAACACAGGAAATGGTAAGAAGGTTGTGAAAATTCTTGGACTAAAACATTTCATCAGCATCTCTGGTATTTTTTTCTTTATGATTTAGTTAATTTATTTAAAAAGACATGAGATTTAGGCTGATAACCGACTACATTTGGCTGTTGTGTTTATTTCTGACAATGACAAGGGGAAAGTAAACTTCGTTCTCTATTTTCAAACACACATCTCAGATTTTCCACATTTAAATTTCTAAAGCTACTCTTTGAATCTTAAATGTATGTTTCTTTTCCACACAAATCAGACCAAATGACATGTTCTTGTTGGGGGAAAGAGTTTTTAATAACATCTACTTTGTGTTTTAAAACAACACAATCTGACAATTTGTTGATTAAGAGCATTATAAAGTGTTAAATCTTTGAAAATGTATGAAAGTCTAATCAATGCACTTTCTTCCCTTGTAATTATTTAATGTATCTTTCCAAAAATGAATACATTTTGAGATGCACATGTGCATTCATTCAACATGGATGGCCAACACTGGCCTTTCTGACAAAAAAAACAGCAAAAGACAAGAAATTACATTCACCTGTTGTTTGATACACATGTAATGCTGACATCTGACACACTTTAATGCTGATTTAGAGAAGGCTCTTCAATTGGGCCGTGAAAATAGCAAACTTAGATCTGTTTTCATGATCAACAAGGCAAGATAAGATTCAGAAGAATCTTCTTCAGTATCAGCATCAGCCCTGGTTTTCAAAATCAGTGCATTACTAATGTTTCTGAAACTTTTCACTGTTGTGCTTCTTGTTTTATGCCATTTTTGAAACTCAACTTTTGCACAGGAGAGACTGTGTTCTTAACAAGGTGTGCCAACATTAGTATAGAATAGCATAGTAGTAGTTTATTTCAAACATATATATGATACAAAAATTCACAGATTAGGTGCATATATATAATTGTAGTAAAATAATAACACAAAAGTAAGCAAGCATAGATTACCTTCAAAGAAACAACACTAATTGATTTCATTTACAGTCTTGTAAAGAAGTGGAAAGAAGGATAAACTTATTATTTACCATCCCTTCTCAATTATTCCATTTCCTGATAGATGTAAAATTAATAAATCTTTCACAAAATAATCAAAATCAGCTGTATAGAAATATATATTGATATCTTTTCTCCCAAGTTGGTTAAACGTCAAATATTGCGTATAAGTTTGAAGAATGGCACAAAAAACTTTTACTGATTTACAAGTTTCAAGGGCTCGTGAAAGCCAAACTTATATTTGAAATTTCCTGTTTGTTTAGTCCAACACAGCATTTGCACACTAACCTACGTCTCACACAGTGTGTCATGTCTTATTTCTATTATATTTCCTATCAAATGTAAATTATATCCGAGCATATTGGCACTTTTGATTGGGTATTATTTGCTCAAAATTCATTTATACCATGACTTCAGACACCTACTCAAATGGGTTAAATGCACATTTGTTCGACCCATCATAATCCAGCTGTTTCTATAAAAATAAAGTCCTTTCTTCTTTTAATAGATGTGTGTAGCCTTCCCATTCCTGCTGTTTTAGCTGCCAGGCGGCGGAAAACGCATATACGCAGTTTTCCACAGAGAAGTGTTGAAGTTTAGCATGTTAATACTCCGGCATGTTAAGACCCCCGTCTGTTAAAGCTAATTACATCAGTCTAGCTAGCTACTAACATGACGCCTGAAGGGCTCTTGGCAGCGACACATCACTACACTTTAGCAATTACGACTCGATTAACACTCATATTTACCTTTAGGGTGAGCTTATGTATCCTCGCTTTGCACCCAGTCAGGAGTAGAGCCAGTAAACATCCAGCGAAGACCCAAACTCTGAGTACCACAGCCATCACCAGGCAGAGATAACCTGCTAACGGAGAGCAGCTGCTAATGTTAGCTAGCGACAGTCTGCCAGATGGCTAAATGGACGGCTAGCTAACAGTCCCAACAGGACACGAGCAGAGTCACAGCTGCGTTTATCCTTTAATTCGGTGTAATGGCTCTTTACTTCTGTCGTTTTCTGTCAAATTAGAACAACTTGTGCTATGTTTTTAGATTCTTTTGTGCCCTCATAGCGGAAGGTAGCTGCTAGCCTGTGGGCGAAAACCCTCGCTTCCTGGTGAAGAGGCAGGAGCAAAACATTGGAAAAGGTTTGGACATACACGTCATCCGCTGGTTTAATACTTCCGGTATGCTTCTTCAAATACCGCTCAGAGTGGAATTTCGTCTACAATGGCAGGACGTGTTTGTGTTCCATAAAATCCATCTATAATGAAATATTGGTTCAAATTGTATTGTTCCGCATAACAACCCGGCTCACACAGTAACACTCCCGTCAATACCTTGAACTACACAGCCTACGTTGGTGACGTACTCTGTTTTTTGGTTGTAAGCTTCCGGCAGAAAGTTGCTCACGTGATAGACTGTGACCCTCCACGTCGAATGAAATGCTTAGGTTGCCATGTATGCACCAAATATTTGACATTTTTGCTAAACTTATCAGAAAGATAAGATAGGAAGTTCTATAAACATGTACTTTTGATACCTTTAGAAACACATGTTCAGTCTGACATGCTTATTTCTGATCATTTGTCACACAATAAGTGGGGTAAATTCAGGTATGTTAAGACATTGAAATTACATTATTTTTAATATTGTTTAATTATTACATGAAAGTCCCTCAAAAATACATCACTGGGATTGCAGTTTATGTTGCTCCAAACCCTGTCTGTACCTATCAGTGTAAATGGTGCCTTTGCAGATGTGCAAGTTACCCGTGCCATGGGCACAAACACAACCTCATACCATCACAGATACTGACTTTTGAACTTTTAATAACAATCTAGATGGACCTTTTTCTCTTTAGCCCAGAGGACACAAGGACCATGACTTCAAAAAACACTTTGAGATGTTGACTCATCGGACCACACACACTTTTCCACTTTGTGTCAGTCCATCTCAGACGAGTTCATGCCAGAAGCTGGTCATAATTCTGTGTGTTGTTGATACACAGTATGGCTTTCTCTTTTGCATGGTAGGGTTTTAACTTCCTCTTGAACAAACTGCTTACTGACTATGGCTTTCCACACTGTTCATGAGCCCATGTGTAGCATCATTTTCAGAATGATGTAGGTTTTTTTTTTTTTTTTTTTTTTTTTTACCAAAGGTCACATGCATTTAATGTTGATTTTTTTTGGACTTGCAACTTTTGTGCAGAGATTTTGGGGTCTAAGATTTTTTTAATATTATGGACTGTAGATGATGAAATCCTTAAGTTCCTTGCAATTGTGCTTTGAGAAACTATTTGCTCATGCGACTGTGCCTTTCAGGGATGTTTGTTTTATACCCAGTCATGACACTCATATATATATCTATCTATATATATCTATATCTATCTATCTATCTATCTATCTATCTATCTATCTATCTATCTATCTATCTATCTATCTATCTATCTATATATCTATCTATATATATATATATATATATATATATCTATATATATATATATATATATATATATATATATATATATATATATATATACATATATATGTATATATATATATATATATATATATATATATATATATATATATATATATATATATATATATATATATATATATATATATATATATATATATATATATATATATATATATATATATATATATATATATATAGATATATATGTCATAAAATGAAGAGTATGGCTTCAGCCTGAAGCCATAAAGATAACAATTGTTATGAATTGGTGTTATACAAAGACTGGCTGATTTAACGCATGTATCAAAAAAGCCATTTTTTAACCGCATATAATTTTTTTTACTTTCATAAGTGCTAAAAATGGTAACTCACATCTTCTTTTTGGACTTACCTGTGCCACTCTCTCATGTGGTTTTCTGGTTTTTAGAGATTAGGTTTTACCACAAAAAGAACTCGGGTAGAAACCTGGATAATGTGTCATGTTAATTCATTATGCTGGTTTGTGACAGAATTCTGCAACAGCCTGCAAACTTCAGAGGGACATGCACAAATGAAATGAGGTGGTCAGAAACCATGGCTACTGGAATTTATTCTATGTAAAGTAGAACTTGTGTAAACAGGGAAACTAACCACCATTTTTTGTGTTTACATAGATGCCATTTCTTGATTATGAACAACACCAGGACACTGCAGGATACTTGAACTCAAATTTATTTTGAATATATGATCATACTGGATGAATAACAGAAATACAAATTGAACACATGTAAAAACACTGTTAGCAAGCATTGTTTTCTGAGTTTATTTATTGATACTAATGTTTATTGATCCAGTACTGCCAGAAATTGCAAGAGAATTGACCACACTTCCATCTGCAGCAGAAATTGTTGCAGGAGCAGCTGGAGGCACAGGAGCCACGGGAGCAGAAGAGGAGGTGGAGGGTGATGCTGTTTTTTCACTTCCTGAATCACAAATAACAGAAGTTAAAAAAAGATACATAAAAACTAGTTTGGGCACTGAATTTACATGATTTTATCTTTCACAGCACCTGAATACGAGCTCTTTAAGCATCCTGCTGCCTGGTTGTTGTTCATCTTTGTCAGGACCTCCACAGCCACGCTCACAGCTGACTCCTGCCCATAGATCTCCATCATTCTGCTCACGGTACTGATTCGTGATGCCTCCTCTAGGCGGGACACTGGGATTGGTTTCCAGCTGTCTGAGCCCTTCATGGAGAGGAACCACTTAAATTTTTTGAACTCTTCTTCAGTCAGACCTTCTAGAGTGTCGAGGAGTAGCTCAGAAGCCATCATGTCTGCTCACTGAGGACAGGGGATAATGGAAAAAAATGCATTTAGACCCAAAACTCTTTAGTCAGCCTGCTCAAAAAGGCTGGCAGGGAATGGTGTCCCACAGCCCAAAAATGACCCCCAACTATTCCAAAAAGGGTATAACATACTTATTTAGCTTACTTTTTTTACTTGTAATAAAGCTTCACCTTTGCCACTTGGTCATGGGGGAAACAGGCATCAGCAATGGTAATCAACATCACCTTGTGTATGAGCCCACTATTTCTGCTAGAGGTAATGTAGCTTTACATGTTTAAAGCTAAATACTATATTTTAATTAGTTCAGTGTTTGATGGACCCACTGTTAACTGAAGTCCTCAAGACCATAGGAAGTTCTAATTAAAATCAGCCATTGTCAGATCATTAACAGAAAAAATCTGTTTAAAGTTTATTATAATTGATCTTTTAGCACTAGAGTGAATACAACACTAATGTGGCACCTTAGAGCGTGGCTGTTGGTAAACCAGATCTGTGATCATAACCGTGTTTAATTTTGTATGTATGTATGTCCAATGGGTTCAGTATGTTGGGGCACCTTACAAAGCTGTCCACTGCTGTGTACGTAACTGCATCTATGTCTGCCATTTTTGTGAATTAATCAGACCTCTATGTATGCATCTTGCAGTACCATATTCGATCTGGCACTTTATAATTCTGGGTAGCAGGGTAATGTGCAATGCAACATACACCTTATACCGGTGTGCAATAATGGGCAATGTGCAATAAAATAGGGACCTGAGCTCCCGGGCAGCTAGCACTGTGCACTTTTAGCATTTGGCACCTCAGCACAATGGCACTTTAGTTTGCACTCCAGCACTTTATTATTCATGGTGTATCATTCTCATGGTGCCCCAACTCTCACCCCGTTTTTTGTATTTTTGGACTGTATGTAATCTGTATTGTTGCTTGTGTGTTTCAATAAGCTTTGTGTGTTTTATTCTTATTATTGATGTTTGTTTTGGATTTATGTGTTGAAACCAACATGCTAATGGGACTGGGGATGGAAATTAGCCACTTGGCTATAATGTTATGCATTTATATGTCAATGTTCATTCATGTATACTGTCTTTAAAAAAATAAAAATTAAAATAAATCCTATAAAAATCCTAAATGTGTCACATAGGGCTGGGAAAAATTCACAAAATCTTATTTTCATGTTGCTGTTTGTTTTGGGTGACAATCCATGATATTTGTCTCTGTACAGAATGAAAGATGACTGCCATGGCACAAAGTATATGAACTTTTATATAAGTCAAGTAAAAGACAAACAGTATGCAGACTATGTGACACGAGGCAAGGATTTCTTAATAATGATCAAAGTTGTAGACAAATATTGGCAAACTAAAAACCACAAAATACATAAAAGTTGACTATCTTGTTCAATTCAGACAAAAAATTCTTGTTTCCCCACAAATCAATGCATTTCAGAATGAGAAGATCTCCATTATTTTAAAGGGTTGGTTCAGTATTTTTAATGTTAAGTCGGTCAGTAAAGTGTCTGAGAGGGCCTCAAGCAGTGCTTCACCATTAAGGAGAGACTGAGACTACTAGTGCTGTTAGCAGTTACTTTATATAATTGTGTGAGTTTTACATAAAAAACAAGCCACAAAATTATGTTGGGTTAGATGTATGCTTGGCAAAAAAAAATCAAAGTGCTTTATTTTACCTCCAGGAGGTCTCTGTGTTTGGCACCACTTTACAATGCAGCACATGACTAATCTGGTTTTTGGACTCAGAAAGACAAAAATAACACTCAATCAAATATTTGTGAGTCTGACTAAAGTGATGATGATGATCCTTTAACTGTTGAGGCATGGAGTTACCTTTATGAACCAGAGTATACAGAAGACAACATTATCTGGCACAAAATTGAAGGGGCAAGAAGAGAGATCATTTTTGGAATCAATGGGCACTGGAGGAAGAACACAGTCATTTGCTGCATCATAAAATTGTGCCAAACACAGAGACTTCCTGGAGGAGAAAGAAATGTCATGGCTCATTTTTACATAAAACTCAAACAATTTCATGAAATAACCGTGGCAGTGTACCTTACCGGTCCTTAAAGGTCCCATGTCCTGCTGTGTTTGATTGTTTACATCATGTCTTGGGTGACTATAACAGAAGAATTTGACTTAACATTACTGAAAAATGACATTTTTACAACTCTGTTTATGATGCAATGCAGCTCTTTCCCCCTCCCCTCTGGAAACACTTGGATATGAGGGCTGGGGAGTCTATGATAATGAGTGTGTTCCAAGTGTCTGCCCAAACAATTTCCAATGCAGGGGGAGGGGTTACAGGCCGAAGAGTACTTTTAAAATAGTCATGGCATCTGCCTGTGTAAAAACACATGTAGGTGGAGGATTTATAGCTAAAAACAGAAGGTTTTAAGGGCCATTTTATTTAAAGAGGGATTGAGCTTTTCTTCATCACGATAAAGTGGTCATGTTCTTCTGCTCCCTGAGGAGAATAACAGGGCATAACATTTTATATAAGTCTTAAATGAAGGAGTACATTTCACAAACAGAAGGTTATTCAAGTGTGCTCAAAACAGCTTACAGTCTGTATCTTTAAGATACTCACAATAAACAGGAAGGACCCGCTGCTGACTGTGTGCTTCTCTATAATGAGTTTGAGCTTCTGAGATTCACCCAAACTGAAAATACAATAAATAAGAAGACTTTCATCAGAATAACCAATAAGGGGTAATTAAGATATTACATGAATAAATGAATAAGTAGTAAATTATCATCAGTAGTTAATTCAATCAAATGTTTGACACAGTCTCATTTTAACTTAATCCATTCAGAATAACCAAAAAAGCAGGCAGCTTCATAAACTGTTTTTTTCATGAAACAATCATGTTATATAAACTTACCAATTCAGCAGCAGCAGAACCACAGAGACCTGAAAATGGCGCAGAGCACCTCTTTGAATTCAAGCAGAAGTGTGCCCGAGATCACAGCTGCAAGATGAAAACAGGAAGACACTTTAACATGTCAAGGAGAGTCATTTCACTGAAGTCTGCATACTTTCTGAAGAAATGAAACATACATTTTAGCCACCTGAGGGCAGCACAACAAGATTTCCACAGGCCTGCATCACCTCTTTCTCAACAAGCCGGACAGTAGAAGACGCCATGAATCAAAATGAAAAGTCATATCCTAACCTCCTGATCAACTCTAACTCAACTGTCTCTCTTCTTCAGCTCAGACTTCCACTACATGCAGAACTGCAGAGGCCTAATCTCTGATTATGTGACTTCAGGTGTAGGGAGATAGTGTTGATTTGTGCCAAGGGGAAGTACTGTCACCCCTGTATCTAGAAAACCAGAGGAAATTGGTCATGTGACCACTTGTTCTGAAAGAGGAATTCATTTCACTCATCCTGCAAAGACGGAAGACACATAGTTTGAGAGGTAAGCAAATTTAAGCTCAAAAAATGTTTTTTTGACTTCCAAAGTAACACTTCTGTGATCAAGGTGTTTTTATTGCTGTGTTTGACCAATTATTGACAATTTTGAATACAGTTCACACATGCTTTAGTGCTTAAGTAAATTACACTATGAGTCTGCAGCTAGCATGATGCTGACTCTAAACAGCATGATGATGCATTTTTTTTCCAGACAGGTGGTCTTGGGGTTAGTTGCAGTGGAACAACTCACCTCCACTTATAATTATTTACTACGTATTATTTATTGTATTTTATTGTAATTGTACATTGTATTCTTGAATTTGATCCATAAAACCATGTGACATTCTAAACCTTGAATAAACTCCATCATGCCAGGCAGTTACAAACGGAAGACAGATAAGACTTCAACTCCTCTTAAGGAGTTGGACAGAGTGGTGAAAGAGGTGGAGCCAGAAGAGAGCAGGAGTTCATCTGCATCTTTGACAAGTGGGAAGTTAAAGAGACTGTGAGGAGTTTCTAAGTAATTACAAAAAAGTCTCACTTTTTGATATATGCCTGATCGAAATACACACTTATTGATGAGTTTTATAGCATCAAAATAGGTTATCTATAAATGCTATTCCTTAGCCTTCCGTTCGGGTCGGACAGGGCTGGACTGGCCAACTTCCGGAACAAGACAATTAAAACTAGAGCAAATTTTTTATTATTTTATTATTTATATTACACGTCTTAGAGCACAGGGCTGTAAGTAGTGATAAATAGCCGGTTACAACTACGATAAGAAGTTTTCCAAAAAATGCTTGTTGTCACACATTAAAAACTACCGCTACGTAATTAGAAAGAGATACATTACCTCGTCGCTTTGCATCCTGTGAGTTGTTGAAAAAACGAGGTTGTAAGGAAGGTCTGAGGAAGGTCCTTATTGCATCCATTAGCCTCAAAACATACACACGCTGTGGATGTAAACGTCTGCGGTGCGTTCCAGTTGTAGTCAGAAGTAGGAATTTTGAGCTCCGAGTAGGAAACTGCAACTGGAACGTCCCTCAGAGTCAGAATTTCCTCCAGGGATCGCGGTGAAACCTCGCCACCCTCGGGTTGACAATCTAAGATGGATGCCCCCAGTGTGAACAGTTATTTAGCTCCTGTAATAATCAATTTATCTGCACTTCTGACTGGGGTGTGTCGCTCTAGATCAGCTGTATACATCGTATTGTTAGACTTATATTTACAAAAATGCTGCCATAGTGATAATCACATTCTTCATGTGATATTTGCGAACAACAACGCAGGCATGCTAACAATAGCCTGGTAGATCGGCATGTTTTCCACTTGGAACGCTGATAGCTCTGAGACGATGTCACTCCCAGTTCCGCGGTTACTGGAACGCAGCATTACGACAGTCGCCGCCCGGGCTCATGGGTAGCAGAGTCTTTTACGTTGCCGGTAATAGATTCTCCTCATAGCACCTTTAAGTAGTAGGTCAGATCAGTGAAGAGAACTGCAGTTGATTAGGTGCTCATTTTGAATTTCATTTTGTTCTTGTTTAATATGTCTTGGTGAAGAAGACAGGATGTTGATTTGTAGCCTGGTTTTGAGAAATGCAGCTGATTTTTCTTCTAAACATGTGCTCAGTTGGAGGCCTTGTTATCGAAACGTGGGCATTGATGCTGTACAGTCTTAAAATAAACATTAAATAAGTCATTATGTATTAAATTTGTCTTGCTTCTAAAGGACATTACTGTTTGTGAGATTAAAATGATCTGTTTCACTTCAGTAATCAATGGTGCATTTTACTCCAGTGTATTCCCTCCAAAGACACAACTTCCTGCGCACCGGAGCGAATTGTCAATCAATCAATCAATCAATCTTTGTCAAGACACTTTACAATAGAGCATAAACTCTTCATTTTATCGATTCAGTGAGTGTTAGTGACAGATCCATGGACCAATCATAGACCTGTCTACATCACATTTGTTTCTAATGAAGACAACTTTCTTAGAGGTTAGCATCTTGAAATGCAACATCTCGCTTTTCTGATGTCTGTGGGATTGTGGTGATAATGCCATAAAACATTCATTCATTCATTCATTTTCTGTACACCCTGAACCGGTCGACAGTCAATTGCAGGGCCACACAGAGAGACAGACAACCGTTCACACTCACACTCATACCTAAGGGCAATTACAGTCAGCAACTAACCTAATGAGCATGTTTTTGGTCTGTGGGAGGAAGGAGTGTCTGGAGAGAACCCACGCATGCATGGGAAGAACATGCAAACTTCACACAGAAATGCCCCTGTCCAACCCGGGAATCAAGTCAGGAACGTCTTTGCTGTGAGGCACGTGCACTACCTGCTACGCCACTGTGCCGCCCGCCATAAGACATCGTCTTTTTCTAAAGTTATATTTCTCAAACTGTTTAAAATCCAAAGTGATTATGCAGGGGGTGCACCACATCTTAAACCATATGTAGATATTTTAGCTGGAGGCATTAGTCATCCCCTTGCTTTAAAGACACTTTAAGTAAAAACTGGTACAACTCACCCCACTCTCCCCTAAAGACTTGGCCATATCATTGAGTACAGAGGTGTCTCCTATGCTTTCCAGGAAATTTGCATTTTGGTGATTATGAACCAAGGAGGAAAATCATGGCTGACACTTTTGAGGAAACTGGTTTTAGCCATTTTCCCCTGGATAAGTAAGGTGGATGGAACAGAAAACTTTCCCACCAGTGAAGGTTATTGTAGGGCTTTGCTTTTTATTCTTGTGCAAGTGTAATGGAGTTTATAGAAAATCAAAATATCATCGTCATTTTTCTAAGATAAGGTAGGTTTACTGTAGCGGCTTAAAAGACATGAAAAAACTTCATTCGGAGTTTTTGTAAGCAGGATAGCAAGTATCTATTTGTCAATCTACCTATCTGTATGTCTGTCCATCCATTCATCCGTCTGTCTGCTATCTATCTAGCCAACCTTTTGTCTGCCTATCTACCATTTATCTATCTAATTATCTATCTTTCTGTCCATCCATCCATTCATCCGTCTGTCTGCCTGTCTATCTAGCCAACCTTTTGTCTGCGTATCTACCATTTATCTATCTATCTACCATTTATCTATCTATCTATCTATCTATCTATCTATCTATCTATCTATCTATCTATCCATTCAGCCGTCTGTCCACCTATCTATCTAGCCGTTTTTTTGTCTGTCTGTCGGTCTGCCTGCCTGTCTATCTGTCTGTCCGTCCGCCCATCTATCCGCCCATCTATCTATCCATCCACCTATCCATCCATCCATCTATCTATCTATCTATCTATCTATCTATCTATCTATCTATCTATCTATCTATCTATCTATCTATCTATCTATCTATCTATCTATCCATCCATCCATCCATCCATCCATCCATCCATCCATCCATCCATCCATCCATCCATCCATCCATCCATCCATCCATCCATCCATCCATCTATCTATCTATCTATCTATCTATCTATCTATCTATCTATCTATCTATCTATCTATCTATCTATCTATCTATCTATCTATCTAGTAGTCTTTCTATCCATACTCCTGCTCACCTGCATCATCAGAAGTTTCTTGGCTGTAATTCTTTAATGCAAGACAAGGTCACTCTAGATCTATTAATAGCAGTAGTAATTGTGATGGTAGTGACACAAGTGCAGGAAGAGGATAAAGACGATGAAGAGGAACTTCCTTGAGCTGTAAGGGTCCTCCTCCTCTTTGTTCAAATCCCTGGATGATCAGAGGTTTTGTGTAATAACACATCATCCCTTAGTTCACTGTTTTGTCCTCTTGTTGGCTCCTCGGCAGTCCCTGTGAGTGTGTGCGTGTAGCTGCTCAAGCACACACCCGTGGTTCTTGCCCCTGTGTGCTGCAGCTCCACTCCGTTATATTCTTGACCCTCCCTTCCTTCCTCCCCTGATAACCAGCAGAGAACGCCCAGGGTGGATTTTCAGAGGCCGAGGCAAAGGAATGGCTTGATCATCAGCTTCAGACGCACATGAGAGGAACAGCACATTCACACTGAACACATACCTGTTGAGCTCAGGTGAGTGAAATCACAGCTGGATTGTTGCTATGGTAACAGGGAACAATGAGACACGTGGAAACAGTCAAGTCAGGGCAAACGAACAAGGCGAGGAAATTAGAAAAGTTCACTTTACCTGGTTATGACAGAGTTTGTGTGAGTAATGCAGCTCATTCATTAATCAATGGTTTGTGGATTGGGTGTGGGCAGTGTCTTGAGTTTTTGAGAGATTTTTGAATGAGATATAAATGATAAGGACATCTAAATAGTTTGTGTTAAAGAAGATTTAAAGTGATACACCAACATTGTTTTTTGTTTTCATGTCTTGTCTCACTCCTGAACCCATGACAAGCAGTTGGACACCATTTTTTTGACTGTGTGTGCAGTAACAAGCAAGAGAATGGCAGAGCTCAACCAACGCTAATTAGCTTAGCTCAAACACTGGGAGTCGGTGGGTAGTGGTAGCCTGCCTCTGCATACAGTCATCAGATTAACTCTTCAGCAAATCTAAGTAGTCCTGTGGGCTTTGATGAGACTCTTTTACCACATCATGTTACGTTATCTACTTTTAGAGTAAGATTAGCACTTCATGTAATTTTCTAAATTAACACAAACGAAAATGAAACAAAGGGCTAATTTGCAAACCACACGGGCATGTTTTGTTTTGTTGACCTACTTACAAGCACATCCAAGGTTGCTGATGAGTTTATCTGAACGCTACCCATCGTCTCCCTGTGTCTGAGCTAAGCTAACTAGAGGTGGAGCGACATCTGCCCGTCTCTTCCTTGTTACTGCCTGCACAGTAAAAAGAATGGTGTCTATGTGCTTGTAATGAATTCAGGAGTGAGGCAAGACACAAAAACAAAACATGATGTTGGTGTATCAGTCAGTTAAAGTGGACCCATTCAAGAATCACTGTCATTCTGATTCAGTATTGTACACACATGTATTATTCAATGAAGATAATAATATAACTTATCACTGTTAATATTATTTTGTAAATATTTAAAATAATAATACAGTAAAAGGTGGTAACATGAAAATGATTTAAGGTTTTGACACTAATGTTTTCTTTAACTTGTATATTTATTTTGGATTGTTTATTAGTTTTTCGACTTCTCCTGGAGTGTATCTCAAATTGATGGGCTCAAGGGAGCTTTTACATGTATTCTGACTTTTAGCTCAGGATACACTCTGCGTTAGGATCAGTAAAAACATTGAGACATTTAACACACAGCTATTCTTGAATGAGTCCAATTTAACCTGTGAGAACTTTAAAACTGAAATCATCCCTATTGAATTTTAATACTATTCTTTAAGAATTTTCCCAGAGGTTGGGAGTATAAGCTGGTCGTCAAACAGGCTCAAATGAATCCTGTAGGCTCTTTGAGACCTGCCAAAGCAAACAAGACCATCAGCATGAAGGTTCAGAATGTCTAAACAGACATTTGATGTATGAAAATAGTTTCAGGGGAGGTGGAGACAAAGAGCTAAACAGGTTACAAAGCAGGCGTCTGATATATAACAACTGACATCAGGACATGGTTTTTGTTTTAAAGAGTGTACACCACATGATCCTGGAGAGCTGAAATGTGTGCACAGAATTTTGCCCGGTGTCAAAAGTATTTTAGATATTTGAAGACAGTTTTAAGTCAGCTTTTCTGCTTCCATCATGGGGACTACGCAACGAGAGGCATTGTGTCTTTGGGCTGTTCATGTTTAACGTGAATGAGATCCTGTATCTCCAGAGTACCTTGAGTAATTATTTTTCCAAAACTTCATAAATATCCCCGCTAACTCGTGGATGTATTTGTTATGCTTAAGAGGTCATGGTTACTTAATGAAAAATGGATATACAAAGGAGAGCTTCTACAGGAGGAATGATCTTGTAAGATATAAAAAGAGTTATTGGGATATTAACCAGAAAAGAAGCAGGATTTTTACACTTCAAAGCATTTTCTTATGTTTACTCACATACTTGCTTGTGTGTTTCGATGTGAAACTTTTTAATTGTTCTATTAATTCTGTCAAAGTGAACATTAGATGTAGTCTTAGGCTTACACTGAGCTTTAGAGAGAGAACGTTTGTTGGTAGGGGCAGGAAAATTAATGTGAAATATGAATTTTCTTGTGTTTGTATATTTGTAGGGTTTTAAAACTGCAATATACAATATTGAACTAATTGTTCTGAATAAAATATAAAAACAAATAAAGACACTATTAAAGAAAGAGGCCATGGGTCACAGGTTAGTGCAATCAAGAGTGTTTTAAGGATTTTCTCTTGAACTTATGTCCATTTGAATTCAAGTAAAACCTGATTACACTTTGAGGTTAAAAGTTACTAGACTCATGTTCATCTCTTGATTGACAATCCAAAATCTAATGAAGGATTTTTTTTTAAGTTAAAGACAAAATTCTCCCTGACTTAAGGATGAACTACTTAGATTTGGAGGTCACCAGCCAAGGTCCTTGGGCCTCATGATTATCCTTTGCATATAAATGCTGTGTCTCAAGATTGTGCTGAAGGAATTTTTTAATCCTTAAAGGTGCAGTGTGTAGAATTTGGCAGCATTTTGCCAAACAGAAACAGTGAATATAGGATATGATTTTTCTATTGTATGTAAAGTCTGTCAAAATAAGAGTACAATCATCACCATAAAACGGTTGTTTCATTTTTATTTAGTTAGAAAAACTTTAAAAAATGTACAATACTGTGGGGCAATACTGTGGCCGACATGTAGGCAGGGACATAACAATACACCTTAACAATACACCTTGTTTTCTCTGTCCGGTTCTGAAATTTACCTGGAATGCAGGTGAAGAAGAAGAGAGAGGGCGGCGGTGGGTGAATAGACAGTTGTTACTCTGCACTATAGGGATTTCAATTGTGTTGTATAAATAATGGTTACAAACCATGTCACTTTAGTAAATGACGTCGTGTTCATGATCCCTTTTGGTCTCTGCACTATAGCTCTTCTGTTGTTGACTTGATGTTTTGTTACAAATAGAATCTGAACGCTAGATGTTGCTAAAATGCCAAATTCTACACGCTGCACCTTTAAGAGAATGTCCACTTTTGGAGGTCAGTGAGTTTTAGGGAGCCCCAAGTGTTTATGCCTTCCCTGTGAATGCAATACCTCATAAATGCTTGAGGGATTTTCTTCAGACTTTTACAAATGTTTATTTTGGCTCACAGATGAATGAACAGATTTCGAGCAGCTAGATGTTGCTAAAATGCCAGGGCTGAATATGTGACTTATCAGGTAGGTTTTGAAGGATTTTCTCACAACATTAAAGGTCAAGGTCATTTGTCCTCATGTTCATTCCTTGCTTATGGATATGTTTTCTCAAAAATGTTAGTATCTTAGTATCACAAAGAAGGTTATGCTGTCACCATTGTTTGTCTGTTTGTTTGTATGAAAAATAACTCAACAAGATCTCATTGATTCAATGTATGAATGCTGGTGTTGGCACAAGGAGGAACTGGACAGGTTTTGGTGGGGATCAGAACACCCATAAGGATCACGGAGGGTTTTTTTAAGAGTTCATAAACATTAGATAGGGTACTTTTTGACATTTTGTGGAACTCAGATAATTGACGTGTTAGCACCTAAATATGAGGGTTTTTTTTCTTTTTTCTTTTTCAAAAAATTTTGCAAATGTCCTCTCTGATTCAAGGATTGAACAGCAATGGTAAAAGGTTGCAGGGGGTTTGGGTCCACAGCTGTTTTTTTAAATGTATTTTTGGGGATTTTTGTGCCTTTATTGATAGGAGAGATACAGTGGATATGTTTGTGAAAGGGGTGAGATAGTTGGGGAAGACACTCTGCACACTGGCCACAGGCGGGAGTCGAATCCTGACCTAAGCAAGTATATGGGACGTGCATGGCCGCCAACCAATCCACCAAACCAGCATCACAACAGCTATGTTTTTTTTTTTACCTCCATCAAAAAGGTTATGCGATGTCGGCATTTGTCTGTCTGTTTGGATGGAATTTGCTGAAATTTTCAGGTGATGTTGGTAATAGCCAAACTTAAAGGTGCTATGAGGAGAATCTATTTCTGGCGTCATAAAGACTGCTACCCATGAGCATACGCGGTGACTGTCGTAAAGACGTGACCCAAGCCAAAGCGTGCGTTTGTTGCGATGCTAACGAATGCAGCTCCGACCTTCCTCAGAACTCTGCATTGCTTTACAACTTCTTTTTTCAACAACTTACAGGATGAAAAGCAACGAGGTAATGTATCTCTTTCTAGTCACATAGTGGTAGTTTTTGATGTGTGACAACAAGCAATTTTTGGAAAACTTAGTATCGTAGTTTTGTAGCAGGCTATATATCGCTACTTACAGCCCGGTGCTCTAAGACGTGTCCGAATAATATAAATTTGCTCTAGTTTTAATTGTCTTGTTCCCTAAGTTGAGTATCCAGGCCAGTCCAGCCCTGTCCGACCCGACCACGAAGTTAAGGAATAGCATTTATAGATAACCTATTTTGATGCTATAAAACTCATCTTAAAGTGTGTATTTCGATCAGGCATACATCTAACAGTGAGACTTTTTTGTCATTACTTAGAAACTCCTCATAGCATCTTTAAAAATGATTAGATTTTGATGGTGATCCAGAGAGCCACCTTTAACACCATTAACATACAATCATTTTTGCCCAACAACTGTCTGACTAATAATGATATCAACATGATTTTGAGTTCTTGTTGTGGGTTTTTCAGGGTCAGTGAATCATATTATGATGGTAACTTTATCATGAAATTATTACTTATAGATGTAACACAGATATATGAACTACCGTGGTGGAGGTTTGTCCTCTCAGAGTGCTTTCTAGTTTTAATGATATTACTCCCCACTGAGGAGTTGGTTCAAAGTGTTCACATAATTGATTTACTGCATCATCCAATCTACATCTGTCCTCTCTTATCACACATATTGAAAATTTGCACAAAAAATATCAATTTAAAATCATGATTTCCTAAAATTATCCTTAAGTGTCTCATGGACCAAATAAAACCTTTATGGATTCCTTATTTGGCCGTGAGCTGCAGAGTTTCAACCTCCTGCCCTTCAGCTTCGCAAAAAGTAACACAGCAGCACAAAAATCAACCTTTGTTGTCTTTTTGACTTACAGCCATGCTTTCACTTTCCAACAATTATGTTCTTTACAGAAGCACATGACCACTAGGTGGTAGTTTCACTTTTTCGGGTGTTATGCTGTTACATAAGTCCAAAAGAAAAGAGTACTTCATCACTGTGAAGGTACTGAAGAGACAAAAGGCATTTAATCAGGGCAGATTCATTCAGACATTTGGATAGCTCTCTATAGAGCTGATACATCCAAACATCTTTCTTATTTGACTTATTTTGCTGAGTACCGTGTGGGAAACGTAACAATAAATTCTGACAGCAGTTATGCCAGCACACCCACCTCCCACACTGACCCCCACCCACTCTTTCAAACACACAGCAGAAAGCTACTGTGTGAGATCATCAGATAGGCGGCAGAACGAGTCGGGGACCCACTGGAACAATGGTCATAGAAAAGAGGAGCGAGTTCTTTGACTTGGGCAGGGTGTCCTTCCTTCCTCAGAGGAACACACTGGGTGTATTCAGTACGCTACAAAACAATGGTTCACAATAGATCAGCTAAAATGAGTATTATTGTACGAGATGGCAAAATTCAATTGACCCTTGCCTGCATTTTGGGAAAACAGAGTGAATGACTCATGAGTTCATGCAGATTACAGCACAAACAAAACAAACAAATGAAGTGATATGGATGGTGTTGTGTCATTTTGTATCAGTGACTGGTATTAATTCTGCTTGTTATTGGACCATATCACATCAAAATAGTCACACACATTATCAGTGCTGTGATTCAGTTGTAGGGCAAAAGCTGCAGGCAGAATACTGATATCTGTTCCATTAGACGGATCAACATGAACTTTAGTTAGATTTAAGTTTGGATTAAAAAAAAACCTCAAAAGATTAACACCACCAGCTTAAGTAGTTGCACAATTTAGCTGGGGGGCAGTTGGTGGTGCCGTCTGATTGTGCGTCTGGTCAGCAACCAGAAGTAACCAGGAGATTGCCCAGCTCTGTGTGTCAAATGGCAATGTGTACTTTGGCAAAACTCTTAACTCAAAGTTGCTCCAACTGCTGCGTCAGTGGCATGTAAATGTGTGTGAAATGGTGTGAATGTGTTAACTGACACTGATGGACAACTGGCATAGAAACTCACTCAGGGACTGAATGGCTATGAATGAGTAGGTATGACCTGCGGTTCAAAGATGACTTTGAATTGTCAAAGACAAAAAAAGCACTTTATAAGCTCAAGCCCATGTCTGTTGTTTAACTGTAGCGTCAGATATTTGACTGCCCTTGACAGGTTCAAATGTAGCCTTGTTAGAATGTACATTCAAATGCTGTCTTTAAGTGGAAACATCTGAACACAGTTCGTCCATTATCAATATTGTTTATCACTTTTGGGGTCGCAGGGGCTGAAGCCTATCCCACCTGACATTGGGCGACATTGCTCACACTCATACCTAAGAGTGATTTGGAGTCATCAATCAACCTTCAGCCTTATTAGCATGTTTTTGGTCTCTGGGAGAAGCCGGACTGCCTGGGAGAACCCACACTTGTACAGGGAGAACATGCAAGCTCCACACAGAAATGTCATGACTGACACAGTAACTGAACCAGCAACCTTTTTGCTGTGAGACATGAATTCAACGCTCTCATAGTAATTCCATTCAGAAATTGAACATGTGGGAGAGAGGGCTCAGGTGGACACCCTTCATGAACGTGGCAAACACACACACACATTTGAAGACATAACTTGTGAAGGAGTTTAAACTTGGCAAACATTTTTGGTAAAGTACCAACTAAAGCAAGACATGAAAGTGAATTTAGAGGCCATTCTGAAGCCAGTTTGAGGTGTAAAACTGGTCGCCCACCAAAAACCTCAGATAAGCATGAGACTAGAAGTATTGATCTCCTCGTTTATTTCATAAGCACAGTTTAACTTTTACACTTGGTTCACCATCCACTCATTTATCCATCTATCGTGATGGCCTCATCAAACACTTAACTTCATACCGATTTTTTTGAAACTGTGCGAGTACTAAGGTTATGCCAGACAATATATATAGACAATATGAGCACCACAGGATGTCACTGGTGTCATTTTACACAGGCTGTAGAGAAAAACTTGCATCAGAGTTTTTCACATAGCAGGGAGCATGGCCACCACCTGGGTAAAGAAATAATAGTATGAGTGAGCACTTTTAATTCTTGGTCTTTTTAAGATGAATGGGGGTCTGTATGGGGAATGGGGAATGTAACAAAGGCAAATAAATACTACTGATTTCAGAGTTTGAACATTAATAATTAAGGAAGAAATGAAGTGGTTATAAGGGCACAAAAAGATATAACAAAAAGATAATTATCTTGCAGGGAGCTAACGCGTAAAGTAATGGGGAGCACTGCCTTCTTTGAGGAATGATTGAATCCTACAGTCTTCCAAGTGGGTAAAATATGACCAGTGTCAGAAAAAATGTGTTTGAATGCAATGTTTTTGTCATTTCTATTTGTAATTTTCTCTTGAATTTTATTAAGTGTTATATCTTGGTCTAAAATGGAAGGTTTCACTGTTTTCCCTTTTTAAACTTTTGAAGGTATCTGAAACTGATACAAAGGAGAGTAATAAAAATGCTTACATTTATGTGTATGGGTGGGTTTTCCTATTTTGTTTTAATGAAGCTTGAATCATAATTCTGTGTTTTTCATCTCATTAATTAGCCAAACAAATGAATAAATACATAAATAACTACAGTTATGAGCTGGGAGTCACTGCTACATTGAAGCCATGGGCTTTATTTGATTGTACAATAGAGAACTAAAATAACAAGGATGTAAAAATGAATATGTTTAAGGTCTGAATGGTGTTCATTATGTCTTCAGTTTCTTTGAAATAGTTTTCTTTTATCTTTTATCTCAGACATGTATACTTTTCACGTACCATGAGATGTTTTGGCAGAAATTTCCGCCTTTCTCAGAAGTGTCACTTGATGGTCTGATGTGTCAGTATCTCCCACCAAGTGACACTTCTGAGGAAGGTCGAAATTTCTGCTGTATTATCTCATGTTAAGTGAAAGTATACATGTCTGAGACAAAAGAAAAAAGAAAACTAAGTTTAAGGTCTTCCTCTAATATCTCTGTTCAAGTGCTAACATTTTTATATGCAACAGAAGTAGCTCTAAATACTTCTACTTTTAGCGCCCTTTTGTGCTCCTGTTTTTCCTTTTGACCCTAATTTACAACAGTTGTTTCTGTGATAAAGAGTAAGTTTCCCTTTCTGCTTTAAAAAGCAAAGTCTTTTTTAAGCACCACATTGAAAAAACTCTAATCTACAGTGAAATGAGGACAGTCTCAGTGATTTTCCTTACATGTTTACATAGCTAAAGGGCTTATTGTGTCTTTCTGTTCTCTCCCACTCCCTGACCACCCCTGTGACCTCAGCTACCTCATCACCGGTTTCCATTTCCACATCTGCTCCACCTCTGCTGTCACAGATCTCACCTCCCTCTCCACTTCCAACAAACCTCCCATCTTTACCGTCTCCTCGCAGTGTCACTCCACCCTTGCCTCCACTCGTCGGCATCCAAGCAGAGCTGACGGAGGAGGTCCGCTGTCCCCTCATGATGTCACCGTCTAGTCTGGTGGTCAGGTATGTGAGGCAGTCATCTCTTAGGGATCTAAATTACTGCTGACCGAATGACAAAAAAAAGAAAAGCCTAAAATTAAACCTGATGTCTCTATGTTCTACCATTTTTCTGTTTTCATTTTCTGTTGAAATGTTTCATGTGTCACAGATATGGAGATCCAGCCACAGCCAACTGCTCCGTGCTCAGGAATGGTTTCCAACATCTTGGTTGGGAAGTCCCGCTGGTAGGAAACTCACCCTCTCTATACTTCACTTTAATATTCAAGTAAACGTAACTTACAGTTTTCATGGCTAAGTACAAAACTCTGCCAAACCAGAAACCTTTAAAACTGACATGGAGTAAACGATCAAGTATAGAGTGAAGCACTGTGAAGTCCAAATACGTTAAAGCGACTTAGCATTTAGCACTTCCTGGTTCCCAGCCCCCCCAGAGTAAATGGGATTTAGAATACTGATCTCGGATAAGCCCCTAAAGTGTGGTTTATGTTGAACACATAAGAATTTGAATGGTGAATGGGAAATAATAAAATGCACAGTGTTTCCTGTTTTAAGTTTTAAAACCTTGACAACAAAAATTGTCGGGGACCTGATGGCAAGTGTGTGTGATTTTGTTTTTGAATAATCAGTTATTGACACACTACTGCCACAGCCGTGAGGACCATTTTGATTAGGTCATTCGATGATAGAAAATTCTAAAGAAGAGGTCACAATAACATGTTATACATTGGAAATATCGCAGGTGTTTCTAGGTTGAAAAACTATGTTGTAGTTTCACAGTAGCTCACTAATAGCTTTTTACCCTTACCAAAAATGTTTGAGCTTAAAACATAGTGCAAAGTAGGTTCATTTGCTAAGACTATCACAAAAAAATAGAACATGTAGGTTTAAATTTTTTCTTTTTGCTACGGAGCTTATCATCAGTAATGATCCAAAACACAGTGAAATATCCCATAGGCTTTCCGTGGGCCTGCCAGTCAAGGAAATCAATGCGATGCTAACCTCACTGTTGGCCTACAAAAATACACTATATTGCCAAAAGTATTTGCTCACCTGCCTTGACTCGCATATGAACTTCAGTGACTTCTCATTCCTAATCCATAGGGTTCAATATGATGTCAGTCCAGCTTTAACAGCTTCAACTCTTCTGGGAAGGCTGTCCACAAAGTTTAGGAGTGTTTATGGGAATTTTTGACCATTCTTCCAGAAGCGCATTTGTGAGGTCACACACTGATGTTGGATGAGAAGGCCTGACTCTCAGTCTCTTCTCTAATTCATCCTAAAGGTGTTCTATGGGGTTGAGGTCAGGACTCTGTGCAGGCCAGTCAAGTTCATCCACACCGGACTCTGTCATCCATGTCTTTATGGGCCTGCTTGGTGCACTGGTGCACAGTCATGTTGGAAGAGGAAGGAGCCAGCTCCAAACTGTTCCCACAGAGTTGGAGCATGGAGTTGTCCAAAATGTCTTGGTGTGCTGAAGCATTCAGAGTTCCTTTGACTGAAACTAAGGGGCCAAGCCCAGCTCCTGAAAAAACACCCACACACCATAATCCCCCTCCACCAAACTTAACACTTGGCACAATGCAGTCAGACAAGTACTGTTCTCCTGATAACCGCCAAATCCAGACTTGTCCATCAGATTGCCAGATGGAGAAGCGTGATTGGTCACTCCAGACGCTCCACTGCTCTAGAGTCCAGTGGCGGTGTGCTTTACACCACTACATCCGACGCTTTGCATTGCACTTGGTGATGTGAAGCTTGGATGCAGCTGCTCAGCCATGGAAACCCATCCATGAAGCTCTCTGCACTGTTCTCGAGCTAATCTGAAGGCCACATGAAGTTTGGAAGTCTCAAGCTGTTGACTCTGCAGAAAGTTGGTGACCTCTTCACACTATGTGCCTCAGCAGCCGCTGACCCCGCTCCATCAGTTTACATGGCCTACCACTTGGTGGCTGAGTTGCTGTCGTTCCCAAACTCTTCCACGTTCTTAAAATACAGCTGACAGTTGACTGTGGAATATTTAGGAGTGAGGAAATTTCATGACTGGATTTGCTGCACCGATGGCATCCTATCACAGTTCCACACTGGAATTCACTGAGCTCCTGAGAGCGACCCATTCTTTCACAAATGTTTGTAAAAGCAGTCTGCATGCCGAGATGCTTGGTTTTATACACCTGTGGCCATTGAAGTTATTGGAACACCTGATTCTGATTATTTGGATGGGTGAGCGTATAATTTTGGCAATATAGTGTGTCATCCCTACACCACTCTCAGCAGTTAGTTCAATAAAAAGGTAAAGAATAATCCAGAAAGCAGCAGTGAAAATTTAGACAAGTATGCGGTCAGAAGATACTACAATACAATCAGCATTATGGAGGATGAAAAGTCAAGTCTCTCTGTTTGACTTACTTGTAACATAACATTGAAATCAAACAGACTGGCTCCAAATTTCTGGTATTGTTGCTTATAGATACTTTTATTCAGTTAAACTGCAAATACATGATTATTTGATATTTCCTAGCCCTGTTAGAATAAATGTAATTAAACTATCAGTTGTTGAGAGTTAGAGATTTAAGACCTTTTCTATGTGTTATGTGTTTCATATCTAGGGGGCTACTGAAGGCATTCATAATCACTTTCTAGTCTGGAGTGTGGACAGCATGACTGAGTGGGGCATTGCACCGATGTGTTATGCTTTATCCGACCAGGGAGGCCAGTGTGTCATCAAGCTCCCTTTGACAGTCTTTAGTAAGTGTCAAATGTTGTCTCACTTGTACATTGGAAAACGCATCAAACATTTTGGGCACACCTCACTGGTTGATTTGTCTCCACAGAGCCTCCAGATAACGTGTCCATCACCGCTGTAAACCACACGGGCCCAATGTTAGAGGGCGGTCAGTACACCCTGCAGTGTGCAGTACAGGATGTGGCTCCAGTTGAAAAACTCACTGTTACCTTCTACAGAGGACAGACAACATTAGATCAGATACAGCCCAACAACACAAAGCCTAAACCAGTGACTGAGACCTTCACAGTAAACATCACTCCGAGTAAAGATGACGATGGAGCTGAGTACTGGTGTGAGGCCACACTAGACCTAGGACCTGAAGGACCCCGACATCCTCCAGTGATAAAGTCACAAAAGCTCACTGCCACAGTCCTCTGTGAGTAACGCAGATCACTTCCTTCTTTGTGCTTTAAAAGCTTTAAAGATCCCACATGCTGGTATGTTTGACATGTCTGGATTGTCTATTTGGCAAGGATTGATTTGAATTAATAAAAAATAATATATTTGTCATCCCTGTAGAGGATTGGATGCAACTCTTTTTCCCTTCCCTTTGGAAATGCTTTGGTCTGAAGGGGCAGGGAGGCTATGATAATGAGCTCTGCATTGATTGGCTTTCCAAACAATGTTTGATGGTATGGGGAGAGGGGGTTTACAGCCTACCAAAACAGACTGCCTGTGATGAATACATTGAGGCATCAGTTGCACAGTCTGACAGTATCTTTGGTCAGTAATTGGATGATTTTAGCTTTTGGCCCAGCTCTGGCTGTTTCATGGAAATCAGTCCTTGGACAAGACACTTAGCCCCAAGAAAGGTTGTGGATGTGTTAGCCGATGCTGATGGACAACTGACATATGGCCCTTTTCCACTAGCACGCCTTAGCCCTACTCTACTCGGCCCTACTCGATTTGCAGCATGTTTCCACTAGCCTGGTTCCTCCTAAAACAAGCTAGTTTTAATACCTACTCCGCTCTGGTTCCAAGCGAGCTGAGTCGATACTGAAAGATGACGTCACCGACTGCCAGCTTCTGATTATCCAGAAGACGATGTCGTCATCGATGAGTCATGAGCGCGACAACCTAGCATGATAGCAGTAGCTACCATAAGCTCACCCTCATACGTCTTTTCTTTGCAGCTCGATTGCTCTCGTCCTCAGCTTCATTCTGTTGTATAGCTTCCAAAACTCTCCTGTGCTTCTCAAGGGGCATTTTTTCTTGCCACCTGCAGCCTTCTTCTGCTTTCCTTTTTTACACGGTTTGTGACAAAAAGCCACAGATTGTTGTGTCACGCTCAAAACGACGTCACCGCAGTGCCGCTCAGCTGTTCACAGCGACACTGCACCCCGTTGGGCAGGCAACTGGGGCTAATGGCAAAGCAGCACAAGTCGAGTAGAGTAGAGTAGGCTAATGGAAAAGGGCCAATAGACACTTGTAACATCAGGAAGTGAATGTGAGAATGAATGTGTGTGAATGACTTGCGGTGAAAAGCTTGTTTCAGTAGTCAAGTCCATTGCCATTTTCATGTAGCTGGAAGCTTTATAGCTATTACATCATAAACCACAGGAAGTGAAAAACTGGGCGTTTTAAGAGGCATTCTCTTTAAAGGGGCATCATACATTTATCCATGAACTGAGCGTTCCCCCTACTCCTCAAGCCCCTTCTCGCAACATAAAAAGCAACAGACATTTCATAGGAAATTTGCAGGTTGGTGATTCCAATGAAATAAAGCCTTTGAGAATAACCAAGAAAACATATTTTACAGTCCATTTATTAATTCAAACGCTACAGTGTGCACTAGAGTGATTTTTGTATGTTTGCATTTACTTCCCCATTTAAAACAGCCCACTAGCTATGACATAACAAGAGGAGCATCAATAAGTTTGCCTATATGTTACATTAATATAAACTACATGATAAAATGGAAACATAATGTTGGTTGATATTTTCTCACCATAATAAAAATAATTAGCATTGTATTCTTTATCATTTGAAAGCCTGATTAGTCACCTTTACAAAGAGGTCCACTTCGTCTGCTGCTTGACCACAACAAAAAAGTTAATTGCAATAAATTCAGACTTACTTCTACTTCCAAATTACACCGTCCTCGCTCACTTTCTGACCTCTCTTTTCTCTCTCAGTCGGTCCACAGGTGGTTTGTCCAACCAAACTTCAGGTGAGAGAAGGAGAGAGCCTTGGCTGTGAGGTGACAGGAAACCCTGAACCATCAGTCACATGGTTCAAAGATGGCCATGTGTTTGCCCCGCCTCAACACTTGAGCAGAAAGCATGCTGGGTATTACACCGTGTCTGCTAAAGGCCTCACAGAGAAAAACTTTACGTTGGAGGTGGAGATCCTGCCTGACAGTGGTAAGTGTATTTATGGTAATTAAATACGGAGAATTTAGTAAAAGCAAAGGGATGGAAAAGTAGATACCTGCAGCACTTCTGCTTTACCATTGAAGTTATCTGGTTACAAATAGACTTCAAGGAATAGTTCAGGATTTTTTAAAAGTGAAGTTGTATGATGCATTAGACTGACCATTGACCACATTGATGGAGATCAGTTCAGCATCTTTACAGAAAGAACTGACATGGAACCTACAGCTTTAAATAAATGTAGATGGGGCCACCGCAACTCCACCACAAGAGCTACAAAAAAAAACTTAGGGTGATAGCACATTCAGAAAAACACATTTATAACTCCCTATTTTTCCACAACCAAGCCACTTTGTTTTGGCACGACTTCGATACGTGACAGCCAAAATGTCCCTCTACAGGTGGCACACTGGCCTGCTCAGCTGTAGGCCTCACAAGAGGAAAAACAATCTCTGCTTAAGTGGACAGACCGGTTTGTTGAGAATATAACAGCTTGTACAGAATACGTACATGTATTAACTTTGCACCCTTGGGAAACCTTGTGCACTCTGGAGTATGTGCAAGAAAAACTTCTGCAGACGGAGAGTCAACTAACCTGTTGCTTTTGTTCGATGTCTTTAATCGAACAGATCCATCTTGCCAAGGTCCAATCAACAATGATTGAGAATGACCCAAATTGGCACAGCCTAATCAGCATCCTTAAGAGCAGGAAATGACTGCATGTACAGAGATTAGCATAGATGCTAGCAGCTTCTGTAGATCTAGACCACATTTCTCTATTAAATGATTAAAAAACAATACTGAAAGCAGTTCTTGATAGAAGGGATATTTTAACTCGCCTTCCAACATGTTTCAGCAAGGTGGCTACAGAGTGGCTAATGTTTGTATTTTACACCACACCTACGGTGTACATTTTAGGACATCCTCAGTCTCAGGAATACCTCTGTCATTTCTCAGACAAAACGGCCTCAGACCAAACGGCATCAGACCAAACGGACTCAGACCAAACGGACTCAGACCAAACGGCATCAGACCAAACGGACTCAGACCAAACGGCATCAGACCAAACGGACTCAGACCAAACGGACTCAGACCAAACGGACTCAGGCTTCAAAATAAAAGTCATCAGACAAAACGGCGTCAAATTAAACTGCCTCAACCAAAACGACGTCAGATAAAACGGCCTCAGAAAGGAAGCCATCAGACAAAATATTGGAAAAACGGACTCAAATAAATAAACTTTATACCACATATAAGTATGATTAGAGTGCTAACGTTGACACTGTAGCACACTGCTAAGTTTCCCATGATGCATTTCAAACCTCAGACGACAAAAAATCAGAAGCACACCAGGCTATCAAATATCTCTGTTGATTTGCCACATATGAAAGTTCAAAGAGCATTTTAGGTAAGAAAGTCACCACGTAGAATACCAAAATGTAGTTATTTGAGCCAGAAAACGTACAGATACAAATTTCATTTCGACATTCCGTTATGCGCGACATTATGCTATCGAAGAAACTTCCGGTCGGCTCCAAAACAAGAGCCCAATTTACAAAAGTGTTAAAGAACTGAGAGGAGACAATCAACAAAGCTTTTATTTTGAAAACGGAAAGTTTGCTAGTGGCCGACTTTTAGCTGAATGCTGTTTAAAAGAATTAAACATATTGACGTTATTATTATGATATTGCTACGACCTGACGCTTTTTTTTCATTTGAGTCCGTTTTTCCAGTATTTTGTCTGACGGTTTTCTTTCTGAGGCCGTTTTATCTGACGTCGTTTTGGTTGAGGCAGTTTAAATTGATGCCGTTTTGTCTGATGACTTTTATTTTGAAGCCTGAGGCCGTATAATCTGAGAGGTTTTTCTGATGCCGTTTGGTCTGAGGCCGTTTGGTCTGAGTCCGTTTGGTCTGAGTCCGTTTGGTCTGATGCCGTTTGGTCTGAGGGAGGAAGTTCTGATGCCGTTTGGTCTGAGTCCGTTTGGTCTGAGGCCGTTTGGTCTGAGTCCGTTTGGTCTGATGCTGTTTGGTCTGAGGTAGGAAGTTCTGATGCCGTTCGGTCTGATGCCGTTTGGTCTGAGAAATGACAGAGGTTTTCCTGAGACTGAGGATGTCCTAAAATGTACACCGTACACACCAGTAGCACCTGCCTACCCATCATCTGATTGGGCTTTAATGAATGTGATTGATGGAACAATTGTCCAATCACCTGGCAAATATTCTCATGAAAGGTTCTGTCCTTTCTCAGAAATTTGTTATGGGCTGTTGCCAATATGGATTTATGAACCATACTGAGGCAACTGCTCTGGGAACTGGAGAACCAGAGACATACCACTTTTATTTCTGCAGTGTGCAGCTCATCATGTTATGAACAATTCTACTTTTACAGAGCAGATTAATTTTTAGAAAATGTTAAGATAAAGACACATGAGCCAAAGTAAAGTTTTTCATGAAAGTATTTGGTTGATACAGATTATTTATTACACAGAAGCCATGGTTTTCATAAGTTTGTTGCTGAGGAGACAAACTGAGCAAGAATAACACTTTGCAAATTACTTTACATAGTCTGAAGGATAACCTTAAAAGATTTGTCCATTTATTTTTTTTCCTGGGAAGTAGTGATGTTAGTGTCTTTGAGAAACTGGAAGCCAGTCTGTATTTTGATTAGAAGGCGGCCAGCAGGACATTTTGACTGTGTACCGAGGCAGTGCCAAGACAAAGAGATTTGGTGGTAAAATAAAAGCTGTTAATGTGTTAGATGACTTTCAAGTCTATTTTTAGTAGACAAGTTTTTAGTAGTATAGACTCTTCGTTCACATGCATATGGCATCACAACTTTTTGAAACCAGATCCCAAAGTGGATTCTGAATAAGACAGTCGAGCGTTTCTGTGGACAATAAATATGGATGGCTTTGGGAACAATGTTGTCATAGGCCCACCACTCCCTTAAACTGCATGCATGAACCCAAACAGAAATGGCAGAATACGGTGTTGTTTTCATGCTGAGCGTGTTCAAGCTTCTGAGCGTGTTTTAGCTTTTACAGCAAAATCTGTTGCTCGTGTACAACCACTGTGAACAACGAGAGGACACAGAGAATAGCATGCACCAGAGTTTGTTGACAATTCTCATGATGTATGCATATGCTCAATGTCTTCTTCCCTGGTTTTGGTGTTTGTCTGCAGCAGTGTTATGGCAGCACTCACAGGCCTGACATATATTACAGTGATTTTAATTTTTTGTGTGGACGCACACATTTACTGAAACAATGCCATGTTTACAGAGAACATTTTAAATATGAAAATATATTCATCTCCATGTGGAGAGAGCCTTATGCTGCATTCACACCACAAGCGACTCTGCGGTCAAAATCGCCCATTGATGTATCTTCGCGCGTCCATAAATACCTCATTTTGGTCACAGTTGCCCGTCACTCGGTGATGTCACATCCGCTTGAGTTTCACCATGATCATATCATATATCATATAATAGGATGTATAAGCGTACATTGTTCCAGCTGTATCCTTTTAACTCTCTTATCAAACACAAAACACTGCAGCTGATGCCCTGCAGCAGCATTATCTCTGAGTTTCCTGTGGTCCATCTGGGCAGAACTAATGTCCTCACTAAGGTTTCCCACACAGACATAAATTGTTTCTCTGTAGTCTGGATGAAAAACTGTCCGTCACGGGTACCGTCACTCGCACACACCGCTGATTGGCTGTTGCTGCACAGCCACACATGACATGGCCTGAAAAGATCAACTTTTTTTTAACTTTGACAACACACGACGTGTGAAGTGGTCGTCTTGTGCGCGGCAAACGTATCACGGGAGGGTTAGCCTTGCCCCATCGCAGCTGTACATTGACTTTACATGGAAAGTGATCACCGAGGTAGTACAAGTAGTGTCCGGTGTGTAAGCACCTTTAGAAGTATGCAGAGTGGAGGTGGCCCCATTTGCAATGTATTGCCATGGCTTCCATGCCGGCCCTTTCTGCGCAGACAGAGCTGATCTCAGTCGCTGTGGCTAATAGTCAGGCTAACACCATGTGCCCCATGCAATCCTGCCTCAAAAGTACAAGATCCCTTTAAAATCATCTTAAGTTTGCATTCATGAAAGACAGTTTTAAACTATGAAGTCATGGATGGATTAAGCGTATCAGATTATAAAAGTCAACTTAAATGAAGACCAAGCAATACTAATGGACTGAACTTTTTCTTCTCCCCTTTTTCTAGGAATAACAAACACCTGCAACAGACTTTTCCTCTTGGCCATCTTGTTTATCCAGATTTTTTTCTGGCTGTAATGCCTGAAGGAAACTTACAATCTCGTTATGCTGTTTGATTATGATATGTCCCTGTTGAATACGATTGATCAGTCTCTATTTTTTCTTACAAATCAGTTTTTTTTGTTTTTTTTTTCATTTTTTTAGGGTCAGTCTACAACCATTTCAACACTGAAACAATATAAAATAGAAATCCTGATTTAGAGAGCCCTGCTTGGAACATTTTCATATAATTTCAGTTACTTCTACATTTAATCTTCACAATGCTGCAGTAAAAACTTCTTTCAGGTCAATCTTGTATATAATAATGATCAACAATCAAGCTGTAACATTGCTGTAAACGCTTTCTTTCCTCATGTCCTGTTTCTTTTAAGAGGATGTTTGGACTGTTGAACTCCTGTGAAACAATGTCAGTGTGCCTCATCTGAATGTGTTTCAATTTTTGTAGCATAAAGATATTTCTGTCTTCAGAACTAAGAACCAGGTCCTCTTTTACAAAGGTTACGTTGTGTCTGCTGTACATTAAAGTGCTCAACCATCTCATGTCTCAATCATAGTTTTCATTTGATTTGAAATACCAAACAGAATCTAAATGAAGCATTGCTCAAGTCTACCACGTAGTCCAATTTTAGAAAGGGGCTAAGCAAGAAATTTTCCAGAAAGATGAGGTTAAAACTTAAAGCAGCAACAGCAAATCATTCTGAATCTGAGGTCAACACAACTGGCAACAATCAACTCTTTATTATTTATTAATTCAAAGCAAACAACAATACAATCCAACTCATTTGAAAGTAGTCTATACCTCTGTGGATAGTTGTTAAATGTCTATCAAGGTACACCCAAAGCAGAAACGTCAGCGTTGGGGGCTTGGGGCATTTCTATTGTATGTCCACAAGGTCAAGTGCCATTTCATGTCAATTCAACTCCTGTTTCTCCCATTTCATATGAAAAATTATACAAATACAAGGAAGGATGAAAAACAGATACATCAGTCCATTCACACGTGAAATAATGGAGCCATGCTGCCTTAAAAACTTTGGTTTGATGGTTAAAGTTAATTTGTGTGTGAACATTTATGCAATTCCAGTTTATTAAATCTGATATGATGTTCAGTCCATGTCCAAGAAAACAGATCTCCACCTGGAAAGGGAAAGAAAAAAAAATACATTTCAGTTTAAGCCATCACAGCATAATATCATATTTAAAGGGTTAGTTCGGGTTTTTAGAAGTGGGGTTGCCCACAGCACGAGCAAATATGATTGCCAATAAAGTACATGGATGTACCATGTCCTGCTGTGCACTGGCTTCTGTCCACACTGAATATCTCCTCCCAGGGACAAAGCTGGCAAGTTCTTATTGGAACTCATTTGCTAGTGCCATGGGGTTCATGTAACCCCACTTCAAAAAACCTGAACTAACCATTGAACTTTTTACAGATTTATATAAAATCACAACGAAAGTTACATTAAGGTGCTTTGTTGGGATTAGGTCAAAGTAATGCTCTTTTAAATAAGTAGTATAAATAATGTTTTATGAATCCACACTCAATGTGAACCCACCAAAGTAGAGCACTTTGCAAAATCAAGCAAAAAAAGAAAAAATCTGTTGGGCATTCAGGAAATCTTGAGCAGATCCAGACTCTAAAGACTGAAAAGCCATAAACTGAAAATGTTTGATGTGCAAGATAGAGATGCAGTAGGAGAGAGGCGGACTGGAACAAAGGAACTAAATGTTAATGCATGATTTTGATATATTTAAGCTGCCCAGACCAAAGAGTGTCTATCATATTTCTATTTATATTGTTGCAGAGGTGTTTATTATGATGCTATAAACAATAACAGCGAAGGCCATTTCACATATTTGTGACTCAGAATTCATTCACAGAGTTTAAAGATTAAAATGCTTAAAAACAGCACCTTTAATATTCACGTGGAGCTTTCTTCTATCAAAATAAAGACAAGTAAACTTATTTAGGTTTTTGATGCATGCATGTAGTCTACCACACGGTGTTCGCTCACCCAGGAAAATTAGGCTGAACAGTTAATCACCGTTTCAATAAATTAACTCCAATGCAATTGTCAAACACAGGCGGTGCAACATTTATCAAAAGGTCAAAATTCCGTTTTAATTTATATATTACAGCACAGATAAAAGAGACAGGTAAAAATACAGTATGTACTTATTTGTCTAAAGCAAAAATAAAAATACACTCATCATTTTGATAACATTTTATCTGTTGTTTTAAGTATTTGGGATTTAAGAAAGGGATTCATTAGCAAAGAAAACTAGTAATTCTCTTTGATGCTTAAAAATTGTATCTTAAAGTCAAAGGAAATGGCAATTTCATATTTTTCCCAAATTTTTCAGGTTTCAAAGAAAACACTGTACAAATGTAAGAGTTAAAGATCAATGGACTGGCTTTCTCTGGCTGCTTAGGCTACAGTACCATGGTGTTTGTCAGCAAAGCTGTTTTACTTCTGTATCATGAAAAGCTTAAAAATGACACTTGGGTGGAACAACTTTTGTTGCTCTCATCTTGTGGAGTTTGCAGATCTTTAACAGGCAGATGGAGACTGAAAATAAGACCCTAAAAGGTCATGAAAGTTCAGATGTAGTAGGGTGGAGTGATGGTCATGATCGACCAGGCCTTTCTACTGGGCTTCTGTTCTCGTCCAAGGCCCGTTTGAGAGACTTATGAAGAGAAAAATAACTAACTAAACTCTAGTTCAGTTATATACTCGAACTAAACATTAAAGGAAAATACTGTCCACAGGTCAACTCTGATACATCATTGTTGAACTGGTGATGAAAAATGATGCCACACCTGTTCACAACATTTCTTACTGATTTGACTGAAAGATGCCTCCATCAAGAGTCTGTACTTAGACCAAAGAAAAAAAAACTTACCATGCATTATTTTTCTGAGGGTCATTCATTCAACAACTGCATCAGAATCATCAGAGATGACAAGAGTTTCTCCAGGGTCCACACTCCGAGTCAGGTCTACAAGCTTCAGCTTCTCTGGCAAAACCACGGGGCTGGTGTGAGGAGGTGGAGGAGGGAGAGGGGGACTTTTGGTGTCAAAGTTGAAGCTCCAGTGTCGATTTGAACTGTTGAATTTTGCAACAGCTGCTGCCAGGAGCTCATGGGACACACAGAGAGGCTGCTGCCGAGCCAGAGCCTGATCAGCAAGCAGATCCAGGAGAGAAGAAGTTGAAGCAGACGTGGTGATGACAGGAGGTCCTCCTGACTCTGTAGGCGTGGAGCGGCAGCCACCCACCATAACTTCTGTTTTAATCTCCACCGTTTTCAAAGCAGGAACTTTCCTCTTCTCAACGCTCGCTGCTGCAGAGCTGTTTGGGCTAACTATGAAGACGTCCTCTTCAGCCTGGGGGAGTGCTGCACATCCTTGAATCCCTGAACCACAGCTGGAGAGCTGCTGCTTCTTCTCAGGCTTAACCCTCTTAACTCTGAGAGCACATGAGAGACATGAGGATAAATCTTCAGAACACTTTGAATAACATGTAAACCAACTAGAGGACAATTTTAAGCAAACAGTGAGATGGAGTTTTACTCACGGTGCAGACGAAGGGAGGCCTAGAATCTTCCTGCTCTCCCTCAGCAGAACCCTAAATTAACAAATGTTGAGACGTGTTTGAGTAGAATGGTAGAGAATAACCTTAACGGTCATTACACTTTAGTACATTTGTATGTATAATTGGAAATTATGTACTTTCGGCTTTGTATTATGTTGAATAGAATAAAATTGGAGAGAGCAGGAGTCAGGAATAATATGGAAGCAAGGAACAACAAGTCCATCTTGAGCCTGGTCTCTGATGGGGCTTCGGCCTTTGTACTAAGGGCCTGGTCACCCATGCAGGTGTTTTTTTTTTTTTTTTTTAAATGTATATTTTTGGGCATTTTGTGCCTTTATTGATAGGAGAGAGACAGTGGATAGGCTTGTGAAAGGGGGAGAGAGAGTAGGGGAAGACACTCTGCAAACTGGTCACAGGCAGGATTCAAACCTGGACCGGCAGAAGCATGTACATGGGATGCTAACCACTACGCCAAACCAGCACCCCAATGCAGGTGTTTTTAAAAGGGGCGAATGATACCATCAGAATGATATTGGTATGGGCCGATCAATATTAGCCTAAGAAAACAAACGATGGTTTCAGCTGATGTTGAAATTGTTGCTGATAAATATGCAATATATTGGCTGAAAGATTAGGGAAAAAAAACAAAGCATACTGCTGCATCTAATGGCCCTTTTCCACTAGCACGCCTTGGCCCTACTCTACTCGGCCCTACTCGATTTGCAGTGTGTTTCCACCGGCCCAGTTCCTCCTAAAACAAGCTAGTTTTAGTACCTACTCCGCTCTGGTTCCAAGCAAGCTGAGTCGATACTGAAAGATGACGTCACAGACTGCTGGCTACTGATTGGTCAGGCAATGCTGTCATTGATGAGTCATGAGCGTGACGACCTAGCATGCTAGCAGTAGCTACCGTTAGCTTACCCTCATACGTCTTTTCTTTGCAGCTCGATTGCTCTCGTCCCCGGCTTCATTCTGTTGTATAGCTTCCAAAACTCTCCTGTGCTTCTCAAGGGGTATTTCTTCTTTCCACCTGCAGCCTTCTTTTACTTTCCTCTTCTACTCGGTTTGTGACAAAAAGCCATTGATTGTTGTGTCACGCTCAAAACGACGTCACCGCAGAGCCGCTCAGCTGTTTACAGTGACACTGTACCCTGTTGGGCAGGCGACTGGGGCTAATGGAAAAGCAGCACAAGGTGAGTAGAGTAGAGCCGGGTAGAGTCGACTAGAGTCGAGTAGGGCTAATGGAAAAGGGCCAAAATAATGCTTGGGGACATTTTAAAAAAACTAAAGTTTCAATTTTCTACAGTCTTATCCAAGATTGTACCTTAGACAAATAGACTGTCACACTGAAAGAAGCCTTCATTTTTGTACAGACCAAACATATCAGCATGTGCAATAGTGAGCTGAGGAATATTGTTAAATTGGATATCAGCAAATATTCAACATCGCGCATCCCTCCATTTTAATTACTGGTTGATTAGTTGTGGTAGAGGTTGTAAATGTATGGAGCTGTGGGAAGAGATTTTAATGTCATATTTATTAAGGACCAACTGAAATGAAAAAAACAGAACAAGTCCTCCTGCATGTACAGGTTCTACAAAATTAACTGGGCTGAGAGTTGTCAGTCTAACCTCAACCACCCCCACACAGCCCTGCAAAGATCAACAAATAGATGTATCTCACGCAAAGTTATGCTGTAATGCTCCTTTACTGTAACTGCCTCTTAGAGGGGGATTTGGTTTGTAGCAGACAAATACTCAACAGTTAGAGAGACAATACAACAAATACAAAATGTACAAAATGAGAGCAGCATGTTGCGTCAGGTACAAGGTGCACAGTCCACAGACCACAACAGTCACTCAATCTTGGAGGTAGGTATGACCCATCCCTGCTCCTTTTGTGGGGCACACACTTGCCTCTTAGCCATCAGTGCCCACAAAAAAGTTAATGTTAGCATAAGTATTGTTTTCAGGGCTAAGTATGTTTTTAGAATCACATACCTGGACTGCATCCATCCTTTAGGCCAGAGAGGTTTAAGTTCACTGTCCAGCAGGGTCTTCAGGTATTCCTCCACCTCCTGGCCTCCATTCTTTTCTTTCTTATATCCCTCCATTTTGGCCTTTATAACATGGGAAAAGCATTCCCTGTAAAGAGAAATTAATATTTTTTTCCACCTGAAGTACAATGTTCAACAAGAGTCTGATTCTTCTACTTAAGATCTAAACAAATATATATATATATATATATATATATATATATATATATATATATATATATATATATATATATATATATATATATATATATATATATATATATATATATATATAAGAAACATTTTGAACAGGTATGACAGATTTCAAACTGAATTCATCTTTTTATACACAATTTTAAGCCGGCTCACGAGGCTTCTCTAACCTTGCAGACCCGGCCTTTTCGAGAGCCACGTCTGGCTCATGTATCTGAAACACAAGAACATGGATCGGCCTGATCTGTGTCTATGATCAGGCAGATCCATTGTGCCAACTCCAATCTACATCTCAAAGCGAGCCAATCAGAGTCCTTTTTAGTAGGAAGAGGTACAAGGGAAATAGCAGGAAGTGACTGCTTGTACAGAGATTAGCACAGATGCTACAGTTGCAGTTTTCTTTATTAGCATGAGAAACAAATAACACAAATTTCTCTACAGGGGGGATAGTATCACTACACTTCTGCTATGTCCTGGTGAGATGGTTCATAAGTGTCTCATGTTCTGTCCTTTACATCACTGCAGTAATTGGCTCATAATGTGACCGACAGAATGATCCAATCACCTGTAGGATATATTTTGGAAAGGTTCTGTCGTTCCCAAACAATATCTACAGGCTCATTCCCAGATGGATTAGTGAAACATACTGACCAGTGTTAGGCTAAGGCTGCTCTGAGAAAAGATCAATCAATTAAACACAACATTCAACCACTAAAATTATTGGCAACTATTAACATTTAAAACACCATTTCCATCAAAGAGCTTCTACATTCTGGTGTATTAACCACTGCAGAAACATAAAAATGGTTTTGGTAATTATTAATGCTGTTAAATGAGGGCAGCTGTGGCATTTTCCTTACACTGGATGATGGTCTAATAAATCTGTTCTCTCGAAATGAGACCATTAAAATGATATTAATTCATATCTGACCTGATCTCTTCACTCCATTTAAATAACTTCCTTGGACCTCCTTTCTTCCCACTTTTCTCCTCCACGTTGTCCTCTGGGCCAATACTGACCTTCTGTTTTCCATCTTTCTCTTCCTCTGTTGCCCTAAAATGAACATAAGTACAGCTCAACACTGGAAAAACGGACACAGGTGACCAGGATCATCAAGTGAGACAGAGTTTATGTCTTGGTTGAGAAAAGTCAAATAAATACATAAGACAGACATGGATACTGTATCACTTTTGTATTCCAGTGACTGTACTGTACTCCTTGGAGAAAAAAAGTCAGGATGCAGGATGTGGCAGCCTCTTTGTATTAAAAACAGTACAAGCTGGATGTTGCATTGAAGAGATTAGTTTTGACATGCATTTCAAAATTATGACTAACATCATTTTAGATAGGGTTACAACAAAATGATTTGTCTAAAATCAAACAGCACAGAGAATGATGTGGCATTTTGATCAGATTATTTTGGGAAATGTGTTAATGTAAATCAGCAGGATTTTTAATGAATTATCACATCAAATTATCATTGTTTTGTAGAGTTTTGTCTTCACGCTGCTGATGTCTTAGTTTAACTGGTTGAAAAAGTGTGTGCATTTGTATGAAAGTAGCTCAAAATCTTTTAGTCAATATACTGTAAAGACCACTGGTTCCTAAATGAATGGTGAATATTGCAAATACACTCAACAAAAATATAAACGCAACACTTTTGTTTTTGCTCCCATTTTTCATGAGATGGACTCAAAGATCTAAAATTCATTCCAGATAAACGATATTACCATTTCTTTCAAATGTTGTTCACAAATCTGTCTAAATGTTTGATAGTGAGCATTTCTGCTTTGCTGAGATAATCCATCCCACCTCACAGGTGTGCCACATCAAGATGCTCATCGGACACCATGATTAGTGCACAGGTGTACCTTCGACTGTCCATAATAAAAGGCCACTCTGAAATGTGCAGTTTTGTCTCACAGCAAAATGCCACAGATGTCGCAAGCATCGAGGGAGCGTGCAATTGGCATGCTGACAGCAGGAATGTCAACCAGATCTGTTGCTCAAGCATTGAATGTTCATTTCTCCACCATAAGCCGTCTCCAAAGGCGTGTCAGAGAATATGGCAGTACATCCAACCGGCCTCACAACCGCGGACCATGTGTAACCACACCAGCCCAGGACCTCCACATCCAGCAGTTTCACCTCCAAGATCGTCTGAGACCAGCCACTCAGACTGCTGCTGAAACAATTGGTTTGCATAACCAAAGAATTTCTGCACAAACTGTCAGAAACCGTCTCAGGGAAGCTCAACTGCATGCTCGTCGTCCTCATCGGGGTCTTAACCTGACTCCAGATCGTCGCCGTAACAGACTTGAGTGGGCAAATGCTCACGCACAACAGTGTGTACCAGTCCCCAATAATATCCAGCAACTTTGCACAGCCATTGAAGAGGAGTGGACCAACATTCCACAGGCCACAATTGACAATCTGATAAACTCTATGCGAAGAAGATGTGTTGCACTGCATGAGGCAAAGGGTGGTCACACCAGATACTGACTGGTTCTGAGTCCCCAGACCCCCAATAAAGCAAAAAAAAAAGGACATTTCAGGGTGGCCTTTTATTGTGGACAGTCTAAGGCACACCTGTGCACTAATCATGGTGTCTGATGAGCATCTTGATGTGGCACACCTGTGTGGTGGGATGGATTATCTCAGCAAAGCAGAAGTGCTCATGTCTGAGAGAAATGGTAATATTGTGTATCTGGAATGAATTTCAGATCTTTAAGTCCATCTCATGAAAAATGGGAGCAAAAACAAAAGTGTTGCGTTTATATTTTTGTTGAGTATATAAATATGGAGAAATTAAAAAAAAAACTTCACTGTTGTATAAGGCAATAAAAGGGGCAGGATCAACTACGTTTATACTTCTTCCTGCTTCATTTCAAGCATGTTAACATGTTGCAAAAGCTAGATACTGTCAACACTTTACCTTCTTTGTTTTTTCTGTTTATGTTTTGGTACATGCATGTCTTTTTATGGTCACCACCCATGTTTGTTTTCTTTTTTACATGTTCAAAACAAAGCATTTGGCTCAAAACTAAAATGTCAAGGAGTTTTTTATAGCTGCAGACACCACAAAACGCCTTTAATACTTCTTGAGATCACAGACTGGGATCATCTGATTTAAGCTGCGTTCACACCGAACGCGACGATCGCATTGCCCAAGTTGCGTTGCATGGCCATAAATACCTCATTTTGGTCACCGTCGCTCAATGACATCACGCCTGCTCGAGTTTCACTGCGATCATATATCATATAATAGGATGTATAAGCTGACATTATTACCTCCACCAAGGAGGTTATGTTTTCGGGAGAGTTTGTCTGTCCGTGAACAAAATAACTCAAAAAGTTATGGATGGATTTTGATGAAATTTTCAGGAAATGTTCAGCATGGGAAAAGGAAGAACTGATTCAATTTTGGCGTTGATCCGGATCACTGTCTGCAACTGCCATGACAAAACATGCGATTTCCGTGAATAACTACTGAACTAAAATAGATATCATTATGAAACCAATTGCTAATGGTATGTTTTCATGGTCAATGAATCTAAATATTTACATGAAATTAAGGTAGGACTAATATTTATGGTAAAAATCATAATATGGGAGAGGACTGTGGTGCTGGCGGAGGTCTGCGCTCTCCGAGTGCTTTTCTAGTTCCAACTGTATCCTTTTCACTCACCAACCAACCACTAAACACTGCGGCTGATGGCCCTGTGGCAGCATCGTCTGAGTTCTCTGCGGTCTGTCTAATCAAAACTTATGTACTCACCAACTAATGTTTCCCACACTGACATGGATTGTTACTCTGTGAACCAGAATAAAAACAGTCTGTCATGTGTAATGTCACACGCCTACACAACACTGACTGGCTCTCGCAACAGGAGATGTCGCCTCAAGAGTTCAAATTTTTCAACTTTGGCCACTGACAGAGAGCGACCAAATCACCCAGATCGTCTCCATCGCATCGCGGGAGGACTAACCCCGCCCATCACTGATGTACATTGACTTTACATGGAGAGTGGTCGCCCAGGTCGCCAAGTCACGTTCGGTGTGTAGGAAGCTTTAGTCTACATATCGTTTTTTTCTGGTCATTCAGGTGATTTGCTCTTGACTTACTTTGCAGTCTTGACTTGTTCACAGTTTTCTTGGAAACGCTGAATCTGTTCGGGCATGACTTTGCTGATGGCCTCACTCAGTTTGTGAAAATACTCCAGGTTGGACTGCTCCTCCTGGTTGTGTGAAAAGAAGTCAGTTCTAAAAACTGATATACTCTCTGTAATACCTCAAACAACAGTACACTCACTGTGTGTGCCACATGCAGTTTCTTCACTCGTTTGAGGAGTGTGTCTCTGCTGCAGGGTAAGAAAGATGACAGGTGTGTGTACACCTTTGAGCGCAGCGAACCACCGAGCTCCCGACACTGCAGCTCAATACTGGAACAAGACAGAGAGCTGATTTATGGATCAAATTCTGAAAATATCTGCAACACTTTTCAGTTTAGAGTTGTCTAGCAAATCAATGTAGCTGTGCCCTGCAGTGTGTGCAGCCGCTCTTAAAGCAGTTGTTTTAAGAAGATTTCAATGGCATGTAACAGACTAAAGCAAAGATACTCACTCCAGCAGTACTGAGTTGATTTCAGGGGTGAAGAACTTTAGTTTTGACTCTCCCCCTGAGGTCTTAGCAAACTGAAAGACAAAATAGTGTTTGGCATTTTGCAAGAATCCTGTTTTGGTCCACTTACTCTTGTTGTCTATGAGCAAAATGTCGTTCACTACATACCAAAGAAATGCAGCCCTTCAATACGGCTGAACAGTCAGCAATGTTACAAACGTTTGACAGACAGTACAAATTGACTGGGAGAGAGTACATGTCACAAACAATTCAGGAACTGTATAAACTACATTTTATTTATTGTTTTTATTTTTGTGTGTTTTTTTACCGGAGTTTCATTTTTTCTGTACAGAGACAGGGTCTATTTTTTATTGTTTTTGATTAGTATAATTAGTTTTAAATACATGCAATTTTTCCTGAGATTCCATTTTATTTTAATTATTTTTTCTCTTTTATTGTTTGTTAAATTTATTAGATAGTTTGTTTAATTTATTTTATTTAAAAGGTCTTGACCTTTCAATTACAGCGAAACACTCTTAAGAAATTAAAGTTCCTTGCTTTTGATATGGTGTACTCACTTTATTATGACATATAATAATTACATTAATGAAAAAAAAAATCAAAATAATATTGACAATATCATTGTTTATTGTCCAGAATTTTTTGGACGATTATCATCCAGCAAAATGTGTTACCGTGACAGGCCTAATCAGTTGTAAATATTTCCAGATGTTTTTATATGCTTCTGATGTTCATTTTGTATATACACTGCATTGGTTAAGAGTTGTTTTCGTTTATATTTAATTTCAATGTTATTTGATTTTATTCTGTTATTTTATACATATACATATTTTTTACTTCCCTTGTAGTAGTTTAATTCTAAAAATTTAATTCCTTATCTGTGTTGTATATTTGGCAAAAAACAATGCTGATCCTGAAACATACATGCGTGGAACATGCCGTTTTCCCCATACACTGCAGTTAATGCATGGCAAGAACAGGCTGCTGTTTTTTTAATGTCACAAGTTGCTCATCTTTTAAGCAAACTATTTTCCGACGCCCAAGAACAAACGTGTGCACCTCAGTCAGTAGCTAGCAGTGAAATTAAGATGTCACTTCCTGTAAACACACAGCAGCTGTGCCTGAATATCAAACCTTTACTATAAAATAGGGATGGGATAAAATATCGTTTGGCAATATATCGTGATACAGTACGTGACGAAATGCATCGAGTTTGAAAAAAACGGATTGCGAAATAAAGACGTCACGTCCGGTATTATCTCATGCGACCAGAAGTGACGACAACAAACATTAGCACCAACTATCTTGCCTCCAAAAAGCCGAACAAGGGAGTCCAATGAGGTCGAAATTGAGGACGCTCCGCCTGGATATGAGCCATCTGTCTGGCAGTATTTTGGCTCTCTCATTAAAAAAGACGAAGACGGTGAAAAACGAGCCTACTGCTCGTTAGCATACACTCTGTCTAACCTATCTAGGGTTAGAGAGAGTGTTATTGTTTGCGTTTGGCCTGTTAGGCCTTGTGTTTTCCTGTGTGCAACTCAAACAAAAATCAATAAGTTGTAATTACACAGTAATATTTTTTCTTTTTTACTTTTTTGATATTGTATCGTGACATATGGTATCGTGACCCGGGCGTATCGAGGTGCAGCGTGTCGTGAGTTTAAGTGTATCGTTCCATCCCTACTATTTAACACTTCAGTGTGACTGTGAACCATTTTTTAATAGACGTACCCTGTACATGACCAATACCTTCAAATAGTCAGACATGACTGTAACAAACTCACCACCATGAGCTTCTGGATGCTGTCCTCCAGGCCTGCTGGCAGTCCCTCTGGAAGTGCCACACTCTGTGACACGAGCTGTGTTTGTTCTGATGGAGGAGCTTTAAGCTGCTGGTTTGTTTTTGTATCTGATGGTTGGTCTTCACCCTGAGCAGCATCAGGTCGTGTATGATCGTCAGGTTCTGGTTGGAGAAGCAGCTCGTCTGTTGGGGGTTGAGGAGCTGTTTTTGATGATGTAGAATCTTCACTGACTTCCAATAAAGAGTCCAAATCAAGATCAAAATCCATCGTGCTTGCTGCCTGGATCAGAGCGTGGTCATTGGTCGATCCGATCAAACTCAGCAGAGGGTCAGTCAATACCAGACCTCCGCCCCCCGCTGCATCTGCGGGGCACAGAGGCATTGTGGGTACGCCCATGATGCCTGCTGCCCTCTGATGTGCTTCCTCCATCTTCTGTCGTTCTTTCTCCTTCTCCCTTTGGAATTTCTTTAGCATGCTGGTGACACTTAGGGTGCCTGCTGCCTTCTTCTTCTTCTTCTTTTTCATTTCATCACTCTGTCCATTTTCAGACACCGTGCTGAGAGATAAAAATTGCAAAACAAATCTCACCCCCTCACATCAGTGTCAAATAGCCTCTAAACACCCAAAAATCAGCCTCACCGTGACTTCTGATCCATGTTTTTCTTCATTCCTCCATCTTCTCTGCACACTTTCTTCTTTGGTTTGTCCTTACCACCGTTGAGTTTACGTTTCTAAATGATTGTTCTTCATATGTTAAGTCTTTTCTGAACAGTTCAACAGTTTGAGATTTAATGACCACAAATTTAAATCAGCAACGCCCATTCTTGAAGTCCTACTTACCTTTGAAGACTCAGGTGTGGTCTCACCTATTGTCAGATCTTCAGTGTCAGAAGTCTGGCGGAACTGCAGGACGCCCGAGTTTATATAAAAACCTCCAAATTTGGTTGTGATTGAGGCTGGCACAAACTCATCATACTGTAGAAAAGGAGCAGAATTTACACCGCAGAGCAACACCACTGGCAGAAAACAGCTCATAAAGTTATTTAATCAGTAGTGTGGAGAAGTAGCTTCTTCATTGTAACATGCCACTCTGATAGTACTTCTGAGAATATCATTAGAGACATTACTACAGTTTCCAGTAAAAGACTTCCCATCTCTACTGGGGTAAATAATGTGACGCAATTTTTCTGCGTTCCCACAATTTGGTTAAATATAAGAAGGTTAAAAGTTGAAAATAAATTCAAAAATTGCTTGAATACATTCTCTTTTATGAAGACCTAGTTTAAACTTCCTGGATTTGATCAATTTGAGAGACTTTGCAAGGAATAAAGATTAAATTGTCAATGTGGTGTAACCATAAAAACTTGGTACCAAATATTTCAACTTGTTCAAAAAAGGTGAAATTCTCAATGAAACACATCATCAAATAGTTTGGCACAATTCTACAATTGTCTTGTTTAGCAATGACTAAAACAAATGGAACACCATTGTTCTGAATATTTTAAGTAATTAAGGGGCTATGACATTGTCAGTGTGATGTAACCAACATTCTCGGAGCCATATTGTCCTTTTTTGTGAGAAGATCATGTGATAGGAAATGATATATATGATATAAAGATCTCTAATGAACGTAACTGCTGCATGCCAAGGCAAGTTCTCTTTAAAATCTTGATAATTTGACATTTTTACGGTACGGTCAGGTGTGCCTAGGGTTACATGTAAAGTGGTATGACCATAGAAAACCACTCATAATTCATAATAACAGTAAAAGTAAATATTCATTTTAAAAAGTATTTGTGATATCTTCACAGCAAGGCCGTGTTTTTACACAGGTGATCATCATAATGCCTGTTAAATTTGGACTGCTACCTGGAAAAGGTTATAAAACAACTTATTAAAACATTTTGAATTGCTCATCATGCAAAATCGTATTTGTCACTGACTCGTTGGCAGATATGAACATTCTGATATTTCAATTATATTCAACAAATAAGGGTCAATATTCAGCAGAGACAAATGTGATGTTAGTCTCTTTGTCTGTGCCTGGATGGATGGGTCTCTCCATGTATGTGTATATACAAACATATTTATTCATATCAATAAGAGTGAACCATAATGCTTCACCTAATAAGACGTTAAGCTGTCAAGTATAAGATGTGCTGTTTCTACCTCTTAAATAGGTGGATGCCGAGTGTCTCTACTGTGAAAACTACTACTGGTGCATAAAGACCATCTCTCCTCTTTCCAGAATGTGTTATTGAGGAAGAATACTAGGGATGCACAATATTGGGTTTTTGCTGATATGCGACTATCTATGAACTCCTTATCACTGGTAAAGTCATTGTTTTTGTCAAGAGTGCAAAGCCTCCACTTTACCCACTGAACCCGTTTCTTTTCCAATGACAGTCAACTGTAGGGATGAAAACTGATAAAGTTTCATTTATACCAAAGCCATTATTGATACTGCTTACCAATTCAGTTCTTTAAAGATTACCGTATTGATTAACCCAGATTTTCTTTTGGGCAAAAGCTGGCCAAAGTAGCTTTTCAGTGGCAACAATGTCAAACACATGTCACACATGTACAATACCGAAAACCAGTGAACTTGGCACGTTGTGTAAATTGTAAATAAAAACAGAATTAGGGCTGCCACAAATGACTATTTTGATAGTCGACTGGTCAACAACTACTTTTGCGATTAGTCGACTAGTCACTTTATGCATGAACTGCAGCGTACTGCACCAGCATGCAGCTGGTGGCCCAAATCGCTTATTATGAGCACTTCGGTGCCCACGTAGTTGTGCATGCGCCACATGCATGAGTGTGTTTCGGGGTGTGTTGGTTTGATTCCTGCAGGTGTGATAACCAGAAAACAGGACAGATAGGCAGACAAGACAGCAGAGGTACAGCGACAGTTTTGTGAGAAAACACACCTAAAAAACAAAACGACTAGTCGACTATTAAATTAGTTGTCGACTATTTTGATAGTCGACTTAGTCACGACTAGTCGACTAATCATGGCAGCCCTAAACAGAATACAATGATTTGCAAATCCTTTTCAACTTATATTCAATTGAATACACAGCAAAGACAAGATACTTAATGTTCGAACTAAGAAACTTTATTTTTCATCAACTTAGAATTTAATGGCAGCAACACAATGCAAAAAGTTGGCACAGGGGCATTTTTACCACTGTGTTACATCGCCTTTCCTTTTAAGAACACTCAGTAAACATTTGGGAACTGAGGAGACCAATTTTTGAAGCTTTCTGGTGGAATTCTTTCCCATTCTTGCTTGATGTACAACTTAAGTTGTTCAACAGTCCGGGGTCTCCGTTGTTGTATTTTACGCTTCACAATGCGCCACACATTTTCAATGGGGGACAGGTCTGGACTACAGGCAGGCCAGTCTAGTACCCCCACTCTTTTACTACGAAGCCACGCTGTTGTAACACGTGCAGAATGTGGCTTTGCATTGTCTTGCTGAAATAAGCAGGGGCGTCCATGAAAAAGACGTTGCTTGGATGGCAACATATGTTGCTCCAAAACCTGTATGTACCTTTCAGCATTAATGATGCCTACACAGATGTGTAAGTTACCCATGCCTTGGGCACTAATACACCCCCATACCATCACAGATGCTGGCTTTTGAACTTTGCTCCCATAACAGTCCAGATGGTTCTTTTTCTCTTTGGTCCAGAGGACACGACGACCACAGTTTCCAAAAACAATCTGAAATGTGGACTGGTCAGACCACAGAACACTTTTCCACTTTGCATCAGTCCATCTTAGATGAGCTTGGGCCCAGCAAAGCCGGCGGTGCTTCTGGGTGTTGTTGATAAATGGCTTTGGCTTTGCATAGTAGAGTTTTAACTTGCACTTACAGATGTAGACGAACTGTAGTTACTGACAGTGGTTTTCTGAAGTGTTCCTGAGCCCATGTGGTGATATCCTTTACACAGTGATGCCTGTTTTTGATGCAGTACCGCCTGAGGGATCGAAGGTCACGGGCATCCAATGTTGGTTTTCGGCCTTGTCGCTTACGTGCAGTAATTTCTCCAGATTCTCTGAACCTTTTGATGATATTACGGACCGTAGATGATGAAATCCCTAAATTCCTTGCAATAGCTCTTTGAGAAATGTTGTTCTTATACTGGTGGACAATTTGCTCACGCATTTGTTCACAAAGTGGTGACCCTCGCCCCATCCTTGTTTGTGAATGACTGAGCATTTCAGTGAAGCTGCTTTTATACCCAATCATGGCACCCACCTGTTCCCAATTAGCCTGTTCACCTGTGGGATGTTCCAAATAAGTGTTTGATGAGCATTCCTCCACTTTCTCAGTCTTTTTTGCCACTTGTGCCAGCTTTTTTGAAACATGTTGCAGGCATCAAATTCCAAATGAGCTAATATTTGCAAAAAATAACAAGTTTACCAGTTCAAGCATTAAGTATCTTGTCTTTGCTGTGTATTCAATTGAATATAAGTTGAAAGGGATTTGGAAATCATTGTATTCTGTTTCTATTTACAATTTACACAACGTGCCAACTTCACTGGTTTTGGGTATTGTACATGGCCATGCTGCACAGCTACATTCCTCTACAAGCTGCTGAATCCACTCTCCAAATGTGCAGCTAGCTTTTCTCCATCAAATTTTGCCACCGTTTTGACCACTTCTGTACCCTGTCTGCCACAATCGCACAAAAAAGCATCATACCCACAAAGTGAGTGGGAGTGATAATGGAATTGAAGAACAAAAATACTAATAATTTTCATTTCTTTAGCGAGTTGTTATTGACTCAACTCAAGTTGGTTTTTGATTTCCATCCCTCACCGATTGTGCTAGAGACAGAAAACATAGCATAAATAAACTTCCACAACAATTATGAAATTCTAAGTATCTTGCAGTATTATGGCCTGTTTATGAGGTACATGTGGCCACTTTGCAAGAAAAATATCAGCAGAATGTTATCTGCCAAAACCAGCTCTGTTTTGATAATACTGCACATTCCAAAAGAATACCTATGTTGAATCAAATGCTTCTTCTTGTTTTATGTCACTTTCTAAAATAGATGCATGGGTCTAACATCTGTTTCAGCCCTTCTTTTTTTTTTTTTTTTTTTTTTACAACTAAAGCGCTGCAACATGAACTGATGTCCAGTGCACAGGTTCACTTGCTGCGTCACAGTGCTAACTGCTGACTTGGAGAGGTAGCTTTTCACTGAGCTGAAGAACTAAACTGACAAACTGATCTAATATTTATTATCAAATGCAGGAATGATGGATCAGTACTGACCAGGTAAATACTTCAACAGGTGAGACCTGGTGCTCTTTTTTAGAAACACTGCATACTAGGGTTGTGAATTGGTAATCTGGTGATACATGCATGAAAATAGAATATATCAAGATATACTGAAATACCACAAATGGTGATATAAAACATACAGTATAATATACTGTATAATGATGGTTTTGTGTAAGTTATTGTCAAAAAATGAGAGAAAGAGTCACTGCTTAAAGTCACTCAACTTACAGCCTCTGAGTTGTCAATGAAAGAATCCTCATCGTCATAACCATATCCAATATCAATCAAGTCCTGAATGCGGTCCTTCTTTTTCTTGGGTTTGCAGCCCTGCAAAGAATATACACATGCTGATTTTTTTTTTAAAGATTTTCAACACTCACAAAATCAAGTCCAAATCAAAACCATTAATTTAGAGGGATCATTTCTACTTTCACTAATTTGTATCCATCATACTCCGACACAAGCTCACTACGGGAATTTAATCCAAAACAATAATTATTCTGTTTGGCAACATGCTTGCCTCCTTACATATTTGTCCTCGAGCTTCTTTGCAATGGCAGCCAGCTCATCGTTCTCCTTCTTTTCTTCCACTTCAAATCGGCTCAAAGGGACTTCCTCTTTTCTGCAGTTAATCTAAACACAGAAACACAAATATAACACAGAGAAGTTCTTTGTTTTACAGTCACAACTGAAGCACATCTAAAAAAGGCATGGGCAGGAGTCTGACAAAAATTATTACCCAATAAAAAAGGCTCTTAAGCAAACAGCTTTTATGGTTACACTATTTATTTCAGATTATTTACTGACTTATTCTGTCTGTTAGGGATTTTTATGTCTGATAAGTCTGAGAATCAGTGTGTGTCATTGTATCTAGATGTGTTGGTGTATTTGCTGCAAACAAAATTGCCCCCCTCGGACATTAAAGGTTTTCTAAGTCCAAAACTAAAGCAACAGTGCTGTATAATAATCAATACGGCAATAATACGATAGAATGATATATCATATCTAATAAACAGATATATAAAATGGCTCCGATAAGGGAATTTGTATCATCAACATCTATACAGCCATACAGGCAGGGACTGTGATGAAACAATGCCTATGATTTAATAATTGTTCAATTAAATAAAATTATATATCTTTTAAAATAATGTTAAGAGACAGCTTATAGTACAGTTAAAATAAATGGAAAAAAAATATTTAACATATAATTAAATTGTGTATGTAGATCTGTTGCTTGAGGGCCATATATTTCAAAATGAAATATTGATATTTGAGGCCTGCATACTGATAACTGGATGAGTCATACAGGGCGACACTATATCAACAAGTCTGCATAAATGTGAGTACTTCCTTGCTACTTGAACTAAAAAAAATTGAATTATTTCGTTTTTTCAAAATAACAGATTAAATTCAGTGTTGCCATCCAATCTGTACAACTTTGTTAGTACAACCTCTTTCAGAACACAAACCAGAAAATGCCATCCAAGTCCATTGAGCACTTAATAAGTTACTGTAATAGCAAAAATGTCTCTGAAAATTTCATTTGTATTTTGGAACCTGTTATCACTTTATCTTAACATTTACAGATATGTTGTTCATAAACAAACAAACGCTGGCAAAAACATAACCTCCATGGCAGAGTTAATTACATAATGCATTTTATATCCCATATGGTAATTTATTTAGATTGTATTTGTGACACAGTATCATTACAAAATCTAAGACAAACTTGCTGTGTGTAATTTATTGAATTGTTCTGCCATTTGCAGCTTATTTTCATTCACACTTAAATTGTTTTTATAATAAAAGATATATTATCAGGCCATATTACCAACATTTATGTCTATATCTGCATATGTAAAGCTGGACAGATATTGAAATAGGAGAAGGGCCTTATAAAGACAGTTGCCTGGGCCTCCCAATTTTTTAAAACCGCCCCTGCGTGTCAAGGGTTCACAAAGGCCCTCAGAAAGACACTTGACAATTGTTGGACCTCAATTACAGTTCTCGGTGCACGTAACGGAGACCCCTGTCTCTAACTAGGAAACAAACTAAAACTGGACGGTTTTCGTCACTTTAAACCTTTCTAGCCTTGAAATTTAGGCTAATAATGAATCTATTTGTGTTTGAGGCCATTCTCAGTGGTCAGATAACTTTTGCCCACTATAAAGTCGACTCCCTCAGGTATGAATCTCACCTTGTTTTCGATGAGCTGACTGTAGCTGAACTCTGGGAAACGTCGTTCATCAGACTCAAACAAAGTGAGCACCAGGCGGACTGTGCCGGTGTCTGCTCGGCTCTCTTCGTCCTGAACACCTGGAGGAGGTTTGGAGGCTGGGGCCTGCTGTACCGGGGCTGAGGGTGGGTCTTCATTACAGGACAGCGTGGTCAACTGAACCCTCCGAGACTGAGCCATGATAACCGTCGACACCAGCAGGCTGTGTGGTCTGAAGGAGGAGCAGGAGGCTCTAATTAAGGAGAAATAAACGCAGGTGTGCTCCCGGCCTTCTGTTCGGCTGCCATGTCGGCCCTAACGGCTCTGTTTGGTGTTACAATTAGAGGTGTGACCGTGTTAAACGAGGACTCCCGCAGGACTGTGACAGTTAAAGCGGATGTCGCTCAAATGTCTTCTCTGTATGTCCTTATGTGAAAGTTTAAACTGATTATTATGTGTTTTTTTAGGACATTTGTGTCTTTAAAATCTTTAACTAAACAGACTCAATCAACTGAGGGCGCCAATTAACACGGTAACTGTTTGGACTGTGACACCGGCAGCAATTGTCCTTATGTTGATCAACAAATATAAGTCTAAACCCTTTTCCACAAATAACCGTTACTAGAATTATCAAACCAATATGAAGTGAAGAAGAAACAAAAACAGGTATGTAAACAGTGGTCTACCAAAGCTTGTGACAACTACTAAAATTAAAGTGTTGTATTAACTTTTATTTAAACATTTTGCCCAACTGACATAATCCAAAACAAAATCGCAACCAGACCCTAACACATAACTTGTAAATGAACTTTGAAATTGTGATTCATAACCGTTTTTAATGGCCAAAAACAATTTTTCTTTCGACTTCCGAACCTTATATTTGCAGGCACAAAGTAATTTTTAATGACACTAAAAATGAGCATGAAACTTTGTATTTGTTGGTGCTAAGCTAATTAGCGTTAGCATTAGCTAGAATTTAAAGTGTTTTGGATGGCTGCTTCTAAAACTCAGTGAAAGCTGAAATATTGAGGCATATCAGATGCTCTGCTTAGAAATTTCAAAGCATAAGCTGTTTATAACACGGAAAACATATTTTGGAACTGCAAAATTCAGTGTGATATGTGGGGCTAGCCTGTTACTATGTGGAAGTCCTTCATATGAAGGTACAGATGGGAAATTTTAAAGATGCCATGTCCTGGCGTGTAAATGAAATAAGGGAATTATTTTAGTAAGTAATGTTATATTTAAAAGAAAACTTCACAAAGATAGATAAATGTATTATTTTAACCATTCACCTCATGATTTTAAGGCTAATTTGGGTCTTCAGTGCAGCTCCAGAGGCTGACTAAACTGTAACCTAATGTTGACTGAGAGCCAAGAAAGTGTATTGTTAAAAAGAAATTATGATTACACATAACGTTCACTATGTAAATTTCATGTTTTCTGCCACAAATCGGTCTTTTTTGAATTTCCTTCCACAGTTGTTGGTTGACTGACCTGACATGCATAAAACACCTGTATTTAGGAGATGGTATTATTGGACTGATATTGGTATCAGCAGACATTTGCCAGCAAATATGATTGATGGTATCAGCAGATATCAACATAGAACATTTGGGGATGGATGGCAAGGGAAGTTTATAACAATGGCCATCAGTTCCAGACAGTTGATGCCTTTCGTGAAGCCATCTTCACCAATTGGAGCAATGTTCCCAGAAGCTTCCTGGAAACACTCTCATCAAGCATGCGCAAACGAATTTTTGAAGTGATTTACAAGAACGGTGGAGTGGAGCTGCTCATTACTGAGTCCTACTGAGAAACATTTTTGTTCTGGTTTGGAGAGTTTTTTGTAATTTTTTAAGTGTTGGTCTTAAACTTTTGATCAGCTGATAAACAGCCTACTTCAGTTTACTTGTTGTTTTCAATAAATTAAGTGCTTTTTGTCACACTCCCCCTTCTTGCTTTTGCATATTGTAGCTCTATTTAAAACCTCATTAAGGTCCAAATGTGCAAAATGCATATTCGAGCAATTTTTCAACTGGTCTTAACATTTTGATCAGGTCTGTATTTATAGACAATAATTTTACTATATAAACTGAACATATATACAGTATCTCATATGGGCTTATTTGGAAAATATACAATTGTAGCATGATGGTTTACATCTTTATAATGAATGTCCACTTAAATTTATATAAAAAATGTTTTAAATAATCCTTGCTATGATGCAAGGAAACAGTCGATTTTAGTAAAGGTTTTGTGCTTTGTCACAAAATAGTAGCCTACTGCTTTCAGTGTAAGCAATAGTGGGTTTGGAAATATCTGCCAAATCCAATGTCATTTTATCTATAATAAAGAGTTTTATGGCCGTGAAATTGTAAACTGTTGAAAGTGAAAATGTCCCACGCTCAGAAATCCACCGTGCTTTAGTAACTAACTGTGTTCTTGGTGGGATAAGCAGCCTTAAATCCTTCAGTGGCCCTACAGGTTAAGATGTAAAAATGCACTTTCTCTTGTGGCTTTCTTTCAAAAGTAAAAAATAAAATAGTCATAATGAAGTTACAGACACCTTTACACAGGTGGTATGTGGGAGTGATGGTAGACACATTTTGTTTCATCATGTTTTTGCAACCGTTTTCTCAGGTAATAAATAATAATACTGTATATAACCTCAGTAAAATGAGAACGTGGATCAAATATTGTATGTACAGAACAACTTATAACCTTCTAAAACACACCAGCTGGAGCTGTCACTATGCTGTTTTTGTTTGTTTTATGCTCACTGATTGATAACACAGTGCCATGGCTGAAGATATCCTTTCTCTTTCCCCTTAAGCAAAATGTGGAGCTTCTGACTGCGGGTGTATCTGCAGATTGGCAAAAGAGCTGTCCTAGGCCAGATTAACCACAGGGGGGCGATGGAGATCCATGAGCAGGAACAGAGAGGCCTGTAAGTAAAGCACAGACAGGTAAGAGCAGTTTACCTCAACTTCAGCATGAAATACTCAGCACTCACAGACACACACAGGAAGAGCCATCAGCCAGTGGGAAAACAGAGTCATGAATGAAACAAATGAGGTGAATTGATACATTCATCAGACACATTTGATGGACACTGCCCCATCTTTTGACACATACATACAGTACAGACCAGTCGAAATGTTTGCAAATAGTTGTTTGTGGTCACAAAGGAGATAAAAGTATTGGAAACAGGTTTATATTTGGGTTTGTAAGTGGTGTTGAAGTTGTTTTGTCAGTTCATTTTCTTAAAGAAATTGTTTCACCAGAAGCTATTTTGAGTAGCTACAAACAGAAGCCTTTTTGAATAACTAGCCATTTTCTAATAATTATGTAGTATCTAAATTTAATACAAAATTATTAAACTGTGATTAAAAATAAAGAAGTTTATACCCCAAACTAGCAATGTATCTTTGTAGATACAGACTGTTAATGAAAAGTAAGTGTTTTAAAATAAACCACTGAGTTGTATTTTCTCAGCTTCAAGGTGTTGAAAAAAAAGCAATTTTCCAGATTATGTAAACATGTATGCACAATTCACTGTTGAGTCCACAAAGAAGCCACTTGAACTGGTAACTGGCACTTGACCTGCACACTCAGCAGGCCCAGTTCATGACGGTTGAGTTAATTTTCCTTCAAAATGAGGAAATTGCACAAATAAAGGGCTAGGGATGGTGAACTTTGTTTCCAAGAAGGCCATTTCTCTAATTCTCATTTAAATGTAAGCTAAAGTCTCTCTGGTAGAATATCTGCTAGTTATAAAAGTGTATTTTTGCTTTTTTTATTTTTAGTTTTAAGTGTTTTAAATGCATGTAGTAGTGCTTCAGAAAGACAGAAACAATAACGGCAAATTTAAAGATTAAAAATATGTAGGCAGTCAAAAATCAGCTAAATACCTCCATCAGAGAGACTCTGTTTTTGTGACTGTTTGTTTGTATGTCCATTTGCCTGTCTGTGAGCAGGTTATCTCAAAATGTTTTCAATTGATTTGGGACATATTTCAGAAGGGTCGGTCATGGCACAAAGAAGAAGTCATTATATTGTGTTGGTGTGGATCCAGGGATGTTTTTAAGGATTTTTAACACTGCAAACTAGAGCAGTTTTTTACATCTTTGGTGATAACTTGCTTGACAAAGTCGGAAATGCCTCGGTGTAGGTTTGTCTGGGATAAAAAACTAGGAACTCGTATTTTTGATGATTTGATATTTGGCGATCTGAATGCTGATGTGGCTCCAGGAGTTCTCAAAGTCATGTTAGCATGTGAGTTTTGAAACTCAGAAAGTTATCCTATTTCTGTGAAATTTTCACTGAATGTTGGTCATGGCACAAGATAGAAGTAATTTGATTTTGGTGGCAGTCCAAATGCAGATCTCAGAATTTTTTTGAGTACTTGTGAACATTGCTGATATTAACTGGTCCAACAGTGTTGAAGTGACTTGGTGCAGGTTTGGGGCAGGTTTAGTCACAGCAGCTTGGCCTTTGTTTTCAGTTTGGCCTTTGTTTTAATGATAATAATAATAATAAGTTTATTTATATAGCACCTTTCAAGAACAGCAAAGTCACAAAGTACTTCACAACACAAATAAAAACAAGTGAACCAAAGTATCTCAAAATGTATTCTGAAATGTATGGGAAGCCAGTGGAGTGAAAACGGAATTGGTGTGATGTGTGACCTTTTAAGAGACCTGGTAAGTAAATTTTCTTGTGTTTACAATCTTTCTGAATATATAAATTTGACCAGTTGTTGTACAAAGAGAGGGTGCTGGGGCTAATTGTAGCCCCTGACTCAACAGTTGACCATGCACATAGATATTCATTACATTTGTAGGCATTTGTCTGTTTGTCTGAAAGCAAGGGAGCTCAAAAAATTATGTACAGATTTGAAGAGGTTTTCAGAGAATGTTGGTCATGGCACAGGGAAGTCATGATTTTATTTTGGTGGTGAAACCAATCTGGAGGTGGATCCAGAAATCTTTTAAAGATTTGTTAATTGGTCGACGGGGCACTTTTCCATGCTTGAAAAGAAATCACCTGACTATGTTGGGCATGCCTTGATTGAGGTTTGGACCCAGAGCCCCTCTAGTTTACAGAGCTTTTCTGGACTTTTTTGTTTAAGTATTGTCAGGTTTTTAACTAGACACAGAAAATTAACCACCAAGTGGTTGCTTGATAAGAATTAAATCTAAATCTTAATTGGATACGTCACTGAAATAAAAGCCACGAAGGCCTTTTTGAGCAGAGTGTGATGATGTTTTGGTTCGATGGGTGTCTGACAGTCAGGTGTTTGTTGGCGCTAATGCTTCCCAAAAAATGTAAGTCATGTATAAATCCTGTCTGCTTTAATGCAGCCAGGACTCTGCCTGCACTGAATTGACTCTGACAATTACAATAACGGGATAATTGCAATCTGTCACCATACATTCCATGTTAGCATATCACAAAATAACCAATCCCAACCAACCACTACACACACATATCCCTGATCTGCATAACACACACAGCACCCCGCCTTGTAATTATAAATGAATTTCACGGTGCGAGGCTTTTAATGCAAATATTATGGATCTTTTTTTTCCCTCTCTCCTCTTTGACCAATCGGACCGAGTGTGTAGATGTATGTGTGTGTGTGTTTTAGAGAGAGAGAGGATCAGATTGCAGCCCAGCTTTGTTTGACTAGTCTCCCCTCTCAAACGAGTTAATGGGATGGAAGTTATTTGCCACCCTGAGCCGACGGACCGCGGCCGAACAGAAGCGCTGAATTAAAAAAAAAAAAAGAAGGGCGTCAATAAATGTGAGGAGACAAAGAAGTAAAATACACGCGAGCAGGACAAAGACGGACAGATGGAGACGGCAGGGGTAGCCTCCTCTGTGTGTGTGTGTGTGTGTGTGTGTGTGTGTGTGTGTTGTGGTCTGGGCGGTGACAGGGACCCCATCAGTGCAGGATCAGAGTGGGGAAATTGGAGGACAATGTAGGCAGAGGGGGTGTGGGGGATAATTTAAAGCGATCGGGGAGGCGGTGTCCCAGAGGTGCATAATTCACTCATTCATTAACTCGACCAAACAAGAGCCAATATTAATTAACTCGTTTCTCGTGCTGAGGAGGCGCCCCGAGAAGCGCGTGCTTTGTTGTCAATTGGCCACAACAGTTCTTGGAAGTGAAGGCTTTAAAAGCAGCTGACAGGCCAGAGGGCCAGGGAGGGGGTCAAACCTCCAGCTATTGTGAGCCTGAGGGCAGATTTATGTGATTATTAAGTATAACAGAAGAAAATAATCATCCTTTGAAAGATGGAGTGGAACAAAATGTCCATATTGTGATGTTTTGCTGCCCTGGCATGAGCACTCAACTTATTAATGTGGAGGCTACAAGTACTGAGATTAGATCAAAAAAGACATGGAGCCATGTTCACAGGTCTACATACATGAGCTGATTATGGCTGTCTGATATTTCTTTATTTATTTGTTGTCTTGTTGGAAAGAAGCAGGTTTTGATACCACTGAGGAGGTCATGCTTTTGCCAGTGGTGTCTGCTGGTTTGTTAACTAGGTAAGAAAAGTCCTGAATGGATTTTGACAAAATTGAGGGAATGTTGGTCATGGCACAAGGACGAGGAGATCAGGGTTTGGTGGTGACTCAAACCTGAATGCAGATCCAAGATTTTTTCTTGGGGTTGAACGATATTATCAGTTTGATATCGGTATTGGCCGATATCAGCCTAAAAAGTTAAGTATCGTGTTGGCCAATATTGATATAATCCAGATATTTACAGCTGATACTGATATATTGGCCACACATATCTGCCATATATCGGCTAGAATATCAGCAAATTAAACATATGTTCAAAATAGATGTACCCTCTCATCACTGCATGGGTACATTTAAATATAGAGGGCAAGAGTTAAAGCAGTTTTTCTTGTTTTACATCTGTTCATGCCATAATATGCTCTAACACTGAAAGAAACAAGTTCATTTTTATTAAGCATAGAGCTGGTGCTCTTGACCTGAAATATTGGTATCGGTATCAGCGATAATTAATCAAAAATTATCAGCAAAAATCCAATATCGTGCATCCCTATTTATTTATTTATTTTTTTTAATCAACAACCGAAAATGTGTTTTGATATGTGCAGACTTGATATGCTCCTACATTGTAATATTATCTATCCTGGGCTTGTGGTAGACTTATTGTTTGATCAATTTCTTTAAAATATTTTCTTTAAAATTATTTGTGTGATGAATAGGGAAAATATTAGATATGTCTAAGACTAGCATTTAATTAGGTATGAACAGGGCCTCACTTTAGTAAGGTAACATACTCTGAGTTACAAATGATCAGTTATGAGTTATTCAAGCTTAACTCAGGCCAGAATTTTGAGATTGTTCTCATGAGAACAGACCATACTGACTAAAAGGAATTACTGTAAGAATTACACCTTATAAGGTGTTTACTAAGCAAAGCACATTCATAATTCATATAGAACAAATTCTAAACCAGTAACCAATAAGCAGCAATTGGGGGGATTTTAAGAGAAAAGTCTTTATTGATAGCATAATTAGAGCATATTATGGTCATGCAGAATTAGGAATTAATTAGCTCTTAATATTGGCTAATAAGCAGCTAGTTAGCTACTTATTAACATGCTAATTAGTAGCTCATTGGTGACACTTTTAAAAAACAGGGATTTAGAAAGGGGTTTGATAAACGGGACAGCAAAGCACAAGACCCTGTTACATAAAATGAGACCACGAGGACCAAAGTAAAAGCTAAAAATTAAAACAGCGAGAAAGAGAGGAGATGGTTATAAAGGGTGTTGAAAGATGAGAACAGGAGAATAAATATAAAGGACAATAATAATAATAATAATGATAATGATAATTTAAATAATAGTAAATGAAAGGCCAGATACCACACTTTACAATACTTTGGATTCAAATATCAGAAATTGTGGATGTACTCCCGTACACATAAATTTAGACTGTGATCTCTTGCTTTTTAGTTACAAATTTCACAGAACCAGTCCATTAAAGTCCATTTTCAAACACATGTTCTTAGTTAATGAATCAACTTGTTACTCAAATTCCAGTCTTAAAATCATCATCACTGTTCCTGTGTAGTTCATAATGCACTTCAGTACAACTTAACCTCCTAGCTTGGATCACAATTAGTGCCCCAGGCTGGATTATCAGACAGTTTACTAGACAAAGAGAACAACTGCCCTGGGGCCCCAGACCCCGAGGGGCCCCAATAGCCTCAGGCTCATTGTGCTGAAGCTGCTTTTTGGTGAAATTGATCCCTTACTCCATTACCTGCCTGTAATCTGATTTTACTGACTTTAAATGCAACTGGTCCACTCTCTAATATGGGAGTACAGGAAACATTTTTGTGGATCTGTAGACTGTTTATTTCTCTGAAAATGTGCACCAGTAAATGTGAATGTCCTCTGACAGAGAAAAATCTGCCTTCATCAGAATCTACTTAGAAATGTAGTTTGAGTAACTTCATCACATCAGTTGATATCACCCTCACCTCTATATGCTGTATATTCACCCAGAGTTTTTGTCCTCAGGTGGAAAACCTCCTGTGGATATTTTCTGCAAGAACCTTAAAAAGAGGATTTTTTAACTGGAAATAATTGCTTTGCTGCTTCTCCAGGTTCAGCTTAATTGTCCTTTTAAGCTGTATGTCTTCTGTAATATCACTTTCATTCAGGATGCTGGTTTGGAGGAGTGGTTAGCAACCAGGCACAACCCCACATGCATGCTTCTGCCAGTTCAAAACCAGCCTGTGGACAGTTTGCAGAGTCCTCCCCTACTCTCTCTCAGCACCTTTCACAAGCCTATCCACTGTCTCGATCCTGTCAATGAAGGTACAAATAATCCCCCAAAATAATCTTAAAAAAACATTCACTCTACATGTTTCAAAATGATCAGTAAATTTCAGACAGTGTTGTGATTTCACTTTGGAAGTCTCGCCAAATTTAAAGGGTAGGATTACATAAATTTATACTTCCTCCTACTCCTTTTCATTCCTGTAAGCTGAGAAGCTTAAGAGATTGTAGGTTCAAATCACTGTCTTGTTTTGTTTTCATTTTTGATATTTTTTTATTTTTAACAGCTTTTGTTATTTACATGATTGAAATAAAGACATCAATCAGTCAATCGATCAGTGAAACCCTCCACTTATCTTAAAAAGAGCTGTTTCTTTATTAGATTCCATCGTGTTAAGACAGATTTGACACAAGAAACGACATCTTATTCTTTAATACATTAATTATTTGATTTATAAAAGTGCAAAGTCACTGCAATAATTCTCATATCTGCTGGTACCATTACTGTTCCAATAGTATCACGTATCAGTGCCGTACTTTCACTGACTGTGTTTCCAAAACCAGAGGTCAAGCACAGACTGCAGAACCTTGAAGCATTTAATAAAGTCATAGTTAAAGAGGCTATGAGGAGTTTTTAAGTAATTATAAAACAGTCTCACTTTTAGATATATGCCTGATTGAAATACACACTTTTATAGCATCAAAATACGTTATCTATAAATGCTATTCCTTAGCTAAGTGGTCGGGTCGGACAGGGCTCGACTGGCCTGGATACTCAACTTCAGGAACAAGACAATTAAAACTAGAGCAAATTTAAATTATTCTGACACGCCTTAGAGCACCGGGCTGTAAGTAGCCATATATGTAGGCGGCTACAAAACTACGAATCTAAGTTTTCCAAAAATTGTCATGTCTTTTGGTGCGTTCCAGTTGTAGTCAGAAGTAGGAATTTCCAAGTTCTGAGTAGGAAAATGCAACTGGAACGTCCCCCGAAGTCTGAATTTCCTACTGGGAACTCGGTGAAACCTCGCCACCCCTGATTTGACAATCGAAGATGGATGCCCCCAGTGTGAACAGTTATTTAGCTCCTGTAATAATCCATTTATTTCCACTTCTGACTGGGGTGTGTTGCTCTAGATCAGCTGTATACATCGTATTGTTAGACTTATATTTACAAAAATGCTGCCATAGTGATAATAACATTCTTCATACAACAACACAGGGCGAGCTAACAACAGCTAACAATAGCCTGGTAGATCGGCATGTTTTTTTCCGACTTCAACTGGAACGCCGATAAGTCGATGTCACTCCCAGTTCCGAGGTTACTTGAATGCAGCATTACGACAGTCGCTGCATGTGCTCATGGGTAGCAGAGTCTTTGTGTCGCCGGCAATAGATTCTCCTCATAGCACCTTTAAAGACACTGCAGTGACACCCATATATTTGATTTGTTATCACCTAATTTTTACTTTTTTTGTCTCTCCAACTCAATTTCTACTGAGAGTAAGTGTTCACGGTTTGACTCCATCCAGAGTTATTAATAATTCTAATTAACTCTGCACTCAGAAACTTTAACCAACACCACAGTTTGAACTCCTCTCAGTTTGCTGAACACAAATGTAACAGGTCGTAATGAGTTATACTAGCCTATCTATTTGCATTGAGGTTAAACTTTGAAATGTTTATTGAATCCAAATTACACTTTTATTTATTTGCTCTTTTATAATCAGTCAAACTTTATTTGAAAAGCACTTTTCATACAAAAGTCTTGTGGCACAAAGTGCTTTACATGAAAACAAATAAATAAATGAAATAACTAAAAACTTGAAAAAAACACACATACAGCACACACACTGACACACACACACACACACACACAAGGACACAGAAAACAATTAAAGAACTGTGGAAACACTAGCTTAGTTTAAAAATGAGGAAACACTGGAGCTAAGACTAAAATGGTAATAAAATCATGATTAGAAATTATATAAAAATACTAAAGGAGAGTAAATAAATGAGTAAATAAATACAAGTTTAAAAAATAAAAATGGTAAAATGAGATATCCAAACAGTAATTCTACTAAAGCAGGATTAGGGAAAGAAAATATTTTCTGAGCAGTAAATCTGAGCAGAAATTGAAAAAACATATAAAGAGGGTGAAAATAAATAAATAAGATTAAATAATAATGATAATAATAAATGTAATCAGCTAAGAGTCTAATTTAAAAGGTAGGTCTTTGGTTTATTTTTGAAAAGTAGGCGCTGCTCTCATGTCGTCTTTTAGTCAAATCATACTTAAGTGTAAGAGTTTATTTGACAGAATCCAACATTTGTGCCATTTGGGCCCACTGGCACTGAGGATAAAATTAATATTATCCTCTTGGTGAGCAAAGCTTCTGTGTTCAGATAAATACAGAGTGAATGAATTCAGAAATCCTCCACTGGAGGGCGCTCCCTGACTGATCCTCTCTCTGCTGTCAGGCCCTGCTAACTTTGATTAAGGTTTAAATTGGCTGAATTTAATGAACGTTGCCTAATTAGGCAGGATAACAGCTTTAATTGATAAGTAATTATCTGCCACAAATTGTTATTAATTCTCCAGCTCGGTCTTATGCTGTACTCTCTCCCTCTCTCTCCCTCTCTCTCTCTCTCTCTCTCTCTCTCCTCCCTCAGCTGCAACATTTTGTATTTATGTAAACAAGCAGTAGTAAACAATTAGGCATATGTTGGGATGGGATATTCCGCGGGGTATCATCAGGCTGTGCTTGCTGGACTGGCAGTTTATCGGGAATTATTTCACTGACTGGCTGATATCTTTGAGCTTTAATTGCTTAAACTGTCCTGTCACTTTGGCGCCGTGCCATCGGCTACATGCTGTCAGGACTGGAAAGAGAAAAGCTGCGAGAATAACGACTCCAGAAGTGATTGTTTGACTAATGAAGAGAACAAAGATATAATTATAGAGGCAAAGAGAAAGAGCTCTCACATCAGGATAATGTTGATGATTGTAATAAACTCTTAACAGGGATATTGATGAGCAGGTTATAGCTCCAGTGTTTTTACACTGTGGTGTTTCTTCATTTCATTATGTAATTTAGCCCGTGACAGTCACTCTGACTTATATACTGCGTGGTGACATAAATTAAAGGATGTGTAATTGAGCCTGCCTGTATGTGCGCTAATGTTTCAGCTCTGACAGACTTTACTCTTCTTTACTTTGTTTTTTTAAATCTAGTCTCAAACAAACAAAGAATGCTCAACAAATCAAATAGAAAACAGATTTAAAAATCTCTGCTTAGTAAAAACATAATTAATGTTGTTTATTTCTGCAGTACTACTATCATCTAGGTCTGGGCAATATTTCACAATTTTAAAGGTGCAGTGTGTAGAAACTGTCATTTTAGCAGTATCCACCATTTGGATTTTGGAAGAGCCCCCCTGTTTTATAAAACATTACATCACTGAGCTACGAGAGCTGGTGAAGACCAAAAGGATCGTGAACAGGGCATTTACGGAGGGTCTTTTCATTCATATTTGTAACCAGTACTGTGATAGATTATGGGTCAGTTAAGATGATGATTATAGGTTTTGTAAACTTTTGTAGACTCATATTTGAAAATCGCGTTTTACTCTTTTTGTCCTCAAAACCCACCCGAAGACATGGCGGATCATTATGTCAGCCTCCACAAAGGGGAGACCCGCGGTACATAAATCAAAAACTTAATTAAAAGAAAAAACAAAGTTTTATGAGGATGATTGTGCACCTATTTTGATGGACTTTACATACAAATAGAAACATTATATCCTTTATATACAGTTTCTGTTTGGGGAAATGCTGACAACATCTACACACTACACCATTAAACCCTAATATATTTATGAACTAGAGGTGCTCAAACCTCCACTAAGGCATTTTTAGATGTTCCTTGCCTAATTATGATAAAAAAATGTGGAAAACTGCCCTGTCACACGTGTTAACAAATCCTCTTAGAAACTCTTGGATCCAGATTTGAATCACTTCCCTCTGTGCCATGAACAATGTTCTCTGAAAATTCATCAAAGATTTTTCAGTTTTCTTGTCAACAGATAAACAAATTTATAAATGCTAGCAACAACACGGCCTCCTTGACTAGAAGCAACAATCGAAAACCAACTCCAATTGAGAATCAGAGACTAGTGACTCTTGGTTAACTGACCAACCAATCAGAATCAGAACATTTGTGACCACGCATCAAAGTTGCAGGTGTAGGGGTCTAAATTAATGCAGCTATATTTGTAAGTATTTTGACAGATTAATAAAGATTTTGGCTTTCCTTTTACACTTTCTTGTAGTTTTGTCTTTATTCTGTTACTTGGCAAAATTTGAAATGAATCAAATCAATTAAATTTGAATAAGGGCTGGTCAAAAAGTGATCATTTTCAATGGTCTCAGATGGGAGAGAGGCCAGCAGCAACAGATTTTGTCCTGCCTAGTTACAGTAACTAAGGAGGGAGGGGCATGAAGGAGGACTGCTTCCTGGAAAGGGCGGAGCTTGACAAAGGGTCAGTTCCATCAAGGAAACGATATCATAAGTCTTTTTGCTTGAAACGTTCTCTTCTCATTTCCTTCCACTGTAATCAGCATACCTTGCAAATGAAGGACGTCCTGCTGTCATTATAGAGGCAGTCAGCAGAAACAACAACTAAGACCTGTAATCATGACAGACGGGGCAGAAGTGTCAAATTGGTGGCTTAAAATAGGACAAAATGAAACTGACTGCACAGCTTTTAGTGGGAGGAGACACTGGCAGCTTGCAGAGGCATTCACACATGCAGCATGGCAAAATCAGGAGTGACGTGTTTGCCTCTGTTACTGCTCAAGATCAGTCTACAGGAATCTGTAAAAACAGGATGAATAAGCAGAATCGATTAAAAAAAATGTATCAATTACATCTTTTCAATTTCCATTCCTATCTCTAAGTGAAGTGATGTAATAAAGGGTAAGAGAGTATATTGTTAATATCAATAAAGTTGAACTTATGTTAAATAGGGAATGTTTCTTCTGATTTTTTCTGACCATTGATATCTTTGACGTCATGTCACGGACTAAAGACAGGAAAGACACACTTTACTGTACTGCAGTTGATAGTCTTACAGGCCAACTAGATTTTTAAGAAGCCCTATCTCTGGTTTTGAAAAGAATTTTTTAAGTTGATGGTTTGACCTATAAGGAAACAAGCCTTAAGACTTTTACAGATCACCATTTGAAAGAGAAACTAAGCAAGGAGCAAATAGTGGATTGATGCTCCCAGAGGCTCTGCTGTTCATCTGGGTTACAATGACAGTAGCTTAGACAGACTCCACAGAATCCTGCAGTAAAATATTACGTTTAAAAGTATTACGATTTTTTTTTTTTTTTAAAGAAAATCCTCCCATTAAACTCTGAATACATGTGATATCTGACAGTGATGTCAGTGCTTTACAATGAAGGTGAAGTATTTCCCGTCAAACGGCTGATTATCTGCTCTCCCCATGCATTGGTCTGCTTTCTTCACACCGATTTCCGTCACCAGTTTGTGCTCTGTGCCACTCAGCAGCTTGGTCTTCTTGTTCAGATGTTACCAGTCTCTCTTTTGTTCCCTCGAGCTCACAAATTTCCTGCAAGGAAAGTTGAGCCTGGTGAGAATTTGTTCTACTCAGTGGGTCACATTTTGCAGCAGCACCCACCTACTTCATAACCTGATTAGCCCATAATGAATGTATTGACAGAACAACCATCCAGTCACCTTCTCAATGTGCTATTGAAAGGTTCTGCCCATTCCCAAACACTTTCTGTGTGCTGTTGCCCAGATGAACTACTACGATCTGATCTTTTTAAACCATGGACACTCCAAGCCATTTTCTCTTTCTGTTTTTTGTCTGCCAGGAATTACTTTTTGCAACAATTCATGTAGAACCTTAACCTTATTTCTCCAGACATATATTTGCCTCGTTTAGATATTAGAGCCACTCTTGGATGCAATTTCTGTCTCAATGTTTTAAAGGGCCACATAACAAAACTCAGGCTCAGCCTGGTGTGTCACATTTGGACTCATTTCTGTTCAGTTAAAAAACATTGATGTGTTTTAGTCCAAATTGTCCAGCCCTAGTGCAAAAGTGAATGCACTTCTTTGTGTTTTTTTGTGTGTGTTTTGTTAGTGTGTCTATCTTTGACAGTATTGAAAAAACTGTAGACTTAATGTGGAGTAAAAACAACAGTATCTGCTCTAAACTGATGTATTTAAACACTTGAGATAATGGTGCTTGTACTGCAAAGTGAAACAGTCGGGGTGAGGGGACATGAGGACCCCGCTGAGCTGGAAAAACAAAACATGAACCAGAGGAAACACCTTTGTTCCTTTTCTCTGAGAGCACACAGGCCGCTCTGACTGAGCGTTTCATTAAAGTGATTTAAATGAGATGCACGTGAACCTGCTTCCTAATTAAAACATCTTTTCTGGTTTACAGAGCGGCTTTAAGCCGAGCTCTTTGGGGGGAGGGAGGCCACTTTCTCCTCCTTCCACCATCGTTTCACTCCCAGCAGATGGTTTTGTTGGGCTCCAGTAGCCAGCCAGTGGCCGAATTAGCTGATCCATTCTTCCTCTCTGCCCATCAGATCTACGGGTTTGTTTTAACACCTCCTCTCCCCCTCCTCACACACACACACACACACACACACACACACACATCAGATGATCAGCATGAATAAAGGCAGCGTATTGATTGGGCAGCTACAGAGTATATGCAAATACTTTCCAGCCAGGGCGTGAAAAATTGGCGTCACCATTCCTCAAATGATATCATTACTTTATTTAGAAAATGTTAATTTGCATAGTGGATTTCCCTGAGGGGTAGGGGGGTTAATTAGGTCTATTTCCGAGCGGCTTGTGCCCAGACAGCCAAGGAAAGAAAGGGGAGGGAGGCGGGCAGAAGAAAGAGGGAGAGAAGGGGGGAGATCCGACTCCCTGATAACAATTAAAATGGCATTTTGGACTCATTCAAGCATTGAATTTTTTTTGGCATATTAGGCACGTTTTAGTCAAAGGTGATAAGTCACTTTTAATTGAAATGGAAATATTGCTCCTGAGGAAGTTTGGCTTTAGTTCCACTCACTTTTTAACACATAAACACACTGTAAAGAGACTTTGAAGGCATCATGTCAATTCAAGGGGCTGTCGCGTGGCGCTATGGACCAAAAAATATGACTTTATGCTTTAAGACACTTGTTTGTGGTACGCAGTCTTAACATGTTTTCTGTAAATACATTTTGATATTATTCTGGTAAAGATCTGACGATACTGAAGCTGTTTGGTACCACAGCAAATTGGTAAAAGTAAAAAAGGAGGTTAAGACTTCAGTATTAGGTCATTTTTTAATATCAATACACAATATCATGGTGTAACAAGTGTAAATTAAAAGACTGCAGTCAAAGAAAAGGAGCACCTTATGACTCAAAATGACGTGTGGACTGAGTTTTAATTTCCTGAGGGTTAGTTTGACACAGTCTCCTCAGTAAGACATCAAATTATTTAGTTCATTTTAGATGTTATTGAGAGACTAAGAGAATTTCTTTAATGGAAAAAAAGACTTAAAAAAGAATTAAATTTATATTTTATAGGGATGTCCAGTATTGATTTCTGCTGGTATCCAAATTCATGGGTCATATTTCCAAAACCACAGTTTTTATTGTAAAGTTCACAAAGTCAATCCTGTACTGCATAATTTACCTGTTTCCTTCAGGGTTGTTCAGCATCACTTTTCAGCATCACTATCAGCTGATGTTTGCCCTCTTTACAAACATCAGCTGTCTGCAGATGAATGTTGAGTAAACACCTCTGTAGTAGATGCTTGTCTGTTGTGTCACACAATCTAATTTCTGACATCTGGCACACTTATCTGCTGATTTAGAGGAGATTCAGAGATTAGGTCAGTAACATAATCTGTTGGACAAACTGTGATCTTTTTCAGGATAAAACAGGAGAGAAGAAATGTGGCATCGTGAGAGAATCACACCAAAAGTGTTCATTAGAAAAGAAAAAATGATATCAGCATTGATACGGGCTTGAGGTATTACTTTAGACTTCGGTATCAGCTCTGATTTTCTGTGTCTGTCTGTTTGTTTGAGACAGGGATGCACAACAACATCTGCATATTATCTACTGTCAGCTGAGGCTCCAGGCCCAGTGGCCCTGACAGGGATAAGTGGTATAGACCATATATGGATTTATTTAGTCAAACTGGTTTAAAGATGTGATGAACTCCCATCACTCCAGCGGCAGTCCTCTCCTTCTGTCTAACTCTCTGATTAGCCACAGGATTTCTAGGTTACCTTAGTTTATTGCATTATTATATATACTATATTTGTCTTTCATGTTTGCATCTGGAGACATCTGTGTCTTCTTACACTCATCACCTGGCACAGTCTCTGACCCTCAGCGACATGAAATAGTCATCGCTCCTTTAATTTTTCTGTTTCTCACTGAGCTAAACTGGTGCTTGGAGACTGGACTAGACTGGTTGGCAGCTGAGTACCAATGGGACTTGGTTTGGGGGTTCTTTGGTTCTCATTTAACTCATCAGTTTTGTGTTTGTTTTCTTTTGAAAATCGCTAAAAATATAATGAGCAAAAGAATTTTTTTCTCCAATATTTTTATTGATATTTTTACAAAGACAAAAATCAAACATTCAACAACAGCTCAACAAACCCAGGCCTTGAACCCATACATTCATTAACATACCACACATGCTTCCATACCCACACTAAAGCTGCACACATATTAAATAGATATATAATTAATAAAAATCAATTATTATTTTTACATATTCATTCAAACAAAGCCTACATTCCTGGCTTCTATAATGTTAATATATGGTTCCCACAGCTGGATAAATTCTGTCCGTTTGCCTTTAGCAATGTATGTTAGTCTCTCCAAACCAACATGTTCTGAAAGTTCCTTTCTCCACATTCTCAACGTAGGAGCATCCATACTTTTCCAAAAAAGTGCAATCGCCCTTCTTGCTTGTTAAAGTCCAAAATCTATTCGTTTAGTCTGTATGTTTGTGAAAAATCCACCGAAAATATTCCAAGCACACAGAGTTTGGCACTGAAAGGAATTTTTGTTTTAAAAACCTCTAACATTTAACAACATCCTTCCAAAAATGAGCAAAATAAACGTGATAAAATTGAACCATTTTAAAGGCACACATTTAAACTTAACAGGTCACACACTTAAATTTAGGTAGACTGATAACTGGGATGATGTACAAGTGATAATTCACTGTAATTCCTACAATTTATTTAAGTGCAGAAACCTTCAACATTTTGTTTGAACACAGAATTGGCAGCCTTAAACTAGATTAATCTACACAAGCAGAATACATTTGAACTTATTCATTAGTTGTCTTCAAGTTAGAAGTTTTAATTTTACAAACTTTAAAAAGGCACACTGATATTGGTCCCTTACAACAAATGTGTCCGGGGGCTTGCATTAAGTATTAAATAATCAAAAACAGTTAAGCAACTATTATTAACGTTGATGTGATTTAGAAATTTTGTTCAAATCTGTCTGTAACATTAATGATTTTTAAAAAATGTGGATTTTTTTGCACGTTAGGACATCCATTCTTGTTGTTGTGTATTAAACATGCATCAGATTCAGTATTTTTAGGCATAACTGTCCCAAAGCAGGATAATTAAAAAAAACCTAAAGATCTCTCTTAAGTTTCAGCAAAATAAAACAAATTTTTGTGTGTTAAATAATAATATTAGTCAATATCTATTACTGCAAACAATCAGCTGACTCTCTTTTTTTTATCAAATCATCCTGATCTATATTGCTACAAGTGATCATCTTACTCTGCATTACGTTTGATTATATCGATATATCTCACAAACTGTACGTACTGCCCAGCCTTACAATAGGTACATTAAAGAAAACAAGTTAAATAAATCACAATTTGCATTTGGCCCTGATATTCTGTCAGAGGCACAATTATGCTCATAATGAGATGGAGGGAAAGTTTAATTGCGTGGAGAGACGAAGAGCGTGGAGAGCTAAAGCGCACTCGCCTGGAAATGGGCTCTCTCCTTTTCTAAATTATCAAAGCGTTCATTATGTGTCGAGAAAAAGATTTGTGGGAAAAAACAAAACATCAATACACTAAATCCGTCACTTTTAATTGGAATCGTATTCTTTCCCTGGTTTTAGGCTGCGATGAGCGCACTGCAGGATCAAAAACCTCCCAACAATTAATTTAGATTAGACTCTTAATTATCAAGCAATCGTCTAAATAATGACTGACTTCATTTCAGATAGTTAAAAATTAACTTGTACGCAGTAATTGAGTAATTAACTCTCCATTGCTTCACCTTAGTTTGCTAATTAAAAAAGAACTATGGCTTGATTCCTCCTCTCGAGAGGCACTTTGAGGGTTTTACAGCTCAGAGGAGATTCTCACTCTTCTGTGCTCTAACCTACATGGTCAGAGTTTGGATTTTCTTCATAAGACAAGTTGAGAAAATGTGTAAAGATGTCGGCATCAGGGGGTTTTGTTCTAAGTGTTGAGGCCTTGGTGTTTCTGTGTCCTCTGTGGGGCTGATGTCTGAACGGTAAGGACTCGTATCCCCACAGGTAAAGAACAGAAGAATAACCTTGCAGTCCTGCTTTTAGCCAATTTCTGGATGAATATGGACACATTTCTGCAGTAGAGCTGTGCAATTTATATATTTTTAGATACTCTGATGGACACTCTTTGGCTACTCTATTAGGTACACCTTTTCAACTGGTCCATAACACGATAGTCAGTCAAAATGGCTGCAATTAAATACACTAAGGCATGTTGACGCTCATACTGAGCAATGGAATAAAGCTGAAAGGCGACTTAAGTGGCTCTTAATGTCACTTAAAGAGACTTTGTGGAGTTTCTAAGTAATTACAAAAAAGTCTCACTTTTAGATATATGCCTGATCGAAATACACACTTTAAGATGAGTTTTATAGCATCAAAATAGGTTATCTATAAATGCTATTCCTTAGCCTTCCGGTCGGGTCCGACAGGGCTGGACTGGCCTGGATACTGAACTTCGGGAACAAAACAATTAAAACTAGAGCAAATTTATATTATTCAGACACGTCTTAAAGGACCGGGCTACAAAACTACGATACCAAGTTTTCCAAAAATTGCTTGTTGTCACACATCAAAAACTACCGCTACGTAACTAGAAAGAGATACATTACCTCGTCGTTGCATCCTATAAGTTGTTGAAAAAAGAAGTTGTAAAGCAATGCAGAGTTCTGAGGAAGATACGAGCTGCATGCTTTATTAGCATCACAACAAAGGCACGCTTTGGCTTGGGTCTTTTGGTGCGTTCCAGTTGTAGTCAGATGTAGGAGTTTCTGAGTTCCGAGTAGGAAACTGCAACTGGAACGCCCCTGAAGTCGGAATTTTCTACTGGGAACTCGGTGAAACCTCGCCACTCCCAAGCTAACAGCAGCTAACAGTAGCCTGGTAGATCGGTATGTTTTTTTCTGACTTCAACTGGAACGCCGATAAGTCAGACATGATGTCACTCCCAGTTCCGAGGTTACTGGAACGCAGCATCATGACAGTCGCCGCATGTGCTCATGGTTAGCAGAGTCTTAATGTCGCCGGTAATGGATTCTCCTCATAGCACCTTTAGGTCATGACACTGAAAGTTTTTCCTTTTCAAAATGGCTCCGTATTCACACAGAGGCAGTATGATAACGATGCATGTTCACAGAGATCCATGAAAATGACTGGAAATGTTGTTGCGTGCATGCCAGGCCAGCAGGTGGCGATGTAAAATTGTAGGGTCCTTGGGGAGTATAACAAATGTGTCTAAGCTACAAAAATGAGTCATCACCACTCAGCAGAAAAACAGCATTTTGTTCGTCATTTTGTTGTTGCGTGAACACTAGACTTATTATCTTATCTGAATGTAAAGTGAGTCTTAAGTTTTAAAGAAAATGTCACTTTAAAACTCAACATTTAGTTTGAATCAATCAATCAATGTTTATTTCTAAAGCCCTTTATAGTTACCCAAAAGGCCCCCAAAGTGCTTTACAGTAGTGTCAGAAAATAAATAAGAACACTATGGATAAAAGCAACATAAAACAATGCCATAAGAACAATACATAAAATAAAAGATACATAAGAATACAACGGGAGGTGTGACACAGCAGCAAGGTGCATAAAAGCCATTCGGAAAAGATAAAACAAAATAAAGCTAACTTACATGAGCATGAGACCTGGGGCCTGTACTACGAAGCTGTATTAGCTCTTAGAGAGATAACTTCCTGGATAAGTTTAGGATTTTCCGCACTACGAATGTGGATCTCTTTTTATCCAGGCACGTTGCCCCGGTAACTGATGCTGAACGCCAAACCTGGTCCGGAGCAGGTTAAGTTCCAGGATAAGAGCTCACGGGGAGTGACAGACCGCCCGCTGACCAATCGGTTCTCTCGGACGGGCATAAAAGACCGCACAGTCACCAATTTGCTATCTTGGAAAATGGCTTGCCCATTTCTGCCTGAACCGGTTAATGTCGGTGTGCGAATTGTAAGAGGAGCGCTTCGTTGGGAGCGTTTTTTTCGTGACAGAAGTAATCGGCTTGATTTACCAGAAGAAATCTTGTATGAGAGGTACAGATTTTCACGGGAGGGACTTCTACACATCTGTGACCTGCTGGAGCCTTACGTGGCAAATAATGCACTAAGGTCATTTGGAAAATATGAATGTGATTTTCCTGGTCAAACAAGTGAAAAAATTAATTGCGTTTAGACAAATGTAGAGTATTTATTAGTATGTTGACCATGATGTTTTAGCAACAATAATGGACACATAGAAAATTCGTTCTTGTCAGTATTTTTATGTTATTTCTGTCATTGGTGTTAACATATTTTAGGTTACAATCACAAGATTCATGAATGCAATAAAATTAATCTAAAGGCACATATCACAACATCTGAAGACTGCTGACAAAACTCCATGAAATAAAACAGTAACTTGTTTAATTCAAACTATTTGACATTATTTCTCAATGTCAGTGATAACGTTTGATCCGAGGATGTTTACTTCTGATAAAAGACAACACATGCTGATAATTGTACTGAACTTTATTATGGATAAAGTCAAGTAACAATAATTTTGGTTTAAAGTTCAATTACAATTACATAAGTAATCATCATATCTTAAATGTTGTCTAATGTAATATGATCTCCAAATTTTGGTAGTAACACCATGACACCGAGGGACAGAATTTAGTTTGAAGAAATATTTTTAAATATCTAATTTACGTTTAATTTCATTCATAGATTTATCCCAGTGTTATCAACACTGTCCATTTATTATTTTAATTAACAAAAAAGAGGAAATGTTTTACACTGTCCAATAGCGGTGGATCATGACAATGGGACAAATGTTGTTTTAGATCCAAAGTACACTAAAAGTGAAATTAAATATTATATTTAGGCTAATTATATTACATTTAAAATAAAAAAGATCATTATTCATCACAATTTAAAAGACTATTTAATTACAGAATTTTGGTTTAATGTGGACGAGTTCTTTATTACATTTTAAGCGATTTGTGTTTCTTGAAAATGTAGGAAAATGTGCCGGCAATCCCTCCGGCTTCTCGCGGCTACAGTCGTGTTGCTCCTGGCCTGGATAATACTGCGGTACTCCTCATACTTTAGCAGGATTATTTGCTGCTCCTCCGTGAAGTAGGCTGCTCTCTTCTCCATTGTGGAAAATGCTCCGGGGCCGCTAACCACGCCCATTTTATGTGAGCGCGCACAGATCCCAGCCGGATTCACTTATCGAGTTGATAATGAGCCTCGTAGTACAGCAGATCTGGATGATGGAGATCCGGTGAAGTTTAGCGAGGTGTCGCAGAGTTATCCTGGATGACTTAATCCAGCTTCATAGTACAGGCCCCTAGAAGCCTTAGTCAGGGTTAAAAGCCATTCTAAAAAAGTGAGAACTCGTAAATTGAATCCACATTTTTAGCACAGTTAGCAGCACACGTAGTCGGCCATAGCTGATGGTGCTGTTTTTCCTTAGTGCAAGCAACCTTTATCTGAAAGAGTACTACACATGCGCCACTCATTCCTGTTTTCCCTGACAACAGCAATTCCTGTTTACACGGAAATGACAACCAAAACGTTTTCAAAGGACTCAGGTTTTGAATGTGTGTGGATTCAGGACCTTCAAGCACCATTCTCACGTAAACAGAAGGGGCAAATGCAATGAAAACTCCCTGTTTTCAGCTAGTTTAGTTATGGTTTAGAGGGTCTTAACCCTTTAAAGCCTATAAACCAAATTGTAGCCAGAAAATGTAGATGTTTTTGGAGCTAAAATGTTTTCATTTTCGACTGAAATCCAAGAAAAAGCAAAATTTTCATGAAATTTAACATATAATTTTCATATCACATTTAATACATTAGGTGTTTTGACAACTGATAATCCACTTGAGGACATTTTTTCTCATTTTATTACCCCTGCCAAGAAGGTTATGTTTTTGCCAGGGTTTGTTTGTTTGTTTTTTTGTTTATTAGCAAGATTACGCAAAAAACTACTAGATGGATTAACGTGAACATTTTTACCAGAGTTGTGGTTTAATCCAAGGAGGAAGCCATTACATTTTGGTGCTGATCTGATCCAGATTGACATTGCATAAAAACATTGAATTTTATAACTGCACATCCCATTCATTTATGTTATCATGGAATTGTAGTTTATTTGCAAACTGATGAAAATGTTTTTCACGGCTATGTCACAACATTTCCCAGCTTCCCTTGCAATGCCAGTGGAGGAGTTCTGCTAACACAATGGCTGACATTAGCCTGGTAGATCTGCACGACTGAACTGCTTGGCAGAGGTCTGTGCTCTTGGAGTGCTTTTCTAGTAATTACCTCCGACAGAAGGTTGTGTTATCGCTGGCATCTGTTTGATTTTTTGTTTGTTAGTTGGTTTGTTTGTATGTTTGTTTCTTTGTTAGCAACATAACTCAAAAAGTTATGGACAGATTTTGATGAAATTTCCAGTAAATGTCCGGATTGGGACAAGGAACAAATTAGTTTTTGGGAGTGATACAGATCACCGTCTGGATCCGCTATGATGAAAAATGCGATTATTATGAATCCAATTTCTCATGGTATGTTGTCAAAGAATCTAAATATTTAGATGAAATAAAGGTAGGACTAATATCTATGGTGAAAATCACAATATGGGTGAGGACTGTGGCGCTGCCGGAGGTCTGCACTCTCCGAGTGCTTTTCTAGTTGTTATTTGAGCTACTGTTGCCTTTCTACTTTTCTCCTTTTCTCTGCCACTGTCCTCTGGCATCTGCACTTTTCATCCAGGTAGTGGATATTTGATTTTTTCCCAACCATTCTGTGTACATCCTAGAGATGGATGTACTGAAAATAGTAACTTAAGTAGATCAGCAGTCTCTGAAAACATCGGACTATAATCACTAAGATCACCGCTTTTCTCGGTTCTGGTGCTCAGTTTGAACTTCAGCAGGTTGACTTAAACCATGTCTACATGCCTAAGTGTATTGACTTACTGCCATGTGATTGGCTGATTAGCTATTAAAGTAGTTGAATATGTGTATTTAATAAAGTGGCCTTTAAGTGTATAACCAAACAAACAAAATCATCCAGTGTCCACAAAGGCAGATCTCCCAAAGAAAAGATCTTTAATGTTTTATGGTTTTCTTCTTTGTGTCCTGTAAGTGTTGTGTCGCCTGCACAGAGGCATCAGAGAGGGGAGGACGACTGGAGACCAGGCACGCCAAACCCCGGCCTGTGTGCGAGTCGCCCATCTTATTATCAAATTAATTAAAGCTAGCATCTGACAATGTCACTCGTGCCCAGCAAAGGAAAAAAAAAGGAGGAGGAAGGAAGAAAAGCGAATTTAAATGCTGCAGTCTCTCAGGACCTCATGTCAAGGGCTGCTTTTCATCGAGCGCTGCATGTGTTTGGCTCGCACAGCCACTGGGAAAGTGGAGAAAAGGAGGGGGGCTGTAAAAAAAAAGAGCTTTATAAGCAAATGACAAGAAAGCATTGGGTTTTGATGTTCAGAAATGGCAGCAGGAAAATAAATAGGCATCAGAAAGAGCAGCAAAGAAATAAAAAGGGTATAAAGGGAGCAGCAGAGAGATATAGAGACGGGGTGACATCAAAAACGCCTCTCAAGCCGTTCAAAGTTGCTCGAAGATTGGGGGACCGGGGTTTATAACAGCCCGGCGAACAGCCCACATTAAAGAGTCCATTTAAAAAGGAGACATTGAAATGCAGAAAGCCTGCTCGTGTGTGGACTCAGGGTCAAGTAACCGAGGGATTATATGGTTCTTCATAATAATATTAATTAAACAATTTACATGCTAATAAGGTAACAATTATCGGAGCTTCTGGTGAAAGATTCAGGTTATTACAACACGCCAATCCCAGGGCTACGGGTCACAGGCAGAACAGCAGAGAGAAATCTCAACTCAAATTAACATTCTGTCAGCTCCAGAAATTGGATAAATAAAGTCGAATTAATTCACAGTAATGGAAGAGGGAGGGGGGAGCCACTTATTCAAGCAGCTCTGATTACCATTCAGTATTCAGCAGCACGCGGGTGGCGCTCTGTCAAGAAATTTAACACAAAATGAAGCAGTCACCGCCTCGGGCAAGATTTGGCCCCTGCGACACCATTTACAATTTATATGTATAATCTTTCCCTCCCTGTCTGCCTCCACCGCCTCCCCAAAGATGTCCACCTGGACACCCGCTCGCTCCTGGCCCGCGCCATGATTGTAAATTTTCTAAACCTTTCATTTTCAAACGCACACTTCAGCTCGAGCACCATTTCCCCTGCATTAGACAAGACCCTTAACTCAATAGGACAACTCCAAATTTTAATTGCTGCTATCTTCTCTTTTATTTTTTTACTCAGACAGAAGCTCCACATACTGACCAAAGTATTCTACACAGTGTTTTCAGTCTGGCCAGTAAGAGTTTGTTCACCATTAAAAGTATTGTTTAACCTATACAACAAAACACAGAAGTGAAAAGTTTTCTATCAGGTTAGTGGGGTCTTAAACTTTAATATAAGAGGATGTTCTAAATATAAGTTTTGCAGTTTTCATTGTATTATTGTGTCATTCATATAATTACTTGCCTGGCCACCATATGACTCCATGAAAACAGTCCTGGGGCAGAAACCATAGAAAGATCATTCATAACTATGGAAACACAAATGGAAATTATGACAGTGTATCTTTGTTACTACCTTTTGTTTTCTCACCAATTCAATCAATTCATAAAACTTTGTGAAATTTAAGGCCATGCACTTTTAAGAGTGTTACGTTACCTAAAGAGATGTTTTAGATTTTAGACGGCTCTTTGACTAAGAATGTTCTTGTCTCAGGTTTCGGTAGCCATGTGGGTGTCATCCACAAACTTTCCATGTTTTATGTCTCTTGCCTCATGGGTCCTGGGTTTGAATGCAGCCTGAGGCGCATCTCCTATGTGTCTTCCCCTGCTCTCTAATTCCCTTTTCACTTTTATCTGCTGTCTCTCCATTATCAGTAAAATAATATAATAGAAAGCACTCAGAGAGTTCAAACCTCTGCCAAGGTAGCTCACATACTGCTAATACATCTCTAACAATAGTTCCATGATAAAGTTACCATCATAATATGATTCTTTGACCCTGAAAACCCACAACCAGCACTCAGAATCATGTTGATATCATTATTAGTAAGACAGCTTTGGAACAAAAGCGATTGTTCACTAATAGGGATTATCTGAATAACCACCAAAATCTAATCATTTTTAAGTTGGGCCATTACCAACATCTCCTGAATATTTCAGCAAATCCATCCAGTAGTTTTTACATAATCTATAACAATAATACATTTGATTTGTAAAGCACTTTTCATTAAGAAAAATCTCAAAGTGCTAAAGCATAACCTCCTTGGCAGAGGTAAAAATAACTAAAAGAGAAAGACGTCCATTCTATTTTGCACATTCTTGTCAGAAAACACTAGAAAATACCCAGCAATAAGCAATTTTAGTACAATAAGCGTTTTGAAAGTTTCTGTCCATACACAAGTGTGAACGGGATCAGGCTTTACCAATCCGGCCTGAGCCAAACCGTGCTGATCCATACTGACCACTTTGTGGAAACGGGGCTAAACAGTGTCATGCAGATGGATCAGACTGATTCAAGGTCTGGACTCAGCTCGGCTCAAAAGCTAACAGGTGCAGTAACAGTTTTATTGAATCTGGACCACATTTCTTTATTAGTTGAAAAAAAACCAAAAAACAAAACTACAATCCTCCCTATAGAAAGGATTTTTCACTCCACTTCAGACATGTTTTGCCTCAAGTTTGTTTTAGGAAGTGTCACACGTTCTGCCACAGTAGTGGCATTGCTCGGAATTAATTTGATTGATGACATTGTCCAGTCAACTGTCAGATAGGCATTTGAACGATATACATTACCAAACACTTTCTATGTTTCGATCTGTTGCCCAGTTGGGCTGGTGAAATTTCATGTGGCGTATCAGGTTAGTTGATTATTGCTTTATATTTGATGCGAAAGTTAACTTAATGACCAGCTTTGGTCTTAAAAATTTCTTTTAAAAGTCTTCGATTCCACTGTGATGTGGCAGTAGAGTGAGGGATGGGAATCAAAAAACAATACTAGCTGAGAATCAATATCTCCCTCAAAGAATGGACATCATTGGTCTTCTGCTCAATTCCCTTCTCAATTCCTTCCACTTTGTTCTGCGTACCATGTAAATCGAAGACATCACACTTTCGTCAGAGGCAGTCAGCAGAAATGAAAACAAAGGAGTCCAAAGTCATGTCAGAAAGGGGCAAATGTTCAAAGTTGTAGCTTAATATTTGACATAGACACACTTGCTGAAGAACAGATGCATTTATCATTGTATTATGGTATTGAATAGAAGGAGCGCCATGTGTTTGATATTGTTGCCATGATAAAAACCCATGTAGGCCAACTTTAGCCCTGCATGTACCAGCCATCCAAGGTAAGTAGAAATATTTTATCACCCATCCCAAGTTGTGCGTCATGTGGTACTGGTCACTCATAATGAATCAAAATTATCAGTTGCTGATATGTTTTCCTAATATTTCCAATTTGTATTTTTTTTTGTTGATTAGTTGACCACATTGAGTGAGTTGAAGGGCCACATGTGGTCACCAGTTGACAAAAAAAGCATTGGGTTCCCTTTATACCCTTTATATTTCTTTGCTTCTCTTTTTGATGCCTATTTATTTTCCTGCTGCCATTTCTGAACATCAAATCCAATGCTTTCTGGTCATTTGCCTATAAGAGCTCCTTTTTTCAGCCCTCCCTCCTTTTCTCCCCTGTGTAAGATATATTTTTACAGGATCCTGGCATTCAATTGATTGAAAAGTCTTGTCACTGGTAAGCATTTGCTTTACATTGCTTGGATAGACTTTAAATTTGAAGAAATATATCTTTAATCCTGATAAAATATTACGGCCCCAAATCAGCTTTGAAGTCTGCGGTAAAGTCAGTCTGAGGCCTTGTTTACACGGAGACACTGTCACTGAAAATGCAAAGGTTCTTCCTTTGCATATTCAAACCTGATCTGTGTTCAGACAGAGACACTAGAAACAAATGAAACCACTGTAGTGTGCATGCCAGTCCAGTGGATGGTGATGTACATTTGCAGAGAAACTGCGCCGCTACAACACACGAAAAAGAAAAACTTTTCACAAACAACAATGGCGAGTGGACGCACACAGTTTTGTCTGAAAAACAAACCGAGTACAGTAAGCAGAACACATGTTACTCAGTAAACAGCTGAAGTTGTTGTTCCTGGTATGCTCGCACAGCCTTCATGTAAAAGCGTACTGCACATGCAGTGACATCACCGTTTCACCCTGAAACGTTCTGACTCTGGTTTACACAGAGCTGCATAGAGGAGCGTTTGAAAACTCTCCACCCTGGACTCTGGTTTCAAAAGTTTGCTGATTTAAGCACTCTGGGTACTGTTCCCATGTAAACAGGAGGCCAAAACGTAATGACAACTGTCAGTTTTAGACTGAAAATGGAGCCCCATAAACACCACTTGAGATGTTTTCAGCTTCAGCTCACCAGCCTCAGAGACATGTTTTAGACTGTAGACTTAACATTTATTAAAGAATCACTAAATGTCTAAACAGTAAGGAAACACCTCTCTGTTGTCTGGACTAAAGAGGATCAGATCAGGAGAGGGTGAGGAGCAGAGAACTCAGCAGCACTAAAAGCTAATACTTAACTTCTTTTGGGATGTGGCTCGAAACAGCAAAGTAATGTCCAGAATACAAGTCTAAGAACCGTAATGGAAACAGATCTGAGCAACCCCGGTGGAGTCTGGAGAATTCTAATTCCACTGTTAGTCTTGATTAAATGAGACCTCTTTAATTAAAAAATGCATGGCTACTAATTACATATGCTGTGCTCATTTGCTACTCAAGTGTTTTTCAGTTACTCTATCCAGTGACATCTTCATTAGCACTCTGAAGTGGAGCAGTCATTTTGGTTTTCTACTGGAAAGTCCTCTCAGAAGATCCCGGACTTTAACACTGTAGACTTCATTATCTTTGTTTTTTTTATCTCAAAGTCCCAAAGTTTTCACCCCTTTATTATGAACACAAACACTTTAAAAATCTGGATAGTGAAACCCCCCAGTGTTATTAGGCGCTATCATTAAGGGCTCTTCAAATGAGCTCTGTTCTCTCTTATGTGAAATTTTGTCCTCTTTCTCTGAGATAATTATGTAAATACTTTTTATTAAAGGGTCAGTTTATGGAGTAAAGCCTGAAGTGATGTTGACCTCCTTGTTTTGCTTGGTGCTAAAACAATGAACTGCAGTTCTTAAACTATACACTGTGGAGTATTGATAGTGGTTGACTTAACACCAGCAGGGCTGTTTGGCCTTATTTAGACAGTTTTTCTGTCTATTAACCAGCCACTGAGACTCAGGGCTTTTAAGGCTTTGTGTATTTTGTGTGGTTGTTTTTTTTATATATATAAAAGAGATCATTACCTTCACTAAGGAGGTTATGTTTGTTTTTTGTTAGCAAGGTTATGTGAAAACTACTCGACAGATTTTGCAGAAAATTTCAGGAGATGTTAGTAATAACCCAACTAAAAAATGATTGGATTTCGGTGGTGATCCAGGTAATCACCATTAGCAAACCATCATTTTCGCTCAATAACGGACTAACTTATAGTGATATCAACATGATTCTGAGTGGGGCTGGGCGATATTACCTAATCTCAGTATCACAATTAATTGAAGCTCTTACGTCAATTACGATTCATGAAGGATTATTTTATAATATGCTGGAAAAAATTGGTGGTGTTACTGACGGTTGTTCTTTCAGTATTTACATTTGACTTCTTTCTGCTTGATGTCCTCTGCACAGAATCCAAAATGCGCCCAAGCAACGGAGAGGGCATTTTTCTTGGCTGTGGTCACATGACCGAAACAGGGAAAACAATCAAATAATCAAGATGAGTAAAATTACTTCACTTAGAGGGTCTAAATGTCGGTTTGAATTATTTTTTGATAAATTTCCCAGCCCTAATTCTGAGTGCTGTGTGGGTTTTCAGGGTCAAGGAATCGTATTATGATGGGAACTTCATCATATAGATGTAACAGCAGTATGTGAGCTACTTTGGTGGAGGTTTGCGCTCTCTGAGTGCTTCCGAGTTTAGTTATTAGAGGATAAGTTCGGTTTCTACAGCTTTCACATTGTTTATAGAATGAAGCAGAACAATATACTCACCAAGAAGGCTTTCCTGATCCAAACAGTGCTTCAGGAGATATTTAGATCCAAAATCGAGCGGCGGACATCCGTATAATGGTAGCACATAGGGCATGTATGGCGCCGCTCCTAAAACTGCATTAATCGTCCAAAAACTCATTAGTTTCACTAATATTTCATCATGTTCTGCTCATGCTACTCCTCCATTACAGTCTGTGTCGCTCCAGACATATTTTGTGGCTGTGCTGACCTCTGAACTGAAGAAGAAGAACGTTTGCCTCCGCGCATGGGCAGTACTCTTTAGAGAGCTGTTCTCCTCTTTGCCTCCGCACCTCCTTTCTATGAGCTCCTCATCTGTAAACTCTGGCTCAGAACTGTAAGGACACCCATCATATTCAAAAGTATTGGTCCATTTTGCACAAAACTGGAAGAAGAAAGTCGTTGTGTAGCCGGCGGTCTTCCCCTGAAACAATGAGCCATACTGCGCATGCACGGAGGCAAACATTCTTCTTCTTTAGTTCAGAGGTCAGTACAGTCACAAAACATGTCTGGAGCAACACAGACTGTAATGGAGGAGAAGCGTGAGTGGACCATGATGAAATATTGGTGAAACGAATGAGTTTTTGGACGATTAATGTAGTTTTAGGAGCGGCGCTATACATGCCCTATGTGCTACCATTATACGGATGTATCACATTATTTTATTTGATTAAAAGCTTCACAACAGACTTGAAAGTGTTTTTTAACATACTTTTATTGATGTTACTTGCAGCCTTCATGGAAATTTTATGTTTTCTTATGTTGTGTTCCATAAAAATCTCTAATCTTTTGGTCAAACTAATTATTACAGGATTCTGAGACTCAAGCCTTTTGTTTTTTCTACAAACTGTAGTTGAAGAATCCAGCTGATGCGCATTAAGACCCGTGGATTTCCATCTGAACAGATCCTGAACGGTTAAACTCCTGTAAGGATACACACACACAGCTAAAGCTGAATGGAGGCTTCACTGCACGTATTGAACTCCTGGAAACGTCACATCGTGTACAACCCACTCGGTTTGTCATTTACAACCAAACATGGGTGTAAGCTGTTCAGGTGAAAAATCGAGATAATGATGCTGAGTTCGGCTTTGGTGGGACGGCTCACACATTGGATACGCTCTGTGCGTGTGTGTGTGTCTGAGAGATGGAGAGAGGCTTGTAGTTTAAAATGTGATGTGACAGCTCAGGAAAGGGGGGATGATAAAGGCTCTGTTATTGGATCAATCTGGCCCTGAATGCTCCTGTTAAACACTTTCACACTCACACACAAGAAACAAGCACCCACACAAGCATTCAGGGACGGAGAGAGAGAGAGAAAGGGCGTGTCCAGAGGGGTGGCCAAGGGTGGCATGAGTCCCCTGTTGAAATGTTATTGGTCGCTCCAGTTGCATGACAAAATCCTAAATTAATTCAATTTCACAGGGGAAGCTGCAAATGTTTATTTTCTCTAAACATTAATAATTGTTATGACTTATTGTGCTGTTATGCTACTTTGCTCATCCCCTACAGTAAATATTAAAGGGATAAGTCCGTACAAACTATTATGTTTTCAGGATTTATACACTAAATGTTTTTAATTTAGGGCAGAAAATTGATCAACAAATGAGCAATTTGCATCAAACTTGCTCTGCCAGAATTAGCACGTTAGCTTGAAGGCATCTTTTAGTGTTTTTGAAGTTGGGTTGTATGAGGTACTTGACAGTAGTTACTGAAGTGGCTAAAAAGGCTCCCAGCAGCACTGTGCCTTTAAGGAGAGCAAGCTCATACTACCACTGAGGTGAGGTCCATTGCATAAGCCTGTTGGCTTCTTGACCTCTCCTGACACATTTCTTTTTTAAACATTTCCAATTTCATTTTATGTAATCACTTATAGTGCAAACTAATTGAACTAAACTAAACCATTACAGTACACTGGCACACATTGTGTGAGTTTTACTTCAAAATTAGCCACAAAACTATGTTGGCTTGAATGTACAATTGAGTGAAAAATTTCAGAGTGCTTTATTTTTCCTCTGGGATGTCCTTGTGTTTGGCACTATTTTACAATGCAGCATATGTCTTTGTTCTTTTATCTGAAACAGCAGATCAGCAAAATAGATGTATCCTTAAAGTGCAGATGGACCAACATGATTCAGTTTCCCTAATAAGGCAGATCCATCTTGCCAAGCTTTAATCTACAACGATCGTGAATGGCCCAAAGTGGCACGGCCCAATCAGAATCCTCTAGAGGTAGAGATTAGCATAGATGCTAACAGCTTCAGTAGATCTTGACTTTATCAAACTTACTTTATCAAATGAAACCCAAATAATGATACTGCAGGATAGTTTTGCTCCAGCTCTGACAAGTTTTGGAGAGAGTTTGTTCTACGAAGTGGTGTTATATTCTGTCCTTTACAGTATATTGTTGTGTTAGGGGTGTACAATGTTGGTATCGGCAGATCATTGCCTAAAAAATAAATTACTACTATCAACAGAAATTTAAAACTTGTCAATATTTATACTGCAGATATTTTGGATGTACATATTGGCCAAGTGTATCTCATATCTTTGCTGTAATATCTGAAGACTGTACAAATGCAACACAACGATTTACCTCTTACCTCCACCAAGGATGTCGGCATTTGTGGATTCCTTTGCTTTTTGAACAAGTTAACTCAAAAGTTATGAATGGATTTGGATTACATTTTCAGGAAATGTTGCTCATAGCACAAGGAAAAGATGATACAATTTTGGTGGTGATCCAAATCATGATGTGGATTCGGGAATGCTTTTTTTTTTCTTCAAATATTTATTAACATTGTGAGCCAAGGCAATTTTCCACATTTTGGTCAATAACTTAAGTTCTCAACAGATGAGATTTTCAGGAAATGTTGATCAAAGCACAAGAAAGAGTTTCTAGATTAAGAGCCAAGAATTCTTGCTTATATTAGCGTTAACAGTGACAAAATTTGCCAGACAGTGCTGGAAATGCCTTGTTGGAGGTTTGTTATATCATAACAGTTCTAGTTAAAGAATAAAATGTTTGTCTTGCTTTCAACATGTCAGTTTTAGTAAAGTGGAGGTTTTGTGCATATGAAAACAAATACTGGTATGGGAATCATGAGTTGGGAAATATCGGCAGTTGCGTAAAAACATCCAGTATTGTGCATCCCTACCTTGTGTGCGCTTGAGTTCATCTCTTCTAAAGTCAGAGCCCTGGTTTGGCCTCCGTTTGTTACAAAAAAGTGCGGACATGCTAGGAAAAAGGATGGGTGAAGTTTGATTTTTTTTAAATGTTTTTATTCTTTTCTTCTAAGATATATTTCTGATCGTTTTATGGAGTCGGTCCATCAATCAAGGTGCCGTTTCCACACGCTTTAGCCTCGCGCTCATTGTTTTGACAGGTCTGAATTAAAGGCGCGCGCCAGGTGTAATTAGTGATCGATCCGAAAAAAAGAAAAACACGCCCCCCCCCCCCTCCCCCCTCTCTCTCTATTTTTCCTCGTGCTCTGCCTTCTCCATTAACCGCGTCTCTTACGTCACAGAGCGATTAACGTTTCTTATTGGTCCTGCGAGCAGATGGAGGAGTCCTAATGAGCTGGCTCGCGCAGAGAAAGAGCAGGTTTGACATCTCGGCTGGACCGTAAACGTGAAATACCTCGAGCTGCCCGGACCCTCTCTTCCTCACATCAGACCGAGCTGTGGCCGCGGGAGACGGTCGTGTGCCTGCCTGGGTCCCCTTCCTCCTCCTCCTCCTCCTCCTTCTCCTTCTCCTCCTCTTCCTCCCTGACTTTTTGTTTCCTGACTGCATGTTCAGCCACACTGCCTCCCTCTGCATCTTCACTTCGGCCCCGACCCCGCAGCCCGGGCGAGCATGGACAGTCGGGTCCTCGAGCATCCTCACGCCCAGTTCGGTGGCTCCTTGGGCGGGCTGGTGGGCTTCCCGTACCCGCTCGGTCCGCATCACCACCACCACCACCATCACCAGCACGTCTACGAGCTCGCCAGCGGGCACCAGCTGCAGTCCGCGGCCGCCGTCCCCTTCTCTATAGACGGATTACTAAACGGCTCCTGCTCGGCCTCGGTGGTCAACTCCAGCCCGCTGCTTTCCCCGGACAGCCAGCAGTTCAAACTTTCAGGTCAGAGAGGCATTCTGTTTCATTGTTTTTGATAAAAATGCTGAAAAACTAAGGCTTGTAGTGCAACTTTAAAATAAGAGGCTGGATTTCAAGGGAGCATCAAGCAGTTTTTAAGGGCAAATTTCCCGGTTTTATAGAAATGGATAGACAAAAGATAAAGTTCATTTGCAGCTTAAGCTTAACGAAAGTTTGATAAATAAACTTTAAGTAACACTGAAACTAATTTTACTGTTAAATCAGCACTGCAAGTTAAACAAAGGCAGCAGCTTTTAATATTGGTGACTGTTACTTTCTTTAATATAAGGCCTTTCGCCTAATTGAACAACTGAGAAATAAACCATGATGATTCCAAGTAAGCACCTTTATGATAGGTCATTATAATTGACTTTAAAGCTAAATTTAACAGTTTTACATCATTATACGCATCACATTTAGTAGCTACTTCAGTTAAGCTCACTAAAACTATTAGCTACTTATTAAAACAGCACTGCAAGTTAAAACAAAGGAAGCAGTATATTAATATTGTTCACTGTGTCTTTAATTTGAATTAATTGAGAATTAATCCATCGTGTTACCAAGTAAGCACCTCAGTTAATGTGGTATTTATTGGTAATTTTTAGTGAACACTAATACAACAGTTATGCATCAAGTTATATACAGTTAGCATGCATACCAAGGAGAATAAATGAAAACATCAAGTTTATGTGCCATTAATACTCATTTTCTTTGGAATAAATGTTTAATTGTTACGTTGGAAATATTTCTTTATAATAATTTTAAAATGATGGAAGTATCTATGAAAACAGGGCATTGTAGTGAACTTTAGAGCTAAATTCTGTGTTTTTATAGTGCAAACATTTGGAACAAAAACAAAGTAATGAAGTATTGCATCACAATTGAAGAGTGTGAAATATACAGTGGAGATGCTGTTGCTGCAAACAATTTAAAAAATAATAAATTGATCAACTGAAAGCTAACCAGTAATAATATTCAGAGTAACAGAAGTTCAAACGTGTAATTTTGTGTATATGTTGTCTTTTTATAAGTAGTTTCTGGCGCTATTGTTTTCAGTTATCACAGTGGATAAGTGATTATTAACGAGTTAAATGTTTAGACGTATGGAGATGTACTGGAAAATTTAGATAGTAAAAAAAATCTAGTTTAGGGGTCGTTATAGTAAAGGGAAGCAATCAGCGTTTATTGCTAGGGTACAATATTCATAAAGCAATTATAGTGCGTACTTTAGAGATTAAAAAGCAGAACACTTTCACATTTAAAGACGAAAGATTTTAAAATTCAATGGTGGGAGATAGAGATGTAGAACAAGATGTGTTTGGCAGTAAAAGAAAGATAAATAAACCTATGTTAAGCAAAATAAGAACATAAAAAATAAGAACATATTCTAAAATCTTAGTTGTATCATTTTTGCTGATGCTTAAAGTTCATTAAAAGGGAGATAGCCTATGTGCGTTAGTTGAGATCATTTGAATGTCAGATATAATTAAAGCACATTTTGAAGGCCTTCGTTTCATAAACAGACTTAACTCATCTTATCACATTAAATTAACAACCAAGTAATCACAAACAAAGATGTTCGAGTGGTCAGTTTGATGATGATGTGATGCTTTCAGAGTCAGTTTTGCATTACACTCCCTCTTTCTCTCTCTGTTACACACACGCGCACACACACACACACACACACACACACACACACACAAACAAACACTAACAATACACACGTGCACTCTGTAGATTCGGGGGACCCGGATAAGGACAGTCCCGGTTGTAAACGGAGACGCACGCGGACGAATTTCACCGGGTGGCAGTTGGAGGAGCTCGAGAAGGCTTTCAACGAGAGTCATTACCCGGATGTGTTCATGCGGGAGGCGCTCGCGCTCAGGCTCGACCTCGTGGAGTCCCGGGTTCAGGTAAATCAAAACAGAGATATGTTAGACATTGGTACATAAAAGTGTTGTTCGGATAGTGCACATTATTTTTGTTTTTATTGTCATGTCCTCAGAGTGTATCTGTGAGGTGAGGCGTCATGGCGGCCTGCTCCTCCCTCAGATCCTATTTGTCAATTATCAAAGCGTCAATAGAGGTTCTTCTGAATTATGCATGGAGCCAACCTATTGATTTATAGGTTAATAAAAACAAGGCTGTTAACCAAGGAAGGAAAACCAGAGAGGAAAACGATAACAACAACACTGTTGTTATACCACTGAGATTTATGCATTAATTTCAAATTAATATCTTTTTAACTGTTTTGACTTTTAATCTAATTTTGATGGTTCACATAAAGGTTTAAGATTTGTTGAAAAGACGTTTTATTATTATTATTGGTAGTAGTATCAACATAATTGAAAGTAGCCTTACTCTTGTTTTGCTTAGAAAATTATATATTATATCAAGGAAAAAAAAGATTGTAAAATACAAGTTGATTAAAAGTAATGATAGTAAAACAACAGCAGCAGCAATAACACTTGTTTTATTATTAGCACTACCATAACTACCGATAATAATTTTGATGAACTATTCATGTTATAATAATAGTAATATCACAACTAATACTGCTGCTACCACCAGTACTATGGTTACTACTGCTTACAATGATGGACATACCAGCAGTAGACCTATAGTACTAATAGTACTGCTACTACCACAGTTAACCAAAAGAGTAATAACCATTATCATTAACAAAAACTACAATTCATATATGATTATCAATACTACCATTGCTACCAGTAACACTATAGAAATATCATTAATGTTATAATTACAGCAATGAGAGTAATATTACAATTAATACTGCACCTACCACTGCTTACAGCAGAATTTCTTCCACCACTACAATCAATAATAATATTAATATTGACAATAATGTTAATACAAGCAACCAGTACTATGATCACTACTGCATTTAATAAAAGTAGTAATCATAATTTATTTTGAACAAAAATGCTTCGACAAATGTCTCTGCTACAACTGCATAATTATTATCATCAGTAGCAGCAGAAGAAGTAATTGTAGGACCATTATGACAGCAATGCTCAATCAATTACCAGTACTAGTATTACCACTAATAATAATAATGATAATAATAATAATAATAATAATAATAATGAAATGTTAATATTGTTAAAGTTACAGTTACAAAAATTACTACAGCTGCTGGCACTGCAACTTGCAGCAATAGCAATACTGCTACTAATAATTACAACAACCATTATCTTTGATAACTACTGCCAATAATTATAGAAATAACAAGAATAAAACATTAATGACTGCAGTAGTTAATGCTTTTATTGTTACTATTAACTTCCAACTATTAATAATAGTAGTAAAATGACTATAACAGTGCTTATTTTATTATAAATACAATAATAATTAAATATCAGTGATACTGTAATAGTAATTATAACAAAATCACTACAGCTATTACTACTGCACATAGTACTAGCCTACTTAATTAATAGTAATATAATAAAAACAACAATATTTAATGTGAGAATAAAGACGATAACACTCTTGCTGTAACTTATACAGCCATTGATACCAGTGTTTTTACAACCAATAATAGTGATAATGAAATTATAGTAATTATTAAAACAACAGTATTCTCCTCACTCGTGAATTATTCAGCATCTTTTTCTTTTTTCTGAATGACAGTAAAATTAATGTATTTTTAAGTAAGATTTTATTCTTTATTATTTTAAAGAAGTGTCATTATTAGGCCTGTACAGCAGTAAAGCAGGCTCTTGAGTGTTTCCATCACGTGAACGCATCATTGTAATGATATCCAGTGTAATGTAACAAACGTGTATCCATGTATTTAAATGAGGCGCGCGCTCTCCTCACGCCTGGCTGCATGCAGTGAAAGCGGCGCTCGCGCTGCCGCATGTTGTTTGGGGGATTTCTCTCCTAAACTGCAGATTATTGTTCCCTCAAGCTGCTTAACGCCCCTTTATCAGCGGGTTTGCGGGGGAAAGATATCACCGACATTAACAATTCAGAAGAAGCCCCTTTTGTCGCTCGCGCTGTCGCCGTCCCGTCCGCATTATGCAACGTTCTCCGATCCCGCTCCTGCACGCGCCACTCCTGCCGTTATCAGCGCCCAACATGCGGCCCTGAGCGCGCCCAGAGGCCGGCCATGAGCGCTCTCAGGCGGGGGAAGCTCCCTCTGTTGGCTCGGTGTTAAAGCCCCTGAAGAGCGGAGGTCTGGGGTCCGCAGACGGGGTGCGGCTGCTTTAGTTACGGCGCTGTTAAACGTAATTGGCGCAGACTTACTGGTAATTAACAAGAGCTTATGTGAGCATCTGCTGCTCCACCTCTGTGACCTGCTCACCTTTAATGTGGACGAAAAGCAGCCAGTTTAGTACAGGAGCAGAACAGGGGCCTCGGGCTGCACGAGGCATTAAAATGGAGCTTGGTTATTATAGGTGAGCATCAAACAAGATGTTTAAGTCTGATTTACATCCATGGTTTTAAAATGTTCTGTGAGGCTGTAAATATATGCACAAGTGGATGGAAAAAAGAAGCATAAGTTAAACCACTCATCCAAGTAATACCAACCTCTATGTGCAGTTCAGACCGTGTAAGTGGATTTGTTTAATTAGACAATTGTGTTTAAGAAAGTTATGTATTTCTGATTTTTCTATCCTTTTCCTCTATGTTTGCTGTAATTAACTAACGTGTTCCTATGTTTAGACAGCGCTCTTTCTCTTTTTTCCAGGCTTATTCTGCCTATTATACTGGTTTAATTGCTTAAATAATTAGTCATGAAAAGCAAAAGTGTCTGATAATTGGCAAGAAGTGGGAGTTTACCAGTTAATATGTGTATTTTAATTAATAAGTAAAGTAAATAAATTATTAAGTACTGCGAAAATTAAAGGGAAACAAGCACATTCCTGACTGAGCCAGATTTTAACTCACTTTACATTTCACATAAGTTGAAAATGTGTATTAATGGAAATTTTGGCAGATCGAGCAAAGAGAAGCAAGATTTTGCCAACTTGTCTGTGCCATTTCATCACACATTAAAGGGGGCATAAGTTGGAAAAATATAATTTCCTAACTAAAGAAATGCGAAAATGTTAGTGAACAGTATTTTGAACTGGCATGGCACTTGCACACATTTGTCCAAACTTTGCCAGCTGATGTGCACATTTAGACAGTGGCTCCGTCTTGATGTCAAAATAAATCTTATGATGATCAAGTGACCAATTAACAGGCCCCTCTACTCACATGCTATATATGCTAACAGTGAAGGCCTCAGATGTGTTTTTTTTATTTTTTTGCCTCCCAGTGACTAAATCCACCCCTGACTCCTCTTACATGCATTACACACTGGCAGACAGACAGGACAAAGGGTCACTTGTTTCAGGGCTTTAAGGAATTTGTTTGGATTTGGAGGCAATATGGTTTTGTCCTTAAAGCATGTGATAACATCAGGACGCTGATTTATGATCATGGCAGGTGTGAGCACTGCTGTTGTCTGGGGCTGCTAAACACACCGACGCGACGGATGTCTTATCTAATTTTACTCAGTGTTTGAAGTTTCTAAGTTTCTGAATCTAAATATTTGATTTGAAGTTTGAGAATCTTTACCAATGACACTTGACCATAGACATAGACATAAGCATTAATATACAGCACAGTTAATCAGATGTCTCCTGTTGGTAAATGAAGGTTTAAACAGAGGCTAAATATTAGACTAGAAGAAATCAGCGTGCTCCATAAAGTCAAACTTTGATCCGTCACGTTGTCCCAACTTATCCTGCAGTCAACAGCTGTATTGACTGAGGGATTGATTTGATTTTCTTTAGGACCAGAGTTGTTTTATGAAAGGCAGTCTTCATCATAAATGTGCTTTACACACCAAGTCAGAAGAAAAAAGTTGAATATCTGATTTGCAGTTAAATAAGCTTAAAAAAACACATTTTTGCTCCAATTATACTCGTTCCTAGGAATCTGTTTTATAGATTAAAACTGTTTTTAATCACGATGAACATAAACATGGAAGTAAAAGCTTTACAAACAGTGGAAACAAAAAATGTGTGTATGTATGCTGAGTATCCTAAAACAAGAAACTGTAATTTATCAATTCACACTTACTGTTTTACCAGGTTACAACAGAACATTTACAGGGCTACATCTGAGCAGGACACAGAACAAGCAGAAAATAGTGATATTGTGGATTCAAAATGCTGCAGATCTTCCTAAATTTAACTGTAAATATCCAGGACAAAATTAAATATATTATATCTATTGATACAACCTCCTGGAGAAATGCCTAAAATCCAATTGGGAATTTCCAATAAAGAAATTCAACCAACTTCCCTAATATTAACTTTCGTTTAACCAGATGTAGGCATAGATATTTGATTTAAAAAGATACAACCTAAAGCAGTAAGAGAAAAATAAGAACAAATAATCAATTTGTGGATTCTTTGACAAAGATAATGCTATGTTCTTTCCCTTTAATATTTATTTAACCAAATTTAAATGTACAAATCTGACTTAGAGCAAAGCCACCAAGAGGGAAAACATAAATATCATATTGAGGATTCTTTCTTCACCATTTTCCTTAATTTTACCATTTATTTCAATAAGTTTGATTCATATTAAAACAACGTTGAGAAAAAAACAGCTATCATTCTATGAATTCTTAAACAAGGACCTCTCCCTGATTTAAACAGTAACTTTAACACGGTCATCTGATTTACTGTTAGGCAAATAATTGGAGAAACAGCAACTAATCATATAAAGGATTCCTAAGTAATTGACATTTCTTGATTTAACCAGGTTTAGACAAAAATATCTCATCTGGAACACAATTAGCAGAATTAAATAAAACAATCATGTTATGTGTTCTTTACACCAGAAACTGTCAACCCTCTTCGTTATAACATTTTACCAGGACTGAATATAAATTCCTGATTTATACAGAGACAACATCAAGAATAAACGTCAACTAATCACTCAGTAGTTCTTGAACACGCAACTTTCCACTTTCCCTGTTTTTTTTTACGTTTCTTTGACCAGCTTAAAACATGAATATGATCTACAATTAAGCAGCTAGATAGAAAAAATGAAAATAAGCATATTGAGAGGTCTTAACTCTGTCATTTTTCTTAATTTAGACTTTTATTGAATCACATTTAAATGTGAATATTTGATTCGCAGTGATACAGCCTGAGGAAAAAACAGTAAACTGTTATAATGTGGATTTGTAAGATGAAACTCTTAGATTTTCTTGACTTGATGGTTTATTTAATCAGGTTTGCCCTGCTTAGATCTGATTTCTCTTTTTAATGGAGAAATGCCAAATTACAAATGGCTTGAATGATGTAGAACATTGTGGAGGGTTTATTTTCTGGCAACCAACTAATCCACTAATCTACTCATTTAGGCCTGAAATCAGACAAAACTCAAGTTGATACAAATGTTCTAAACAAGTATTTGATTGTGTGGATGGATTTGATCAGATTTAAGCTCAAAGAAAAGGTTTGAAACACAAAAGCGTGTCTGGTCATTCTTTAGCTCGTGTATATTTAATGTGTGTATCTTTGTTTGCTCAGGTCTGGTTCCAGAACCGCCGTGCTAAATGGAGGAAAAAGGAGAACACAAAGAAAGGTCCGGGACGGCCCGCTCACAACTCCCACCCCACCACGTGCAGCGGCGAGCCCATGGACCCCGAGGAGATCCGGCGCAGGGAGCAGGAGCGTGCTGAGAAGAAGAAACGCAAACAGGAGAGGAAGCTGTTGAAGTCCCAGAACAAACTCCTCGCAGGCGATAGCTTCCACACGCCCGGCGGCTCCGAGAGCGACAGCGGCGTCTCCCAGTTCACCGACAGCGAGCAGCAGCCGTCGTCGGGCGTCAATGGGACCATTCACCTCGAACTGCCAGCAACTAAGGGCGTGGTGGGACACCCGCCCGAACCCAGCTGTGACCAAACACGACACAACTTCAGCCAACTACAAAACCACCAAAACCAAAGAATGGCAGGAGAGCCGGAGCAGGTTTCTCCGGGCAGCACACACAGCTCCAGCCCCGGAGGGCCCAGGTCCTCCGCCCTGCAGAAACGGAACCCTTTCAGCGTGGAGAGCCTCCTCTCCGACGCCACACCGAGACGGAAACCTCAGCTGGACTTCCCCTCGCTGCCCAATCAGAGAACTCTGGTGGGGAAAGGTCACTTCCTGCTTTACCCCATTACCCACCAGCCATTGGGTTTCCTAGTGCCCCAAACCGCCCTGAAGGCCTCACCTTGTCAGGACAGACTCGGGCAGAGGTGTGCGCCCAGCGAAGGCAGCCCTGCTCCCTCTGACCTCCTCGGCTTTGTCCCTAAGCCTCTAAACTCGGATCATACGGAGCAGAGCACACAGAACCACCACAATCACGTTAGCAATAGAGCGGAGGGCGCAGAGGCAGAGGAGTGTGGAGGTAGATTCCCCGTCTCGCCTCAACCAAACACCACAGCTCTGACCAGGCTGAGCCCCCCGCAGTCTAGAGACTTTAGCGAGGACACTAGTCTGAAAGTTCGGACAAACGGCTGCCAACCGTCAGAGCTGAAAGAGAAGAGTGTAAGAGAGGAGCGAGCGTCTCCAGACCTCTGCGAGCATCTCGAGGCAAACACAGACTGTCAAGAAACACCCGCAACAGATGGAGAGGATGTCGATATGGACTAACACTTTGCAAGGAGCAAACATAAACAAAGGACCAGGGACAGCGCTCCGGCTAGTCAAACATTCCCAAAGCTCTGCTGAGACACTCGAAAACATATCAGGAATCAGGAGACTTAATTCTCATCTATTTTTTAATCATGATGTGTGATCAATCCAGATGGCTGCGCTCAGAGAGGCCGCGGTCGCCTTCATCCAAACACCTTTTAGAAGCAGGTCCTCTCCCATTTTTTAGAACTTGTAAGAAAAACTCGGCTACAATAAACGTCTCACACACAACAGAAATCCTCAGATATTGTAAAGACGAGAAAATATTTATATGTACACATTTTGATAAATAAAGTTATTGTTTAAACTGAATCCCTGTCTTTCCAGGAGGTGATAAAAAACGTGTGCGGTGAACCTTGGATCATGGCTGCTGGAGTTTTGTCGTGTTACAGCAGATAAATCCTCTTTTTCCTGTGTGTAGTGAGCCGGAGCTGCAGCTTTAAGTCCGTCTGGCTGTTTGTATTTATTGCTTTAACAAATTTATTCATTTGAAAGGCCGAGCTGGAATGAGGTTAGTGGCCGCGGGCTATAGGACCCTGCGCCTCCTGCTGAGTTTTGATATGAAAGTAATTATTTTCCCACTGGCTGCCGCGCGGGTCTCCAGGCAGTTTTTTTTTCCTCCTTCCAGCCCAAAGGGTTATTAGACATTACCGATTTCTAGTGATATGGAATCACATAAACTTCCTACAATAATAGAATTAGCATGAAAGGCAGGGGTGTCAAATTGAAATGGGAAAATAATAGCCTCGCCAGCTGCAGCGTGGATGTGTGCGTGAGGGCGCATAGTCTATTGAGCGCGAGGAGGAGGCGGATGAGATGGTGCCTGATTCGTGGGGCGGAATTTTCATGAGCTGCCGCGGTTGTCAGACGGCCCTTGTAGTCGGCTATATTAAGATAGATGTTCGATGATATCCCTCATTGTTCTGTCGCTTATATTGATGTTGCTGCGTTATCGCCCTATTGATCATGTGTCGCACATAATAGGACAGGCGCGCGCCCGTCTGCCTGCGCCTTTTTACAAAAGCGCCTGGGCCCCTCGTCATTTGTTCTAATAGGACTGTGAGTCCCCCGGGGGGAGACAGATAAAGATATAGGAGAGGAAGAGGGAGAGAGGAAGAGGAGGAGGAGGGGGGGAGTGATGTTTCAGGCTTGCATTAATAACAATATTTTTGACCAATTGTTGGCTCAGCTCATAAAAAATAGGGGAGAGCGGGAGCCATTGTAACACCTCACAATTTCTCTCTTATCTCAGATAATTTGAGACTCGTTATCTTTTAATAAAGCCAAAGAAACAAGTATTTGCACCCATAAAGAAGCTTTTTCTATGCTTTCATTGATAGGGTAAACACTGTTTGGTTAATTTAAGAAAATAAGACAGAAGCCCCTTTCACATATGCACAAGACCCATGGAAATATCTGAAAACTCCCCGGTAAGATGTGTTTGGGAACAAAAACTATATTTTTGGTTTTTCCTCTTTTGATGCACGGATTGTGAAAATCAGGGCTGATGCAAACACCAATGTTAAAAATGATCTTTTTATTGATACAATTTCTTGTTGTCATTTTAGCATAGTTCTCCCACACTGTCAGACAGGTCATGTGTACAGAAGTATTTTTCTCTAAATCAGCAGTTACATGGAGGCCAACTCCATGACATCATCTGCAACCCAAGCGGTAACGCTTACATTGTTTACTTAAATCTCTGCGACATTATACCAGTTCTTTCTGGAGACATCTGTATTTAAAATCACTCTTAAGTCTTAAAATTGACTGTAGGTGACAAATAACCCTACCACAGAGTTTTTCAATCAGCCCCTAAGTGAAGAATGTTTTAGAGAAATGTATTTGTGGATGCATCGTTAAAAATCCACAACTAGTTAATCCAAAAATGTAGCAGTGATATTAGACTTCCATTTTGAACCTAAGAGACAGTGACATCATTTCAAGCTTATGGACCAATCAGATGGGCCCATTTTCTTCCCTTGTTTCCTTGACAGTAGCATCTATTAGGAGCAGCCAAAGGTCGACAAGAGAAAAGATAATTAAAGTGTGAATAAAGTTATGTGACCATTTGAAACATTTGAAAAAGGGATTTTTAGGAAAATCTGTGAGCTTGAAATTTTTGTTTTATCTTGCTGGTCATAGAACTTTGAAACATAAATCTCACATCAGGGCAGCATGAATAAAGTGGTAGCTCATGCTGTCCTAAAAATGGCAGGGTGAAAGTTCATGACAGGGTTGAGATTTCACATTCACTATTACTAAAAGCAGGACATGGCATGCAGTTGTGAGGGTTAAAGTGATCAGTCCAAATCATATTCATTTGCAGATGGCAGATGTTTGAAAGAAGGAACGATGTTAGCCAATACTGGTGTTGAACCAACGCTCATGTGCATCCCTAAATACAACACATCAGGTCATTATTTCATTGAAAATGTGTCATTAAGATATAACTCTTAACTTTTGAAAAACAAACTACGGTCCCTGATAGCTTTAATTACAAACACCTCAGTCAGGCTGCTGTGTGCAGTAGGGGTGTAAATCTTTTAGTACATTACAATTCTTGATTGATTCTCAATTCAGGATTCACAATTCATTCTACATACTTCAGGAGTTATGATCATCTCAGGATCAGCCTATGTCTGAAGTGCATTAAGAAGCTGGATGATGTGGTTTGATACAGTAAAACACATTAAATGTGTTTCAGATCTATATGTCATCTATTTGTACTGTTTCTATCAGCTGACTGAATTTCTATACATCAGGGATGGGCAACTTCGTTTGTCAGGAGGGCAACATAAATTTTCCCTTTTGCCATAAATCAAAATTTTAAACTTAAACTTTTAAATTTAAACTGTCAACTTAGTTTATTTAGAGCTATCAAATAGCTGCTTGATCATCATTTCTATATTCAAAACACAAATACAGTAAGTAAAACTTAATCGGATGTGCTAAATAAAGAATTACATCCAGTTTCAGCTATTTTTACGGACATGTTTTTTTATTTTGAACATTTCTTTAAATGAAAGAACATATCAGAAATAGTTTTTGAAATATTGATCGATTGACGTTTTGAAAGGATTCTGAATCTCTTGGTGAATACGATCAGATCTGAATACAAAAACACTTCTTTTGGGCACCTTTATTGAAGGGCAGCACAGTGGCACAGCAGGTAGTGCCCGTGCCTCACACTAAGACGGCAACTGTTTCCAACCCCATGTTGGTCACGGCCTTTCTGTGTGGAGTTTAGAGTTCTCCCCGTGCATGTGTGGGTTCTCTACAGGCACTCCAGGCCAAAACATGCTCATTAGGTTGGTTGATGACTCTAACTTGCCCTTAGGAGTGAGCGTGAGCAGCTACTGTGGCCCTGTGATTGGCTGGCAACCAGTCTAGGGTGTACCCGCCTCTCACCCAGTGTCAGCTGGGTTAGGCTCCAGCCCCCATGACCCCAAAGGGATAAGTAGTATGATGAATAGATGGATGGATGGATAGGGTGTTGTAGTTTGTTACAACCATGTTTGTATACTTTTTTCAGCTTGTATATACATTGAAAACAATGACCTGGAGACAAAACTGATCCTACTTTGAACTCACAGATCTCTAAAGTTTACACAGTAAAGAAAAATACTGTGCACCCTTCAAAAAATATATATTACTTAACTAGGGATGCACAACAACGTTGTTAGTATGATGTGAGAAGAAAATTGCTTCAAAGTAAACTTGCAGTACTTGCAGCTTGGACCATTTCTGCTGATAGTTACAGTTGAAACAACTTCACAATGAATATTTTAGTGGAGTTTTTAGTAATCTGTTAAAGAGCAGAGTTTTATTTGAGAGTAAAAAGTTCAACCAAAATCCCTTTAAGGACAGATGAACCTTACTGTCAATGTAAAAAAAGTATTATATAAAATGTTGGTGTAATAAAAAAAAACTTTCATCTATTTCCATTTGTTAATATGAGCTAATATGAGCTAAAATATGAGATTGGCAAGAATCCAGTATAAATTAGAGCAGTGGCCCTCAAATGCAGGGGCTAGGCACAAAAAGTCCAAGTGTGCCTTGGGAATTTGTACAACCCTAATTTACAAATATTAAACAGCTGTTGAACAAGATTGAATTTTTCCTTCAGATGTTTGTGTAAATTAATTTAGTTATGCAGCTGCAAATTCTGTTTTCAAACCAAAAAAATTAGGGGTTCTGCAGGTCATAGTATAGTAGTTGGAAGGAGGTAATTTGCAAATTCTCATTAAAAATATATATTTGATTTTAAATTTATGGTCTGTTAGGCTTTAATGTGTGTCCAATAACTGATGAAGGTTAACAAACTTTTAAAAAATATTCATTTAAGAAATATTTCAAGACTATTATGGTGGTCAGTGAAATATGAGTAGGCTTTACCAGATAAAAAATAATTTAAGACTGTCATTTTCCCCAAAAATCAAAATCGAAGCATTTGAGCATAACTGTTTGCGACAGAAGATATTTAAAGTTTACCCCAGCCACCCAGCTGCAACACAGACATTCCCATTAGATAATTTCACTATTGACCCCCTCTGAGGCCCCAGCAGTGGGCTGCATGTCCCATGTTGTACATAATGGTCTATTTCAGTGCCTCTGGCAGAGAGGATGAGGCCCCAGTAGGCTGAGCATTTGACAAGGCAAATGGGCCCGTGATTTGTTGTGGATAAGGAGTGGACCAGCAGCTTTGCACATAATAGACACACAGCACAGCCTTTTTTAAGCCTTTTTTATTTTGCCATTGGCATCATGGAGTTAGTGGCATGCCTCAGATGTTTCATTTTGTTGGCATCTGATTGGAGAAGCTGTGCCTGTCCTCCATTTTCTTGAGGTGTATTTACTGTTGTTTAGGTCAAAAGAGCAATGGGCAGACAGGTTGCACTTGGAGCACCCTCTATTGAATCAGCGGGTTCTGCCGCACTGAATATATATTTACTGTTCAATTATGGATTTTTGCCCTAAGTTTGAACAGATATTGTATTTTATCGAAGAGGCCATTTTCATGGTATAGGATTAGCGGAATGTGCCTTTAAGTTCTAGCATGATCTTCGGTGTACCTCAGGCTGAAAAAGTTTTAAAAAACCACAGTCAGAACACAGTGTCCATATTTAACCAGCAGTGCATGCAGCTGTCAGACTATACTATAGCAAAGCTGGATAGCTTGCAAACATACCAGTGTCAATATTGTTGACTAATTGTTTTCATCATAGTTTTCCACAACCACCTTTTTCCCTGAAGAAAACTAGACCATATTAAAAAAGAGCACATTGACTAAAACTAAATGACCTAACATTTTCATCAACAATTAAAAACCAGACTAAAATGTTCGACAGAGACTAAATCTGATCAGTCCTAACTTTGTCATGTATAAAGTAGAGACAAGGAATCACAGCTACTTTGGTTGTGTGGAAACGTTGGATGAGTTAAGAGGGACATCCAGTCACAGCTGCCTTAGCTTCATGGTGGCTGGATCCAAGTGTTAAACATGACTACAGAAATTCAAGAAAAGGAGATTTTGTTGACTAAAATGCCGTGAAATTTTATCAACTAAAAGATGTTTAGGCAAAAGACAAAACTAAAACAAAATTAAAAACCGCTGTCAAAATCTACACTGAAATACACCACATAAAATTACAATAATTAGCCTGGAGTGCATTTAATGCTGTTAAATAACATGTATTTAAATACTTAACTGTACTAGTTAGAAGTGTTCTGCTATTTAATTCACTTTACTAATGACAGGTCAGGTCTGCTTGGTGCTAGCTTAGCCAGCAAAGTCTGGACCAATGATGTGTGTTTGATGAGGTCACATGACTTAAGTTGAGTATGTTGCTAACAGCAATCTTGGTTTAGGTTAGCATACTTAAAGACAGTTTTACCGTGGAAATAATTAGGCATTGGCTTGGGCTTTTGCTCCTAATGGCTCTAAAATACAAAAAGCATCATGAGGGATGCATTCAACGTTACTTTCAATGTTTGAGACATGTATTGTGACTGCCAACATACTGTACCTTAGCCATTAAAAGTGAGATCAGTCCCTGTCACCGACATGGACACTGCCGCTAGCCACATGAGGCAATGAAGATGACTGGGTTCTTCTTTCTGGGGCTTTCTTCTTTTCTATTTTTGAGTTTGTCTCTAATATACTAACTCACCGGGTCTCATATTGGCTATTAATGGCTGACAGGTTTATGGAACACTGATCAAACACAAGGTTAATACTGATGAAAGTGTTTCGACTTGAAATGTTTTGGAGTTGTGTTCCATTATTTTATCAATCAAGATATCCCTAATTCCATAAAACACTTCCCTCCAACACACACACGTCTAAATATGGTAACATTCTGGGGGCCTGATGTGGTCTGCGGTTTACAGTCGCTGATTTAGACTTCTCTACTTTCTGCATGATGAAATTGGGTCTGATTGGATTTAGTCTCTATCAGACTTCGTCTAGCTTTTTTAAGGCAATTTAAAAACCAAAGCTCAGACTGATTTAGATTTTTTTCTGTATATTGGTTAAAATACGGTCAAAGGTAAGGAAGGCTTTGTACTTCAACTCCCCCACCCAAAAGCCTCAAAACACGTTTGTTCACAAGTTATTTTTTTCCCTACAGTAATATGGGGAAAGGCCTGACATTTGTCTTTGTCCAGGGCCTTCAAAGTATTAATACAACCCCTCATAAGCTGGCTGTTTGGTTTTGGATGCAGCCTCAGTGTCTTTGCTCCAGCTTGTTTCACATCAGATGAATTGAGTGTGTTTCAGTAGCCCCTGGTCTCCCCTACCCTGAGGGCAGGAGGCAGAGCAGGTGAAGAATGTCTGAATTAGCAGCAGAAGAAAGAATAGGGAATAATGTCTGAATTAGGAGCAGGAGAAAGAATATTATCCTTAAATGTGCAGGTGCGCACCCCGCGTGCACAGTCTGAAAGTGCGCGCGGCACCTTTAAGAAAGAGTGTGTTTAGCTTATGAAGTGTAAACGCCACCAATTCCCCGGAAAGTGAAATCCCAATTATTAAAACCATTAATTCTGAGGAAGCGGCGCGCCGAGCAGCCGTGTTGACAGGCCGGCTAAATATCCCTGATCCCTCCCGGTCACCTCGCCTTTATTTGCAAATAAATTGAGGCGGATCCGAGGGACGGAGCTTTACTTTGCTGCGCCGACCTAAAATGAATTTCCGTGCCTGAGTCCCTTTAATAATATTTACATAATTTTCGCTCAGTGACTCTGCTGTTTGCGCTGAAGGAAGCGGGGGGCTTATAGGAAAATAATTAGACAGGAGCGCGAGGAGGGAGAGTGAAAAACAGCGCGAGGAGGAGGAGGAGGATGGGTTAAGACCCGAGCTCAACACTAAATTCCCAGACAGCTAAAATCAATGAAAGTAATAACCCTATTATTTAATTCATAAGGACATTATTTTCCCATAAGGCCTCGGGAAACGTCCCCTTCGACCGAAACAATCACATTAAATCGTTCATTCCGCGCGCGCTCTGTGAAATTTCTACTTTTATTCCCCCTGTCTTTTTTTGGAGGGCGAAACGCTTCATTATAACCGGCTGGTTTCAAGAGTGTGATTAATTAGAAAAATGCAGGTCTGATTCCCCGTCTGAGGCCTTCCTGCAGACACGGGAGCCTGGAAGCCTGTTTGTGGTGATTATAGGCAATTTATTGGAACAATTAAAGGGGTTTAGCATCAGAAAACAGGATCAGGAAAGCTGCATCGATCAGCTGCTACAGTTCTAATCATTAACATTTAAACTAGCTCACTTTACTTTTAAACCTTTCAACCTACAGCAGAAAGTAAACAGTCATACTATTAACTCAACAGAAAAAACATGTGCAACCTCATAAAAAGTTCCCCTTTTGCTCTTAAATTGTTCTATTCTTCCTGCCTTTTAGCTTTATTAAATATTAAATAAAACACATATAGTGTAATATATAAACTATATTGCTTCTGTACCACAAACCTCTGCCAAGGCCTCTCTGACTTTGTTAGCTAGGGCTGCTCAATTATGCCAAAAATCATAATCACAGTTATTTTGATAGATATTGAGATCATGATCATGAATAACAATTTCTTACTGATGTTAAAGCGCACACCACATGCTTTCATTGAACTAATATGCTTTTAAACTGTCATTCTTTACTTTAAAACATGGGCAATACATAGAATTACACTTGCAAAAATTACACGCATCAAAATAATTCCCACAATAGAAAAAGTAGACAAAAAGTTTAACTTGTCAGATGGAACCATAAAATTTTGATCTTGATTTCTCAGTTTTCATAATTAGGAAGGGCGCGTGTGTAATCATTGCAAGGCTCTATTAGCCAAGCTTTTATGGAAAATGTTGAAAACTGTGCTATTGCACATATTCACTCTCTTGTTTACAAAAAACATCTGCATCCTTATTCAGATGATCACCGAAATCTAATTGTTCCTTGTGCCATGACCAACAGTCCCTGAGAATTTCCCTAAATCTGTTCAGAACTTTTTGAGTTATTTTGGAAACAGACAAACAAAAACTGCCAAATGCAAAAACATAACTCATTTGGTGGAGGTAATAAATCCTCAGTATTGGAACCAAAAACTTCTACTAACATTTCATTCCGAGTTATTCTCTGAGGGTGAATTTAGCTCTGAATTTCCAGGAGAATATTTAATTTTTGTACTAAAGGAGTTTTCAGAGAGGTTTGGTCTAAGGCAAGTGGCAGCCCGGGGGCCAAATGTGGCCCTCTACATCACTAAATGTGGCCCTCCAATCATTCCCAAAAACCAACAGCTGTAAATATGAAGAAAACTCGGATATCCAATAGAAATAACTGTATATAATCTTATGTAAGTTATTTACAACCTTACTTTGCTCTTATAGTGTCTAAATCTCTTTCATGAAGCCTTTAACATTATATCAACTATTACTCAATACTATATTTTAAAAATGGCAGCAGCAAAATATTTGAGCTCTAAAAATGTGAAAAAAAAAACAATTTTATTGATTTGAAAATAGCTTCATTGGCTTTAATTCCATGTATATTAGCTAAATTTGCTTGAATTCTGTATCAATTATGTTGTAATATAAGAATATTGGTATTCTAATTTTATGACAAATTTATATCCTCATTTGTTGTTTATCCAAAATTCTTTTTCCTCATCGAGAGTTTCTGAAAATTTGTAACAGTGCGGCCCTCAGGCTGGAAAAAAATGGTTTTATGTGGCCCTCTTGGTATTTAAAGTTGCCCACCCCTGGTCTAAGGAAAGAAATGACTGAAGTTTACTTTTAACTGCATTCAGTTACAGCAGAGAAGTGAAAAAGATGATCAAAAAGATTCCAAACCGACTCAAAACCCGTATTAATCGATTATGAAATGGCTTTACTGCAGTGTGTCTAACTTGTTGGAAATAAGATGATACACAGACATGACCTGTATAACTTGAACTCATTTGTTTGTTTGTTTTTTTGTTAAAATCACACTGCCCAGCTCCTTGGCGTCCCGCCATTAACACATTTTTAAACAAACAGGGAATACTTTGTGAACCCTAAATCAGTTTGAATATAAAATCCATTTTGAATCAGATCATGAACCTTAGATTTTTGCATATGTCCACTGTGTCAGTGCTAACTTTTTAAAATGCCAAAGTCTTACTGGACTAATTTAATTTACCTCTTGCCTTACCAAGAGGTCCACTCTTTCTTGGATAAAAAGAAAAAGAAACTTTTCTTATTGTGGTCATGGTCAAAATGAAAAGTCAAGCTTTATATGAACTTCTTATTAGGGCCACACTGCAGTCAGAGACAGCCCTACTTCGTATACCAAGACAGTTAGCAGAACAAATTTACAACGCGTAAGTGAGGGACTGTGTTTCCAGGGGCTTCAATTAGGGGTGCACAATAATGCATTTTTACCTAAATCCACCATAATACTTCAAAATGTATTTTAGATCATTTCTATTCCAATATGTAAAGTTATAATTCAAAAGTATGTTTTATATTAGTTTTATTAAATGCAAAACGCAATTTCAACAGTAATAGTAAAGTCAAGCTTCAACTCTAAGTTAAGAGCCATACACTCTAATTTACAGAAAGTCAGCGCTATTTTTAGTGTTTCTACCTAAAATTAGAGTTAATCTACAAACATGCCATGAACTTAATGCTAATATATTAATATATAATAATAAAGTTTAGCAGTACATTTTAGCAGACCTTTTCCTATCTGTCCTATCTATCAATCCTGAAATCATGTGTTGAAGCATTATCTGCTAAGTACAAGACTCCTTTCTGCCCTCTCTTATATCAGCCAGAATGAGTCTCAGTATTATCAAACAAAACTGTAAATGGATTACCGAGAACATCAGCATTCACCTACATCTGTCTCCTTGCCTGCTCACTGATTTATTAGTGAATATTTAGGCCAAAAGATATTAACAAACACTACGACTCAATGAAGAATGTAATGAGAACATTTAACCCCATACAACAGATTTTTTCTTGAAATACTTAACTGGGGTCAGTTTTTCAAATAATTTAACTAAATAGATATCTAGCTCTAACTGACATAATATTAGCATCATCATTCATATATTTCATTTTTTTCAAATCCCATGTAGTTCATAGTATTTAAAGTGAGATCAGTCCCTTTCAACCATGCTGCTGCCAGCTTAAAGGTTCGAGCTACCTCTCTCCAGGCTTGCATGTTTGCCTTTGACTCCAGTACCTTTGCTTTTTCCACTAAATTTTCTGAATCATATAATACTTTGGGTGTTAAAAAGGAAGCTATAGAGGGCCTGATGTAGCCCCCAGGCTGCCAGTTGATGATACCTTCCACTTAGGTCCCATAATGCTTTCACCAAATAACTGAAATGTTTTTCCTTTGCGTTTTCAAAAACAATCTGCATTCAGACGGAGACTTGAGAACGTCTGAAAACTCTGTAGTGTGCATGCCAAACTAGTAGATGGCTATAAAGGTTTGTAGAGAAACAGTGGTTTTACAACACAGGTATGCTTTCCAGTAAAGACAAACTTTTCACAAACAACAATAGTGAGTGGACGCGTGAAGACACAGAGTTTCTAGTCTGGACAAAATATCTGTGTGGATATTTTTGTCTTGATAACAAAGGCAAGGTAAGCTGCACACATGTTGCTCGGTAGACGGCAGAAGCTGTTGTTGTTGTTCCTAGTATGCACACGCAGCTTTCATGTGAAAAAGTACTACGCATGCGGTGATGTCAGTGTTTCCCACTGAATCTCGTGTACATGGAGCTGATGCCTTTTCAAAACTCTTTACTCTGGACCCTGGCTTCAAAAGTTTGTGGATTCAGGTCCTCCATTCTCTGTTCTCGTGTAAACGAGAGGCAAAAACGCAATGAAAACTCTAAGTGTTCGGCTTTTTTTATTTTCCTGTCCTGACTGTGTGGGAGAGACGTTGTGATACAAGAGGACGTTCTATGATAGTTCTAGACAATTCTATGAACAAGACAAAAAGCTCACAACATGAAATCCCCACCCTCTTCCCCTCAGCTGCCTGAAACATCTTGTTCCTCCAACCTCCTGAATAGACCTACCAGTCTGACATCATTCCATCGATTCACCTTCAGTTTTAGCCCACTGGCTTGCCATTGTAAGCCTATTGAGAGCATAGATGTTAGAATGAATGCAGAGTTATTGACAACAAGCTGAACAGAGAAATACCACAGAGTTGACCTGTAAACCAATCAGAGCGGACTGGGCCCACATGGGAAAGGAGCCTTGAAGAGGCAGGAGCATTAAAAAAGAATTTATAAACCTGGTTTAGGTGAAAATATGGTTTCTTTAAGGGCCATGCAAAAGAGTAAGAGGAGTGACAATCATCCCTGGTATCCCATAAATGTCTCTTTAAAAATTTAAAAGACAAAATATCATCTGACTTGCTCAACCATCCATTCTAAATTCAGCTTCCACCAAAAGGCCTCTTGATCTGGTTAAAGGGGCCACAGCATGAAAACCTTGAGTAAGGTCTGAGAGGCTGAGGGGGAGTCAGAGGGTGAGAGAAAGCGAGAAAAAGGAGGGGGTTTAGGTGGCACCAACACAAACGACCAATCGATCAAGCCAAGCCTGGCCTGGACTGGCCCTCCCCCCAGCCCCCTGCTGTGTCCGTGCCTCTCATGCATCACACTTTATGAATTCAATTTCAACCGGGAGAAATTTTCAATTTGAGCGCGCGATCATTACGGCGTGGGGGGATAGCGTAAATTGTTTTTGCTCTATTATGCATTCGGACGCCATCATTTTTCTTTCTAATTACCGAGGTGTCAGCGCGGCCTGTCACCCGGGCGCTGATTTTCAATTTAACTGATCATCATACATTCATTTTCCCATTTGATAAATCTGCTATCTGGACGCGGCCGCCATGCCCGGAATATTAAGCGGTGGCGGGGCGCGGTAATAGGGGGATGTGTATGCGGCAATGAGCGCGGATCAGCCAGCTAATTTAACACCTTCCACATTCCCCGTCTCCATCCCCCATTTCCAATTCTCAAGAGGAGGCAAGAAAAAAAGAGAAGGGAGAGGAGGGGAGAGAGCAATGGCTGCCCAACCTCCAAGAGAAGAAGAAGAAAGAGAGCCTGAGGTTAGAGAATCAGAGAAATAATTTCAGCGAAGAGGAAGTCCTCCAATCCTCTCACATCATATTTAGACACAGGATTAATTATTGCTAATTGAGTTTTCCATGATGAGTTATTCTTACTTAATAGAAACAAATTTGCACAATTAATTATGAACTTCATTTTAAGAAGCTATTAGACTACAACCCTCCACCTCACTCACTGTCTGATTCTACAGCTGCTTTACTGCAGGGTCAAATAGAAGTGCTCCGAGAGCAAAAATCTCTGCCGAGTGAGATAATGTCCAGTATGTGGAAAACTGTCACATTTCCCACTGTTAACAAATCCTTAAAAAAATTCCAGGATCCACAGCCAGATCTGGATCAACACCAAAATTGAATCACTTATGTGCCATGACCAACGTTACCTGAAAATGTCATTTAATCCACTCTTAACTTGTCAAGTTATACATTTACAAACTAACAAACAAACAAACTTGGTGGAGAAAAAACCTCCACCAAGGCATTTCCAGATTGGGATCACCCCAGGTCACCAATCAGTAGGAGGAAGCCCAACCACCCGTAGAGAACTTCTCCTGCTTTCCCACTAAAATGACTTGTAAAAGCAGATTCTTTTTCTTCGTGATGAACCGCTAACAATCAGCAAGTGACTCCTTTCCCATTGTCAGTAGACCCAGGTTTAATCACAAGCAGATGAGCTGCATGGCTGTTTTTTTTCCTCTGGTGCATCAAGGTGATGTCACATTGATGACATAATCAGTGCAACGAAACACGGCCATGTAAACATGAAAAAGGAGCATGGAAGCCATGGACATGGGGGTCAAATGTTTTCCGTACTTTAACTTTTGTCCCATTTTAAAAACTTACATTCTCAGCATAGATTGAAGGACATTAAAGCACTGATGATACACAGGTGGATGGAATTTGTTGCCGAGATGGCAAGGAGTTGCGCAAGTTACAGACGGGCTTGATATTATGCCAAGGAGACGTTACGCCAACTTCATCCCAGAAATTAGGGCGTTCACCCGTGTGTGGTGTTCCCACTGGGAGCCGATCAGAGGTGAGCCAATATTTCAGCCAGTGGGAAAGGGTTATTACACACACACTGGAGAACATGCAAACTCCACACAAAGCAACCCTGACCAATGGGGTAAAATCAAGAGACCTTCTTGCTGTGCACAGTAGTTGCTGCGCCACCCTTATATTTGTCATAATTGTGCAAATATTTTCAGTCCTTACAATACAGCAGGCCATACTCTTCACTTTATAGACACACTTATATGCATATATACAGACATTTTAAATATCGGTATATACACATACATCTATCCAGAGGAATATCTATCCAGGCAGAAATAAAGGAACTATAAAAAAGAATTTATGATTGTCATCATACAGTTTGTTGGCCTGTGTCTCATTCCTGGTCACTCATACTTTTATGTCTATAGTTAGATTAGATTTTTTCAAAGCTGTTACGCCTGCTCCTTTTGCAGGGCAAATCCCCTCTTGAACTTGCTCCACCTTTAGTAAATGTGTGGTAAAAGTCAAAGAGCACTCCCAGAACCAGGCGTTTGTCCAGCCCACTGACAGCTCCAGTCGCAGACATGTCTAGGTCTCTTGGTAATGCCACAGTAAACATTAGAGCACAGCTTGGAAAACTGAAGTCACATCTGCTTCTAAATAAGATGTCAGTTTAGCTACAGCTCACATGGATTTCAGCACAAGACCCTGTTTTTTTAACCTTCAAGCTGGAACAATCGAGCTTGGTCCGGCTGACCAATCAAAACCCTTTACGGAGATAGAGGTGTAAGCTACAAGCCTGACTACAGCCTGCTCTGGTTTTAAGACACAAATATTTTTATATATTTCTAAAACACTAAGAGGAGAAATACATTTTGTATTGCTTCTCAGTCAAAGTATGCATATAGATATATTTTTTGGTCCAACTCTCACCCTGCCATAGATTAAAGTGCTTCTTACAAACTGTCTTTTTTCCAGATGCTGATGGAAATACAAACACAGCAATAAGCTCACCTTGCTTGAATGCCAATAAGTACAGTCAGCCTCAGTGTGTGTGTGTTTGTGTGCGTGCGTGTGTGTGTGCAGTGTAATGAACGTTTATGGGCACAAAGCAGCTTTGGTTTTGTCGTGCTCTTTGTTTCATTAGCCCAGTGGTTGTAATAAATGCCAACGAGCCAACGGGATAGATTTTAATTAAGTCGGTGAGAGATGAGTGGAGTGACACAGAAAACTGGGCGGGGGAGGGTAGGGATGGGGGGGGTGTGGAGGTGGAGGGGGACAGCTTTTCAATAAATCGGTTCGCTCAGGGGTTAGTCGGTGATTTCCTCGGTAAAGTGTTGCAGGGCCGAGCAGGACTCGCAGTAATTTGGTTGATAAATCAGCGGTGTTAGGGGCATGCAGCTCGCCGCGCGGCCGCTTGGTTCTGCGTGTGATTTATGTGTTACCCGGGGGTCGTACACACGCTCGTGACAGTCCAGGATGAATTAACCAGGAGCCCCTTGCGCGCCTAATGAGCGGGTATTACTGCACACACACCTCCTCTCCCTTAAAAAAAAGTGTGAAGATCAAGCCTGGCATAAAGACCCTCCCCATCCCTACCCTACCTCCCTTCCTCTGCTTCCACCGTGCCCTCCCTGAGGTGTCGCATCGATTCAGCATCAGAGAGTTAAACACACACTCCTGTGGACGGATAGTGTGTGTTATTTATCTGTAGTGTATGAGACAAAGAGTTCGATACAGGTCTGGCACCGGCTGATGGGGGTTAAGTGAAGCGTGGAAGTGACAGACACATGTCCAGACAAAAAGATTCACAACTCAACAACACATTTTCAATGATCATCAATACTCACTCTGTATGTTTTTATGGGCTGTTTGACTGCAAAACATTGATTTAAAAATACTCTACAATGGACCATACATGTACAAAAAAAGGGAAGATTAACAATCTGTTACCTGCATATGATTCACCTAGCAGTACTGTTGAATCTGCCTCATTCAATGTCTGTAAATGGGAAGCTCCAATCTACAACAGTTATGAGCTGCCCAAAGAAAGAGGTGGGACAACAAAAGGAAGACACTGCTTTTTCAGAGAATAGCATAGATGCTAACAGCTTCAGTAGCAGTTTTGCCAGATCGGGGCCAATTTCTTTATTAGATGAAAACAAAACTACAAAATAAAGCCATATTAGAAGAGTATCTATGCTCCAATTTTGATGTGCTTTGCCGAGAGTTTTTTCAAAGAAGTGCCACGCCTTCTGTCATTTACGCTGCGGCAGAAGCACCCGCCTACTACATCATCTGATTGGTCCATAATGCATGATATTGATGGAAAGATTCTCCAGTCACCTTCCAGATCTTCTATTGAAAGTTCCTGCCCATTCCCAAACACTTTTTATGGGCTCTTTCCCAAATGAATTGGAAAAGATATTGAACTGTCCACCTGGTGTGACAGATTGGCGTTTAACAGCAGGGTATCAAAATGTGCTGAAAATGGTCCTGCTTTATATTCAGTAATAACTCAGTTTAGCTAAATAGAAGTGACGTACTGCACATCTCAATATTCTAGACACTGAGGCCTACTCCAAATGTCAGCTATTGATTTTAAAAACAAGGTCTTCCTCTTCAGTTTTAGAAAATAAATACAAACTTCAAAAAATTGTTTTAAAACATAATTTTAGTCCGTTATGTTTCTACTTCAATTAGTGCTGTGCTCAAGACCACTCTATCCGAGACCAAGACTTGCCCGAGACTAGAATGCACCAAGACCAAGACCAAGACAAGACCAAGACTTTTGGAAGTCGAGACCGAGTCGAGACTGAGACAAGCTGAGACCAAGACAAGACCAAGACCCTCAAAATCAATTTTTCAAAACATGACAAGGTTGAACAGTAAAGGGGGGTGTTACTCAGTCACAACAAGGGGAAGGCTGCAGTCATCACAGGAGGAAATAACACATGAATTGAAGCTTTGTGTTTTTTTACCAAGTGCTCCTCCTTATTCACATTAATGAAGTTGAAGAACAGCTAATCAGTGCTGGTCTTGATCGGTCTTGACAGAAAATCCTGAGTCTAGTCAGTCCAACACCGAGACGAGACCTAGTAAAAGTGCTCTTGAGTCCGAGACAAGACCAAGACCTCCAAAATATGGTCTCAAGACCGGTCTTGAGTAACACAACACTAACTTCAATAATACCATCTGGTTTTGTGTTTTATATTGTTGGAAATCCTGATTAGTAACCTTAACAACTAGGTAAAACTTGTAAGGACTGTGCATTTGTTGAATGAGCAACACAGTTAAACATATGGATAGCACTCCAAATAATGTAATTATGATCTAACTTTAACAGCCACATTATCAGACAATTCCTCCACATCAAGAAAGCTTTGTCAATTCCCGTCCCTAACTATGATTAAACTGTTAAAAACATGAAGAGCAGCTGCATCAGACTTGGAAACTGGGTGAATTGTGATTGGATGGGATGATTCACAACTAAACCTCAGTTTGAAGCCACTTTTCTTTGTAAAGTCATCATCTTGCTCCAGCTGAACAGAGTGTGCAGACTGGAACGGCACTAAAGTGTTTTATTTACCAGGTAAACACTGTTGATACAGCGGTCATAGAAGTCTCTTCCAAGTTAATGGCTTCAGGAAGAGAAAATAACTTAAAATGTCTCCACTGATCATGCTCAGCTTAGAGTTCACAAAAACTGCATAAAGGCAACGTCTGGACTCATGAAGACATTTATCATGACAGACAGCTTGATTTGCAAAGGCACAAATTGTGTGTTTGACCTCGGGTGAGAGATTCAATGTCAAAGTAGATAGCAGAAAATATAGCCTTCCTCTGCTGTTTGTGTCAAAATAAGACGTATTTTCCTCTGTCCCAACCAATCACCATCTTTGGTCTGGAAATTTCATACTGAAGAACATATTACTTTTTCCTTTTAGGACAGTTAGCCTGCTTTGTATCCTTGAATCAATCAAAGACCTGTCAGTAAATATATACTGAATTGTATATAATGACAAAGAAAATTTACATGAATAAGAAAAGTACAGGTTATTTGTCAGGTTTTTTAGCATGTTGAACAAAAAAAAAGTTTAATGTCTTTAACTGCCCTCTAACAGAATCAGAAATACTCTATTAATCCCCAAGGGTATATTCGGTCAAGGAATATCAAACTGAGATATTAAAATTGATAACTGTGTGAACAATTTAGTAACAAAATTGAGTCAGCAAGTGAAAAGTTAAGTCAGCAGGTTGCAATATGAAGTCTTAAAGCCATATCAACATCCTTATGAAGGAAAAAAATAACTACAATGAGTAAAAGTGAGACTACCAACAAAGCAAAGGATTTACACTATTAACATTAACAATATTTACAATATGAATATTAGGCCTGGGCTCAGAATATCGATACGACAAAATATCGTCATGCATAACTTGGGGATACGTGCATCGATTCAGATTCTACAGAATCGATACGGCCTCAATGTTTGGACAGTTCTTGTTAATACTCTTTGGGTACTGTTAGCAATGGCACAGTTCAAAGCAGAAGCGAAGCTACATCATGAAACACAGTTCCAAATTTAAACTTAGGTGTCTTCCATCTTTGGGGACCTGAATTAATTAAGTTGTAGAGCCATTTAAAACTCATCCTTGTTCTTTTTCTACTTGTAATAAATAACAAAAGTTGCTGGGAATTCTGTTAAAAGCGCAGTCAATGTTCACAATTTATGTATATCGGGATACATATCGTATCGTGGCCTCGGTATCAGGATACGTATCGTATCTTGGGGTTGCTGGAAATACCCAGCCTTAATGAATATGAAAATGAAAGCACTGTTTGACAGTAGACCACATTTGGCCAAAAGGCAAAGTAATGATGACAGCAGCAAAAGGCTCTGTAAAACCAAAAAGCCTGTTTTCTGATTAATTTCAAACGAAAATGAAGAAAATAATTTTAGCTTTCAGAATAAAGGACCTCGGAGCAATATCAGCATTGGCAGATAATTGACAGAAAATGTAACACAAATTATTCAATCAACTGGACTGTCTTTACACAGTGGATTTGTTGGATCAGGTGTGTTCTTGCTTGGTTGGAATGAAAACCTGCAGCCACAGTGGCCCTTTACTGGATCAGTTTGACACCTGTGCTTTAAGCAAACTGAAACCTTGAGCAGGATGGGGAGGATGAACTCTGCGCCATGAGGACTACAACCAGCCACCAGCATGTTCAAATGAATACTGCTGGAAGACTTGCAAAAACACAAATCTTTTCTTTAACCTTACGGTGTCTCTTCACACATTAAACGTGTCAAATCAGCATGAAAAGTCACAATGTCAAACACTTACACCTGTCTGCGTGGATAAATGTGACAAACAGCCAAAATGAGAAAAAGAACCTGCTATTGTAAGACTACAAAATGGGGAGTGATGGGATTGGCCCTGATGTATTCATGAGAAATTGATCTTAAAGCATGTCAGCCTGTCTCCTCACAAAGACAAAGTCAGACTGTAAATCCTGCAGAGCATGGAAATTTCTTTGGTAAAAATAAACAAAAACACTGAAAGGATGTGAATTTGTAGCTCCGTGTTTTTAGAGGCTCAGACAACAGACACTGACACAAACTGCAGACATCCCTGTTTGCAAATTATGGCTTATACGTTCTGGATACAGAGTAGATTTATTCCACTCTGAAAGTCCAGTTATTGTTTGTTTTCAGCACGAAGACCCTCACTTAATATCACAGCAATAAATCTGTTTAACACTGAAATTATGTCTGATTGAGATCATTAAAGCTAGGGTTGGCGATCTGATTTAGATACACTTTTTGTAATACTGGTTAAAATGGTCTTTATGACCCGATGGTAATCAACTCATCATGTGTTCTTAAAACAGAGCGAAAAATATCCGCTATCTACAGCAGGAGTAAAACAGGGAAAACACCAACCAACAATCTTGCAGGGATACCTTTTTTTACACCAATCAAATCCCGTCACCATTCTGCGTGCCTGCTGCACGTGCATTTTCCCGGCGTGCACAGACAGTGGGTGTAGCAAGTAGCATGTAGCGTGTAGGGAACAGACTCCGCTGGAGAATGCTTACCTTTCAAGTTTTGTCTTTGAAAATAAGGGAAGTCCACTGTGAGCTGTCCCACAACACCAACCAAGCTCCAGTATCCCTCACATTTTAAGACAGATGTACAAGAAATCTAAAATAAACTCTATTTTTCCAAGTTTGTTCTGCTGTTGGCTCTAGTCTCGGTAGAACTGCCATCCATGCTACTGCAGGTGGCAGTTCTCGCGAGACTTCTTCTTCGGTGGTTGGCATCCATCATTTTGAAGCATTGCCGCCCCATTCAGGCTAGAGACGGAGCTCAGTTTGGAGAGACAGAGGAATGTTATTATTATTATATCGTCACACGGGAGATTTACGGGGGAATACTGATAAAGGAGGATGGGAGAAAATACGGAAAAAACGGTAGTTTCATGGCCAAAACGGGAGGTTTGACAGCTATGTGGAGAATGTCAGAGGAACTAACTATACCCCGATCAACATCGGCTGTGAGTACTAACTGACTTTACATGTTTGTTTGGTGTTTTCTTCATGCTGACTGAGACATGACTTGGTGTAGTGTGAAACAAACACGCTGTGCTGAGGGTTTGGAGTTGAATCAGTCTTCTGGATATAGCGGCTGCACGCGTGCATGTGAGCGGGGGGTGGGGCTAGGCGGAGCCCTGAGGAGACGCTACTTTCAAATCCATGCTAGTTTTCCAAAATCGCCAACCCCAGCTTTAATACAGCCTTTAATATGTATGACAGAGGCCCCCAAACTTAGTCTGCCAGGCCTAACCTGACTCACCAGATAGACTTCTTAACCCTATAAAGCCAATTTTATCATATCTGATACATACTTTTATAATACCTCTTTCTACTCAATATGATCAACAAATTACAAAAAAAAACATCTGAATACAATCAGATAAATGATAAAAATGTCCTCAAATGGATTTTCAGTTGCCAAAAAAACCTAATGTATCAAATGAGATACAAAAAATCTATATGTTGAATTTTACGGACATTTTGATTTTTATGGATTCCAGCAGAAAGTGAAACAAACAAATTTAAAGCTTCAAAAAATTATAATTTTCTGGCTATAATCTATAGTCATGGGCCTTAGAGGGTTAATATATTTTACTATTCCATCTGAGAAAGAGCCCAAAGAAAGAGTTTGGGAATGAGCAGAACCTTACAAAGCATACTTGGCAGATGACTGGATGATTGTTCTGTCAATCACATTCATTGCTCAAATTTGGCCCCAAAAATATAATCAATATCAAACAATATGAGGAGGGGAATGGTTGAAAACAACCACAAAAACAGACAAGATTGAAACACTTTCATCAAAGATGACTTCATGATTGATCCATTTGACTAAAATCCACCTGTTAGACATTATGAGCAAAAACTCAGATGTGATAATGATCTTTTTTTTTTGGTTTCAAATACAATGATTGACAACATAAAAGCCTCAGAAAAATGAAGGCGAAATATCTCAGCTGATCAAAGTGACGATGAAGAGTGATCAAAATACATTAAAGAGGAAATAGAAATATTAAAAATATATATCATGCTATTATACTAACCAATTACATTACTTTAATCATTTTAAAATTGGATCCCCAGTGTGTTGTCAAAAGCAACCCTCTTTCACAAATAGAGTTGATGATCTTTTGCTACAATAAATCCATCTTGTTCTTCCTTTTTGTATTTTCCAACATCTTCAAAGTAAAGTCTGTCATGCCACATAAGTACATAGGCTTAAAATGGACCAATGCCTCCCAATGGAACAGTCTTTTATTTATAATATTGGCATTATTAAATTAAAAATAAACACTGTCCCTTATTGTTTCTCATCAGCCTGTTTAGATAAACAAAATAGCAGAAAATTGCTCTGAACACATCTGTTGAATGCTCATTTGGGCACCTCTACTCTCTGCATGAGGCTCAGATTGATGTTTAAAAGGTAAAAATATGTTAACATTGGTCATAAATTGGTAAAAAGGTGAAGGAGCATCAGTGTGGGTGCATAAAGTTTAGTAAGTGCTGTAGCTGCATGTGCTGATGAGTATTTGATCACAAAATCTAAAATCCTCGTCCTCACTCTGTTAATTGTGCTCTGAAAACTCAATAATTTACTCTTCTTTTGCTGAACTCCAAGCTGCACGGAGGGAGGCCTGTGGGCTGGAAGACTCACACTGGGCCTTTTACAGGCTGGTAAATTTACTAATGCAGGATTTTACAGCGCAGCTTTCAATTGTTAAATCAAGCGCTATATGAGGACAGATTTCTTTTGAATTTGAAAAGACTTAAAATATGCTTTATGAAAAAACGTGATTTTTAACAAAAGAGAACAAACAATTAGTAGGAGTATACAACAGTAATGTGTCAGTAAAGAGGTGTTATTGGGCTTTTCCTTTACATGTGTCATATGTGTTTAAAAGGGTTCTTTTTGAAAGACAGAGAGGTTTGTTTACCTGCTTGACTAGTTTCAACCCTCTTCCGGGGTCTTCGTCAGAAGCGTCACGTGATGGTGAAGTGACGTGTCATGGGCTGCTTTTATGGATTTACCAGTCAGCAGGGAAGCTTGCGCCCCCTACTGACTGGCGCCTTCTCCAGGACCGCGTCCCAGGTGTGGGATAGGGTGTACGCTCCGTCGTCCCGGTTCATAGAAATTTCATCGCTGGATCAGAGAAGCCATCGAGATAAGGAAGCGTGCACCAACATCTATGAATTGGGACGACGGAGCGTACACCCTATCCCACACCTGGGACGCGGTCCTGGAGAAGGCGCCAGTCAGTAGGGGGCGCAAGCTTCCCTGCTGACTGGTAAATCCATAAAAGCAGCCCATGACACGTCACTTCACCATCACGTGACGCTTCTGACGAAGACCCCGGAAGAGGGTTGAAACTAGTCAAGCAGGTAAACAAACCTCTCTGTCTTTCAAAAAGAACCCTTTCAAACAGTAAAACAATGAAGACAGTATGAACCTTTTTAAGCATGTGTCATATGTGTTTCATAACTCTCTGACCATTGATAGTATTTGTTGGCAGTTTTCATAGAAAATAAGTCTTATCAACTGACATTAATCCTCAAATTTATTCAAATAAATGCCCAAATGCTTGTTAAGGAGCCTCTTAAACTTTTAATAGCTCCACATTTGTCAGCTGGTTCAGTCTGGCTGTTCTTACCAAGTGCAGATTGGCTCATCTGAGCAGAGTGTGAAAGTCTGCTGTGGTCTGATGAGTCCACATTTCAAACTATTTTGGGAAATCGTTGTGTCCTCCAGGCTCAAAAGGAGAAAAACCATCCAGACTGTTATCAGCTCAAACTGCTAGCATTTGTGATGGTATGAGAGTGTGTTAGTGCCCATGGCATGGGTAACCTGACATCTGTGAAGGCATCATTGATGCTAAAAGGTACGGACACGTTGCCATCTGAACCTGCATGCAGTCCAGACCTGTTCACTAAACAAAAATGGCAGAAAATTGAGAGTTTTTGTTGCATTTGAGCCTTCTGTTTGCACAAGAACAATGCCCGCAGTGCCTAAATCTACAAACTTTTAAAAACAGTAGTATTTGTCTCCATAGAAACTTGAATCAGCCTTTTCAGGAAAAATGATATGGAGCATGTGCATCACTCTTTCAGATAAAGGTTTGTGTGCACACCGAGGAACAACAGCAGCAATGGCTGACCACTGAGCAACATGTGTGCTGCTTACTGTGCTCGGCTTGTTATCCAGATAAAACTACCCAGACAGATTTGTTGTCCAGAAAAAGTACTCCTTTGTCTTCATTCATCCACACACCGTTGTTGTTTGTGAAAGTTTGTCTTCACTGGAAAGTGTAAGTGTGCAGCACTGCTGTTTCACTCCAAACCTACACTGCCAACTAATGACCCAGCATACATGCTACAGGGTTTCCAGTCTTCTCATTGATCTGTGTTAATGTGCATTGTTTTCACATTGTCTCTGTGTGAATGTGGGGCACTTAGAAAATGCAAAGGAAAGCCTTTTCGTGTCAGGTGACAACGTTATTGTGTAAACAGGGCCTTATACCCCTAGACTGGCCATAAAACCTGTTTAACCAGGTAACAATCGGCTCCTGTCGGCCGTTCGAAAGGGTTCAATCAGCATTTTGACCCAGAGACTGACCCTGCCAGCGACATGGGCTTCAGTGGGAACATCCCACCCGAGTTTGTACATTTTTAGACAGGGACAAAAGTACAAGTACAGAAAATCGTGTCCACATATTCCACGCTCTTTTCCATAGTTTATGTGGTCGTGTTTCGTCGCGCTGATGATGTCATCAATGTGCTGACATTAGATTGATGCGTCAAAGAGAAAAAAAAAGCCATGCAGCTCGTCTGTTGATTAAACCCAGGTCTGCTGGCAGTGGGAAAGTTAGCAAGTTAACTCACGTTGAAATACCCACATAGACACATTAATTTCAGTGTGAAAGCAGTATTAGTGTCCTCAGTTCGCATTGTTGTTAAAAGAGTTGAGGTGATACACGGCTGTCAACCTAATCCTGTCCCAGCTTTTTTGGATGTGTTGCAGGCATCAACTTCCAAATGAGTCAATATTTGCAACAAAAAGACACTGAAGGCTATTAGTTTGAAGATAAGGTATCTTTTTAGAGAGTTAAAGGGTTTTGCAACTCAAATTCTTTTTTTATTTACGTTTTATTCCTCATTCCAACATCAGTGACATTGGATTTAGAGGGAGGAATATTCTGTCAGAGAGAGCAGGCTTACTTCTATAGGTTGTCAGAGCTTTTAGCTGTTTATCTTCATTGGAATTTAGTTTGTGAGTGACTTGAAATATTCAAAGACACATTGGTGTCTTTATTTTCTTTCTCTGAGAGCAGGAAGAAACTAAAGTGAGTAGTCGTCAGTTGATTTCTTACTTCACTGGGTCAACTGAGGTGAGCTGAAACAGCAAAATATCACAAAATAACTGACATTAAAAACTGTGAAGCGTTCATTCCAATTTTAATCCTATAGTGATTAATGCATAAACCAGCTCTATTCAATTAGCAGCCCACAGGCCACATGCAGCCCGTAAGCCAGTGGTTCCCAACCTTTTTTGTCTTGTGTACCCCCTAAGCCTTTTTGTCATACTGTAAATACCCTCTCACTCACATGTGTTGATGATTCTTCTAAAGTAGAACATAACACAATTGGTTAATAAATGAAAATATTTCATTATATCTCCTTAATTTGAACATTTAGTTCTCAGAAATGTTCTTCTTTTTAACCCAAATTCATCATAATAATAAATATATTGCCTTGAAAATGTAGTCTAAATGATAGATACAAAATCAAAATAATCAACCTGCCTTTATTGTATTTAACTGTTTAAACAGGCATTTAAACTTTAAAAATCTGGAACATTTTAGGTTATTGTTCCCTTGAAAAAAACAGTTGTGGCAAACACATACAATTCTATTGACAGGCTTAAATCAGTACTTTGAAACTGGAAATAAATTAAATTTTTTCATGTACCCCCTGCAATGTTCTCGTGTACCCCTTTGGGTACACGTACCCCTGGTTGGGAATCACTGCCGTAAGCAACCCTCAAGTGGCCCAAAATCAACGTGATTTGGGCTTAGGCCCGGCAAGATATATAGAAAAAAAACTTCCACAAACACTGACAATGTGTTACAAAAATGCCAACATTATTACAAACATTGAATGCAACATGTTCTGAAAGATTGCTGTTAAGTAAGTTACTTTTACTGCAGCCTCTAATGTGACCAAAAGAATGTGTTTTTAATCCGTACTTTATCTTCATACGCACCTTAAAATGTGCTTGTATTTACCTGTCAAATGTGTTGAAGTTATCTGTTTGAAGCGTAAAATTTAAAGAAACAGTATTTCAGCAGAAGTTTAGTTAAGTATTGCTCTTTATTGAGTTTATGCCCTTTTGGATGTGGCAATAAATTAATAAACATCCAGTGTGTTTGTTATATTTTTGTGTTTATTTTCAGTGGTTAACTTTACTCACTGTCTGCCAAAAATGTCCGCCCCAGCTCATGTCCTTAGTCTGAGAATCTGTCCTGACTGAATTTCTAATTGAATAGCCCTGGCATAAACTCTGACAGCCATAACATCTCATTTACTCATAATATTTATATGCTTACTTTTATAAATTGAATTAAAAAGCTATAATTGATGTGTTCTTTGACTGAATACCCCTTCAGTGTGTATGTATTGTCATCAGAAATGGAAATACAATAAATAAAAATCTGCTTATATGTTGTTGGTACATCAAATGTTGTGTGTTTGATGCAAAAAAGAGAGAGGGAATCTAACAGCATCATTTCCAGAGAGAAATATGATGTCTGTCAGTGTGCTGTGATGACAGTACGGCACAGAGTATGGATAGTCATGTACCAAATCCCAGAGGCTGGTAATCCCTGAATTTTAAAAGAGTTTTGAACAGGCAGCTAAAGCCACCCTTAAGCAGAGTCTCCAGATGCTACTGTTTGTAAATCTGCCAGTTGGAAAACATTATGGATGTCTATAGAAATCACAGACGACTCAAAATCTCATCAACAGAGAGCGCAGGACAAACAGGGAGATTTGCTTACACCATGTGGAAGAGTCTGCCGGTGCTGGAGGAGCAGGGGCATTTCCATATTTCCAAAAGGGCGGAAAAATCTATTAAAGCAAAGAATTAAATACTTCATCTGGCAGATCCCAGCGCGCACATGCCAGGAGTTTGTATTATGAACGCACCGCTAGTTGAAACTTTTGTTTTACTCGTGTGCGCTAATCTCCACCCTATCCTGCTCAAAAAATAATTTTGTTAGACTTTTTCATATTTATTTAATAAACGCCTAGAGTGCAAATTGTAACTTTGTGTGTCGAGAATTAATGGGAAAAGCTCCGACTGTTAAATCGTAAAATTTGACTGAGAAAGTTCCCATGTAATGCATATCAAACATTTATTAAAGCCACGCAGAATAATTGAATTGTTCTGCTGGTCTAGGTCTGATTTGTTTAACTAAATTCTTTGGCTGTCGAAGTGTGATACAAGATTTCCTGCAAATTCCATTAAAGACACACAGGTATATCTGTCTTTTGTGTGTTTGTGCGTCTCCAAAGCACATAGAAAATCATCTCTCTGCCTCCCCTCTCGTCTCCCTATCTCTGTCACTGCTTATCCACATCTTCACTGCTTATCTGCATCGAGCCCCTCAGTGAGATTTCAACCACTGTGACGCACGGTGAAAGCAGAGCCTGTCACTTCGCTGTGCCACAGTGATTCAAATCAGAGAGGGAAAAAAGGGAAGAGCAAACCAAAGGGGGCAAAGTTAATATAATTTCATTTCTGACCCCTTGTGGCACAGAGCAGCCTGGATCCACAGTAAACGTATTGAAAGTGAAGGCATTAAACCAGCTTCTTCAGCTCATGGAAATGTCAGTTTAAAAAGAAAAAAAAACAAACATGAAGAGAGAGTGAGATCGAACTTAATGGACACATAATGAAGCCTATAATGTCAGTCTCACAGTACACACAACACAGGTGAAACTTATTTTAAAGTTTAGCTTGATGTTTATCTTGTTACAAACAAGAGCTACTGCTTCGTGAAAGTATGCTAATAGGTCAGAGAGTGTTAGTATGGCTGGCAGAAGCATTCATTTTTTGAAGTGGTGCATGTTTTACATACATGGGCCATTCTACCGAATTTGTCCAAAGTGCAGGGTTGGAAATTTTTTTTTCAAAGTGTTTTTTTTCCCAAAACTTTTTCCATACATTTGTTGTACCATATCTAAGGTACATATATCTTGTATAGTGCAGTCAATATTCATATTTTAATTTCTGCCTGTTCTTGAAATGTTTTTTCTACTCCCAAAATGTGTCACAACCAAAACATAGCAACACACTGCAATAAAAGGTATTATATTAATCTGTTCTTATTGTACTTCCGTGCCCCCTCTAAAGAATATTTTCACAAATTTTTCTTGAAGGGTTTTACAACAAAATCAATAAAAATGATATTTTAAACATTTTTCAAAGTTCAATTTCTAAGACTCATCAAAATCAAAATCCAATCTTTTCTTGTAAAATGAATTCCACTAATTATATAGATCTCAGAGTTAATGAGTTATGAAATTGAACATACATTTAACGAATAGTCATCATAAAATGTTAGTTGATGACTCAATATCCTTTATTTTTTACAAAACACCCAGTGTTTCGGTTGTGACTGCACTGTTTCGGTTGTGACTGCACTATTTTGGTAGTGACCACTATTTTTTTGTTTGCAAGGTTGTATCATATTCCCTTCACCTTATTGCTTAATATAAACTTCAAACATGTCTTACATTGGGAATATTATGAACACAAATGTTTATAATCAATCAAATGACATTTACTTTGAAGGCCAGCATCAGCCTACTCAAACACCACAACGCATCTACTGTAACATTACTTAAAGGTGCTATGAGGAGAATCTGTTACCGGAGACATTAAGACTCTGCTACCCATGAGCACGCGCGGCGACTGTCGTAATGCTGCGTTCCAGTAACCTCGGAGCAGAGAGTGACATTATCTCTGACTTATCGGCGTTCCAGTTGAAGTTGGAAAAAAACAAGCCGATCTACCAGGCGATTGTTAGCTGTTGTTAGCACGCCCTTTGTTGTTGTTCACAAATATCACATGAAGAATGTGATGATCACTATGGCAGCATTTTTGTAAATATAAGTCTAACAATACAATGTATACAGCTGATCTAGAGCAACACACCCCAGTCAGAAGAGCAAATAAATTGATTATTACAGGAGCTAAACTTCCGACTACAGCTCGCACCACAGGCCAAAGCGTTTGTTTGTTGTGATGCTAAATGAATGAAAATCGGACCTTCCTCAGAACTCTGCATTGCTTTACAACTTCTTTTTTCAACATCTTACAGGATGCAAAGCGACGAGGTAATGTATCTCTTTCTAGTTACGTAGCGGTAGTTTTTGATGTGTGACAACAAGCAGTTTTTAGAAAACTTAGTATCGTAGTTTTGTAGCTTGCCATATATCACTACTTACAGCTTGGTGCTCTATGACGTGTCTAAATAATATCAATTTGCTCTAGTTTTAATTGTCTTGTTCCCGAAGTTGAGTATCCAGGCCAGTCCAGCCCTGTTCGACCTGACCGGAAGGCTAAGGAATAGCATTTATAGATAACCTATTTTGATGCTAAAAAACTCATCTTAAAGTGTGTATTTCGATCAGACATATATCTAAAAGTAAGACTTTTTTGTAATTATTTAGAAACTCCTCACAGTCTCTTTACAACATCTTATTTAAAAAAATACACACACCAGAAAGTGTTATGCAAGAACTTTAATGAACTTAAAACAAAACAAACAACTTCTTAAGAATAACGTGATCGACACCCTTGGGCTAAAAGTCTAGTTTTTCAAATATTTTGTTTTGCCATATTGGTGTTTTTTTCATTTCTCCCTGTTGCTTTCTCCTGATGCTTTATAATTTAAAACATGAATCAGCATTATCTACATGTTTTAAGAGGTAATAATGATACAACATTGACTTAAGTGGGTTTAAGGGAATGTTTTTAATTTTCTCTATGTAAAGCACTTTGAGTTGCATTTATTGTATGAAAAGGGCTTTATAAATAAAGTTTGATTGATTGATTGATTGATTGATTGATTGATTGATTGATTGATTGATTGATTGATTGATTGATTGATTGATTGATTGATTGATTAAGTGAGTGGACCATGACATGTTGTCACAACCGAAACTCTACCATCTGTTTCGGTTGTGACAATTTTAGCTTATTTTAGCTAATAACTGAAAAATGCTACCAACCACATGGCCAGCAAATGGATGTTTGAACAGGTGCACACCCATAAAAACATAATGTGTTGCATTAAACCTCCAAAAGTTTACCTACTTACAGAGAATTTGTGTTTGGTAGTGACAATTAAAAATGTTCCCGACAGATTTTCAGATTTTGGAACACGTTTACTCCAAAATGATGAGAGGTAACTACTCACCATGATGCCATGAGGTAGAGGGATGCTGAGTCTCTGCCTGGTCAAAAATGCAGGGGTGTGGCTAAAACCAGGCTCAACCTATGTGGTAAAACTATCTGTGTTTCGGGTGTGACATGAAAATGTGGGACAGCATTTTTTGAATGATCTCTTTAAATTAAAAAAATAAACCCCCAATACATCCAAATCTTTCCAATGCTGTTTAAAAGAAATCAACAAGATGTTTTAAAAAACATCATTGAAAAAAAATACAAAATTGTTTTAGGTATTATTTTCATAGGTCGAAGTTTAGGGCTTAGGGGTTGGGACAACCACTTCCCAATAGAAAGTACACTATCAATGATGATTTTGTATATATTTAGCTTATTACTATCTATTTGCTGTCTTGTGTTTTAAATAGATCATAACAGAATCTTATTAAATATGTAAAGTCTGAATTCTATATTGTTTTGTTATAGTTTTTTTAGTGTGGGACCACAGTTTGGACAAATTCGGTAGAATGGCCCATATATATATATTTATATTTATATTCATATTTATACATATGTCTGTGTGTGTGTATTTGTGTGTGTTAAAAGCAAGATAGATAATTTTTCATTTCTCACCAGTATTTCTTTAAATATTGATCTTTAAAGAATTGTTTTTGGTATGTCTTTTTGCATTAAATTGACTTGAATTGTTACTCATTTGAAACAAAAATGCGCGGTCCAAAAAATACAAATAGTCACAAAATCCCAAAACTGGTAAAAAATGTAAATTGCACTGAAATAGAAGCTTCAACAGGTTTGAGCTTGAAAGACTGTCACTCTTTTCTGAAAGCAAGTCTACAAGTAATGATGTACTGTGTCTTATAAGGTGCTATAGTCTCTCTTTGTTGCATAATAAACCATTTAAAATGTTGCCTAACAAATTTTGTTTTAATTTTTGCTGGCAATAAGGAGAGTATTAAGTGGCCCTGCTTCACCACTGAAGTTGCTGGTCTACTGCCTAATTGAGCTTTTACATCAAACATGTTTTATTCAGAACAGAAAAACAGATTTGCAGATTTTTTAAAACATTGGTTCATTTGGCATGGTTATAAAAATCACTTAAATTCTGGTGTGGACCAAAGAACAGAACTCTGCCAAAAAATGTGGTCTTGGTTTGCTTCCAAACAGACCAGGGTCCAGTTGGAAATTTGGTGGCTGTAAAAGCCATCAAGCAAGGGCCAAATATAGCCGACAAACCAAGAGGGTTGAATGTTACTAAATATTACACACTACTTGATTTTAACTGCTAACGTCGTGTTCACAGTTTAAATCAAACAGAATGCAGCTAACTTTAGCATTGCTAGCACTGCCAGCCTCCAGACCTCTTTACAGGTCAATGTCTACAAATCAATGTGGAATACGTTTACATGTCACTCCTGTCAATATCAAATACTTATACCTTATTCAGCTTTACCTTTGATTTTTGGCACAAAATAATTCCAAACTGCCTCAAGTTAAATGACGACTGTTTATGAAATCACCTACTACATCTAACTTCACACTGGTACTTTATTCTGTAGTAGTATGTGTCCATCTATCCATCCATTAATTTTCTATACCACTTATTCATTTCAGGGAGAGACTGGAGCCTTTCCCAGCTGTAGTAGTATTGAGACTGCTAGTTATTTTGTAGTGTGCTTACCTGGCTACGCTGGTTCTTCTTCTCTTTTTTTTTGTTTCCTGGCAGATGGCAAATATTACATAAAGCTCATTACTGCCACCTTCTGGGCTAAATTTTGGAACAGAGATCTTAAAAATGCAAAATCTACATAAACACATGGAAAATAATGTGTCTTTTAACTATGCACCTCCAGCAATGTGCTTCCCCCTTTAGCTGATTTCTGTTTCTATTCATTAAAAATAAACAAACAATAGCATAGCTAACAGCTTGTGCAGCGAAATTAACTTTTATTGATGGACTTTAAAAAAGGCTAACAAGTGATTTATGTGGTTTTTCATGATTTTTAATGAGAAATGGGTAACAACTTTTTTTTATTTGAAGTCATTTGATTTGCTTTATTGCTTTAGAAATGTAATGAAATCTATTCCAATGCTAATATTGCTGCTAAGAGAAAGAGTGAAACAATGCTGCAGCCAACAAACCAAACCAAGTCTGCTGAACTTTAGGCGTAAAAGGGACATTAGGCTTCAAAAATCACCTAGTATTTGATGGCACTGTTTGTTTGTCTGAATTCCAACTGAATCATGAAGTATTAATGCGAAGGTCAGGAAAGTAATCTGGATATTAGAAATAAAATAGATTTAAACAATCACCTTCCCTTGAAATGTGTGTCATTTTTTTTGTTATATATATTTTTAAGAGTCCTACCTTTATTTCATCTAAATATTTAGGTTCCTTGACCATGAAAACATAGCAAATACAGCAACTGGATTCATAATGATATCTATTTTAGTTCAGTAGTTATTTACAAAAATCCCATTTTTCATCATGGCAGTTTTAGGTTGATCTGTATCACTCCCAAAATATAACCATTTGTTCCTTGTCCCAATCTGGACATTTCCTGATAATTTAATCAAAATACGTCCCTAACTTTTTGAGTTCTTTTGCTAATAGAGAAACAAACAAACAGATGCTGGCAATAACATTACCTCCAATGGGCGGAAGTAATTAGAAATCAAAATATCTGAATTAGTGTGTAAAAAGGACCATATTTGGAAAACCAACAGAGCTATGGTGAAATATCTCTACTGGTTAAATTACGTGAACTTCACTGCAGCTTAACGCTGAATACACCCACTTTAAAGAGAGTCGCTCTAACACACACATTAAGCAGCCTGGGAGGAACTTAGTGTTTTAGTAAGCTAAGTTTCACACATGGACTGGAGGTGTCCTTGCTTTCTACTGGTGTAATTATCACTCCAGGAAAAGTGTTTCATTAGGAAAGCTCCACTTACAGACACATTACTCACAGAGGGATGGACACAGACACCCCGGACAGCACACACACATCCACACACCCTCACAAAATGGAGTCTTTACTTCATCACCCTTGTTCTTGTCCTCAGTCTGATCTGTTTTTCTGGACTTTTTCACACCTCTGTGATGATAACTCAAGTCTTTTTTTTCCTTGTAAACTGTTAATCCTGCTGGTGTATTAAATAGACGGCAATAAGTCAAACAGTTCTATGTTTGTAACTTGTTCAGTTAATTAAGCACATGTAGAGAAAATCTGCCCATTAGCTTTCACTATCTCAGAGCTCAGTTGTCCTCAGCTCTCACCGATCCCTCCTCCAACTCCTGTTTCTTTTCTCTCGACCATACCCATCATCCTCCTATCTGTCCTTCCTGCCCCCCCTCTCCTTGCTGCCCTCTCTCTTGCCTGGGAGGCCTCCGGGTCTGCAGGTTAATGAGTCGTGAAGTGTGAAAACTTCCTGAGACTCGACCGGAGCTAAATGCCAATTCCAGATGTGGGTCTACAAACGTCTGGATGTCCGCTTGAGATGAGTTGTAGAGGGATGGGTGGGGCAGGTTAGGGATGGGAGAGGGGTTGGAAGAGAGCAGTGTATGAGAAATAAGTATTACACACAGGAAGAGTCAATAATTAAGAGACATATTTGGCAGCAGTAATGTCATTGTTTTGTCACAGTCAATACAGGATTTTCTGAATATCTCTGTTTTTGTCTTACATGTGGATAGTATTCCTCTCTCACAGCCTATTATTCTGGGCCAGATGTGAGGAAGTCTGTCTCTGTTAGGTATCACAGTGGGGGCAGAGTCCATCCTTCTCTGGGAGCCAGCTCTTTTGGTGACAACCCTTACCCAGTCTGGTCATTGAGTCGATACTTCTGAGAATGTTTTTTTGCTTTACAGCATTAAGGAGCTCTGCCAATCTCTACTCTATGTAAAGAGTCAAAGAACATTTTACTTTCCCTCCCAGTGTTTTATGTATTTTTCATTTTTTGGTTGGGTCTAATTGGGGGGATGTTTTGGTCCTGATTGCTTTTTCGAGGGTTGCTTTGGTCAAGAGGTTGTACAGGCCAGGCCATGGAATTCGGGAATAGCTATAGCTTTACCCTGAGATATCTTAAAACAAAAAGTGGTGCCTCACAAGGCTCAGTCAAGAAAACCACTGTTAGTAATGCCATTTAACAACTCGGCCAACATGCTCTTAATGCAAATTCTACATATACTGTATGCTGGCGACAGTATTTTTACTATTTACTGCATCACTTTAACACAGTGTTCTAACTCAGCAGTCCCCAACTCCTTTACTTTGGCGCTACAACGAAGTTACACCTTAATTACAGTCAAGCCCCTCTTTTGGATCTACATGATAAAAAGTGTTATATTGCATGAGACATTAATTCTTGCGTCGAGAATCTTCAAGGAAAGTAAGTGCTGAGTAAATACTTTTTGAGTTCAGTTTTAGTTAGTTTATGTTTGCTGTTAAAAATTTGACAGCCACAAAGCTGACAGTGTCTTGCCTGAGATCTTAGGTGGGACATCAAAGTTTTAAAGTGAATGCGATAAACGCCAACATCAAATCCTGCTTTTAACATTGAATCATATGTGAGTGTGTTAACTGCCTGTGAGTGACAGCAAGACTCTGTGCGATGCTGTGCAACAGGGTGCTACATTTCCCTAAGTGCTTTTCTTTATTTTCTTCTCCATCGCTTGCATCAACGCAAACAGGGAGCGAAAAGGAGATTAACAAGGTGCTGAAAGCCTGTCTTTATTCTCTTTGACTTTTCTGTAGGGGTGAGTATTGACAAGAAACTCACAATACATATTACGATACTTGGGTCTCGATACGATAAAATCATGATGTATAACAATATTGTGATATATTGTGATATTCTACAGTTAACTAAGAAAAAAAGTAGAGACGGTGTATATGTAAATCACACAATATTACTCAAAACTATAAGTTTTCCATTTTATTATTTTTGAAATATGTCTAATTCAGTGTTACATAGGTACACTTAACTTGAAACAGTGCATCAAGTTACTTAAGCTAATATCGCAAGAACATATTCTTGTTTTCCCTTTAGCAATGTATTTAAAGCATCCCAACCTGCTGTGCAGCTCAAACTTTAATTGACTACATGAGGAGCAAAGTGCTTTGAGTTACAGACAGCACAACAGCATGTAAAAAAAATATATCACATTTTTTTCTTGTCGCTGTCTGAACTGAATAGACTGCATGAAAAAAACTCATTTTATCAGAATTGGAAATAAGATACGAGTTTTGTTTTTACAAAAAAATCTATAATAACATTTGAAGTATCGATATTGTATCAGTGGTCAAAATATCGCAATATGTTGCTGTATCAATATTTTTTCACACCTCTACTTTTCTCACTCAGCAGGGCTTTTCTAATCTGTTTAGCACAGCAGAGAGAGTGGAGCATTCGTCTATTTCTGTGAGAGACATGAATCACCTCTATTGCTGGCTCTGTAATGCTGTATGACCGCCAAGACTCCTCTGATTTAAATTATGTTATTTAACTACTCGCAAGAGTCCCTGCAACAAAACTTGTTTCCTTTCTGTGAGAAAAAAAAAACGTAAGACTGAGAGACAGCTACACTTTAGTGTCCAATATCTCTTTCGTTGTCATGATGGACTTGACAGCAGTTTTCTGCTGCTTTATCATGAAACCTCATCAGCACTGAGGATGTACTGTAGCGTATACTGTGATGGTAAATTAAGTGTCTAGCATGAAAAATTAGTCAAGATGAGCCAATACAAAATATGGAAAAGTAGGATATGTCTATTACTATAAGGGGAGACAGTGGCTCAGTCTGTAAGAGCTTGGGCTGGGGACCGAAGGGTGGCCGCCCGGACCATGTCTGGAAGTTGGCTTGGTAGCTAGAGAGGTGCCAGCTGACTTCCTGGGCACTGCCGAAGTGCCCTTGAGCAAGGCACTGAACCCCTTACCACAAAAACTACTTGGTAGCGCTTCTTCAGGAGCAGCAAGCCATCACTCTGACATCTCTCCATCAATGCATGATCGTAGGACCTGTTTGCATGTGCATGTGTATTTCAGCCTGTGTTTGTGTAGCATGTTCTCAACAGAGTGGAAAGAATGGAATTTCCTACGAGGGACTAATAAAGGATGTCTGTCTTTCTCTTTCTTTCTTTCTGTCTTATTCAATAGAGTCTATCATCATGAGTCAAACTCTGTGACATCTGTCATCGCATGATAGAAACATAAATTCATTTTTGGATCATTACAAACATCAACAACACATCATTACACTTCTCTAATCAAAATGACATGAAAAACAGTGTTAATAAAATTCTGAATCAGTGGACTCACCAAAGTCAGAAGGGTGGTCCTTGGGGAACAGTGAATACTTACTCAGATTTGGCAACCCAGTAAGTGAGAAATTTCAGCCCGGGCCAAAGAGCAGGACAGGCAGAAAGGCCAAGATTTGATGGTCCCAGTTGACATGGTGCTAATGTGGCAGAAAAGTAAGAAAGATCCTCAAGAACAAACCTCCACTCTTAAATACATCTGATTATACATCGGATTTATGTGACCGACTCCAAAACAAAAGCTTATCATCACTCACTGCACATCTGCAGGCATTTGTTTGTGAATATGTATATACATGCACGTTTGATTTGGTGTGTGCGCGCGCGTGTGTGTGCCCATAATCTGGCGTAAATAATGACATCTCTGTCCCCCATCTTCTCTGCTGCCAGCTCCTCTAATTATTTATTCTTGGACGCTGTGAAGGTGTCAAAGCTCACACTCCTGCCTCTAAAAACAGCCGTACACTCGGCCTCACTGGCAGACGGAGGAGATGAAGGAGCCCATCGTGTTTTTGTGGAGAGAGTAACTCTGGCATATTTAATAACAAATCAGCACTATTTATTATTTTTCTGTTTTTACAATTTGTTTTTTTCTCTATCTTCAAACGTTAAATGAAGGCACTGGATTTGCTGTCATCAGTCCAATCCATTTACCAAAGCCTTAGCTAATTGGATAATTGCAATGACCAATTGGAGTAAGTTGAGGAGAAAGAGGTACTAGCTACACAACACAGATTGGCAATGAAGTAATGAGCAGTGTTGGGAGTAATGCATTACAAAAGTAGGTCTTTATTTTATTCTGTTAGTGTCTAAAACATACGATACAAACAAAGAAAAAAACTCAAATGTATGTGATTACTGTAATGCATTCCTTTTACTGTAATTTAGTAATGTAAGGCATTACAAAAAAAGGTAATAGTTTACTTGGTACAAATGTCAGTAATGCAAGTTACAACGCATTTTAGTTTTTAATTGAACCTGAAATGAAGAGGTGTTTTTTGTTTCTTTGTTTAAATACAAATTCGCCAAATACTCCATGAGATCAGCAGAGGAGAAAAGTCCTCAGCTAGGCCTAAAGTTACAGTATCTCTAACACAATTTACCAGAATTTTACCTTTTGTCTGTTTGTGCTGTGATCATTTCTTGTATTGTGCCATGAGCCATCAATGTGGCTATTATATTCTACTGTTTTAGCCTTAAATTCTGATAGCCACCATGTCACCTTCCACTGGCTGTGTAATGAGCTTTTTGAGCGTAATGAGCTACATTTAGAATGACAAATCTATATTTCCTGCTATTTTGACGAGAGTAACTTAAAAGTAATGGGATAATAGTGTTGGAGCCTATTTCTATTAATTGATGATATATCAAATTGTTATTTAGATGATGATTTAAATTATTTTAAATCATATTGCTTATTTTGATTATTAGTAAATGCTCACCTGCCTCCTCCTTGTGGAGCCATCCCACTCCCATGATTAAGGGAGAGCAATCAGCTGTTCTGGGGACGCTGCTTTTTGTGTTGAAGGAGTGAGGAGTGAGACACTTTTATCAACCGCTAAATAATATTTTTGCCTAGAAAGTCAACAACGGAGAAAATTTAATTTTTGTATTTGTAAATAAATCTTAAACTTTTTTGAATCGTAATAGATCTCCGCGTGTGCTTATGATTTAGTGAGTCGTAAACCTCCTCCTCAAGAGACGAATAAGACTGTTTTTGACGTCTTCCTTTTTAAAAAAAAAAACAACAACAGCCATAACAAACAGTGTAATACCTTTCATTTCAAATACAGTAATATTATAATGTAACTAATTACTTTGAAAAGACAGTAACAAGTGATTAACAATGCATTACATTTTCGAAGTAGCTTGCCCTACACTGGTAATGAGACTTACACTACATGATTCACAGTCACACTGACTGTTATGTATTAAAAGTTTTCTATTCACACATGACTGCTGTAAATTTCCAACAAGTGAAGCCTTAAGTTCACCGTTATGCTCTAGTGATGTGTGGCTCGATACTGAATACCCGATATCAATACCATAGATTTATGTTCTGGAATCAATTCTCACATAAAAATATCCATGTTTTAATAATCTGGGGTAAATGTGTGGTGGACCATGAACAGGAATACAGTGAAAAGTGACAATATCAACACAAACTTGTCTAAATTATTATTATGATTTTTTATTGGTTTTATTGCTTTGCATTTTCTTGTATCTCTGCTTTTAAAATTTATCTGTCATCTTAAGCTAAACATGTTCTGAAGCCTTAGCAAAACATACGCACTTCAATAAGTAGCTAGTAGTTATGCACGATTCCACTGTACACGTGTGTTTGAATGACAGAAAAGATTTCATGTGGACAGAGAGGATGCCCAGATGATAAATGTCCTGGACGTCTATGCACTTCAGAAACTACTGAAAACTTTCAACAGTTTAAACATAGTGTTCCAAAAGGTTGATGTGACTTAATGATGGCTGAAATGTTCTCCATTGATAAAGAGACAGTTCTGCCATCATTAAAATCTGAGGGGGACAAAAATGTGTTAAACTAACACACCAGATGGAGCGCTCAGTATATTTCACTTGACACTCGAGGAAAGAGCCCAATAAATGAATTTCAGAAGTGTATCTTATAGGTGATTGGACAATCATTCCATCAGTCACATTCACTGCAGACTAATCAGATAATAAAGCAGCAGGCATTCACTACTGCTGAAATCTACTCGGTCTTGGACTGGCCGGACTCGGGATTTTCCATCTGATCTGCTGTCCCTCAACTTCATTAATGTGAATAAAGAGGAACACTTGGTAAAACAACAAAAAGCACCAATTCATGTGTTATGTCCCCCTGTGATGACTGCAACCTTCCCAATGGTCCCTACCTGGTCATGGTCTTGTCTCTGATTGTCTTGGTCTTGGTCTCGACTCGGTCTCGACTCCCAGCTTGGTGCATTTTGGTCTCAGGCAAGTCTGGGTCTCGGACAGAGTGGTCTTGAGCTCAATAGGCCAGACCATGAGACACTGTTTAAAAATGAAATGTGCTCAAGATCTGACGGAACAGCTACTAATGATGTGTTCCAGTTGTATTCGGAAGTCGGAATTTCAGAGTTCCGAGTAGGAAACTGCAACTGGAATGCCCCCAGAGGTCGGAATTTCCAACTGGGAACTCGGGGGTGGCGAAGTTCCCCCGAGTTGATCGAAGATGGCTGCCCCCGGTGTGAACATTTATTCAGCACCTACAATAATCCATTTATTTGCACTTCTGACTGGGGTGTGTCGCTCTAGATCAGCTGTATACATAGTATTGTTAGACATATATTTACAAAAATGCTGCCATAGTGATAATCACATTCTTCATGTGATATTTGTGAACAACAACGCAGGGCGTGCTAACAACAGCTAAAATAGCCTGGTAGATCGGCACATTTTTTTCCGACTTAAACTGGAACGCTGTTAAGTCGGAGATGATGTCACTCCCAGTTCCCGTTTCCCAGTTCAGAGGTTAATGGAACGCAGCATAATGCTGTTAGCATCTATGCTAATCTCTGTGCAAGCAGTCACTTCCTGCTGTCAGTATGCTTGGAGCTCCCACCTCTTCCAGCTCCATAGGACTCTGATTGGGACATCCTGCTTGTCTTACGGATGTTAGATTGTGACTTGGCAAGATGGATCTGCCCGATCACAGACATTGAACCAGGCTGATCCATCTGCACTGCCAGCTTTGGTCTAAATAAGGTTCTTTTATTTTGTCTCAATTTCTGTATTCAGTGGAATTTTCCATGCTAATCAACAACTTTACTGATGTTTCCTGTAAATATTGGAGGTAAGGGTTCAGTGTTCAATCACGTCATTGTGGATCTCATTACAGCTGTGAGGGGGCAGGTCCTAACACATTACTCTCATGGACAAGCTAAGACCCTGCCAGAGAAATTAGGAAAAATTTACGAGGCTCCATCTTTAATGTTAGAGGATTGGGTAGAACAAAAGCACCTCAAACATTAACCAATCAAATCAGGTCGACACAAAAACAAATCAACTGCGAGCAAAAACAAAACATCCTCTCAGTGAGAGCCGCTTTAAGAGAGACTGATTCAACTCATCAGTGGAAAAATTCCATCATCTGATTCATTTGGGTCAACAAATGACATTTACAGCAGTGTTTGTGTGTCTGCTCTCATGAATAAATGTTTGTGTTTGCATGTGGAGCTGATTTAAGAGTCTCTACAGCGAGCGTGAACGAGCTCCGAGGGGTTATGAAGAGAATAAGTTGAAAACAGGACACAATCAATACCATTTACCCAACAGCCTGTGTTTGTGCGTGTGTTTTTACCCGAAGTGTGACTGCATTTAACATGTCAAGTTGAGGAAAAACAACCAATTGCTTCTCAGCACACGCTTTATTGACCTGAGGAACACGCACCACACACACTGCACAAGTATTGACTGGTTTAAGGGAGAAACAGGTTTAAGGCAATTAGAGTAGTGTACTGTCCAACAGAAACCTCCCATGATCCTTTTCACTGCAGTCAGTGGAGTCCCACTTAAATGTGACTACAATCAAGTTAATGGAGAGAAGAGAGAGGAAACACTGTTGAACGGGACTGCAGTTTTATTGTTTTATTGTCATTATCAGCACACTAACAAACACACTCACTCACTCTGAAATTATTCTCTGTTGTGTCTGTGGCTTCAGAGGGTCAAGTGTGTTTGTTCTGCTCCAGTCTGAATCATTTGGTGGTTTGAACATACTGTTTTGTTGTTGTTGGGGTTTATTTCAGTTCATCAGGTGGAAACATTGAAAGAGCAACTTGCAGGTTAAATTGATTTTGACATAAATTTTAAACACTGGCCACGGATACATGATGTTTTTATATTCAGAATTAAGTATTCAGAATTAAATTATAAGTAATTAAAGTACTCTCCTTTGGGTTTACATGGAAATAGTTACCCTGAATAGAGGTTTTCATGGAAAACACGTTTATTCGCCTTTATTCAACTCCACTTAAAGATGCTATGAGGAGTTTCTAAGTAATTACAAAAAAGTCTCATTTTTAGATATATGCCTGATCGAAATACACACTTTAATATGAGTTTTATAGCATCAAAAAAGGTTATCTATAAATGCTATTCCTTAGCTTCGTGGTCGGGTCGGACAGGGCTGGACTGGCCTGGATACTCAACTTCGGGAACAAGACAATTAAAACTAGCAAATTTATATTATTCTGACACGTCTTAGAGCACCGGGCTGTAAGTAGTGATATATAGCCGGCTACAAAACTACAATACTAAGTTTTCCAAAAATTGCTTGTTGTCACACATCAAAAACTATCGCTACATAACTAGAAAGAGATACATTACCTCGTCACTTTGCATCCTGTAAGTTGTTGAAAAAATAAGCTGTAAAGCAATGCAGAGTTCTGAGGAAGGTCCAAGCTGCATTCATTAGCATCACAACCAACGCACGCTTTGGCTTGGGTCACGTCTTTACGACAGCCATGCTTGCTCATGGGTAGCAGAGTCTTTATGTTACAGGAAATAGATTCTCCTCATAGCATGGGGTTTGGGAATGTTTCTGATTGGACACAGGGTGGACATGAAGTATCTACGTCTACTAGAAGAAAACAAACTCTGGTTCAGTGTCTTCTGCCTCTGTCAGGCAAACCTCGCCCAACTTGGATGCTACAACATCAAAAACGTCTGCATTTTTATCCTTACATCAATCCACTCTTTTTTTATTTCCAAATCTCCTAAGGCTCTGATTAAATAAATTGTCTTAGATCAAGTTTGACGCTTGCTTGCATCCTGTTTCTGTCAGCGGTGACTATGTTCATCATCCCAGAAGGACAAGGGAACATGCATGCGCAGAATAATTTAAAGAAGAATGAACATATAGATATACATGAGAGTCAGAATAAACCAGCCACCTACTTGGGAATTAAGTTAAATTCCAATACAGTCAGTTTCATTTGGAATTAGGTGTTTACAAGGTCATTTTTAATCTTATTAAAGAGGATTTAAGTTTTGTTCGGAATTAAAGGGGAATTAAAGCTGTCATGTAAATGTAGCCATTGTTCTATATTAAGAGAATGAGGCACAAATGTCCTGGAAAAAGTGTCTATTTTCCCATCCACATCAAAGTATGTCACCAAAGTGCTCTCTAACTTGAATTACAAACACCAATTCTTAAAGCAGCACAACGGAAGATCCCCGCTTGACCGGAGAAAGAACTCAACTACCCATGAGCTCTAGCACACGCATACTGTCTAAAGCCAGGACTTCATAAAAAGTATTCTAATGTCTTCAGCGGCTGTTTGCAGGATGGATAACAACGAGGTAATGTATTTATTTTTGACAAAATGACAATGTTAAAAATCGCTAAGTTCAACTTGGTTTTATTACCGTGAAGTCGCCCCCGTCCTGTTGAAGCGATAAAGTAAATAAAAGTAAAGACAACAACGAGCTGGCGATATCACACACTTGAAATAGGTCTAAACAAAACTACATACTGGTACGTTCTGGATTTGTTGTGCTGTACTTTTTTCCTGTCAAGTTTTTTTGAGGAACTTCGTCATAATTTAGTCGCCCAACATACCTGATAGTAGTCGGACATCCCTCCTCGTCTTTTATTTCACGCCAGCGAGTGAACGCCGAACCGATGTTTATTTTGGTCTGAGCATTCAGCTTGTTTTTCTCTTGCTTTCTTTGTTTTGTATCCTCTGACAAAACTTTTCTCTTCCTTACGTTCTTTGTTGCCTCCGCCATGGTTACAGCTCAGCATTAATGATTGGCTTTCGCCGAGACTTCCGTGTTTTAAACGAATCGGGAATCGGGGGAAGTGACGTATGCCGTAAAGCAGTCCAAACGTGCAGTTTTTTAGTGTGGCAGGGTTCCCACCATCCACCTCGAAGTTACATAGCGCCAGTTAAAGGGATACAGACCACTCCAGACCACGACAGAGGTGTCATTCAACTCCATTGTAAAGTGGTGGACCATCACAATGAATATCGAAGGATTATATTATGTTTGAAAAGCTACATAGTGTTGGTTTAATTAAATCAGGACATTAAGTTATGTGTAACTAAAAATGAAATACAATGACTTGCAAATGCTTGTTGACCTTGAATCACCAAAATACTTGAAATAGACAAGATTGTTAATGTTAAAACTGATAAACTTTTTTCTTTGTCAATACTCACTTGTTTTATATTTAAGCTTGGACAGGGGACTGTTCACCACTGTGTTACTTCACCTTTCCTCTTGACAACAACAAGCCTTTCAGTGCTGCTCTTTTTATACTTATCATGACACTCACCTGTTTCCTATTCACCTGTTAACCTGTGAAATGTTACAAAAACTTGTTTTTTGAGCATTCCTCAACTTTCCCAGTCTTTTGTTGCCCCTTTTCAGCTTTTCCCAATAACGCTAGAGGCATAAATTCAAATATGTGAATATTTGCAACAAAAAACAATGAAGTTTATCAGCCTAACATTACATATCTTGTCTCTGCCGTGTTTTTGATTGAATTTATGCCAAAAGGCCTTGTATTCAGATTTTAGTTACGTTTTACTCAAAATCCCAATGTCATTGGACTATAGGTTTGTACTTGGACATTTTACTGAGTTGGGAAAATTACAAAGTAAGCATCAGGCCAGTCCACCAAGCTTACAGATTTTTACCTACACCACAAATTTAATTTTCATACTTTCTTCTAAGAATTTCTTGCTATCCATCCTTTAAAAGGAGATGCATCAACTTTTCATTTCACGTCTTCCCTCACTCCTGAGTCCATGACAAGCAGTTAGACACCATTGTTTTGACTGTGTGTGCCGTAACATGGAAGAGACCTGCAAAGCTCACCCATTGCTAATTAGCTTGGCTCAAACATTGGGAGACAATAGGAAGTGTTAGCCTGCCTCTGCCTACAGTCATCAGATAAACTCTTCAGAAGTTCAAAATGGTCTTGTGTGCTTGTTGTGACTCTTTTTTTCTTACCAGGTTATGTTACATTATTTTCTACTGACATCATATTATCTTTTTCTACTTGTAAACAGAGGCTTTGTGTTGTTGACCTACTCCATGGTGGTTTGCCCTACAGATGTGGCACTCGGTAACAAGTCGAGCCTTTTGAACAGCTCTTTTAATATAATGATGAGGACAGATTTGAAGTTGTGAGTGAGCTGTTTGTTTGCAAGCCATTCCTAAATTTTCAGTCAATTTAAGTATGGCCCACGAGCAAATGGCTCACTCGCAACTGTGAACAGATTCTCATTGTTCATTTATAAGAGCTGTTCATAAAGACTCGCTCACAAACGCCAATTCTCTCCAGCGCAAATCACTGCGGAAGTAGGGAAACAAAACAAGAGTATATCTAATGACTGAAGGCAGAGGCAGGCTAACAATTCCACTGACTCCTAGTATTTGAGTTAAGCTATTTAGCAATGGGCAAGCTTTGCCCATCTCTTAGGCTACACTGACACTCCTGACTTAAGGACCCAAAGATTTTTCCTTTGCGTAATTAAAGTTGATCTGCGTTCAGACGACGATGCTGGAGACGAGTGAATCTGCTGTAGTGTGCATGCTGGTTCAGTGGAAGGCAGTGTAGGTCTGCAGAGAGGCAGCGCTGCTACAATACATGAACGAAGAAGAAAAACTTTTCACAAACAACAATGGCGAATAGATGCACAGAGACGCGGGAGTTTCTTTTCTGGACGACAAATCAGTTCGGACAACAAATCTGTCTGGATAGTTTTGTCTGGATAACAAACCGAGCAGCATGATAAGAGGCTCACACGTTACTTGTCAGACGACCGAAGCTGTTGTTGTTCCTGGTATGTGTGCGCAGCCTTCATCTGAAAGAGTACTGTGCATACCGTGATGTTTCAGCCTGAAATGCTCCAATGGGGATTTATATGGAGCTGCATGGAAAGCATTTTGGAAACTTTCCACTCTTGAGCCCGTTTTTTCAAAACGTAAAGTTTTAAGACAAAACTCAACGCATTTCAATGTAAACACAAGGCCAAAACGCAACAAAAACTTATTGGATTTGACTGTGTACATGGAGTAAAACTGCTTATAATTTACTTGGAAGGAAAGACACAAAAACAAAATAGTGTTGCCATATCCCTTTAAAATGAACCTGCTTTTGTCTTATTTTAGCATTAAAGGAAGCACTAAAAGGCTCTAAATCAGGTGCATGCTCACAGTTTGATCACATTTTGTATGATTGCATAACTGTGAAATTTCTGCAGTAAAAACACTGGACTGTACTCGACCACTGAACTCCTCAAACCAAAACCTCTCAGCTCGATGTGGTCAGAACAGAGCATCCCATCAGCCCGGTCACTGACATTTTGAATGTGGGGTAAGGACACAAACTCATGAAAAGGGGTCTGTGATCAAATATTTGTGGTGCTTGACATAAAACAGCGCGGGGGCTCTTCATGTGGAGAGCTGCGAGTGGTACACAGTCATTTCATCTCTTTATCTGACGGCATGTTCAAGTAGCTTTATATTACCAGAGCATGTTCACAGCTCAGCTAGAAACACTCACACGCTCTCAGGGAGAGGAGGCAGCGACAGACAGCTACATACAAATACAAGCTCTTACTGCTGTAATCCTATCAGACTGAGCTGTTGAGCTTCACGCAGCCTGTGAGGGGTCAACACAAACTGTGACAACATGAAACTGAGAGGAGAGACTGACTACTGTAACCATGTTTTTATGCACACACAAAAGTCCTGAAATGCTCAGAAACTTTTGGATTAATGTGTGAACATACGCGGCTAAATTTGTTTGCGCAGCGCCAGCAATAGGGTTAGAGGCAGATGACGGTCTATGCATACCGTCATACTTCCAGATTATTCCTCTCAAGAGCATAGTAAACCAGGGGTGGGCAACTTTGATTACCAAGAGGGCCGCATATTATTTTTTTTAATGCCTGAGGGCTGCACTGTTACATATTGTGGGGCACTCTCAGTGAGGAAAAAATACACAAATTACCAGAAAAATAGCAAATATACAGCTTAAAAATGATTACACCAACATTAGTATATTTCAACTCAAGCAGTCAGAAATTCAGGATTTAATGAGCACGACACCTGACTAAAGCTAATGTAAGATTCTTCTTATTGCAATAAAAGAATAAATTTGAAGCTCAAATAAATTACCTTAACCATTGTTTCCAAACATAATATATAGTATGAGTAAAAACTATATGTCAATGTCTCTTAAAAGATATTTAAAGATAAAATCATAGCAAAGTAAGTTCCATGATGATTTGCAAAAACAAAGCATGTACCAGCAATCTGGAGTTTGTAGAAATGTTTTGTCACTTATCCTAATTTGTGCATTAAGTTGTACTGATTACTTGTAATGAAATATATTTAGCAGTTGTTGTGCTTCCTTTATTTTTTCCGATTTGTCTGTGTTCTTAGAAATTATTAGATGAGGTGAAGGGCTGCATGTGGCCTCTGGGCGGCCAGTTGCCCGCCACCGCTCTAATTAGTTTTTCAAATGTTACTCAATTGTTCGCTTTGACTTTAGACTGAAACGGCTAGATTTGGTTTGTCACAGGTAAAAGTTCAATGTCAGGAGGCCTCATGCTCATCCCATGGCCCAATCCCAATCTCCACCTTAAAGCCTTAGCTCCAAGCCCCCATGGACTTCATTGGGGTCAAGTGTGATCCATAAGACATTCATTAATTCATTTTCAACACCGCTCATCCTTTTCTGGGTTACAGGGGCTGGAGTCTATCCCAGCTGTCATTGGGCTAGAGGCAGGGTACATTCTGAACCAGTTGCCAGTCAATCACAGGGCCACATATAAAAACGGTCACAACCAATAAGTTTTCATTGCATTTTGGCCTTGCATTTACATGAGAACTCTATGCGGATTGCCCAAATCCAGAAACTTTTGAAACCAGGCTCTAGAGTGGAGAGTTTTCAATACGCCCCTATATACAGCGCTGTTACAAGGTGTAATGCTGAAGTCGCCGCATGCGCGGTACTCTTTCACATGCAGGATGCGCACGCATACCAGGAACAACAACAGCTCCGGCTGTCTACCTAGTTACGTATGTGCTGCTTACCGTGCTCAGTTTGTTATCCAGACAAAACTATCCAGACAGATTTGTTGTCCGAACTGATTTGTTGTCCAGAAAAGAAACTCCTGCATCTTTGTGCGTCTACTTGCCATAGTTGTTTGTGAAAAGTTTTTCTAATTGTTTGTGTATTGTAGCAGCGTTGCCTCTCTGCAGACCTACACCGCCATCTACTGAACCAACATGCATACTACAGCGGATTCACTCGTCTCCAGCGTCTCCGTCTGAACGCCGATTGACTTTAAATACGCAAAGGAAAAATCTTTGCGTTCTAAGTCACAGAGTCTCTGTGTAAACATAGCCAAACATTTACGCTCACACTCATTCCTATGGCAATTTGGAGTCATCAATCAACCTAAGGAGCATGTTTTTTGTCTGAATGTCTGGAGGTAGGAAGCCAGAGTGCCTGAAAAGAATCCATGAAAAGAACATGCAAACCCCACACAGAAATGCCCCGCCTGAACCAGGGACCTTCCTGTTAGGCAAGTGCATGAGGGAGAACTGATAAGATTTTAGCGGTGATTTGAGTACAGATTTGGATTCTAGATCTTAAGTTTTTTTTACTTACAGGTAGGGCAGTTTTCCAAATGTTTACTAATAAATGAAAAAAACTTCTTAGTTGATTTTTATGACATTTTCAGGGAATGTTGGTCACAGCACAAGGAAGAGCTGGTTTGATTATGGTGGTGATTCATAACCAGAAGGTGATCCAGCACTTTTTTAAGGATTTGTTGACAGTGCAGGATAGGACAGTTTTCCACATTTTTCATAATAACTCACCTGACAGCATTGGAAATGCTTTGGTAGAGGTTTGTGCTTTTGGATCACTTATGGTTTTGTAATAAAAACATGCCATGTCGTATAAAGATAGTTTAAAAATATAAATACAGTCCAGTTTATAACAATCGTCACTTCACTCTCCCCGTCTTCTCACTCCTGTGCGTTGTCTCTGGTGTGTTCGAGTGCTTGAGTTCCTCTGGGAGAACTTGGTTCACTTTGTGTTTTATAAACATCTGAGAAAAACACCCACAGATCCCAAGTGTGGGCAGCTCCCTGTGCCCTCACTGTCACTGAGCGCTGCTCTGTAGCAACACAATTCACACACATACACTTTAGGCATAAACACACACACAAAAACACACACTAACCTGTGAGTCGTCAGGAGGAAAGAAAAGCCAACTGAGATGCTGAAGTGCAGCCGAACATTTCATCCTTATTACCCCGTTATTCTCTCTCACACACTTTTTACTTCACCATTTCTGTTTTATCATTCTCACCTTTTTCTCATATTTCTTTCTCACGAGGGGCCTCCCTCTCTCTCCCTCCCTCCCTCCTTCTCTCCCCCTCCTCCACTTAATCTCTCCCTCTCCTCTTTCTCCTCCTCGCTCTTTTCTCCCCCTCAAGGTGTCTAAGCTGTGAGACATTTAATCGCGGCGGTAACGGTTTCATATCTGGAACAGAAATCAAATAATGCCAGATGATTTACTCCCCCTAGCAACCAGGGAGCAGGGCCCTAGCAACCGACCCAGCCAGCAGGCCAGACCTAATCAGGTTGAAAATATTTCAATTATTGTGTTGACTCTAGGATGTGTGTTTGAGGGCATTATGAGTGTGTGTGTAAAGATGGGCCGGCTGCATGTTAATGACGCCGGCCTCTATTGATCCAGGGATATCAGACGAGGAGGGAGAGCGTGTCATGTCATGAAGAAGTGATCAAGTGCTGTTATGATGGAGACATTAGACGGATACAACAACACATGGTCATCCTGGCACTGGTGCTGTAACAGTTGGCATGCTCCGTGTGTGTGTGTGTGTGTGTGTGTGTGAGGCAGAGCTGGCAGAGGATATCAAAAGAGCGAGGACAGGATCCAAACCGCGGGGTGCCAAAGGACCAAATCGAGCTTTACTTTCACTCGGTCAGACACAGTCGCTCTCTGCGCTCGTTGTGTGGGAGATTTAGAGAGTGTTAGTGTGTCTGTGTGGGTGCTTATGGGGGTTTGCTGGAGAAGGAGGGAGTTTTATTGAAGGTTTACCGAGTCATTGGATAAGTGTGTAAGTCTGTGTGTACATTAAGAGGATTTGTACAATTAAGGCCTTTGCACACCACAGGCGATGTAAATAAAAGACTCTAAAATGAGAAGATCACAGAGGTGGTTTTTGGGAAGTCTTTCTATTAGGGCTGTAAAAAATGTATGTGGATATATTGATTTGCTGATCAGTGATTGATAGTATGAAATGCAATTAAAGAACAATTGTTAACAACAGACTTGGGTTGGGGATTATCTTAGTAGTTTATTACAGACGCTTCAGTGGGAAAACTGACAAAGAGACAAAGGTTCTTACTCACTTGTATCGGCTGAGGCATGTTAAAGATGCTATGAGGAGTTTCAAAGTAATTGCAAAAAAGTCTCACTTTTAGATATATGCCTGATCGAAATACACATTTTAAGATGAGTTTTATAGCATTGAAATAGGTTATCTATAAATGCTATTCCTTAGCTTTGCGGTCGGGTCGGACAGGACAGGGCTGGCCTGGATACTCAACTTTGGAAACAATACAATTAAAACTAGAGCAGATTTATATTATTCGGACAGAATAGAGCACCAGGCTGCAAGTTGTGATATATAGCCGGCTACAGAACTAAGATACTAAGTTTTCCAAAAATTGCACATGTCTTGTGGTGCGTTCCAGTTGTAGTCAGAAGTAGGAATTTCCGAGTTTCGAGTAGGAAACTGCAACTGGAACGACCCCCGAAGTCGGAATTTCCTACTGGTAACTCGGTGAAACCTCGCCACCCCCGAGTTGACAATCGAAGATGGATGCCCCCAGTGTGAACATTTATTTAGTCCCTGTAATAATCAATTTATTTGCACTTCTGACTGGGGTGTGTCGCTCTAGATCAGCTGCATACATAGTATTGTTAGACTTATATTCACAAAAATGCTGCCATAGTGATAATCACATTCTTCGTGTGATATTTGTGAACAACAACGCAGGGCGTGCTAACAACAGCTAACAATAGCCTGGTAGATTGGCATGTTCTTTTCCAACTTCAACTGGAACGCCGATAAGTCGGAGATGATGTCACTCCCTGTTCCGAGGTTACTGGAACGCAGCATTACGACAGTCGCCGCGCATGCTCATGGGTAGCAGAGTCTTAATGTCGCTGTAACTACATTCTCCCCATAGCACCTTTAACAAGTGTCGTGTATGTTCATGTATGTTTGTGTCCTTCAATGGATAGAGCAATCTGCCAAGAGCATGCAGTGGTCAGTTTCTGTGGCTGTCTTGTATTTGACTCTAAATCAGACTCTGCTTCCTCTGTGTATATTCAAATGTAGTAAGTATGGTCTACAAATCTCTCCCAGCAAAAGACACAAAATGAATTCCCAAACCTCCTCCTTAGGCTTAAATTGCAAGATCACAAAGGGGACCTATGCACGTTGTGTCTGGTTTTGTCCTAAAATTCAAGCATACTGGACAGACATTTTATGGGACATGGAAAGAAATTTTGGGGAAATCTTTGGGTATGAATCCTGTTTCCTTACTCCTTGGCCATCCACCTCAAGATGCTATTGTTGCTGCTTGTACTAAAAGATTGTATGATATTCTTGCATATGCTGCAAGGAAGAACATCTTTCTGTCCCGGATAAGTGATAAACCACCTTCTAAAGCAAACTGGCATGATTATCATGGAGTGTATCCCTCTTGAATATTAAACTTGTTTGTTTCAATCTACAAAGGGACGATTCATGCAAATATGGACTCCATACCTCCTTTTCTCAAACACTACCGTGGCTCTGACTCTTAAAGACACATTGTTTGACTAACCATGGATGATGTCCTCGTAGGATAAGAGAAGGAAAAACTATGAACTGTACCATTATTTTGTTTCTAATTTTACATTTGTTCACTCTTTTTATGATGACTGTGCAGACCATTGTTTGTCCAAGCTGTTTATTGTTGTTATTTTGTTGAGAAAAAAAGAGAAACATTTTTTATAAATATATATATTTTTAAAAAGTGGTAAGTATGGATACATAGATTAATTACAAGAATTCAAAGACCAAAATGATGCATGGAAAACCAAAAACAATCAAATCAAACTTTAAATTTAAAGCACTTTTCATATATTAAAAATTCATCCAAACAGTGATCCAATCAGATCTATTGAAAGACAACTACAGCTAATTTTTAACCCTTTAGAGCCTGAAAACATAAATTATAGCCAGAAAATTCTAAATGTTTGGAGCTGAAATGTTGATTCACTTTCTACAGAAATTTGAAAAAAATCAAAAATTTCTACAAATTTAACATAAATATTTTTTGTATCTCGTATTTTTTTGTAATTTGTTGATCATACTTATTTAAGGTATCATTAGAGTAAAATAATCAAATATGATATAAGGGGTTTAGCAAACTAAATTTGTTCAGTTAAGAGTATCTTTCATTAAAAAATATGGCCCTTTGCTTTAAGGGCAAATTATTGTTGTCCTCACCTTTAGCAAAGTTGCCCATCCCTGACCTTTAGACTGTTGGAAAATGCAGAAGATGAAGTACCGACCAATCACCACAGAGGGCGGGCCAACCAATCAGGACGGACTGGGCAGGAAGGAGGCCTTAAAAACACAGGCGCATTAACAGAGTATCGCAGAACAAGGAAGAGTAGAGGTGGATCAGGGGGACTCAGTACGTGGATTTATTTTTTTTTTTTTTACATTGGCAATTCTGAGCATAATCTATGTTCATATAGAATATATGAAACAAAGTTATGACAACATATAAACACTTAAAAAAGGACAATGAATAAACCTAAAGAATTTACATTACTGTATGCATTTGATTAGATGGCCAGAAACTTTAATGAGGGAACCATGACCATTTAATGACATCAGTCAGCAATAGATAAAACAAATACATGAAATTTGACTCGTTGGCTAATGAAAATCATATTAAAATGTCCTTTTTATGACTGTTTTCAACAAGCCACTTGAAACCATCCCACTATGTGATTACATTCAGTAAGAGATGCTGGTCTTGTTCATCCTAAACTCTCTTCTAACAATTGAAGGCTTTTTCAAAATTCACTTTGGAAACAACACCCAAAGAAAAATCCACTGCTATGAAGCCCTTTGACATTTACATTGGTTCTCTGATGGCTTCATATTAGTGTCAGTTTACATGATTTAACAGTGCTATGTAAACTAATTGAAGCATGGCATAGTGGGAGCTCCACATACATACAAAGACATGCACATCCACCTAGTCCACTTGCTCGCTCCACTGATGCCACTTTTCATTCTGCTTGTTATATTTTAAGCCTGCACAGAGGATCACTTTGGTAATATTAACCCTCAAATATCACATCATCTACCTGTGTAGCATTCTGTACGCTCTGCACACTGCAGTAAATCACCCTAAATCACTTCAGTTCATCAGTTTCAAGAGCGAACATCTCTATCTTTCCCCAATGCTGGTTTGCTGGAAATACGCAACTACTTCAACCTAAACATCAATCTCCACTTCGTAAACTAACCCAAAACTGGAAAAGACGCACTCAGAGTTTCCGGGTAGTTTCAAAATAAAGCAGAAGTCATGGAAACAATATTGATGCAGAAAGAAAATCATCATAATTTAAACTGCCTAAAGCTCATCATGTTATCTCGTGATGCTTCAGTGGCCTTGTGATGCCAGTACTGCAAATGCCTTAACTACTAGGGTTACTATTGTATTTTCTATAACGTTTTACTGCTGTATTTCTATTCAACTGTACTTTTTTTATTTACAATATCAGTGTTCTACAACTTTTTAATTACATTTAGATTACAGTGAACTTGCTGTATACTAATTTGCATTACAATATCTTTAACTGTTTTACCAACCATTTTCTAGCAAAATATCGTTTTGTAAACGAAAACATATACATATATTTTTGTCTTGTAAAATACATTCACATTTGTTTCAACCCCCAAAATTTAAATATTTACTGAAAGACATCTTACCTGCCATTGGTCAGTTTTCTTGGGGAAAAAGTTTTTTTCTTATGATCCACTGCCTTTTTTGGTAATTTACTGTCTGTGCACTTTATAGTAGGCAACTATAGATTTTTTTGGTAAAATTCTGTTAATTTAAAGAAAAATCAGAATGTTTTACACAATCTTTTCCCATTTACAGTAATTTATTGTATAGATTTTTTCTCAGTAGGAAGTTGTAAATATGACAAAATACTGTGAAGTTTACAAAAATCAGTTACAGTAAAGACATGATGACATGAGAATGTGACTGTCATCTTAATTATTATGCAATAAAAATACACATCTGGTTCATATTTGGCCTAATTTTGAAGTTGAAATCCCGTGTTGTTGTGTGTCAATTCGTTTCTATTTAAAAAGGCCTGATTGAGGCCTGATTAACAGTAGACTTATTAACCTGGTAATTGTGCCTTTATATTTTTTCCTCTTACAGATTTGTCTTTCCTGCTTTCAGTTTCAGATCTTTCCTCTTTAATTCTATAATTGTGGAAAAAATAAGGAGAGCAGAGGAACAATGTGAGAAAGAGAGGAAGTGGAAAGAAATTACTCTCTAATCTAATCTGCTTTTTCAACGTCTAATTCTCTGATGGTAATTACGGCTGACAATTGGCCTTTAGGGACGAGACGGGCCTCTGTCAGTGGCTCGGTGTTTGTATGGCAGAAGGTGACGGAGCAGACCGACAGACGCACAAACCATCAGACAGGAGACGTAGAAGAAGAGAGAGGAAGCTCGACAGAGGGAGAGAGTGAGGCCTGTGTGAATGACAGAGAGAAATGGATGTAAAAATGGGCTTTTGAGAGATTATGAATTTACATATCTTAATAGAGAAATGCATGCTGCGGCTGCACCGCTCATCTGCTGAATTACAGAACGTATGTGACCTGATTGTGTGTGCGTCTGTCTCTTTGTGTGTGTGTGTGTGTTTTTTGATGGTTTGTGTGAACAATAACAGACTCATATTTTAAGGGTTCCTCTCCTCTGAAGTTGTCATCAGTGATCAAAATAGTTTGAGTGATTTTCTGTGAAATGTCACTTTTTAAATCCTGTTTGAAGAGCTTTTCACTCCAAACTCACAGAGGTGTTTGAGCAGGTGGAGACCAGCACAGCTTGTTTTTATAGATGTGAAGAGCTTTGTCCAAAAATGTTCACTATTATCATTTAAAAAGGTTACAGGATCGTTTTTAAAAATCTAAATGCTTTGCAGAAATGCTGTAGTCCTCTAAATCACCTGCACTTCACATCCTGACAGTGATTCAAAAAGTTTGACTGATGATTTAGAAAGAAATGTCTCATATTTAAAATGACAATTTACAAGGGTTGTTTTGATCAAATGTATATTGAGCAATAAATAAATGTGATAATGTCACAGTGTTTGAGGCAACATCAAGAGGAGGTAAGCGTAGAATGGGACATTTGAAGCACAAAACCCACAGAGACACCCTGAGCTCATAAAAATTCACTCTGGCAGGTTTTTCCAAAATATACCTTTACAGTGATCGTCTGATGATAACAAACAGCCTACTACAGCTCAATGCAGTTAAATAAGAGTAAAAATCCAACCCAGAGTAGACCTGCAAGGGCAAAAATGCAGCACAAGCAGGTACAAAAACACTCTAGGCCTGCATGGGGCTCTGTGCACGTGGGAAAGACAGACAAGAAAGAGGGAACAGCTGATCCATGATTGTCTTGTTTGGATCAGCAGCAGGCACGACTTGGGCCGAAGTCTTTGCCAAGTAATGTAAAGTTTGTAAGAAGGTATTTTAATATTCACGCCTTGAGTTCTTCTATTGCCATAAATGCCTTTATTTTTTATTCTTGCGTTTACTTTCCTGAATTATTACATTTATATTCTTTGGGTTTCGTTCTGACCCTTGGCTGTGTTTCTGTACTTGGAGTTTTCCGGTGCTGCCATTTGCCCTCGTCAGCCACCGTACAAAATGCTGGTTGTATGTGGACAGTAGACTAAAACCTACATGAAAACCAGGGTTACAAAAATATCCTCAATTGTATGATTGCTCACTTTAAACCACTGTGTCAAAGCACTGAAATGAAGCACCAAAGTACATTCAAGCCTAGCAAACACGTACACTGCTTATATTAGCTCTCTGAAAACCAACCTTTCATTATTTACTACTACTGATGCTGTGATCTTGTAATACACTAGATGGACTGTTTCACATCTCCATGTGATATATTCCAGTGGTCCATTAGGGTAAGATCACATCCAAAGTGATTGGGAAGGGCAGAACTTGTCAAGAAATACTGTATGAACAAATGCTACCTTACTGCTTCTTACTTGGGGAAGAGGAAGACAAGAGTAATGCCAGCTACGTCCAGCTCCCTCTGCACATCTTCCTTTCTGACAATGTAGAAAAATGTGTACACCCCAAATATATGGAAAATTGTTCCATGCGTACGTTCTATAGAGGGAAAAGTAGTAGAAAAGTTGCACAAATGCATCTATGTATAATTTCCAAACAGTTTGTGTATGGATCAGTTTTTTTGGTACCTTTCTTTATATTCACAAATGTAAGCACCTATACTGAGCCCAAATGAACTGAGCTGCTTTGTGGAAATGTAGCTTTTGTGCTGAAAGTAAACTGATAAGTCATTTTCATCATTTTCTGACCAGCAAACAGCCAGTGTTTCAGCTTGAAGCTCTGCAAGAACGATCTGACTGGCATTAGAGAATCCAGCTGCTTTGCAGGTTAAGCTGTGATCAATAAAACATATTTAATTGTGACAGTTTCCGAGTCCTTTATTAACTTTAACTTGGTTTCAAATTCTTGCCTGAAAAACGTCCCTTATTGGTAAATTGTAAATGGACTTGAGCTTGTAAAATACCTTTTTAGTCTTTCTAACCTCTCAAAGTTCTTCTACATGGCAGGTCACATCAGTATTACCAACACTGTCTTACCTTTTCATACCCATTTACATGCCTCTGACACAGCAGTAGGAGCAAGTTGGGGTTAAAGGGTTAATTCGAGATTTTTAAGTTGGTTTATATGTGAGATGTGACAATAGTTAGTGAGCTGGCTGCAAGGAGTCCCAGCAGTGCTGTACCTGAGACAACCAGTAAGGTACTCTGCTGTTGGGGGTACAATTATTTTACATAACTGAGGTTTTTGTTTTGTTTTTGGCTTTACTTTTCATCCCAAAAGTCTCTGTTTTTGGCACTTTCTTACAATAAAGCCAATTACTCTATGTTTTTCTGCCTGTGTGCATCTTAAGGTAACCCTGTTCATCTACAATAAAAGTAACTCCACCATCACTTCAGTCATAAATCACTCATATATTAGTTTACTTTGTCAAAGTTGTGTCTTCCTGAGTCACAGGCCGAAGACCACACAGCCACAGAGACTGCCTGGAGAACGATTAAAGCACTCTGAAATGTTTTGCCAAGTCATACAACAAAGTTTCACAGCTCATTTTTACATTAAACTCACACAATTATGCGAAATAACTGTTCCCCTCAACAGCATGGCACCTTACCGATAGTCTCAGCTTGTTCTCCTAAAAGGTCCACCGCTGCTCCCTCCCTTTCCACATCCTTCTTTTGTTCTTTATTGCTGCTATAAGCTAACTTGACACGCCAGATGGACAGTCCCATATATCCACCACAGAAATATTTCACTAATCCATCTAGGAAAGAGCAGTTTTAAAAACATTTTCAGAGGCAGAAACTTCAAAAACAATAGCAGCTTGTGATTGGACAATCATTCAGCTGGTCACTCTCATCACAGACAAATCCATATCAAGCAATGCTGCAACGTATGATGTAGCATACATATCATCTATACGTAGCGGGCTTAGACTATCGTCTCACATTAAATTATACCACACAGATGTATCATTTAATACTTATATGTGACATGAACCTCGTCAAAGATAATCCCTACCAAGTTTTCCCGGTAACCTTCGAGGAGAGCATTTTTCGCCGAGTATCACTGAGTAACTATGACGACCACAGGCTGACTGGCATGTCTGCGGAGGATTTCTGGGTTCTCTCCGAGCTTCCCAACAGTGATCCCCGATCAGGAGAAGAGCTAAACCATGACTTCTCGTAAGACAAGCTTCAAGTGATGTACTTTCTTCCTCTTTTAAATAAAGAAAATGTCCATTTCTGCTAAAAACCACTGATACTGAGATATTGAGAAGCCGCCATTGTTTTCAAACATGCTGTCAATTCCTGGTGGCAGCTGCTGCCTCTCTTCCCTGATTGGGAGTACTGATGAAGCATTTAGTTGAGTGATGTCGTTGGACAATGGAAGTTGGCAAAACGGATACGTGGATTTCAGAATCAGGCAGGCGTCTGCTTTGCAAGGCTAATTATTAACACCATTATTACCTCCGCCAAGGAGGTTATGTTTTCGGGAGAGTTTGTTTGTCTGTCCGTCCGTCCGTCCGTCCGTCCGTCCGTCCGTCCGTCCGCCCTTCTGTGAACAAAATAACTCATAAAGTAATGGATAGCTTTTGATGAAATTTTCAGGAAATGTTCAGCATAGGAAAAGGAAGAACTGATTAGATTTTGGTGTTGATCCGGATCAGCATCTGGCCACCACGATGAAACGTGATTTTTGTGAATAACTACTGAATTAAAACAGATATCATTATGAATTCAGTTGCTAATGGTATGTTTTCATGGTCAAAGAATCTAATTATTTCGATGACATAAAGGTAGGAGTAATATTTATGGTGAAAGTCACAATGTGGGTGAGGACTGTGGCGGAGGTCTGCGCTCTCTGAGTGCTTTTCTAGTTATTTGTACTACTATTGCTGTCACAACTACATGTATTATCATTCATTATGTTATTATTATGACTGATGCAACTATTATAATTCATTGATTTCTTTGTATTACTGCCATAGCCACCAGTTATATTATATATTATCCCTGAATTATACACATGCACAAACACACCTTGTTCATACCTTGTACCTACACAAATGTGTGTCTAGGATGATGCTTGTCTTATGGTTGTTGGGTGACTTTCCGCAACTTCACTGACTGTGTCAAATACCTGACACAACACAAATTCAAAAATCCTAAAATATATCTCTTTGAGTGTTTTGCCTGAGGACAAGTCAACATATGGCAGCCATAGCTGGGCTTGAACCTGCAATCTTCCTACTACCAGTTAGGCGCACGACAAAATTGAGCCACCATTGCCCCCAAATGCAAGCTCAAACATGACACCATTGAAGATCATGGGGCCCTTTTAAAAGACAAACCAACCCCCTAATTTCCTCCTCTGCCCTCTATTAATTTGGCCAATAGAGCGATCAGAAGAGAAGAACTGTCCAGCTAAGAGGTGGAGAGGAAAGAGATAAATGGCCACAAAGAGACAGAGTTGTATGTCAGACAGTTTTTATTGGATAATGGAGAGGTCAAAAGGAGAATAAAGTGTTGATGAGAAGACAGAAAAAGTCTGAGAGTCTCCTGCCAATCAGCACCATAATCACACTTTTCCAATTTCCTCTTTACGTTACAAAGACCCCCACCCGGCTATAGGTATGACTGCCTCACTATTTAAGTATGAGCGAGCGAGCGAGAGCAAGAGTGTGTGTGTCGGTGGGAAGGGCAGCTAGGCGTAAAATTGAGTCCAGATTCATTAGGTTCTGTGAGCTGAGCTGCAGTTGGTTTAAGTGATACATTTCCTCTGGAAGTGGAGGTGTGGAGCTGTGTGGGTGGATGGCTGTTTTGAGGGGGGGGGTCAGTCGTACGTTACGGGTCTCTCTCTTGTCTCACACCTGTGCACACGCACACACACACACATACGTGAGAGTATGAGACGATTTAAAGGCCTTTATTCTATTTTCTCCCTCCTCTGTCTCAGTGCTGAGTGACACTGTAAATCTGAGCCAATTTCCTCCTCTAATCATCATTAAAAAGCGCAAATGACTCCACTCTCCATTAAACACTCCCACACGCCTGCTGCTATTACCGTCTCTGCAGCCTTTTCCTCACGCAGCAGACTCCTGCTCGAACCCTCCCTTTATTCATGAGATAAGAGCCAGACATGAGCATATGTCAGCAGACACAAAACAATGATGCTCCACAAACAGAAAACACTGATAGACTGTTACAGCTCAGCATGAACAAATATTTCATCGCTCGGTCTCAAAGAAAAAATATCCCAGTGTGGATTTGTCTCAAATTTTGACTCTGATATAAAATGTTCTGTGTTGTTATAGGGGGTATTGATGCCACTATTTGTCAGGCAAACTGGCAGTACCAATCGCAGAGTGGCAGAGACCGCCTTGTTATTGATTTAGACGAAAGTCATTGAGGGGTCAGAATGCAAGAGGATTACATGGTTAATGCATTTGAATAGGTCCAAACAAACTTGATGGGTCATTTAAAGCTGGGGTTGGTAATCTGATTTAGATACACTTTTTTGTAATACTGGTTAAAATGGTCTGACCCGGTGGTAATCAACTCATAATGTGTTCTTAAAACAGAGTGAAAAATATCCGCTAACTACAGCAGGAGTAAAACAGGGAAAGCCCCAACCAATAATCATGCCGGGACACCTGTTTTTAAACCAATCAAATCCCGTCGCCATTCTGCCCGCCTGCTGCGCGTGCGTTTTCCCAGCGTGCACAGACTTGGTGCTTGTAGCCAAGCAAGGGATCAGACTCCGCGGGAGAATGCTTACCTTTCAAGTTTTGTCTTTGAAAAAAAGGAAGCCCGCTACGAGCCACCCCACAACTCCAACCAAGCTCCAGTATCCCTCACATTTTAAGACAGATGTACAAGAAATCTAAAATAAAAACTTTGTTTTTTTTGGTTTGTTCTGCTGCTCTAATCTCGTGACAGCTGACACCCAGGCTGCTGCAGGTGGACGTTCTCGCAAGGCTTTTTCTTCTTCGGTAATACGGCGGTTGGCATCCATCATTTTGGAGCATTACCGCCCCATTCAGGCTAGAGACAGAGCTAAGAGGCAGAGGAATTTTTTTATTATTATATCATCACACGGGAGATTTACGGGAGAATACTGATACAGGAGGACGGCGGGAAAGAAGATAAAATACGGAAAATACAGTAGTTTCATGGCCAAAATGGGAGATTTGACAGCTATGTGGAGAATATCAGAGGAACTGCCTATACCCTGATCAACATCGGATGTGAGTACTAACTGACTTTACATGTTTGTTTGGTGTTTTCTTCGTGCTGACTGAGACATGACTTGGTGTAGTGTAAAACAAACACGTTGTGCTGAGGGTTTGGAGTTGAATCAGTCTTCTGGATATATCAGCCGCACGCGTGCATGTGAGCGGGGGGGGGGGGGGCTTAGGCGGAGCCCTGAGGAGATGCTACTTTCAAATTCATGCTAGTTTTCCAAAATTGGCAACCCCAGCTTTAAATGAAGTGCTTACCTGTGAAGTCTGGTTACTTCTTACCAGTATTTTAAGTGTCTTACGTTCATATATTGATATACAGTGGTCCCCCCTCCATTGCAGGAGTTAGGTTCCAGACCCACCCGTGATTACTGAAAATCCACAAAATAGTAATACCCTATATAAGTATACCCTAGGCATGTTTTTGTAACTTTTACTGTACTTTTAAAAGAATTGAAAGTCTTCAACACACAACAGCAAAACACAAAATCAATGCACATGACACTAAGTTATGCAGAACACCGTTCACTGTGGAGAGACACGAAACTGAGAGAGAAAGTAAGCATGCAAGGCCACATGATACATGACAGCCAATCAGGGATGAGAAAAAAATACCAACACTGATTGGCTGAATCGGTACGCACAGGCATTATGTTGTAATGTGTGAGATTTAAACTCATAAACAATGCTGCATAATGCACACAATATCAAAATGAATAGGTCTTACAAAGAACAAGAAATACCAGGATCGGGAAAACTGATCCGTGATATCACTGGAGTTTACTGTAGATAAATTCCGATGTGACACATATTCCACGCACATGTGTAGAAACATCATTATTGCAATAATGTTTTTAAATTGCTGAAATTTTCCCTCGAATAGGAAGAATGTGGAGTGTAAACTTGCTAGCTTTACTTACTTTCTGGACTAACAAACACTGCTTGACACTAGGGCTGAAAGATATATTGTTAATGTATCTATATTGAGATATTAACATTCAAAATATTAATATTGAAAAAGCAACAATTGAAACTATATAGATTTCTTATAAATAAAACAGCACTTTCGACATTCTTTTACATAAAACCCATAGTTACATTGTATCATACCGTATCGTATCAATATCAGGATATCTGGCATGAATATCTAGATATGAAATGTCCATATCGTTTAGCTGTACTTGACACTGTGTTGTTACAAAAGCTCCTTCTTTTTAAATCAGCATTTGTGATTTTGAAAAGTATTGACTCATTCTGTTCAAACTTTTCAGACAAAAGAAAGAAGCCTGTGTGATCCTCCTGAGGAGGAAAATGTGTTCAGATCTTTCAAGGACAATGTCTATGCCAAATCTTAGATTTATTATTTATTTTAATTTTAATTATTTATTTATATAATAGGGACAGTGCACATTAATGAACACCTATTCAAAAAAACAATAGATATAACTAGAAAGCACTCGGAGAGCGCAGACCTTCGCCAGCGCCACAGTCCTCAGCCATATTGTCATTTTGACCATAAATATTATTCCTACCTTTATTTCATGTAAATATTTAGATTACTTGACCATGAAAACATACCATTAGCAACTGGATTCATAATGACATCTATTTTACTTCAGTAGTTGTTCACCAAAATCACATTTTTCGCCATGGTGGCCAGACGCTGCTCCAGATCAACACCAAAATCGAATCAGTTCTTCCTTTTCCCATGCTGGACATTTCCTGAAAATGTTATCCAAATCCGTCCATTACTTTTAGAGTTATTTTGTTCACAGACGGAAGGACAGACGGACAAACTCTCCCAAAAACATAACCTCCTTGGCGGAGGTAATTATGCCAGATTATAGCATCAAAGCTAATTTACATCTGCAGTCCCACAGTTAATTTAAAGCACATATGAAAATCTGTCTCATGAAGTGTAAAATATCTCTGAGTGAATCCCATCTGCCTATTGTACAAAGACCACATTAAACATATTTTGTTTGAAATTGATGAGCTATCACAGTTTTAATTACATTGTTAATTTGATTCAATTTGCCTATAAAATGGTCAGCATTAAAATGTCACCTGTAGATTCCTACCTGTAAACTGACCTTCGCTAATCTAAAAAAAAATCACTTTATCACCTACAGAATTTGAACAGAATGAGCAGGTTGATGCAGAGATGGAAAAAAACTCTGTTCTGCATTTTTAAAATCTAAATCTACGAGTATATCAGTGGAGGGTATGCACTGAAATGCAGTGATAGACTGAGCAGCTTGAACAAATATTTCTCTCTCAGTCCCAAAGAAAAAAATTTAACTTTAGTGTGGAACTGTCTCAAATTCTGACATTAAAATTTTGGTCTCAAAGATCAGAAAATAATTAGCAAAGCATTTTGTTAAACAATAAATCTGCAAATATTATTAAATGCTGGAGAAAACTACAGATCTTGGGCTGAAGTAATGACAATATGACTCTGTTTTATTTATGATTTTTTTATTAACCTGGTTGGGGTATTCTGTCCTGTTTTATTTATTTACTTACTGGTATATCACTTGGTCTAAACACCTCATGCTTACTCTAATTCTTTTAGCCCTGTATCATCCTTGGACTTTTTGATTGAATATGAATAAAGGAGAGGTGCAGTACACCTGGGGTTATTTTACACCTGCACCCAGCAGGCTGGTTTTTCCAGAATTTGAGTTTCTTTGTTATAAGAAGCAGAACTCAAAAAGTTTCGAATGATTTGGATGGAATATTAAGGCAATGTTGGTCATGGCTCAATAGAAAAGACATTTTGGTAATCAAAATTCTGGATGCAGACAAAAGAATCTTCTGTTAGGATTTGCAAACATTGCAAGATAGGTCAGTTTTCTATATTTTTTATGTATAATTTAATAAGTTTTCAACAGCTTTTAATGACATTTGCAGGGAATGTTTGACAAGGCACAAGGGACTGAATGCATTTTGGTGGTGGTGATCCAGATGTGAATCATGAATTTTACTGAAGGATTTGCTAATAGTGTGAGATTTTTCCACATTTAAAACAATAACTCACTCGACAATGTTGGAAATGCCATGGCGGAGGGTTTTGCTGTGGGAGCACTTCTACTTTAAGTTATTTTACCCAATAGTTTGTTTCCAGTTCAAACATCAATTAATCTCTGCCACTTGAACGGCAAATCCTTGAAAATCCTGAACCTCTTACAAAATGGAAACTTTTAATATGTCCAAACAAGAATTAAGAGACTTCAAACCTCTCTAATAACTTCTCCAACTTCTTGAAATTTCTGCAGCTGACTGGTGGAGTTTTGGGGCTGGCCTGCAGCAGAGGATGATGGAATTTCTTCACTGAATATTGTGCCTGTGACAGGATTACTTCTTGCTCCTGGCTTAGGCAATATTTTTACCCACAAAATTCATTTTAGACCTAAATTTTAGACCAAAACATAGCCGTAGTATTTTATTGATGTGCCCAGAACTGAAAAGTGAAGTGTTTTGTTGCACTGATTAAAAAATGTCATGTTTTGCATCACATCTGTCATACTCAAACACAACCTCTTTATTTGTTCATGTAGACAAATGCACTTTAATTATTGATCCAGGCAAGTCCACAAACAGCACTGTGCGGTTTTAGCTGCAGTTTTAAATGGGATTCCACTGTGACCATCTTTTAAAGCAGATGGAGTATTGACTCAGTCTTATGCCATATGACAGGCTGAGGTGTGAACTCTCTCACTCTCGCTCGCTGACACATTCAGTCCTTAAGGAAAAGTCATAAAGAAGCTTTTAACTAATGGAGAGGGAACCCTGGAGAGAGCGCGCAGCTGTCCCGTCATTAGCCGCCGTTTGTTTTCACAGTTTGTTTGTTTGTTTCTGAGTGTTTTTGCACCTGCAGCGCAGACATGAGGGGTCGTGAGAACGGCTCACAGAGACTGTATGGTCAGGTTAAACCATCGGAGGGAGCAGACACTCACACAAGAGCCAGAAAAAGACCTACGAGGGAGGGTCACAAAATCAATGGAGCAGCAAGCAAGCTCTAAACCTCGACTAACTCTTCCAAAACTGTCTGGAAAAACATTGACTGTGCTCTAATGTACAACACATATTTACAAACCTCATGTTCTATCATTACTTTTTAATTGGTTTTGTTTTTTTTAAAATATGCCATTTTCCTACTATTTAACTTGATTTATGACTTAACCCCCGTCTTTTACATTCTAAAATGTACAAATTTGGTAATATGGTACAAAAAAGAAATATATATATATATATATATATATATATATATATATATATATATATATATATATATATATATATATATATATATATATATATATATATATAAAAATGTACACATACATACAGTATAATTGACTATTTCAATCTCATTTTGGGTGCCTCAGAGTTGTGTGATAAATGTTTGATCCATGCATTGTCTGCATTTATCAGTAAGCCAACTAGTGGTATGAAAAAAATGAAAATAATATGGTTATATCAGGTAATGTTTTGTTGCCTGATACTGTATCAATAACATTTGGGTTGTGCTTGGCAGCCAACATTCAGCCATTTGACGCAGCTTCCTCATCACGATTATCGTTTCTGTTTCTGTTACTGGAACAGACAATTAAGTTCAGACGTGTCACAGGGACTATGTTCGACTGATCAGAAACCTAAGATCTATGTATTGATAATTTTGGGTTCTTGATGCTGCAAAAAAATCACAAAGTGTTAAGTAGAAACTTATTTTTTGATGTATAATTTATTATAGTGTTGTGGTAAACTGTGATACAACATGATACAGCAGATTGTCTCTGCTGTATCCTCATACACATACAGGATCAATAAACTACTAAAAAAAATTATGAATACAAGCAGATAAGAGTTTTTTTTTTAAATCCTCAAGTGGATCATCAGTTACCAAAAACACAAAATGTATCAAATAACAAAAATACATGTTAAATTTTATGAGAATTTGATTTTTTTTAAATTTATTTATTTATTTTTTTGCATTTCAGTAGAAAATGAATTAAAAACTTCAGATCCTAAAATTAAAAATTTTCTGGCTATAATTTATGTTTTAGGGTTAAAACAAAGCCTCTTTTTTTTTTTTTTTTTTTTTAGCATATTTGCTTCCAATTTTACATGATATGAGTCTATGTCTCAATCATAAATGTAAGGTTCACCTGGATCCGATTCAGACCAATGTCTCAACAAACCTTAATAATAGGAAATCCCATTGATAACACTCAAATAATTCTAATTAAAACAAAGTATTAAGTTATGTTCCCAAACTGGCTGTGTTTATACAACCTTCATATGGATCTGGTGATCAAGAATTATGTCTTTTACAGGGGTGGTGGAAAAGCCACTGCCAGAACTGAGCTGCTTGGCGGAGGTCTGCGCTCTCTGTGTGCTTTTCTAGTTATTGCATTGGGGTTGACACAAAACAAAACTACTAAAAAACACCCACCAGATGACTGTCTTAACGGCTCCACATTGCTCTTATGTTGATGTCCAGCTGACTCCACAGTCAACTCTCTGCTCTGTTATAGTTTCCCTTCTCTGTGTGACTTTACATCATCAACATGTTTGCAGCTCCTTAAACTCATCTTCCTTTAGCCAAACTTTTCTTCTCAGTTGTGTTTTGCCAGTTTAGCTTGAACTGCTGGATACCTTCCCCACACCATGTTTGGTGGTAGTGTACAATGACACTTTTGGCCATTAATACGACTAATATGACCTAAGATCATGCTTCAGAGGCTTTGTGTACCAGTGACTGATGGAGTACACTGCTGAGCTCAGGAGTCCCTCAAGAGTGAGGACACAGAGATGTATGTGAGTGTTTGTGCATGTTTATGCAACACAAGTAGGGGTGAGAGAAGATTAACAAGTTCTAATCTCCTCCAGGTTGGTGGCAGAGCCCTGAGAGTGTGTGTCAGTGTGTTTGTGTGTAGTTCAGTGATAACAGCTACCACCCGATAAGCAGTAGTGGGACCCTCTGGTGTGTGGTTGTGCTGAAACAGTGTGAGATCACTTCTGTATGTTTAGTTCAACATTTAAGCAAATGTATATAGAGATGGTATAGAGATGTAAGTATAGAGATGGAATTTTATGTTTTTATCTTACTGTCAGCCTAGTAGATGGGATCTAAAAATCTGCCACACAAGTGTAATCTGACTTAAGTAGTCTGAACAACCAGAAAAGTGCTGTACAAGCTCAAGTCCATTCACCATTTATTTCGCTGCTGACCACTGAAAACATCAGATTTCTTGATATTGCCATACAGAGTATCACATTACTCAGCCTCCAATGCACCCCAGGGTGCTGGAAAGGGGGCTCTGGCTGATTATCGAACCTTAGATCCAGGAGGAAAATGTGGATACTGTCCAGGCTGTGGGACATTCAACTCTTGCATGGGAGTTTGGTAATCCAGTCTACATGTACTTTGTCGACTTGGAGAAGGTCTACGATCATGGATCTTCTAGGGGGTACTGAGGGAATAAGGGGTACCAGGGCCTCTCAAAATCTCAAGGTGCAACTGTGGGAGGAAGATGTCAGATTTGGAGACCTAAGTATCTCATCTCTGCCTTTTGCAGATGATGTGGCTCTGTTTGATTCTTCAGCTGGAGACCTGCAGCAGGTATTGGGGCATTTTGCAGCTGAGATGAGGGTCGGCACCTCGAAGGCGAAGGCGAATCAATACACGACTCTCTGTGAGCCAAAGTTTTTTCCTTTGGTGTTCAGAGTGAAGGTAGTGGTAAGAGCTTGGTAGCTTTATTTAGATTCAGTTGAAAAAAACCTCTACAAATTTACATAATTCCTCTGGATGGACTGATGTTCACATATCAGTGTTTTGAAGTGGGCTGAGTCCAGCCAAAAGGGTCTTATGCCATTATGTCACAGCCAATGAAGCTGTCAGGTAAAACTACCCACAAAACTATAATATAATAACAATAAGAGCAGGTGTTAAATGTTTTACGTAAGATTTCAGCTGGGACTGGCCCCCAAGTATAGTTAATGGATAGATGTTGGAAAATAGTACATAGAGAAAAGTATAGAGCAGCATTGAAAAGGATAAATACTCCTGCTTAAATGAGTTGAACTGATGCAGTATGGGAGTCTTAATGAGTTTTGAATCAGTCCACTTTCCCATGCCCTGTGATGATCCACTGTAGAGATGGTGAGAAATGTTAACCTGTTGATATTTTACTGTTGACCCTGAACATGAGAAGTGACTACAGGATCCAAACAGTATCATTAAGATGTGCTTTGTCATCAGCCTGGTCAAATGGTTTCTGTAATGCATTTATAATTCCTGTTGTTGATTAAATTACCACAGCAGTAGACAAAACACTCCAAGGGTAGATTGGAAACTAGCTGAGACCACCTCTCTTAGGCAAGTTTAATGCAGTTGTTTGGGCCAAAACAGGGTTTGATTGTTGTGTTTGTATGAAGACAAACCAAAAAGAACCTGAATCATTTCACTCACTGAAGTAGCTGAATGCTACATTTTAATAGATAACAAGTTAGAAAAGCCAGAGCCAACTAATCCTTTCCGTCCTGTACCTCCTTAAAGTCCCTCTTCTTTGCTGCTTGTCCATGTCGATGTTTACAGCGGAAAGGAGAACAAAAATAATGCATGGGGGCAAAATCTGCATAGCATTTCACAGCTTTGCTCTCGGCAATTAGGACACTCACATTTTATTCCATGAAATAAGTCTGATTTAGTGAAGGATACCTGCTGTTAGGACACGATGTGAGTTGAGCTTAAGTTCAGTTGAGAGGTACAGTGTAGCATTATTACAAATCAACCAAAGTCTCCTTTGTCTGACAGCTGACGTCACATGGTTTGTCCAGTTTATGATACCTAACCAAGCAGCTTGCTGGAAACACACCTCTGGCCCACCTGGCTCTGCTAATGAACTCACGTAGGTAAGGTTCAATACTAACCTTCAATGCATGTTGATTTCTGTCTAATTGCTCTTTAAGAGAGGGACACACTACACAATTTTCAGCCTGGCTTTCAGCTTGAGACCCTGCTTTAGACCAAAGTCAGCTAAGGCTCGACGTCCTTATGCTACGGCCACAACGCACGTGAATTCGCAAAGACGGGCGTTGAGATTACATACAAAGTCAATGCAAAGACACGTTTGGACGCAGATTCACGCATATGGCATCCAGTGCGTTTGGGGCGTCAAACGCCTCTACGCTTGAGTTGAAAATATTGAACTTTTGACGCAAATTCGCATGACGCTGTGCTGCGGCAGCCAATCAGCGATGACATTCCCCTCCGACGTTATTGATTTGATGACGTGTGACGCTCCGGCCACCTGCCCCCCGCTGAAAGATGGAGGAGAGGTTGATCTGTGCTGTTTGCTATCATCCGGAGCTATACAATTCCATGTGTGTACTCTACAGGGCCCGGAACAAAAAGGAGCAGGCTTGGGTGAAAGTAGCTGAGGAGACAGGTTTTGAAGGTAAGTTCTGTAAATATTCGTTTCCAGCTGGATTTTCCTGCATGGGTCATCACTGAGTCCGACTGGCTCCGGCTCTCTATTCCGCCTGCGCAGTGACGCGCGTCGCCCCTCAGCTTGTCGAAATGGTCCATCATCCAGCCTCGGGCATTACGTGTGTCACAGGCACCACGCGCATTTAAATACGCCAATTCGAGTCTGGTGTGGCCGTAGCATAAAGGTTATCTTATCATGTAGTGTGAGGTGTATAAAGAGCCCTTATACCCTCTTGGAGTAAGATCAGGGCGGCCCTGACTTGAATTCATAAACGTATTTAATATCTCACAAATAAAGTCAGATAGAATTCAGAAACAGGATCAGCTGGTTGATATGTGGTATATAAAAAGCGTTACCTGTAAATAACATGACAGACTGATCAAATGTAACTTCTTGCAGCATCTGGACCTGCCTGATTCAATCTGTAATCAGACTAATCCACCTTGCCAAGCTCTAAACTACTATTGAGAGCAGCCCAAAGCAGCACGGCCCAATCAGAGCCTTAAGAGCAGGAAGAGGTGGGAGTTAGGAGATTGTACACACAGCGATTAGCTTAGATGCGAACAGCTTCTGTGGCAGTTTAATCAGATTTTGACCACATTTCTTTATAAAATAAAAAACAAATAGCTACATCACAAACTTCTCTATAGAAAGAATATTTTCACCCCACTTCTGAGATGTTTTGATGAGAGTTTGTTTTAAAAAGTGGCTCACATTCTGGAGTGCAATAGCGCTCACCTACTCAATTATCTGACTGATGAAAACATGACTGATGGAGTGGTTGTACAGTCAATTGCCAAGGTGCAAATATTGTGCCTTCCCCACACAATCTCTATGGGCTTTTTCCCAGATTGAGTTGTAAAATACAGTGAACGGTTTATCCTGTGTGTCAGGTTAGATAAAAAGAGGAGCCGGGCAGAAATGACAGCTGCCATGGACGTTATGGAAAACTAACCACTAGCTGCATGCAGCTTTGCATTTCCTTCTTGACATTGTCAGCCATGTTTGTTTACAACAAAGACATGTTTGATCACAGGAGAATGAAAGCTGTGTGAGTCCTGGAAGTTGGCAAATGAACTATGAGAATGGATCGGCTGGCATGTGTTATGCCAAGTATATGTCTTTGTGGCACACCGCACGCTACATGAACAAATCTGATATCTGTCATTACTTGTCCTCATGTATGAGCCCTCACAGAATTAAATTGGTTAAGATAAAATAAAATGTACGTATGTCCCCGGCCCTAGCATTACTAATATTTACCTGCCTCTATGGCCTGTATTGGGCCGATTCGTGCTGCACTGCAGAAAAACATCCGTGTTTGTCAGATCGCTGGTATAAATTACCAACCCTGACACACACCACAATAAGTAATAGAAGATGAATGACTTGTTTCTCCTTCTGGTCCTCCTCTTCATATCCCCTCCCTCTCTGTCCTGTAATCACTCCCCTCTGAACGCTCCCTATATTATTCAGTAGCAATTCTCTTCTTCTCCTCCTTCCCTTCTTCTTCTTCTTCTAGGGAGGGAGACACAATGAGATATGACATTTCATTTGAGTTTCTCGCCACCGCGCGCCCTCGCTCAAAGAAATAAATAAATATTTCATTAGCGGGTTGAGAGGAGGACGAATAAAGATGCTCGCACACACACGGCTACAGGAACACACAAACATGTATGATGCAGGGGCGGGGTGGAAAAGCAATATCAACGCATTTACACATTCATGCTCACACTCAGGCCGCAGTCATTAAACAACATCGCGTCCTGCACTTTCATTTACACACAAAACCTGCCGAAATACACGCGGGACAGCCAGAGCAAACACACTCATATAGAAAGTGATAATGCAATCTCATGCCTAGAAACAGACAAGATAGATAAGTAATGAAGATAATGCGTCTCCCTCTGCACCTCCTATCATCCCGCCTCTCTCGTTAGACCACTTTATCTCCCCCCCTCCCTCACCCGCCCCCTCCCTCTCTCTCAATCTTTCTCAGGTCTTACCTAGAGACTCTCGGCTTTATTGTCTTAATTAAAACAGAGCCTGTTTAATTATTTTAATCCACACTACTGCACAACAGGGACTTCAGAGTAGAGAAGGGACGAAGGAGGGAGAAAGAAAGGGGAGTAAAGGGGGAGGGGGCTGGGGGAGGTATAGCCCTGACATTTCAAATTAAGCTCTTCAAGTTCAAAAGCAAGAGTTCTTATCGCTCTCCCTCTCGTTCATTTTCCCCGTTTTCTGCCCTTCTCTCCTTCTGCTGGTCTGGCCTCCTTCTCACTGATCTCCACCAGCACTGCTCCTGTCCTCCTCCTCCTCCTCTCTTTCTCCATTTCCTTCCTCATTACCCGCCTCTTTCTTCCTCCCGCCTCTCCTCCTCTTCACTATACCTTTGAGAGATTAGCAGTTTGGAGAACAGGCCTGTCGAGGGCCTTTTTTCAAGTCTGGGACATCAAAAGAATCTGATTATTTCAACACTGGAACAGTTGTGTGTATGTGTGAGAAAAGGAAATGTTCTTATCTTAATATGAGGCCAAAAGCATGCAGATAAGTCTGCATACGGAAATCATAATTCATACATGACGGCCGATCACACGTGGAATGTTTGGGTTGCTTTCACACCTAACATGATCCCTGGTTCCTTTCTTTGGAAAGTTCTGTTGATATGGGTCGATGTGAAAGCTCACACAAAACTGGTGTGGATCTAAACTTTGGTCCAGGAATACACAAAGGTCTTTAGCTGTGTTCGGAATCGTCCACTCATTCACTCACTCACTATCCCCTATGTAGTGTAAATGAAATAGTGGACTACATAGGGAATGACCAAACGACATTTCGGACACTACACTGAAATTTTCTAAACGTCGTAGCTTCAGCAGATGAGCCGGATATTCCTGTGAGAGAAGTGGACGCACTGAAATTCACGTAAACAAACCAGGCACTCAGGAGGATAAGTAGCAAATTTGGAAGCTGTTTACAGCCGCTAAAAGACGTTAAAGAGCTACGCTACGAACGTGTTAAAGATACTCTAACATTTTTTTACATTTATGAATGAAAGCGGCGCCTAACAGCCTTCCTTCTCTTCTTCTTCTATGGAAAAACACGACCCCATTGCATTGTGGTATACGGGAGTACAATATAGGGTACATCCTATGTACACTCACTTTTGCTGTGCATTGTGGGTATTTTGTAGTGCACTGTATAGTGAATGAAATTAACTGCTGAGAATTCGAACAACACTACAAAATGGTGAACACACTATATAGTGCACTATATCCTTGATAGTGGGCGATTTCGAACACGGCTTTTGTCTCCTGAAGCTGTTAGCATCTTTGCTAATCTCCGTCAGAGTAGTCACTTCCTGCTGTCTTCACACTTGTATTTCCCACCTTTTCCTGCTCTTAAGGACTGTGATAGGGCCATCCTGCTTTGAGTCGAGCACAATCGTTGTAGACCGGAGTTTGGCAGGATGGATCTACCTAATTACAGACATTGAGTCAGCTGCAGAGTGAGATAACAACTGGCTTAAGGAATCAATATCACTTGTTTTTTTTTTTTAGCAAAACAGTTTTCTTATCAGTCCCCTCGACTTCGCTCCGCCTCAGAAACAGTCAGCAGCAACGATGCGTCAAATATGTGTTCATTGATTGTCAGAAAACGGATGGAAGAGGTCAAAAGTTGGGCTCATTTTCACACAACATGACATTAACAAATCAACTGTCAGTGTGAAGCATTTGTATACACAGCACCGACTTAACTATCAGGAGTGCCATATATTTTAGCCTGTTGAGTCTAATAACCTTGTTCAGTGAATCAATAGAGGATTGGATCAATAGGCAGGATCAATAATGGTACTGGCATCAGTAAAATCTGATCAATTCCTGTCCTTTATTTGTAATCATAAATTAAGACTGTACATTTGTCCTATCTATTCCTTTAATTGCCTTGTAGCTCATTGTGGTCAACATTGTTTTAAACTTTTTAAGGCCAAGTTTGTCTCTGTTTATTATATCCAGTATTTTTTGGTATTGTAGGACACATTGAGGGATTGAGAGAGGTGCATGTGTGCCAGTTGCCCTGCTTCATTTAAATAGATGGTAAGAGTACATCACAAACAAGTGAGACTTTGCCAGTCTCCGTCAGAGGAAGAGGAGCACAGCCTGAAGAGTTGTGCTCCCCGTGGACCACCAAGCCGGGAGACGGAGGGGTGAGGAGGAGCAGAGGTAGATAGGAGGTGGCAGAGATTGAAGGCCAAGAGCAGCACAGAGGATACATTACATAATTTGTGTTCCCTCCTCCGCCTCTCCTCCTATTCGCCGTCTGATTAGTCTGACCTTGATGCTGCTGCAGCTCCGCCCGCTCCTGTTGAACTCTGGGTAATGAAGCCGGCGCGTACAAATAGAGAAATAAACACCTGGCTCCCTGGGAATGGTAATAAGCTCGCTCTCTCTCCCTACTTCATGGTGTATCTTTATCTCTTCTTCATTCACATTTCCCTCCCGTTTGTCACCTTCTATCTGCCTCACTCACTTACTCTCCCCCTCCTACCCTCCTCCCCTCTCTATCTGTTTCAGCAGGGAGTCCAAACTCCCCAGATTTCCAGTTTACCTTCTGATTAAGGCGAGAGTCGAGCGTTTCTATCCCCTCCGTCTCCCTCCTCCGTTCCATCCCTCATTCATGCACTGCCACGGTAACTAGCCTATTATCTGACAGTTCCACTTCACTGGCCTGCCCAATAACAGCTTTCACATCCCTATAAATGCCCCCAGAGAGCGAGGGCGAGCGAGGGAAAGGGAGAGAGGGAGTTTCAGGAAGGAGGAAAAAAAAGGGGAGTGCATGTGTGTGTGCCTGGTCGTGCATCAACGTATAAACCCTGGAGATTGGCCCGTGTTATAAACATTTACGCCAGGCTAACAGATCATCTCCCACACCCACGATTGGTCCGACTCCCCCCGCCACGCGCCCACCCTTCCCCTTCAGTCCCCCCGGCGGAATTGAAAGCCCAAGATTAGCGAGATGATAGCTTTTCAGATTGGCGAGGAAACACCGAAATGAGTTTCACCGGGCGAGTTTACGGAGGTTAGATTGGAGCGGTTAAACGGCGGATAAATTGATGGTTCTCTCATTGTCTCTCCACCAAGTATAGTGGCTAAATCTATTAACCGCCAACGACCCGATTCGCCGCAGAGAGGAAGGAGAGGTAACAGGTGAGGACAAGGAGGAGCAGGGGATAATGGGAGGAGAGGTTTGAGTAAGGTAAAAATATTTTAGCAGAGCTGAAGAAGGTGAGCGGCCTCTGATATTTAAATATACTCTGACTACATTATTTACTGACAGACGTGTATTTCATAACGCACTTTAAAAAGCTCTTCAGCTCAAACTATAGCACCTCTGCATTAAAGAGAATCTGGCTGCACTTCTAGCTATGCTAAGGTGCTTTCAGCGATTTGCACGGGCACTCAAATAAGATAAAGATTATGTAACTGATTTTTCAGTTTCACAGAGCCAACTGGCCCGCTAGGCTAAATAGACAAATGCTAAGGGCACAGTGGCCTCCAGGGGGCCCCACTAAAAAAATCACCTGCAATATAATTAAATTAAAACTGTTCATAACTAGAAAAGCACTCAGAGAGCACAGACCTCCGCCAAGCAGCTCAATTCTGGCAGTGGTTTTTCCGCGACCCCTGTAAAACTAAAATTCTGAATCACACGATCCACATTTGTGCCACGATCCGGATGAAACTCAGTACATACATGGAAGTTGTTATCCTGTATGAGCACAAAAAGATTAGGGAACATCACTAAATATATTGACTTTAAATGAATTATTGAATTTGGTCAATGGGATTTTCCATTATAAAGTGCAGTTGTTTTTTTTGTGACGTCAATCTGGATCAGATCTAGATGAAATTTACCTTGATGATGGAAACATGGACCCAATATTATCCTGTTAAATTGGAGGCAAAGCCATTAAGAAATGGCAATGTTATGAATTTAAATTCCTGCACAGTGTTAACCTGCAGGGTTTTTGAATTTTTGGCATACAGACAAATATCCATATCATCACGAAAAGTTAATTGCTTCTTCCTTGGACCAAACCACACCACACACCACTTGTTCTGATGCTATGGGTGAGGAAATGCACCATAGGTCAGAGCAAAGCCCTCAGCGCAAACATAACATTGTGCAGGCAGACTATGTCACATCTTGGAGTTGGATTGAGGTCTGGTGACTGTGGAGGCCAATGGAGTGTAAACTAACTGTCAAGTTTAAGAAATCAGTTTGAAATCATCTGAGCTTTGTGACATGGGGTATTATCTTACTGTAAGCGTCCTTTAGAAGATGGGTACACTGTGGTCATACAGAAATGGATGTGATCAGTAATCAGGTAGGCTAGAGTGTTTTTATCAGGGGTGTCTAAAAGGCACTGTGAGGAGGATCTGTTTCCGGCGACAAAAAGACTCTGCTACCCATGAGCACGCACAGCGACTGTCGTAATGCTGCGCTCCAGTAATCTCGGAACTGGGAGTGACATCATCTCCGACTTATCAGCATTCCAGTTGAAGTCGGAAAAAAAAAAACATGCCGATCTACCAGGCTATTGTTAGCTGTTGTTAGCACGCCCTGTGTTGTTGTATGAAGAATGTGATTATCACCATGGCAGCATTTTTGTAAATATAAGTCTAACAGTACTATGTATACAGCTGATCTAGAGGGACACACTCCAGTCAGACGTGCAAATAAATTGATTATTACAGGAGCTAAATAACTGTTCACACTGGGGGCATCCATCTTCGATTGTCAACTCGGGGGTGGCGAGGTTTCACTGGGTTCCCAGAAGGAAATTCCGACCTCGGGGGGCGTTCCAGTTGTAGTTTCCTACTCAGAACTTGGAAATTCTGACTTCCGAGTACAACTGGAACACACCACAAGCCAAAGCGTGTGTGTTTATTGTGATGCTAATGAATGCAGCTCTGACCTTCCTCAGAACTCTGCATTGCTTTACAACTTCTTTTTTCAACAACTTACAGGATGCAAAGGTAATGTACCTCTTTCTAGTTACGTAGCGGTAGTTTTTGATGTGTGACAACATACAATTTTTGGAAAACTTAGTATCATAATTTTGTATCCGGCTATATATCGCTACTTACAGCCCGGTGCTCTACGATGTGTCCGAATAATATAAATTTGCTCTAGTTTCAATTGTCTTGTCCCCGAAGTTGAGTATCCAGGCCAGTCCAGCCCTGTCCGACCTGACAGGAAGGCTAAGGAATAGCATTTATAGATAACCTATTTTGATGCTATAAAGCTCATCTTAAAGTGTATATTTCGATCGGGCATATATCTAAAAGTGAGACTTTTTTGTAATTACTTAGAAACTCCTCACAGTCCCCTTAATTATGGCCCTGGGGTCAACTACAGCCCTCAGGGCATCTTATATTGGCCCTCAGTGATTTAAAAAGGTAATATTATATATGGCCCTCATTAAAACTTGACTGATAAAGAAAGAATTGATTTGGCCAGAAAACAGCAGAAATTGAGCTTCTGTGCTCATCTTAAAAAATCTTAAAAATCTCCTCATTCTCATCGTTTAGCAGCTTCATGCAGTTTGTTTCTGTTTTGTGTCTGAACTGAAAGAATTAAAAGAAGAGCTCTTAGCATCTTGGAGCATTTTTATCATACTTATCCTGATCAGGGGCAGACCAGATCAGCCACCCCAGTATCCCCAACTGCAGAAGTAAGGTTTGTCGAGCTGAAAATATATTTTATGGCTATAGCATGTTTAAAGAGTATGCTATAAAACCATATGTACCATGAGATATCATGAAAACAGGTGATACAGTATCTACATTAAATCTGACAAATTGCCTTCGAGCATTTCCAATGGTTTATACATTCATCCACATGAGTTGGTGTTTAAATTTCATTAGCATCAATCAGCTTGTAATATTTAACTACAATAAGAAAGAAAGAGAGGAAGAAAAAAAAGCATACTTTATAAGTCCCTCATGTGGAAATTCACTTTTTTACACTCCGTTTTTCACACACGTTGTGGGGTATGCAAGAGGCAGTCCATTATTTCCGTTTTTGGAGCTCCCGACAAGTATTATGGATTTCAGGAACACTTATTTAAGGGAAAAAGCCCAAACTTTTTGATCATTTATCTTTGTCCTCTTTAATTGAAAATAGAAAAACAAAATGTATGAGATTGAATTAAGGGTTGTCCAAAATAGGCCACAAAAATGAGAACAGTGGGAGAGACTGAAGATACCATTACTTCATGTTATGCTGGTTTAGGAAGTCTGCAAATAAAAACCCAAATGTGTTCAATTTTACTCTCTGTTAAAGGAACGAGTCCTTTTTCAGTGCAGAACATGAAACACTACACACACTCAGAGATACACACACTGACTAATCCCTTTTGGAGAATTAACTGCATCAAGTCTTGGTCGCATTAGAAAGTTGATAAATTACATTTGATAAAAGTCTTTTCAATAGACTGGGTCAGTTCAGTGTGTGTGTGTGTGTGTGTGAGGCGTTTGAAGAGAAACACTTTAAAGGACTTTAATGAGTCCGTTTAGTGATGATTAAATAGACTGACAGTCAAATGATGAGGACTTGGTTTAATAAGAGCTATCTTCATAATCCTCCAATCTGTAAATATCTGCTCGAGCAGATTCAGCAGTCCTCACAGGGCTGGATTTAAACTTTCACAGTCGTTCTTCACACATGAAAGAAAGCAAGGGCTTCTCATTACTGACCAAAACTCACGATAACTTGCAGTGGTCAGCTAGGACAGGATTTCACAAGTTATTACCTCCACCAAGGAAGTTATGTTTTCTCAACAGTCTGTTTGTTTGTTTGTTTGTTAGCAAGATTACGCCAGAATGACTGGATGGACGTACATGAAAGCTTTACCAGAGGTGTGGTTTGGTCCAAGGAAGAAGCCTTTACATTTTAGTGCTGATCTGATCCCGACTGACGTCACAAAAATACATTTATATTCCATCCTGTGTTATAGTTAGAAGTTTATAACGGCAAATCCCATTCATTTACATCATTATGGGAATTGTAGTTTATTTGCAAACTGATGTCAGTGTTTTTCAAGCCAATATTTTTTCTTTCTTTTTTTTTATCTAAACTTTATTTAACCAGGAAGGTCCCATTGAGATTAAGAACCTCTTTTTCAAAGGAGTCCTGGCCAAGAGGCAGCAAAGTTACACAGTAAAATTACAGCAATTTACAATCAACAATTAAAATGACCAAATAATAGTTACAATTTTAGGGAATGGAAGTGAAAGCAACAAGTGATCATTTGAATGCAAACCATAAGAATAAAAACTTCTCTGAGTGATCACATTACAAATGTAGGGGGGCAGTAGTCCAAGCATGGCCTTGTAAATAGAAGAATACCAATGTCCCAGTCTCCTGCTGGACAAAGAAGGCCATCCCACTCAAGAATACAGTTCACAATGATTGGTCAAGGCCCTATAGTTGGTAATGAACCTCAGAAAGGCATGATAAACAGTGTCAATCTTTCAAAACACTGATCTGAGGCAGTCATATACAACAAATCTCCATAGTATAAACTCAATAAAAATGTCACTACATTTCCAAGCTTGCAATGCCAGCGAAGGAGTTCTGCTAGCACAACAGCTAACAATAGCCTGGTAGATCGGCACATTTTTTCCCACTTTTTTACACGGAGATCACGTCATTTGCACCCCCCTCTTCTCTGTTCTAGTGAAAATGGAATGCAGCATCTCCACATGGAAATTCGGCGAATCCCAATCGGGACGAAAAAGCCACTGCCATAACTGAGCTGCTTGGCGGAGGTCTGTGCTCTCAGAGTGCTTTTCTCGTATTTCCAATAAAATGGAATATCACTCACTGTTCATCAACACTCAGACACAGCATCCCAAAGTTCTGTTAACACAAATGCACCCTCTCTGTGATGAAATGATTCTGATCTCTTTGTTAATAAGTCCTACTGTAGTTTAAATCTGGTGGTCTGGAACATATACCTTCCTCATTGTTGCAGACAGAAATGTTTTAAGTGTTGGTGCTCTAAACATCTTTGAGTAAAACATTTTTCTGCCACATCTACTCTCCTTTTTGTTGTACTTGAGTCTCTAGTCCGTAAAGTGTTTCAAAAACTTTGGTAAACATTTAAAGGGACTGTGAGGAGAATCTGTTTCCACAGACATTAAGACTCTGCTACCCATGAGCACGCGCGTCGACCGTCGTAATGCTGCGTTCCAGTAACCTCGGAACTGGGAGTGACATCATCTCCGACTTATCGGCGTTCCAGTTGAAGTCAGAAAAAAAGAAAACCCAATAAACCAGGCTATTGCTAGCTGCTGTTAGCACGCCCTATGTTGTATGTAGAATGTGATTATCACTATGGCAGCATTTTTGTAAATATAAGTCTAACAATACTATGTATACAACTGATCTAGAGCGACACACCCCAGTCAGAAGTGCAAATAAATTGATTATTACAGGAGCTAAATAACTGTTCACACTGGGGGCATCCATCTTCGATTGTAAACTCGGGGGTGGCGAGGCTTCACCAAATTCCAAGTAGGAAATTCTGACTTCGGGGGACGTTCCAATTTTAGTTTCCTACTCGGAACTTGGAAATTCCTACTTCTGACTACAACTGGAATGCACCCAGACGTAACCCAAGCCAAAGCGTGTGTTTGTGCTGCAGCCCAGACCTTCCTCAGAACTCTGCATTGCTTTACAACTTATTTTTTCAACAACTTACAGGATGCAAAGCGACGAGGTAATGCATCTCTTTCTAGTTATGTAGTGGTAGTTTTTGATGTGTGACAACAAGCGATTTTTGGAAAACTTAGTATCTTAGTTTTGTAGCCGGCTATATATCACTACTTACAGCCCAGTGCTCTAAGATGTGTCTGAATAATATAAATTTGCTCTAGTTTTAATTGTCTTGTCCCCGAAGTTGAGTATCCAGGCCAGTCCAGCCCTGTCCGACCCGACCAAGAAGCTAAGGAAAAGCATTTATAGATAACCTATTTAGATGCTATAAAACTCATCTTAAAGTGTGTATTTCGATCAGGCATATATCTAAAAGTGAGACTTTTTTGTAATTACTCAGAAACTCCTCACAGTCCCTTTAAGTGAAAAAATATTCACACCCACAAAAATAGCCTTTAGATAACCGGTTTGCTGTGGATAAAAAAACCTCACTGGCACTCTCCTCGGTCATCTGGCTTAAAGGAAATCTTTAAAATGTGTGTGTCAGTATGTGCCTGTGTGTGCTTATGTGTGTGAGGAGACAGAGTGATAGAGGAAGAAGAGCTGGAGAGCAGAGAGCATGATGTCTGGGATGTTTTTGAGACGCTCTGAGATGAAAAAGGTGAGAAGGGCCACAGGAACAGTTTCCCATGATCCCTTCTGACCTGACCTGTGCTGGGCCAGACTCGGGTGGTGGTGGTGGTGGTGTGTGTGTATGTGTGTGTCGGGGGTGATTTTGGTCCTGGTCTTTGCTGTAAACATTGTGTCTTGTGGGCAGAGGTTGAGTCCTCCTCAGAAATGCTTTTCTTCTCCTCACATCTGGACTTATTTCATCGACTGTGACACATTAACTTCATATAAATCAAACTGGAAATCCACATTATGGCCGCTATCAAAGTGTGCCAGCCTAACACACATCACCAAGAAGAAATCGAATCTCCAGCTGTGTGTATGCATCTGAGTGTATTAAAGCGGCCCTGATATCTCAGTGAGGATAATAAACCCTGAACCAATCACATATCAGTTTCATCAGGGGAGTTCCCAACATCCTGTGCTCTAATTGGTTATCATGTAATCCACTCTCCCTCAAGGCTTCAGTCTCTCTATCCGTCCTTTATTCCTCTTCTTCCACCTCCTTATATATCATCTTCTTTGTATTTCAGTATATTTATTCATCCCTTTTCACTTCATAGAAAAAAAGTTAAAGGAAATGCCAAATACTGTATGAGAAATATATAAATCAAATGAGTCAACTAAATATGTCGGTTTTCCAGGTCAGGCTTGGATCCATATGGCAACTGGACAGGTTAATATGCCTGAAGGTGTTTCACTTCTTCTTTATAAGTCTTCTTCTGCTCCAAGAGTTGACTGTAGCAGAGCTCTATTAGGGACCATTTACAGGACAACATTGTCACCAGAAATGGAGAAGTTTTTCCTTTGTGTTTTTAAAAGCACTCTGCTTTCACACAGCTTAGGGCTGGGTATGTCCAGTAACCTCATGATACGATACGTATCCTGATACTGAGACCACAATACGATATGTATCCCAATACACATAAACTGTGAACATGAGCCAGGCTTTTAACAAAATTCCAACCAAATTGTATTTTTTATCACAAGAAGAAAAGAGAACAACGATGAGTTTCAAATGATTTAATACTTTTAGAAAATTAAATTCAGGTCTTCAAAGATGGTAGACCTAAGTTCAAAGTTGGAACATGTGTTTCATCATATAGTTGGTTTCTACTTTGAACTGTGTCATTGTTAACATTAGCCAAAGTGTATTGATGACAACTGTCAAAACACTGAGGCCGTATCGATTCTGTAGAATTTGTATCAATACATGTATCCCCAAAGAGGCCATGACGATATTTTGCCAATGGATATTTTGAACATAGGCCTAACACAGACAGTGTGATAACAACGCACATTCACATGGATCCGCAAGAACGCTTCTAGTGTCCTTTGCTAATGTAACAGATGTGTCTCCGCACAAAATCCACATTTTGTTTGAGACAAATGTTACTTGGTAGTAAGCCATAGCTGTTTTTTGTTGTTTTTCCTAGGTGCACGCACAACAATTTATCTGAAAAGTATTGAACATGCATCATGTGACATCGTGTTCCCTGACAACGGCATCTCCTTTTACTCAGAGACAGAACTTTTAAACTTTTCACTCTGGACCCAGGTTTTAAAAGTTTGTGGATACAGGCACTCTGGACACTGTTCTTGTGTAATTAAAGGCTAAAACACAACAATATGAGGTTCATACATTCTTGCAACTTGCAATTCTGTCATGATGGCCATTTTCTGCGCTTCTGCTCAGGAGGATGTGGTCTGATGTGGCTTAGCACACCTCCGCCGCTGCACTTAGGTGGAAGGCCTACAGATATGCACAGCCTGGTTTGTGTTACTGATTTTGCCATTGGCAGGGAGGAGCCCAAAGTGCTTCAACGGAAAAGCTTTGCCTGTCCTCCATTTTCTGCAGGTGCATTTGTGTCACTGAGATCACAAGAGCACAGTTCACTGATCTAGGTGCCCTGGTTTGCTGCAGAACTGATTATTTTACCCACAAGTTTGAACGAATTTAGAAGGTGACAACCCAAGTGTGCAAAGGCCTTAAGACAAAAAATTCTAATGAAATTATTTCGCTAACTGCACATCTAGAATCATCTTAGTAAGTTTTTTCAGGTCATAAGCAATAAAATCAGGTAAGTGGACTTTCTGGCAGCAAAGCAGCAGCCAATAAGCAGAGCTGCAGTGGTTACATGTGGCTTGCAGCTGCCTTTGCTAATTTAAAACTGAAAGATGTAGCTTCTCAACAACTTGCAAATCTGGTGTTGGTTATTTTGTTCTTTTTTCTGAATTTAACCATCAGCCTTCTTGTTGCACAAATCCTTTCGTAGCACTATTTTGTTTTTCTCCACATCCAGCCTCTCAGGTCATTGTATTTTATCAGATTCAATGTATTTTTAAGCGTTATACATGTTATGTGTGTATGTATGTATTGATTTTGAACTTCAAGTACCTTTTTTAACTGGCTTCTTATGCTGTAGTACAGCAGAGCAGGACCCTCTCTTTTTACTTTATTTCCTTTTTTATGAGTAGCACCACCCTCTGCCCTTCTCTTGCCCCCCATACTTGCACAACAAAGGCTGAAGTGGGCATATATTTAACATTTCTTCAACAGATTATCTAAAAATTGGTAAAACTTTGCAGGACTATTAAACAGAAATCTCAACACTTTTCTATTTCCTCATATTCCCCATGATTCACCTGCATTGATCCGCTCCCACACCTCTTACCTCCCTTTCTCCCTCATTTCCTCCCTCTCCCCCCTTTCCTCTCCTCTTTTTCTCTCTATCTCGTACTCTCTCTCTCTCCCCCTCTCTTTAGGGGGAGTCATTGAGTGTGTAATCACTTGGTTACGGTGTGTCAGTCTGCGTCTGAACCCACCATCTGTCCTCTGGGCTTCCGTCTGGGACTGCAGACACACACACTCACACTCGCTGTACAGATACACAGACTCACACAGGCGGGCCAAGCTCATTCACACCACAATATGATGACAGCTGTATCACCCACCTATTGACATGAGCTGTCAGAGGGGCACTGACTAACATAACACATTATGACATATCACACACAATCACAGAGGCTGAGCACACCGGCTTCATGAGCTGTAATCATTCTTTATGTCACAGCCTCGATAAGAAGATTGTAAATGTGCAGTAACAGAGGTTGGAGAGATCAAGAGTTTGCATGAGGACCTTATCAGTGAAAAGACAAACACAAGTTAAGACACCGTTCAAATGTTTTCAATTAGTTTGATTCTTGTGATTCTTCACCAGAACAGTTTTAATGATATACAACCTGTCCCTTGTGTGAATTATATTAATTTACTCCTGATCACATATCGAAACTTCAGATAAATAGTATATATAATGTACTTAGTGGCCATATGGAGCTCATACAAGCCCACTTTAGAAATACTGTACTGTAAGGCTGGTAAATAGAAACTGCTTGCAGTACTATTCAATACATTTGATCAGGGTAGACAAATGGAGGCCTGAAAGCTAGTTAATGTCAAATGTCCAAAAATTGCACCGTAAAGACAACAAAACACTACCATGAGGCAATTAAGGTTGATTTGCCACAATGACACCACAAGAAAATACATAACACGCAGGAGGGTAAACGTTCTATTAAAGTCTTTAATAAATGATTTTATTCAACCTGTTTTTTTTTTACAACTACTTGTGTATATGACTTGTTATAATGATTCCTGTAAATGCCCCTTACAACTAACACCTTGTTAACAGGTGTTGTAGAAGAAAATCATATGAACTGAAAAAAAGTGTTTTAAATAAGATTTTTAAATCTTGGCCAAGGAATAACTTAAAACAAGGTAATAAAATAACTAATCAAGTAAATGCAATGAATATTCATTACACTGGAAAGCTGTCTTAAATGCTTTAATGCTCTGTGTTTGGCTCATTTAATTAGCTTCACTGTGTGGTTCTGAACCTGATAAATATAATAACAAATTATTTAAAGGGCTAGATATGTATCATTTTGTTAAATAACAGGTATTTTGTTTATCTTTGATAGTTTACATTTTTTTAATGGTTTGGCCCTCTGAAACTGAGAACAACAAAAATGTTTCCCATCCCTATTTAAATGGAACAGCTAGCTAACTGGTCAAACAAGCTACTCAATGGCTTTTCATGCTAGCTTGTTTGCTAACTCAGTCTGCTTGATGGCTTGTTTGCAGTGACCTAAAGTGACTTGCAAGATCAGGGAAGATTTGTATATATGGAACAAGTAAGCTGGCAAGCTACAACAGCTAGTGTTTGTAAATGCTAAATACTTTTTCTGCTGTTTGATCCCTTTTAGATTTAACAAAGAAATGTACCAAGAGAGCAAAAAGTTGACCAAAAGTTGAAATCCAGAAAAAGATTTGTCTACATCAAGCTGTAAAGTTTAATCTATAGTTAATCAAACCTGTGTTGCTGTTCTGGCCTGGGGGCATGAGTCTATTTGATACTGCTAATCATGCTAACATGTTTATCAAGGAATGGGCTGCTAATTTGTGCACATTTCATGACTCAAAGACATGGGATGTGACTCATTAGGATTAATCACTCTGTTCTGCTCCACATGTCTGTGTCAGTGCTTGTGTAACATGTTAGCATGTTGCACCAACAACACGTGGAAGCCATGTTTAGTGCTTGAATGAAAAGTCCTGTACATTTTTAGCTGTATGAAGATATCTTAAGCACCATTATTTATCTGCTGTCTTACCTTTGCTGTTCACCTGCTTCATGGTTGTCCGACAAAACCACCTGCACACAAACCCAGAAGCTCTTATACTTCCTGGTTGTACCATGTTTGAAGAGCGGGGGTGGACTGTGAGTCTGAGGCAACAAATGTTTCCACAGAACTTGGACTCATCAGCAAATTCAATCTGAAATACCTGTTTAAAAAAGAGCAATAATATATGACATTTATTCATTTTTGGTCAAATTTAGTTTGTAGATTGTGTGCATTTAAAATGTGGAACCCCCCTCTGGTGGGCTAAACAATAGAACTTTGATTTATGTGTAGGCTAATGCTAAAACAGGAAATCACAAAACACTTCACACTTATATTCATATTAGGTATTAGAGATATCTCTAGCTCTGCCAAAGAGCTTCAGTCCTTGCTGGTGAATGTTTGCAAGATTACGCAAAAACTACTTGACAGATTTTACTGAAATTTTCAGGATATGTTGGTAATGGATCACTTACTTTATCATGGTACTATTCTTGTAGATTTAATAGCAATATGTGAGACACTTTGGGTGAGGTTTGCGCTCTTCAAGTGTTTTCAAATTCTTTGATTTGTGGTGTTGAACAAATCTCTGGTCTTTCAAGATGCTTCCTCTCCTGGATCTTTTTGGAGTGGATAATCATCATAAACCATCATGTTTACAAGCCCCAAATCCAGTGAAGTTAAGGTATTGGATAGAGCATAAATAAAGACATAATTCAATGATCTGAGTATCCTGTGTGACCTATATTTATTTAAATCACTACTAATACAAATAAAAACAATAAACTGTTGATCCCCTCTAAGCATCAACACCCCAATTCCCCTACAAAATTTGTCAACCTAATGCAATTTGCTCTTGTTTTGTGCCTGAATGTGGACATAAGGTGTCAGTGTCTCCTCTCTCTGCAGCACTGTGGGAAGCATTTTCATCCTGAGCAGAGGTTTATCCTAAAGTAACCATGGCCTACCAGGGCCCTCTGAAATCTGATGAACTATTTTAGAATCCTCAGCAATGATTGGTTGTTTGTCAAGCTATTGATGATAAAGTAGTGATGATGCAGTTAATGGCTGCACTATTGACCTTACAGCTGCAGTTTCCTCCCTTCAATTTGTAAATATCCCAGTATGCTTGTAAATATTCCTGATGCACACTTTATCCCAGTCTCTTTTTTTACACCTACATATATTTTATTTTATTGTGTCTTGTTTGTGTCTACCTCCTTGTACTAGAGAAAACAACTGCCGGAGTCAAATTCCTTGTATGTGTTGCATACTTGGCAATAAAACCCGATTCTGATTTGATTAGTGATTAGTGATGAATTTGATGTAGTTTTTTTCTTGAACTTTCATTACAAGAAAAACTTTCATACATTTGATGTCTTACAGTATAGTTTGTGATGTATTTGCATTTGTGATTAAACTTACAGCAAGTAGGCCAACGCTGCTGTTTGACTGATAGTGAAAGTAGAAAAGAAAAGGAAACAAAAAGAAGCACAATAAAACTGTAGACAGTGAGACAGCCTGAGAAAATGTGCAGAACAAACCAATTATACCTCATCACAGCTGCACTGGAGTAAAAAGGCATCAGTGCATGAAATAGTCTATTATGATAAGAATTAAAATAGTCTATGAAGATCAGATGTAGAACAGAGCGGTGTGATAAGAACTAACAGAATGTGGTACATGATCAGAGCCTCTGATAGCAGGTTTCACAGCCAGGAAACGCCTGTCAGAGCGGACGCTTTAAAACAATGAAAACAGCTTTGATCACTCAAGTGGAAAAGAAAGGCATTACCAGTGATGTTTGGATAGTTTATACTTCTTTATTTCACTGAAGAAGGAAAAAATCAGGAAAAGGTCGAAAGACCATCTGAACAAAGTCCTCATAACTAAGACTGTGTCAAAATGTCTCCAAGAAATCATTACAAAGATGACTTAAAGAACCGATAATGGATCTTTGCAATCATTATAATACTGTCCTGCCTCAGTTAAAGAATAAAATACAGAAACATTATTCAGTATGTTTACATGTAGTTAGCAAAAGTTTGTTCATTGTATTGGTCTGATGCACCTTCATAACAAACTCAATTTACCGTAAAATACCAAATAACAGCCAGGTCCAGTCTACGAACTATGGTCAAAGTTTACAGAACACACATGCAAACGCTGATCTCTCAACTGATAGTTCACGCTTGAAAAGAAACATGATCAGACTGTACCTTAACAGTCCACATGGTTTATTTGTCTCTCTGGACATCCTGTTGGCTCACTTCTCCTCCCTCTGTATGTCAACAAATGCACGTTGGTGTGCGGCGCTCTGTTTCACGACAGTGCAGTTACACTCAATGTCCACTAGAGCGCAGAAAGCCGGAGTCTTACGGACTTGGGCTTTGCAAAACCAAAGAAGAAGACGTTACCACTGCTGCTGCGTGTTTTTTGCCCTTAACTAACGTCAGGAGGCCACTCACGTCAGTTAGTGGTACATTGCTTCTTATCTCCATTGCCCCAGTGCAGTGAAAAAGAGAAGTACAACCTTAACTTAACTACTGCTAGTTCGTTACCAGTATTAAGAGTGTTTAGAGAGTGCTGAGTTGAAAGAAGACAAGAGTAAAACTACGGTACTGTAATCTTGCTGTGAAAATGTAAAGGTGATATTCATACTGGTGTAAAGAATTTTTGGATTACATTTACCTTTTTTTTTCAATTTTTTGCTAAAGCCCCAGTCACACATTACCGTTTCTCATGGCGATTGTGCACGATTGTCATAATCCTGATGAAACGTGCTTTGGTTGTGCTAGCTGGATCTGCCTGCATGGGTCATCACTGAGTCCGACTGGCTCCGGCTCTCTACCTTGTCTGCGCAGTGATGCGCGTCGCCCCTCAGCTTGTCAAAAAGGTCCAGCGTCCAGCCTTGGGCATTACGCGTGGCGTGTCACAGGCACTATGCACGTTTGAATTCACCAATTTGCATGTGGTGTAGCCGTAGCATAAGGTGAACGGTATTAGCTTGGCATGTACGGAGCTCAATCGGCCCGATCGTGGCTCAATCTTGAAAGCTTTCTGAGGACGACTGACAAGGATGTATCCGTCTGTGCCCCGACTGTGTCCCGTTCAAGACGGCACAAGCAACAGGGCCCAGTCGGGGCTTACGTGGCCCGAACTGAGCTCCAGCGGGGCTGACGTCGTGCCAGAGAGAGGGGAATTAAACGCCTGTCCAAAATAGTTGCCTGGTCCCAAATAAATGCCTGGTCTGCTCAGTGATTGAAACAAATAAACACCCCAGCTATTATTTGGTATTTTATGGTAGTCTTGGATTTATACTCAACTGAACATCCAAATAGTGAAACACACATTTTTAAAGGGTTTCACAATTTTTTTTTTTTCAGTCCACCCTGGACATACTTTGATTGGTTAACCTGCTTACAAGCTTGCCCACGTTGGTTTGCATATGCACCCAGCCATGTAATTTCATAGACTTATTTAAAAAACTAGATAAAGTGCTAATCTTAGCATTGAAATAGACAATGTAACATAATGTAGCAAACTTTCCATAACTTTTCATTCAGCAATCAAGGACTGCTCTCAAGCTTCATATAAAATTCAGGTAATGACCAAATTGCAGTAAAAATTTTGTATCTTCGTCATTTTTGTCATTTTATCAACACCATGTATGACACACTCACAGATGATCTCACAGTTTTCAAGCTGAAACCAGTTTTCTTGGTTCCAGACCATTTTTTTTACAGTGTAAACACAACAGTCGGCTCAAAATTACAACCAGGAACCAGAACCAGCCCAGAACAGTTTTGTGTGAAAGCTACCACTCAGTGCATAAAAACATATTTCAAACAGTTTGATCAAACAGCTGATGAAGACGTTTTCTTTTGGGGACATCCTCACACTGAAGAGAAGAAGAACAGCTCACAGAAAGAGTTCAATAATTCATGTCGGTGTCTCATCACTGAATATCTGTACAAGAGACACATTACATATCTGTGTGTGTGTGTGTGTGTGTGATAGATGGCCTCTCTAGCTCTGACAGATGCTGCAGAATCACTCAGCCACGCCAGCCCGGCTGGTTACCGGGGGCAGCCCTGTAAATCTGACATTATGGGCTGTTGACAGGAGAAACGGTTGTTATCATAACCCACAGTGAGTTACAGGAAACGCACACATCGCTCAGGTTTTCAGCATGACAGGAATATAGCATTACTCACACACACTGGGATGGACTGAGTATGTTTGGAGATGATTTGGATTTACAGCTCAGCACCATAAAACAGTGCAGTGAGTGTGTGGAGTAACACTGTGTGTGTGTGTGCGTGTGTGTTGGGGGTCAGAGGGAGCAGGGTCTCCATGTTTTATATCGGGGTAAGAGGGATGTGATAGAGGGAAGTGATGAGTGTGGGAAACCTTGCGATGAGCAGGTCACAGGAAATAAGATATCTTACCTGCTCCTCTTTAATCCTCACCATGAAATCACCTATACACGCACACACTCACATCTGTACGCACACACTAATCTATGCATAACAGAACCACTGGAACAGATTCATGGACAGATCCTATGAAGCCCCAAAAATCCCCAAAAGACTAAATTTGTGATTAGATAAATACATTATTAAATAAAGCCCTGGGAGAATGTTTTTGCTCAGAGGGAGGAAACAAGAGCACCCTCTGAAAGCCCAAACTTCTGCAGGGAGAACAAGCAAATTTATGCAACTCAAATTAGCACCAACATCCAAAAAATGTATGCTTGACTTACACAAATGTGACATTTTGGGATGGTAAAGGATCTAAGGCAGCACATACATGGTGATAATCTTCAAGAACATGACTTTGGATAATAATATTCAAACTTAACAAAGAAAGGCCCGACGGACTCAGAGAGTCAAACCAGCTACCCTCTTACTGGCACCAGTACCACCTGCTGCAGCCCCCTTGGTCAGGTCCTATCTAGAAATCTGTCTGGTAGCTCAAATTAACAATTGAGTCTTCATTGCCCTTGGATGTGGGTGTATGTGGCTGTCTGTCTCTCTATGTCAGCCCTATGAATTGCATTAACCTTTTTTACTTTTCATTTTGCTGACATTTGAGGTATTGCGTAATTACAAAGCTGTCTTTGCTGCCTCTTTTTAAGGGATATTTATGTTCTGTTTTGTTTTTCTTAAGTGAGGTTACTCAAGGACCACGACACTAGTAAAGATAATTGCCAATAAAGTAACCTACTAGCTTTGTCCCTTAGGAAATATGGCTGACTAGCGACATTAAATCTAACTCCAAAGATATTACAAAGAAGGGTTGCTCTTGAATTCTTAAACAGGCCAAAGGGATGGTCAATACTTTGATTTCACTGCATTCTGTCGCCTGATATGGGCCTTCACCAACTCTGGCTTGCTGTTTTAAATACAGTCTTCAGGAGTCATCCATCTGTAGCAACAAAGCCTCATGTTTGCAGTGTCTGTTTCCCTAGTCACGACTACGACACATGAAAGCTGTTTTAAAGGCTTGTCCAAATTAAAGAGATCTACTGATAGGTCCAGGATAAACTGTTACTTGGGTCCTCTTGGGCCTCCTGGTTCATGGACATATGCTCACAACTGATGCATCTGCACCACCAAGTAACTTGTGATCTGTCCTGCTCCTCAGTTCACACAACAGACTTTATTTGTAATGTTTGTTTTAGCCATCAGTAAAAAAAAAAAAAAAATCAATTCAATACAAAAATAAAAAGAGAAATCTTGATCAAAAATTACCAGAAATAAGACTAATTTAAAAACATCCTCTATTTATGGTGCATTCCAGTTGTAGTCGGAAGTAAGAATTTCCGAGTTCCAAGTAGGAAATTGCAACTGGAACGTCCCCCGAAGTTTGAATTTCCTACTGGGAACTCTGTGAAACCTCACCACTCCCCTGTTGACAATCGAAGATGGATGCCCACAGTGTGAACAGTTATTAAGCTCCTGTAATAATCAATTTATTTGCACTTCTGACTCGTGTGTGTCACTTTAAATGAGCTCTATAAATAGTATTGTTCGACGCATATTGACTAAAATGCTGCAATAGTGATATTTACATTCTTCATGTGGTATTTGTGAACAACAATGCAGGGTGTGCTAACCTCTGCTAGCTATAGCCTGGTAGATCAGCACGTTGTTTTCCGACTTTGTAACTGGAACGCCGATAAGTCGGAGATGACGTCACTCCCAGTTCCCTCTTCCCAGTTCTGAGGTTAAAGGGACGCAGCATTAGGCCCCATGACAGTACAACGTTATCACCAGAAACTGAGACGTGAGAACAACTGAAAGTGCTATAGCGCGCATGTCGGGCCAGTAAATGGCGATTGGTTTGTAGTGAGACAGCGGTGTCATGCTTCACAGTGATGACAAACTTTCATTAACAACGATGGTGAATGGATGCATAAAGATGCAGGAGTTTCTTGTCTGGACAACAAATCTGTCTGGATATTTTTGTCTTGATAACAAACTGGGCACAGTAAATAGCACATACTGTATGCTGCTCAGTAGATGGATGAAGCTGTTGTTGTCGTTCCTGGGATGTGCACAACTTTGGCTGCAAGAGTACTGCGCATGCACCACACATCAGCATTGTCCTTGGAAACGATGATTCCTGTTTACATGGTGATGCATTCGAAAATGTTTTCAAAACTTTTCGCTCTGAACCCTGATTCAGGCACTCGGGGCACTGTTATAGTGCAAACAAAAAAGGAAAACACAACGAAAGCTCTCAGATTTTGTTACTGTATAAGTGGGGCCTTAATAACAAGGTACAAAATAAAACACAAAACAGCCACAGGACAAGAACGCTCTTCATCCCACTGTAAGACACTGTGATTTAATTAACACTTTACTAGACAGAGTACGTCAAGATTATGTTTTCATATTTTTTCATATTTTTCTTGATGTATTTTGTATATTTTGCTCGTAAATATAAAGTTAGATCATGATTACCTGGATTACCAAGATTGTTTCATAAACTGACTCTTAAACACTGATGCAATGTTTCACCCGTTCAAGATCACTGTTTCCTTTACACTGACTCTCTTTTCTTAAATGTCTTCTGTATGTTTATTGATAAAGTTTTGTTACAAGCTTTCTCCATCCCTCTTTCTACATGTGTTCCATCTGCAAAAGTTCTTCCTCTGCGTACTCTCATTCATAAAGATGTCTTTTTGTACCAGCGACTAACAGCATGTTTTCATCACATGAAACAAAAATGTCTTCCTTTTAGTTCAGTTTTCCTGAAGTTAAAGTTCATTCTTCCTCCAGATGACCTGACCAGCTGATGATGGAGGGGGGGATACAAATCCACTACACTGCAACACACAAAACCTCTTCACATAGGGGCTTTCCTCTAGCTTCTAGACAAGCAATTGTTGATTTTAGTTTAGTTTTAACCTAAAAATGGGGTAATTACAAGGCCTTCAGTAGCACTATTGTCTGTCATGTATTACCAAGCATCTTTACCCAGCTTTCTCCCCTCAGGGACACAGTTGGCCGGGTGCTTGAGTGACATTCATACACTCTAATGCCAAAAGTATTCGCTCACCTGCCTTGACTCACATATAAAGTTGAGTGACATGTAACGTTCCAGTTAAAGATTTCTGTTTCCTTTACACTGACTTTCTTTTCTCAAATGTCTTCTGTATGTTTGTTGGTAAAGTTTTATTACAAGCTTTTTCCACCCCTCTTTCTACATGTGACTCCATCTGCAAAAATTCTTACTCTGTGTACTCTCATTCACAAAGAATCAAAACTTGAATCAAAATGTCTTCTTTTTAGCTCAGTTTTCCGATGGCCTGACCAGCTGATGGTGGAGGGATACAAAACCCCTACACAGCAACACACAAAACCTCTTAACACAGGGGCTCTAAAGAATCTTAGGCTGCGTTTACACTGCGCCAAAAACGGTCAAAACCAATATGTTTTCACTGCGTTTGGCCTTGCGTTTACATTAAAACATGGTGTGTTTTGTCTTAAAACAGTAACTTTTGAAAACGGGCTCCAGAGTGGAAAGTTTCCAAAACGCCCTGCATGCAGCTCCATGTAAACTCGCATCAGAGCGTTTCAGGGTGAAACGCTGATGTCACCGCATGCGCAGTGCTCTTTCACATTAAGGCCTTTGGCACATACCAGGAACAACAACAGCTCGGCCATCTGCCGAATAACGTGTGAGCTTATTACCGTGATCGGTTTGTTATCCAGACAAAACTGTCCAGACAGAGTTGTTGTCCAATTCAGAGTTGTGCACATCTGTGCGTCTAATCGCCATTGTTGTTTGTGAAAGTTTTTCTTCTTCGTCGAGTGTTGTCGCAGCGCTGCCTCTCTGCAGACCTCCACCGCCATCTACTGAACCAGCGTGCATACTACAGTGGATTCACTCATCTCCAGCGTCATCGTCTCAACGCAGATCGACTTTGAAAACGCAAAGGAAAAATCTTTGAGTTTTTAAGTCAGGAGTGTCCGTGTAAACGTAGCCTTACTCCAGCAAATGTTGCTTTTTGTGTAGTTTTAACCTAAATAAGGTGATTACAAGGCCTTCAGTAGCACTGTTGTCTGTCATGTATTACCAAGCATCGTTACCCAGGAATCTCCCCTCAGGGACAAAGCTGGTCGGGTGCTTTAGTGACACTCACATTTACCATTGCCATAGGACTAAAAAAAAAAAAAAACTGTCCCTTTAAGCTTGTAATTTTGGTCTTTTTTTGTGGAGCATTTGTGCAACTCTGCTTGGTTATTCACAACATTCTGAAATATTTCTTGTATTTTTTCTGTGAAACAAATGAATGTTCAGTCCATATCTGGCATAAACGTGGTGTTTCTCCCATCAGAGTTGAAACTGTTTGTTTTGGTAAGTTCTTCACCTCTTGTGTTGCAATTGCTCTTAAATCATGTCCTCATGTTGCCACTGCACAAAAACCACCCACACATACGTATTTGTAGAGCACACATGCATCTTTTCTTCAGATTTCATGCCATGATTCTCCTTTATGCCAAACCAGAATGCTTCCTTGTTTTCTGTCTTTTCTTGGTCTTTCAGTCCCTCTGTCTGGGTGTTCCAGTAGTAATGGTGTGTGCTGTGGGAGCAGCAGGAATGACCATTACTGTCCATGGATCACTGGTCAAGGCCTGCACACAGCGGACTCACATGAGAGAGCCAGAAGGAGAAGGAAGGAGCGACGCGGAGGTCAAAAAGGTACAGAAAAGAGAAAAATATGGGGCAGAGAATGAAGTGAAAGGAGGGCAGACAGAGTGGATATTATTTCACGCAGCTCTTATAATGAAGTCGTTCCACAGAGGTTGTGATGATGGAGGATTTCTAAGTGATAGCTGCGTTAAACCGCCTGATGGATTTGATGGGAATATAATCACACACACTCCTATGTATGTATTTATCTAGCTGTGACAGAATCTGGAGGGAGATAGGTCCAAACATGCCTCAAACCCACAGAATTATGGGTACTAAAATAGGGCATATGCCTCTTTTTCATTTGAGACGTCAAACGTTTCATATTTTATCTTTTCAGCTGCTGACTGATGAATTAGGCAGATTTATAACAGAGGGGCTGATATTTTATGGGAAGAAAAGATATTTAAGGTCAGATGTTTTTCAATTTATACTGTCTATAATAAAGACAGTGAGCTGTGGAGAAGGACAGCAGTGAATGATTGATGACAGGCTTTCCCACTTTTGTTTTCAGTTACATACTGTTTAAAGACCATGTCTTTTTTTAGAAGAATATTAAACTGGGTTACATGAGTTATTTTAGTTTTAATCACTCTCATGGATTCCTGGTGCAAACATATAGAAAGAGTTGAAGCTACAAATCTCAGTTACATCCAACTTTTAAGTTAGTTTTATTAAATATTAGTGGTGATTGTTCAGTTAATTTTACAAAAACCTGATATTGTTTAAGAAAACTTTTTTCACTATGTAGTGATTGTTAAGAAAATGTGTATATTTGTGGAAAACACAGAATTGTTTTTTGTCATGAAGAATTTTCTTATTTCTAAGAAAGGTTTTGAAACTCAATTTATTTGATTGAAAACTTGGCAATGATTCGTAAGGAAAATTTCAAACTTTAAAAACTTTAAAGAACATTATGTGTTATCATTTGGTAAGATTTCCTTACCATCTGTTGACAAAAGAAGAAAACTTTAAAAACTTTTTTTTTCTAGGTAAACGTGATATTATAACCACAACAAATTTAACATTTGATAGATATGTTGAAAGATCTTTTTTCCTGAAATGGAAGCTGAATGTATTGGTAGGATGACTGGGTTTGATTTGGAAAACTTGGTATCATTAGTTAGAAAATGTGGTTTAATTAATTTTTTTAAAAATGGTATCACATGTTGAAATTAAACTTGTAGTAAATCTTTAAAATTGAAAAATATGATGGTGCTGGTTTGGTGGAGGGGTTAGCAAACAGGAATCCCATGTACTTGCTTCTGCTGGTCCAGGTTCGGGTCCAGCCTGTGACCAGTTTGCAGAGTGTCTTCCCCTACTCTCTCACCTCCTTTCACAACCTTATCCACTGTCTCTCTCCTATCAATAAAGGCACAAAATGCCAAAAAAAAAACATTAAAAACCCCCCAAAAACAATAAAAAATATATATAAAAAAATATACACATCTACTGGAGAAACCTCAGTAAGAAGTAAGATTTTTTTTCATGTTCTTTCTAATAAAATTTGGGATTTAAAAAAACTTTACATGATATGTTAGGAGAAAAACTATGGGGAAAAAAGAAAGTATGACTTTTTGTGAGGATGATTTTCCCAAAAAGTGTAAAACTCTGTTTAATAAGTCAAAAAACTTTGCAATATTAGTAGGACTCCAAATGATTTTATTGACATGGTATATATATATATATATATCTTTTTTTTATGTATTTTTTGGGCATTTTGTGCCTTTTATTGATAGGAGACAGATGTTTGTTGTTTTTCTGTTATCCAACTTAAAACCAATACCATTGAGAAATTGGTATTATAAGTTTAGAGATTTTGGTTTAATAGTTTAAAAAGCATAAAAGAAAAATAGAAACAAGATAGATGGAATTTGGTACTTTCAGAGAAAAATGATGTTTTTAGAAAAGTTAAAAAATCTGGTTCTTTTTTCATTTTGATAGTGACTTTGCTTCTTTGTTCGGCATGTTGGTTATTATTGAATATACAAATATTTGTCCTGTTAAAAAAGATTTAATTTGTTGGGAGTTAGTATTATTGTGTGAAACCTTTCGCATGATTCAAACTAAAAATTTGTTTTTATTTTTCCAAAACCCTTAAGAGTTTGATGTTTAATTTTTTTGGTGGTGTTTTTCTTTGATATCTGGTTTAAAGGGGAAACTTTGCGTTATTTATTAAGGTTGTCATTAGTAATTTGGAAACAGTGGCGTTGTATAAAAGAAAACTGTTGTTGATCAAATGTAGAATATTGATGTTTTTTTTTTTTTGGTGTTGTTTGACATATGGTTTTTTGGTGGTGTTTGACATATGGTTAATTATTTATTTTGTCATTAGTGTTAAGGTTGTTACAGTGAAGGATAAAAACTATGTTGAAAATGTAGATCAAATGTAGAATATTGATGTTTTTGTTTCTTTAAAAAAAATATTTTAAGTTGTTCGAAATCCTGGTTTGATTGAAAAAACAACTTCATGTTGTGAAATAAAAAACTTAGATGACTTTTCATAGAAACTTTTTAAAATAAAAAAATACATTTTATTCTAATTCTAATTAAAAAATAAAGGAAAAAAAGGATACTATTTGTTTTTGCTTAGAAAATCAGCTACTATTAAACTGTAAATGTATAAGAGTGGTTTAGAGAAATGGGGTTGATTAGTTAACCCATTGTTTGTCGTATAGACAGCTCGGTGACTAAACTTCTGAATGCCAGTCTTTATGAATAATTGTGATCTTCATGTTTTGCCACTTGCCAGAAATTAGTGGTCGTGCTACCCCCTTGGCTATTTGCTGCTTTGACAACTGAAGGAAGTGAAGTATGGCTGTCACTTTAGTGCATTAATTAGATTAATTAATTCCAACGCAAATTAGTGCATTAAAAAAATTAATCGCAGGATTAAATATAGCACATGAACATTTTAATACTGTCCAGTTGAAGGACCCGTACATGACAGTGGCACGTCACTTCACACATGCGTCTCTAGTCAAACCAAACAAAGCCCATGTGACAACAGGCCTATTTGAGACTCCACTTTATTTTATTTTTGAATTTATTTATCTATATTTGTACTGCATTCTTTAATAATGCATCAGGCGTAATTGGTTTGCTGGATGTCCTCGACTTTTTTCTTTTTTTTGAATTTGATTTAAGAAACACACTTAAAGTGTAATTTGAGTTGCCTGATTGAGCTTAGAATTATCTGGACAAGTTGCCCTGACTTTGGTTTCATTTAGTCACCAATAAAAATGTGGATATACAATCTTCTCTTTTTAGTGTATTCATTTGATTAATCATCCACTCCAATTTTATAATGTCCTAGAATTCAAATTCTTTATGTGGGGACTTTAAGCAGATATGAGATTAAAATGTGATTAATTTGATAAATTAATTACAAATCATGTAATTAATTAGATTAATTTTATTAATCGCCTGACAGCACTAATATAAAGTTTGACCTGTGGGTGATCACCATATGCCAAGTGAGGCTGCTTTATACTCTTAGTCCTATTTGTTTTTTTTTTATAACTTTGGTGGGTTTTCATGTTTTTAAGACACATTAACTAATCCGTCTGAATAAGTGTGCTCTAAATTTCAGAGTGTGACCCTTAAAGTGTGTTGTATCAGGAAGTGAAACCTCAAAGAAAACAAGAAAAAAGCCTCTGAGAAGAGAAGAGAAGGAAGAAGAGAGAGGGGGTGAACACAGTCCAGAGTAATGCAGCCCACCTCCTCATCCTTAAAGCAGACCTGTAATGAAAGGCCTGCACCGGCTGCCATCACTCGGGTCTTCTCGGAGCCGCAGCGTCAGTGTGTCAGGTTGTACGGGCGCTGACCTTTCTGTTGTAACAGGCTCAGAATAAAGGGAAGTGCCACACAAAGAGCTCTATTAACTGAGAAAGCAGATATAATGGGGAAACAAGATGGGCCTTTAATGGGGACAGGCAGGCCTGTCAGCATGCATAATGTAAGAGTCGTGTTAAAACAACACTGCTGCCCCGCTGCACACACACACACACACACACACACACACACACACACACAGAAACAGCCTTATATATGAGAGAACCAAGTTATTAATTCACACCGGGGTCTTCATCTCTGAAATATTCTCCATGCACGGCGCACATTTCTCCTGCGTGGATGGGAATCATTGTTGTGTGTAATTATGAAGACAATGTTGGGAGGGATTATCAAAGAAGTACGGGAGGAAGATAAGAAAGCGGCAGATGAAGAGGGAGCGGGGACGAGAAGAAAGGGAAGGAGAGAGGGAGTGAACGGAGGAGGAGGTGGTGGGAACCACGATTACTCCCTCTCTGTGTTTGTGGAGCTCTCCCTCCTCCTCCTCCTCCTCTTCTCTGTATTAGCATGATAAAGACGTGGAGGAATAGGGCAGCCGGCAGGTCTTTGGACATGGAGACAATGCTATCGCCAGAACAGGCGTCTACAGCGAGGGAACAGCCACTGAGGGACCAACACCAACAACACACACACACCAGGCTGCATACATGAATACACACAATTAGCATGTAGTCAGTGATACACGACACAAACATGTAAACACACACAGAGCTGTGGATTATAAAGTCCATGAGGAGTTAGACAATGAGAGGTAACATGAAATCAAAGACAGCAGAGGCTGTGTCAGATGGATACATGGTGAGCACATATACAGACGTAATAGCCATTTATTGGGTCCAGTTGAAGAGCTGAGCAGGTTTGTTGATTATTTTTTGGTCCTTAAAGCTTGATTTTTCATTTTGCATCACAACAGTTGAAGTGCTACAGGCTTAAAACTCCCCCTCCCAATCTTTCAGCCTCATGCCATGATTGGTTGTTGATGTAAAACAGGCCATTTAACACTAATTTAAAATAACTGGTTTGGATTTAATCCATGGATACTAAAAAAATAATTAGAGTGTTTGCATTTCAGAAAAAAATCAGAATCCAGACTAAACCTTTAAGTTGCACTTTAAAGATTTTTTTTGTCTTAACTCAGGATTACATAGAGAATCCCCCTGATCCAGCTGTATTCTCTCTCTGTCTGAGATGTTGTGTTAGAGCTCCTGCCCCCTTTGAGGCCCTTATCCCCATGTGGCCCCTGTCTAATCTGACTGGTTCATAGACCTGCTCTGTTCCAGGTTGTCAACAACTCTACATTCAGTCTCCCATCTCTGTTCTACACTGGGCTTGCCACCACCATGGCCACAATGGCCTTGATGATGACTGATGATGTAACAATGGTAGGATGTCACACTGCTAGGTCTTTCATGGAGGGCAGGGGAACAAGAGAGAAGTCCTGATCCTGAAGACTTTTGTTATGTTCAAAGAAGCACTCCATCACACAGAGGAGGTATGTCAAAAACACAAATGGACATGTTGGAGCGCTTTCACATCCAACACGGTTGATCTGGATTAAAAGAACTCTGGCTCGCCTCTTTGGAAAGTTTGGTTGATTTAGGCTAGAGTGATGGCTTACATGATGTGGACCAAGGAACTGAACTCTTGTCCGCCAAAAAATAAGGATCTCGGTTCAGGTTCGAGCAAACCACAGGTCAGTTGCAGTGGGTGTAAAGGCAATCCCAACAAAACAAGGACCAAACATGGGAGGGAACCACTTTCTGTTGTTGTCACATCCACAGTTCCGCCTCTGTCCCCTGATTGGACTGTTAAAGTTGGAGAGTTTTTATGCATTGGGCTTCCTGTGCTTCAGTTTTTGGGGGGTGGAGAACAATCTTTAGATCTGCCTCAACAATCTAATGAATTTCAATGAAAACACCTAAAGTTGAGGCTTTTTTCAGCATTTTTTTAAGTGAGATTAAAAAAATGATTAATTAGACAAACTAATTCAAGGTTATAATTAATTAATCACTCATTTTTTTAATACACTGACAGCATTAGTATATTCACCACTGGTCTTGAGCAGAACTGCATGTTTTTGGAAGTAAAATAAGGGGGTCAGGCCAACAGGCCCACTGAGATCAGTGTGGCATGAACGAAAACATTCCAGTTACTTAAATAATTTTTTTTCCCCTCTCCTGATACTTAATTTCAACTTTGCCAGGTCGTCTGCACTGAAATGCTGCCATGTGTTTGGGTGGTTAGTTATTTCCACAGGTAATATGTCTAACCAGGGAGCCAAATGAGGTGGCCAGTGAGTCTATATCAGCTTTAAAGTTTAGTATATGTACCTTTAGACAGTACATTTCTGCTTATATTTAATGGAACAATATACCATATTTTATTACCTGAAGTGCTTTTCAAGACTTGATATCTTGTTCATGTGATGTGTTGCTTACTCATGTATGTGGCAGGAGATGCAGTGATCCCTCCTCTGTGCTGCTGGTAGTAATGTCATAGTGACAGCAGAGCCTTTTTATGGTGCTTTGCAATAATGTCTTGTGAAGACAAAGCCACCACTCGGAGAAATGCATGTTTGATTCTGTTCTTCTTCTGTGGTAGGTTTTACTACCTTCCTCTTCCTCTTCATCAGTCTGTGTCATCGGAAACATCCCTAACCAGAACATCAATAAACAGATAGTCAGTCTAATCAGTCACATCCACACACACAAACCTAAACTCCATGGATTTTGCACCTTCACAGATCTGGAACGTTCCACCGGTCAGAAGCAGAGCCGCAGGCCCAGCGGGACGCCCAGCCACCCCACCAGAGGAGCACCGAGCCGGGCCACAGCCCTCGCTTCACCTCCTCCGTTTTACTGGAGGAAACAAAAACATCATGGGTCAGAGCGAGTGTACACTCACACATTTACACCCACACACACTGTCACACTGTATGTAGTGTGTGTAAACATACTGTACACACCAGCATGGATCACGGCCAGTTCATGAGCCTGTGACGGTCGCCCAACTGGAACACACACACGGGCCGCACGCCACACACACTCACACACTGTCCGTAAAAACACACAGAACTGTACAAACATGAAGAGCTCATGAGCGGGAACGAACACAGAGCAGAGGCATGCCATCTGATGCTTTCAAAGACCTCATTCAGACGGTCACCACTAGATTTAGGTTATTAGTTTCATTTATCAATTATTAGTGGATTCTGTGCTTTTGGCTGTATAAATCTTAAGGTTTATTAATTTGTCTTTTTACCAGTCTCTTAACTGTCTTATAATCTGACACACTAGACGGACTAATCCATCTGGGAAAGTAAGTGTAACGTAAAGTAAGTGCTTGGAAAGGGCAGAACCTCCACCAGGGCCAATCAAATAATGCAGTAGGCGGGTGCTTCTGCGTTACAGAACTTGAGCCTCATTGTAAAACAAACTCAGAAAAAATATCCTTTCTACAGAGAAGTTTGCAGAGTTGTTTGCTTTTCATTTAATGAAGAAATACAGTCAAAATCTGAGAAAACTACCATTGAAGCTGTTAGCATCTATGCTAATCTCTGTAAGTACTAGTTTGGGCCAAGAACAAGTGTAAATTGGAGCTTGGCAAGACGGATCTGATTACAGACATTGAATAGGCAGAAGCAAGGTTTGATTGATTGTTATATTATTGAACTCACATTTATGAGTATTCGTGACTTCATACTTTTTAAAGATCTAGTATTTGCCAGTTGTTTTTTGAGTTGAATCTTGAGAAATTTGACTGAAACTGAATTTGAAGGCTTTGCTTAGAAATAAAATCTGAATCATCAATGAAAGGCTTAATCTTCAAAAAAGAGAAAAATATAAGACTAGAGGAAACATCACGCATACCACATCTCATCATCACATCCCTTCCTGTAGAATGAAAGTACAAACATTGGAGAAAAAAGGAATATAATAATTATAATACCATTTATATAGCAGCTTTAAAAACAGATGCAAAGTGTTTTAATGGACAAAACAAAGACAGAAAAAGGCAGAACTCTGGGAACAATAAAATCAACCTGATTGTTGAAACAAAGACCAAAAGAGTCAAAGGAAAAAGCACAGAGGGTCATGTTAATAAAAGCAAGAAAATAAAGAGAATGTTAAACTGGTTAGAGGGAAACAGCTGAAGTTATTTAGGGATATGCTAAATTAGTACAACTTATGTCAACATGTACGTATGAAGAACATTAGTGAGGAAGGTATTCTGGTTTATAAACACTGATAAGGAGACAATAAGACAATAAATAGAAAACAGGTTTATAGAAAGATTGATAAGTTGGTGACAGTTGATAGCATCACATCAGAAAGATGAAAAGGAGAGGGTAGTAGAGGATGGATGAAAGAGAAAAGGCAAATAAAAGCAGAAAATAAAATAGAAGAAAATGATAATAAAAAGGGATCAGTAGGACATACAAAAATAAAAGAAAGGAACAGCATAGTTTTAAGTATAGTTTATTAGGTAAATGTAAAATAAGTAGGTAGATAAAATAAGTAGTATGTAAGTATGTACGCATTAAAAACGTATCATGTAAAAGCAAGTCTAAAAAGTGAGTTTTATGGAGTGATTTAAAAGGTGTCACTGATTCAGCTCGCCTTACCTCCTAGCAAGAATTTGCTAAGATCTAACCAAACAAGAGTGTCATACAGCATTTTGAACCATATCACACTATCACACACTATTTACTCATGCAGCATTGCAGCTGTTGTCCACACTCTATTTTTAAGTTATTGTTATCAGCTATTAAAATACTATTGTAGGGGTGCTGGTTTGGCGGTGTGGTTAGCAACCATGCATGTCCCATTTATACATGTTTCTGCCGGTCCGGATTCGAATTCAGCCTGGACCAGTTTGCAGTGTTTTCCCCTACCTTCTCACCCCCTTTACAAGCCTGTCCACTGTCTCTCTCCTATCAATAAAGGCACAAAATGCCCAAAAATTACTTAGAAAAATACTATTGTAGGGTGGCACAGAGGCGCAGCAGGTATAGTGCATGTGCCTCACAGAAGGTTGCCACTTTGATCCACAGGTCAGTCTGTGTGAAATTCAGATGTTCTTCCTGTGCATGCATGGGTTCTCTCCAGCCTCTCCTGGCTTCCTGCAACAGACCAAAACATGCTCATTAGCTCAACTGGTGACTCCAAATTGCTCTTAAGTTTGAGTATGACTGTCATATCAGTCTTTCTATGTGCCCTGCAATCGTCTGCCATCACTTCTGGGTGGACCCTGCTTCCCACCCAATGACAGCTGGGATAAGCTCCAGTCCCCCTGTGATCACAAAAGCGATAAATGATGGGTGGATATGTTATCTTATGCTTGTCTTGCCCCTTGTCAACAGTAGATCCAAGTGCCTTTAATATACAGTGAGGAGAAACGGACAAAGAGAGCTTGTAGTGATGAGTGGTTGGCTCAAAATCTGTTAATTAAAGAGGACATATCATGCTTGTTTCTCCTTTTCACTATGCCAGACTAGGATGCCTGTAAAGCATTTCTGCCCTCAGTACAAGTCATTTAGTTCCTTCATTGCCCCACAATAGCGTTCTCAAAATCCTCATTTTAGGCCATTTTGAAGCCCTCGTTGAAACGCTCAGATCTCAGGATGACCTAAAGTTACCTCGCAACGTCACAGCTCTTTGTGCTCTGATTGGTCAGTTCTATCGGGGGTAGAGCCAGCCTGTCCTTCTTCTTCCACTGTATTTTCCGGCAGGCTCAATGCAGCGACCGCGTATTGAGTCCCCCTACAGGCCAGAGCTGGTAATGAGTGAATGTGAGCTAGGGAACTATAAACCCCTGCTGGGTGGATGTGTTCCTTGGTGACAGTTTTGTGGCTAATGGACATCACAGAGGAGGAAGTGTTTTATCAGATTACTCCAATAAAAAGAAAGGTACCTCGTGTCGTCACGACGTTTGAAATCTCGCGGACATCTCGCAATGACCTATTTTCAGAGGCATCAAATCTCGTTCTAGGATATCAGAAAAAATACAATATCTCATTTTTTGAAAATTAAGGGGGTGTAAGGTCTTGTTTTCAAATTTATTATATTATATGTAAATATTAAATCATGCATCAGCATGATATGTCTCCTTTAAGGTCTAAAATTAAGAGCTCAATATAGTTCCTGCCTCGGCGTTCGAAGAGGAGGTTGAACATTTCAGCAACACGTGGATGAAAGCTCCGCTATCTCCACTTTTAAAACACATTACCAAGCTCCCCTGAGTGAGCAGGAGAGGGAAATCAAGTAAATCCCTCACAGCATCGCATCAGTCTCCCTGTTGTCTCTGCTGTTTTTCAAGTCAACATGAGCATCTTCAAGTTTCAGGATGAATAAACAAAACGAATCACAGGTTATGCTCAGGTTAAAGTTCACATCAGAGCAGTGTTCTGTGTGACAGCAGGTTGTGGACAGGTCCGTCAGTCAGCCGCAGCAGCAGATAAACTGGGCTGTCCTGCAGGTGGTGATGAAGACTGACAGGCAGAGGATAGTGTCAGTCATCACACACTGTCTCCGTTTAATGATGTCACTGTGCTGCTGATGAAGCAGATAGTGAAACATCAAAAAGGGGGGATGAGAAGTGAAGACAGCTCTGGTTCTTTATGAGAGAAAAGGATGAAGACTGAAAGGATGGATGTTGAAACTGTATGTGATTATGATTACAGAATGATGGCAAATTAGAGAGTAAACCAAAAACAAATAAAACATGATCAGATATTCTCTTCTGAAGGATTGTGGTAAGTTCCTCCAGCATCACTGTCAGTATGTCCAAAGCTGAAACTAAAGTGTGATACAGACACCGCCAACTACAGAATGGTCAGAGAGTATCATCACTCAGAGGGACGACAGGAAGGCAGCAGTGACTCAAATAACCACTTGATGCAGTCATGCATGCAGAAAACTATTTCTGAAAGGACATGTTAAATCTGGAAACAAAACTCAGACTCACCAAAACTGGACAACAGAAGATTAGATAAGTGTTGCCTGGTCCGATGAGTCTTGATTTCTGCTGAGTTAGTCAGTCAATCAATCTTTATTTGTATAGCGCCAATTCATAACAAGTGTTATCTCAAGACACTTTACAATAGAGCATAAAGCTCTTCATTTTATGGATACACATATATGCATAGATACATATATACACATAAAATACACATATACATAAATATACAAATATATACATCCAACACCCAACATGAATCCATATAGCCAATCATGAATCCCTCCATCATGGCAGCAAGAAAAAAAACCTTCTGTTAAGCAGCAGGATGTGGATCTCAGTCTCATGATGAACAGCAAATCCACACGATGCTGTGTTACGTGTGACAGCAAAGGAAGGGAGGTAGGAGGAGACAAGTGGACTAAAGTAAGAACTAAAGTGAGTGACAGATCCATGAACCATAGACCTGTCGTCTGATTTATTAGAGGTTAGCCTCTTGAGATGCTACATCTCATTTTCAGGAGGGTCCTCATGTCTGAATGGTTGTTGTGATCATTTTATTGGAGTATAACCAATGATATTCTTACTGAAAATAAGAACTTATGGTAGTGATGAACTCATGGGTGCCCAGACCACAAGTGCATTCCTATCATATTTGTCTCCGTTAAGTATAAATGTGTTAACAGCCTCTTGAGATGTGACATCCTATTTTCAAGAGGACCTCATGCCTATGTGGTGCTAAATATAGTTACTGTAGATGTATCAACTACGGATAGAGAGACCATGTTAATATCCAATTAACAGATATAATGACAATGAGAATGGAATGTTCCTAATGAAATGGCCAAATATGTGTCATGTTTTTAATTGTAGTTATTGAGGCTTTGTGACTCCACAGCAGCAGGCAGTCTCCACCAAGGATCCCAGACCCCCTACAAGACAAGAGCCAAGGGACGAGTACAGGAGCAAACAAACGGGGCAAAGGCAGATGTGGAGAGAGAGTGTGTGAGAGAGAGAGATAGAGTCAGTTAGTCAGATGGCAGGGTCAGAATTTGGTGTAAACAACATGAAAAGAACGGATCCATTCTGCCTTGTATCAGTGGTTAAAGCTGCTGGTGGTGGTGGTGCAACCCTGACTACAGAGTGTGCACATTTTTTCAATGGTACTGGTACATAAACATGTTTAATTATAAATCTGCAATGACGATAGAGACAGATTTTAAGCATGTTATCCCTTTTCTTTTGAGTCGAACTTATCTGCTGCATCCATCCACCAATGCAATGCAATAATGTAAATATGAATATTCTAACTTAAACACTCGCAGCAATGGGTACTGTCACACATGCACACACAGCTGATTGGCTGTTGTCACATATCACCTGAAAAGATCTACTTTTTCAACCTTGGCAACGCTTGATGAGAAAAATGGTCGCCTTGAACGCAGCCAACGCGTTGCCGGAGGGTTAACTCCAGCCCATCGGGGCTGTACATTGAACATGGAGAGTGATCGCCGAGGATGCTCAAGTCGTGTTTGGTGTGTAGGCACCTTTAGAGCTCGAATTTGGGAGTTCATATTTCCCGGTTTTGGTTTTCCTGCTTCCCTTCTTTATCTTCGCTGTCACTGAACTCTCTCTCTCTCCTAAATGTGCGCTCTCTTTTCTAAGGTGTGTGTGTTTATGTGTGAGCAGTAGAAACAGTATTAAAGTGTGATAATTGGAGATCTCATCCTCAACACCTGTCAGGCCCATCATCACACACGTTACAGATTATCCCTCCGTGATTCGTTCATGTGCTCACACAAAGAGCATTTTCAAAACGTCGTTCCCATGTGCACATTCCAGGTACACACACACACACACACACACACCCATACAAACATGTCAGTGAAGTCCCAGAGCCGAGCAGATATCAGACAGGCATTACAGCTGTCATTATCACATGTGCGGGGTTTGAACACACACTGATAAGTATTATGGGTAAGAAGGCTTCCTCCCTCTGAGACGAGGGGAATGGCAGGCAGCAGAAAAAAAACACACTGTAACAAACAAAGTCGCACATCCCTCAGCTTACTGTTAAACACACACACATTGAACACACACATACAACACAGTCCTGCCAATCTGAAACACAACCCTAATCCATCTTTTATCCCCCCACCATCTCCATCCTCTCTTCAAAACCCGGTCTCTCCTCTCTCTGTCTGTGTCAGTTTGTGTTGATGTTTCTATTTCATATGGATGTTTTTTACAGGATGGTGTGTTTGTGTGACATATTTTCATCTCAGACAGATCATTGTTAATGCAAAATCTTAAGCGGTACAGGATGTTTAGGATAATAATTCAGACTGAAACTGATCCGAAGAGCATTGGTAATAAGACAGAAATGTGTTTTTAGATGCTCCCCAAAGTCTGATTTAGGGTTTAAACAATATTATTTACATATGTACCAAAGACACTCCAGCAGTACATAAGATTTAAGTACAGAAGATTTAAATTAGAGCGGAAAAAAATGATTAGAATGTATTTCATCACTTAATATTGAAAGTTGAAAGCAATTAATTGCATTTTAATTTCATGTTTAAAAGAAATTATTTTGATTTTTCACAATCATGCCTACACTGCTGCACCAGAGTGATCGCAAATTAGGTCACATCCTCAGCTAAAGTTCAGCACCCTCAGTTTGGAGGTTAAATAGTAACATAATTTTATTTTTTAACTCATTTCGGTTTGCTTTCACACTTTGGTTAAGCAGACAAAAGTCTGTGAAATGATGTGTAATCTAGCCTCCCACCACTAGTTGGGGCTATAGCCGCGGACTTTGTTCCTGCCTTCCAACCCATTGTTGCACTATGACCCAGAAATACACAAAATTAAAATACTAACATTGTTTAGCTTGAATCAGTTCCAAAGTATTTCTGTGCCGTAACTTAAGGAAAAAAGCTGAATTTAGGCTGCATTGGGAGTTGCTTGCATATTGTCTGGACCAAGGTATGAAAATAGATTCATAGATTCACTTCATAGATTTGTCAACCTGTTAAGAGGACCTGAGGCTGACCATGTCAACAATGCTCACATTGGCTGTATTAGATGTTGTTAGTGAATGCTCATTAGCTTGAGTATATGACTATACCAATCGGCAACGCACCTACAATCGGCAAGTGACTCCTTTCCCACTGCTAGTAGACCCAGGTCCAATCAGCAGAAGACGAGCTGTGTGGCTGTTTTTTGTCCTCTGGCTCATTATGCTGATGTCATCACGTTCACATTCCATGTAAACAATGGAAAGGACCATGGAGGCAGTGGACACAGTTCTCTGAACTTTATACATTTGGTGCCTCTTTAAAAATGTACAAACTCTGTGCTGATGATACTAAGGCAGATTGAATTTGTTGCTGAGATGGCAAAGAGTCACGTAAATTTCAGACGGAGGGGACGGGTATAATATTATGCCGTGGGGACATTACGCCCATGTCATCTGTGAATTAGCAGGTCGACTCGAGTGTGTTGTTCCCACTGAAGCTGATCGGAGGCCAGCCTATTATAACTTTTCAAACTGCCGACAGGAGCTGATTGTTACCAGATTTAAACAGGTTTTTGGCCAGTCTGAAAGGGGTATAAGAGTAGGTTGATCCAAAGTTTGGTTGAGACAGATTGTGCAGTGGGGCTGTATCTACAGATCAGATTCAAAGGCTCCCTTGAAAATTAAACTATTTATACTACATTAACATACATATTGTTATTTTGCTGTATAACTATCATCATTGGACTGCTGTATTTTTACATTAGAGTTATCATGGATCGTGTTTACATGCATTGTTATTTGGATTGTTTTATAAATATATATTTTACTTTATTATTACACTCTGTAGGTCAACTACTACCCCCTCATGTCAGTATATGCATTACTCTGCAATAAACTTGCAATCCACTTCAGATAATCTCCAATGAGGACCGTTTTACATAAAGTGTCTTTCTTTCTAACAAAAATCTCTGACTCATTCACTATCTCTCTTTTTATGTCTCTCTGGTTCTTTCTCTCTGTTTCTCCGTCTCTCACTCTCTCTCTCCCGGGATGAGGCCCTCCTGACTACTATTTATCTGACCTCTGAACTTTGGGGTTCCTGATTGTGAGCCTGTGTGCAATACTCCTGAAGCAGATGTAAGCTCACAAACAGAGAAGACGTAAAACATCAGTCGAAAGCATGAAAGGTGTGGTTTAGTGATATTTAGCTGAAGTAAATATATAAATGTACTCTGCCAGCTACACATATCATTGTTTGACCTTCAAAATAATTTTTTACCTTTAATAACTGTTCCAGCGGGGTCTTAATTAATTGCAGTTTCAAATGTGTTTCTATTCGGTTGATAAATGTTTCTAATTTCATGACCTGTAATATAGGATCTATCACTTCAGTAAAACATGATGTCAAATCTTTTCTTTTCTGATATTTCCAACTAAACTTTCTACAAGCTAAAGTGGCCACTCATGTTCAACATAAAATACTTCTAAGAAGATGTCATTTACAGATAATAAAATAAATAAATAATAAATAAGTGAAAGACCTGAAATAAAGTACTCTGGAGCCCAAATGTTAAAAATCAAAGTGCACAGTAGGATTTATTTGATTTAAGACCAAAATATCTCATGATAGTGATCCATAAAAAAAACCCATTGACCTAAAAACCTGTGACTCTAAAACAGAAATAATGGATGTGAGTGATGTTCGAAGACACATTTGTTCCTGGTTAAAGCGAATGAAGAAAGAAAGAAGCAGCTGCTGTTTAGTGTCCCTGTGAGGACATAATCAATTGTATCACCTGGGGAGCAATAAATCAATGTCTCCTAGAAAATGGCTGCTGAACACACAAATGAAACATCGGCTTTCTTGTGAGACAAAGTTACATGACATTTTACAATATCAGCAAAAAATAACAGAATGAGATGTGGAAAACGTTAACTTGTAACACATTTTTCTGTTTTTATTCTGCAGCCCGGCCTCACTCTTACAATAAGCTGTAAAAAACACATTTTAGTCCTTCAAGGTAAAAACCCAACATGATATGTAACCTTGTAACTCCCAAACTTCAGATTATAACTGTTATGTTACTTTAGGAAGAATCAAATCAGTGAAACCTGATTAACTAAGAAGTAACTTAGCATCTTATGTTACTTTTATATATGTCTCTTTCTATTTAGTCATTGACCACATGATGTGTCACAACAGGTTTTGTAAATTCATAATAAAAACAGTTTGAATGGAGTGAGAACAAATAAAATGCACATTATTTTTAAGCGTAAATTAGCTCATATTCTGCTTTTTCTGAGTTTTATATGTACACTAGTGTTTAACAAGTCTTCTCTGCATTGTAGAGGTATACTTCACCCACCACCCACCTATCTGAAAGCCTCTTTGGGCCCAGTCTGTGCCAGTGTTGGGCACATAATAGCAACAGAAAATCACGAAGAAGAAACACACAGGATCAAATAGATTCTTAAAGCACAGAGCTACATATGTCATATTTGTATCCATACTAATGAATGAGATAATCATGCTCACAGACAATAAAACAGACTGCACAGTGTGTTTTAGGATAGAAAAAAGAGCCTAAAATTACTGCAGGGAAATAATAAAATAAATAGTTGAAGCCCACAGCTAATTAATATACAGCAAACTTTGGTATCCTAAACATAAATACATCTGATCCTGTCTGTTTTAACTGGAGATTTAGAAAATGAATGACATTTATGCTGAAGTTTCCAACTTGCCATACGGATAATTCTTTGTGCTCAGGACGCTTTAGTGAAAATTATCACTTAGAGAGGAGCACTAACATCTTTCATACATTGTTCTGGGTGTGTTTTTGAGTTTAGTGGCACAATAAAAGGAAAGACATCAACAATATGGCAGAAATTCAGACCAAACAGCTAAACCTGCTGTGTAAAGAGCAAAATGCACTGATTTATAGGGAGGAAAAAGCAGATATCTGATTGGTTTGACCAATGTTACATCAAAAACAAATCCATGTATAATCAAGGAACAAAATCCATCCTCTTTGTGCTCTATGCCTGGTTTTTCATGGAGAACATGCTTCCTCAAAATAAAGAAATATAGACCAACATGCCCCAAAACACTTTGCACCATGCACTTCAGACAATGCACTTCAAGCCATCAAAATTGAGAATTTTATGTTGGAAAGCTTTTTATGCTTTGATAAAATGAAACAAGTTTGCAGTGTTTGGAAAAGATAATGAAAGGTCCATTAACACAAACAGAGTTCAGTTATTTTAACCCTTAACACGACGTCCATCTTATAATACTTATGCCTCTTACCACCTACTGTAATGATTAGCTCAAAACTGATCCTGCATCCACACTACGCCATCGTGCCAGGGTACCAGGGTCTCCGTTTTTCTCCCCTCTCCCCCCTGCTTCCCCTCATCTCTCATCCTCACCGCTAAGGGTCAAAGGTCCCGGGGTCTTCGGAAGCGTCCTGTGTGGTGATGTTAGAGGGCGATGTTATGCTCCCCAGCGGGACAACACTACAATCACACACTCGCACATCCGCACACAAACACACTCTGAAACCCGGCTGGCTGGTTGGTCGGCCTGCTTTGGGGGAACTAATTGTTTTTAGATGAGGCAACTTGAGGAGCTTCTCCGGAAGGAAGGGAGGACAGGAGCAAAGGACTGTGGGAGACAAGGAGGCTCGCAGAGGGCTATAAATTAAGGATGTGCCGGATGCTCGGTTTCCACATGGGTTTTGGTGCGAAAACTGCAGACACTTTATCGTTTTTTTTTCTGTCTCTGGGTGCCCCTCTTCTGGGCCACACACACACTCATGCACACACACTTGAGCCTGAAATGTATTGTGATGCATTTTCTAAAGTGTCCAGTTGTCCATCTAGTGAAATTTCAATGATACCCACCTCTGAGAGCCACTCTGCAAAACAAACCACTCAATAAGCTGGAGGTAATGGAGACTGCAGGTCAGGCTTTACAGCAATATCATTACCATACACACTCTCACACTCACGCACACACCGTCCCATTGTCTGGGCAGTACTTATTAGTGCTCGTGCTAACAGAGTTTGTCCATAAGTGACCTTAATTAAGTGGCTAGCACCATTAGCAGCAGAGCTAAGAGGCTAAGAGCAATCCATCTGCATGTGAATGTGTGTGTTTTTATGATAATGGCTTTGTTGAGGTGTGTACTGGAATACTAACGACGGGTGGCATGCAACCCAAAATGGATAAATAGGCAGCTGAAGTCGAGCGCTGAAGAGGCGATGGTTTAGATAAGTTACTCATTGTGAAAAAGACAAAAACAGGGAGCAATGCCGAGGGCTGATTTAAATGCAGGTTAGCCCCATTTACACACACGGACGCTGTCACACACAGGCGCACACACAAGCACTCAGCGTTTAAAGCACCTTTCAGTTTGCCCTATCATTTTTCATTAGTTATGAAAACAAGGGCTTTAATCTCATCAGCTTTTCAGGTACTGTAATTGTGTCATTGAAACATTAATTATGACTGAAAAGAAGAGTTATGAAAGGGTTTAATCACGGTCACTGATGGAGAAAAACTCTGTTTTTGTAAAATTTAGTGCAATCATGAGTATTAATTTGGTTTCTACCAAAGTGTCACAATACTGAAATTTAAACTTTAATAGGATACTTAACATTTTGTTTTTTATTTAGTGCCAATACCACAAAATCTAAGGTTTAAGCATGACCTCATAATTAGTTATTCTTTTTAAATGATCAAAACTTTCAGATTTCAAAAAAATAACATTGCTGGTACTAAAGTATTGGCACCACTTGTGTGCATTTAGGTTGTCAGATTTCTTAAAACCCTCAAATACCTTACCGGCAGCTGGATCGACCTGATTTGATGTATGCAATCTTACAAATCCATCATACAATGCTCCAATGTAATAATTAAATTCTGTCTTAAAATATACACATTTTGTAAAAGACTGGTTATATTGACCATTTTAAAGGTCCATTTAAATACTTTTTATTATCATCCTGTTTTAAAAAGACAAGACCAATAGAACTATTATATTGTCACGGTCAGGGACAAACTTCCTGTCTCCAAAATTGCTACTTTTCAGGAAATTAAAAAAAAACACTCTGCTGTTGTATAGATGTATATTGTATTGTCATTACAAATAATTTACAGTAAATACTAATATATGCTTAAAAATTATATAAAAAAAAAACATACTACCAGCATGGAAGTTCAAACAATAGCACAATTTAAAAAAAAAAATCAGTGTCTGTAATCAGACAGATCCCTCTTACCAAGCTCCAATCTACAACAACTGTGAGCATCCCAAAGTGGGCCGGTCCAATCAGCATCCCTCAGAGCAGGAAGAGGTGGGAGCTACGAAAGAGACAACAGAAGTTACTGCTCATACAGAGATTAGCATAGTGCTAACAGCTTCAGTATTAGTTCTGTCAGATCTGGACACCCGTGAAAACATTTCTTGATAGAAAGGATATTTTAATTCCTCTTTAGACATATTTTGTCAAGAGTTTGGTCTACAAAAAAGGCTTAGAGTTTGTACTTTAGCTTGACTCCTACATCGTCTGACTGTCCCCTAAGAAATGTGATTGACAGAATGATCGTCCAATCACCTGCTGGATCTGCTTCTGAAAGATTCTGCTGCCCAGAGACTTTCTTTGGGCTCTTTCACAAATGCACTAGTTAAAGGGACTGTGAGGAGTTTCTAAGTAATTGCAAAAAAGTCTCACTTTTAGATATATGCCTGATCGAAATACGCATTTTATAGCTTCAAAATAGGTTATCTATAAATGCTATTCCTTAGCTTCTTGGTCAGGTCGGATAGGGCTGGACTGGCCTGGATACTCAACTTCAGGAACAAGACAATTAAAACTAGAGAAAATTTATATTATTCAGACACGTCTTAGAGCACCGGGCTGTTAGTAGCGATATATAGCCGGCTACAAAACTACAATACTAAGTTTTTCAAAACTTGCTTGTTGTCACACATCAAAAACTACCGCTACGTAACTAGAAAGAGATACATTACCTCGTCACTTTGCATCCTGTAAGTTGTTGAAAAAGAAGCTGTAAATCAATGCAGAGTTCGGAGGAAGGTCCGGGCTACAACACAACAAACACACGCTTTGGCTTCGGTTGTGTTGTGGTGCGTTCTAGTTGTAGTCAGATGTAGGAATTTCCAAGTTCCGAGTCGGAAACTGCAACTGGAACGTCCCCCGAAGTCTGAATTTCCTACTGGGAACTCGGTGAAACCTCGCCACTCCCGAGTTGACAATCAAAGATGGATGCCCCCAGTGTGAACAGTTATTTAGCTCCTGTAATAATCAATTTATTTGCACTTCTGACTGGGGTGTGTCACTCTAGATCAGCTGTATACATAGTATTGTTAGACTTATATTTACAAAAATGCTGCCAAAGTGATAATCACATTCTTCATGTGATATTTGTGAACAACAACACAGGGCGTGCTAACAACAGCTAACAATAGCCTGGTAGATCGGCATGTTTTTTTCCGACTTCAACTGGAACACCGATAAGTCGGAGATGATGTCACTCCCAGTTCCGAGGTTACTGGAACGCAGCATTACGGCAGACGCCGTACGTGCTCATGGGTAGCAGAGTCTTTGTGTCTTCGGAAATAGATTCTCCTCACAGTCCCTTATATATTTAATATATTTCTACGATCAGTCTGGCGGCCCATCTTACATGACAGATAATCCTGTCGATGTGGAAACAAACAGCAAAGCTAGAAATGGTCCTCAAATATGCCATCATGATTCTATAACTTGCTCATATTTTGTGTGGCTCCATTGTGATGGATGATGAGTATTCTTATACCTGTCAAAGCTTCCAAGTTTTCTAACTGGGGTCAGTTTGGACAAATCATCCTAACAACCAACCATGCAGAGTTTTTTTCTATTAGAAGGTGTGAGGATAAAGTAGCAGGAAATCATTCCCATGATTCCTCGCTCACCCCAACACAATAATCTGTTTTGTTTTGATTGAGCGATTCAGTGCATTCAGTTTACAGCAGTTTAATCTGTCCCAAGTTAATTCAGTTAGCCTTTCACAAACATACAATACCTGTCCTAAATTAAACTCCATTCAGATGAAAAATTTGTCTTTCGAAGAAATCAACCATGTCTTTTGAATGTCTCCCCATTTTCAAAATCTTCTTCATTGTTGATGTTGATGATGATGATGTAGCTGTAGCTAATGGATTTCGCCCTGCTCACTCGTAAAGCTGCTCACCTCGGGTCGAGAGGGCAAAGGTTGGTGCTCTCTCTTTGATGTGACCCTGACATCCTGAGAGGAAGAGGAAGAGGAAGAGGATTCTTCATGGATTAGTGGTAAAAACACCACACACATACAGTGTTTCACAGACAAAGTCGCTGCGTCTCTCATCATGTCTAAATAATCAATCACAGAGCGTTTCCTGAGCACACACTCACAGAGAAGAGTTATGACCTCGACACACACAAACTCACGCATACCAGTAAATTTAATTATGGACCCTGTGTGAGTGTAAATGACAATATTTAAAGAAGCTTTGTCTCATTTAAAGAGGTGTTTATATAATTCAATTATAGACACTAAAGTCCACCCTGCATTACAACAAATAAGAGCAATAATAACTAAAACTAAAATAAACAGTCACTTCACAGTTTCTTGGACACAGACATGTCTAAGAAGGAAAACTACAGATTAATATTAAAGGCCTATGACCTGAATCTATAGAGTGGTTCTCAGTGATAAGTAAATATCTTCTAATTCTTTGCAAACAAGTAAATCAGCATTTTCACCTTAAAACCAGTGTTTTTAGTTTTATTATCAGGCTGAATACATTGAATAAATAAGTAAATTAATAAAATAAAGAATGTATTTTATATGTAGAAGTATGTAACTTTTTTACTTTGAGATGTTGATCTTAAAGTTGGTCAAACAGTTCAACTAATTTCAGTAAGAAAGGCACCTCTCCTGTTTATTTGTCATTCATTTTACATGTTCTCTATTAAGACAGCTCTTCACCTTTACCTTTTCTATTCCCATTGCTTTAACAAACTTTGCAACAGGCTAACTCCCCTCTTTATGGCTTAAGAACACTAAAACACAGACTAAATACTCACACAGACGTATATATTATAGTCTGGCCCTAACCTCACGGCCATTGTGCAAATATTCAAAACCAAATTTAATTGAAGTTGGGATAATGTTTGAAACATAAATGAAAGCAGAATGCAAATTTGCCGATGTCATAACTCATCATCTATGTCCACAATATCATTTAGAAATGCAGAGAGATATCTGCATGGTAGCAGAAAGACCAAAAGACGACACTGAATGCCCTTGACCTTCAATCTTCTAGGCGGCACTGCATTAAAAACCGACATCACCACGTGGGCTCAGGGACACTTTAGAAAACCAGTCAGTTAACATAGTTGTTGCTACATCTTTGAACGCAAGTTAAAACTCCATGTAAAGTGAAACAATGTCTCAACAACAGTCGCCTGTTTCTATAGGCCTTACTTCATTAATTAAGTATTTCTGATTCTGAGATGGACTGTCGAAGTAGAAAAGTGTTCTGTGGTCTGGTAAGTCTACATTTCAGTTTGTTTTTGGAAATCATAGTTATTGTGTCCTTTAAGGCAAAAGAGAAAAGAATACCCAGACTGTTATCAGCCCAAAGTTCAAAAGACAGCATCAACAGTCTAGGCCCCCTGATGTGCTGCTAAACTCAACATTTTACGTTAAAATAATTATTTACTGCCCTCGTAACTTACACATCTGTGAACGTACCACCAGAGCTGACAGGTACACACAGGTGTGGAGCAACATATGCTATCATCCATCTTTTCAGGGACATCCCTTCTTTTTTCAGTAACATAATGCCAGGACACGTGTTACACCAACATGGCTTTATAATAAAGTCCAGACCTGTCTCCCACTGAAAATGTGACAGTTCAGCAACTGAAGGTGTACATCAAGCGTGGATGGGAGAGATTTCCACCAAAATTTCAACGGTAAGACCGCTTTTACACTAAAATTAGCGGGTCAATACGTGTTTTTTCAATGTGGGTCAACCACCTAACAATCGGCAAGTGACTCATTTCCCACTGCCAGCAGACTTGCACAAGCTGCATGGCTGTTTTTTTCCTCTGGCGCATCAAGCTAATGTTATCATGTTGATGACATCGTCAGTGCAATGAAACATGTCCATATAAGCATAGAGGCTGTGGACATGGTTTTCTGTACTTTATACTTTTGTACCTGTTTAGAAATGAGCAAACTCTGTGCTGATGATACAAAGGTGGATGGAATTTGTTGCTGAGATGGCAAAGACTCATGTGAGTTACAGGCAGAGGGGACGAGCAAATTGTTGTGCCATGGGGACGTTACTTCAACGCCATCCATAAATTAGCGGGTCGACCCGGGTGTGATGCTCCCACTGAAGATGATCGGATGCAAGCAGATTAAAACCTGTGCTGCTTGCAGGGTCAGTCAACACGGGTCGAAATTTCCTGTTAAACCCTTTCAAACTGCCGACAGGAGCCGAATGTCACCGAGTTTAAAGATTTTTTTTTCTGGCCAGAAAGGGGTATTAGTGTCCTCAGGTCCCAAATGCTTATTAAGTGTTAAAAAAAAAAGAAAGGTGATGTAGCAGTGGTAAGGATGCTCCTGTCCCTGCTTTTCTGGCACATGTTGTAGGCATCAAATTCAAAATGAGAGAATGTTTGCAAAAAAAGCAGTTTATCAGTTTGAACATTAACTATCTTGTCTTTGTAGTGAACAAAATTGAATTTATGTTAGAAATGATTTGCAAATCCCTGCATTCTAATTTTAATTACATTTTACACCACATCCCAACTTCTTTGGAGTTGAGGTTTGTGGTTGATGGTCTCTGATTTGGAGCTTGAGGGGGTTTGGGGTTGAAGGTGCCAAATGTGTTTTTCTCATTGAGGAGCTCCTCTCAGCTGGAGCCTCCAAACACACACTCACACTTTAACATCCTCGACGCTGCTCTCCATGCACATCCTCAGCTCACCTCTCACCTTCTTCTTCAAACTCATTCAACAGATTTAAATTCATTAGTGAAGCAACAGAAAAAAAAACACTCACTGCGCCTTATATCACACAGAAACAGACGCACACCAGGTCGCACACGCAGACACACAAACCTGAGCACACACATTAAGTGGGGCAGATTACATTCTCCCCAGGACTTGACTTGCATTAAAGTTTAAATGTGTTCAATTTGGACGGTCCCAATATTAGAGTGGAGTATCATTACCCGACTTATTGGATGAGTCTGAGCAGAATAGATTTCTACTGATGAGATGAAGAGGCCTCGGGCACACACACATGCACACACACACACACACACACACACGCACCAGTCCCTCCTCTACCTCTCTATCTAAATCTCACATAGAGTTGTCTTCTCATGAACTGTAGACTAATACATTCTTACAGATATTTGAGTCTCTACTGAACAATTTATTTGATTTTTTTAACCAAAAGTTCACACTCATTATAATTTCAATCTTTCAGTCTAATAATTTCAATAATGAATGGTTTAAAGAATGACTTAGCCATAAAACACACATTTACACATTCATATTTAATATTTAATTTACATATCATTTATTATTTTGAGATGAAGCTTCTTTTGGGGAAGTTCATCTCTTTTGTTTAATGCAGGGAGACATTTTAATGATTTTTATAGTTTTACTGGACAAATTTGTATGAAACTTTCCTATATAAAACTATCCTGACTCAACATCAGTATTGTTGCCTTTAACTCTATAGATGCACGAGTGACACGGCCCCACACTCTTCCACAAGGAGGTCAAAAATGACCCTTATGGAGTCAGTATGTTTTATGCTGTTTTGGGTAAGAATAACCATTTGAATTATTTTTTACAATACATTTTGACCCACAGAAGAATGATTAAATGTTTGAAAAATGTTTATTTTTCACTTTATAATAGTTTTTGAACAATTCAGGGGGGTTTCTTTCATAAAATCAGATTTCTTTGTGTGTGTGTGGTCGTTTCCATTCCAACTTAAAAAAAACTTTCTGTATTTATTCAGGCTGTCACTTTAGTGCATTAATTAGATTAATTAATTACAACGCAAATTAATGTGTTAAAAAAATTAATCGCAGGATTAAATATAGCACATGGACAATTTAATACTGTCCAGTTGAAGGACCCGTACATGGCAGTGGCACGTCACTTCACACATGTGTCTCTAGTCAAACCAAACAAAGCTGAGGTGACAACAGGAACGGCATATTTGAGACTCCGCTTTATTTTATTTTTGAATCAATTTATCTATATTTACTGCATTCTTTAATAATGCACCAGGCCTAATTGGTTTGCTGGATGTCCTCGACCTTTTTCCTTTTTTGAATTTGATTTATGAAACACACTTAAAGTGTAATTTGAGTTGCCTGATTGAGCTTAGAATTTTCTGGACAAGATGCCCTGACTTTGGTTTTATTTAATCACCAATAATAATGTAGATTTACAATCTTCTCTTTTTAGTGTATTCATTTGATTAATCATCCACTACAATTTTGTAATGTCCTAGAATTCAAATTCTTTATTTGGGGACTTTAGGCAGGTATGAGATTAAAATGTGATTAATTAGATTAATTAATTACAAATCCTGTAATTAATTAGATTATTTTTTTTAATCGCCTGACAGCACCAGTATTTATTATTCAATCAACACAGATCAGAAGGGACATTATGTAAATCTAATGCCTAAGTCACACATTCCCGTTTCTCATAGCGACTGTGCACGACTGTACACGATTGAGGAGGCTGGTGTGATCGCTATGATACGGGATGAAATGACTGTCTCACCCCTGGAGACGCTCCGTAAATACACCGTCAGTGGCGCAGCTACAGCGCTTCAGGGGGCGTTTGTCCCGCTCCAGTTAGGTTAATACAGCGATATGACGAGGATTCCATCCCGCTGGCAGGACGTCAGCCCCGCTCGAGCTCAGTTCGCGTCACATAAGCCCCGACTGAGCCCCGTCGCTTGCGCCGTCTTGAACGGGACACAGTCGGGGCTCAAGCGGATACATCCTTGTCAGTCGTCCTCATAAAGCTTTCAGGATTGAGCCACGATTGGGCCACGATCAGCTCGACTGAGCTCCGTACATGCCACGCTAATACCGCTCGCATTAGGACTGCATTAGGCTTCCATCCCGCTATACCGAGAGCGGCGATTCTTCACGACAGTTTTGAACAGTTCAAAACTGTCGTGGAGCTTCTACGTTCCCCTCCGTTCATCCACGACTATACAGCGCTGATCCAGACCAAGTAGCGCATGCACCACGACCAAAGCACGCTTTATCAGGATTATGACAATCGTGCACAACCGCCATGAGAAACGGGAATGTGTGACTGGGGCTTCAGAAAAAATATTTACTCACATGCCTGCTATCACCATTTAACATAGCCACAAGTTAAACCATGACACCAGTCAGACATGGTGGTAAGAATATTACTTAAAATACTGCTTTTCAATACACACTGGAAAGAAAGGTGCTTGTCAATGAACATAGTTATGAGGAAATAAATAACTAACAGGGCATTTATGTATTTTCGCCTGGACAGCAATAATGTTTAAAAAAAATGGTAGAGAAACCTCCGTTTGTCCAAACATGTGGACATAGCCTTAATTCACAGAGAAACTTTAAACAAAATTCCCCTTGAATTCAGATTTTCACTTCCTGGGTTTTATGAGGTCATAGCTATACAGGCTCCACCTACATGAGTTTTTTCTGCCCAAAACAAGCAGGTGCCATGACTGTTTTTAAAGTCTTTTCCACAACCGTTGACCCCCCCTCCCACCTCCAATCAGACATTGTTTAGGCAGCCAATCAGCACAGAGCTCACTATAGTAGTCTCCTTCAGCCTCCTCGCCTCCTCAGACCAAAGTGTTTCCAAAGGGGAGGGAAAAAGCTGATCTGATCCTCTGCAGAGACAAACCTTTCCTTTTTATATTTAACTGAAATCAAATGTTTTGTTCAATAGACACTGAAGACAGGATGTAAACAGTCAATCCCACCAGGGGCCTGTACTATGAAGCTGGATTAGCTCTTAGAGAGATAACTTCCTGGATAAGTTTCGGATTTTCCGCACTACGAATGTGGATCTCTTTTTATCCAGACACGTTGCCCCGGTAACTGATGCTGAGCATAAACCTGGTCCGGAGCAGGTTAAGTTCCAGGATAAGAGCTCACGGGGTGTGACAGACCGCCCGCTGACCAATCGGTTCTCTCGGGCGGGCATAAAAGACCGCACAGTCACCAATTTGCTGTCTTGGAAAATGACTTGCCCATTTCTGCCTGAACCGGTTAATGTCGGTGTGCGAATTGTAAGAGGAGCGCTTTGTCGGGAGCATTTTTTTCGTGACAGAAGTAATCGGCTTGATTTACCAGAAGAAATCTTGTACGAGAGGTACAGATTTTCACGGGAGGGACTTCTACACATCTGTGACCTGCTGGAGCCTTACGTGGCAAATAATGCACTCAGGTCATTTTGAAAATATAAATGTGATTTTCCTGGTCAAACAAGTGAAAAAATTAATTGCGTTTAGACAAATGTAGAGTATTTATTAATATATTGACCATGATGTTTTAGCAATAATAATGGACACATAGAAAAATCGTTCTTGTTAGTATTTTTATGTTATTTCTGTCATTGGTGTTAACATATTTTAGGTTACAATCACAGATTCATGAATGCAATAAAATTAATCTAAAGGCACATATCACAACATCTGAAGACTGCTGACAAAACCCCATGAAATAAAACAGTAACTTGTTTAATTCAAACTATTTGACATTATTTCTCAATGTCAGTGATAACGTTTGATCCGAGGATGTTCTGATAAAAGACAACACATGCTGATAATTGTACTGAACTTTATTATGGATAAAGTCAAGTAACAATAATTTTGGTTTAAAGTTCAATTACAATTAGCCTACATAAGTAATCATCATATCTTAAATGTTGTCTAATGTAATATGATCTCCAAATTTTGGTAGTAACACCATGAAACTGAGGGACAGAATTTAGTTTGAAGAAATATTTTTAAATATCTAATTTACATTTAATTTCATTCATAGATTTATCCCAGTGTTATCAACACTGTCCATTTATTTTTTTAATTAACAAAAAAGAAGAAATGTTTTACACTATCCAATAGCGGTGGATCATGACAATGGGACAAATGTTGTTTTAGATCCAAAGTACACTAAAAGTGAAATTAAATATTATATTTAGGCTAATTATATTACATTTAAAATAAAAAAGATCATTATTCATCACAATTTAAAAGACTATTTAATTACTTAATTTTGGTTTGATGTGGACGAGTTCTTTATTACATTTTAAGCGATTTGTGTTTCTGGAAAATGTGGAAAATGTGCTGGCAATCCCTCCGGCTTCTCGCGGCTACAGTCGTGTTGCTCCTGGCCTGGATAATACTGCGGTACTCCTCATACTTTTGCAGGATTATTTGCTGCTCCTCCGTGAAGCAGGCTGCTCTCTTCTCTATTGTGGAAAATGCTCCGGGGCTGCTAACCACGCCCATTTTATGTGAGCGCGCACAGATCCCAGCCGGATTCACTTATCAAGTTGATAACGAGCCTCGTAGTACAGCAGATCTGGATGATGGAGATCCGGTGAAGTTTAGCGAGGTGTCGCAGAGTTATCCTGGGTGACTTAATCCAGCTTCATAGTACAGGCCCCAGGACACGGGACCTTTAAATAGTAAGCGCTCAGACCTTTGCAGTTTTTTACTACCCAAATCAGAGAATACCAAATCCTGCTCTTTTCTTTCTCTCTTAATCCGTTGTTTAGCCTCTCATCTGTCTCCTCTCTTTCACAGATTCAGAGTTTTAGGGTTTAATGAGGTGAAGTGTTGAGCTGTAGTGTCGGTGTTTCTCTGTGAGTGTGTGTTCACAGTCATGTTGGTTGGCTCGTTATTTTTGTTTTTCTGCTCCTCTAATTAAAAGTTCTCCAATGATACATATTTCACTACAGCTCTGGTGAATATCTTATGTAGTTTAAACTTTCTCAAGAGCAACAAAAGTTTAAGGCCTTGTTCTGACAGTATCAGACAGACTGCCCTAAATGTGTGTTTAATAGAGATTTGGAGAATGTTCAACTGTTTAATTAAATGTGTAATGAACTAAGACCAGCTCATTCTGTTTCTCTTTGTTAAGCCATTGAACACACAACATGTGCAGAACACAGATGAAATATGTTAATTCTTATACTTAAGTTATATTTTCCTCAAAACTTTCCCACAACAGGGAATACCCATCCATTACCAATACTGCTTATCCCTTTTTGGGGCATCAAGGGGCTGGAGCCTATTCCAGCTGTCATTGGTGGAGAGGTGGAGTACTCCCTGAACCAGTCAATCACAGGGCAATGTAGAGAGACAAACAACCATTTATGCTCACACTCACAAATAAGGGCAATTTGGAGTCATCAATTAACCTAATAAGCATGTTTTTTGGTCTATGGGAGGAAGATGGAATACCCAGAGAGAACCTATGCATGCACAGGGAAGATATGCAACTTCACACATTTTTGGGAATGCTTTAGAGGGGATTAGTTTATTTTATGAATGCTGTTGTGGTGTTGACTTTGGCAAAGCAACTGTGCAGTTGGGGAGTTGAGGACTCCCCAAGTAGAGGACAATATATCAGTGTGAAAGAACTGATTTAGCTGATTTTATTAAACAAACAATAGTGAAAATGTGGATTTTTCTTTTTTGTTTAAGAAAGAAAAACTGGATAATTACTGCAGGATATACGGATAAATAGTTATGATACTTTGACAACAGTATAAAAGAAGGACATCTATCAATCCATCATGTATCTGTTATTACCTCCACCAAGGAAGTTATGTTTCACCAGGGTCTGTTTGTGTGTTTGTTTGTCTGTTAGCAAGATAGCCAAAAACTACTGGATGGATTTACATGAGAATTTTACCAGAGGTGTGGTTTGATCCAAAGAAGCCATTACTTTTTAGTGGTGATCCTCACATTTGCCTGGATGCAAAACATTACCAAAATGTACAAAAAATCACATTAACTACCGATAGGTCGTGTTTCAAAAAATCATATCTCTGAAATTATTTGATGGATTCGCTTCAAAATTTACAGGGTTATTTATATAATATACCTCTATTATCAAGTTAAATTTCAACTGGATCCCATCCAGATTGCAAAAAAACATTAATGGCAAATACAATTTATTTCTTCTTGGCTGCTGTGAGGGTTATGCCCCCTTTATCATAATGGGAGTTTAATGGCAAACTCACGTTTTCAAGCCTATGTTCCTACATTTCCCAGCTTCCCTTGCAAAGCCAGCAGACATGAGCGGAGACTATCTTCAAATCGGAGCACATGGCGATCCAGAACTGTATCTTGGTGGAGGTCTTCGCCCTCCAAGTCCTTTTCTAGTTACTTCTGGGGACAGGAGGGGGCTGGAGCCTGTCACAGCCAACATTAGGCTAGAGGTGGGGTACACCCTGAACTGGTCACTAGCCAATCACAGGGCCACATAGAGATACAGACAACTATTCCACTCTCACTAATACCTATAGGCAATTTGGAGACATGAATCAAACTAATGAGCATGTTTTTGGTCTGTGGGAGGAAGCCAGAGTGCCCAAAGAGAACCCATGCATGCACATGGAGAACATGCAAACTTCACACAGAAAGGCCCTGCCTGACCGGAGGATCGAATCGGCAACCTCCTTGCTGTGAGGCATGTCCACAATCTGCTGTACCACCGCGCTGCCCAAGGTAAATCTGGAAATGGATTAAAAAACTGTTTTGTTTTAAAATCAACAGAGAGGATAAGAGTAAAGCGAAGGTTTTTATGTCCTGAAGCGCTCAGTATCCAAATACTTCTGTCCTCCTAATGTCATCTTTGATTACTTTTCTGCCTTTTCAGATGGGCTCAGATTTCCCCATCCTGATCAGTGTGGTTGTGCTCAGATTTGTACAAAGTCTCGACCCTCTTTGACTCTGAAGGAACGCACACATCGACGCACACTGTGACGGATCAGCTGGATAATAAAGAGAGGAAATCTTTACTGGGACAGAAAAATGGACCCTCCTCAGCCGTCTCTTTGAGTTTTTATCCACTTAGAGTGAAAGTGACGCCTCTTCCTCCTCCACCGCCGCTCTGTCCTTCCTCCTCCTCCTCCTGGTCTGTCTCACACTCCTCCTGTTAAAATAATATCTCCTCCAGTCTCTGTTTCCTCCTCCTCCCCCTCACTATTATCTTTTTGTCTCCCCCTCCTCCTCCTCCACCTCTTCTTTCATTTGTTCTCCACACTTTCGTTCCCTCTCCTCACTTTGAGCGAAATAGATTTTCAATTACGTGCTGAGTGCCTGGAAGCTTCTATATTTCCCAACCTGACCCCAATACAGCCCCGGTGACACCCCACGCACCACAAACACTCACGCACACACATGTATCTGGAAGCTTCACACACACATCTGATACACTTCCTCCTCCACTTACAGCCTAATGGAGTGGAGACGAGGCAGGAGAAGGTCTTCAGTGTCTGCGTTAACTATCTGACACACACAGAGCTCGCCGGAGCCGTTTTCACACGTGCTCCAGAAAATGTCCAGAAGATTCAGACAAAGTCTCACACCTGCCCGTCATCGTCTATAGATATTTTCTATGGGGAGAGAAGGTAAAAGTCAGGGTAGACTTGGGGAACATTTAGTTGTCTGTGTCTCACTCTTTGGGCAGAACTTTTATAAAGATTAGAGATGAGTAACCTGAACGCCACATACGGCGCCTCCTCAGGTAACGTGACCTTCATGTCTAAGTTTTCTTCTTTAACAAATGACACCAATGATTCATAAAGATGTGCATTCAGTGATGTAAACCTTCATGGTGAATTGCTGCCAATAGTACAAACAAAATACTGGATGATTGTGGATAATCTCTTTTATTCATTCATTTTCTATACTGTTTATCCCTTTTGTAGTCACAGGGGGGCTGGAGCCTATCCCAACTGTCATTGGGCGAGAGGCTGGGCACGTCCTGAACTGGTCGCCAGTCACCACAGGGCCGGATAGGAAAGCAAGTTGCAAAGCAAGTTTATTTGTTGAGCATAATTCGTACACAAGGTAATTCAAAGCTAAAACCTGCGCTACGTTTGCTCCACTCAAGGACACACAAAATCTCTGGTAAACAAGAATCGTGTTTACAAACAAGCAAAACTTAAGCAGTAATTTTAACAACAATAACAACACAAATGATAATTAAAAACAGAACATGACTGGTATCGGCAAAGAGAAGCCTAATCATTTCTGAGGACAGTAACAATAAATAATAAGTTTTGTATGTAGTTGCACTGATAAGTTATTTTAAGCAATACATAGAATTTTATTTAAAAAAAATCACTTCAAGACAGATTAAGTTTAACAGAAAAATTATATATACATATATATATATATATATATATATATATAGAGAGAGAGAGAGAGAGAGAGAGAGAGAGAGAGAGAGAGAGAGAGAGACTTAAAAAAGATATCAGCCCCTTACACAAGGTAATTCAAAGTGCTCTACAGAACAAGAAAAATGCATTACATTTGCAAAACAAAATTAAAACAACAAAAATTATTATAAAATGAACTTTAAAAAGAAGGGCACAGATCAGATCCTTTCAGTCATATGCACAGTTAAATAGAGCTGTTTTGAGTCTAGATTTGAACATTGTCAGAGTAGAGGCCTGTCTCACAACTTCAAAAACTCTGTTCCAGATTTTAGCTGCATAAAACTGGAACCCTGATTCTCCATGTTCAGTCCTGACTCTGGGCAACAGTAGGAGGCCGGCCCCTGAGGTCCTCAGAGTCCGAGATGGTTCATATGGCACTAACATGTCAGAGATGTACTTTGGTGCTAGGCCGTGGAGAGACTTGTACACAAGCAGAGCTGCTTTAAAGTCTATTCTCTGAGCCACAGGAAGCCAGTGTAGCAAAGGGCTGGTGTACTCACACTTCCTGGTTTTGGTCAGGACCCGAGGAGCAGCGTTCTGGATGTTCTGCAGATGTCTCACAGCTTGTTTGGAGAGGCCGGTGAGCAAGCCGTTACAGTAATCTAACCTACTAGAGACAAATGCATGGATAAGTTTCTCCTAGTCAAGTTTAGACACTACACCTTTGATTTTGATGTTTTTTAGATGGTAAAAGGCTGCTGATGTTATCGATCTGATGTGGCCGTTAAAGTTCAACACAGAGAGACAGACAACCAATCATGCAATTGGGCACTTTGGAGTCACTAATCAACCTGATGAGCATGTTGATGGTCTATGGGAGGAAGCCAGAGTGCTCAGAGAGAATTTACGCATGCACGGGAAGAGCATGCAAACTTCACACAGAAAGGCCCTGCCCAACATGGGGATAGAACCGGCAACCTTTTTGCACTACCTGCTGCACCACCGTGCTGCCTCTTTTGGATATTTGTACATCCAAAATATCTGCAGAACAGATAATCCCAGTGTTATCAGGATCTTATTTACAAGGTCTATGTGGCCAAGAGGTCAGCAGAACACTTCATTATCAACACAAAATTCTAAAAAGGTTTGGGCAGTAACTTTAAAAGGCGGTGGGGGCGGCATAACAAAGCTTTTTTCCACAAATTAGTTTGGGCTCTGGGTACATTTACGTGATAGACTGCAGAAGAGCCTAAGGCGTAGGTGCTCCTCGAGTTCTGCAGTACAGAACATAGACAGAATGGTACTGATCCGAGAAGAGACTTATAAATCAACAGCATCCAGTGGTGAGTGAGGCGTCCGCAAACAGTCACAATGCAGAGTGATAAACAGAGTCCAGAGTGCATCTCAAATTTGAATGCATAGTTCATGGCCAATTAAAGTATAGAAGTTGTATTTTAACAGACAAAAAGCGTAAAATAATGAATACTGATCAGACATCGTGAATAAGTAAGGGGAAATGATTTCTATAGCCCAGATGGACCATTCAATGTATGTCTCTGGTCCATCTGGACAACAGTGTCAGGATGTTATTATACACATGAAATATAGAGCATGGTCCCTGCAACATGGATAAACTTTAAATTTCATCATTTTTCCCAGTGACAGAAGTAAAAACAATACTGTAAAAAGAGACAAAGAGTCAAATGGCTGATTGTGCTTCTAACTTAGCTAAAGGCTAAACTACAAATTAAGAGAGATGTCCTGATTTTCTATGAATTATTAACTAATTAAGTATCAATATTACACGATTATATCAATATTACATTCGGTCATAAAAAGTGGGAAATATCTTTTTACAGGTGGTTTATTTTCCCCTTCAATTGGTGCAATAAGTTCAGACAAATGTTTCATTCTTCTACTCATTTAAACCAAACCACCTCTTTGTACAGAAACTACACAAAAGTTCACAAAAAATAATAAAACAACAACTTCATTAGTGCATCCAAAGCGAAAACCTGCACTACGTTTGCTCCACTCAAGGACAAACAAAATCTCTGATAATCAAGAACTGTGTTTACAAACAAGCAAAACTTTATCAATAATGTCAACAACAATAACAACACAGATGATAATTAATAATAGAATATGATTGGTGTTGACCAAGAGAAGCCTAATTATTTCTGAGGACAGTAACAATAAATAATAAGTTTTGTACACAGTTGTACTGGTAACATATTTTAAGCAACACATAAAATTAAAAAAAAAATCACTTATGAGAGATCAAGTTTTAACAGCTGAAATAATAAACAAAGACTTTTAGCCCTTTAAAGAGGCTATCAGGACTTTAAGTAATTACAAAAAAAATCTCACTTTTAGATAAATGCCTGATTGAAATACACACTTTAAGATGAGTTTTATAGCATCAAAATAGGTTATCTATAAATGCTATTCCTTAGCTAAGTGGTCGGGTCGGACAGCTGGCTACAAAACTACGATACGAAGTTTTCCAAAAATTGCTTGTTGTCACACATCAAAAACTACCGTTCCACGTAGCTAGAAAGAGATACATTACCTCGTCGCTTTGCATCCTGTAATCTGTTGAAAAAAGAAGTTGTAAAGCAATGCAGAGTTCTGTGGAAGATCTGAGCTTCATTTATTAGCATCACAACAAACACACGCTTTGGCTTGGGTCACGTCTTTTGGTGCATTCCAGTTGGTTCCGAGTAGGAAACTGCAACTGGAACGTTCCCCGAAGTCGGAACTTCCTACTGGGAACTCGGTGAAACCTCGCTACCCCCAAGTTGACAATCAAAGATGGATGCCCCCAGTGTGAACAGTTATTTAGCTCCTGTAATAATCAATTTATTTGCATTTCTGACTGGGGTGTGTCACTCTAGATCAGCTGTATACATCGTATTGTTAGACATATTTACAAAAATGCTGCCATAGTGATAATCACATTCTTCATGTGATATTTGTGAACAACAACGCAGGCGTGCTAACAACAGCTAACAATAGCCTGGTAGATCGGCATGTTTTTTTCAGACTTCAACTGGAACGCCGATAAGTCAGAGATGATGTCACTCCCAGTTCCGAGGTTACTGGAACGCAGCATTACGACAGTCGCCACGCATGCTCATGGGTAGCAGAGTCTTTGTGTCTTCGGAAATAGATTCTACTCATAGCACCTTTAAAATGATTTTTGGCATAATGTATTTTAGGCTTTTATTCGGTTTCAATAGCAGATCATGATAGCTCCCTGCATTTCGACTTTACAGCACATTTTGCATTTTTTTTGTCATGCAGATTTTTTATCCTAAATGAGTTCAGTTAAAAGTCAATAACATCCAACATGCCAAGTGCCTAAAAAGACGTGTTTGGTTCTCTTTGGCAGTCATCACCTTCTGTGTCAGACAGATGTTTGTTTTTTTTTAAAGAAAAAACACTAAATGAGGCTCCAGCTGAAGCTAAATAGAAACAAACAAGAGAGAGTGTACGTTTTTCACGCTGACAGTATAATTGATTTTAACCTCTCCAAACATCTGAGTTATTGAAGCTAATTTAGAATTCAAGACACACTTTCAGTACAGCTGCTTTCCACACACACAAACAGATTTCATTAAGCAGCTCTCTCCTGGGTGTTAGTGACTGGTTTTCCGTATTAAACAGAGCCGGAGGTCAGGGGTCAACAGCCTAATGCCTTATCTCTGATTCACCACGGCCGACCTTATTACTGAGGGCTTAGAGAGCAAACACACACACGCTCAGGCATACATGCATAGATTGTCCTCACACACACTCACACAGCATGTTCTCCACATTAGAGGTGCTGAAGGTGAGTCCATGGCCCGGGGCGTGTTGTTCAGCGTGTGGAGCGGCACACGCCGGGCCTCGCACCACATACACGCTGACTGAGTTTCCCCTGTGCCGCCGTATTCTGCCAGAGTTTAACCATAAAAGAGGAAGGACAGCAGAGGTTAGCACATAAATGTTTCTGTTACAGGACGCTGAGGGTCTTTAAAGCTTCTGTTTCACTCTGCAGACGTCTGACATGGATGTTGAGAGAGAAAACACGCAAGGCAGCTGAAGTCGAGTTACACCGAATAAGAGACAGATATTTAAACTCTCATTCATTTGTTTTAAATTTCTTCATTTTTTAAAGCCTACAGGAGAAAACAGAAGCAGAACAGGAGAAAATGAACTGAGGAGGTGATTTATTTTTATCAAGCACTAAAGTCAAATTGTTGAAACAGAGTCAAATCATTGAGGATAAAGTTGACAAATAATTTTGTGCATGAAGATGTCTCAATTCTTAAAAAGCACTTACTGAACCTGTTACATATGTAGCGTCTGAAATACCAGGGCAGGCAGGTTGTTATGGCTACTTTATCTTATTTGTTCATATTCATTTATTTATTAATTTATCATCTTTTGAATATGTTTGTGGTTTTCACTTTTATGATCCAGTTTCATAGACGAGTGTATGTCTTCTAAGTTTAATAATATTACCAGCATTTATTCACAACCCTACATGAACAACTTATTCATTCATTTTTTTGTTTTGGTCATATACTATCTTTGTCTGTGTTGTTATCTTTCTTCTTTATTTTATAAACATGTTTGATTCTTTCTCAGTGTATTCATTCTGTCCACTGTGTTAGACATACTTTTTCATTTTTTATATATTATTTATTGTATCCTGTCTTTATGTAAATTATTTGTAAAAAAGGAAACAGAAAACCCCAAATAAAATGTCCGAGTACTCTGAAAAGTGTTCGAACATTATTTATAAATGATTCACCAGTTGATTTTCTTCTTCAATTTCTCAATTTCCAAGTGTACGGAAAGAATCTTTCTCCCCTGATTTTTTTTTTACCTGACCCGAAAATTCAATTGAGTAACATTTGTTGAAAATAATTTAATGAAATGAATGAACCAGACGAAGGCCACAAGCTGAAAGTTTTGGTCTTATAACTTTTTTCCTGAACTAAAGTGTTGCTGGGGCTCACTTGTTGTTGAAACTTTCTTGTTTAATTTCTGATTTCTTCTCACTAAGTGTTGATTATTCCAGCTTATAATTTTTGTAAATGCTACAAAAAACTCAATTGGTGAGCATGTTTATTCCAAATTGAAAAACATTTGGACTTTACATGTAAAGGTAGAGCAAAACAGTCAAACAGAGAATAATATTCTATGAATATAATTTATTCAGTAACAAATAACTGTCAAAAACTGGCTTTTAAATCTAAAAAACCTACATTGTATGCTTAATAAATATTTAACATTAAAAGGATGCTTAATCTGCCTTTGCTAGATGTTTAACATCATTATAAAAAATGCTTCAAATATAAATCTGATGCATAAAAAGCTACAATTTTGACAGAAGTGTTACATCTGATGATGCTGATATTTAGCCTTTTAATCAATTATCTGCTGATAATAAAGTTATGTCAGTAGGGATGCACAATGGTGGTTTTTTTTCCCCAATATCCAATATACAGATATATCAAAATCTATCTTGGCTGATACTGACATACATACCGGTATACAGAATTAACTGAACTTATTTTTTTATTATTATTTAAAACCTACATAACATACAAAATAAATAGTATCAGCATTATCTTTTAAACCAAGCAATAAAAAACAGGCTAATATTTATTATTCCACCAAACTTAAAGCTGATATAAAGCTACAATTTTGGAAGAATTATCTGCAAAAAATATTGTAATATTTAGCACTTTCATCAAATATCTGCCAATACTGATATCTCACCAATAATCTCATGCATCCCTGAAAATTATATATTGAATCCAAACTAAAAAACAAATGAATAAATCAGAAGCACTTCAGGTTTTGTTTCTTGTAAATTCAGTACTTGTTATTTTGCTATATAGATATGACAATTAAGCATTTATCAATCTTGTGTGAAGCACTGAAGAAAATAACTGGATTTGCAAAATAAAACTGCAACAAAAATCTGTTGGAGTGAAGACAATCTGAACTGGACAGGTGGGGCTTCTTCAGGAAAGATCCATGATTGATTTTTACTTTGCTGTTTTCTGGAACCAGAAGGTAGAAGAACTTTTTTTACATTTAATTTTTAATGTATTGAACTAAAGAAGTTACATTTCCCATATTTCCCTTAAGTACACACTGTTTAAATTTTGAAACTGAAAAAGCTCTCTGCCATTTTGAATTACCATATTTACAGAATTTATTATAATGGTGATATCGTATCGTCTGTGATAGGGCTGCACAGTCAGTTTCTTTCAAGAATATTGAGATCACATTTTTTCATCAATAGGGATGGGAATCAAAAACCAATCCCAGTTTAATCGAAAACTAGCTATTAGTTACAGTTGCAAGCAAAATACAAGGCATTCCTCTAAACAGCCTACATGATATCTATTTACCTCGGGCCCTGGACAAAGCTGAAAAAATACTTTCAGACTCAAAACATCCCTTATTCAGAGAGTTTGAGCTGCTCCCCTCAGGTCGAAGATACCGGTGCCCAGCCCTCACCAAAAACAGGTCCAGGCAGTCATTTGTACCACAGGTGATTTTACAATTAAATAAACTGAAATAACTTATAAACAGTTTTTACTTTTAGATGATGGTTCAGCTGGTCTGACCACAGACATTAAGTATTAGACTATTTATTGAAGTAATTTTCCTTTTTAATATAAAATGTACAGTGAGTAGTATTTTGTATTGTCTATATTGTCTTTGAGAGTTGTTCTGTTTTGTAGTGGGACAGTGTTCGTGGCTGTGTATGGCTGTTGTGTTTTTGTATGTTTTTTCACTCTACTGCAAATGAATTTCCTCACAGAGACAATAAATTCAACCTACCTACCAATATCACTTGGCTCTATGATTGACAATTCTTTTATCAACTGAGGTAGCAGTAAAGAAAGTAACAAAGTCAAAATGTGATCATGATACACAGGAAATAGAGAAGATTAAAAATGCTCCTTAATTAAAAACAAAACAAATCTGGCTATAAAACATCCAGGGCACAGCTGAGATGTTTAATTGATTTTTTCTACTTTTCTACTGTTTTGAAAAGATTTAACCTACATTTAATTTAATTTTAGGCCCCTTGACCAAAACTTTTATGCATGTTGACAGTAGTTTTAAATGGTAAGAATTAATGACAAAAATCACAAAATAATTCAAACAAAACTATCACAAAGACTTAATTATTTCCCTGAGATGTGCCTGCAATGACGGTCATGTAGGGATAAATCCAGCATCAGCATTGATCGGGGGGCTCCGTTGTAAATGCTGTGTGTGTGTGTGTATGTGTGTGTGTGTGTGTAGGTGTGGTGCTGCTTTGTTAAGGCCTGAATGAGTTGTTGATGGGTGCAGCAGCTTGGCTCTCTCAGGGGACGAGGGGGGAGAGGGGGGGAGGATGGGTAAGTTGATAATTGCAGGGGAACTTGGACTCAGTCTGTTCAGCCCTCTCCCCCTCCTCACAGACACCAGTGCTCCCTTTGAAGGGGTGGTCCCTTGATTAGGCCACTTAAACACTGAGCCCTCCACCCACCCCCGCTTTGTGTGTCTGCTCTCAGTGCGTCTGTCACCCACCAGTCTCCCCCCTTCACACGTCCGGCTCTGCGTCCACTACTTTTCATTTTTTACAGTTTGTCTCTTCTTCACCTCATTTTCCCCTCAGATTTCTCCATGTGTGTGTTTCTCTCTGTGTGTGTTTCTGTGTGTGTGTGTGTGTTGGGGGCTGCTGGGGGCTTCTCTCAGGTCTCAGCTGCTGTTGTGTGTGAGGGTGAATTACACGCTGTAGCCGAGTGTTGACAGGAGCAGCTGGACATCAGTGGGCCATAGCGCCGCTTTGTACAATGCTGTGTGCATGTGCATGTGTGTGTGTGTGTGTGTGTGTGTGTGTGTAGCTGTGGACCACTCCTCAACACAGAGCTGACACCTTCTGGCCAGCAAGAGCAAAAACAGTCTGATAACACAAGAGGACCAGAGTGCACATGTTTTCATGTTAAGTTGATATGAAAAGGCAAAACCTCCTGGAACCTCTTCATTCATTTTATTTATTTATTTAAAATGTACTGAATAATCGGAACATGTTGGGATTAGCAGATAAGCTAAATCGGGGGGCACAAAGAGGGGAAAAGTCAAGAAAATGCTGAGGGCCTATAACTGACAAGGGCCCCGATCAGCTAATCAGTATTTTAACAAAGCAATTTATGCCATAAACTATGTCTAAAAATGTCAATTTTCTCCTCACATTCTAAAAAAAAGTCACGCTTTTCTTGTTCTTGATTGCAAAAAGTTCAAACACAGCATAGCTAACAACCATAACATAAACTTCATAAGTAAAAAGAAGTATTTTTGAATACATATTGGGAAAATTAGTTTTGTCTATCCATTTATAAAAAAAAAACAAAAAAACTGATGGATAATCACAAAGCGTTGAACCTTTTTCACGGTTACAAGATTGATAAATAAAAACACTTGAATATGCTTAAAATATGCAGGCTGATGAAAAAAGTCTGATGGAATCTGTCATGACGGCATTAAAATTTCAATATTTTCAAGAAAGAAAAACTCTGCTTAGCTGTCAATGATTCTAAGAAACTCTTTTTATATTTAATTGTTCATATATAAATAATAAACACTAATTAAATGGCCAGTATATGCCCCATCACTTTCATCAAAAAGTGGATCAAACTGGCTTTAATTTTATCTTAGCTTATTAGATTAAGAACTGCATATTGAGTTTATGTTTTATATATATTCAGATTTTATATATGCATATGTGTATATATAGACACACAGAGCTTAACAAATTTGTTAGACAACCTGTCACAAAAACAAGAAAACCTGAATATTTTGAAATGTTTTTAAACTGACAATGTTATTGTTGATGGACAAACATTTTAAACACGATTAAAGAATTTCAAGATTGATTTACTTTTGTACACAAATCTGAGCTGCTCACTGAGCCTCAGAAAACGAATCAAACACTTAAAGTTATTTTTCTGTTCAGGGTGCAGGTAAATATTTACAATATGACTAATTAACAAACAATACTGTACTTACCATTTATATGTTTTAGTGTAGAACATTACATTGAAATTCATGGATAACAATCATTGTTATATTGTAGTATTAATAATCATTTCATTTTAATAGCTTCTTCACACTGGCATATTAACCATTACAGAAACAACTAATTTTTTAAACCAGGTTAATACACAGCTGCCCTAATAAACAGCACTGGTAATTACCAGTACTGGTGAAGTTACTTATTTTGACAGCTATATTTGTCCCTTTGCCACCTTTAAACTGGCTTCTGGCAATAAGGATAATTAATCTGTTGCCCGTTTGCCTTTGAATGCATATCGTGGTGAAAATACCATAGAGTGCTGTATTACATACTTTTAATCACCAGTCATTTCATTATTTTCAACCAAGGAAGTATTTTCCCCATTGTTTGAAGAATTTTCATGTCTTTAAACAGAATAACTGGACTGTAATTGTCCATTATTAAGGTTCAACATCATACATATTTATCATTTTGATTCACAGATGCTTGGCTTGAGAAACTACACAGAGCTGGTTTGGGAATGGGCCCATCTGATATCTTTTCATGGGGCCTGAGCTTCAGTTCGTCTGTTGTCCTGAAGTACATAAATTAAAAAACTCATTCCTACAGTCAAATACAAATGACAGAACACAAGACGGCACACTAACAAACTCAAACCTTTACAGACAAAATGGAGGCATTCTGTATTAGAAATAACAAACCCACAAACAAAATACTTGATGAGTCATGAACGAGCACGTCTGATGTATTTACTGATGTTTAAGTTTCTATTTAAAAGCCAAATAGTTCCCATAAACCCTGATATGAGCCAGTACTGTATTCTAAAACTCTAGAAAGAAGAGACACATCCGTAGATTTTGGTAACCGTCAAAGTCAAGGAATTTATACTTGCTAATAATATTTCAATAATGAATTGGTCTCTTCTTGAGAAGAGATCCATGATTGTTTTTTACGTGCTGCTTTCTGGGGCCAGAAAGTAGAACAACATTTTATCAGTGTGTCAAAACATCGTCTGTAAGGAAGGTTGTTCATTTTTACCATATGCCAATGTATTGAACTATAGAAGTAAAATTCCCATCTTTCCCTGAAGTACACACTGTTTATGTTTTGAAACTGAAAAAGCTCTCTGCCCCTTTGACTTACCATATTTACAGAATTTATCATAACGATGATATTGTATCATCTAAATAGGGCTGCACAGTCAGTTATTTTCAAGAATATTGAGATCACATTTTTTTAATCAATAGGGATGGGAATCAAAAACCAATCCCAGTTGAATCAATCAATATCATCGGCTCTATGATTGACAATTCTTTTATCAACTGAGGTAGCAGTAAAGACAGTAACAAAGTCAAAATGTGATCATAGCACACAGGAAATAGAGAAGATTAAAAATGCTGCTTAATTAAAAACAAAACAAATCTGACTATAAAACATCCAGGGCACAATTGTGTGCCTGGCGTGTGTCCCTGCACTACAAACTTCCTCATACTTGGTCTAAAGTCTATCAAGGAGGTCAAAACACACTTTATTAAGTTTATAACGTCAACAAGAGACACAACAGTACACTCCCGCCATTACATATCAGAGCGTTTGTAAGAAGTAATTAAAACGTCCATAATGGGACAGAGAGCTAAAACACATGCGTGGCTTTTTGCCAATGCCACTCCTGTGCACTCCGTTCAAACTTCCAGACAAAAAATCACACACAGGATTGGAGACTTTACCACAACATGGAGCTACTCTTATGTCTTTGTATACTGTAATGAATGCCACCTATGACAATGTTCACAGATAATAAAACAGGCTGTCCAGCAAATTTAAAAATGCAAATATAGAACAGAGCAAAGGATTCTGCAGGAAAATGAGAAAATAAAATTCCCTTGGTCGACAGTTATTTTATGTGCAGTAATCAGGTCTGTCATTAACTTAAGCAAGTGTGATCCTGTCTATTTTAACTGGAAATATTATAATTAATGAGATGTGCATTAATACTCGTTATTTTGATAATCTCTTAGGCTCCTAAATATTCTAAAGTCATAATTAAACTGTAATTGTGAGTTTGAATCTTAAAGGCTTTTGAATTAATTCACTGTATTATGTTTTGGCCATGAGGTTTGTTACTTTCTGAACCCTCGAGAGAAAATGTGGTGCACTAACAGTGGTTCAGGAATATATCCAAAAACATGGAAGTGGGCTAGCATTTAATACTTCTTAGTTCTCAATCCCTCAGAGTAAGGTCCTATTTACATGACAATGTTGTCACCAAAAAACGTGCTCCACGCTTATTCTTTCCGGTGAAGACAAGCTTTTCATCAACAATAGCAAGAGGACACATGAAGATGCAGAAGTTTCTTGTCTGGACAATTAATCTGTTTGGAGATTTTTGTCTGGATAACAAACCAAGCACAGCAAGCAGCATACATGCTGATCTGCACGTCAGTGTTTCCCATGGAAATGCTGATTCCTGTTTACATGAAGAAGGATACAAAACATTTTCATAACTTTTCACTCTGGACCCCGGTTTCAAAGGTTTGCAGATTCAGGCACTCTGCATTGTTCTCGTGTAAACAGGAGGCGCAAACACAACGAAAACTCTGTGTTTTTAGCTATATTTGTTGTCGTGTAAATGAGGCCTATATGGGATTTAGAATACCAGTTTTGGATAAGTGCCCGAAAAAAGATTCATGGTGACCACATGTACATGAGATTTGAATTAATAATTGAATATAATAAAATCCATCTGATGTTGCCTGCTTTTGAATCTTAAATGGTTGTTGTGTGTTTAAAACAGCAGCTAACCAACTGCTAACAAGGACTGAAAAATGGCCGGGGACCCAAAGGCAAGCATTTCTGGTCATTTTTGAATAATATATTCATACACTGTTGCCACAGTCATGAGGATCAACTTGATCAGATCACTCTATTATGAAGAAAACCTCAAACAAAAGGTCACAACAAGCCGTTGTATAATGAAAATATCGTTGTTGCTTCTAAGTCAAAGTGTCATGTTGTAGTTCCTCAGTAGCCTACCAATAGCTTTTCACTTTTGCAGATTATGTTTAAGTTTAAAAAAAAATAAGTACAATGGGTTTGTTTGTAAATGTTATCCCAAAGAGTGAAACATGATCCAAAACGCAGACTTTCTGTGGGCTTATAGTGGAGGGAGCCAACATGATGCTCACTTCCATGTTGGCTTACAAAAATATGTCATCCCTGCACCAGTATATGAGCAGTTATTAGTTTTCTTTTAAGTATTTTAGACAAGAGCCTCAATGTGGGCCGGTTAAAAAAAGTTTCGAGGAAAATAAAAGGACAGAGGAGCTTAGGGGCTCATCGGCAGTCTGATGGTGGGCTTAGTCAGGAATCAGAAGGTTGCAGGTTTGAGTCCAGCTCTGGCGGTCACATGGCAATATGTCCTTGGGCAAGACACTGAACCCCAAGCTGCTCTCACTGCTGCTTCAGTGGCGTCTAAATGAACACAAATAGGATTCAAAGGTGTTAGTTGATACTGATGCACAACTGACATAGACACTCCAACCATCAGTCTGTGGTTGTGATAGTGAATGGGTGTGAATGGGTAGATGTGACCTATAGTGTAAGGCTGCTTTGAGTAGTTAAAATACTTCAAAGACATATATAAGCTCAGGTCCATTTACCATTTACCATAGGAGAGTGAAAAGAGGAGGTATGTAGTGCTGGTTGTGTAGGAGTGAGTCGGTCACAGGCTGGTCGTGATTCCGGAGACAGAGTTTTGTCACAGCAATCTCACACCCGGCCTCTGTAATGACTCGCCTGGAGGCACAAATGATTTCCTCCACTGGTGCTGGTGTAGCTGGAGTCGCCACAAATCCAAGAGAAAAAGCTTCTTGGTGGGAGAAACGATAAGAATAAAAACATTACGAGCAAAACAAAATTGAAACCTCCCTTGTGATATATATTATTCCACTTTCTCAAAATGATTTAAGTTTTATTGTCTCTTCAGATTGGAGTTGTCATTATTTTGTCCAGGTGGTCTTGCTGTAGTCGCTGAGATCCAACTGTGGTCAATGTGTCACAATTTTCCATCCACAACCCTTAAAAATAACACTCCGCTCCACCTCCCTCACTCTCTCTTTCCTTCCTTGGCTTCCTCTCTTCCTTCCCTCCTCTCGCTCAGGGACGAGTCATAAACACATCATCATCATCATCATCGCCATTTGAGGGCAGAGAAGGAGAAGGCAGCAGTGACATGGTGATTTATCCACCAGTCACTTCTCTGTGGACGGTTGGAGATGAATCAACACAACAGACAACTACAACTACTGCTGGTGGTTTTACGACTCTGCAAATTGGCAGACGTTGAAAATATAAGAGGCCAAAGACAAGTGCCAAGGGGTCTTCCTAGCAGAAATGTAATATTTATATATAGGTATAGGAGCATGTTTTGTAGTGAGATTTGAGGTCACAGTGAACTTACACTTCTATAAGAATGCATTCAAGTCATCTTTGTGGAGTGGACATTTTCATAAAGTTTAAGACAACGCCAACAAGTATTTGAGATGTGCACTCACAAGCAAGGCATAAACATGGGAACTACCAACTTAGACCTCCAAAATCTAAACAGTTCATTCTTTAGTGGATATTACAACAATGTTTGAATTCAATATGTGAAGAATCTTAAAACAATGAGAAAAAAACATCCTTTCACCAGAGTGGACATCTGTGCAAAGTTTAAAGTCAATCTCTTTAAGCTATCTTTGGGTTTTGTTGCAAGATTCTTCTGGGTAAAAAAGATGGCACAGTCAGGAAGATATGTTTTTATTTTTCATTTTTTTACTCCACCAATCTCCCAACAGTGGAAATAGCTTGACAAAAAAATGACCAAAAAAAGACAAAAACTATGAGCAAAAACTATGCGCAAAAATAAGCAATGGTTCAAAGTGAAATGGGTTCTTAAGTAACCCCAAAATACAGCTAAAAAATCAGTAAAACACAGACAATATAAAAAAAACATCCACAATCAATCATTCCTTCCATTTCTCTCCAAAACCTGCACAGTACCACCAACTCTCCATCACTGACATGGACAAAATGGCTGCCTTTTAAACTAGAAAAGCACTATGAGAGCACAGACCTCCACCAGCATCACAGTTCTCAGTCATATTGTGATTTTGACAATAAATATTAGTCCTACCTTTATTTCATCAAAATATTTAGATTCCTTGACCATGAAAACATACCATTAGCAATTGGATTCGTAATGATATCTATTTTAGTTCAGTAGTTATTCACAAAGATCGCATTTTTCATCATGACGGATCCAGACGGTGATCCGGATCAACACCAAAATTGAATCACTTCTTCCTTTTCCCATGCTGAACATTTCCTGAAACTCTCATCAAAATCCATCCATTACTTTTTGAGTTATTTTGTTCACAGACAGACGGACGGACAGACAGACAAACTCTCCCGAAAACATAACCTCCTTGGAGGAGGTAATAAAAGCCCCTCCCAGTGTGCTTGACACAAAAACAATAATTAAGTAGGGATAATCAGGGTTTCCATTCTGTAGAAAAAAAACCCAAATTGAATTCAAAACACATCCACAAATTGAGAAATATCTCCATTATATTTTCCCAAATTTTTATGTTATTATTCAGTATCTATACTTAGGAACAAACCAAAATTTGGCCGACAAATCAGGTGATCATTTTTCCATCAAGTGCCCTTTACAGACAAGGAAATAAATGTGTCTCTGCTAACGCAGGATAGCATGCCTCAGTTATTAAGGTAACCTATAATCTAATCTGACAGTGCACACACCTGTAGCTCTGTAACATAGTGAGCTGAACTAATCTGGAGTGATCACTTAATGCAGAATAACTTACATCTTTAAATGAATGCTAGCCATCAGAGACTGACTGGAGTGGGTAACAATTTTCATTCATTTTTCGAAAAATAATCACTTTTTTGATTTACCATGTGTAACAGCAAATGTTAGTTTGAAAAATTACTGTTCGATGTTAAAATATTTTTAGCTGTTTTGAAACTTTTTAGTTATCCGTCCTTCCATATCTTTGTCTGTATTCTTCCACTGAAATAAATAAATGGAAGTGAAATTGCGCAGTATAGTGAATTGTTATAACGACTTAGTTACATTAGCCATGGCAGTAGGGCAAAACTAATGTGTCAGACATTGGCAAGAAGAATACAAACCAACATCTATTAGCCTGTGGAAAAGAACACCATCTTAGCCCCTAAGCTTAAAGTTTATCTAAAGTGGTTGAATCATTGGCTTAAAACCATCCCCCTCCTAATTTAGGTCAGTACCACTCTGCTGAAAGATCAGCGAAGCATGTGGTAAACACAATGTGTGGAGCCATCGTCCCCACATTTATTCTGGATATTTACTGTCTATAGCTCGGCATAGGATTTGGCAGGTGGGCAGAGAGGGAGGGAGGGGAGAGAGAGGGAGAAAGGGAGTGGGGAGAAAACAGAGAGAGAGGGAGGAAGAGCGTATACATCACTTCATCCTTAATTAGCTGTCATCAGCTTCTCTCCTCAGAGGAACCACAGACTAATAATTAATGATCAAACTCTACAGTACAGTCACTCCCGTCCTCTGCCTCCCTCCCTCTCTTCCTCTATCTCAGGAAGAGGAATTAACAAAGAAATGAGATAACAGTTGATTTGGTTAGAGAGTAATGAAAAATGACTTGAGGTAAAGCTGAGAGCCGATGAGGGGGCTCGTATGTTTAATAAATGACTCATCGAAAAACCCGCAGAAATGAAGTAAAGGGCATTTCTCCACCCAGATGTTTCCAAGGTAACCTGTGCTCCCTGCCCTCCAAATTATCAGAGCTTGTTTGGTGTAAAAGGAGCCATGAGCGTCCTCTTTATTAGTCCGGTCTGAAACACACAGGGCCTGGATTAATGGACTCATCTTATCGTCTGATGGTGTGAGGTGGACTCATGTTTACAAGAGCGAAACATGCCGGGAAGCACATTTAACATGTTCACATGGCAGACATCTTTATCTCTTACTGTGCCCTGGGAGGGGAGTTTAGATTCTGTAATCACATGAAAAAGGTGTGTCATATGTTTAGAGAAATCATATAAACATTAGAAGAAAGCCTTTTTCATTATTTTCTCCACTGAAAGGTCGATCAACGGGCATAAACTAGATTGTATTTCTAAGTTATTGATCAAATACTAACTATATTCACCATGACGGACTGTAAAGTCACTACAGATTGTTGTATTCTGTGTTGATAAACTGAGCAGGAAGTCCAGGACGTTACAGAAAACACGCACAGATTTTACATACTACATGTCTTTAACATACTGTATTTTATGTCTCTTCAACAGCTGTTGCGTGCTTGATTGCTGGATAAAAACAAAAACCTTAATGAAAGCAACAAACATTTTTACAGTCTTGATGTGATCCACCATTTTGCTGGTTGGATGTTAACTTCCACCTGAGTAACATGGAATAACTCTCTCCCACTGACATTCTGCTCAAACGTATAAAAGTGGCTGGTTCCTTGAAAGCACCAAGGTCCTGAGGATCTAGAAAGAAACGGTTCTAGATCCAGAATCGTGCCGGTCTGAAGGTCCTCTGTGTGGCAGTGCCTGGTGCTGACTCAGTAGAGATTGTGAGAGTTTCTCCAGTTTTTCTTGAGCTGTTGTTTTGAAAATGAAATGTCTGCTTAAGCACTTCAAAAGACTTGTTTTGGACTTAGTTGAACATTTTTAGTAGTTTCAAGGATGTTTGTGAAAAGCTTAAAGTTAAAACCTTGTGCCATTTAACCTCCCATGTTAGAGATGCTATCAGGAGTTTCTAACTACAAAAAAGTCTCACTTTTAGATATATACCTGATTGAAATACACACTTTAAGATGAGTTTTATAGCATCAAAAAAGATTATCTATAAATGCTATTCCTTGGCTAAGTGGTCAGGTCGGACAGGGCTGGACTGGCCTGGATACTCAACTTCGGGAACAAGACAATTAAAACTAGAGCAAATTTATATCATTCAGACACGTCTTAGAGCACCGGGCTGTAAGTAGCTATATATAGCTGGCTACAAAACTATGATACTAAGTTTTCCAAAAATTGCTTGTTGTCACACATCATAAACTAACGCTATGCACCTTGGGTCACGTCTTTTGGTGCGTTCCAGTTGTAGTCAGAAGTAGGAATTTCCGAGTAGGAAACTGCAACTGGAGCGTCCCCCGAAGTCAAAATTTCCTATCGGGAATTCGGTGAAACCTCGCCACCCCCGAGTTGACAATCAAAGATGGATGCCCCCAGTGTAATCAGTTATTTAGCTCCTGTAATAATCAATTTATTTGCACTTCTGACTGGGGTGTGTCGCTCTAGATCAGCTGTATACATCGTATTGTTAGACTTATATTTACAAAAATGCTGCCATAGTGATAATCACATTCTTCATGTGATATTTATGAACAACAATGCAGGGCGTGCTAACAAGAGCTAACAATAGCCTGGTAGATCAGCATGTTTTTTTCCGACTTCAACTGGAACGCTGATAACTCAGAGATGATGTCACTCCCAGTTCTGAGGTTACTGGAAGGCAGCATTACGACAGTCGCTGAGCGTGCTCATGGGTAGCAGAGTCTTTATGTCGCCGCAAATAGATTCTTCTTATAACACCTTTAAGTAAGTCATCAGCTGCATAGAAGCAGTGGTTTGGTTTCATATTTTTCTAAGTAAAATCAAACAAGAGCTTTCAGTCACTGGCTTGTCGCCATCTGTTTGGGTTTAAATTTCCCATCCTTATAAATCAGTCACCATTCCAGTGGTTATTCCTCTGGATTAACCTTAAGAAACCTGCATCTGCAATTGCTTCCCATTCCTAAACCTCCTGACACTAAACAGAAAAAGAGAGACGGGAGCTGCAGCCAAGACATGCATAATAGCCGCAGCTCCGGATAATGACATATTTCTTGGAAATTATTTGGATGAATGGGAAAATATGCAGAAAATGTACCTATTAAAAAAAAGGAAGAAAAACAAAAAGGTCAGAGTCAATTTGCAGCCGTGACTCATCTTATTTTAAGGCAATTTTTGATTACTTAAACAGATTCAAGTATGGAAAGGCATTAACGTGTTAACCTGCATTTTAAAATCGATTTTCAATCAAACAATCCAACAAACTCTTGTGCATGTAAACGTTCTGATTGTCATTATAGTCACATTTCCTTCAGTATTGAAATAACTCTTGATATCAACCTCATTTCGTCAGGTTATACCAGCATTTATCCCGGCACAGGAAAATGTCTGCCTTGTGATTTTGTTCTGTCGTGTTGTTTTAACAAAGCCTGTGCACCCGTGTAGACACGAGCAGCTAATTAGAGAGGAACACAGTGTAAGTGGGCATATGTGTACGAGAGGACCAGTCAGCCAACACACGACAGGAAAGCGCTGCGGGGGGACGCAGGCGGGCAGGCGACTGACCAGCTCTGCCGCCAACATGGAGCCGCCACGGAGGCATGTTGTGGTCTCGGCGCCCCAAGCCCCTGGCACGTTTCTCCAGAAACCCTGTTTGTAGAGGCAGGGAGGGGTGGAAGCTTGCTGGCTCTACAGACCCCACCACAACCTGTCCTCTCTCCAAGACCGGACCCCACTCTGAGGCATGTTTGTGTGTATGTGTGCTCCTTCTTAAGCTGCTCTTAAGTGCTTTAATTGGATTATCCTTAATGAGTAAACAAACAGCTACAGCGGCTCAATAATAAGCAAATGAATGAGCGTGTCAAGAAGCCCTTTGCTGTCTTCTTCTCCTTCTTTCACTGTCATCTCTCTCTGCCCTGCCCCCCTCTTCACTCCCATTTTCACTCATTTAGTTCCTCTCATGTGTAATTATCCCGATTAAGAATGACTCAAAAACACTGCCGCTGCTGGAAAGGCGTGTGTGTCACACTCAAATGAGACAGGCGTTTCTTAAGTGGCTGCTTTGAAGTCGGTGATGAGCCCGTGATTAGTCCTGTGATTCATTGACGAGGGGAAGAAAAGGAAAAAAGATGACAGCGAGAGAGAAAGAGAGAGAGAGGCGAGCTCCTGCCGAGGAAGGAGAGCAAAAATAAACAAATGGAGAGTTTTGAAATGACATCTGTGAATATTATTAGAACATTAATCTGCTCTGATGACACAGATGCTTAAGCCATCTCCTTCTGTTAATGCAGGAGAAAGAGGAGAAGAGCGAGGATGAACATCAGAGCGGGGAGGAAAATAAAGGAGGGAAAATAAGAAAAGGGATGTTAAAGAGAGGGACGGGAAGAGGGGGTGAAGAGGCGACAGTAAAGGGAAAAAAAGGAGAGGATGGGGTAAAAGTCAAAGAAAAATGAATCCTAAAGAAGAGAGGAAAGAGAAGAGGAGGGTATTTGTCAAGAATTAGCAAAGTTCACTCTCAAATGTGTCTCTTAAATAAACACAAGGGAGTAATAAGAGGCAGAGAAGACAGTTACTGCTCACTCATAAACTCCCATGACTGTTAAAGAGCAAAACTCTGTAGGTGTGTTGGTGAGGCAGGGACGACCCGATCAGGCTTTTAATTGGCCGTTACCAATCTTCTGTTAGTGAGATCAGCCAATACCAATCTTGTTTAATGTTCTTTTTAAAAACTAGTCAAAAGGTTTGTTTAGGGCGTCGGTGGTGCAGTTGGATAGTGCGCTTGGTCAGTGGTCGGGAAGTTTCACGTTCAAGCCAAGCCCAGAGTGACACATGTTAATGTGTCCTTGAGCAAGACACTTAACCCCAAGTTGCTCCCACTGCTGTGTAAGGGCGTGAAAGGGTGTGAATGTGTTAGAGATACTGATGGATAACTAACATAGACTCAGGCCCCATCCACACGAAGCCAAACCGAGGTCTAAACGCATACATTTTTTGCCGAATCTGCGTATCATCCATATGAAGACTGCGTTTGGGGGTCTGTAAACGATCATTTTTAAAACGAGGTTCCAGAGTGGAAAGATTTTGAAATGCCGTATACGCAGCTCCGTGATTACTGGCTCTCTGTAACTTTTCAGATACGCTTACGTCATAGTTTCATATCGTCATTGACACGCATGCGCCACACGCTGCAACAACAACAACAATAGCGGCGTACAGTGTAGCATATGTGCTGATGAAGCTAGTGACCCTACTATCCCTGTTGCAGCAAAATCTCCTTCTTCTCAATCACCACCGAGTTGAACAAACAATTATCGAGGACACATTACGGTGGTCTCTGTTTACAACTTTTGCCACGAGTGCGCATGTCCACTGTTTTTTCATCTGTTTCAGCTTGTTTCCATCATATCGTTACAGCGGCCCTAGAGATCTGGCATGTGTTTTTACAGCGTTTTGATGCGTATCGAGTGCGGACGCACACATTTTCTGAGACGCCTTCGTCTTTATGACGATCGTTTTGGAAACTGTTCAGCGTTTTGTCTTCGTGTGGATGGGGCCTCAGAACCATCAGTGAGTGAATGGGTTAGTATGACCTGCAGTGTAAAGCAGCTTTGAGTAGTCAAAGACTAGAAAAGTGCTATTGAAGCTCAAGTCCATTTACCATTTGCTGAGCAAAGCAAAATGAAATTATCTTAAGGAGAAATGCAACAAGTAATCTGAATTATACAATAAAAGACTCATTATTTGTTTCTTTTTTAATGTGAAGAGAGAAAATCATTGATACTGACTCAAACTCTAAACGTAATCCAAAAGGCAAAACAGGATTTTCTCATTATGAACTCATGATGACATTTCCTCAGTTCCTCACTTCTGCAGTTCTGTTTCAGTGACGTCTTTAATAAAGTTATTTTACCTTGTGTTAGTTGAACCTGTGTCTGCTTGTTCTAGTTGGCTTTATATTTGTCTTGCATGTTTTGCTGTTGTTTGTGCCCATGAAAAACACTTTGTGCCTCCTTTTTGCATGAAAAAATGCTGTACAAATCAGGTTTGATTGATTGATTAATTGATAATGAGACTTTTGTGACTGCTGCAGACTAGTATCAATACCATGCTTTCTCTCTCCAGAGACAAATGCTGTCTGGTTGCTTTAGTTGCAATCATATTTACTAGTGCCATAGGCCTTGAGCAAGTGTTAACAAAACAATTGTAAAATGGTGTCAGGGAAATAAGCATTTTAGGCAGCTACTGGCACTGTAGAGCCGAGGTTAAGATGACTTTCTGTCTTGCACATAGTCACGTTCTCACAAGAAGGAGACATGTAAAACACACTTGAGACAGTCTAACTATAAAAGCAAATGTTTTTGGTTATTCCTTGAGTGAAAGTTAACATTTGGTCAAAGTTAATGAAAATCTGTGGAGGCAACCTAAGATGTTTCTTTCACAAAAATGTCCCAGAGGGAGTAAAGAACAAACAACCACAATGCCATAATGCCTGAGCTGTAGCTGTGACCGAGGAGAAAACAGAGGAGGGAAGACAAAGGGAGCAAAGGAGGGGATGGGGGTAAAAACTGGCGAAGACTGAAAAAGATTGGAGGTTAATCGGAGACGATGGGTAAGGAGATGAAGGAATTAGGAAGACCAGCAAGAAGGAGAGAAACTAGGAAAGAGCAGAGGAGGATAGGACTTAAAAGAAAATAAGGAGCAGAGGAGACAAGGTTAGTTTGAAGGTTAAAAGAGAAGATACAACCAGTGAAGAGCATAGGGGAGAGGCCAGAGCACTTTGGTCATTTAATTCCAATTTATGGTGCCATAAAAAGGACCATTTCCTAAAAAATCTATATGAAAAAATCTAAAGCAAATCATTTCATCACTTACTCGGACCTAATTGCAGCCATATGCAATTTTAAAGGGCTGTTCTGCCTTTTAATGGTTCCCCTGGGGAGCGAGGGGTTAATTGCTGCAGCTGGTGATGAAGCTCCTCAGGACTGAGGAGGTGAGAGTCTCTCTGTCCATCACTCTCTCGGTTTCTCTGTCCTCTGGGAAACCTGTCAAACAAGGTGTTAAAGACACACTCAGACCTTGAAGGTCAAAAGTCTAAACTTGAGTTTTAGGTTTGATGTTTTTGTTGACCTGCTCTCAGCAATAAATAAGTATGATCCAAACTTTCATTAATAATCTCCTGTTAATGGTAAATATGTTGCGCTTTTTATTCTGTTGTTCAGGGCAGGATAACATAACATGATGTAGAAGTTATTTTATGAGGTCTGAGTGTAAAATGATACTTAGAGAAAACGTTGTGTCACCAGTTTTATTAATGTTCTTTAAGTGTCAGCCTCACACTTCTTTCCTGTTGTTGTCACGAAGTAAAATCTCTGTCTTGGCTGGTTTTAGGATATTCAACTCAAACAAACATTAAAATACTGCCTTTGGGTTGTTGTACAGTGTACTGAACTAAATTTAAAATGCTTTAAAAGGGTACCGCTTTGGTGCCTTCTTAGCCTTCATATCCACCACCTGAATCAATGTAGAACAAAAACAAAGGAGCTTTCTTGTATAAAATTAAAGCATTGGAAAGATGTTCATTACAGAGAACTAGGGGTGGACTGTAACAAAGTACATTTACATAAGTAATAAACTTAAGTACATTTTTTGAGTATCTGTACTTTAAAGATGCTATGAGGAGTTTCTAAGTAATTACAAAAAGGTCTCACTTTTAGATATATGCCTGATCGAAATACACACTCTAAGATAAGTTTTATAGCATCAAAATAGGTTATCTATAAATGCTATTCCTTAGCTTCGCGGTCGGGTTGGACAGGGATGGACTGGCCTGGATACTCAACCTTGGGAACAAGACAATTAAAACTGAAGCAAATTTATATTATTCAGACATGTCTAAGAGCACCGGGCTGTAAGTAGTGATATATAGCCGGATACAAAACTACCATACTAAGTTTTCCAAAAATTGCTTGTTGTCACACATCAAAAACTACCACTACGTAACTAGAAAGAGATACATTACCTCGTCGCTTTGCATCTTGTAAATTGTTGAAAAAGAAGTTGCAAAGCAATGTAGAGTTCTGAGGAAGGTCCAAGCTGCATTCATTAGCATCACAGCAAACACGCACTTTGGCTTGGGTCACGTCTTTACGACAGTCGCCACGTGTGCTCAAGGGTAGCAGTCTTTATGTCGCCGGAAACAGATTCTCCTCATAGCACCTCTATGTATATATTTTTTGGAAGCGTATTTTTACTCCATTACATTGAAAGAAAAATACTGTCTTTGTAACTCCACTACATTTCTATAAAGGGTCTCATTACATGTCACGTTTAACTGTAATGTTGAAGTCAGCAGACAAGATTTCTTTTCTCTGCTTAAATGCCATCTGCGTGTGATTTGTTCAAGCCTGTATTTGTTCAAGCATGTGCTACTCAGATCAGGCAGGTACACACTGAGCTAATGTTGCTCAGATAATGGTTCATCTTGGCAATAATGCTGGCTATGGCAGGTACCACACCGATTTGACACCCGATCACCCATGGCCATACCTGAAGTCCCATTCATTCATGTTTCGGTAGACATTTCTGTGGGCTTAGTAGCATATTTACAAGCTTTTATTCTACAGGTTCTTTAAGCAGGTTAATGCATTCAGTTGGTTGTTTCAGTCATTAAGTTCTGTAAATTCATTGTAGCAACAATACATTTACACGCTAACATTAAAATAAAAATGTACTTTTAATGCTAAAGTATTTTCAAAAGCAGATACTTCAGGGCTTTAACCTGATTTGTTTGCTCTCACCAGTGAAGGAGAAGTGACACAGACGAGAACTGAGCTCTCCCAAAAGTTGTTTTCATTTGAGAGCGCGAGGTAAAAGAAAAATGGTGGACATTTTGGACGTGTGTGGGCTCCAGTTGCTGGAAGATAAATACACTTTGATATTTTGGATTTGGATTAAAATCAAGTGCACCAGTGTCAGGAGGTTGGGTGATAGGACACAATTACAGGCTTTGGGTTCTTAAAGTTATTTCAGAGGAATAACCACAAGATATCACAAATGATTTATTGGAAGAGGGAAGGAGAACACAAAGAAGTGGCTACAAACCAAAAACTAAAAGCTCTTGTTTGGTTGTGCTTAGAGAAGATGAACAAGACCACTGCTGCCCTGCAGTGGAATAAAACTAAGGACTTCTTGAGACTTTAATCTTCACTCTTTTACTAAACCAAAGGACCAAAGTCTCTCTTCACAAGAGAATTCACTAAAGCTTATTAGGGTTTTCTCATTTGAAACAACAACCAAATAAACATGAAGAAGCTTTCAGTACCTCTGATGACAAAGTTATGAGTCAGCACAGACTGATGCAAACCAGGAGTTCATCAAACCTCACCACACCTGAGCCAGATCGGGTCCATCAGTCACACACACACATACACACACACACACACACACACACAGCTGGCCCTGCTCTGAGATGATTTCCTCAGTGAGATACCACAGTGAGCCCCGTACAGCCTGAGCCAAAACAGCAGCTGGATTCATAAGTAACTGTTTAACCAGTAACCACAAGTGCCAATAGGGCAAAAAACTCTGCAAAGGCATTTCTGACAGTTTTAGCTGAGTTATCAGCAAAAATGTGGGAAACTGCCTGGCCTCACAATGTTGACAAAACCTTCAAAAAGTTCCTGGATCTGTATCCAGATTGGGTTCGCCATGATAGAGAGACAAACAACCATTCACACCCACATTTATACCTAAGGTCAATTATTAGTCAACAGTTAACATAAGAAATGTGTTTTTTGGCCTGTGGGAGGGAGCCAGATTCCCTGGAGGGAACCCACACATGTACATGGAGAATATGCAAACATGGCACACAGAAAGGCCCTGACCGACCCGGGGATCAAACCAGCAGCATTCTTGCTGTGAGGCAGATCTGGTACCTGCTGCATCACCATGCCGCCTACTTTAATTTCATGCTTAGCTAATTAAAATCAACTTAACTATGTTTTTGGTTAAAATATTAATGCTAGCATCAAAAATTTTATGGAAGCTTTTCACATATGCTGTTGAGCAAAAACCTCTCATCTCAAAAATACTGTCTTTCAAGAAATGCAGAAATGGCTCTAATTTTCAAATCTATAAACACATTCTGTCATGTCTAGAAATTGGGTTAGATTTTTTTCCCTTGTTTAGCAAAGCCGACTCAAAACCATTAAAGGACCAAGAGCAGTGATGTTTGAAAAACATACTTAAATCATGAGATATGGAGACGTGAGGTTTCTGCCTAATGCCCACATCGTTCAGCCGCTCGGCTCCATAGTTATGGAACTCACTCCCCCCTGACCTCCGCAACACTGACACCTTACCGCTCATTAAAACAAGACTTAAAACTCATCAGACTCTCATACTCCCTCTGATAATTTCCACTGTCTTTGTATTGTATGTTTCTTTATATAGTTGCTTTTTATGCCTGCTTTTAATGCACTTATTATTGATACTTCATGTGCTCTTTGTTTGCGATTCATGTAAGGTTGTGAAAGGAGCCCTGAAATAAATGTATTATTATTATTAACATTTATTCATTAGTTAAATAACAATTGCTTTTTTATTCTCTTATGGTCACCTAAAATGCCCACCCTTACATTGTAGGGTAAAATAGTAATGCAATTAATCAGCAGTCATCTTTGCATCTTCTTTTAAAAGGTATTTTAAGGGGCAGTGTGTAGAAATTGGCATTTTTGTGACATTTAGCATTCAGATTTTGTAATGAGCCCGTCCGTTACAAAATCATCACATCACTAAGCGACGAGAGCCAGTGAAGACCAAAAAGGATTGTGCACAGGGCATCATTTACAACAGTTACCAGGTAAGCAGTTTTTTCATTCATATTTGTAACTATTATTTATATAGATTATAGGTCAGCTAAGATGATCATTTTAGGTTTTGTAAACTTTTGGTATGCCATCCAGGTAGATTTCAGGACCAGACTTGTATTCAAAGATCACGTTTCGCTCTTTTTGTCCCTAAAATTCACCAGTAGACAACATGGCGGATTGATATGTTAGCCTCCACAATAGGGAGACCTGCGGAACTTAATAAAAAGAAAATTAAGAAGTTTTATGGGAATGTTTGTACACCTATTTCGATGTACTTTACATAAACATAGAATTAGCATACCACATATTCACCATTTCTGTTTGGCGAAATGCTGCCAATTTCTACACACTTCACCTATAAATGCAAAAATAAGTTATTAAAATGAGTTGAAGGGACCCCAAAACAGCCTTTCACACTGAATTCAAAATCTTTAATGACAGTTTTTGTATAGGAGGATTATTCAGGTTGTCTCAGTTTGGTTGATTGATCCAAACAGGTGGGCTCCTCAGAGGGGGGGATACTGACGACATTGTGAGAGAGGATATAGCAAACAGGAGGAGGGATGGACCTCTGAGGTTTGTCAAGGTCAGGAGAAAGTCACGCAGCACAGGAGATGAGCTGGGGATGGAGAAGCGTTTCAAGATGGAGGTTGTTTGAGGCCTCCATCCCCGCGACTGATTGCGACACAAACAGAGACAGATGAAGGCGAGGGGCGGCGTTGACGAGGGGAGACAGCGGCAGAAATGGAGAGAGATTACACGCGTAGATGGAGGGAGAACAAAGAGCAGGAAGAGGCAGGAAGGAGGACGTCAGGGGAGAGGGAGAAGTGAGACCAAGGGTTGAACCCGCCTCAGCTGTGAGGGGCACCTGTTCACGGTGGGACCACATCCTCCCGCCGGTCTTAATCAAATTTACCACAGAGACAGACTGTGACGACGCCCCCCTCCTACAAGAAACCAACTGTGTGTTACATCCAAATAATCCCTACCTCTAGCCAGGCTCTCACCGTGTGCCACTTCCAAAGGTGTCCCACCTCTAATCCACACCCACGCCAGGATGTACCAAATTAATCTTCACTCCAAACTCTAATTAACTGGCCCCTGTTATCAGCAGCTCCTGCATGGGGAGATCTGGACCGTTATTACACATCACAACATTATGGTCAGACTCTGCAAGTTCAGGGAACATTTACTCTAAAATTAGATTTTGCTGCTGGAAAAGTGAGCAAAAATAAGAGGAATAAATCAAAACAGCCTAAATCTTTTATTAAGTGTAATAAAGACATTTAAAGGTGCTATGAGGAGAATCTATTACCGGCGACATAAAGACTCTGCTACCCATGAGCACACGCGGCAACTGTCGTAATGCTGCGTTCCAGTAACCCGAAACTGGGAGTGACATCATCTCCGACTTATCGGCGTTCCAGTTGAAGTCGGAAAAAAACATGCCCATCTACTAGGCTATTGTTAGCTGTTGTTAGCACGCCCTGTGTTGTTGTTCACAAATATCACATGAAGAATGTGATTATCACTACGGCAGCATTTTTGTAAATATAAGTCTAACAATACTATGTATACAGCTGATCTAGAGTGACACACCCCAGTCAGAAGTGCAAATAAATTGATTATTACAGGAGCTAAATAACTGTTCACACCGGGGGCATCCATCTTCGATTGTCTACTCGGGAGTGACGAGGTTTCACCGAGTTCCCAGTAGGAAATTCCGACTTTGGGGAGCGTTCCAGCTGCAGTTTCCTACTCGGAACCCAGAAATTCCTACTTCTGACCACAACTGGAACGCACCAAAAGACGTGACCCAAGCCAAAGCGTGTTTGTTGTGATGCCAATGAATGCAGCTCGGACCTTTCTCAGAACTCTGCATTGCTTTACAACTTCTTTTTCAACAACTTACAGGATGCAAAGCGACAAGATATTGTATCTCTTAATTACGTAGCAGTAGTTTTTGATGTGTGACAAGTAAATTTTGGAAAACTTAGTATCGTAGTTTTGTAGCTGGCTGTCCGACCCGACCGCTTAGCCAAGGAATAGCATTTATAGATCATCTATTTTGATCCTATAAAACTCATCTTAAAGTGTGTATTTCGATCAGGCATATATCTAAAAGTGAGACTTTTTTGTAATTACTTAGAAACTCCTCATAGCATCTTTAAGAGCAGGTAGTGCACGTGCCTCACAGCAGGAAGTTTCCTTATTCTATCCCTTTGTTAGTCAGGGCCCTCATTTGTGGAGTTTGCATATTCTCCTTGTGCATGCGTGGGTTCGTTCTGGGGACTCTGGCCTCTCCCTGTTTTACATTTTAAAATGACTGGATAACGTTGACTTCCTCTACGCCAGATTATCTCAAAGACTGCATTTCCTTCGCAAGCATGAAATTATGTTGATTTCTGTGATGCCATCTTTGAAAGTCTTCTGTGATATGGACTGGCAGCTTGGTTCGGCACATTATCCATCAAGCTTAAATCAAAAATCTTTGGACTGATGATGAAATCTGCTATGAAGGTGACAGGTCAAAAAGAACACCCTTCTCTCCAGCCTGTCTTTGATAGTGTTGTCCTTAACAAGACACATAAAATACTGAACGATTCTTCTCATGTTCTTTTTCTAGAATATGAAGTTCTGCCTTCTAGGTGACAATACAGACCAAGCAAACCGCTATAAGCTCCCCAACATCCATGTCTCTTCTAAACAGTCTGAGTAATTCTTCCTCTCCAATTGAAATACTGCTTACTTTTACCAGCACTGCACTTTAATCTTTGTGCAATAACTACTGACTATGCTTGTTGCCAACCTCTTGCTTATGTAACTGTCTTATGTTGTCTATTTTTTGATGTCTATTGTGTCCTTAGCCAGCAGCACTGCTGTCTAAGACAAATTTCCTGCAAGGCACGATAAAGTTGATCCATCTATCCATCTATCCATCTATCCATCTATCCATCTATCCATCTATCTATCTATCTATCTATCTATCCATCTATCTATCTATCTATCTATCTAGTGGGGTTGATTGGTGAAATCAGGTTGCCCTCAGGTATGAGTGTAAATGGTTGTCTATCTCTTTATGTGGCACTGTGATCGAATGGCGACTGATTTGGGCGCACCCAACCTCCCTCAGCTGGAATAGGCTTCATCCCCCTGCAACCCAGAAAAAAGATGGGTGGTATAGGTTATTAATGGATATTATTAACATCAAATAAAATTCATATTTCAATGTGACAAGCTTTTTTGTTGGTACAGAAGTAACCTTTTAATGCAGAAGTGGTCATATTAGGTGACTTAAGACAATTAAAAAGTAATTGTAATATAACAAATGAATTAAACTTGTCACTATTAAGCAGAAAACTCACATCTCAGTTGTTCATAACTTACTTTTTTACAAACATCCCTGCTCTTGGTCACCTTTCATAGCTGTGAGTAGGTTCTACTAAACCATGTAAGAATAAAACCCAATTGGCAGCCATGATAATACGTCCTTATGTATTTGAGAAGAAATGAAATTTTTGGTGTCTCTGGGGGGAAAAAAATCAGTTATAAGCAGTTTCTGCTTGACAGCACATGCATTAAACGTTCTTTAAAAAATGTTGATAGTAGCATAAATGTTTTGACTTTGCAAGCAAAAAGTCAAATAGATTTTAATTAGCTAAGCATGAAATTAAAGGTGGTGGTGCAGTGGTGCAGCAGGTGTCTCACAGCAAGAAGTTGCTGGTTCAATTCCAGTGTGGGTCAGTGTCTTTTTGTGTGGAGTCCTTGTGCATGCCAAGGTTTCTCTGGGCACTCCGGCTTTCTCCTCCCAGACCAAAAACATGCTCATTGGGTTCATTGGTGACTCTTAATTGCCCTCAGGTATGAGTTTGAGCATGCATGTTTGTTTGTCTCTCTTTGTGGGCCCTGTCATTGTCTGGAAACCAGTTCAGGGTGTACCCCACCTATATAGATAATGGATGGATGTTTAACGAAAACCAGCACCAACACTTTACATAAAGGGCCATAAATGTGCACAGTAGTTGGTGCAAAAGTCCATCAAATCTGGATATAAGGCCCCTCTTGTATTTTGTTTTGCATTTGTTTGCAGTTGTCGCAGGATGAAAGTTTATAAAGTTTATATCAGATGCTGTAAATTATAATTTGTTTTCTAAATCACTGTAGGACTGAAGAAGACAGAAATCATGATGGATGTGCAGATTAATCCCAGGCTTTGAGTCTCTGCCTCACAGAGATGATGGATGCTGTTTGAAAGTTTCTGTAAATGAGAAAACAACTGCTCCAAACAATGTAAAAGGGCACATTTGGGGGGCATGAGCAGACCTTGGGTCCTATTTTGATGACGCACAACTGCTGTAAGAGTCCAATAAGCTCCGTCCTTGGTTCACTGCTAGCTACAGCCTGAAGTGTACGAGTCTTTGCTAAGGCGTCAGGACATTAGCAGCTTAGCAGTAACGCAATATTTGTGGGGAAGTTGAACAAAAAAGCAGCCAAATGTATTTGCACATCATCTGAGGTGTATGACAAACACTTCATGTCATGTGTGTTTCAATGGCTCGAAAGATTTCAAGAAGGCAGAGAGGATTTTCAAGTACACGATAAAGATGTAGTCAGCGATCTTCTAATCTTCTAATCTAATGCAGTAGGCTATTTGTCAAATTCCCCGTATTTCTCCTCTCCATTCACAAGATGTCCCCACTGACAGCATGTTGAAAAAAAAGTCTGGTTTCAATACACAGCCTTGGCTCTGAATTTCAGCAGGTAAATACTGTGGCTCGGGCCGAGTCACCAAAACAGGGCACAACCCCCCACATCCAGGGGGCGATCACACTCATGCGCAGATCAGACAAAGGGGGGAGGGGGAGTAGTAGGTTGCGTAGCGTGTGCAGTTAGTGTAATAGAGAGATACAATATGTGCAGACGCAATGGCTGAAAGACAGCCCAAAAGAAAAAGGTCAGAGGAGTGAAAAGTGAAAAAGAAGGGCTATGACCATGAAAGAGCAAAGACCCGGGTCAACATTGGTGTTGCTTTCCGACGGTGGAGGGAACTCCGCGAATTGAAATACCTGAAAACGGACACGGATGTCGCCGTCTTTCTGCTGGATAGGTAAGCAACATTAGCTTTGTGATGCTTCACAGAACAGTAACAGCCGTCAGGCATTCATCTTATTGTCTAATCTGCCAAAATGTACTGTTGTTGTGATGTTATCAATATTGTCAGTCGAGTTGTCTGATGAGTCGGGGTTACCTTAGTTACGTTGGTCAGCTGCACAGTTTCTACGACCGTTTCCATAACGATGCACGTCCATCAGCTTTTGGGGGTGGAGCCAGGGGTGAGGTATGAAGGGAGAGGCGGGTCTAAATTTGTTTATCAACAACCTCTCACTCGTTTTCTCCCACATCGCTGACTACACCTTTAATAAAACAATAAACTAAGGTCAGATTTTCTGGTACAACTTCATCAATGCTCAAGGTGCTTGGAGAGAAAAAAACTTAAAGAAATAAGAGCTCCAGCAACACTTATAGTTCAGGAAACAAGTACACACGGATGACATAATAGTATCTTCAGTTATTAACATCTTTGCTCACAACCCTGCCACTCAGTTTAAGAATGAGAGCAGAAATGGTCACCACAGGTAAAGAGACAGTTCATAAAACTTTCAGTGAAACTTTGAACTTAACAAAAGTTTGAGCAAAAGTTGTCCCAAAACTTCTGACTCCTGATTAAAACAATGAAAACTGAGGAGATATTTGGAACAAACCAAATAAAGCACTTTTTTTTTGGGGGGGGGGGGGGGGGGGGGGGATTACATGTGATAAAACTTGGATCTTTCAATAGGATCCTGAGAGAAATCAACAGTCATTGCATAATTTTGGAGGAGTGGGTTCCAGAAGGGTCAATGGTGAATCAGCACTGTATTACAAACAGGTTCTAGACAAAGTGAGAAAAAATCAATCATGTCCCCATATATTAAGGAACAGGTTGAGACCCCCCCACGCCCACCAACACCATACAATACTAACTTAACAACAACTTTATATATATGGCACTTTGAAAGCACTTTAAATATGTTGGTCTATTTGGCAAATAGGGACATACACAGGTCAAAGCACAAGAGCTTCAGCACAAAAGAGACAAAAAGGACATTTAAATCACAAAATCCTTATAAATGAACACAAACAGCATGACAAACCCAAGCAAAATAAAAATAAGGAGACAGAGTACGAGTGCTTCCGATGTCTCTCAGACCAACAGTGCTGATGAAATGGAAAAATTTGAAAGAACGTGAGAAAAATTGAAAACCCAAAAAGTGGGCACAAACAATCCAGACCAAGGCACCTGATACGGTCTGTAAGACACAAAAGGCGTCCAACCCAAAGGGCAACAAACACCAAGAACTTCACCAAAGCACATCAGTGCATCTCTACACCCTGACCAATGAGAGCTTTAGGACAGAAGCTGTTTTTACCTTCAGCATCTACTATTTTCATGCATGTGTTTCTATCAGCCCTTGTCCTTATTTCCTGAATAACAGGCTCTGTTTGACAGAGTGAGCCATATGTAATGAAATTATTCTTCTGGAAGAGATGATTCAGACCATCACCTCTCTCCATCTCCTTCCGTTTCTCGTTCAATCTGTCGCTGCCTCTCCTCCCACTCTCTCTTACAGGAGAGAGAGGTGTCAGTTTCAGTGAAACAACTTAATTCTGATGTCAATGAATTAATTAGATGTGTTAATGAGCTAGCGACAGCTAACCCAAATTAAATTAATACCGTAATGGCCTCAGACAGAGAGAATTAGCTCCCATTTCAGTAAACGCTTTCTGGAGTGTACACAGCCGCCAAGGATACACCCACACACATATGCACGCGCACACACACACAGCTCAAACAACATCCATCCCCCCGAGCAGATCATCATCCAGATGTAATTAACTGACTAATTACAGGAGCTCTCTCTGCTCCCCTCCCCTCTCTCTCTCTATCTCGTCTCTTTCTGCCTGCCTCTCTGTTGACTGTTTTTGACCCTCTGAGACATAACTTTGTCATATTTCTTTAGAGTTAAAATACTTCCATTTATGTTTGTTTTGTTTTGCTTGTTTAGCGCTGACATGCAGCTGTATGAAGCTCTGAGAGGTCTCTAAATGTCTGGTTGTCTCCGTGTTCTTCCTTCCTCTTGTAAACACACTTAAAGTCTCATTACATTCAACAGGCCCAGCTTAAAGGCTGTTTAGTCTGTTATTAGCTCTAATGGTGACTCCTCCGCAGTCGCCACGCTCCAGCAGACCCGCTGACGGGAAGAGCTGCCACCAGATTACTAATCTGATCTCTGAGGGACTAAACAGCTGCTGTCTCTCTGAAGTTTGCCGGTCCAAGATTACAGCTCACTAACAAGTTGGAGGTTTTTACTTGTTGTACTTAAAACTTTCTCTTCGATGATTAGTTTGATTGAAAGGGTTTTCAAATGTGTTTCCTTCAGGTGCTGCACTAAGACTAGAGAATGCACAAGTGGTATCAAATAATAGCATTGCTTGAAGTTTTCTGTGCCATTAAATAAAGATAAAGCTGCATTTAGGGAGAATCCCAACTCTACCCCTTGGCCCTTGTCTTACCCCTTGTCTTACTGCGCTCACACCGATGAAGGGCCAATCGGGATTCACCCTTAGGCTGCATCAGGTGGAACGTGCAGTAATATGTAACTGGAATTCGTCTAGATTTGTAAATGTCAACCTGTGGGTATACACAGTGCTATTCCAAGCCAATGGTAAATCAGTCATTGAGGAATTTCCACTTGCACATAGGCCAAACCTCAACGTTTGGACAGTTGTTGTTAATACTCTTTGGGTATTGTTAACAATGGCACAGTTCAAAGAGAAGCCAAGCTACATCATGAAACACAGTTCCAAATTTTAACTTAGGTGTCTGCCATCTTTGGGGACCTGAATTAAAGATCTTAAGTTGTAGAGTCATTTAAAACTCATCCTTGCTCTTTTTCTTCTTGTCATTAAACACAAAAGTTGCTGGGAATTCTGTTAAAAGCGCAGTCAATGTTCACAATTCATGTGTATCGGGATGCGTATCTTATCGTGGGGTTGCTGGAAATACCCAGCCCTACTTGCACATCATTCATGATGCATAACCAACATGCTCAATTTCTGTGCTCAAACTGTAGCATCTGGTGGTTGTAAAAGACAGGAGCGCCAACACTGTATGAGTAAAAAAGGGCAAAAAATTGACCAAAGTCAACAACATTTTATTCATTGTCACTTGTACGTGGTTCACACATACATAGCCACACATGCAACATCACCAGTCAAAACAGTGAGAAGGTAAATAATACAAAAATACTCCAGTGTCTGCTTGTCGTCTAAATTTGAAACTCAGATAAAGCACATAACAATTAATCTCAGTCCCCATGTTTGTATTTACTTGCTTAAGTTTGGGAAAAATGAAATAATGATAATTTAAAGTAACAACTGGTTGAAGTTCTCAGTGAATTAGATCAAACTTTCTCTATCAGCAAAACAGGAGATCTTGATTTAATAAAGGCAGGTGACCACATTTTTTTTTAAAACAGGGGTACAACCCATCATAGATTACTTTGCTTCGATTTTCCTGATGCTTTAGTTATAGCAAAATTGAAAATACAAAATAACCAAATAATGAAGTACAATAGATATTAAAATAACATTAAATAAGTCATTACAATACATAAAACACAGGACAAAATTCTAAAAAAATAACAATTAAAAGTCAGTTTAAGTAAATAAAAACCACTAAAAAACAAAAAACATAATAATCTCAGGCTGAATTAAGAACAAATGAGTAAAAGTAAGTTTCAAGAACAGATTTAAAAGAAGTAATGTGCGGGGACAAGAGGTAGGTTGTTCCACTTCAGCATAGGATCAACACCCCTAATTTTTAGCCCGACCTTAGGAATGACAAGCAGGAGCTCTCGACAAGGTGAGGACCTTTCAAAAATCAGATGTGTCAAGGTGAGTATCTATTCGAAGAAAATTTAGTAAATAAGATAAGATCTTCATGTAAATAATATAATAAACGGGGAGCTATTGGAGAGAGCCCAGGATGGGGCTGATATGTTCCTGTTTTTTAGTCTGAAGAATGGAGTAGAAAGTACTTTGACACTCTGTTAAGCAGGGTACACACATAAAGATTTTGGGGCTGTTTTAGTCCTGATTTTCTCCCCTTCAAATGCCAAATAATCGTATGTTTATAAGATTATCCTATAAGATTATTCTGTGGTCTGAGGTTTGTTAGGAGTGAAATTGTCCAGATTATCAACGATCAATTAATGGATCCGGGCCGATGGTAGTAAATATTTAAGTTGTTCAGTATTTACGACCCAAAATCATCATGCGTGTGCAGAAAGCTGATGATTCCTGAGTCATTTCTCCATAAATTGTGACGTGGAACAGAATGTAGCTAAGCAAGACCCGAGGAACAAGGAAGCGGGTGTGAAAAAAAAAACAATCAGGGCCGACCTGTAATGTGAAGTTCAGTGGACCTCAGAAAAATGGAGGACCAGCTCACGTTAACGTTGTCTCCGGGATTTTATCAGTAGACTTTTCTTTTGTAGTTTGTGATTTTTCCATCAAAAATAGTCTCAAGACCACCATCATGCCTCTTCTTGTATGTCCTGTCCCATGTTGCATGTTGTGTTTTCCGACTGCTACTGTGTTTCTTCTTTGTTTTTGTTAGATCACGTTTGATCACTCTTCTGGCTTGAGGACTAGATTCTAGATCAGTGATGGTGAAGAATCGTTATGTGTGTGGTGTGCTGTGTTGAGATTATCACAGCACACCACACACAGCACCACCAAAGCTGTTCAGTGTCTGTTCAGATTTAGAAAATCCTTATGTTTGTTTCCTGCTTGACTCTTTTTGCCTTTTTGTTCCCACTGTGTTTTACTGCAAACTGGCAGTGGGCAAAGAAAAATGAACAGGTTAGAGTCCACTTAGAAAACCAGCCACTGCACTTCAGCTCTGTGTACGCACATGTACAGTCTATTCTTTGTGTGTATGTGCTCAGTGTTGCCCGTCTGCTTTAGCATGAGCGTTTTCCTGGGGTGAGACTCTGCAGGGATCGAGCTTCTCTCACAAACACCATCTGTCAACAACAGGCTCACCTGCTAGCAAACATTTAGCTCAGGAACCATCTCGCCTGCTCGCTCTTGTCTGTCTCTCCCACACAAACACAGACAAAGCAGCACAATTCAGCGATGTCAAAGGGAAACATATTGTAATTTCCCACTTTGACGACTTGAAAATCTCACCTGTTCCTCAGCCTCCTGAATCTCTGCAGACTACACGTGGATGTGTTTCTGCGCATGTGATGGATAGAGAGACGGAGGGGTAGAAACACACTGAGGGTTTAGAAAAGCACAAACACAACATTTGACACCTTTAAACATGAAAATGGTTTAAGGGGGAAAAAAAGCAATATGCAAAGAGGGGAAAGACTGACTGAGGATGAAGGTGAGAAGGAGGGAGATGAAGACAGGAGGGGGGAGACTATTACCTGAGGTGTCTGACTAAATTAACTTCTCATCATCACTAATTAGCCCCTTGTTCCTCTGCTCCCTCCAGGTGAGCGTTACCTATATTATTGTGTTTGCACCAGGGCAGCGTGTGAATGTGTGAGCGTTCATCGTTTCATTTGGGAATTAAAGTCCTTTCCAAGAAAGGACACCTCTCATTGTCTGTCCCATTGTGTTAGTGTTACTGAGATAATCAGACAAAACAAATATTCGGAATTTCGATCCTTTACCCACTTCTGATATTCATAAGAACACTTTCAAAACATGAAAATTATACCATGTGACCACACATCACTACATAGCAGGGACCGCCAGGCCTGTGACCTGGGTCCTTGCAAATTAGGGCTGGGTTAAAAAAATCAATTTAATCGATTTTAATCAATTTCCCTTTAAATGATTCATAATCGATCCATAAAATCCGAAGAGCGATCTTTTAACGTGGGTAGTTTTTTCTTCATTGGACTGTCCGAGAAGTAACCTGTGATATCAACCCTGCTAGTCTCAGGTTTAGCTCTGCTTTCCACTGAACAAGATCCTGTGAGATGTTACAACAAGCAGTCAAAAAACATGGCGGAAGTGAGTAGCACTATAGGGGCACCACCGGAGAGTTTAAAAGTTGACGTTTGGACATATTTCAGATTTAACAAGCATGAAAGAAAAGACAAGTTGGACAAAAAACAAGTAACTTGCAGAATATGCATTAATGCATATCATTAATATTTGATTAATGTAGCTGCTTTGGGTTCAGTTCTTAATGTAAAAACAGTTTTAATAATGTACCAGGTCAAAGAGTCATTTACAGCATTATTTTTACTGAGATGACCCAGACTGAACAAATTTTGAATCGTGAATCAAATCGCTTTTGAGACCTCTTAATATCGAAACAAATCGATCCATAAAATCTGAATCGATTCCCAGCCCAACTGCAAATATCCCAAAAAATTCTAATATGTGCCATTTTAGACAGTCCCCATACCTATTTTAATAACTGAAATAAAATACCAAAACATTTCACAGTGCTTGCAACACTAGTTGTCTGTGTATATTCTGATCAATTTTGTTAAAAAAACTGTTGCCGGTTAATTCAATAAAAACATCATAAATGCTATGCATGTTAAAGCTCACTGCTGCTTTGTATTAACATAGATCACTCAATCTGATCATACAGCTGAATTTGTACTACATCAAGGATGTCAGCATTTTCTCAGAGCTTCATTCTTTTGAAATCTGTTGTTCAAAGTGGGATTAGTTTGTTCAGAATTACAAATTATTTAATTCCTCTCCTTTCTTTTTACCATTAAACTCAATACGCACTAAACTCTGTGTAATATTACTGATGCTCATACTCAAGTGCTTTTTTTTCACTGAAGCATCCGGAGCATGTGGAATAATCCAAAAGGCAAGTCAGACACTTTTGCATGAATGTAAAACAAACATTAAGTATTGAAATATCTCTTTCAAACAGACAGGAACTGGTATATTTATGTTTATGAACACTGGACAGCCTGTTTTATTTTCTATGAGCATGATTATCCCCGAGATTCATTATTATGTATACAGATATAATAAATACACCAGTGTTGTGAGAAAATCTTTAATCTGGTGTGTTGTTTCTTGTTTCTGAGAGTGTTACGCACACTAGAGCACACATGAAAAAGTGCTGTAGAAAAGACACTGTCTTCCACCTCTCTGTAATGTTATTAACTCAATATTTTTTTTCCCCCCTCAGCATATGCTCTGATATTTAACACTGGAGGTGCATGCTGTGCATCCTGTGTGAGTAAAACAAGATTAGCAAAGTGTGTGTTTTGTTCTCACAGATGTTTTTTTAGCACATCCACAAAATAGCAGAAACATACTACACCCTAGATTTGTGACTTTAGACAAGGTTTAAAATACCGTGCTCACAAACAAAAAATGAGTACTTTACCATAGACTGTGAACGAATTGGACAAAACCATTAGACATTGATTGTTTGATTATCAATAAAGCCTTTCGAATGTGTGGATAGATCATAATGTAGACAAACTTTAGATCAACCTACTCAGACAAAGAGGCCATGTTGAGGCAGTACTAAAGTAGTGAGTAGCAGCTCTGCATGGATGTCAATCATTTCCCCATTTCCAAATCTGTAAGACCTTTGTAAAGAAAAAGGCACATTAAAAAAATCAACTCCTTTGCAGTGAGAACAGATAGGTGTTTTATACTTTTCTATGTTTGACTAAAGTTGTTTTTAAAGTAGGCTGTGGAGATATTTTATTAGGCCTTAAAAGGGTTTTGCAGCCAGTGGCCACATGGAGTACAACAGATTTTGGTACTTTTGCCTCTATTTCTAACCCCAAACAATGGCCTTGGGATTTCCTGCTGACACTTTTCCACCAAAGAATCTTTGTGTGATTGCCCCAGAAGTTCCTTATATTGGCATTCAACACCTTCTTATGGGAATGTAAACTTTCTTGTGGTCATTCAATAGTTTTTTACATACTTTAAACTTTTCTTTTCCTTTCATGTCCCATTTGTGACTCTAGTAATTCTCAGAGAATAAAGAAATGTACTATATATGCATAAATCAGGAACATACTGTATATATGAGGATAAAAGCCTGAAAAATGAATCATCTCGGTCTGCACATGAAGTTTCCATGTAGAAAACCCATCCAGAGATAGAGCCCCTTAATTAGTTTGCTACATCTCTTGGTAAGAAAGAGGTTTAACGTTAAGCATTTCTCACATTACCTTCAGTGTATTAGTGGGTGATGACAATAGACACAGTGCAGCTATATATTCCCACTTTCTCACCAGCACATTTTAAGAATGTAGAATAATCTGATTATTCAAATAGATGTTAATTAGAGCGGTGTCTTCAAAGATGGCATTATTCTCCTGAATAAAAGCGAGTCATCTCTGCAGATTCCTCTAACGTTACAAAAGAACCTGCATGGACATAAAAAGAACAGCTCAGTCCCTGTTTTGTTCCTCTTACGGTTTTATTTTGCCCAAATTTCCTTTGTGTTCCCCCAGTGTTCCTCAGTTGGGACATAATTTGAGGAGAAACAAAGGCGGTGGATGAATAACCTGATATAATACATATTCATGGCGTTGGTTGAAGCCGTTGAGTTGATCCACTTGTTCAGACACAACAAAGGTAGCTTCCTCTCCTCTGTTATCCTCTCTGCTCTCAATCCCTCCTTCACGCCTCCTTCTATACTTTGATTTTTTTCCTCCCTAATTATCTTTTTAAAATCCCTCCTCTGTTTAAACCTTTGTCCTTTCCTCAAGTGGGAACTATAAACAGACCACGGCAGAAATCTGAGCAGAAAAAAGTGGAGGTAGAAAGTAGGCGTGTGGGGTTAATGTTGCTCGTGCTAAACAGCAGGAAGAATGTGTACCTGCTTTAGCTTCAAACCAACTCTGCTTTCATACACTCAGATTGGATAAAAACTCCAACACAGGGAAGTGTCTTGGTTGTAAAATGCTGGCCCTTTATCAAAGAACTTAAAAAGCATGATTTGCAGACAAAATCCCCAAGTCTGGATAAACTCCTTGGGCCTTGACAAGTTTTTGGGTGCATTCATGATCCTGGTGTTCAAGTGAAAAACAGGCCTTAAACTTCACAATTCTTCAAGCCAAGTGAGTCACAGATGTATTTCCATCATCTTGATAAAATCCTGAGAGACTTGCCATGGTTAGAGTTTGCTCCAGTGTCATCAAGTGTAATTTTCTGAAGCGATATTTTGACGCCACATTTAAAGATATTTGGAGTAAAATGATATAAATATTAATCAACATTCTACAAATATTGTGCCATGGAAGAAACATCAAGTTACCACGACCTGACAATCATATAAATCATGAAAACAGAAAATGGAGGCCTTGTCTGATAAAGTTTATAATGTCTATGTAGACAATATGCTTTTAATTTCTTTTTTTAACAGACAGGGATACCTTTACATGTGTCTACAGAGCTCTTCCGCCTTCGTCAAGTGTCCTGTGACGTGTCCTTTTCAGCTGATCTTACGGTGTGATCATCCTGTCAGATGTAATGGTACAAACTAACTTAAATACGACTTAAACTTGTCTGTTAAAAAAAACTATAAGCAGAAGTGAGGGTCTAAATGGACACATCCAATTCTTGAAAGGAGAGTTTTTCATCAAAACATCATCTCAAAATTCAATATCTTTTTTTTCATTTCTATAATATTAAGCAGTTAGCTATGAATGATTTTAACTGTGACAAGTGTGGCAACAATACGTTTTTTGATTTCCCAAATGTGGGTTTGGCAGGCACATTACTTCAGTTGAAATTCATGTAAAAGGGTGGTGACAATGTGGAAAACCATGGAAGAGAAACACCTCAGAAAGCACCCTACCTGGCTACCTTGACTGGGCCTTCACCAAGATTAAACAGAAATGTCTGGAGTATTAGAAAAATTCAAAAGGATCATCCACAAATAAAAAAACTCCCGTACTCTTCAAATCTTCCAACAAAGAAGTTTGTTCACCCCAATGACAAAACACACAGACACCATAGAGCAGCCTGGTCCATGCTGTTTGATGCAGTAAGGATTACAACAATCTGTACATCAGGCAATCAAACAACCTTCATATTATACAGTTCTGGATTCCATTCATAAGTAATCCAAACAACACCTCCGCACAAGAACAAAGGACCAAACAACATGTGACATCAGGCCTACCTCCAGGGCAAGTCAGGTCAACAACCCTGCAAGGACTCAAATACCTCTTTCCCACTAAAATTAGCGGGTAAATGCAGGTTTTGTCAACACAGGTATACCTGCTAACCATCGGCAAGTGTTAGGAATGTGAGAAGAGATGGGTCCTCTTCTTTTTTTTTTCTTGTTTTTGGGGTTTCTTTTGTTTTCTCATTTACTTTGGACTGGTTTTCACGATGGAAATAAAGTGGGTTAAGCTGTGTTGGCATAACCGTCTTTTCTGATGCACTTGAATGCATCATGCTTGAGGTGCGCCAGGAGTGGACGTCTGTCTCCTTTTTTCAGACGTCATTAGCCATCAGGTAAAAGGGGCTGCAGCTGGGAGGTTTTGGAGACGCCAACGTACAGATGCCTGAGGATGCGACACGGCTGCCCACTGAGATAAAATCAGCATTTTTCTTTGTTTAACCCCAACCAAAATACAAAAACTGAGCTGAGAAGGAAGCCTACTGGGTTCGCCACTCAGAGCTACACCGACTGAGTCCGCCATTCGACGCGACGCCGACCGGAGCCATCCTCGTCAGAGGCCCGGCCGAAGGACGTGTTGGTGAGCTTGTCCCGCTTCGGTTGTTTCTACATGAAAACCAGTCCATTCTTTCTCTAGCCATCTAGTATCACAATACACTTCAGGTTAGGGTTAGCTGTATGAGTTTTCTGTTTTGCTCTGGACCCGGGTGGGGCTAATCTGTAACACAAGTGACTCCTTTCCCTAACTATAGAAAGGAGCATGGAAGCCATGGACACAGTGGTCAACTGTTTTCCATACTCTGAGCTTTAAAAAATGTACAAACTGTGCAGACTGAGCAACATTCAAGTACAGGTGATACGAAGGTGGATCAAATTTGTTGCTGACATGGCAAAGAGTTACAGAAATTACAGACAGAGGAGACAGGTGCAATATTCTGCTATAGACATGCTACGTCATCCCTTAAATTAGCGTGTTCACTCGGGTGTGATGTTCCCACTGAAGTCAATTGGAGACGAGCCCATAAAAACCTGTGTTGCTTGCAGGGTTAGTCGACCTGGGTTCCTGGCAATTAGATTCTTTCCTACTACCTACAGAAGTTCATTATTAATGTGTTTAAACAGGTTTTATGGCTGGTGGGAGGAGTATAAGGTGACCACTCAGATCACTGGCATATTAATGGTGGACATAGGCTTTATATTTCTAGGTCTTCCCCAGTTGACTCTTAAAACTGAAGAAGCCTTTTGGAGGAGACAGTCAAAGTGTTTCCAAGCATCTAAACCCATTCAGTTGCCACTTGGAACCAAGTTGGATAGTCATGACCAGGATGAGTGAGGACACTGACAACCAGAGGGTTTTTGAACGTTACTGGTTGTGAACAAACTCAAACAACAATTGACCACAGGCTAACGGTGTCCACAACCTCATTAAAGGCCCTGGACACTCACACTGGATGTTTAAGTACTGTGGTAAATTAGACCAAGGGTAGTTGAAATCAGGTGAAGCTATGGTGAGTTTATGATATTGTACATTTTAAGGACCAACTGAAATGATAACTAGTCCTCCAACCAGTTCTACAGATTTCAGCGGGTTGTTGGTCCCAGTCAAACAAACTTTTCCACACCAACACAATCCTGAGAAAAGATCCAGACAGAGGCTTCTGTTTCCACTCATACCTTTGTGGGCGTCCAGGGCTTTCAAGGAGTGTGTGTAGCTCATTGGCTTGCTAGCTATAAGGATTTTAAAGTTTTCAGCAATTAAAGACTTCATATTTACCTCTTATAATAATGTGACTGAAAGTATAGGATGCATCAAAGTACAATGAATTTACAAGATTTGCTAAGAAAAAAAAGGAAAAGCTGAATCATCTCTTTTTGACGGGGTCAAGTCCAAAACTTAATTGAAAAATTTCATAGTTTACCAAAACAAAGTATGTCGCCATGGTTACATGATGTTTTTTTTTATTCTGAATAAATTATACAGATCTAAATGAAGTTTTCTCCTTTGTGTTTATATGGAAGTAGCAGTTCCAAATTGAGGATAACATGGAAAACATGTTTATTGCCTTTATTCATGGTCTGGGGGTTGTGGATGGTTCTGATTGGACAGGGGGTGGACGTTTTCCAGTGACTAATTTACGTCTGCCGGGAGGAAAATTCCTGTTCAGCGTCTCAATCTTCTCTGTCAGGGAAACCTCGTACAACTTTGATTCAAAAAGGTCAGCATTTAATGCCGATGTCCATCCACTCTTTCATTATTTCCAAATCTTCAAAGGCTCTAACTAAATAAACTCTCGGCTCAAGTCCAATGCAAGCTTCTGGTGGCCTTCCTGTTCCTGTCAGTGTCTCATGCTTCATCGCAAAAAGACAAGAGAACAAGTACGCATGTGCATAACGACCGGGACTAATTTCAAGGGGAATGAACGTATCATGCAGAATTAGGGAGAACATAAAGGTTAAGAGTAGTCATTGGATTAATTTATTTTAAGTGTTGTTCTGTAGTTAGTGAGCCTGTTCAAAAACTCAGATTTTCTGAAATATTGTCTTCAAATATGAGGGTGTAAGGCTACAGTGTCCATAAAGTCTTTTTAAAGTTTTTGTGTTTTTGGTATTTAGAGGTCAGAAACATGATACTTTGACTACCATAGAAAATACGCTAACGTTCGCAGCTCTATGAGAAATAACAACAGACAAGAACAGCTTCAACAGTCTCATTGCTGGAACAATCGTAATCACAATAACATTGTGTGATAATCCCTCTAAATAGGAGCCAGGAACTAAATCGGTTTGATGACGATGCTGCTCAGCTTAGTTGCCTTTCACCGGTTTGTGGGGTAATCCTCATTAACAAAACACTAATCCTTTTCTCCGTGTTGCCATGTTTGGTTTCATCCCTCCTCCCCTCATCTCTCTGACATGTAAAACTTCCACTAAACTTCTCGTCCCACTTTATGAGAAACACTCTAATCAACCGAATCGAATTAAAATCCTGTAGCCCAGAGGATCCAGTGAAGTTTCTGAACATTCGCTTAGCTGTGTGTAACAAGCTCATACATGACCAAAACCTCACAAACAACACTCTTTGTGTTCACATAGTCATGGTACATTATGAATCATGGCTGCTGTGGTCCTGCACACAGTAATATCCATGTTAAACAGAGGACACAGAAACATTTTACCACTTGCCTCTCATAACATTGCAAACACGTTTAATTTGAGGGTAATGCCTTTTGGAAGAAATTCTTCTGTTTCTCTTTTCCAGCTTTAACTAAAACATTCCTCTGCGTTACACAAAACTGTGTCACATCTGCAGAAAAAGGACAAAACATTTCCATTTTTGATATTAATATAAATTATAAGAGGTTCTCAGTGAGGGGCTCTGTGCTGGTATTCTAAAAAAAATAATCCAATTCCATAATATAGAAGACAAATATATAAAGTCAACAATGTGTTTGTAGAAGAGCTTATAGAGCACCGACCTCTACCTGTTTGTACAATCCAGAGCAGGCTGTGGGCTCTGAACAAGCAGAATAAAATTAACTGGGATTTTCACATGTGCTTTATTATCATTTAAACTAAGAGCTCATATATTAAAAATGAATTCTAATTATGCTAATTATTTGTTAATATACTCATTTGCATATAATGAGGATGACAAAGTGAGAAAGGACACCATTCAAATGTTATTTGGTAATCATAGAGAAGCTGTCATTTGTGGCCACTCTGGCCATATATTTATTACTTTCTTGCTTTACGGTTATTTGTCTTCAGTTTAGTGCCGAACCATATTGAAAAAATAATATTGTGATTTGTTTTCCTTTAAAAATACAGATGGAGGCCCCTGAAGTTTCTCCTATTTCCTTGGCTGGGTCTTGGCTGGTCTGCAACAGGAAAGTGACAGGACACAGCCACACTCCTGGCTGTAATGAGTCCCCAAATATGATAATAATAAACATATAACCACTACAATTATATTAATAATTATTATTATTGCTTCTTATTTTTATTGTCGGCATTTTGCAATGCATGCAATTCTTCACCTTTTAAAATGAGATACCTGCAGCCACTTGGGAATGAATGTGACATTTAGGCTTCTTGTATCTGGAGTTGTCTTGTTTTTCATAGTATGTGCTTGAGGATTTGTTTTGGATGAGGAGTGGGACTGCTGCGTTTTGGTCTTTATGTCCTAAGGTTGCCATTAGTCGGAGCCCAAAGTGCTTTCATTTTTTAGAACAATATGTTGTCTGTTTTAATACTGATATATTGTGACTGCCCTAGCATACAACTTATCACCTCTGCCAAGAGGTTGTTATTGCCAGCATCTGTTTGTTTTTTTTGTTAGCTTGTTTGTTTGTTTGTTTGTTTCTCTGTTAGCCAGAGAACTAAAAAAGTTACGGACAGATTTCAATGAAATTTTCATGAAATGTCCATACTACAAGGAATCTAAATATTTAGATGAAATAAAAGGTAGGACAAATTTTTGGTGAAAATCACATTGTGGGTGAGGACTGTGCTGCTGGCAGAGGTCTGCACTCTCTGAGTGTTTTTTCTAGTTTTCCTTCCATTAATTGTCTGAATCTGATCATGTTTTGGGGGCCAGATGGAAAGCTGTGGAGGGCCATGATGTGGCTCACACACTTTCTAACAGCTGCTTACAAACAGCAATACACACAACAGTGGTGATAGGAGGGAAAAAGTGTGAAAAAATAAGCAACACATTTCTGTAAGAGGTTAAACATTTCAGCAGAATTACTGGTCAGGTATAATAAAGTATCTATCAATACATGGTTACATTATGCTACAGTATATAAGAAATGAGACTGATGACATCTCTCATGAAATACAATTAATAAGTTTCCACTGGAGGGTGAGGGTAGAAAGGTTATATCTCCTGCTGTGTTACCCTAACAATATGGTAGACAAATGTGCAAAGTCTAAAAGGTGAACTTTAAAGATTTAGGGGGTCACAGATCCCCTAAATCTTCACCACAAGATTAGCTCTTGCTGGTGAACTTGACTCCCCTAGAATTCGTACGGATTTCTGTTGAACTCTGTCCAAACGTGTACTCTGTCTTGACAATCATCTGATTACATTGAGACAAGGTCATTGGGTGTTGTGTTCATGTCTTTCATATCAATCCCATAAGTTTTTCTGTAAACCACAACACCTCAAAATTCATTTCCTTAGCCCACCACTGTGCTTTCACCGTTTGCTTTACTTTTTTCTTTGATAGACATTTAAAGGTTCAAGTTACCACTGCCAGGGAGGTTATGTTTTTGACAATGTTTTTTAGTTTCTTTGTTATTCTGTTAACATGAACTGGTCATGGCACAAGGAAGAGGTGAACAGATTTTAATGGTTTTTTTAACCAGGATTTTTTAAAAAGATTATTTAAAGGTGCTATGTGGAAAATCCATCTCCGAAGACATAAAGACTCTGCTACCCATGAGCACGTGCGGCAACTGTCGTAATGCTGCGTTCCAGTAACCTCGGAACTGGGAGTGACATCATCTCTGACTTATCGGCATTCCACTTGTAGTCAGAAAAAAACATGCCGATCTACCAGGCTATTGTTAACTGTTGTGAGCACGCCCTGCGTTGTTGTTCACAAATATCACATGAAGAATGTGATTATGACTATGGCAGCATTTTTGTAAATATAAGTCTAACAATACGATGTATACAGCTGATCTAGAGTGACACACCCCAGTCAGAAGTGCAAATAAATTGATTATTACAGGAGCTAAATAACTGTTCACACTTGGGGCATCCATCTTGGATTGTCAACTCGGGGGTGGCGAGGTTTCACCGAGTTCCCAGTAGGAAATTCCGACATCAGGGGGCGTTCCAGTTGCAGTTTCCTACTCGGAACTCTGAAATTCCTACTTCTGACTACAACTGGAATGCACCAAAAGACGTGACCCAAGCCAAAGCGTGTTTGTTGTGATGCTAATAAATGCAGCTAGGACCTTCCTCAGAACTCTGCATTGCTTTACAACTTCTTTTTCAACAACTTACAGGATGCAAATCGACGAGGTAATGAATCTCTTTCTAGTAGCGGTAGTTTTTGATGTGTGACAACAAGCAATTTTTGGAAAACTTAGTATCATAGTTTTGTAGCCGGCTGTCCGACCCGACCACGAAGATAAGGAATAGCATTTATAGATAACCTATTTTGATGCTATAAAACTCATCTTAAGTGTGTATTTTGATCAGGCATATATCTAAAAGTGAGATTTTTTTTGTTATTACTTAGAAACTCCTCATAGCCTTATTAACGGTGTCAGATGGGGCAGTTTTCTATACTTTTGCTAGGAACTCCATAAGTTTTTCAATAGATTTTGAATACATTATCAGTAAATTTTGGCCATGGCACTAGGAAGAAGTTAGTATTTTTTTGGTGGAGATTTTGGTAGTGATCCAAATCTAGAAATGGATCCAGGATTTTTTAAGGACTTGCTAAAAGTGACCGATAGGCCAGCTTTCCATATTTTTGACAAAGACTTGCCCTGTAGTGCTAAAACTGCCCTGGTGGAGGTTTGTGCACTTCTAATTTTCCATATATTAGACTCACCTCTGATAAATTTCAAGTTTACACACTGCCACTGACCCAACTTCAGCTCCTCACCCACAATCCTTTGCTCCCTAATTATTGAAAAAGCAGACAGGACTGAGAGCTGTGATTCGCCAGCTCTCTTCAATTAGTGTTGTGTTAATTAAAGAGCATCATCAGGTTCTCGTTAGTGATTAAACACCCGAGTGTGATTACTTAACTCTGCAGGACTCCTGACGAATCATCTGCCCCCTGATCCCTGCGATGAGTGTACGCCAGTGTGTGCGTTATTGAGTGTGAGTCTGAATATGTTTGTGTATGTGCATTTGAATTTGAGGGAGGCTCAGCCGTGAGCAGAGGGAACAGATTCTCCCGCTCACGCTGCATATCAATGCTTCACTGAACACTGCATATGCAAAGCTGCGAGGACTTGTGTGAGTGTGTGTGTTTGTGTGTCCGATTAGAGGGGGATTTTTGTTCACTCGCTGATGAGGTGTCTGAAGAAAGTTAATTGCCTATCAAGAGAGCAAGCCAGCACTGCCTGGTGCGTGTGTGTTTGTATTTGTGTGTTTGTCTGATGCTTTGTGTGTTATCCTGTGTCACTTTATGAACTAATTGCCTATCAGAGGACTGCTCAGGTCCCCGTCCTTTGCATGGAGAAGTCTAAGTGAGTAAATATGAATGTATATTTGTTCAATGGAGTAAAGAAACAAACAATGCATTTACTGAAAAACCTCCGAAACAATAACACTCTTCATATTATGGATTTTAATTAGTGTAGAAAAACCCTCTGAGGGGACTTGGACCAACAATAAATCTACTCTAACAATGTTTCTGCAACCACAGCCTCTTGTTCTGTAACCACAGAACTTTTGCCCCAAAATAACTGCAATGCTTGACACAAACAGACACTTACCTGCTATTAACTAAGAGGAAAGACTTCTGTAAGCACTGCAAAGCTTTTAGAGGAGGTACAAAATCGTTATACTTGATATTCAATTATCTGTTTGAGCATGGAGGTCAAATTAATTCTTGAACTGTAAATATGGATTTGGATGTAAAATAAACAGTTCTGCAGCACATTAGGGCACCTGGAGCAGTAAACAACCTGAAACAACAAAGGGTGCTCCCATTGCTAGCTTGACCTTAAGAACAGAAAACGTATAGATTCTCATTCATCCAGGTCATGGCTATCTTGAAGATTCAAAAACGAGGCAACTGGACTGTGGAAGGCTTTTCGCTTCTCATCCAAGAAGCTTCTTCAGTTCCAAAAAGCTGGACAAGGCAGCAGATATTTATCTTGCTGGAGAAAGAAGACAACAACAATAGAAGTGTAAACGCAAGGCCAAGTTCTCATTGCGCTTTGGCCTTGCTTTTACACTGAAACACATTGCGTTTTGTCTGAAAACGGTAACTTTTGAAAATGGGCTCCAGAGTGGAAAGTTTCAAAAACTCTCTCCATGCAGCTCCATGTAAACCCGTATCAGAGCATTTCAGGGTGAAACGCTGATATCACCGTATGCGCAGTACTCTTTCAGATGAAGGCTGCGTGCACATAGCAGGAACAACAACAGCTTCGGCTGTCTACTGAGTAACGTATGTGCTGCTTACCAATTAGTTGTCCAGAAAAGAAACTCCTGCGTTGTTTGTGGAAAGTTTTTCTTCTTCGTTCGTGTGTTGTAGCAGCACTGCCTCTCTGCAACCTGCACCCCCATCTACTGAACCGGCATGCACGCTACGGCGGGTCCATACATCTCCAGCGTCGTCTGAACGCAAAATAATTTGAAAACACAAAGAAAAAATCTTTGCGTCTTTAAGTCAGGATAGTCCGTGTAAATGTAGCCTTAGTTCCCGAGAGTTGTTACCCTGAATGGGTCATTAACTCCCCTGTCATGTGAGGTGTTTTGGTCACATGCTCCCAGGTATAAATGAAGAACAGAAAGTGCAACTGGAGGAATAGGCAAAGGGTGTGTTCAAATAGTCCTGTTTTCATAAGGAACCTTCCCAGATGAAGAAATGACCCTGAAGCATTTAACTGTGAGCCATTATAAGGGCTGTTCGAATTCTCCAAAAGTTAAGGAAAGGAGGGTTATTGCTTCCTTTATTCTCTCCTTAAGCTTAGGAAACACTGGAACATCCTTTACAAAAGGAAAGGAGAAAGATGCCTTGCAGAAAGTGACGTATATAAAATTGGCACCCACTGTACTTTTACAGAAACTTACGGAGGACAAAGGATGAGTTTTGTGGGACTATCAAGATATTTAGGCTATACAATAAGTAAGTAAGTGAACATTTTTTGCAGGTATCGAGAAAAATATTTGCTTCAAAGCTAGTGCTTTCATAAATGTAATCTTTAGTTCATGTCTTGAATTATTATTTTTAAAATGGTGGATGGCCAAACACAAATGTTATGTTTAAAGTACTCAATTTAAAGCATTTCTTTTTCTCCATAACTGCCTATAATGTTGATAAATAAAAAACAAACAATTGTGGTACTTGTTTCCTATATTAATATTATATATTGGTTACCATGTTTCCATCTATCTTCATTTAAGAAGTGAATCATGCTAACAATAAGACAGAACACTGGATTGTTGGTGGTAATAGATGAAGCTGACACGAATAACTCTGAGATAAAGCATATGACAGTGTTGTAGTTCATTTGCAGAACATTATAGTATCATGGTTCACCTACGTCACAAGAAATCGTTGTTGCATAAATAAGACACCAAAGTGAAAGTGCAGTTGAATTAATCTTTTACTGCAGTTCTCCTTTCCTTTTCTCTTACTCCCTCCTTCCCTTGACCCTGTGACGTTTTCCATCAGGGTTAAGGCCTTAGGAAGCACTTTTCAAATGCACCAAATGCCCCTCCGTGGAACAGGTGGGAACCTTCAGGGCTGAAAATGGAGGCCCATCTATAAACTGTAGTACCCTGAGTGTCCACTTGAGGCTGGCTGCAGAAACCTGAAGCACAAATGATCATACGCAGGTAGGAGACTTTTTATGCCTTGATATACATCTTTACAGCCTGATTAAAAAAATACAACACTGGGAGGGATTTTTTTGTCACAGAAAGTTTTCTTTTCCCTAATCTGTTTTTTGTCAGAAGACCTTGAATCCCTCAACACAGCTTCTCTGTGAGCTGATGAAGCTAAAGTTGATGTGAGATGACCTGTGCAGCATGGCAGCGTCTAGGGCATCAACGGTTTTCCAAAGGTTCATCTGATATTCAAATAACGTAAGGCACATGGGGTCATCCTGCTCTTTTATTGTCTATGTCATGGAAGCACTTTGAGCTCCACAACACTGCGTCCACTAAAACGAAGCCAGGGCTGCATGTCAATTAGTTGTTCCTAATCTAGCACAAATTCATGGGCTTATTTGTCAGCCTTCCATCCACTGCTGTTCAGCAGCAGCACATCAAGAGCTTAGCCCTGTGTGATCACATTCTTATCTGCAGCCCTGGATTGTTAACGTCGCGTTTTACTTTCCAAAACATTGCTTTTTTAAATTTTCTGTAACACACATAAGAAAAAGGAAAAAAGGACAAAGCAGCACAAAAACAAAGGTAAAGTAAAGCCCTTCTAGCCTCAATCAATCATCAAACCAACTCCTACCCAACACAAACCCACCTCATTCCCCAGAAATGGAAGACACTAATGGTGATGAACAGAAGTAAGAGTCAGGTGCTCAACATATAAACATTTGCAAAACAGATTACATTTAACTATAAATGTTAAAGGACAACCTAAAAGTTATTTCTAAGTAAACGGGTAAAGAAGAAGCTAACACACTGATGACAAAATACCATAATAAATTAATGAACAAACCAACTGGTGCTTGTTTTGTTTAATGGTCTTGCTCCTGCCTATTTATCCGATTCGCTTTTACCATGTGAACCCAGCAGAGCCCTCAGGTCTCCAGGCCGTGGCCTTTTTACTGTTCAGAGTAAAAATTAAAACATACAGTGAAGCCCCTTCGTTATTACGGCCCGCGTCTGTCGAAGAGTCTTCCTGAACACCTAAGAGCAGCACCTACTGTTCATATTTTAAAGGCAAACTCAAGACCTACCTTTTTAATCTGGCTTTTAGCTGATTATATAGTTATTATTTTACATGATATTTTAACTTATTTAAACCCTTTTGTTCTGTTTTATTTCTACATTTCAGTTCAGGTTTTTTATTTGGGATTTTATTATTTGGTAAATGCTTTGCCTTTTATTATCCTATTTTAGCTGATTTTATTATGCACCTGATTTTTTTGATTTCATTTCTCATTTTACCATTTTATTTATTCATATTTTATTTTATATTATTGTTATATTATTTTATTTATTTACATATTTAGTTATTTTACCCTCTAGGATTTTTATCTAATGTCTTAGCATGATTTTTAACTATGATTTTAGTTTTTGCTCCTGTGTTTCCTTATTTTTAATTCAAGATAGCATTTCCTCAGTCCTCTAATTTTGCTTTCTGTCAGAATTTTCTTCTATGTCTCTGTGTGTTTGAGTAAGTGAGTGTGTATATTGAATGTGGATTTGGGGAGGGGGGTTGCAGGGGGTCTTATGTTTTCATTTTATGCAATTAGGCAATTATCTACTTTGTATTTCACTTATTGTTACCATATTTTATTTTATCTTATGTCACACGTAAAGCTCTTTGTATTACAAAGTCCTGTATGAAAAGTGCTATACAAATAAAGTTTGATTAATTAATTTATTGAATTTACTAAATTCAAGACCTAAAATGTGATCCCAACGTCCAACTTCAGCTGTGCTGGGATATCCATTCGCATGTGTGCTTTGGCGTCTTTTTGCATTAAAGCTTAGTCTTGTTATTCTTGCATTTTTGCTTCTCCTTCTTATTGCATTTGTGTTGCAGGTTCTTGCATTTGTATTTTCTGTTGATGGAAAGCATTCTGTTTATGTATTCCTGTGGCACTACACGGCCACTGTACTTAATGGAAACCTACTGCAGTTGTGCATGAACACCAAACCTATAATAACAGTCGGTGTGACTGTGAACCATGTGTTTTTTTTCCTGGTAAGTCTCTTTATCAAAGCTCTGCCTCATATTTATGTGACATGTGTACCTTCCAGTAATTTAAACAACAATGAAGACATAGAAATTCATTTTCAAAACATACTTTACTTAAAATATGGTACAAGAACATCCTCCACCTTTTATGTTTTGTGCATCTTTGTTTGCATGTGTGTGTTTTCAGCCAAGTATTTCACCTCCTGAGGACCAAGATGCTAATTAAGATGAATCCACCTCATGGCCACCCCCCACCCAGCACCCCCATTCATCACTGTTATGCAAATATGTGTGTGCGTGTGTAAAATGGCATCTCGGGCCTCACAGATCACAGCTACACCCATCCCATCTGACTCATAGTAATATATAGCATTTAATAACACCGCATACACACGCACACATGCAGGAAATCAATATCCATGATTTAATAACGCAATGTACTGATCCAAATGGTTTCACAGGCCTTATTCGTGGCCACGAGAGCATCGCCACGATGACAGGCAGCAGAATAACAGATCTTCTGCAAGCGTGCTAATTGAATGCATGTATACAGTGTGTGTGCGACGTTCTTTATTACTGGCATGATGAAGTAGGATTTAATAAACTAGCAAAAACACACTCATAAAGTGGCACACACACACTCAGCAGGTGAGCGTAGCTGAGTTGACACTTTGTCAGCACACTGTAATTTGACATAATGAATGCAAGCATCGTTACTGCTGTTAATTGGCCAGACTAATTATACTCCGAGGACGTCATTAGAGAGAACCTGCCGCTCCAACTGTGTGTGTGAGCGTGTGTGTGTGTGTGTTTACGAGTCAGAGAGGGGCAGACGGTGGGAAAAGTGCAGCAGACTGGAGGAAGAGGAGCTGGATGAGATCAGGAGACAAGGAGGAGGAGGAGGAGGAGCGCAGGTGGTCAGAGCGGATGGAGGGGGGTGCAAGGAGGTGAGAGGAAAGGAGGAAGGTCTAGACTGGGTGCTGTAAGAGGTCAGATTTCAGGTCACAGGGCTGATGGAGGAAGACGGGAGCTTGAAATGTTTGGAAAAATGTCAAAAGAAAAGTTTGAGATGTCTTCTGTCAAAGTCACTCTCGAAAATAACCTTTTTTAAAACTTGCGTTTTTGTGTGTCTTTGTTCAAGTTTAAAGTTCTAAACCCCTCAGCACTTCCAGTTGTGACTGATAAACAAACCCTGATTCCAATAAAGTTGGGACATTGTGTAAAAAGTAAACACAAACTGAATACGATGTTTTGCAAATCCCTTTTGACCTACACTGAATGGAATACACCATAAAACAAAATATTTCACCCTAAAATGATAAGCTTTATTATCAAATGTTTCTTTTTATGAATTTGATGCCTCCAACACTTTCCAAAAAAGCTAGGAAAAAGTGGGCCAACAAAAGACTGGAAAAGCTAAGGAATGCTCAAAAAACACCTGTTTGGAACTTTTCACAGGTGAACAGGAAATAGGGGAGTGTCATGACTTGGCATAAGAGGTTCATCCCTGAAAGGCTTAGTTGCACGGATTAGGAGAGGTGCACCACTTTGTGAACAACTGTGTCAGCAAATTAACAAGCAGTTTAAGAACGTTTCTCAACATACAATAATGAGTAATTTAGAGATTTCATCATCCACAGACTATGATATCATCAAAAGATTTAGAAAATCTGGAAAAACCCTGCATATAAGCAGGAAGGCCAAAAACTAACATTGTATGCTGTGACCTTTGATCGTTCGATGCCATGTGGGCTCAGGAACACATCAGAAAATGACAATCAGTAAACAAAGTTTGTTGTTAAATCTACAAGTTCAAACTAAAACTCTACCATTCAAATTCAAAGCAATTTATCAACAACACCCAAAAACAACACTGGCTTCGCTGGACCTGAGCTAATCCTGAGATGGACTGATGCAAAGTGGAAAAGTCTTCTGTGGTCTGATGAGTCCACATTTGAAATCATTTTTGGACATCATGGACATGGTGTCCTCAAGGCTGAAGAGGAAAAGGACCGTCCACATTGTTATTACAGTAAAGTTCAAAAGCCAGCATCTGTGATGGTATGGTGTTGTGTTAGTGCCCATGGCAAGGGTAAGTTGCACATGTTTGAAGGCAGCATTAATGCTGAAAGGTATACACAGGTTTTAGAGCAACATATGCTGCCATCCAGGCAGTATCTTGTCATGGACATCCCTGCTTATGTAAGTGAAAAAATGTAAAGCTACATTCTGCACGTGTTACAGCAGCGTGGCTTTAAATGGTAAATGGGCTTGAGCTTATATAGCGCTTTTCTAGTCTTTGACTACTCAAAGCTGCTTCACACTGCAGGTCACACCTACCCATTCACACCCATTCACTCTCAAATTCACTCACTGATGGTTTTTGAGTTTCTATGTTAGTTATCCATCAGTGTCTCTAACACGTCCATGCACTTTCATGCCCATTTACACACTACTGACGCAGCAGTAGGAGCAACTTGGGGTTAAGTGTCTTACCCAAGGACACATCGCCATGTGTTGCCTGGAGCTGGGCTTGAACCTGCAACCTCCTAATCACTGAACAAGCGCACCAACCAACTGAGCCACCGACACCACTGCCTTCAAGTGTGCAGGAACTAGACTGGCCTCAGTCCAGGTCTGTCTCCCAATGAAAATGTGGCACATTATGAAGCCCAAAATTTAACAACAGACTCTGGACTGTCAAGCAACTGAAGTCATACATCAAGCAATAATGTGAAAGAATTCCACCTACAAAGTTTTAGCCATTAGTGTCTTCAATGTCCAAACACATATGGAGTGTTGTTAAAAGAAAATGCAATATAACTGTAATAGTTGCCCGTTTGAACATAAATATCTTGTCTTTGTACTTTAAATGGATATTGGTCAAAAAAGATTTGTATATCATTATTTTCTGTTTTTGTTTGCATTTGCACAACTTCCTAACTTTATTGGAACCTGGGTTTGTACTTTTTCAAGGGAGGAATTTTCTGCAATGGTCAATGACAGGAAGCTTACTTCTATAGGCTGGCAGAGCTTTTAGCTGTGTGTTCATACAACAGCTGAGCAGTTTGAGTAAACTCTTAGAAACATTATCAGCTCAGAGTCCATCTTCAGAGAAAAAAAGATAGTTTGCGTTTACAAACTTGCAATTTTCTAATTCTGAACTTGCACAACAAACTGTCCTTATCAGGGTCTGATTCCAACACTGGGGGAAAAGGAGACGGAGGAGCTGCAGGTCCACACATACACACTTCTTCACTGAAGAAAGAGGCATGAAATTACATCACAGGAAAGGGATACAGATAGAAAGACTAGGAGAACAAACAGGCCTATCAAACGACCACAGACCCAGATAACAAGATAAGACCTAATCAATCAATCCCTGCACACGGAGAGAGATCGCGCTAAGTGGCTCATGAGTCCTGCTGCAAATTAAATCTGCACACTCCTTCAAGTAAGAGCGAGTGGAGGGAGCAGGAGTTGGCGAGAAGAGGAGAAAGAGAGAAGGCGGATAATAGAGGGTAATTTCATCAGCGCTGCCCGTGATGAAGCTTTTACACGCCGGTTTGAGAGGCCAAACTAAAAGGCTGCAGGTTTTGGTGATATTGAATATGAGTGGTGTGTCATGATTCGATTTGTAAAATGATAGCCGGGAATTGGATTACAGGCTCTAATGCGGAAATCTGAAAGGGTGTCAGACCTTAAGGGTTCTGTGTGTGTGTTTGAGTGTGTCTTGAGATTTTCTTCCTGCATGAGAGGGAGGACTAACACACTGAGATTCACTTTAATTCACTCACTCCGGTGTCATCTATCTTCATCATGATATCGTCAGAGTGAGTCTGAGTGTGTTGTTTCAGTTTACAAAGACGTAACATCACCAGGAAGCTAAAACAGAAAATAATCCAGAAAAAACTCAAAGCCAAGATAGAATAAAGCTTGTCTGAGGCCAAAAAGGAGATGAAGTAGATCTGTGTTAAGTCAAACAGCAGCGCCTGTGCTCCTCTACGTGATAAATCTTCCTCTTGGTTCTCTGTCTCGACACCGCAGTGCCAAAGAGTGTTTCATTTGGAGTGGCTTCACCTTTTTAGTTATTGGAAAAACATCATCATGTGGCAATAATTACGACAACACAAATGTTTACTCTGCCAACAAGTCTATTTGAGCAAGTGCTGCCAAATAAAACTGCTGTATTTACCAAGGAAACGCAGAGTCAGAGGAAAACGTGCCAACATTAGTTCAGAAAAACTGCACTGGTGACAGACACAAAGTGCAAGATGTGGTTGCCTGAGTTGTGTTGTTTTGTTCAGGTGCTTCACAGAGTAAGTGATGAAACATGTAAAAGATCTACGCTCACTGATGAGACACACAGTCTAGTCACACTGCTCAAACAACACCAGGTCTGCCTAGTCCCGTCTAAAATCAATGCAGGCAAAGTAAAAGACAATTTTAAACGAGTCTTCCCCTACTCTCTGTCCCCCTTTCCAAATCTTCCCATTGTCCCTCAACTAGGGCTGTTACTTGCAATTTTGTCAGTAATGATCTTTTTCCGACACCTCTGGATGGATCCTTTCCGAGAAGGACGTGGCTGCATGGGGGTTAGCATGCTGCCCCCACCATACTTGCATTGAATGTTGAAAAATGGGCCTGCGAAAAAGTCATGGTCCAGCTACTTTGCACATAATCAACACACTGCCATGTTGTCTTGAGTTGGCCATCAGCCATGTGGAGCCCAAAGTGCTTCCACATTGCAATCCTCGTATGTTGTTACTGTCCACTTAGATTGGTTTTGCTGGTCCATATTTGCACTGAATACTTTAAATTCCTATCGATATTCACAGTTTGAGTACAGATTTTTGCCCGCATGGTCAAACAAATATCGCAATATCAAGTTTAAGGAGTCAGCCTCTAAAATAAAAACGGAAATATATTTTAAAAGAAAAAAAATGAAACGTCATTCATTCATATCATTATTGAGACAATGTAAAGTTCTGAACTAATATACATGTATATATTTAAATATACAAATGTGTGTGTGAATAAAAATTACAGAATTTTTCTTTTTGTAATGTATCAAAAAAAAAAGTAGTAAGCTTTTTTCACATTGCCAATTCATCTATAAATCTGCACTTCCTAGGGTTTGCAGGAGGCTTTGACCAAAACCAACAGACATTTGGTATGGGACAGGGTAAACCTTGGGTGGGTCACCAGGCAATCACTGGGCCAAGAGGTAGAGACAGAGAACTATTCACTGATTCGCTCACACCCACTCACTACAACTGTTTCCCAAGTCAAGTGAAATATTATAAACAAAAGGCAGTATTAATATTAACAATACAAGTTACAAACGTTTTTCATGTTGTTTATATGCCAAATTCTAACCCCATCATCTGAAGATATTGATGCTAAAATAGACTTATCAAGACAATCCCAGGAGACCAGCAGTCTCTATTATAGATAAGTTAAGTCAACATGAGCAACCTAATAACTGAGCTTATCCAGAAAGGAAATAATTCCGCCACGATCATCCTGCTTCTCTTTTTTTCTTGCTGTGACTTGTTCTTTGTTATGTTACATTACCTATTTGTAGACTAAGAGTCACACTTTATCACTTTATCTCAAAGAAATACATACAAAACCAATGTTTCCTCAGCTACCCTTCATGCTTGCTGGTTTAAATAGGTAAGGCTGTTAATATTTTTGTTATCCATTGATGCGTGTACTTAAAGTGGTTGGTGGTATATAGTAACTCCCTGAGAAGCACAGACACGTACATCATCACAAACTCCTAAAAAAGATGAACACATGGGGTGTGAGCATCCAACTAAACAGATTCTTTTTCAAAGAGGGCGATGACGCACAGGACAGGCCTCATTACTAAAAAAGAATTGATACACACAATCACACGTACACACACTTCAATAAAGTCTGAGTGCTGTTTGGCAGGAAGCAGGAGCGGAAGATTCATGAGTTTTAATATGCAGAGCAGCTGAAAAGTGGAAAACCAGACACACAGTTACGTCCACACACCAAATATGAAGATGTTTTGGTGTTGGTGTGGTGACAGACAGCAGCTAACACACAACATCTCGCTCCCAGCAGAGAACACCGAGCGCTCACATCATTAACACCTCCCGCTGTGTACCGCCGGGCCGCCACTGTCTGGAGACACACACTCAGGACACCAACCAAAAAGGTGCTATAAATGTGTGTATTTATGTCTCTCCCCTGTGTGTGTGTATGTGTTAGCACCAATGTGTGTGTGTGTGTGTGTGTGTGTGTGTGTGTGTGTGTGCATCTCCCAAAGGCCTCGACTCATCTGCTAATTAGTCAAGAGCAATTAAGTCTGCTTAAACTAACCGCACAACAGAGGCAGGCTGAACACACACGCAGGTAAACAAATAATCACAAACAGAGTAAACGACTCACTTTAACGATAAAATAAAGCAAAAGAAGGCGACCAGGAGAAACAGCAGATTTAATTGGTTGCAAAGAGAATGAAGACGCAGACAGAGAGAGGAAAGAGTCATAATCGGAGAAGAGGAAGAGATAATCAGAAGTCCCAATGGACAGATTGAAGCAGAGCGGATTCTATCACATGCTATCTCTCATTTATATGCTAATTCACTCTATTAACAGATAGAGTGGCTAATGATGGTTGTTTGTTCATTAGTTAGTTTTAGAGAAAATAATAAAAAGAAAAAACAAACCAGCTATTTTTCCTCAAAGACAAACAGGCTCATATGATCTTTAAGAGCTCATAAAGGCAGGTCACAAAAAAGTGACAAATACAGAAAATAAAGAGAGAGAGAGAGATGTTGTCGATGTAATTCAATTTGGATTAAATCATCTCCTTTCATCCCTCGCTCCTTTCCTCTGCTCGGTCATTTTAGTTTCTTTATGATACTGATAGCAGCTCCAGTGCTTCTCTGCTTTTCTGTTTTAAGCTCTGCTGCTGCAGCTGCTCTCATTTCACATCAACTAACAGTAAATTTGAGATCACGTGCTCATAGATGCACATTGTTAACCAAAACAGAGAATTTAAAGCAGAGACGGACACATTTATGCTATTGTCATGTTTAGAGGGCCATGCTCTTACAGAAAAAAGGAAAATACAAACAAAATGATCATTTAACTCATAAATCAATCTGTACTTGCATGGTGCCAAATCAGAACAAATATTATCTCAAGACATTTAAATATACAGCAGGTTAAATCTCTCAAAAAAATGGCTTAAACTTAAAATATTATTGGACATACATGTTAAGCATAATAATAGTAATGTGTTTTACTGTTCTTATGTTTTCTGTAGAACATTACATTTGAAAATTAAGGACTAACAATAATGATTATATTTTAGCATTAAAAATATAATTTCAGTGAAAAGCTCCTGATGAATAAACCTTTACAGAAACACAAAGAACAATTTGGGGAATTACTCGTGCTGTAAATTTAGAGCAGATGTGGCATTAACCTAATATTAGGTGGTGTTATAATAAATTTGTTAATCACTGTATATAAAAATACACTTCTTTTAGGGATGCACAATATTGGATTTTTGCTGATATCCGATATTTCAGTATTTTTAAATTCATTATCACCTACTTTGAGATCCATACCGATATATTTCTGGTCAAGAGTACAAGCTCTGTGCTTAACAAAAATGGACTTGTTTCTTTCAGTGTTACAGTATATTTTTGCAAGGAACAGATATAAAACAGGAAAAACAGCATTAAACTCAAAAACAAAACCCATGCTTTTTATATGTCATTTATTCCAGCCGATATATGGCCAATATGATATATATCGGCTGTAAATATCTGGAAAAATTTCAGTATGATACTTAACTTTTTAGGCTGATATCGGTATCCCGAACATATTTATACGTAAACATGCATGCATACATACGAACAGACCTGCCATGAATCCACAGCACTGGGTCATAAAAGCTGGCCTACAGTCACAGTAGCAAGAGAACTCCTACGTTTAGCGGCAGGAAACCATGAGCAGAACCAGATTCATGTTGAACAGCCATCTACCAAAGCTGGTTGGGTGGTATGAGTGGATGGAGGTGGGAAGACTGGAACATCCAGTCATGTCAACAAGGTCTTTTTTGTGTTTTAACCTAAATGAGAGTTTGTTACCGATGACTGCTAGCATCAGCACCTGGCTATTTCCCCACAGGGACAAAGCCATGGATGTATTATAAGAACTGGATAGCGTGGCTCCGCCTTCTACCATGTAACGGATTTGAAGCCTAAATATCCCACGTCAGGGCGCCGCCATTGTGCAGCCAGTAGAGAATTTGGGCCATAATCCGGACGCAGCTGTCGTAAACGGTCGCAAAACTCTGCAACATACGCCGTACACAATCATTGTGAAGCTGCCGTAAACCGCGTTTTTTTTTAAACTCTAATAACTGATGAAAAAGAAACTTTTCAGAAAAAAGAGGACTTGGAAAACACGCAGCCCAATAACACTTTCATATCACCACAGCATACAGATGGGAGAAATATTTGTACGGGGTGTAATAATTTTTTGAAGTTTCACTTCAGCCCGTCCAGATGAATGGGGGAGACGGAAATTTGACCTATACTGCAGCCAGTCACCAGGGGGAGCAGTTTTCGTGGAGGCTTCAATTTGAGCCCAGCGACATGGCGTCCATGTTTTTTACAGTCTATGGACAAAGCTGAGCAGGTGCTTTGGTGAGGATCATATATTCTAGTAGGCGGCATGTGGCGCAGCAGAAAGGTTCTGGTTCAAACTCCACTGTCAGTCAGGGCATGCTCTCCCTGTGAATGCATGGGTTCTCTCTGGGCACTCCAGCTTCCCCCACAGACCAAAACATGCTCAGTAAGTTAATTGGTGACTTCAAATTGCTCTTAGGTATAAATGTGAGCATGAATGGTTGTCTGTGCTGGGCTGCAGCTTCCTGCGGCCCAAAAATGGTTAAGCAGTATAAATAATGGATGGATATTTTCTGATGCCATCCAGCAACTCTATTAACCCTTTAACTACCAGCAGAGGTTATTGATGACCTGGCAGAGGTCATCAATAAATTTGGGGATATTTAATGTTTAAAAAAGGGGAACAAATCAAGTCAGTGTTTGATTCTGTTAACATTTCAGGGAACAGAGAAAACAACAAACAAACAAAAAAACAGATATTCTTTTTTTAAAAAAGCTAATAGGCTACTTGATTACTCAATTATATGAAAATGCAAAAATAAGGACAGAATCAGTTAGAAAAGGACATTTTTGCGAATAAAACAGCAAAAATAACTTAAAATACATATTAAGATTGACACATCATATCAGTAAATGGGTAAGTATTTAAAATAATAATAATAGCTTTAAGCTGTTCAAACTTTAAATCCCACACAAAGACAATATCAGTTTTTTTGGTATGTTTGCAGTTTTTTTTTTGCATCCTGTATTAACAGAAACAGTGATGTGTTATGTTTTTTAACACATTAAATTTTCCTGAATTTATTGACCTCTGCCAAACAGCTGAGCTGGGAGTTAAAGGGTTAAAAAAAACAAACTATCCCTTTGATTTTTGTATCTGGTACGAGACTTTTGCTGTTTGGTAATCAAACAGGGAATCATAGAAACGTAATGACCATAAATCAGAGGTTCTAACGTGGTTGAATTAATAGAAATCCAACAAAGATGGCGATCTCTTCTCTTCCCTAAAGAGATAAACAACTGCATCTGCTCCCTTTTTTATTACATTATGCAAAAATACGTTGAGACTGAACTTTGGTCCAACACTTGATAAAATTACTTGTTTAAATAATGAATCAAGAAACCGATAAGATTATAATCCTGTTTGAATGCAGATCATCAAGAATCACCATATGTGACTTTTATAAAGTGTAGGTTTAAAATGTGAGTGGAAATATTTACTCTGTTTAATGGGAGCTGTGATTCATGGAGCGCATATCCTCTCCGTCTTCAACATGAATCATTGTGAGAAAAACACGTATCCATCCATGGAGGAGCTTAATCTGTCCACACACACACACACACACACACACACACACACACACACACACAAAGATCATTACCCTGCCTTGTCACAGACACTTAGAGAAACACAAAGACCAACGTCCCGAGATGATTTTCCCGCCTGTCACCACCACTAAAGTGTGTGTGCGCTTCACTGTACATGTGTGTGCCCGAGTGTGTTTGTGCAAGCAGAGACCACATGCAAAGGGTTTCCACGGGCGACATCCAGGGGCTGCTGAGGGGTTTCCCTGAGCTGTGATTGTTTTACCAGGGCTGTCATCACAAAGGCTACACTCATACTCACACACAGAGATCTTTGTCAAAACACGATGACGAACCGACAACAGAAAACGACAAAAAGTCTTCAGGCCAAACCGTTTGAGCTCGGTATGCCCAAAGAGATACAAAACACTCAAAAACACGATTCTGTTGAAAAATGTGCACTGCAATCAAAGAAACGTGTCTATACTGAACATGGTAATCAGTGTTGGGGAAGTTACTTTTAAAAAGTAGCGTTTTCTCGTTACTCGTTCCTTCTGAAAAAAAGTAACTTGTTACTTTACTTAGTTACCCTCTATGAAAAGTAACTATTCAAGTTACTTTTCCATTACTTTTACTTTGCTTGATCATGGACAGAACCCCATATCTGTTCCTAAATGTGAAGGCCTACAAAAAGTTCTACTACAGAGAATATAACAGTTTTTTGTGCTCTTTATTTTACAAAATGTCACATACCCTGTGAAATGAGAGCTCCTGCCCAGTGTTTCCACATTTTGCTTCTGAAATAAGCAACCTGGTCAATAAAAACAAGCCCAAAATAAGCAACCTCCAGCTATTTCCTTTCCTAATGTGATATACTACTTTTTAAAAAGAGAAGTCTACATAAAGTGTGTTAATTTTCGTCTACATTACATTTCAATATCACAGCGTTAAGTATCTATTCAAGAAAAGACCGTCGCTTATAACAAGCAGACCTGGCAACTTTGGCTCTAGAGCATGCGCCATGTGCGTGAGTGTGTTTGGGGGCGTGCATATAACCAGGAAACGAGGAAGTGGTAACGCGCTACACACAACACTGATGGTAATATAATAGAAGGTGTTCAGCCACTCACAGTTTACTTTAAGTGTATAGATTCTATGAAAAGAAGAAGAATATTCATAGATTTCCATAGTTTCAGGTTTTCTTGGTGTGAGCTGACGCAGCATAAAACTGTGTCTCAGCTGTCAAAAAAACTGTTTGGTTCTCACTGTGGACTCTTCATATCTTGATATCATCATCATGCTTGTCTGTGTATTTTTCCAGGCATCCGTGTTCAATCAACTGGCATGGAGACCCAGGAGCAAGCAAAGATAGACAAATCTAGCTTTTAGGAATCTAGGAACCTAGGAATTGAAAACCAATTGGAATCCATGATAAATAGCTAAAAGAATTGATATCATTTCTCTTTTTGTTTGGCATTCCCCTCATTAGTTCCCTTCACTTTGTTCTGTACGCTTTGCAAACCCAGGAAGCCATGCGCTCATCAGAGGCAGTCAGAAGAGACGACAACAATGAAGTCAGAGATGTGATCGTGGCTGACACAAAAGTGGTCCAAAGTGGGCCTACTTTTACTCAAAAGTGCTAACTGCACAAAGTCCAGCATGGTACTAAGTATCAGGACAGAGATGTTGATGTTACTGAGTCTGAAAAGCTGTCCACAGGAATGAGTGAGGAAGTTGTTAAAGAATTAAAATGTTAGTCAGAATCAACAATTCCCATCCCTAATTTTACATGTATGAATAATTAATCACAAATTCAAACAAAAGTTTTGCTGTTTTGACTCTTAAAAAAATGTTCACTTGGTACAATTTCAGCACGACATCCACATGGATGAAAAGAAAATGTCAAACTGATGCAAAAAATGACTTTCCACCTTAACCTAAATATTACCGAAAATGCAAAACGGAAAAGAACTGTGCAGGCCAGCTTTTGACCATACAGAAATTCAGCGGGAATGAAAAAAAAGTAGTAAAGAATTGGATCAATAAGTAGAATTGCTTATCAATTCCCATCCCTAGTCAAGCTCCTCAGAGACTTCAGGACTTGACAGTAAAACAACACAGTGGACTTAAACTCTTAGCACGAGCTACAAGTCTGGGATTAGGCCAAAATTATATTTGATTGTACCATCAACAGATGATTCAAAGTTCTCCAGCTGAGCTGTTTTATGACCTTGTTTTTGCCTGTCCTGATTAAAGCTTCCTAAGATTAAATATTTTGTGTAATGATTATTGTAGTGGTTTATATTTTTCTATTCATATATGGATTGTTTTCTGCTTATGTCTTCATCAGTGATCACTTCTGTTGAGGTCGGTGGAGGCAAAGACCAAAAAAGTGAATCAGTCTGTTTTTTTACATGTTGCACACTTTAGCATGAGTCAGCTTCAGAGTCTGTCAGAGTATTGACAACAAAAGTCCTTTTTGGAAACCAGCTGAGCACTGAAGCTCTGTCTGAACCACAGACCTCCTCCAAACAGTTTAACAAGCAGCAGAAAGGCATGTTTTATGTTTCCCATGAATCACACTGACAACCACAGCCTGGTGACGCTAACATGCTAACAAACAGACTAGTGTCATCTTCACTTACCATGAGGTGTCTGCTGGTCCTCAGGTTTGTTGTTCATCCATGGTTTATGGAGTTCAAACATCTTTGTGTTAAAGCTCTCTGTTCAAGGTAGCTTCCTTTTGTAAATCAGTCTTAAGTGGTAATGCTGCTGCTGGGTGGTGGTGAACAGGGCTTTAGCATCCATGTTAGTGAGGAAGAGAGGAGTTGAGCTTCCTGTCTCTCTTCAGTTCTTTCATTTTTTATGTTCAATGTGTACATGAGAAACCATGTAAAGGAAATGTAAATCATGGAAGACAGTAGCTTATTCAATGAAGTTTAAGAAGCTTGAAAGTGTAGTGTAGGCATTATGCTCCATTATCGGCTCTTTCTTTTTGTTCAAGCTTTTTGTTACTCCATAGACCGGGGGGGACAACGTGGCCCAGGTGCCACATACAGGCCTTTTCAAACTTACTAGTTGACTTAGAATTTCCAAAATTCACATATACTCTGAACAGTTTGGAAATGTTATTTTGGTCTCTTTCTCTCCTTTGATGATCACAGCTGGTATGATATTTTGCATCACTGTTAATCCTGAGTAGTCAAATGCACAAAGTTCAATAGGAATAAGCAGCACAGCTAAACGTGTTCATCGTTCCTGTAATAATGTGCCAAAATCACCTTTTCTCCTTTAAGAAAGCCCAGTTTCACTAAATACTGCATCAACCCTGCAAACCAGAACAGTGGCCTCCTGTTTAAGAGGATTTTGTCACACTTTTAGGTGCTTCTCACACATTTAGCCGTGTTGCTCATTTCATGAATGAACAATCCTTACAAGTACTTTGTTGTAAAGGTGACCAATCAGACTTTCCATCGATATAAAATATAATACCAATTGGTATGGTTAAAAGGGAGACATATTTGATCAAACCAATGTTTCCAAACTGTTTTTAAGGAGTATATTTAAACAAATCCGCCATCGAGAAATCTGGCCTGATTAATCATGACACCATGTCAGGCAAATACAAACAACATGAAAAATACAAATGAATTCTGGAGTTGTCTTTAAAAGTTGTTTTATTTGTAAGATTTGGAGCCCATTTTTTTTCTTGATTAACAGCGCACAATTTACATTTACACCAGACTGAGCTGTTGGTTGGATAAATTGACACGACATGATATACTAAGGTCACTTTTAAAAGTATTTTTTAAAGTATTTTATTTTTGTTTATTTAACATTATGAAGTATTTTATTTTGTTTAACTTTTTATTGAAACTCAGTCTATGTATGCTTTGTTTGTCCCAACATCTTTTTTTGTTATGTGCTGGGGAATTGTACCAAAGGGGAGGGTGGAATGGGAATATTTTCGTTCAGTTTTCCCAAAATGTATTTAACTTTAATAATTTCACAGTATTGTTTTGTATTCTTTATTAAAACAATGAAAATATTTTTATTTTAAAGTTGCTTTATTTAATCCCTTAGAATAATTTATTTAAAAACATTTTTGCAAGGTTTGTGAAATTGTTTTTTATATTACATTTTGATGCATTTAGAAAAAGAGTGAGTCAAATGAACATAAATAACAGTCAACAACTTGGAAGATTATAAAATTTTTAAGGCTGCTTCTTTGGTCAGGTTACTTGAATGATATATGTTTTATGCCTAATGGCACTTATTGGTAAAGCGTTGCTGAAATACATTAATTCATACCAGCACATTAAATTTAGCTTTAATTTTGTGTAAGGCTCATTGAATTAGCTTAAGTCTTTGGTTTGAGCTTAAGAATGAAACTATACTGTATATCCTGATAAATGTGACATGTTTATTGTTGGTTAAAGAATAAGTATTTGTTGATAGTTGATAGATTATTGATCTTTTATTTGTAGCAATTGTGCCTTATGACACTGAAAATGGAAACATTAACGTTGCCCTGTTGTCATGTGCTATAGAAAGTATTGGACAAAGCAGCGTGATGTAAGATGGTTGATTATTGGAGGGATTTTTGAGACACTTTGGAAATCAACCCATGGACGATGCCGTGCTGTCAATGATTTCTCAACCAGACTTTAAATTAACCTACAAACAGACAGAGACACAGAGTGGAGGCTGTCTGATCAATAATGCCACAGCCTGTAGTCATGTCAATCATGTCCCAAACTAATTATGTCCACAATCGGAAATCCATCTGAGGGACCTTACAGTTGTCACTATAGACCTTAGAGTCCATATCAGCCTTTTAGAGTTTAATATGTCCTACAATGTATTTAGCATTTCTTTTCTGCATGATGGAGCACTTCTATGAACAAGACAAATGTCTGCAGCACCAAAGGTATGTTCACACCGCAAGCTACTTTTACTACCTTGGCGATCACTCCCCATGCAAAGTGAATGTACAGCTGCGATGGGGCGAGGCTTATCACAGAGATGTCCTGTCAATCAGTCAGAGCAGACAAGGCCTACGTGGGAAAGGGAGCTTTAAAGAGACCGAAGCTTTGAGAAAACAGCTGTATTAAAGGAATACACCACTTTTTTTTTTCTTTTCATGTCTTGCCTCACTCCTGAGTCCATGATAAGTAGATAGACACCAATTTTTTGACTTTGCGTTCACTGACAAGGAAGAGACAGCAGAGCTTGCCTACCGCTAATTAGCTTAGCTCAAACAATGGGAGTTAGTGGGTAACATTAACCTTTCCTTACTACCATTAAACCGCAGGGCGCATGGTCAAACTACTGCAGACATGCTTTGTTTTGTTGTGGAGCTTAAAGCAGAGTGTGTTCCTATACTAACCTGCATTTTCTTCCTTCATTTCGTTCACTCGATGCACCCCTCCCTCTCACCCCTTTCTTTAAACTTTCTTCCTTTCTTTCTTTCCTTATGGCCTTCCAAAGAGGATTCATCATGCTTGAGAGCTACGGTGGATTCCCGAAGAAGTTTTCCCAAACTGTTATTGGCTTCATGCTAACGCTACCCATTGACTCCCAGTGTTTGAGCTCAGCTAATTAGTAGTGAGTGAACACTGCCTGTCTCTTCCCTGTTACTGCACGTGCAGTCGAAAGAATGGTGTCTATCTGCTAGTCATGGACTTGGAAGTTAGCCTTGCAGAGCAGATCGACCGGCCTGATTCTGAAATCATGCATCTCCATCTTGTGAGCCTCAATTGTCCAATGGTTTCACTTGGCTAAATGCTTAACGGCCCAATCAGGGAAGAGAGGCGGGAGCAGCGGGAGCTGTGGGAGCTCCAGGAGCTGCAGGAGCTGCGGACGTGACGACAACAGGAAGTGACTTGACAGGAAGTGAAGTCACTTCCTGTTGTACAAATAATGGTGACTAATGTTGGTTAGTCTGTGGTCATCATGGTTACTCAGTTATACTTGGCAAATTATGCTCTCCTCCTAAGTTTACTTGGTAGGGATTGTCTTTGACGAGGTTCATGCCACATATAAGTGTTAAATGATACATCGGTGTGGTATTACTTAATGTGAAACAATAGTCTTAAGGTTGTTAAGCTATTGGCTAGCGACCGTTGGCCGCTACGGCTAACGGCTAACAAGGGCAAACAACAGTTAAAGGCCGTTAGCCGCTACATATGCTATGTCATAGCAGCGCTGCTTGATATGGATTGGTCCCCAATGAGTGTGATAAGCCAAACAATCGTCCAATCACAAGCTGCTGTTTTTTTTGAAGGATGTGCCCCTGAAAACATTTTTGTAAGGCTCCTTCCCAGATGGATTAGTGAAATATTTCCAATATGGAACTGTCCATCTGGCATGTCAGGTTACTTGGGAGTGGGGCAAGACAGAAAAACAAAAAATATATATCGGCATGTCCCTTTAAGGCCCTCTGCATGTAAAAACTAGAAGGTTTTTAATGATTAGTGCTTGTGATCATACTAAAAAATGAAAATATAAACTAGGTGAAAGTATTACAAAAAGTTTTGCAATGTCAAACAACAGAATTATAGAAAAGGTAATTTTCAGATAATCATTTATTATGATCAACTTTAAGTTATGAATAGCACCACGTGAAATACTATTTTTTAGCTTTGTATTTAGAAGTATAATAATGCAAATAACAAGAATAATCACTGATGATATGAAGCTGACTGACTGAGAAAACTAAATAACATCTGTGCAGACCAAACTTTACATTTATAGGTGGATGAAAGGAAGCAGTGGTTGAGTAAAGAGTGTTAAATCATGAACACAACTTCTTGTTAACACTAAACTTGTGTGGTAAAGACCAAAAAGAGGATGTTAGTGTATGCTAGTTTAGAATTTGTACTATTCTGGCAGATTAAAGAGAAACAAGCTGTAAAAATGAATCCACCATGTTAGGGTAGAGTCCAGCTTCACCGTAAATGTTTGATAGTCTGTGGAGGAAATGTGAGGCCTTCTGTGTTATGTAGATGAACCACCTCAAACGTATATTTACAGTCTGTACCAAAACGCCCCGCTCTCCCCCGATATAAACAAACCTCATTGAGTCAATGTTAAGGCACATTTTCACCCTGAAGATAAACACGTTGAGGAGTAAAGCGGGAACATGATTGATTCAGACGCACGGCGGCGCAGCAGTGATGGAACATTTTATCATGCTTTAAGAAAGGAGTCAACAAACACTTTCACACTTAACAACAGGAACAGATGTTGCCTTCAGAGAAGAAAGGATGACACACTTTTGTATTTCCACACCAAAAGATATAAAGGAAACAACAACTTGGAGCTAAAAGTCAATTTCCCTGCTTTTTTTCTCTCTGTTATTGTATTACGTCTCTCCGCTTCTCTCAGCTTTTGTAAATGGATATGTTTGCAGCAGCAGAGGGAGATTGTTCTCGTGTTCTCGTGTTTCTGTTTGACCCTCTGTGGCTTGACTGCCACAGATTACAGATGTTTTTACAGCCTTACTATGCTGTCCTTTTCCTGCACGTTCAGGCTGAATCTCAATCATGCAAGTTAAAAATAGCAAAAGTTTCAAGTGCATGTCTTTTTAAAAATATATTTGGAGACTCAGACATTTTGAAAACAGGAAAATAAAGCAGCCATTAAAGTCTTGAATCAATACATTTTAATAGAAATTAAAATGTCACATTTTTTTCTCAGTTTATCATGCCCAATTATCAAGGCCTTCACTCATGTAAAATATTTTCAGGTTTTGGACTAACAAGGTCAAAAAGTGTTCTTAACATTACCAGAGTTTAGAGTAACTCTGAATGAATGAATATTAATAAATAAACACCATGGCTAATTTTCAATAAAATGACTGTTTTCAGTAAGAACGACTCACAGTTACATGTTTTTAATCCCATATATCCCATAAACATCTATACCAAACAATACATCTAAATGAAGGGTATCATGCTTTATTTAATCCAGTGAGCTGTTTTATCGATTATGGCCTTTTAATAAATAAATGAGTACATTTTTTTTGTACTTGTTGACATTGTGCTGCTGGTTATTTTTTATAGATAGATAGATAGATAGATAGATAGATAGATAGATAGATAGATAGATAGATAGATAGATAGATAGATAGATAGATAGATAGATAGATAGGTGATTTAAAACCAACTTTTTTGTTCTGTTTACAGAAAAAAAACATATAAACAGATGCTGTTTTTAGCATTCTGCTAAAATACAAATATAAGGCATTTTGGTTTGTTTAACTCAACCCATGCTGGATACACAACTAGTCCAAATAGAGTTCAATAAATGACCAAATTAACAACAGGAAGGAAAAGAGTCTTTTTAACAGCAGATATGACCCAGGAACGACTATGATGTTCTTTATCTGGAACATTATCCTCACCAACAACAACATTTTGGTATTAATATGTCAACATAATTAATTGCCACATCTACATTATTGCTTAAAGTGTCTGTGTGAAATATTATCTTGTTCTGAATTCAATTGTGCTATAAGAGAAGCCACATTTTGGTTATTACTGCTTGGTTATTGGCTCTAAAAGTTTGTCGTTTTTGTTAACAGGACTATTTCTTCTGGCGGCCTCTGGACAAAAAAAAAAAACTTCCATACCAGCAGAATTTTTCATTCCCTAAATGGTTTCTTTCACCACAGAATTCTGAGAAATAAAGCCAGAATCAGACTTTTTTTCATAAAATATTTTTTCTGATTTCTGTAATTTGACTTATATCTCAAAGTCAGGCTAATGCCAAAATGTAAGTGATGATTCCAGAGCAAATTCTCACTTAAATCTACCTCATGTCAAAATCAAACATCTGGTTTCATCTTGAAAATGATAAGCTTCCTGATCTTCTTCAGTAGTAAAGTAGAGCATTAACTTTGTGTAGATATTTAGCAGAACTATCAGACTATCTGTTTTGCTTTACTCTTCATTCTCAGGTCTTAATCTTTGTCCGTCGTTATCTCTAAGTGTTTTTGATAGTCAGGAGTTTTCCACTTTGCAGACAAGCTGTTTTTTATGTTGCTGTTGAGGAGAATTCTTTTTGTGTTATTATAAGCACATTATCATGTTTGTCTCAAGTGATCCCTGCACACCAGTTCTTTATTCTCTAAACGATGCACATTTTTGTTCAGTGCTCTCCATCACTCATTATCCTTGAATTACATGAAATTATGTGTTTGTGGTGGCTGCTGAGGCCCCTGTGAAGTTTCTAATATCAGAGGGAAAAGTATAAAATCTGATTCTCTTTCTCACAGTGAAATCAGGACATACGATTGACACATTAGTCTTTATTTCAGGATGTATTTCTTCAACCTTTAGGACATTGATCACCTCAGCTCTGGCACTGGACTGTGAGCTGCACTGACTCTAAAGTCTCATGCTGCCTCCTGCTGTTCAGGCTGAGGTACTGCATCAAGTCTGCAGCAGTTCAGCAGCTGGAGCAAAATAAATCATGTAATGAAAACACAGCTTAAGAATAAAATCAGACTGGACTGAGCTCCTCTTCTGTGAGATTCAGTGAAGAAGGTGGTTTGCGTTTTATCCTGTCCTCAAAAATATTTACAAGAACAGAACTTGCAAAAACATATATATTTTTGTAACACGTAAAGCTGACTGTTATGACCATATATCCATAACTTAGCCTGTTTTTTGCTGCACTATGTTTTTCATACCATTGGTCTTCGCTTTTTTTCCTTTGTTTTTTTGTAATAGAGTCTCTGGTGCTGAATTTAATTGTTTTTTTCTTTTCAGGTTTATGTATCTAATTCTTGAACAGGCTCTCACACTTGTTATTATAGTTTGGATCTGAAGGGGGTGGGATAGAGTGAAGTGGTGTGAGCTGATGATGTGGCATCTTTGTTTTCATATTTGTACATGTTTGCTATTACTTCAGGATTTTTCTTGTTAAAAATCAATTTCATTCAATCATTTTTTATGTATACAAATTATATTTTTTGGGCACTTTAAAAATAGAGTGATGCCATACTCTTATTTTATTAGCATATTTTATATTTATTAAATTCTATTTTTATTCATTTTCATTTATTTATATTTATTTTATGATTTAGACCCAACATGAATCCTCCAGGACAAAAGCAACAGTTAAATGTACTGTTAAAAAAAGAAAAGAATAAAAGAAAAATAAAATAACATAAGACTTCAGCATCAGTTCATATATTTTTATTGATGTAATTGATTAAATTAAAATAATTGAGTTAAAATCTAAGTCATTGTTTCCATTAATAATGACTTTATACAAAAATACATTTTTGACAAAGCATATTTACAGGGGAAATATATACACATGCAAAGTTAATTTTGTGTCTTTCCAACTATCATAATTGAGTTTTTTTGTCACAGAATTTAAGTTTGTTTTGGTGCATTTGTAACAAACACGTTCTGCTTAAAAAAATTATTCCAGAAATGTAAACATTCAGATCCAATATGGACCAGCTCTACTATCTTCAAGACTCACAAACATCTAGTCAAGTCATAATCAAAGTTTAAATTCTGTAAACCACAAACCAAATTAGACATATTTTACTTAAAACACTTTGTTACTGACTGCATTAGAACGTGATTTAACCTGAGAGTAAAAGACAAAACACCAAAACATGCAACACTTTTGAACACTGAATAAACATAAGCTCAAATAAAAGATTATAATGACTGAAAAATGATCAATAGGATGAAGATCTTGTGTATTGCGCACATGAAGACTTAAGTATGCAGTTGAAAGCTTTGAATTGACAGCAGAGTCGAGCTGTTGTTGAACACACAACACAACACCAGAGGAAAGCCTTTAAATGAGAAGAGAAATGCAGTCCAGCGTGTAGCTCGAGACAACAGGGTCATGAAGAGTCACAGGAAACATGTAATGTGGACTAAAACATGACCAGAGCACACAAACAGCTGTCTGACCCCCGCTCTTTAACACATATTAGCATCTGGAGTTTATATATAAGGACAAAATGTGTAAGACAGAGTGTGTTTGACAGCGTTAAGTAGACAGATTAAGACTAGAAGGGTATTAAAGTGAACAACTGGAGCACTGAACCCAATCACATCTCTGCTGGTGAGTCATTAACCCCTCAACATCATCTTCCTCTGAGCGGGAGTGTGTGTGGCACCGGCAGGAGAGACGTCAGATCTTGATTGATGCCGTCGACAGAGGGAAGGGCGCTCTTCTATAAGCGCTTAAAGTGACATGTCAAACGCACGCTCTCTCTCCTTGTTATCCCCTGAATCACAGCCCGAGTACGCTGACATTAAGACTACACCAAGAGCAGCAGAAATGTTTGAAAACATCAAAGTGAGACGAAGCAGCGCTGTGTTTTTCTGCACAGCATCAGCCCTCCTTCTTGTTCCCCCAGCCGAACAGTTTGGACATCGGAGACTTCTTCTTTGGTTTGTCTTTCTTTATGCCTGAAAGACAGGGACAGCAAAGAGGAGCGGGAATGGAGATGAATAGTTTCTGAAAAAAGCATCATTACATAAAAGTAAAAAAGGAAAACTATAACATAAGATAAAGCAATAAGAATATTACAAAATACATTATACGACTCAAAAGAGCTCATACTTTTTAATTCGGTACACTATTTCTCCACTTTAATAACACAAATTCATATTGTTTTTATATCCCTGTAAAGCCTGATTAGTTATCTTTACAACCAGGTACAAACTTGTAAAGATCATGCACAAGTGAAATGAACTACACGGCTAAACGTGTGGTTAGTGCCCTCAAAAATGACCCAAAATCCCCTCTTCCCTCAGTAAAGTCAGGGTGAGGAACTGGTCCTTTTGGGGTGTTGTCTTCCTAGGGGCCTACTTCCCAGTCTGTCCTTGACTTCACCAGTCTGAGTTTTACCAGGACCGACACCAAATAATGCTGCCAGTCTGCAAACCAGAACACCAGCCCCCAGCTGAAGAGGATTTTAGCACATTTTTGGGGAGCTAACCGCGTTTAGCTTTGTTGATCATTCCATGAATGCACGATTCTTACAAGTTGTATCCCGTTGCAAAGGAGACTAATCAGGCTTTCCATCATTATATTATTAAAAAACAATTATAGATTAGATTAGATAGAACTTTATGAATCCCTTTGGAAGACTCCTTTTGCAAAATTAGGATTCCAGCAGTAGTTTAGTATAACAGATAAAAAGAGATATAAAAAATAGATATAACTAAATTATAAATAAAAATAAAAATATGGCTGCAGGCTGTCTACTGCTGCTTTAAATAACTGTCTTCCTGTTACTCGTCCTTCTCCCAGTGAGGACTTGTACAGTCTGGTGGCCTTAGAAACAAAAGAGTTCCTCAGTCTGTTTGTCCATTTTGTACTTTTTTCCCCCCCACACCTTTTATATTATTAAAGGGGATAAAAATCGACAGGAATAACATTTCCAAATTTTTTGAGGGGAATACAACAGTATCATCCATTCATTATATATACTATAATATAGATAATATATATGCTTTACTTTGACCTGCTTACTTAATTTCATTCCCATTCTTATTTCAGTTATTGTCATTTTTAATTCCATTTATTTTACTTTATTTTAGTTAAATTATTGCCCCTATCTTTTCTAATGTCTTTATCGTTATTTGCGACTGCTATACGGTGTAAAAGAGCAACTGAAGCAACCAAACTTCCCCTTTGCGATTAGTAAAGCTTTTCTGATTGTGATTCTACAATCCTTTTAGGGATCACGGGGCGCTGGAGTCTCTCAGATAAAAAAAGGCGCTGTACATCCTGAACCAGTCACCAGTCAATAGCAGGGCCACGCGTGTTGCTAAAAAAAACAATATTTCACCTCCAAATAGATATTCAAGTGTTCAATATATATGTTTGGATGGATGGATGGAAGAACATTTCCTTTGACAAACCTCGATTCAAATGAAGTTGGGATGTTGTGTAAAGGAAATAAAACAAGCAAATCCTTTTTGACCTACATTCAATTGTATGTACAACAAAGATGAGATGTCCAAACTGAGCAAACTTTCAGGGACGTCCCTGCTTATTTCAACAAGTCAGTGCCGAGCCACATTCAACACATTTTACAACAGCGTGGCTTCACAGCCAAAGAGAGCAGGTTACTAGACCGGCCTGACCTGTCTGCCACTGAACATGTGTGGCACACAATGAAGCACAAAAAACACCACTGCTGAGAAGCTAAAGTCGCCCGTCGATCACAAACAGGACAGAATTTCACCTGCAAAGCTTCAACGATACGTGTCCTCAGTTCACAAACACTCAGTATTGATAAAAAAAAGTTGATGTAATGCAAAAGCTAACATGCTATGTCCCCAGCTTTTGTTTTAGGCAAATTAAAAATGAGTGAATAAGTTCATGAGTGAATTTGCAAATAAATACATTCATTTGCATAGCACCATACAAAATGCTGGTATAAAAGCTTGTTAGAAGTAAAATAATGTAAGAAAACAAGACCTAGAAAGCACTAGGGGAGCACAAACCTCCATGAAGGTAGCTCACATATTGCTGTTACACCCATAAACAAAAGTTTCATGATAAAGTTACCATCATGATATGATTCCTTGACCCTAAAAATCCACACCGAGCACCCAGAGTCATGTTGATATCATTACTAGTTAGACAGTTATTGAGCAAAAACTGCTGTTTGCTAAAGGCAGTTATCTGGATCACCATCATAAATGTATTAATTTAAAGTTGAGCCATCACCAACATCATCATTAACCCTTTCATGCATGATGTCCACTACAGTAGACAGATATTTGGGAAAAAAATGATCATCTTTATATAATGTCCAACTACCAGGTAGTGAATTCCCAAACTCTTCTCACAAGTTTCATAAAAATGTTCTTTGCACATTTTTACCATATTGAAATACTGCATCATAAATCCCAAATTTGCAATGAAAGGAAAACTGGGTTTATACATTTATACAGATTTTACATTGTTTTGTAGTTTCTATTTTACATTTTCGTGTAATTCACATTTTAATAGTTTTATAAGCAACAACAATTCATACACTTAAGATTTCGCCTTTTCTTTTATTTACTCTCAATTAATGTTTGTCACAGATATATTTGTGAATCTTTAATAAATTCCACTAAATCACTACAAACACCTTTGGTGCATGATGACTACTGTAGTGGTCAGATGTATAAATCCCTCAAAATATAACATTAAAAACAAATTAACATAATTTTTAATATGTTTGAAAGTAAAAAATAACATTTTAAAAAGAATTCCTTGGTGATTTAATAATTCATGTATGAAAGGGTGAAGGAGTCACCGTGGGGGTTTGTGAACACATTATTACACATGTTCGTTTGTCAGTGTTAGCTCACAAAGCCTTGGCACAGTTGCCATGTTTACTCATAGTCTAATCTACTAAGCAGACTGCGATGGTCGTAGTTTAATAGAATTTTCTTTAAGGTTTTATTTTTTACACTTTTTTAAACAACACGGACTGAATCATTCAATCAGAGGTATTTCCCCACTCACGGCTGAGTAAATTTTAATTCATCTTTTACTCACAAACTTTGGCATTAACTTCATGAATACATTAAATGAAAATGGCTGGTCTTTAGCCCGCAGTCTGCGTTCACTCGCTGTAACATGACGACCTTTCGCTAAAGTTCAATAAATCTCCACAATTTCGGGTTTTTTCTCAGTCATGAATTGCAAATGAAGGTGGCTTTAGCTCTCCTCTATCAGGGGGTCAAATGAAGCAGCCACTTTATCCATTTGTTTAATAGAAACACCACTGACAAAAACAGGGGAGGGGGCATTTGTTTGATGCTTTTTCCATTAGCAGTCATTAGATCAAATGAAATAAAAACACCGCACAGAGGCATCCTTAAAAACGCAGCACATACACACACAGGGACACATTTCCATAAACCACAATGAGAATTCTATCTGCTTCAATAACAGGCGTCCATGATGGAAATTATCAACGGGGTCATTTAGAAGCTGTGCGGTGACCTGAAGGTCGTGATAACTAATGGACATGTTTGTGTGACTCACTGAAAGTCTTCATCATCTTGTCCAGCTCCTCGTCCTCCTCTTCCTCCCTGAGAAAGTGAAGCAAGAATAAAGAAAGTAGAGATTACCAGCAGCATAAACCCGTGTCATCAGATCTGCAGTGGAAATATATCTGAAGGTCTCTGAGTTTAAAGACTTGGTCCTGACTCTGTACTGAAGGTCTCTGCACTAGCTACCCATTTCTTTTAGGATAGATTTTAAGATTTTTTACTGGTTTTTAAAGCTCTTAATGGTCTTAGTCTTTCTTATTTATCTGATTTGCTTTTACTGTATGCTTCCAACACCCAGCAGAGCCCTCAGGTCTTCAGGAAGTTCTCATTTAAAAGTTTCCAGAGTTAAAACTTAGAGTGAGGCATCTTTTCATCACTATGGCCCCGCTGGTGGAACAGCCTATTTGAAGACCTGAGGGCTGCACCCAATGTTTATGTTTTTAAAAACAAACTCAGGACCTGCCTTTTTAGTCAGGTTTTTACCTGAACAACCTTTAGTGCTTTTATTCTTATTACAGCTTCACTTTTTATTACCTCTGCCAAGGTGGTTATTTTACTGCCGGCGTCTGTTTGGTTTTTTTGTTTGTTTGTTTCTCTGTTTCTCTCAACATAACTAAAAAAAGTTATGGACGGATTTCAATTAAAGTTTAAGGAAATGTCTGCATTGGGACAAGGAGCAAATGATTTGACTTCGATAGTGATCCGGATCACCAGGAATTTTTTAAAGGACGTTTAACATTGTTTTCAGTATTTGTTCATATTACTCCACCAAAAACAGTCAGGGCATTTGGAAGTAAAATACAGGACAAGTTTCCAGCAGGTTCTACAAGATATCAAAGACTGATCTGGATTCCGGCAAAATTCTGGATTCTCTGATCCAGAACAAGAAAAATTGATATCCTTGGAATTTTCGTCAAAGCTAGGGAACGAATAAAGGCATAGACTTGCAACAAATGCCAAAATATGGCCAAGATACTGTGGAATCTGGAGTGTTCAATCAGAGTTGTTGTATCTTCAAAAACTTTGGAGCTAGATCCAGAAGAAAAACGCCATGAGGAAAAATGTGATTTTCGTGAATAACTACTGAACTAAAATAGATATCATTATGAATCCAATGGCTAATGGTATGTTTTCATGGTCAAGGAATCTAAATATTTAGATGAAATAACAGTAGGACTAATATTTATGGTGAAAATCACAAAATGGGAGAGGACTGAGGCGCTGGCGGAGGTCTGCGAACTTTAAGTGCTTTTCTAGTTTTATTTTATCTTTACTTTATTTCAATTTATTTTCTATTTTATTTCATGATATATTTAATTTTACACTTTAACCGATCCTCCAGTGTTTACTCGTTTTAAACCTTTAAGATGGCGTTTCCTCAGTGTGTACTGGGTACAACAATGTTCCTACTTTATTATCATCTTTTATTTATGATGCATTTTACCAATACTGTGTATGGATTGAGGGGTGGGTGGGGTCAGGGGCTGGGTGGAGTGGGTTTGGGTCATAATTCCGTTTGTTTTCTTTTAATTATCTGTGTGTTTGTAAAGCACATTGTGCTATATTTTTTGAATGAAAAGTGATATATAAATAAAGTTTGATTGATTGACTGATTCATTCATGAATAAGATTTCATGTCAAACAGTACGAGAGAGTGACACCTGGATCAAGTCATGTTTTGGTATTTATCTGTTTAATGGAAAAAACACTGAGTATTTATTTTTTCTCTAGAAAAATTACTAAAGGTTCTAGAATAATAAACTTTAACCTTGTAGTGAGTCTAGTAATCATCAAACTGTTTTCATTATCGTTGTTACCATGGCAATAATTCCAGTCCAACATACTCAATAACTGACATGTTTTCATGCTTAGGTATCAAAAGCTTAAGACACATAAGGAAATATTTTGTATGCCGAGGTATCAACCCGTGGCCTTGTACGATGTCTTTTTTAGAAATCAAAATTAAATGGGCATTATGGTATTAGTTTTACTTAATTCTTATTTCCAAGAGTGTGTAAGGAGTAACAAACATTTAGTTTGGTGCTTCTTGCCGCCGCTGCTGGGCTTGTGCTGCAGCCAGCTGCAGTTTTGTGTGCATCAATAGAGTCTCTCCACGCTGAGTGTGAATTATCAAATATGAAACTAAGGTAAAGATACTGGCTGATGAGTATAATAATATAATTTTCTCAATTTCATTTAAGAGTGCATTTGTACACGAACAGTTCTTTATTTAGTATGCTTGGAACAATCTTTCATTTTTTGCTTTTTCACAGTGAGAAGCTCAGATTCACTGACATATATGAAATTTACACACCTGATTCTGTCCTCATCCAGACCCTCGATGATAGCATTTCTGTCGTTGATGATCTCCATCAGTTTTTTCATCAGCTCTTCTTCTCTCCTGCGGTCCCAGGCTGTTTTCAGATGTTCTGTTCAAACACAAACACACCTGAGTCTCTGCTGTTTGATCTGTTTTACAACGTGTTGATTTTGTTTTACTTTAAATCCTCACCTGGTTTCTCCATCAGCCTCCTGAGCTCCTGTTCAACACTGGGCTGCTGTTCCTCCAGGTCTTGGGTTCTACCTCTGAAATCACAGCGTGCAAAAGTGTGAATGCATGTGCAAAAGCAGTGGTTCTCAAATGGTGTGTTAGGCCACACTGGTGGTGACAAGTCCACGTGTGCACCATGTGATATTACCACAGCTCAACAGCAGCTGATGGTTTAGCTTTTAATTTACTCAGTCAATACTTAATGGGTCAAATCCTCAAAAGGATTGCCATGCTTTTGCAACCGCTAAACCTGTGCAGACGACAGAGAAAATGAAATGCACTGCCACTCCTAGCTTGCCTGTCCAATTTGCATGCATGTAAATCAGGTTATATCCATAAATGCAGCTCAAAATCTACCCCTTCCTATGCAAATAAGCCTCACTGCAAATACCACCTAATCCACAAAGACCAACGTTAATTGCCACAGGCAGTAAAGCGGTGCTATTTAACACCAGTGATACTCATGTATTAAATCTGCGAAATTTCTCTTTCTCCCTCTCTCACTCTCTCTCAATCAAAATGATTGCAAATTGCACTAAGTTGGAGGTAACTGTGGAGCAGAGCCTATAAAAGGGCTGTCATGCCGGAACTCTCCGGTAATTATGGCAGCAGTGATTGTAGCCTGGCAAAGGCACTGTGGCATACAAGATGGCAGGTGGAGAGTAACACTTTTTATTTAAGTGACAATTAAATAATTTGCAGATAGCGGTTGCCAGGCCACATGATACTTGCGCTACTAGGTGGCATCAAGAATGACAGTAATATAGCCTACTGTGTTCGTCTCTGCGAGCATTCCACCATTTTTAAGAAAACATGAATCATTTTTGTCTAAATACAGTCTGTTAAAGACCCATACGACCCCCCTCCCCCGACCACTTTTTGGTCATTTAAGATATATTTTCTGCATTTATTTTGCAATCAGAGGTGCAAAGTGTGCTCAGTTTCCTACTGTGTGAGCGTGTTAGCAGCAGCATATGATTAGAGCTAATTCTTTTGAGGATAAGGCGCAAAAAACAGGGCAGATTGCATGAGCTAATTCTGCACAAATAACAACAGCAACATATTAGCAGGAGCAATCCATTCTTTGTGGATCTGGCCCAAGATGTTTTATTTCTGTGTAAAATGCAAGTGCATTAACTTAGTTTTCTTCCAATTTTTAGTTGGTTAGGAGCTCAAAAACAAAAAAAGCAAAGTGATAATGTACTGCTGCTCATGTTTAAGAGGTTGTTTTCAAGGGCCATGGTTATTGTGTGCCTTGAGATTTTGGTTGGATCTTTGTTGTTCCCTGCACAAAATAAGTGTGAAATCAATGCACTAAAGGCAGTATACTTGGTGCTAGCAAGCACTGATGTACTGCAAAATGTAAACAGGATCTAGAAGTAAACAGAAACACAGTCTCCAGCCTAAAAACAGGAACAAAGAAATGCAGACACTCAGGTTAAAGATAGGCAATTTTCCTCAGGTTTATCATCTCACATGTAACATTATTTCATCCAGTAAAAATACAAAATTGTTTTAAAATGTGGTGAAAATATTGTTTTACAGGATTCTGTTGTCATTTAAGGTGGATGTTTAACACTGTTGTATCAGAGGAATCATTTGTGTGCAGTAAAGCAGCATCATGCATCACTCTTTCAGTCCACTGCAGCCAGCAGGGGGCGAGCTGTCTGCTTTCCAGGACGTCCTGCTGCTGGCCGCAGGAGGGAGGACACTGGGAATTCAAACTGTCAACCTTCTGGCTACAAGTCTGTTTCCCTAATCGCTAAGCAGCGGCCCGGCCTCTTCCTCGGCCTCTGTGTGCTTGTACTCACACATAGACCAGCTCAGACTCCCGGCGTACGGCCACCTGCTTGTTCCTGATCAAGTTGAACCACTCGACCATGAGTTCATCCATGACGGAGTCATCTTCACCCTCTGACACAAAAACATGAACATGCAGTTAATCTCATTTCCTCTGCTTCCTGTCTTTTGTTTGAAGGGGAGGCTCATTCAGGACGTGTGTGATCTCAGGTGTGTGTTATTAACTTACCCTCCTCGCTGCTGCGGAGCCTCATTTCCAGCTCAACTCCTCTCCTCTCCAACTCATTCAGATTATCCTCGATCTCCTTCAGCTCCTTGATGATGTCCTCTTTCTTAATGTAGTCTGGCTTAGTCTGCAAATCACAGTAGGGGTCAAAATTTAAAATACAAAGACAGGAGTGGCCGACAGGGTGCCCACGAGCACCTGGTAGCCTTTAAGGAGTCTCTGAAGTCTACAGAAAGTGTAAATCCACACCACAATCTGAAAAAATGCAGCTTTTAAATTTCATCTGTTATTTTTGCAAATAAATCATATCTACATCAATACAAAAGCCAACTCATTTAACATGTGTAATTTTCCCAAACTGTCTTTTTTTCCTTTCAAACTTTGGCTCGTATAAAGTCAGAGTTTACTTTGATACACTGACCTCACACCTTCTGCTGCCAGCTTGAGCCTTTACAGTGTACAAAAAAAATCAGAAAAGTGTGACTGCTGTACATATCAGTTAAGTTTTACACAACTTAAATTGCAAAAGATGCATTAGTCTAATTTGCTCCTATAATTTCTTAATCATGAGTAATAATTACTGTAAAAAGTAACATTCAGTGTCATATATAGCCTCATAAATGTACAAAAAGATGTTTTACGTAAACTACGGAAATGTATATAAATCAGAAACATCAAATCAAAAAGGGAGCCCTCTGTAATACTCCTCATCTTTGGATAGCTCTCAGTAAGATCAGAAACAGTGTGCAAGGCCCATCAGCCAAGTGGCTTCATAGCCCTACTGTGGTGTTAATAAAATAAAAATAATTAGTATTTAATTAGATTAAGCAGGGTACATATGACACTGTATTTTTTTTTTCAGTTTAAAAAAGCCTTACATAATCATTTCTTATGATTAATACATAATATGAGACTCTTAAAATTGCATCAAACCTAGCTAATTTTTAAATCAGTCAAACTTTTATTTTTTATACAAGTGACACTGTAAAGTCTCGAGCTGGCAGCAGAGGTGAAAGGGGTGCAGTGTCAGCTCAAAATCCAAAGTTTAAACAGAGCATTTAAAATGTAGCGCACAAGTTACATTTTTATGTACTGATATAAGAATGACTACTTTGCAAAACATCAAAATGAAACTAAAAAGGGGTAACTGCTTCAAGCTCTGTGAAACAATCTCTCGCAGGTACCATGCTAGCTTAACATGATGCAAACGATAGCTTGATAGCTACATTTTTAAACTTCCGAAGCCATTTGGAGGGGAGAAGTTTGTTTTCTTTCATTTGTTCTGTTTTTTTTGTTAACATTTAGCATTGGCTTTAAAATATTGTTACTACAACCAGAAAATTAAGACAAGCTAGCAGTATGTACAATCGAGATCATTCCTAAAAATAGCTGCATGTTGGTAGTCGTAGAATTAGCAAATCAACTTTGACAGGTTAGCAACCTCATAGTTTGCAGTGAAACATAAATAATCAATATCCATGCCAAAGATGATATATTTACAGTCCGATTAAGTAAATATGAGTCCAAGTTAAAGCTCAATTACAACAAAAGCTTCATTACCTTGACCACCTTCGTCTCCGACTCTGACTTGGTGTCTGTTGTTGGTTCTTTCTGACCATTCAAGAATCCTTGGAGAAACAGAGAAAACATCAAACGCACTAAGATTAATGGCAATTCAGCATGAAAACAGAATTGCTGAGCATTTTTGTAGAAACTTTTCATGTAGAAAACAAGAGCCATGTGATAACAAAACAATGTAAAACCACAGGGGGCCTTGTTACCCTTTGGCGCTGGAGGAGTGACAGAAATACCCGGGGTGGTCTTTTCACCTCCGTTGGCCCACGGTGATGACTGTGAAGGGCCAGTCGGTCTGTGGATGGACGGAGGGTAAGAAAGCAAAAAAGAGAGCCAGGATTAAATGAATGGTAACTTTTCAGCTCACACAGGTCGTCCCTGTCCTATATTTCATCAGCTTTGATTCATGATGGTGGTAGGAAAGGTCATCTGGGGGAAGAAGCTGTGGGCACTGAGCATATGTTACACACAGAGGACTCTCCTCAGTTTGGAGATCACATGCATGCTGCGGAGGGGGAGAGGCTGAGAGCTCTGACAACAAATGATGGCGCAGACATTTGGAGGAGCAGCAGGTACAGGCATCCTGTGGAATGGATGGCGGGATAGATGGATGAAAGACTGGATGATAGGATGGATGGATGGACAGGACAACGGGGGAAACTCAAAAGTGCTGTGAGCAGACCAGTGATATGAAGCTGAGCTGTCACAGCTTAGAATTTAACTTTTGATATGGTGCAAGGAAAAATAAAGCAACTTTTATATCCGCTCAGTATCACAACAGAAAATAAGCAACACAATTTCAATAAATGAACGACGGCCTTGACATCCAAAACTTAAAAATGTGCTGTTATTTTTAACTGCCAATCTGTACATAAGCAAGAATCCCTCAACACTTCATAAAACTACTGGGAGTAAAACCAGGTAGCGTGTGTGTGTAAATTAGATTTGTGTCAATATTATCCAACAACACTTTTCACGTGGCAAAAAACAATACTTAAGAGGCGAGCAACACTTCAATAATTAAGAAATAATCAATCATTAAAATCAAAAATACACAAATTGTAAACAAAATATAGCTCAATCCTTCAAAATAAATTTATTTTATTTAAACAAAAAAAATAGACTTTTGGGGTGCTGGTTTGGTGGAGTGGTCAGCAACCACACACGTCCCATGTACATCCTTCTGCTGGCCCGTGTTCAAATCCAGCCTGTGTCCAGTTTGCAGAGTGTCTTCCCCTACTCTCTCACCCCCTTTCATAAGCCTATCCACTGTCATTTTCACCTATCAATAAAGGCACAAAAATGCCCAAAAATACATAAAAAATACACTTTTATTCATAATGAATAATGTCACTTCATTTATTAATAAAAGATCAATCATTAAAATCAAAATACAGAAATTGTAAACAAAATATAGCTTCAATCTTTCAAAATGATTGTATTTTATTTGTATAAAAAATACACTTTTGTTTATAATTATTAGAATTTTGTTTGCTTTGCCTTTTTTACATTTTGTTTCCTAACTTGTTCTTTGTTCTCTCTGGGGGCGGGCCTTAGGAAGCTTACTGCTGATTGGCTACTGATTTTTGAAGCAAAAGCACAATGTACCAAAAGTAGTCATGGTCTTGTCCATCATTGCAACAAAAAGTTTCTTATTAAACAAAGAAAATTGAATATTTTTAAAATATTGAATTGTTTAGTTGTTTGCAATTTGTATATTTTGATTTCATTTTTGTTTTTTTCATTCATAAAGTCTTGTTTGCTTCTTAAAAAGTGTTGCCTGCTTCATGGAAAGGGTTTGATAATCCTGACTCAAATCTAAGTCCATAGCAAAGCAGAGAAGACTGCTTGAAGCCTGACTCCAGAGAAGATAAAACTAAATCCTGGACCTTCCTGCACATTTATATGGAGGTAAAGACCTGTTCGAAGTTTTCTTAAGTAGCCAAAAAAAAAGCTACACAAAACCTTGATACCGATTAAAGGATACGATGAGAACCGGAGGGAAAAATAACCCTTCAGAGTATAAAAACAACAGGTTAATTTCACTAAAATCAGTCTTACTTTGTTCCTTGGGAGACAGGTTTGAGTTTTGACCTCCAGTCTGAAGGAGACTCGTTCTCTGCTGCTGCTAAAAAAGAAAAATGAAACAAAACGTTAGATTTTGTGAATGTCAGGATGTCTTCATTCAACAAAGTAGTCTTTTCCCCAAACCACTTCATTTTCTGTTCCTATTGTATCGTGATGGAGATAAACCCAGTCAAACTTTGGAAAATAATAATGTAAAAACCTTTTACAGGTCAATGTTGATCTTTAGAAGATGTTAGTCCAGGAGTACACCACACATATTAAATACAGTATCCTTTGAAAGGCCTTCAAAGTGATCATCCCCTTTGTTTCTCTTCCCTCTTGCCTGCCAGATGGATTTGTACGGTGGCTAATGAGGGCAAAGGGTCAACAACTGCTCGATGCAGCTCAATAAGAGGACAACAGCTTCAAGAACAGAGAAGATTCAAACATTAATGGCAAATGCACAGCAACAACATGCAGCATAACCAAGAACAACAATAGAAGTGCTCCAGTCAAGTTTTATCTATCTATCTATCTATCTATCTATCTGTCTGTCTGTCTGTCTGTCTGTCTGTCTGTCTGTCTGTCTGTCTGTCTGTCTGTCTGTCTGTCTGTCTGTCTGTCTGTCTGTCTGTCTGTCTGTCTGTCTGTCTGTCTGTCTGTCTGTCTGTCTGTCTGTCTGTCTGTCTGTCTGTCTGTCTATCTATGTTTAATGCATCGGTTGTCTGTCATTCCATACATTTCACATCAGTGACTAGAAAGTTATTTTTAGTTATAATAAACTAAGTTTTTGACCCTCTCCCTCAACAAACTAAAATCAAAACTGTTTTTCAAGTTATTTTACTAAAAACAGGCTCCAGGCTCTGACTCCACCTGTGCCTCCAGGGGTTGGAGCAAAGTTCGGGGTCTCGGGAGTCTTCAGGTCAGCCAGGATGGAGGGGTCTGCTTTCAGCCTCACTCTTCCTCTGACCCTCTCTGGTTCCTTCTTTGGAGTCTCCACCTCAGAAGCTCTGAAATGATCATTTATTGACCAGCAGGGGTCAGTCTACAGCACAGCATTTACACCACAGTCATATTTGAGTGAATGGTTTACTTACTTTTCAGTCTTCTTCAGCACCACATTGGTCCACGAGGGTTTGCTGTTGTTGTTGTTGTTCTCCTCAGTCAGTTTCTTGGAAATGAAAGCAGATGCTGACGCCTTGGACTTGCTGCTCTCACTCACCTTTCCTGAGTCTTCACCTGCTGGTGCTGCTTTAGCTTTTTCTTCACCGCTGTTCCAGCTCGTAATTGCTTCCTTTTTGCCAAGATTCACAACCACAGACACTGACTGACCTGCTGAGATTTCCTGAGTCTTATCAGTCCCTTTGGGATCTTTTTTCACATCAATATTTAAGGTTGTTGTATGTTTGTCTTTGTCCTTTACGGTCACAGTTGAATCATTTTTCTGCTCAACATTTGAAGACTTTTTGTCTTTTGGATCTTTTCTGAAGTTGAAGAATTTGTTTGTCGCCTTTTTGTCTTTGTCATTGTTGATGCTGGTTTTATTCGTCACATTTGTATCTTTCTTCAAGTCAACATTTATGATTGTTGCCTTTTTGTCTTTGTAGTCTGTGGTCTTGCCTGTATCTGACGCATTTAAGTCTTTTTTTGGATCAGAGTTTGTCGGCGTGGTTTTCTTTTCTTTGTTTGTTTTAGCCTCCTTTTTGAAGTCAGAGATGGTGCTTGTAGCTGTTTTCTCTTTTTCATTAAAGATGCTCACCTTATGCTCCGTATTTGGCTCCTTATTAAAGACAGAAAATGCACTTGTTGTCTTTTTGTCCTTGTCCTCAGTGGGCTTAACTTTATCAGTCACATTCAAGTCTTTCTTAACATCAAAGTTTGTAGATGCTGTCTTCTTCTCCTCCTCATTAGCATTAGTGTTATCCGACTGGAAAAACTTGAGCTTCGACTGCAGCGTCTTTGCAGCAGTGGTTGAGGTGCGAGGGGCAGGGATGGGTGTGGTGGTAACTGGGGGGGTCGTGTTTGCAGCAGGTTCATTAGCTGTCTGTGAAGGTGTGAATTTGGAGACGACTGTAGATGTCTGACTCTCTCTTGGTGCAGGAGAGGGAGTAGAGATGGAGCTGGAGGAAGTAGGAGGGCTGCTCTGTTTCTCAGTCAGCCATGCTGGTCCTGGTCTGGAGGGAGTGGGAACAGGCGCGCTGGTTTTGGGTTCTGGTAGAGGAGTGAATTTGGACAAAGCCGTGTTTGTGGGTAAGTCTCGGAGAGGTGTGAGCGTGTTTGTGGGTGACAGCGCCCTGAAGGGACAGAAAGCAGGAGAATATTTGATTATAAATATCTGGGGGGGTTTTAAGCAGGGGATGTACCTGCTGTAAACTAGATGGACATGTATGTGTGATGTCACCAACCTCTTAGAGCCAGAGAGCTACCCTAAAGATGATGGCTATTTGCTTGATTTAATGTTCTTAAGTCATAAAAATGTTATAATTCAACAGAAAATATTAAATGATACGCATTTGATAATAGGCTCATTTGACACTGTATCCTTATTTTTACTTTAATTATTCCTAACAGTCATTTTTACCACAAATTATCACATTATATGAGAGCAATATACTTGTATGCATCTTCAGTTATTTATTTTCTGTGTCAGCATCAATGTAAATTTTTACTCCATGCAGGCCATAGTAAGTCAAAGGTTTTAAAATATAATGCACATGTTAAAATTGTGATTTTTGCATTTATTAAAGGTGCTATGCGGAGAATGTATTTCTGGTGACATGAAGACTCTGCTACCCATGAGCACGCGCAGCAACTGTCGTAATGCTGCGTTCCAGTAACCTCGGAACTGGGAGTGACATCATCTCTGATTTATCGGCGTTCCAGTTTAAGTCGGAAAAAAACATGCCGATCTACCAGGCTATTGTTAGCTGTTGTTAGCATGCCCTGCGTTGTTGTTCACAAATATCACATGAAGAATGTGATTATTACGATGGCAGCATTTTTGTAAATATAAGTCTAACAATATGATGGATACAACTGATCTAGAGCGACACACCCCAGTCAGAAGTGCAAATAAATTGATTATTACAGGAGCTAAATAACTGTTCACACTGGGGGTATCCATCTTCCATTGTCAACTTGGAGGTGACGAGGTTTCACTGAGTTCCCAGTAGGAAATTTCTGCTTTGGGGGATGTTCCAGTTGCAGTTTCCTACTCGGAACTCGGAAATTCCTACCTTTGGCTACAACTGAAACGCACCAAAAGTTGGACCCAAGGTATGTAGCGGTAGTTTTTGATGTGTAACAACAAGCAATTTTTGGAAAACTTAGTATCGTAGTTTAGTAGCCGGCTATATATCACTACTTACAGCCCGGTGCTCTAAGAAGGGGCCGAGTAATATAAATTTGCTCTAGTTTAAATCGTCTTGTTCCCAAAGTTGAGTATGTTTCTTTGTTTATTAGCAAGACCAAACAAAAACCACAGTGGTAATGGCTAAACTGAAAATTTATTAGATTTTGGTGGTAATCCTGATAACCACCATTAAGCTAACACTTGTTATTGCTCAATAACTGTCTAATAATGATATCAACTTGATTCTGAGTGCTCGTGTGGGTTTTCAGGGTCAGTGAATCATAAAATGATGGTAACGTTATCATGGGAATATTGCTTACAGATGTAACAGCAATATATGAGCTCTAATGGTGGAGGTTTTCACTCTCCTGTGAGTGCTTTCTAGTTTTAAATTTCTCTGAAGGCACCTCATTGGTGAGCTACCAGGTAATTGCGACACCTTGTGCGGTGCCCCAGGAGAGATGAGATTGATCACAGCAGCAGAGACAGCTAAAACAGAAAGTTTAAAAGAGACACTGATAAATCAAGACAACAGTCTGAGACTGTACAGACACAAACCTGGCAGGTCATCCAGCTGATGACCCATAAATTCTGCTTTATATGTCAGGAAACAAGGAAATAAGTTTGGTGTAGTAATTCATCTGGCGACTGTGTAGTTTGGTAGAGTGAAGCTGACACTGTGATCGACAACGTTTGTGTTACCTCAGTTTCTTTGGTTATTTTCTCAGGTATAAACTAAGTGGTAATAAAAGGGGTAAGATTCATAAGATTATACTTCTTTCTCCTCCTTTTCGAGCATTTAAACTTGCTTCACAAGCAAGATATCATCAACACTTCACTTTCTTTGTTCTTTTTTTGTTTGTTTTTTTTGGTACAAGCATGTATTTCTTTATGGTAATTACCCATGTTTGTTTTGACATGACATGTTCGAGTAAAGCATTCAATTCACTTAATACAACAATTAATAAAGGGGAAGTATTGAAGATACACCTTCTGTTTTTTACAGTGTTTTGCCTTAGACATCTATCAGCCCAGTCAACTGTCCTCAGTTGAGATGGTACCTCATTATATGATGAAGACACTGATTACTGCTGTTTATGTTTTTACGTTTACTCTCAGAATTACAGCCATGTTTGTAGCATACTTCTGACACAACTCATACAGCCAGAGGTTTTTTGCGCCCTCCAGTGGTGACTTTCAGTAACACCCATCACATACAGTTAAGAATATCAACAAAAATGCTCTTGACACCAATAGCAACAAACAGCAAGTCTATCTCCAGCTTCAGACTTCATAAATCTGAAACATCAGTCTCTATAAAATCCCTCTCATGTTCTTACTTTGCGCAGTGCCTGTGATAGAGCTTTCCTTCCACTAGATGCCGCTGCACCAGATGAACGTGTTTGTTACAGGAGACACATTTGTTACTCAGAGTGCCAGTCTGATGAGGTTTCTCAACAGGAACATCCTGAAGACAAAGAGAAAGAGGTACACGTTTAAGAAAGGTTTAAATGTGAAAAGGGTGGCTTAATTCTGCAAAAATCCACATTGTGCAAACACTGAGGCACGTGGGCTTTTTTGGTCAGCAGTTTGGTGCAGCAGACACAACAAATGACTGTTAGGAAATCATTAGGTCACTTTTTTCCGTGTCTGACTCAACAAATTTTCCACATTAACAGAAAACCATTAGGGCCAGGAATAAGATATTTCTTGTTTTCCTCTTTAAGAAAAGTTGAAATGACAAAAATAGTTAAAAATGTGGAGAATTGTGTAGAAATACAATATCAGGGTTGCTTTGTCTCGCTACTCTGACTTATTGTCTCAGTTTTTTAGCCTTTCAGATTTTTTTTGCATCACATAAACCTTTTCATTCTTGACACTTCAGTTTTACTCTCAAGAAATGCTAATTATATGGCATTAATTTGCCTTTTTTCTCCCAAAAATTCAAATGTCTTTGCTAAAAATTTAATTTTTACTTACAGTGCTTGCCAAATTCATTAGACCACCATCCAGTGTAAAACTTCAGCGACAGCTGTCCTAAGTTAACAGCTTTGATAATTAACAAAATAATTTTCATGTCTCTGTAATGGTTAACAGACCACTATGTAGAAGTTCTTTAACTGAAATGATATTTCTAATACTAATATATGTTCATTAATTTTAACAATGTACAATTTAAAAAAAATCAGAAAAATAGGGAAGCACATTTTTATTGATTGATTAAGATGTCAAGTTATAGTTATTCACTTGAATTCCTTAACAGAAAAAATAGTTTTAGTGGTTGGATGTTATGCTTTATTAATTTCTGACTTCTCAGAGAAGTATAAGTTTTATAAATTTCTAAAAGGTGAGTTTAGTTTGAAATTCCTCAGGCCTGTTCAAACTGCATGTCCAAAAAAAACATTTTCAGTTTTAACAAGCTTTTTAAAAGATGTCTTAATATATTTATGTTTCCTTTTGTATGACAGGTAGTGTAATGAATTTGTTAAGCACTGTATTTCCAGGTCATTTTGACTCTTTTTTGACTTTCCTTATTGACTGTCTCATTTGTTTTCACAGCATTTGACTTGTTCCTCTTCACGATTATGTTCTGTAACATCTTAATTCTCCTGGTCAGGTGCTGAAGTGTATGTCAGTTCGGCACTTCACCACGCCAACCTTGTCCCTGTACTGCTCCGGCCTCCTGACAGCCATCGTCCAGGTCTGTGCCAGGCTCATGGTCCAGCTCTCCAGGTAACCCTCAGAGCTAACCCCTCCACGATGCTCCTGTGGCCTGGTCCAACCCACAAAGTCCTGGGCACCCAGTACGTGGTGAGCTGGCTCAGGTTCAGGAAAGCATGCCAGGTGAACGTCAACACTGGACACATTGTCCCGCCAAAAATACATCAGACGAGGGGTGCTGGTTTGGTGGAGTGGTTAGCAACCAGGCACCCCATGTATTTGCTTCTGCTGGTCCAGGTTCGAATCCCGCCTGTGACCAGTTTGCAGAGTGTCTTCCCCTACTCTCTCACCCCCTTTCACAATCCTATTCACTGTCTCTCTCCTATCAATAAAGGCACAAAATGTCCAAAAAGATACATTAAAAAAAAAAAAAAAAACATCAGACGAAATGATTGATTTAAATCAGTTCTCCATATCTTACCCTTCCTCTGTCTCTTTGAATTACATCTTTCAAATTGAAATTCAAAATTTGCCACAGCAACTTCCAGGGCTGAAAAAAGCGGCCAATAAGGAAGTGACAAAATCTGGAGTTTCTCAAGTGTGTGCTTGAGGCTGAGCTACAGGAATCCTGAAGGAAAACAAGATTGTGTTCATTTGCGTTAGCTGGACAGTTTTTAAAAACTAAATAACATCTTCTCAGCCTTATTTAATACCTTCATTTCTCTTTCGCCTGCCACGGGGACTGAAGATGGATATCAGTAAAAAGCTGTAATCTGGTGCAGAGCATCTCTACTCTGATGAGTTAAATGTTTCTTTTTTCTGTACATGGTAAAAGACAAATGAAATTCAAAGCAAAACAAAAACAAATTTCATTAGTCGAACTCCAACAAGGCCTCTTTATGTGTGAGTAAGTTGAACTAAAGTTTGGTTGAGAAGGCAAGGGCAGTACGGAAGAGTCCAATAAAAACAATCAACAATGTTTCAAAGGCTCCTCCGATAACCAGAAGACTGACGTCACAAGGTTTCATCCAACTCTTTCTTCAGTCTATGCCTGACCCAAAGACTCTAAATCTGTTCTAATTCAAGTCTTTTGTAGCTCTTACCAAAACAAAAACTGCCAGTTTTGGATATCAAGTTACAATGATTACCTGTTTTGTATTTCTGGTTTGTCTTGGGGAAGCAGCGGGCCGCTGGATGTTAGAGGAGGGGGGCGGGCTGTTCTCCCGGGCAGGTTTTGCAGAGGGAAACACTTTAGCCGTCACCGGCTGGTTCTTCTTCCCTGGCGGTTCTCCTGTGGGAGCCTCAGCAGGACGTTTGATGCCTCCCAAACCACCGACTGAAATAAACAGAAATATTAGCACACACAAGACATAAAAAGACATTTAGAGGCAGGGCTGCACACAGTGACACGTGGATTACTCACTTGGGGAGCGCCCGTGGAAGTAGTTGTAGTACTGCGACACGTACGTCAGGATACTGAGGCGGTCGGGAACTCGAAGAGCGACCATGTCCTCTGCATCCAACAGAGCTGGGATCCCCAACTGCTCCTCTGCGACACTGAACGCCTGCAAAAAACATCAACTGTGTCAAACAAAACAGAACAAGCCCAGAAATAAAAAGAAGTGGAAAAGATAGGAACAAATCAAAACGAAAAATACAAAAACTGAATAATGACTGAAAGATAACTAAATTAAAAGTGCTGTCAAAATTAACACCAGCGTACTCTTTGTTCATAAAAGTCCCGACATGTCCCTTAAACAAATAATGATCAAAATCCCTACAAGATCGACGAATTATCTCACTGGGGAGTGGTTGTTTTTCCTCTGTTGAGTCATGTTAGTCATGTGTCCCCATTTACGGGCAATACATATCGTCATGTGTGTTGATATAGCAGCTGATTCAAGGCTGGTGAGTCCACGTAGCTCGTTGTGCCCTGAAAGCTCCTACAGGAGGCTTCTGGTCTAACAAAAAGATAATACAAGTAATGCTTACTAAGTCAGCAACATGCTTGTCTTAGTCCCTTCTGACTGATTATTTATTTTATTGCTTAGATAAGTCTACAACATAAAGTTTCTGTTTTTCTATGTTGGCCTGCCAGTGCATTTAGTCATGATGTGTTGTCCCTCTGTTAACTTTATTTCAGTAGATAAGCTCTCAGCCTGCAGGTACTGCTATGAGAGTCGTGCATTTTCACTTTCTGTTTTTAAATGGAGTCTGTTCAAACAAATGAAGCATTAGTTCTGATCCACATATCAAGTATTTCAATTAAAAGGAACAGTTGATAATGCTTGGCCTCTGACCAGCTCTGGCATCAGTGGTCTATTCATCGGTCTACTCAGTTTCCATGTCCCAGCTTGGCCCTCATATCGGGCATCATGTTTTCTATAATAATTTCTGTCATCACTTTCTTTCTTCAGTTTTGGACAAAAGGCTTATTTCTCCACACAGATGGAATCTACACCCTCTGTGTTTGGTGTGTGAGGATTTTCCAGAACAGATCCACATTCACTGATTCCAAGGAAGCAGAAAGAAAATCAACAAGTGGAGGCAGGTCAACGTGCAAGAGAGCTCCAGCTTAATCAGTGAAATATCAAGGGAGTGATAAAATAACACTGTAAGCTTTGCTGTTGCACTTTAATCTCTAACAGCTTATACCCAGCACTCTATGACTTTTCTCCATGGAAAGTTTATGAAGCGTGTCACAAAAGCAGCTGCTAATTCAAGCTTTTTATTATTCAACTCGAAAGAACAGAGATGTGTGAACTTGAGTTTTTATCAGTCCCAGACCTCAGAGAACAAAAATGAAGCTCCAGGAAGAAAATAAAAGAGGAAGAATGCAACATGGAGCCAAAGTGCCAGACTGAAGCACTCTGAATTTGGCAACAACTTCAACTCAGCAACACAGACAGCTTCAAATCTAGAAGTCCCTGTTACCAAACATCTGCTGATGCAAGGTGCAGAACAAACACACATGTAGAGGTAAGTGCTGGAAAAAGCCTACCCTCATCAACCTGGGTCTTAGTTTCAGATTATTTTCTTCATATTTTAGACCAAAAGCTGTCAGAGAAAACTAATTTATGTGTCCCAATTATTCTTTCCGCTCAAATTTTGTTGTGGAGTTTTTTTTTTTGCGAACAGCCATGTGAGCATCTCTACAAGACTTTAAAGGTAATGCTAACACTTAGCTTTAGCATGTAAACAAAATCACTGAAACAGTTCTAACAAGTTATGTTTAGCAAGTATAATGGTTTAGCTTAATAGCTTTATGTACAAAGATGTAAGGCAAGGTAGCTCACATATTGCTGTTCCGTAAGCAATATTCCTTCCTGGAAAACCCACACCTAGCACTCAGAATCATGCTAATATCATTATTAGTTAGACAGTTATTGAGCAAATCCCGTTGTTCACTAATGGCAGTTATCTGGATCACCACCAAAATCTAATAATTTTTCAGCTGGACCATTACCAACAGCTTCTGAAAATTTTAGCCAAAAACTGTCCAGTAGTTTTTTCATAATCTTGCTAACTAGCAAACAAACATAAGCTGGCAAAACCATAACCTCCTTGGCAGAGGTAATTATTTAGACCTAAAAGCTGTTGAAGAAAATGATTCTAAGAGTCACAATAATTCTTGAAGCTCATGTTTTGTTGTGGGTTTTTCTGCTAACAGTCATGTGAGCAGTTGTACAAGACTTTAAACTTAATGCTAACACTGAGCTTTAGCATGTAAGCATGTCGCACAGCAACAGTCCTCCCATGTCAATATGTTTAGCAAGCATGATGGTTTAGCTTTCAAGCTTTAAGCACAGAGATCTGATGGGAAGGCAAAAGTTGGTAGCCTACCCATCTAGTGTAAAACCAAAGCATCAGATAATATGATATTTCAGGCTTATGGCCACACATTAAGGCTAAGTGTGAAAAAAGTCTGCACCAAATTCACAAGTAATCCATCTTAGAGCTGTTTGTGGTATTGTTTTTCGCCACACTGAAAGTAAACAATAGTGAGTAATTTCTTTAAAGGTACAGTGTGTATTATTAAATACTATCTAAAATAACAGACTTAGTAAAAATGGAATAGATTACTTAAAATTATATTTAAATTAGTTTCTAATCAGCCTTAAATAATTAATGCTTTGTTTTCGTTACCTTAGAATAAGTCATTTATATCTACATAGGAGCGGGTCCTCTCTTATGGTGGCTTCCATCTTGCGTCGCCATCTTCTCTACTGTAACTCAGAACGGACAAACTAAACGTTTTTGCATTTTTTTGTCGACGCCTACCAGAAATGCACAGTTGTGAAATAGACGAAGAAGAAGAGAGTGATTACCAAGCAGCTGTGCTAATACAAACAAACATAGAGGATCACACATACAATTTGCCATCAGTGGAGTGTGAACCTTTGTCAAAGACACGAAAACGCGACGAAGCCAAACGCAATTGGGACAGAAAAACAAAAAAAACAGGGTCAACATCGGCGCTGCCTTTCCCAGATGGAAGTCCCTGAAGGATAAGTTTGCAGACAGACGCCGAAGTTGCCTGTTTTTTGCTGGACAGGTAAGACTAAGTGTCGAATTGTACTCTTATATGGAGCCGAATTTATTTGTTTACTTTCGGGAGAAGTCGGAGGAAGACGCAGAGAATGTGTCTGCTATGCGAGGCTTATTTCACGGCCACAGGCATTTTGAAATGATTGTCTCTTCCAAACGACCGGTGTGAGCGTTAGCAAGACTGAAAGACAATAGGGAGACAACATCATGCTAAAACTCCACGATTTATTCATTTTCTGTGGCAGTAAGACAAAACATTGGCTGATAACTAAGCTAAAAACACTTTTTTGTCCTTGGAAGGCCACCGTAGCTCCGGAGGTTCCCCGACAGGGAGGGGGGAGCGCCGGACTGCTGCAATCTCAAACCTCACCTTTAGATGCCGCTAAAAACTACACACTGTACCTTTAAAGGAAGATCCACATGAGGCTTCAATACAGGGCCAATGGCAGCGTGGGGCAAACACTGGCCTCAGTAAAGATTTGGGGGAATTTTGTTAGTTTCTATCTACTGTGGGTAGATTTAACACTCAGAGGGCGAGTGTCATTTCCAAGATTGGGTGGGCAGCTGACATTCAGCTGACATTCAACTGTGATCCCACTCCCAATCATTGTTGTTCTGACACAGAGCGAGCACTCTGATATCCACTTCTGTCACTCAGAGTGAAAGAGCAAGAGCTGAATCTTTAAGCTACATGTTAAAGACAGTAAAATACAGAAAGAAATGTGTCTTCTCTCTGAAACTCATCCTGAGAGTTATTTAAGTGTTTATCTGTCCATACACTGGCTTTGAGTGGCACTGTTTTGTCCTGTGTGTGTAGAAACTGGACTAGAATCTTTCAGTGCCAAAACAACAAAGGAGGCTAAAGAAGTAGTTTGAGTCTTGTTGCCTTCAAGACATTAAAAGTGTCTCCCCTATAAATGTATAAAATGTATATCAATATCATTTTTTCCCTCTCAAAATAAAAATACATAAATCAAGGTAGCCTTTATGTAACCAAAATATGTTCCAAAATGATAGACTTTTCTTCTTATAGTGAAAATGCATGCTGTAACTTTGTAATAAGATGTAGATTATGTAGTTCAAACATAGGGAGGCATGTCTACATAAACTATGTTTTGCAGTATATAGTTACAAAGAACCACCTAATCAATATTTAATCTTATTTTAAGAAACACATTAAAGCCTAAACATGCTTGTGCAAAACCTCACACTGCCTATCAGCACGAAAACTGTACATTTTCAGTCATATTTTCAAACACTGAAACGACTTATTATTGGTGTAAGCTGAGAAAAAAAGACATTTTTTATTTTCAAATCTTCTGTAGAAATTAATTTGAATCAATTTTATTATCATTAATTAATCAATATATTTCCCTACATTGAACTAAGCATTGCTTCGACTATCTTTACCAAATGAAGCATTTTGGTGCCCACACTTGTAAATAAATAGAATGTTAGGACACTTCTACAGGGCTGATGTCTCATTTCACCTACAGTAAAAAATCATTGAGAAGTACTGAGCTCAACAAACCAGATGACCTTGGTGAGTTGGTTCATCTTTTCAGAGGTGGGGGTGTCCATAGAAATCTCTTTTTAAAAGTAACTCCATGAAAATGAGGTAAGAGTCTGTGTCAGCTTATGAAGGAATATACATGCAATGTCTGTCTGATGTCAGGCTAAGTTAGTGGAAAATGTTTTTATTTTATTTCACCGTATGACCCACTGAATGATTTAAGTCCATGTTTCTACTGAACCTGTCTGCGGTGGTACATTTCATACTGTAGCTTTTTTTGTGCAGAAGCTGAATGATTCCGACATAACTTAAAGGAAATGAATCTAATTTTAGAATCAAGGATGTATGAGCTTCTTATCAACAGTAACTGTTGCTGTGCAGTGGATAACAGTCCTGACGTGTGGTTATATGATGCTGTTGTGCTCAAACATAGCACTAACTGAAACTGACACCATGATACAGTCATTAAATTTCATTTAAAGCACACATTTTATATAACATGCAGGTCTTTTTAATTTGATTAAATAAAAATTGTAATGTACATATTTCTGTATACGTCTGTGAAGAGTGAGTCTGCTTACTGTTATTTACTGTGCACAGTGCACTTACTGTTGATGAGAGCCTCTGACAGCAAAACATTGGGTATCTTGTTAAGGCCGGATGAGTTTATTCCTTAGAAAACATGTTTTGTAAATATTTGGGGAAACCCATCCTGATGATTTATTTTATTTTGTCTTAGCTGAACTTCTCATGTTAAGCATGAGTTTCCCTGCAGCTCCTTAAAGCTAAGAGATGGTAACTTGACAACAGCCAGGTTAAAATACATTTAACTTGCCCACATTTTTGTGTCTGATACAAGAGCTGCAGGTGGTGCTAAAATATCTTATTCTTGAGATTATACAAGAGCTGCAGGTGGTGCTAAATATGTGAAAAAAATAATATTGTTACTAAATAATATGAGAAAACTTCCCCCAAAACACCAAGGGCTTTAATAAGCGGTATCCCTCATGAACGCATGTATAGGAGCTGTGTAAAACCGTATCCTCATGAACATGTATAAATCAAATAAAAATACCACAAAGAAAGAAAAGAAAGTACAAGAGCTGCAGGTGGTGCTAAAATATCTTATTCTTGAGATTATTTTGACACATAAAAAATATGACGAAAAATAATATTGTTACTAAATAATATGAGGAAAACTTCCCCCAAAACACCAAGGAGCTGTAAAACGGTATCCCTCATGAACATGTATAAACCAATAAAAATACCACAAAGAAAGAAAAGAAAGTACAAGTTTGAAGGGATTCTACATCTTGAGACACGGACATTTCCGGCCTTTGGAGATCTAAGCAGTGATTCAGAATTTAAAATGTGCAACTTGGTCAAGAAAATGGCTATGACCGCAGTTTGACTAAACTGTAGATGCAAACTTACTGAGTCTCTGACTTAAAGGGATACACCAACATTTTTGTTGTTTTTGTGTTTTGCCTCACTTCCGAGTCCATGACAAGTTAGACACCATTCTTTTGACGGTGTATTAGAGGATGACATTTTTCGGGAATTCCCGTGGGTCACATAATTCCGTGGGTATCCCACGGAATGGGAGTCATTTTTTAATTAATCCTGTGATTGGGACGGGACGGGAAAAAAAAGCCATGGGAGTGGGCAGGAGTGGGAACGACATTTATAGATGATCATTTTCAGCCGTGTTAAACAACCAGATGAACAGATGCGTCCATTTTTTACTTCGGCCCTGGATTGGGACGGAACAGGATTTTCTCTCTGGGAGTGGGACAGGACAGGAGTGAAAATCCGCTCCTGTGTCATGCTCTACTGTGTATGCAGTCACACAGAGCTTGCAAACTGCTAATTCGTTTAGCTCAATTACTGGGAGTCAATGGGTAGCATTAGCCTACCTCTGCCTACAGTCATCAGATAAACTCTTCAGCAGCTGTACGATGCTATGTGCTTGTTTTGACTCTCTTCTTTACCTCTCTATTTTAGCACTTTTGTGCATGCGCCATGAAGTTTAGTGACGTACGTTTTTCTGTTAAAATGTAAGCAGAGGCAGGCTAACGCTACCCACTGACTGCCAGTGTATGAGCCAAGCTAATTAGCGGTGGGCATAGCCTAGGCCGCCTCTGTCTTGTTACTGCACATAGTCCAAAGAATGGTGTGTATCTGCTTTCATGGATTCAGGAGTGAGGTGAGACATGGAAACAACAAAATGTTGGTGTATCCCTTCATACCATAATAAAATGCAGGAGTGTTTCCTGACACCAAAGTAAATTTAGTGAATTCAATGATAAAATGTTCTTGGGAAGAATAATCTTGTTTTCTATATCATACAACATATCAGTATTATGACAATGACTGCAGTGATATTAATGTGGTTATGATAGAGTATTATCAAAGGTAACAGAGAGAGAGGCCTTAAAATTAGAGACAACATGACACCAAGGTGAATTTACTCGGTCAAGTTATAGTCCTGTGGTTAGTGACTATATAAACCTCCCAGTCTTTATAAAATCTGAGTCTCACTGAGCTCTTTTTGAAAGTCAATGGTATATTAAAGGCATAATGTGGACTGAAAGGAAGCAGGAAGCATGTTGTTAATGGGGTTATAAAATTGTGCTAATACTAATCTAAATGTTGACATCCCTTATTTAAGACAGTTTTATCAATTTTTAGATTAATCTGATATTTTCATTTCACTTATTTCATCAGTGCTAAAATATATAGATGTCTTCTCAGCCCTAGTCTCATCCATAAATGTAAACAGACAGACTTTTAAATCCATCAAACCTCCTCCAGCAGCTTTAAGATAACCTCTGATAACTGAAAGATCCTGAACTGGTGCACCATCTCAGATGCTGTGTTTGTGTTTGAGGGAAACATTTGTCCAGAGGGTAAAAAGCAGAACATGTCTTACCAGTTTGTTGTTGTCGTACACATTTTCCTTCTTCAGGGAATCAAAGTTTCTGCAGCAGAGAAGAAGAAATGAGTAAGAAAACATGTGATACAGCTGCTCTTCCTGACTAATTTGTTTACATGCAGTCTGAGGAGAACATGTGTTTTTTAGTCATGCTCTGCTCCTCGCTCCTACATACATCATGACACTGACAGTGTGACCCGTCAGTTCATCAGAGGGTGAACCACAGAGATGCCACAGTCTCATGTCCACTGACAGTCAGAGGCTGTTATCCCAGCGAATGAAGGAAGCTTTCATTTTATTTAACCCAGTAAACCTCAGTAACAATAAGTACATCATTTAGAGGAGTGTCCAGGCTAAGACAGGCAACAGCACATTTAAAAAAGGCACAAAAGTAACTGGAGCCACTATTACTTAGGGTCTCAAGTCCAAGGGGCCTCGGGATATAGTCAACAGATAAGAACATCAAATATAAAGTATAAGAGTTACTTTAATGATTTAGACATCTATTCTAAATGCACTCTGTCTAAACTGCAACAGTAGTATGTCAGTGTTTGGCAAATAAATGTCTGAATAGGTGAGTCAGTCCTCACTAGTTTGACCATCTTGTCCAAACGCTGCTAGAAGTAATAACTTGGTATTTTTCCTCAGTAATGAAGTTTTTTTGAAAATATTATATGACAGATTTTGCTGATGTTTCTAAGCTCAATATCACAAATGGAGATCATTTCTGATAAAAGTAGGGCTAGAAAGATGATGGATGAATAAAAAGGTAGATAATTAGACAAAGGGATGACTTGATAGTGAGGTGGATGGATGAACAAACAATTGGATAGATAGATGATGGACAGATGAATAAATGAATGGATAGGTATATAGATTTATATTTGAACAGGTCAGAGATGGATGGATGGTAGATGGATAGACAATTTTATATATTGTTAAATGTTGTTAATATTGCTGAAAGGCTCATGCTCCTTCATTTATTTTCATTGAGTTGTATTTATGCTATTTTATATTTTATTCTAATTACTTATAGTTTAATTTGTAAATCTTTCTGATGTTTCTCTTGTATCCTGCTGCTGCTGTAAATCTGGAATTTCCCCCTGTGAGACTAATAAAGGTATATCTTATCTTATCTTATCTTATCTTATCAGATGGATTGATGGATGGATATATGGATGGATGAACAGATTGATGGATGAATTTATGTACACATAAACTGATCCGCAATAGATGAATGTGAGGATGTATGGTCCTACAATGGATAGAAGAACGGATAGATGGATTGATGGATGGATGACAGATGGATGGATGGAAGGATAGGTAAAAGGTAAGTGGATGGATGGACCAATAGACAGATGGAAAGACTGACAAAATTAGGAACTGATGGACCATGGGGATGGATAGATGGACAGATTGATGGACGTACGAAAGGGTAGCTAAAAGGTAAGTGGATGGACGGATTAATGGATGGTTGAATGGATGGATGGGTGGATACATAATGTATCATCAGGGGAATTTTGAAAGGATAAAACTAGCTAGGATTACACACCTTCTTGTCTAAACATCTCAAATCTGTCTATAATTTAGATGGTGCTCTCTCTTTTGATGAAAAAATAAACCTAAGATTGTTCCTTTTTATACTTCACAAAACTCTAACATGACTCAAGTGTTTTTGTTCAGAAGCAGCTGCTTTAGATGAATGGGGGAGGGTCTTGTGTTGCTCCTCACCTGGAGCCTTCAAATGACTAAACCTGCCCCTCCAGTCTTTCTGTCCTGATGCTGAAACAAACAGAAGCCTGCAACCATCACAACCCTGACAGTCTTCACGTGCCTAAAACTAAGGCCTTTAACCACCATGTTGTGCTTCAGAACATGAAACATGAAACATGCTGACATACTGGCTCGTGCTGGAGGTAAAATCAGATGTGGAAACAACTGGAGCAGCTGTGCTCTTTCTGAAAGTGAAACTAAAGTTAGTCTGTGATTAAGTGACCTCTGGAATAAAACCAAGCATGAAACTGGACAAAGTTCAAGCAGAGATGGTGAGTCAGCGCTTAGGAATATTAAGAAAAGTCAAGCACAAGCGCTGAACACAGACAGATTACATTATGCAGCTGTCAAGGGTAGATAGTTCCAGGAAATGGTGGAAATTCCCTGGAAGTGCCTTAAGAAAACCAGAAGTGATAACCTTTTATACTTTTCTGATAATATTTAATCTAGATAAGCTTACAGAGGAACCAGTGCACACAGAAGTTTGACTTTCAGCTCTCCATGAGAACATTAAAATCTAAGTTTTTAACAATATTTGAACACTAGAGCAGCCGTTTAATCTATTTAAAAGCTAAGAGATCATTTATCTGTTATATATACTACACATACTCTATGTTGACACAACAAAGGACCTTGCTTTCTTAATGTAAACACATTTTTATGCATTCATTGTTTGTTAAAAAATAAAACGTTTTTCTTGCTTTACAATGTTTGTGTATATGCTGCTATTATCCCTGCTAAACATTTTAATATATTATATTTCTGTGGTTGTTTTAAGAAAATAAAACAGCTTGGTTAAAAAAATTGTCAGCTGTAATTATTCTGTCAACACAAACATGTTTCTTACCTGAATCTTATTATAAAACATATGTCTCGATAAGTATGCTTGTAAAAAACTAAAAACCACTTACTATATAACTTGAATCACAACTTTATTTTGACAAATGGTTGAAGTCATTATGATCTTGATGCTAGTTTGTTGGACTTCTTAAATTAAGTTATTAAAATTAATCATCAGAAGTGTAAAAAAATATCCTGCACACTGTTGGGATTATACAAAGGCAGCATGAACATTTCTATTTATTCTCTTAACCCAAAAATGATGACATTTTTAAAATGTTGATGATCTGTGGTATCAAATAAGCACAAGATCATCATCACCTCTAGTCATATTTTTAACCAAAAGAGAGACAACTCTTCCACAAACACTTCAGCAACATTTTGAAATTAAGTGTAACTGGTTAGGGACAGAGTATATCCACATGTGAAACTGAGATTTGACAATTTTTTGAGTTGTAAGAGTCAATTTGGAGGTAATTTATTGGTCACAATGTCACTGCAGAAGCTGTAGAGCATTTGTTAGATGCTTAAGCGTACAAGTGTACAAGGCCAAGCAGCAGCCATGCATGCAATGCGTTTGGCTGTAATGAGGGAAAATTACAATTGCTTCACTCTTTCCTCGCTGCTTAGTCTTGGTATCCCGGAACACAAGTGTGATGAAACAAACTGACCACAAACAATCATGGAGATCGTTTCAAAGTTAAGTATTTCTTATTGCAGATATGTGGATGTCAACACTGAGTAATCCGAAATGAGTCAGCTTCAGAGCTAAGACAAAAGCCTGACATCGTTTACATTAATCCATCCCAGATGTCTCATCCTTAAAGTGCTGTCAGAGCGACTATTTTCTTAGATGACAAATCTCAATTATCAAATACAGTTAGATCCTCTTGTAAATTAAATAAGTCCGGTGTTGAATCTCCTTTATCTGTCCCCTTTTAGTTGATTCAAAAGTTAATTTAAGCATGACCAACCCAAAGGACCCAAACTAGCAATGTTCTTTTATGTCAACTTGATCAAAACGCTTCAAATTCTAGTTTTAAATCTTAATTTGTTACAAATACAAGTCTAAAAGTCTGCAATTAAACTAATGTAATAAGCTTCTAGTGGTATCAAATTACAGCCGAACTCCAGAATTATGTTTACACAGAAATAAACAGTAAAACATTGGGAAATCAACATCCTGAAATTAACTGTTCAGGAGCCAAACTCTTGCTCCAAAACCTTTCACCCATTCCCAAATGTTGCTATCATGTTTGAAAAGAGCTCTCTGTTAGTAAAAAATGTGCTTAGAATAAACCAATATTCAGAATAAAGACTATCATTTTGAAGACATGAGGCATGTTGGTAAAATTATTTTTTATGTAAAATCTAGACAATATTTAGTGCTTTTTGTTCGATATTTGTTAGTTAAACAGAAAAATATCAGGTATTTTATGATAGGAATTGAATTTTTTTTTCACACAAATCCTAGAGATGATTCTGTTTATTGATCCATTTTCTTCTCAATCCTGTGGGATTTCTATGTGGGGAATAAAGTAGTCCTGCACAGGTCTGCGAGCCTGTTAATGTCAGTCACATTGTACTCATCATACCACACACTGTCAACAAACATTTCAATCTCCACATGTTGTTGTGTTTACACCCTTGGTTGACATCATACAGCCACATACACCACACATTGCGTTGTTGGAGTTATCTTGTGTAAAGTTAAGCATCACTTATGACCTCTTCTGTCTCCTGTAAGACGATGATAAGGCCACTCCCTCGACTCTTTTGTTTTTGCTGTTGTTAGTGCTGACTGCCTCTCATGAGAGCATGAGGTCATTGTTTGTTGATCAGAGGATTGACAAGCCTAAGACACAAATTTTATTACAAACTGTTGGAACTGGTTTCAAACATACATCAGTGAACAATAACTCGATTCGAGAATGAGTCCTAAAACCCAGAAGTGAGTCAGCATTGAGCACCTCCTTGTTCCCAAGACTGAAAGTCTATTTAAGAACAATGATAGGAATAAAATCCTGAAGAGGTTTGTGCTGAACACTTGAGCAAAAGATTTTAATGTTTAATCTGAAATAGTTAAATCCATTGGCTTTTAGACGAGAGAACCAGTGCGATGTTTCCGCGTTAATCTGCAAAAATACAACATCCCTGCTTCTCTTTATTCCAAACACAAGTACTCAGAGCACAGAACATCTAATGTTGTTGCCAAGGTTACAGATAGGCATCAATACTGCCTAATTTGAAACATTTTTCCATCATTATTTTAACTGTTTTTACCTAATGCAATGTTAGTTGTACTGTTTGTACTATTTGTGTGTCCTTGAGTGTCCTGTAAAGTGCCATTAAATTAAAAGTATTATTATCATCAGAGTTTGTAAATCTGCTTCTCACTGATTTATCGTGTATCATCATTTGATAAAAATTCAATATATTTTTTCTTCAAACAGTACAGCGGTTGTAACAGAGTGTATTTTGTTTGTTAGCACTACATCATGATGTCTTTAGCTAATTAAGAGTCTGTTTTCTCTTCCTGTTAAGAATTGAGTAATTAAGCTACAAAAATTGTTAAATATGAGTTTTGGTCCTTCCTTCCCAGCCCTACATGTTGTGCTACACTCTGGTCACTGGGCTGACTGGGGGTAGTTTGGTTTACACTGGTCTATTTTACTTGTTCACAGCTTTGCTTTTGTTCCTGCTTTCTCTAAAAACAAAGATGTACACAGTCCAAAACGAGCACCTAAAGGTCCTTGTCTTTCTTTACATTTTGGAGAGAATTTAAGGACTGCGTTGCGTTCACAAAAACTCGGATTTTACAAACTTCTCCGCGCTCCTGCCAAACTTGCTGCCTTCTTGTTTCTTACTCACATGAGGTCTGGTCTGTGCTTGTGGATGAGGGCGCAGAAAGCCAGTCCGTCCCTGAACGACGTGGTCATGTTGGTGATGTTCACATCCCGGTACCCGTCACACTGGATCCGGCACCACTGCTGCAGAGCCTTCACGGCCGCCATCCCGGAGCTCCGAGCCACCCGGCGGACCGACCCGTGTGCGCGGCTGCTGGAGGCTCCGAGAGCTCTCCTTCCTTCCTCCTACTTCAACCTCGGCTGAAGTTTCCACACTGCAGCAGGACACGCTGGATCCAGGAAATGACAGGCTGAGGGGAGAGTGTGTGTGTTTACGTGAGGATGAACTTTTCTTGAGTGAGAAAGTTAAAGGGGAGGGATGACACCTGTGAAAGGTCGGCCATGACGCAGCAGGGGTGGAGTTCAGGAAGACTTTATTTTTCTTTAACCCTTTCACCGTGCGAGTGTGCGTCCACAGATAAGATGGGTGGCCCCTTAGGTGGCCTTGTGCTTCAATAAGATGTAGCTCTATACCTGTTGTATTTGTTCCATCACAAGGAAGTTAATAAATCTTAAAGATGCTCCAGCCTTGTAGCACGCTTTCTTCCTTCCTTTAACATATTTTTATGTTCTTATCTATCTTAATAAAAATTATTTGTTTTAATGTCTTTTTATGAAAGACTATAAAGGGCATGTTAGATGGAGAAAGTAATTTTGGAGTAGTTCAAGATAAATGCCGAAATTTCACAATTAAAGTCAAAATGAGGAGAATGAAGTCGAAATATAATTTTGTGATAATAGTCGAAATGTTGGTGCAGCAGGTGGTGCACGTGCCTCACAACAAAAACCTATTTGATTCCCGGGTCCCAGACAGACAGCTTCACTCTCTGAGTGAAGTTTGCATGTTCTTCTCCTGCATGCGTGGGTTTTTTCTGGGCACTTCAGCTTCCTCCCACGGACCAAAACCATGCTCATGAGGTTAACTGGTGACTCTAAATTGTCCTTAGGTATGAGTGTGAGCGTGAATGGTTGTCTGTCTCTCTATGTGGCCCTTCAATCGACTGGCAACAGGGTGTGTACCCCACTTCTCGCCCAATGACAGCTGGGATAGGCTCCACCACCCCCCCGACCCCGAAGGGATAAAGAGGTATAGAAATTGAATGAATGAATAGTCGAAATGTGAAAAGTCAAAATGTTCAGAAAAAAAGTGGAAATGTCGAGAGAAAAGGTTGACTTGTCAAGAACAAAGTCAAAATACATTGTATGTCAGCTTAATTCTCCATTTTTGGCATTTTAACTTTGATCTCATCATTTTGACTTTTATCACAAAATTGTATTTCAACTTTATTTTCCACATTTCAACTTTTCAATCTCAAAATTTCAACTTTTTTTCTCATCATTTCAACTTTAATCTCAACCTGCCAAAATTATTTTTCCATCTAAAATGGCCCGAAACCTCTTTCGTACTTTTTTAATATTCCTACTGCTATACTTTGTGTGGGAGCAACTAAAATAACATTTTTGCTAATAACATGCATTTTTTGCAGTTGAAAACAAGAAAAGCGTGGTATTTTTTGAGAAGACGAAACATATATATTTAAACTGATAGTTCAGTGTTTTTGAAGTAGGGTTGTATGAGCTCCTTATGGCTTCTAGGTACATTAGATGCCGTAGAAAGTTCTCTCCTCTCCCTCAGTAATTTGTAAAAGTTTGTGATGCAGAACCAGCTGCAAACAGGGAAGTATTGTACCAAATACAAAGGGTATTTTACGGTGGCCTGGAGAGGCAAACCAAGAATACAAGATCCAAAACACTTTTACAAAGCTTGAGACAAATTTACATTTAGGAAACACATTTACAAGTCCCAATACATATGTACATTTCAGAAAACAAATTAACAAGACACAAAACACTTTTACAAATGGAAAAACAAATTTACATTTCAGAAAACAAATTTTCAAGACACAAAAAACTTTTACGAATAGAAAAACAAATTTACATTTCAGGAACAAATTGACAAGACACAAAACACTTTTACAAATTTCTAGCAACCAGAGAAGGAATGGACCAACTCCGGCATTGAACCAGAAGTGCTTACAGAGAGCCGCCAATACGAGCCAAGTTGTGAAAGAACAAGAGAAGAAGAAGTTAATGGTGAGCAAACTCTTGAGACCGACCACATGGCATACAAAACCACTGTAAGGAGCTTATATGTTTTCCACAAAACTGGCAAAACGGCACTTGGTGGTGGTCCATCTTTGCTTACCATGAGCTTCTTCTTCTCTTGTTCTTTCATACCATGCACTAAACAACTCGGCTAGCATTGTCTGCTCTCTGCTAGCACTTCTGGTTCAATGCCAGAGTTGGTACATTCACTTTCCGGTTGCTAGATATTTGTAAAAGTGTTTTGTGTCTTGTTGATTTGTTTTCTGAAATGTAAATTTTTTTTACCATTTGTAAAAGTGTTTTGTGTCCTGTAAATGTGTTTTCTGAAATGTAAATTTGTTTTACCATTTGTAAAAGTGTTTTGGGACTTGTAAATGTGTTTTCTAAAATGTCAACTTGTCTCAAGCTTTGTAAAAGTATTTTGGATCTTGTAATTTGTTTTTGCATCAAAAAATAATACCACAGTTTAAAAGGACGCTACCTAGAATTTTTTTGGAGTGCATTAACTTTTCAGAAAAATAAAGTTTATTTGGAACTTGTGTCAGCACTTTGCAGAGGAATATGTGACGTGAGTGGGTTAGTGAGTCAGAGCTCATACAACACCTTTTCAAAAAATTGAACTATTTCTTTCAAGACCTAAAAGAAAAAAAATGAATTGATATTTTAAAAAGTATATAGGAATATTTTTAGGGCCCCTGACAGTAATGAGTATAGCTTAGAGGCCTATTTGTGAGTAAAAGGATTATATAAATGATTGTCTGGAGTTTAAATCTGTGCTTTTACTCACACCTTAATCCTCAATGCTGATTATACTTGAAAGTGAAAGGATACTGGATGAATAATTAACCCCTAATGAATCATCAATAGGATTTCCAGTAAGTCTCGTTTTTAATTGACAGTTTAGTGATCGCATTAAGAGAAAAAAACATTTAGAATAAAAATGTATTTCTGAAATTTTCCATGACTTATTCTCTACTTGTTATTGTTTTGTCAACATGTTTCTATGACTCAAAGAGCGAAGAAAATACCTTCACACCATTATTATTGACATCTGATTTGAAATAGCTCATATCAGGGGAAACAGCTACTTTCATATCACACATTGGCTGCACAGTGATGCAGCAGACACTGCTTTGTATCTCAGAGCAAGAAGGTTGTTGGTTTACTGCAGCACCTTCCAGCCTCTAACTTAGTATAGTAGAACACAATCAATAAGACATATGATACAATACACAACAACATAATACAGTATCACGTGACCAAATAAATGATACTGCAAAAACACATGGCACGGTAATAAACAAGATGACACTTATAATGCATTGTTTACAGTGCAATATGATTTGCTACATATAATGATTTGTTACTATTAAATAAAATACAGCAATCATCATAAAACCAGCACATAATGTTTGTAAAGTGTTGTATTACTCCAGAGCGGACATTTTGAAGGTCTTGGTCTTGTCTCGGACTCAAGAGCATTTTTACTCGGTTCTTGTCTCAGTCTCGGACTGGCTGGACTTGGGATTTTCCATCAAGACCGATCAAGACCAGCACTTATCTGCTGTTCTTCAGCTTCATTAATGTGAACACTTGGCAAAACAACAAAAAGCTTCAATACATGTGTTATTTCCCCCTGTGATGACTGCAACCTTCCCGGTGTTGTGACTGAGGGACACCCTTGTCATGGTTTTTAAAATTGATTTTGATGGTCTTGGGGTCGATTCCCAAAAGTCTTGGTCTTGTCTTGGTCTCGGTGCATTCTGGTCTCAGGCAAGTCTTGGTCTCGGATAGTGTGGTCTTGAGCACAACAGTCACTTATGCTGCGTCCCAGGCAACCCCGTAACTCGTGTTTTTCCGACCTGTAAGTCGTGAAAATGCACTGCAGGCAGGCAGTCGAACTCGTAACTTCCGGTCCTTGAACTCATACCAGATCGATCTACTCCGAGTTACGACTTGTGACGTCACATCACTGCCTAAACAATATGGCATCTTCTTAATAATGACAAACCAGGTAAAGTATAAGCTTCTGTTGCATTATGCGCCGTTTTCCCGCTTCTGTTTCACTCAAATGAGTTAGTTGATAAAGCATAAATCTCATAATGACTGCCGTGTTGGTTAATTTACATAGCAGAATTCCTTGCGCTCAAACCAAAGTTGTATTTTGCCTGGAACACTCTCAGGTCGGAACTCTGAGATTTTAACTGGGAAATATCCGAGTTACGGGCTGCCTGGAACGCAGCATAAAATGACGTCTGAAATGACATGTTAAATTGTTACAAAAACATGCCAAGTCTTTGCAGAGTAACTTATGAATATCTAAGGGAAACAGCTGTATCCTACATTTCATTTGACATTAGCAGATAAATATTTACAGACTGAAAGATTATGTAAAGCCAGCTGGAGAGGTTTTTCTGCATTGACATAAATATGTTGTGCCAGAGGCTAAAAGTTCAAACCACTGAGCTCGCTGTCAACATTAGCCTATATTCTCTAAAAGTATTTATTAAACCATTTTTAAATCATCTTTTGATAAGCTTAAGACCTTACAGACATTCATGAGAAACACTACATTGACCCCTCTTTGAAAGCTGTGTGCTATTATGTCAGAATAATTGCCCTGAAAAACAAATTACAAAGGGAACAAAAGCAGAGGTGTGCCCTCCCCGCAGTCGTGCTCATAGAACATATCACATACTCACATGATGTTTCTATTTTTAACATTCTATTATACAAGTGTGTTTTATTGATTTAGAATGATGGTATGAAGCTATGTGAGCTAATGGAGGATAAAGCGTTGAACCAGTTAACCAGGTGTGGTTGTTTCTTGTGTAATTCAGCCTGTCCTGTCCTGTCAGCTGGGTGGTGTCTGTTCTCGTAGTTACCTGATACCTGCACACACTTTGTTCATAAAACTGCAGACCCAGAGCTGATGGAGGCTTGTTGTGTTGATCTAAAGCCTGCAGATACCTGCCCTTTACTTCACCCTTAGTTGTGAAATGATTGTTGATGCTACCCCTCTGAAACATCCCAGGTCATGGCAGATGTGTAAAGGTGGTGCTGGGGTAAAGTAATGACACTAAACTGGCATCACAAAGTTCACTTTCGGGCCTGATATACTGTATATCTGAATTGAAATAAGATGTCTGAAGGCTCACTGATCAAATACCATGTCCAAATAAAAGAGACCATGAGTGCTGATGATCCCTTGCACAGTCTTTTTGCCAATATTCACACATTTGAATTCAATGCTTGCAACACATTACTTTAAATTGGAACAGGGGAAACAAAGACTCTGAAAGTTGAGGAGTTCTGATACACGTGTTTGGAGCACTCCACAGGTGAACAGGTTAACTGAAAACAGGTTAGTGTCATGATTTGCTGTAAAAGGAGCATCAACAAAAGGCTCAGACATTCAGGATCCAGAAAGGAGCTTCATTGCTCTGTCAACAACTGTCTGAGCAAATAGTCAAACAGTTTAAGAGCAACATTTCTCAACACCTCAGCTCTATCCCTACAATCCATAAGATCATCAAAACATTCAGAGAATTTGACAAAATCTCAGCACATGAGCAGCAAGGCTGTAAACCAACACTGAATGCCTGTGACCTGCAATTCCTCAGGCAGCACTTCATTGAAAACTGACATCATTATGTAAAGAATATTACAACGTGAGCATAAGAACACTCCTGAAAACCGTTAGTGCAGTTCAAGTGCAAGTTAAAACTCTACAATGCAAAATGGCATCCATATATAAACAACACCTAAACACTGAGAGCTCATCTGAGATGGACCGACACAAAGTGGGAAAGTGTGATGTGGTCTACGAGTCAAATTGTTCTGGGAAATCATGGACATCATGTCCTCAGGGCTGAAGAGGAGAAGGATCATCCAGACTGTTAACAGAGCAAAGTTCAACAGTCAGCATCTGTGATGGCATTGAAGTGTGTTAGTGCCCATGGCATGGGTACATGCACATCTATGAAGTCACCATTATTTTTTATTATTATTACTATGTTTTGGGTGTTTTTGTGCCTTTATTGGGAGGTGAGAGAGATAGAGACAGTAGATAGGCTTGTATAAGGGGGTGACAGAGAGTAAGGAGGGCACACTGCAAACTGGCCATAGGCTGGATGTGATCCCGTGCTGGCAGAAGTATGTATTGGGGACATTCCTGGTTGCTTACCCCTTTGCCAAACCAGCAGCCAGTACTGAAAGGTACACACAGGTATCAGAGCAACATGTGCTGCCATAAGGGCCATGTCTATTTAAATGATGTCTCTACTTCTTTCAGCAAAACAGTGCCAAGCCACACTGTGCACTTGTTACAACAGCATGGCTTCATAATTTGCTTGAGAATGCCTTCAGGAGGTTTTCTTCAAAATTGGGGCACATCATCTGTAATTCAAGGATGAACAGTTTGTGGATGTCAGAGTGAAAAAAAACGTCACTCAAGAATAACATGAGAACATTTTGCAGGTTATAGGTCAACTAAACCCCATGTTCATCCCTTTATTGTAGATAGAATATCTCAATAATGCTTCATAGAAAGATCTTAATAGACTTTTAAGGCCAAATATTAGGTCGTTGTGTCTTATGTTGAGCATGTTCATTGCTGGCTTAGGAACAGGAACTTTAGAAAAGTTCATGGGGTTTTCTTTTATTTCAGACTGTTTACGAATGCCCACATTGACTTAAGAATGATCTAAATGCACTTCTGAGGTATGAAGTCAAGTTAACTGTAACCCAAAACCTTGTGACAAAACATGCACCTACACCATTATGAAAAACAACATTTCTATCAATCAGTCCAACACAAAAATCTGCCTTTCTTCTTGACCCAACAAAAAGCTTCAAAGTCATATAACCATCAGTCAGTAGTTTTAGTTTCTGTATCTTCCTTGTCTGCCAGATGTTAGGTTTTCTGAACAGTCGAACGCACTCAGCATAAATCTCCAGTGATGCGGTAAAGCTTGATCCAGTCTGTCAGTGATGGGAATTCACCTGACTTTCAAATGAGATCGAGGATAAGTACTAAGAAACTATTTTGAGTTAGTGAGGTAAGCAGATACACACTGTCAGATGTCACCCAGAGGAAAGATGGAAAAAGATAGTAAAAGTGAAAGGAAAAGTGTGGCTAAAGGATAAATATTGGTCTAAACGACACAGAAGCAGACTGCCGGAAAACTTTAAAGACTATAAATGAAAGCCTGGAGGCTACGTACAGATTTATGACTCTGATGCTGACTGAACAACCTGCAAGAGACCTGAAAAACAAGATTTCTCTACACAAATAAGTGTGAAGTTTGCTTCTGAATGACTTTGCTCAAAAAAATAGTTTTAGCTTTTTATGGTCATGTGATTTATCTCATTTTAACACATAGCATTCTATCTTTCTGTGATGTGTAAGATTGAGCTTATAAAGAACGTTAGGTTAATGTTGTAAGCACATAAGTTTGCATGTTGGACTTATTCTGTCATGTGTTTTGTTTCTGATCTGGGTTTACCCTACATAGCATTGAGTGGTTTAGAGATGAAGTAATTTTGTAGGCCCAAGTGGAAGTTAGCATCGCGCTGATTCTCTTGACCAAAAAGCTGATGTAATGTTCTGTGTTCTTACATAACTGCTGATAATACGGTCTGTAGCAAACAAAAATATTTGTTTCTTTGCTATATTCATGATGAACGAAAACATTTAGCTTCTATGGAACTACAACATGACAGTTCTGTTTAGGTTTCCAATGTATAAGCTCATGTTTAAACCTTTTTTTAAAGAATTCTCTTGTAATTGAGATTGATCTGGTCCTTATGTTTTTGGTAATGGTGTGTGAATTATTCAGATCAGAAATGCAGCTATTTTGTAGTCTTTTGTTAGAAGTGTATTAGCAACTGCCTTTTAAATACCATAACAAGGCTTAAATCCTAAAGTGGGCAATGTCAGCTGCATTTAAAATTTCTCACCAAGTATCATAGTCTTGTGTGAGTGTGCTCATCTGGAATCTTATCTCAGGCATTTCTCTGAAACCAGATAAGCACCTTAAGCACCATGTACTCACAGGAGAGAGGCTGTGTTGAGGCAGAACTTAAGGCCACAGTGGGAGAAAATAGATGTATCATACATTTAGACTGATGGTATTTTTTGAAACAGACGGTAAAGATGTGAAATAAAACCATGAAAATATATTTTCCCTGTGTACAACCATTAAGGTGTCAGGTTACTGCAGCCAGCCCCAAGTGGAGACACAGGGTACTACAGCTTTGACATTTTCTCATGGACCTGTGATTGGCTATTTGACATGTCAATACTGAAATTAGTAAATAAATCAATGTGAGTGGTGTTACAACAAAAGAACTGAGAAAGAAAGGAACAGAGTGGTGTTGGAACAAGTTCAAAAATAAGTGAATCAGCATTTAGCACTTCCTGGTTCCCGACCTTTAAGTAAATGGAATTTACAATGCTTGTTTCAGATAAGTGCCTGAAACAAAGTTCATGGTGAGCCAATCAGATAAGATTTTAATGTATTAAGAAAATAATAAAATAAATCTGATGGTGCTTTGTTTTGAGTCTGCAAACTTTGATGTGTGTTTAAAACAGCAGTTGCTAACTCACTGCTAACAAGGACTACAAAAATGACCGGGGACCCACCTGCAAGCATTTCTGATTTTTTTTTGGTAACAAGTTAGTTATACACTATTGCCACAGCCAGACGACCAGCTTGATCAGGTCACTTGATTAAAAAGAAATTCTCAAACAAGAGGTCTCTACAGGATGTTAAACAATGGAAATGTTTTTGCGTTTTAGTCAGACCGCAATGTTGTAGTTTCATAGTAGCTTGCTAATACCTTTTTTCTCTCATTGATTATGTTTAAGCTTACAATTTGTTGCTCTCCATGGAGTTTAGTATGAGCAATGATGAAAAAAAAAACACAGTGAAAATTCCTATAGGCTAGGTTTTGGTGGGCCTAAGAACTCACGTGATGCTAACTTCCAGGTTGGCCTACAAAAATACGTCACTCCTGCACCACTCTACTGAGAACAGCTGGCTTATTGTAACACTGGCATAAGTTAGCTCGGGACACCAAACTTTCCCACAGGAAGTCATTTAAAAGGGAGTAAAACTAAAACAGGCTGACACCGAATAGACTGTTTTCAGTTAATTAAATGTAATGACCCTGTTACAAAACTTATCTCGTGTGTGTGTCTCATTATGAAAAGGACCAACAAAATCATCTGATTGTAAGAACTTAAAAAGTTATTTACAGTAAGAGGCAAAGTTATGCAGACTTTAAAGAAGTGTAATTTGTCTTCAGTTAGTTTTTGTGTCAATTTCAAAGGCAGCATTGGATGAACACACAAGGAGAAAAAAGAACAATGTAGCTGTGTTAAGAGTTTTTACTGCCCCCAAGACTCTCCTAGCACAATAACCATCCGTCATAAATGTTTCAACTCAAACCGAATGTATTTCATTGTGAAACATCATTACAACAAATTGCTCCAGTTTGTTATGTGAACCTTATTGTTGAGCTTTCATTGCAGGAGTGGAAACAAAAATAGACCTTACTTGGCTTTAGAAGCAACCACAAAGAGGCAAAGCTAGAAAACTATCTGGCAAAGTGTGTTTCCTTTTAAAAACTTGTAAAACGGGATGCTGAGTCTGTTTTTCCTTTTTATATTGCTGTTTCCTTTCCTCCTGAACAGACACAAGAAGCACGCATATTTAAATCAACCTTCACCATCCCACAAAAAGTCCCATAAAGTCCTGCACTTTGTCCCCTTCTGCGCACATGTCGTCCATACAAACACCCCACACACACACACACAAATACTTAATCCTCCCAAATCCAGACAGGAAATGCCCTCGTCAGTAGAGCAGAATGCTTTTGACAGACCCCCGCTGCTCTCTTTCTTTCTCCTCCCCCTCACTGAATGATATATGTGCCCTCCACAAACTGCCATCTGGAAACAGTTAGCCTGTGAACGTTTGCACAGAGCCAATAAAAACACGTCTACACCAGGCCTATCAGGACAATCCCGTCTCACTATCAGAGAAAACAGGACGACTTGTTTGCTTTCACTTTCTTGGTCTAATGTGTCTATGAGAGTGTTGGTGTGTGTGTGTGTGTGTGTGTGTGTGTGTGTGGGTGGGTGTGTGTGTGTGTGTGTGTTTGTTGTTTGCTGTCATGACTCATGAGATCCACTTAAAATTCTGGCTTTGCTCAAAGCCGTCTTTCACAGTCTGAGGCTTGTTTTGTGGTTGGTTTCCAGGGAGAGCAGCGGCGCATACATTCAGACTAATCTGTTACTTGATTTTAAATGATTTAGTTTATCTCACTTAATGACTAACTGAGGACGCAGTGAAGAATTGATAACAGAAAGAAAAACTACAATACAGAAAAAACTTTGAACTTTTTATGATGTCTAAACCCCAATTCCAGTGAAGTTGGGACATTGTGTAAGACAAATCAAAACACCTAAATTCAATTGATTACATTATAAAGACAATATATTTAATGTTCTAAATTATAAAATGTTGTTTTTTGAGGTTTTTTGGCAAATATTCACTTATTTTGAATTTGAAGCCTGCATTACTTACAAAAACGCTAGGGCAGGGGCATGTTTTACTACTGTTTTACATCCCCTTTACTGTCAACAACACTCAAGTGTTGCTCAAAAGTCTGGGGTCTCTGTTACTGTATTTTGTGCTTCCTGAAGCAGTTTTCAATGGGACTACAGGCAGGCCAGTCTAGTACCTGCACTCTTTCACTATGAAGCCACACTGCTGTAACATATGCAGTCATTGTCTTGCTGAAATAAGCAGGAACATTTCCTGAAAAGACATCACTTGGATGGTAGCATGCTGCTCCAAAACCTGTATGTACTATTCGGCATAAATGGTGTCTTCTCAGATGTGCAAGTTACCCATGCCATGGGCACTAACACACCCCAATACATCACAAATGCTTTCTGTTGAACTTTGCGCTGATTACAGTCTGGATGGTCCTTTTCCACTTCAGCCTGGAGGACATGATGTCCATGATTTCCAAGACCAATTTGACAGGCGGTCTCATCAGACCGCAGACCAGTTTTCCAGTTTGCATCAGTCCATCTCAGATGAGCCTGACTTTGCATGGTCGAGTTGTCACTTTAGCATTTAGATGTATCGATGAACTGTAACTGACACTAGTTTTCTTAAGTGTTCCTGAGCCCATGTTTATATCCTTAACAGAATGACATTAGTTTTAAATCCAGTGTCCCCTAAGAGATCGAAGGTCACAGGCATTCAAGGTGGTTTTTCAGCCTTGCTGCTAATACACAGAGATTTCTTGCAATTCTCTGAACCTTTTTGATATTATGGACTGTACATGATGGAATCCTCAGATTCCTTGCAACTGAGTGATGTTGTTCTAAGCTGTTGGACTATGTGCTCACAAAGTTGTCAACAAAGTGATGAACCTAAACACGTCCTTGCTTCTGAACAAGTCTCTCATGGATGATCCTTTGATATACAGTAATGACACGCACCTGTTTCCAGTTAACCAGATCACGTGATGAGAGTTTCAAACAGGTGTTTTCTGAGCATTCCTCAACTTTCCCAGTCTCTTGTTGCTCCTGTGCTAGCTTTTTGTAATGTGCTGCATGCATCATGTTGTAGTTCCATACACATTTGCATAGAAAACCCCTTTAAACATTCTTGAGCTTACACATTCACACACACAAAGAACATTTCTTTTGTGCTTTTTACTAAAACTAGTAATTAAATTGTAAAAGCTGAGAAACGCTGAAATGTTTTAGACCTTTTTTTGAGGACTGATCCCTACAATCAGCAGTCTTTTTGGGACTTGACTCAGTATGTAAGTCTTTAATCTAGCGAATATGTATATGTCTTCTTTTATAGCCTTAAAGCTTATATACAGTATGTTTAATTATGCTTTTTACTCTGTGTAATAAGCTGCTGTAACACCATTTCCCACTTAAAGACCACTGAAGCGAGTCTGTTTCTAGCATTGAGAGATTGCCCCCTCTAGTGGCTCATAAACTCCATCACGCCCTACTTCAGGTTCCTCCTTAGGGAAGATCAGATCAGATCAGGGCAGATGTGGATCACACCTGGACTGTAAATCACAGTTTCAAAGGCTGCTATGAAGTTTGTTTTAGTTTATCACCTTAAATCTCAGAATCTCAGATCAGCCCATGCCGTGTCAGATACAAACCTGCTGATGCTCCTCTTACTGAAATAAACTGGTCCTGCTCCAGTCTTTACAAATACTGGACAGACTCTTTTACACATGATCATGTTTTACACGTCGAATAAGAATCAAACTCTTAAACTGCTCTGTAGGACGTCACAGGAGAAGAGACAACTGATCACAGAAAAACTGAATCCCTTTCCTCCTAGCTGAAAGACAGACAGAGTTGTTTCGGCTCTCACCCGTAAACAAAAGCATGAAGATCAAGTCCTGTTTAAATCTGTTACATACATACATTTCAAACCCTGTCAGGACTTTTCCACCAAGTCTGCTTTAATGGTAATACATGTATCACTGACTCTCATGGCACAGGTTAATGTGAAATAGGGAGACATGTTGTTGCTGACATTTGTCCTTTTGTCTGTTGGCAGGAGAACTGGAAGTCATCCATGGATTTAAATTTTCAGGGAATGTTGGTTATAACCTGACAAGCCAGATGGACAGCTCCATATATCTGCCACAGAAATATTTCTAGTCCATCTGGGTAGGAGCCCTTTGAATTTGTTTTCAGGGGCAGGATGGTCAAAAAATAAACAACAAGCTTGTGACTGGACAAGCGTTTGGTTCGTCACGTTCATCACAGACCAATCCACATCAAGCAGGGTTGCCTCCTATAATGTAGCATACATAGCGGCTAATTGCTAACAACAGTTAAGAACAGTTCATGGGCATTAGCCATAGCGGCTAACTTAGCCGCTAACAGCTAACAACAGTTTAATGACTGTTAGCCGTTAGCCGCTAACAGCTAAAAGCCTTTTACTATCATCTTACACTAAATTGTACCACACAGATGATTCATTTAACACTGATATGTGACATGAACCTTGTCAAAGACAATCCCTAGGCAAAATCTGAGGCAGATTTCAGTTCACTGAGTAGCCATGAGGGGAGTTCTTGTATGTAAATTAACCAACTTTGGGTTGTAGCCATCATAACATTTATTCTTCATCAACTAACTCATTTGAGTGAAACAAAAGCGGGTAAACAGCGCATAATGTAACAGAAGTTTACTTAACAGTGTTTGTCATTGTCATTATATTATTTAGAGGCTGCCTTATTGGTTAGGCAGTGATGTGACATTTTCTGTTAACTCAATAGGTTCTCAACAGAATAGAGCAAGTTATATTTTTAAAGAACTTGCCAACAGTGCCTGATAAGACTTTTTTTCCCACATTTTCGACAAACATTTGCCTTACCTGCTGGAAATGCTACAGTGGAGGTTTTTGTACATGGTGCACCTCTAGCCTTGAGTAATTCTTAAAGCTGCTGTTATATTTTTTACTTCTACATTATTTCCAGTCTTCATTTACACGTTATTTGATCATTTTTAGTTTGGCACATTGGTGTGTATTGCTGTCCTGGTTTACCTGTGCCTACTTTACTCTGTCAAAGGTAATCAGCACCACAACCACAGTCTTATCCACTTTGTTTAGCATATTTAAAAGACCAGTTAAGATCACCAAAGTGCTTCACATTACCACGCAGAAACAAAACAGAGCAAAATTAAATCAACCATGTTATATTGTGAAAAACTTCAGTGAAAAGATTCTGATTTAAAAATCGTATTGCTATCCTTCGACCAGTTCACTCAGGTTCAAGTCCTGCCTGTTTCTTCTTGACACGTCATTCTCACTTCTTTGACTGTTTTACAACACTGCCCACACTCTCATCTTTAAAGGCAATTGACCCAAAATAAATCTGACAAGAGTCAAACAACCAAAGAAACGTCTATTTTCACACACTTTTTAATTCCATTAAACTCAAGCAACTGGACAAAAATTTGAACACAAAAAAAATCAGCATGAAATATTTCAAACAATGAGTCGCAATTTCATCCCATATGGCAGTAAACAGACTTTATCATTGTTGTTTCATGCTCTGGAATATTTCATCTGTGTAGTTTTAAACAATGATTCCTCAAACTTCTAGTTAAAAGAACGTTGCTTTAAAAGGTGCAGTATCTAACAAATATTCTGTGAGAAAAGCTGTCAGTGTAAATCAGATTTTCACAGCATTAAGGTCAAATGAAGCTGAATTATTTTTTACACTTCTTTAAAAACTTCACAAACCTGCTCAGAAAAAAACAGTTTGAGCGTGTATTTCTCCAATAACAGCCACTCTAGTTAATCAAGAAATGAAAATGATATTCATACCTTTTCAAGAAAAAAAACTCTATTTGTGAGATTATAAAGGTGTGAATGTGAAACCAAAGTCAGAATTTTCAAGCTGAAAATGATGTAAAGTTACTGGAAATTTGAATTATTTTAGTATGATTGTTGTGAAATTATGAATAAAGACCCTTTTTTAAAAGAAAAAAAGAAAAAAAGCAATATAGTGTAAGCAATCACAACAGATGAAGTAGTTTACCTATTATCATGTCTGCAGCCGAGAGTCTGAACAAATATATTTGTACTGAGTAATAAGGAGTAATAAGGAAATACATGTGGTTGATTTTAGCCCACAACCATCACAATCTGGACTTTGAAGAGACAATTTTTAAATATTAGGGTGACTCAGGAAAAACAGCACACTAATCGGAAAAAGGTGATACAATTAGTCAATCACGAAGTACAGCACACCACATAAATGAAGAAAAAAAAAAAGAGTTAAAAAAGGCAACATTTAAGACTTAAAAATGTCAGAAATTCAGCTGTTTTTTACACCTACAGCTTGGTTGGTTTGCTCCAAATCTGCAAGAAAGCCAGCAGGTGACCCACAAATCAATAACAGAATAACAATAACAGTGGAGATGAACCGTCAAATGTGTACAGATGAACATATTTGTCAATGTAGGACATGCCTTATAATTGAAGCAGACCATAGTGGACACTAGATAGCATGGAAACTCTTTAAATCTTTACACTGGTAGCAGTGTCCACAGTAGAGTTCTGAGAGGAGCTCTAAAAAAGAACTGGACTAAATTCTGGGAACTAAAGAAGTTCTTGCATCGGTCCATGTTAACAAGTCCTGTGATAATCTGCAGTAGGGATGTGGGATCAAAACATTATGATGTAACATCAAAACATTATTATTAACATTATTAAATATAGTTAGAACTTTACCAGCTTAATTGAGCGGAGGCCACCAAAATTATCATTAGTGCTGCTGCTTATACTTCAGCAGTGTGATGAGTTAACTCGTTACCCTGTTAATGTCGGGTGGAGGGTCGACTTCAATGCAAACAAACCACTCCAGAGGCTGACTGGAAGGGAGCTGAGAACACCTCTTTCAGGCAAGCTTGGCAAGGTAGTTTGTAGCAAAACTGGTACTGATTACTGTTTTCATTCATATTCAAACAAACAAAAGCGCGCACAAACACCCACATGTATTGACACAACTCTCCCAAACAATCTGTGTGAAAAACATCCTTTTATTTAAGACTTTTGAAACTTGAAATTCTGGTTTGGTTTCATGATTTCATGACCTGTAATCTCAAAATGAAATGGAGTTTTTTCTCAAACATTAACAGATCTTGTTTTCTTCACAGAGCAGCTCTAATTTGTATTTATCTACACTCAGATTGTCAGAAACTCACAATAAAATAACTGCAGAAAATTCACAGCTCTACGTTAAAGGCGTCTTTGTGCATAGCAGAGATGGACTTGACAACTTTAAAAACAACAAAATGAACAAACACTTTGCAAAAACCAGGAAAAGCACAACTCTTACAAACTAAAAACAGGAATCATAAGGCACCTGTTTCCACATTCACAATACTGCAGCAGTGATGAGTGCAAAAATAACATTTCATCAGCATTCAAGCACTTCAATTATTTTACACAGTGAACTGTTTTAAGCCACATGAAGCAGATCATCCATCCCTAATTATTGCACATAATCTCTCTGCTGATGATTTAATGTTGATTTGATCTAAAATCAAAAGGACCAAAGCAAAGCTGGCAGTCAGCTAAGAGTTAAGAGCTGTAAGCTAGCCTCAGTAACTTTTATTTGACTTTTTAAAGCAGTTTTCAGTCGACTGTGGGTCAGTGTGTTTTCTGTGTTTCAGTACCACAGGCCGTATAAAAAGATGAACAACACTCAAGCTTCTCAAAAGTGAAGCCAAAATATTTAAAAGCTCCTCCTGCTGCCTGGCTGCGGTTTTGATTTTGAGCTCCACATCCTCAGGGGCAAAGAGAAATGGGTCAAACTTTAACATCCAAATCCCTGATCGGGTAGCACCCAGTCCAGTGTGCAGCCTGCTTTCTCACCAATGTCAGGATCTCAGCAATTAGTGATGCAACAATAGTCAATGAAACATGTATATTTCACAGTCTGCAGCTCAATACCTAAGTTTGGGTTGCAGTATTTACAAAAAGCTTTTGTTCATTGTTGTTCTTTTCTCTCTGTAATCGCTCTGCAGTGCATGTGCCTGTGAGCGAGTGCACACGGGTAAAGAGACTGCTGCAGTGAGCTAAAGTTGGCTAAGGTATTCTACTATTACTTTAAGACGACGGTCCTCTTTTTCTACTCAAAACAGACATTAAAACACACTGTAACTATGATTAAAGTCCAACTGGTTGAAATTTGTTTTTTGTCCACGCTGAAGTTAGCTGCTTGGCTTTTAGGACAAATTTAACAAGCCTGAAAGGGTTAGTTCAACACTTTTTATGTTAGGTTGTAACAGGTTCTTGACAAGAATGAGTCTAAGATGACTGGTGCACTCCTGTTAGAAGTTATTTCATATAGTTGTTTGTGTTTTACATGAAAATGAGCCACATTTTCCACATTGTCTGTGTGTTCTTCTGCCTGTGAGCATTGACACCAGCGATCTGCTGTTGCACTCTCTGGACTCAGAGAGACATGACAGCAAAGGCAACTCAAACTGAACCAGACATGAGTGACTTGAGACATGGTAACCCTCTTTAACTGGGCATGAACCGGAGTTTACAGAAGAGGAAATCCTTAAGAACAAAATTCATCAGGTAGAATCAATGCACACAGGCGGAAGAACACACAGACATGTCATGGAACATAAAATAGTGACAAGCACAGAGACTTCCTGGAGGAGAAATAAAGCTCTCTGAATTTTTCAACTAATTGTGTATTCAACCCAGCATGGTTTTGTGGCTCATTTTTATGTAAAACACACAACTGCTCAAAATAAGTGCCCCGGACAACAGCAGAGTAACACACCGGTAGTCTCTTAAACGTACACCACTGACTGGAGCTCTTTCAGCCATTTTACTTCCTGTTGTCTCATATCTAATACCACCAAACTCTAAAAAACTCTGAACTGTCCCTTACATAAACCCTACAGAGCATACAGTAAAGGTTACAGGATGATGTGTTCAATGACAGCTCAGAAAAATGAAAATTAGAAGAACTGAATAAATCAGTCATCATGATGTGTTACATCTTAAAATAAATATAGTTTTTTTTATTTAAAACCTTACATATTTTTGATGATTGGAGGTTAAACTTATTTATTTTCTGGTAGTTTATTATATACCACACAGATAGTTGCAAGAGATAAAAAGAACATCAACATTGAAGCCTTTTTTACGTGTTATTTCTCAGTTTCACTTCATAAAATGGATCAATGGTACTGACGAAAACACTTACTTTTAGCTTTAACTTAAGAAATAAATTGTTTAGGAATGAAATGAGCTTTGTCCTTTTTTCTTCTTAAAATAGCTCTTTAATAACAAAGCTGGTAAAAACTGAACCAAAAACCACGACAACTAAAAATGGTACACACTGAACTGTGGGCTAAGTCTATCGCTGCATCCCTCTGCCTCCAACTGGTCAACGTAAATCAGTGCTGACGGCTCGGAATATTTTGGCTTCAGTTTTGTACAGCAGGAGGAAGTAGAGTTATGTCATCCATCTTAATACACAGTGTTCTATTCACAGAAATGCTTATCCTTTGAAAAACAGCCATCTTTGAATATGGAGCACATTAACCTGATCTTACTCTAGAGTTTTATTATTTTTTAACAGATTATTTTATCTGCATTCAAGCACATCATCTAAAAACATCAGAGAACAGTGACTCTGAGGCTTCATGCTGAATCTTTCATTTGAGACTTTCTGTAACTTCAATAACTCTGATGATTTGTAATATTTCAAAGCAGAGTCCCAAAGGAAAAAAGTCTGCCAAGCTGATGATATTCAAAGATGGTAATGACTTCAGCTTCATTATATCTTTCCTTGAACTTCAAACATCCTGGAGTGAAAACACTCCGGTCTTACTCTGATCACTTCTGGCACACAAATCCAACCAATAAGAAGCTTGTGAGTGTTCAGCTCCAGCTTATGGTGAAGTTTTGACTGAGGTTTAGACCGAGATCTGAAACTGTTAACACCTGCAGAGACAGACGAGAAAACTTCATTAAAACCTGAACAGTTCATTAGAAGAAGGAAAAAACATGCACATCCCAAATAAAGTTACATATTAAATGCAAAAAACAGCAAAAAGAGATATAAGATCTACACAACAGAAGCTCCTTACTACATTTTTATGAGAATTAACACCACGGTGTGATGTTTCAGTTCCCTGGCCCTTTTCTTTTTATAATATATATACAAATGAAAAACCAAACTTCCATTGATACACCCATCATGTGAATAGAAAAATGAGACAAGTACAAGTAAAATGCCATAAAGAAAATGTATACAAGTGTATATTCAAGGAATGCACACAACTTAAGGACAAAAAAACATGACACCTTAAACCACAAGATCAAACATCTGTCAGGTGTTAATAAATCTTATCTTCATCTTCCTCATACATCTGACGGGCCTCTATTACGACTTGCTTGGATATATTTGTCTCCTTGTATTGCATGCCAATAAGACAGTAGATGTGTGCATTCCTTGTCTATATCATTGCATATACCTTACTTGAATTAGCTTGTATACTTGCTCACTTTAGAGTTGTGTTTCCCTTTTATGTAATTGTAAGGACCAACATGATGGGTCAGGTGGCCCTCTGTGTTGTATAAATGAAGGTCTAGATTTTCATTTGTTCATGTCTAATGAAGAGCTAGGACTCAAAACATCACGTGTGTAAATAATCCTCATTAAAATTAACTTTGGCGCAGCTTCTTGAGTGGACCTTTTGTCGCTTTTTGTCATCCTGTACAAAAATGTCTAAAAACATACAGATCTTGGACAATAAGTACAGCATGCCACAGCATAAGTATCAAAAGGTAAACTGTTTACAAGAACTATTAAGATTAAGATAGTCAAAATGCAGCATAGTGGACAAATGAGTCCCTCTTTCTCCCTCAATGTGGCCCACATGTTAATCCTAAATATCAAAACATTACAAACAAGAAGAAAAAAGACTAAATCTGCTATGAAAATATTTCAAAAAGAGTCTGTGTTTGTTTGAATATAATTAATTCTCTGCAAGAAATCAGTGACAAAATTGAAGTCTTGCTTCTTAAAAATTTCTTGAATTTGTATCAAAAATTAATGTATACATTTAAAAAAGACCTGTGTGTAAGAGGTATTGGAAAAATAGTAAATATTACATCTATTACAAACTTTGGTTCAGTTGCCCTCAATTAAGAAAAGGCAATTGATACAAAAAGGATCACGTATAAGAAAGCTATATGTGTGCCTTTTGTGTAATTAAGTAAACATACACAGTATGTATAAACTGAGCATCCTGTGGGTGGAGGGGGGCCTCAAACTGTGTTGTTACCATTAATGTGGCCTCTACATGGCCAAAGTTTCCCTTCCCTGATAAATCTGGGATCTGTTAACTTTCAATGGAAGCTACTTTTTCCATTTCAAGTTAGATTCTGCATGAAAATCATCTAAGTACACTTAATTATTATTATTTGTGATTGTTTACACAGACTATCACTTAAGAGTAGAGATGATTTTAGACCAATATCCCAACAAACTAAATCAAGCTCTCCTGACTGCATGATCGACAGTTTGTGAATCAGTCCTGTCACTCTCGACCCTTGACCTCACCTGATTGTCTCTGTAGATGAACACTGCCTCATGGGAGTTCACCAACACTGTGCTCGGCTCCTGCTTCACGCCGTAGAATGAGGCTGATTCCACAGTGATGAACGTGGCCTCCACGTTGTTATGGAGCACCTGGGACGTCATCGTGTTCTGTGAAAAGTATCACAAGTTATAAACACACACTATCATGAACGTTGGCTGCTTTCTGTCCTCTACACTAACAGTACGAACTGATTCTGCCAAAATGTTGACTGCAGTATACAAACACTTGTGAGACCTGCAGTGTGCCAGAAATACTCAGCTGGGAAAAATCTGCAGTACACATCAGTCCACCCCAGTCTATCTTATACACGGTTTCCCAAACACAAAGCACTAGCTGGTCAGAAGTTTATGTGAAAAACACTGCCAGCCCGCATCCATGGCAACAGCATTAGCATTATAAGCATTAGCATTAATGCTGTATGTAGTAAATATTCAACAGTGAATCTGGCAAACAAAATAAATTACACAAAAAACATTTTTCAGCCCATACAGTTTGGGGATGCTAGCCATTAGCAGGTTCACTATTTACTTTAGTTTTTAAGACCATAAACAAATAACAGCTTGATGTATTGATTACTGAGGGAAACCAGACTTGTTCATGAATTAAAAAAAACATGATTATTAAGAACAGTGGGTCTCAAATGATGTGGCAGGGCAGGAGGAAAGCCCAGGTGTGCCTTGTGAATTTGTACAACTACTGTTTACAATTAAAAATTAACTTATGCATGTATTCTGGATTTACTCTATCAGTACATCAACTGAACCCAGTGACCTCAAATTCAGGAACAAACAAAAAAAACGGAAGGATCTGGAAATCAGCAGATTTGTAGACAGTGTTATCCATGTGTTACTCGTCAGGCGAATTATGCTTGTGACATAATTAAAAGATTTTTATCAACATTTAAATTAACTTTCAGTAAAAATTATATTTTAAGGGAATATAATTGACAGTTAATTGTATTTTGTGTTCATAGACAGAAGTAAATATTGACAAGGTTCATGTCCTGACCCAAATCACAGCACAGTCAGTGTTAAACATTGGTTGCTACACTCCAGAAGATAAAAAAGAAGAAGCTCTGCCGGGTTTTAGCAAACTTCAAAATCACAGCTTTATGACAGACGGTCAAACTGCATACTACTACCAAACACAGTGAGCAGTATGTACTCCAGGCTGGGTTTCATAGTAGTATGAGGGATGGAAATTGATAAGATTTTATTGACACCAACGGCATTATCGATTCTGTCAATGGATGCGATTGTTTAACGGTTTCAGTGTATTTTCTGTGTGGGAAAAAATCATCTCACATGGGTTTTCAGTGGAGACAGTGGCAGATACATGGCATGATATCAGATGGTGTGCTGCAGAGACTACCGCCTCCACAAGTTGCTGGTGAGTCCAGATTTTAAACGTCTGCAGTACGCATAACTTTGTCAGAAATGAAGCCACAATTTCAACCACTTCTGTTCCCTGTCCGACATGATCACTTCTCTTTACTTCTTGTTTTATTTATTTCTGCCTCTGATGAGAGCGTGGTGATTTTGATTTGCAAGGCATGCAGAACAAAGTGGAGGGAACTGATAAGCAGAAAGACTAATGATACTAATTCATTGGGAAAGTTGTTATTGATACTCAACTGATTCCTTTCTTGTCGTTATCTGTTTCTGAAAAGTGCCTTGTGCTGCTTCATAATCCCCTGCAGTGACCTTTGGGCTTCTTTTAAGTTGTTCAAAATTTTGGTTTTTGTTTTATTTCAAATAAATGTAAAACAAACATAAAACTACAGGAATGTAAAATCTGCGTCGTGTTCCAGCAGCTGCTCTGGACCAGAAATCTAGACCCTTAAAAGTAAGAGTCTACGTGGTTTCTTTTCTCCGTCATTGTTCATTCCAGAGTTAATTTTAGAAACAGAGGGCAAAGAGTGAAATTGACGAGGGCAGCTGAAATCAGAAAGTTCAAGTATCCAGCCTAGAGCTCTGTAAGTGCGCTGATAAGACAGTGACAGGGGTTTAGCACTGAGGATGCAGAGCTGGAAAGACTAAACTACAGTAGTTTTGTACAGAAAACGGGTCGTCCAGGGCAAATAAACAGCATTGCAGACACAGACCTAGAGGCTTAATTAAACATTTTTTCTGTATAACAATCATTCTAAAAAAAAATGGAGTAATGTGAAACTGTTAACCAACATGGAATCATCATATTACTGTGGTTCACCTCAGTTCAACTGAGCCTTTTAGCATCTGATTATTTTGATTTTACATCCAATTATCATCCCATCCCATGTTTTGTTATGATTCCACTTTTAATGCATTTACTCAAATTCCATGTTGAAAAAAATAATCCTACGCACTCAAATGCCAGAACATCACTTAAACCAGCATAACAGTGCAGCTAAAAATGCAATTGTGTTTTTTAGAAAGTAAAGTTTGTCCTTTATGACTTTGTTCAGAGTAAAAACAGGTCAAATCAAGATGACTCCACAACCTTCATTTCATTAAAATACAGGAAGGTTTTCTGAAAACAAAGCTGCAAAAATGGTAGGAGTTCTATTGCTCTTCTATAAACTATTAAGTTGGTCCATAAATGCTGCTTTTTAAATCATTCTGAAGAAATGTATTACATCTCAGCCTGCAAAAAAGTCCTAGTTTGGGGTGCTGGTTTGGCGAAGTGGTTAGCAACCAGGCACCGCATGTACCTGCTTCTGCCGGTCCAGGTTTGAATCCTGCCTGTGACCATTTTGCAGAGTGTCTTCCCCTACTCTCTCACCCCCTTTCACAAGCCTATCCACTGTCTCTCTCCTATCAATAAAGGCACAAAATGCCCAAAAAATACATTAAAAAATATAGTCCTAGTTAACTGATCTCTAAAGTTACTCAGACATGGTTTGTAGCCATTTTAAGAGTCTAAGGATACTAAGGATATATTTTTTTTCATGGTTAAACTTTTCTAAAGGTGCTATGAGGAGAATCTGAGCTACCCATGAGCACACGCTGCGACTGTCGTAAGGACGTGACCCAAGCCAAAGCGTGCGTTTGTTGTGATGCTAATGAATACGGCTTTCAGGATGCAAAGCGATGAGGTAATGTATCTCTTTCTAGTTACGTAGCGGTAGTTTTTGATTTGTGACAACAAGCAATTTTTGGAAAACTTAGTATCGTAGTTTTGTAGCCGGCTATATATCGCAACTTACAGCCCGGTGCTCTTAAGACGTGTCTGAATAATATAAATTTGCTCTAGATTTAATTGTCTTGTTCCCGAAGTTGAGTATCCAGGCCAGTCCAGCCCTGTCCGACCCGACCACGAAGCTAAGGAATAGCATTTATAGATAACCTATTTTGATGCTATAAAACTCATCTTGAAGTGTGTATTCTGATCAGGCATATATCTAAAAGTGAGACTTTTTTGTAATTACTTAGAAAATCCTCATAGCATCTTTAAATATAGTACCTTTGCGACATTAAAAATGATGTAAGCGTATTTGTCAGTCTCGTAGGTGTCTAAAGTCTCTCCGTCATCCCAGAACAGATCACCACTGGCTGAACCGTCATCAGAGAGAGCAGAGACAAGATGGAGGGGCTGACCACTGCTCACCCACAGGGTCAGGTTGGGAGCCTGTGAATGAAAAATAAATACAGCAACACAGCCTGGGATGAGTACAAATCAAGTTCACACTGCTGCTCTCACTAGTCAGTCCAATTGCTTCTTTATGATAGCATTCATAAGAGACTGATGGGCCTGCACTCAACTCTGATGATGAATAATTTATGCTCCTCATTGTTTTTTATTATAACAGCACATGCAGTTTAAACCCACACCATTCCCTTTCTGCCAAACACAAACTTTTAAACAGCATTACTTTAATAATATTCAAAAGATGGCATAACAGAGTGGACAAAAAAACGAAACAATTTCAACTTCGCGCAAACTCCTTCCTTCTCACAAATAATAATAAAACTTTACCTGTGTTGTTATGATGGAGCCTTCACGTAAATGCAGGTTGATCTTATCCAGAGGTGCTTCCAGTTTAAGTTCTTCTCCTTTTCCTTTGCTTTGTACAGAATCACCCTAAAAATAAGACCACACCAAAAATCTTAGAGCACTGTTTACATCCTCTCTGTCTAGGAAATGCCAAATTAGTGTTTATATGCTGATTATTGAAGGCAGGACTGTGGGTCTTACTGTGTAGTAGTCGTACCACAGACCCTCAGGGAAGTATCCAATCACATAATTAACTCCAGGCTCCAACACCGGTGTCACCAACAAACTCTTCCCCCAGAGGAACTGTTTGTCAATACCATATGTTTTCACATCTCGAGGGAACCTTTGACATGAAAAGAGGATAGTTTGTCAAAAATCATCTCAGCTGTGGTTTTAACTTGAGCTGAATCAGATGATCAAACTTACTCGAACATTAATGGCCGAGCCACAGTGTGACCGTGAACATGTGCATGATGGAAAAGTGTGTAGAGGAAGGGGAAGAGAGAATAACGCAGCAGCAGCGCCTGTTTCATGGCTTTGTTGGCCGCAGAGCTGAAGGCTGTTGGGTCCTGAGGCTGAGGATTAAAATGGAAAAGTTTTATTTAAAAGAATTAAGGAAGAATTTAATAGCTCAGTGAGTATGGTGCATTATAGAGCTTTTAAAATGTGTCTGATTGTTTTTTAATCACAAATAACTGCAGAATTGTAAAAGTTTATGCCTATGCCAGTGTTGACTCTGCTCATCGATTCAGTCCCCTTATTGATTTCTGTTTATTTTCTGCGTAGGAGAAGTCATAGCTGCATACGTTTTCAGTATTAACAATGTCAAACACATGACATTCCTGATAATAAGTGTCATACTGCATGGACAAATTCTTCAGCAAGTTGCTTTCACCCACTAAACATTGTGCAGTAGCATCATGAGGTCCAAAATTAAGCCACAGTTTAGACCACTTTGCCTCCCTGTCTGTTACTGCTACATTTCTTCCATCTTTATCATCATTTTTTTCTGTTCATCTTTGGTTAGAGAATGAAGTCCTTCATTTGCAATGCATGCAGAAGAAAGTAAAACATGATAAGGGACATGTTCAGCATTTTAATTTGTAAGTGTATTTATTTTATGCTATTTATTTTAGCTAAATTAATGCTCCTATCTATTCTAATGTCTTCATCTGATATTTCTGACTGCTATGTTGTGGATAAGAGCAACTGAAACAACCGAATTTCCCCTTGGGGATTAATAAAGTATTTCTGATTCTGATTCTGAAAAAGACTAATGACCTTTGAGTGAATTGCTATTAATTTCAACTTGAATTGGTTTACGATTTCCATCCCTAGCTGCCAAAGACCCAGAGTTAGCAGACAGCTTCAAAGTTTCATGTTTATTCTGTGAAATACAATATTAACACTTATATACATTGAGGAATATACAGGAGTACAGGATCAGAATTAGTTAACTCATGTCTAACAGTTAAGTCTATTGGACATTAATAGTTAAAACTTTTAGAAATTGGTTTACTAGACTCATAGACCAGACAGTCTCCTCTATCCAGTCCAGTTCGAAACCTTTGAGTCATTACCTCAACCACGGAGGATGTGTTTTTGGAAGCATTTGTTGGTTTGTCAACAGGACAATCTCAAAAGTTATGAATGGATTTTGATGTAATGTTTGTGATGGCATGAGGAGGAAGTGATCGGATTTTGGTAGTGATCAGAGTCTGGATGAAGATCCAGACTCTGATCACTTCCATCATTGCGAAAAAGGGCAAACAGTATCACAGTAATGCCTCGGCGGAGATTTGGATTATTTTTCTTTCCAGGCTGTAGCATCTCTACTATGGAATTCTCCCTTCTTCTTCATGAGTCTATGGATGATTGGGGATGGGAGTCGGAAACCAATTCCAGTTAAGAAGTGATAACAACCAGCTTGAAGAATCGACAACCATTGTGTTTATTCTTAACAATTCCCTGCAAGCCCAGCAATTCAAGGGCACTGCATCCTTAACAGAGGCAGTCAGCATGAACAACAATAAGGAAGTTTAAGATGTGATAAAGGCAGACAGGAGACAGAGGTCTTTAAAACTAAGGCTCAATTTTGCACAAAAATGATGCTGACTGAAAAACATCTATAATCTGTTTGTTTGATTTTAAAGGTGTAGTCAGTGATTTTCTAATCTTCCAATCTAATACAGTTTTTGGTCAAATTCACCGTATTTCTCCTCTCCATCCACAAGATGTCCCCACTGACAGCATGTTGAAAAAAAAAATCTGGCTTCAATACACAGCCTTGGCTCTGAATTTCAGCAGGTAAATACTGTGACTCCGCCAAGTTACCAAAACAGGGTACACCCCCTCACATCCAGGGGGCGATCATAATCATGCGCAGATCAGAAAGAGGGGGGAGGGAACGTAGTATGTTGCATAGCGTGCGCAGTTAGCGTAAGAGAGATACAATATGTGCAGTAGTAATGGATGAAAAACAGCCCAAAAGAAAAAGGTCAGAGGAGTGAAAAGTGAAAAAGAAGGGCTATGACCATGAAAGAGCGAAGACCCGGGTCAACATTGGTGTTGCTTTCCGACGGTGGAGGGAACTCCGCGAACTGAAAGACCTGAAAACGGACGCGGATGTCGCCGTCTTTCTGCTGGATAGGTAAGCAACATTAGCTTTGTGGTGCTTCACACAACAGTAACAGCCAGGCATTCATCTTATTGTCTAATCTGCCAGAATGTACTGTTGTTGTGATGTTATCAATAATGTCAGTCAAGTTGTCTGATGAGTCGGAGTTACCTTAGCTACGTTGGTCAGCTACGCAGTTTCTACAGCCGTTCCATGACGATGCATGTCCATCAGCTTTCAGGGGTGAGGTATGAAGGGAGAGGCGGGTCTAAATTTGTTTATACACAACCTCTCCACTCGTTTTCTCCAACATCACTGACTACACCTTTAAGCACGAGTGCAAACAGCAGAAACTTGGTGAAGCATTTGTCTTTGCAGCACAGAATTAATTTATCAGGGGTCCTGTGTATGTAATGTTGTTGACACTGAAAAACTCTGCAGGCCAACACTAGTCCACTAAGTAAATACTCAGGAAGTGATAAAGAATTGAATCACTAGGGAGAAATGACAATGGCATTTCAATTCTGATCCTTACTGATGACTGTAAAAAATAGCTGGAAAGTTCTAGTTGTATGTGACCCTTTGTACTGCACTAAATGTAATTTGTACAGCGAAGATCTTCAGTTATTAGCAAGTGAGCTGAAAAACAAATTGAAGCTGATTTTTGGGAGCAGCATAACTATTTCTCAAAACGGCAAACTAGCACATGAATTATGCAGATTTCACTAGAAGTACAAAGCACAAACCTCCAGCAATACGTGTGTAAATGTGGCAAATGTGGAAAACTGTCCTGTCTGGAAGGTTAACAGATCATCTTTAAAACATCTTAAATCAGCACAAAATTCTAGTGAACCTCTTGTGAAGAGAACTTTTTAGAGTTATCTGGCTGAAGGACAGACAGACAGACAAGAAAACAAACAAACAAATGCTACCAAAAACATAACCTCCTTTGCAGAACAATGTGCTGCATCAAATTTCAGATTTGAATCTAACTGTATTTTATGTGTTAAAGCTAACAACCCTTGTCTGAAGCATTTTCAGATGGTCCATTCTCACCTGCATGTTGATGGAGTTGTGGTTACGTGAAAAAGGGTAGAAAGCTCCCAGCTGTGTCCAGCGAACACACATCTCCTCCTGTGGCTCCTCACCGAAACCACAAATATCTGCTCCGACGAGTGGGATGCCCAAAAGGTTAAATGTCAACATACCTGAATGACACATAAAGAAGTGAGCATCATGAGGGGAACAGAAATGTAAAAAAAGAACTTAAATGGAACGACTAAATGGAAACTTTTAAGCAAGCCACGGAAATATAAATAAGTGACCCACTTTATTATAATGTTGTCGACAGAGTAAGTACAGGGTAGAAAGACACAATAAAATGTAGCACAGCCACATAAACCTAAACACACATCCTTAAAATCACACAACTCTTTGGAGCAGCTTTCCAGTGACAAAAATGTTTCACAAAACTCTGCAAATTCACACAGAAATGCTGACTAGTTTGTTTTTATGGTAAACTTTATTTGAGTGGCTCTTTGTGCTGAGCAGTTAGTTTTCATTAGGGTTTATATGCAGTGAAGCTAAAAAAAATAAAGCCCAGACAAGCTCTGCAGTCAGAGTGAAAACAGAAACTCTCTTTGTAGATTTACAAACCCAATTTTCATTAAAGTTGGGATGTTGTGTAAAATGTAAAAAATAAACAGAATTCATTGACTTGTAAATCCCTTTTGACCTATTTTCAGTTGAACACATGACTAAGACAAGATATTTAATGTTCAAACTGAAAAGCTTTATTCAAAGGTATTTCTAACATTGTTAGCCAACAGTTGGGTTTGTGGGTAAATCTGAAGGCCGTTACACTCACACAGGTGTTTGAACCTCTCTGGTTTATCAGGCAGTGACAGGTTGAACAGGTGAGACTGATGAGATTTTATGATATAAGTTTTACAGACTTATTGAAACGATAACAGGCCGACTAACACGCTGCTTTTTTCCTAAAGAAATTATAGCATCAAAAATAACAAATTTCCTATCTTATAGTTTCTGGCTTCAACACATTTTCTCTTGTTTTTTCCTTTTATATTTTATCATTCATTTGATTTTATCATTTCTTTTACTTCAACTTTTTAGTGTACATTAGTCTATAAAACATCTTGACATCCTACTTTTTATCATTACAATTACAGTGTAATTATACTTTGTACAAGGAGCTCTGCTAAGTGTTTATTTGCCTCGAGGTTGTAAGAAGATAATTATTATCATTATTTATTTACATGCCTATTTTATGCATGTATGTATATAGTCTGTATTCCCTGTATGTATATATATAAATATAATCAATATATTCCTTTAAAGGAAGGAAAACCCACAATGGTCACTGAAATAACTTGAAACTGAAAGAAGTAATAATACCATTGTGGGTTTTTTTTTTTTTAACAGAAGAGCGTCAGCAAGTTTGCTCACTTGTGTAAGTATACTTTATTGTCTTAATGTAAACCATTTTGAACTGCAATCTAATTTATATGCACTATGGTATATAAATGCATTTTGATTGACTGATTGGATATTGTTTATTTCTTTAATTTTATTTTATTGTAAAGTTTTTGATTCCTAATAAGAAACTTTTAAGACTCCAGACCAACCGTGCTACATTTATTGGTAGTGTATTCCTCAGAGTCTGCATGTATTGTTTTTTGATCAACAGCTACTTTGGGCATAACAGAGAAAGTGAGAAAGAGCATCTGAAATGGCTTTTGAAAAAAACTCAGCCAAAGGGATGATTAGGGTTAAATGATTAACTATAGTTCCTTATAGAAAACACTGAGTGCAGCAACACACTTCATGCACAAGCACTTCAAAACCCCTGTTCATACAGGGCAGGTGGTTTCCTTTGAGGATTTTCATACTTTCTATTTACAGTTGCTGATTAATAGAGGGTGATAGAGGCAGCAAAGATAATGTGAGAGGCCAAAGAACCATGCTGACTGACAAGGCACATATATATGACTGGACTTTGTTCAAATGTAACTCTGCAAGCAGCTCTAGTCATTTGTTTGCTAACTGCTGGCATGTTGAATGTGTGGATGTACATTCAGTGTGAAGATGCCATGATTTTACTTTGAGGGGGTAAATATTTGATGAAGACAAACAAGATGGAAAAAGTACATACTGTTGATGTGATTAATCTGATTTATTAAGAGCTGGCGATCATATTTAGCTGTATCATACTTGAGACTTAATGTGCTAACCTGCTATGGATGTGTACATATCTTTCCACTGGCTCCTGTTGTCTCCCAGCCAGTGACCTGAGTACACCCCCTGACTGGGGAAGGTGGAGCGGGAGATTATGAACGGTCTTTTAGGAATAATCCGCTTCAGAGCACTGGAGAAAAAGGCCAGAAGGAAACAAAGGAGAGACAGACAAATACGCATTAAATTGATAGTTCAAGCTGAAGTGAGCTTGCTTGAGGACTAAAGCACTAATAAATGTAACTGCCAATAAAGCAACTGATCATCTCCCCCCCTGAGGAGAGATGGGCAGGTATGGATGCTGGCTGTTATATAGCAGTGAATAGTGCCACTGAAAACTTTGTGATTAACCAATTTTTCTTTTCTTAAGATTATTTTTTGGGAATTGTTGTGCCTTTTTTGATGGGAGAGTGGATAGGCTTGTAAAAGAGGGCCAAGAGAGACTCAGCAGACTGGCCACGGGCTGGCAGAAGCGTTTATATGGGTCGAGCCTTGTTGCTTACCACTTCGCCAAACCAGCATCCAGATTACCACACTTCAAGAAAAACTACACAAAAAAAATGAGGTTGGCTCAGCTAGACACTGCAGTAAATTTTTTTTTACAGCATTTCATTTTTTCCTGAACAAAGTCCTTGAGTTTGGAACTATTTTGTGGCTCAACAAATGGGCTACATATCCTTCCGCCAACCACTCGCAGCTCTGCACTCATGAGCTGTTCTGGTCTGAGTGCCATGGGCCCAACGCACCCCCACTTCAGAAAACTGGAGCCACCCCTTGAACTTGTCCTACTCATTTTAAATGTTTAAACATTTTGTCTTTTTTGTTGTTTGTGCTAAAGAAAGATCTTAACCTTGCAGATGCCATTGCTTCCATCAGTCCATAAAGGCTGTGCAAGTTATAGTGTACGGACTGCTTCTGCTGTGCGGTGGCGCACACAGTTTTGGATCGCAGTGAACCTCCCAGAATACCTGAAATGAAACAATCACACTGAGTCAAAAGCTTTATTTGTGTTCTGTTTGTTTCGTGATGTGATTTAGATTTTGCACTCTTACCAGGTGTATAAGGAGGATCTTCTAGAGAACTTGATGGACAGCCTTTGGATGACCCATCATAGAAATTTGACGGTTCATTCATGTCCTGAAAATAAACAAGACAGCATCATGGAGATGATTTTAAACAAAAGTAGCAGATACAGTCAGTTGTTCCATTGTTATTTTGTACTTACAATCCATAACCCATCAAACGGCACTTGGTCATGAAACCTCTTGAGGTTGTCATACCACCACTCATGAGTCACTTCATTTGAGAAATCAGGATATGCTGTCTGACCAGGCCACACCTGCAGGAGGAGACACCAAGGTTGAGTTTCAATGCCTTTATTTTTTCATTTTTGACAGCAGAGGATGATTGGAGAGAGGTAGGGCTGTAGAGGAATTATTTTGCTGATACTTTTTGATGTGGCTTTTAATACAACTCAAAAACAAAAAAAAAATGCTTTGAAAAATGACGTTATTAAAGAATGTGTCAAGACAAAACTTTTTATGGGCAGTTCCTAAGACTTAAATGTCAGCTAGAGTTTTACACCATGGATTTCCAGCTGTCAAATCTGCAGCAACTGTGTGACGCTGGCAGTCAAGGCCTCAAGTTTATCGGCGCCCTGAATTTCCTAATGGCATTTCTTCACTGCATTCTTAAAGTAGAGCTACCTCCTCAGTTTTTTTACAAGGATATAAACACCCAGATAAAGGTTAATCGAGCTAGAACTGAATGAATTCATGTTACATAAACACCAATAGAAAGATTATATGAGGATAATCTTGTTTGTGAAACAAAGTCCATTTTCTCACATCGCCTATGAGTACTTCTCCTGCAGCATCTTTGATAAAAACATCTTTCTTCAGGCCATCATCATATGGGTAGTATGAGCCCTCAGGTTGGGTGCTGCTGATGCCAGGGTCCTGCAGTAGGAGACACAACTGTCACTCAAATAAAATAAATCAGACAAAAATTATACAGGAAAGATACAAACACTACAGTACCAGCATCATGACGTAGCGTTGGTCGTGAGCGTGCAGGTCTTTGACCACATCAGGCAGTGTGGAGTACTTTGGGTCTAAAGTGAAGTCCTTGGCACCGTCCATGTAGTCAATATCATTCCACTGGACATCCTGTGAATGAGTTGGTGTAACAAAATGGACTGCCAACTTCTTTGTTTTCATCTTACCTCACTCCCAAGTCCATGACAAGCAGATAGACACCATTCTTTTGTATGTGCATCCATTAACAAGGGATAAACAGGCAAAGTTCACCCACCCATAGTTAGCTTAGATCAAAACACTGGGGGTTAATGGGTATAGCGAGCTTGCCTCTGCCTACAGCCATCAGATAAAACTCTTCAGCAACTCCTAACGGTCCTGTGTGCTTGTAGTGACTCTTTTTTAATCATATTATGCTATATTAACTTCTACTATCATCACACTATCTTCTTCTACCTGTAAATGGAGGCTTTGTTTCATTGACCTACTTCCTGGGTTTGCTCCAGAGATGTGACGTTACTAAATGAGTTGAATCTTTCGAACAGATCTTTTAAGTGAACGATGAGACCCGATTCACAGTTGTGAGTGAGCTGTGCCTTTGCAAGTCATTCTTAAATGCAAACTGCCAACAACTGCCTATCTCTTTCTTGCTCATGGGCACACGGTTGAAAGAATGGTGTCTATCTGCTTGTCATGGACTCAGGAGTGAGGCAAGACACGAGAAGAAAATGTTGGCATATCCCTTTAAGGAACACATTTGAATAGTCTGTTGGGTATTTTTACCTGAGGTACTCTCTCATCCCTTAATTTCTTGACAACCTCTAAGGTAGAATCACTGGAGTTGTAGCCCCAGCGACAGAGGTGGTAGCCTAAAGCCCAGTAAATAGGCATTGCGGGAAAGCCTGGGGAAACAGATAGGAAGGAGAGTAAACAGGGGAGAGTCTTTGTTTCTAGTATTAGGAGCTACTGTAGCCTGCTATCACTGTAAGGTCTTTGTTATTATCTATGCCAAGAAGGTTATGTTTTGCCTGTGTTTGTTTCCAAACTACTTGACAGATTTTGCAGAAATTTTCAGGAGCAGTGCTAATGGCCCGACTTAAAAATGATTACATTTTGGTGGCGATCCAGATGGCCGCCATTAAACAATCAATTTTGCTCAATAAATGGCACATTTATAATGATATCTAGATTATTCTAGTGTCAATGAATCACATTATGATGGTAACTTCACCATGAAACTACTGCTTATGGATGTAACAGCAATATATAAGGTACCGTGGTGGAGGTTTTCCTTTTTGTAGGCTGCCCTGTTTCTCAAACAAAGTATTTACAGGGCTCTTATACCCCTGTGTTTGTCTTGCTATGTTGTAGGACCAAGCAGTAAACAAGATTTCTTTTGCTTCTTTTAAGTCTTTTAAGTCACTTTCAAAAACTTTTACAGAATTGCTTTTACGTAATGCCGTCTTTTATTGTCTTTTTTAGTCTTTTTTCTTCACTCTTTCTCTGTGCTTTAGTCTTTTTAGCCCTTAAATTATTTGGGTTTCAGTCTTCTATTTGCAATTTAGTCTTCTTTTAGCCCTTTATTTCTTAGTATTGGTCTTATAATTTTAGCTCCTTTGTTTTTGTTGATTTTTTCTATGCTATGTTAACAGATTCGTGTCTTTATTTACTTAAAATTCTGATTGTTTTATTTTTGCTTTACCTTATGTTATACTCTTAATCTTTTCATAAAAAACCTAAAGCTTATTGTTTATTGTTCTCTATATTTCTTATAATCTCCATTCTTTTATTTTTAATGTATTTTTATGTTTGTTTTGTTTTTAGCTTTCATTTTGGTTCTCATGGTCTCTTTTTACATAGCAGGGTTCTTGTATTGCGTGGGTTGTTGTACCACAGGCTCTCTCAATTTCATTCTGCCTTTTGTGTCCGCCTTAAATGTTTTTTTATTTTAATTCTCTTGAGCTATTCTGTCTTTATTTTCCTGCTTGTCAAAGCACTTTGTAAACCTCTGTGTTTAAAAGTGCTATACAAATAAAGTTTATTATTATTATTATTACTATTGTTGTTATAAGACTGACTGCCTCATGACCAGGGGCCTATTCTACGAAGCAAGTTCAGCCTAGCGAGATAGCCTTGGAGCTACCTCGCTGAACTGAGCGCGGTAGCCGCCGGTCTCGCTAAACGGTTTGGCGACGCTGATCATCAACCTCATAAGTGGATCCAGCTTTGCAATGAGCGCGTGCACGCATATAAGGTGGAGCCCGCCGCAATCCGACCAATCGCGAACATGGACCAGTCTGGAGCGTCAGGCCGGGGAGCAAAGGACCGCATACTTCACACACGAGGAGCAGGGGGCGATCATGACAAAGTATGAAGAATTAAAACATGTAATAAACGTCATAAACACCGCTGCCGCTGCAAAAGCACAGAAGGAGTGTTGGCAGAAATTTGCTGACAGTCTCAATGCATAAGTAAAGCGCGCAAAAATCTTTGGTGCCATTATCATCCTGAAATAGCACTGTTCAACATGCACTTTTACTGTAACATGCACCAGACATGTCTAATTCATTTCCAAGATGAATTCATTCATTTGTTCATTCCTATCGTGTTTACATTTTTTGTGTGATATGTAGCCCACATGAGCCATACATGAATTCCTGTCACAATTTCAAGATGGGCAATAAAATATTGTCATGGGGCAGAAGTGTTGGCATTGAAGATCTTGTTACGGCAATGAGAGTCCTCCCCCAGATTTACTCCGCGAGTTCAATCTGGAACCTAACCTGCCCCGGAGCAGGTTAGCCGTTCAGGGTACGTTGCCATGAAGACTCGCCTCGCTAAGAAGTGAACCCGTCTCGTAGAACAGGGAACCCGGAACCTACCCTCAAAGTCACCTCGCTAGGCAGTAATCCAGCTTCATAGAACAGGCTCCAGGCAAATCCAACTGATGTGGAGGACTTATGTATTTGGAACTTGGAACAATGGCTTTTCTCCTTTTGCATTGATCCCCAACCTTAGCTTCTTTCTGCCCCCCCCATTTGACCTTCACATTTCATCAAAATCACATGACTGAAAGTGACCTACAGACTGGAACATCACTGTCAACAATAATTACTTGGTCTGTCTACAACCAAAAACATGCAGCAACTCAATAGTAGCAGGCAAAACCAAGATGAAAACTCATCCTTACCAATGACCTCGACATACTGTTCAATCACTGCTCCAGGATCAGGACCAAGGAAAACGTAAAAGTCGAGGATCCCACCAATCGTACGCCAGGTAAGAGCAGGGGCAGGCTGGAGGGCCACATCTGGGGAAAGGGAAGTACAGTATTTAAATCATCAATTTTTCATTTATTTACGTTTATTTTTTGGGCATTATGTGCCTTTATTGATAAGTGAGAGAGAGAGTAAATAGGCTTGCAAGGGAAGAAACTCTGCAGGTTGGCCACAGGCTTGACTCAAACCCAGGCTGGCAGAAGCATGTATGTGAGTCATGCCTGGTTGCTAAATACTGTGCCAAAAGAGCACCCAAATCATCTACCTTTCTGGGGTAAAATTTTTCCTTAACTAGTGTTCATATATTCTATTTTCACAGTAGTAGGACATCACACTCGTAGGCCTATCAAAGGGGGGGAAGGGAATCAGCTGATTGAAGCAGCTACTGGTGCAGTCCACAGGAAGAGAGGGAGAAACCTATGCAAGAGACCTCATTGTCTCAGGCATTGAAGTATTCAATAGTCCAGGAGAGACAAAACACACTAAACATGATATGAAACTTTGCAAAAACATAATACGATCTCCTAAAGAAGGGCCGCTGGTCAATTTATCTCTGTAAAACTTGGAATTAAAAAGACAAAAAAATACAACTTTGAGATTAAAGGGATAAAATCTACATCAACACTTTTTCTAGGCAGATGGTTAATTCTCTTTCCAAACAAATCTGTGGTATTGAAACACAGATAAAACAACTTAATTAAATCTGCATTATATCATATCATATATGTTTGAAATCCCTCAGCATAAGAGGCAAAGGTAAAACAATCACATTAAACGTGCCAACAGCGATTGTGCATCTTTAAAGTAGTAATGTCCAGAGTCTATTTCAGTACATGACTGTCCTCGTGATGATCATCTGTACAGCAGAAGCAAAAACTAGCTTGTGCTGCAGTCACACGCCTTTGACAAAGCAGAAATCTATGAAGGTAAAAGTCATTTGAGACTTCTGTTTTCACAAAGTTTCCTAATGTTTTAATCTGAACAGTTTCAACGCTACATTAGTCTGTTCATTTCACAGCTCTGTAAATGATCTGCGGTTTGTTATTGCACAAGTAAAACCTGAAGTGAAAGTTTCAGGGCGACGTGCAGACTGACCCATTGCATTACTGTTGAGCATGAAGAAGCCGTGTGCATTCCCTCCCTCCTCCATTAAAAGATAGAATGGGTGAGATCCATAAAGGTTTGTCAGCTCCTGAAATTTAAAAAGGAAATATAATTTTTAGAAACAATCCAAAATATGAACATTTTTAAACCAGGTCAATTTCTATTCAGATTAATCTGTAAAGCACTTTTAATACCAACAAAGGCTTGACTAAGCACTGGAACATTACAACATATCATTTAAAGAGAAAAACTGAGAAACAAAAAGCAACATAGAAACATGTTTGCATGATAAAGATAACACCATAACTCCGTCTTTCGTGCTTGGGTTCAGCACAGACACAGCAGGTTTGAAAAATACTTTGTAAGTAGCTTGTGACGTTGAGATTTACAAAATCACCTAAAATACCCCTACTTATTTGTGAACAATGATATTGTTTCTACAAGTGCATCTTTTGTTCTATATGTGCAATAGATTAGTACAAGTGTAACCTTGTAGTGCGGATGGATCTGCCGAATCTTGAAACGGATGGGCAACAGAACTACATGATCACAGTGAGAGTGACTTCTGATGGAAACTGTGGCTAGTATTCTCCAAGGTTCAACAAAACTGGACAATAAAAGGTTGGAAAGCTTTGGCATTAAAGGGTAATGCTAACTTTTCTGCCTCACACCCAAGTCCATGACAAGCAGATAGATACCATCTTTTAACTGTGTGTGCAGTAACAAGAAAGAGATAGACAAAGCTCGCCCACCGCTAATTAGCTTAGCTAAAACACTTGGAGTAAATAGGACCATGGCCTGTCTCTTCCTACAGTCATCAGATAAACTCTTTGAGCAACTATAAACAATCTTGTGGGCTTGTTTTGTCTCTTTCTTACCGTTATGTTATATTGTCTTCTACTATCATCATATTATCTTCTTCTATGCCAAAACGGAGGTTTAATTTTGTTGACCTACTCCCGCGGGGGTTTGCTGTAGAGATGTGATATTCCTGAACGAGTCGAGTCTTTAGAACTGCTCTATTAAAAGAACGATGAGAACCAATTCAGTTGTGAGTGAGCTATTTGTTTGCAAGCCATTCATGAATGCAAGTTGCCTGCAAATTTACGAATTTGAAAAATATTGGGCCACTCAGTAACAACTTAACATAGTGTAAATGGTTAACTCCTACAAGACAACACACTACGACAAAAAGCTCAAATCATCTCAAAGTAGTTTACTGAACATGACGATAGGTTTCCTGTACCCCATTGGCCACCACAGTCACCAGATCTCTGTCCAATGGAGCAACTTTGGGACGTGGTGAAATGGGAGATTTGCATTATGAAGGTGCAGCCTACAAGCTGCAGCCTACAAGCTGCAGCAACTGTGCGATGCTATCATGCTGATATGGACCAAAATCTCTGCAGAATGTTTCCTTCACAAATAAAATGAAGACACTTCTGAAGGCAAACAGGGACCGATGTGGTACCAGCAAGGTGTAACAAATAAAGTAGTGGAGCTTTTTAACCAGCCTATCCTACATAGCTTGACTAATGCAATATTATTTCATTTCCATGTATCATTTTCTCCCTAATTGTAATAAGACTTACTAAAATAACATTTCCTACAAATATTCTGTATTTCTAAATGGTGTCATAATGTTTTATTTCTGAGATATAAACTGTTTTACTTGAGTCTCTGTTTCCTGACATAGATGCCTGAATATTTTTCACTTTTGATATTAAAAAGAAAATAATGGACTTTATGTTCCTACTCTGTTAATTAAACTCAAAGCATTTCTTACACCAACAAACGGCCAAAAAATGAACTTTTATTTTCTTCGACTGGATTTCAAAACACTGCTGGAGCGAGGTATCCCAAAGTTTGGGGGCAATTTCCTCTCAGCTTTGACCTTAATCTTGATACGACCAGAGCCAAAGTTTTCTCAAAGGAAATAAATTCATATTCTCAAATGGTGAAGTCATGGATGGCATTCATCTCAACAGATCTGCCCTGTCACAGCAGTGAAAGCTCAGTGCCAAAAACAGATTATGATCCATTGTGTGTAGGAAAGAGTTACACCAAAGTGCCAGTTTGCACAACTTAAGGTCCTTTAAGGTAAACACAGCCTATTTTTATGCTATTGAAACCAGATGTTTGCTATGGTATGTTTAAAAGTCTGGCTTAAGGAAAAACTCTGCGTGCAATCTGGCAAAGCCTCTTGGTCCCGTTGGGCCCAGATGTCTTTAGGAAGAGTCTCCAACTCAAGGCCCATTATCAGACATCCAGATGATTGTAAATGGAGGAATTTAAGAACAAAATTCCTCAGATACTTCCAGACATACTTTTGGTTTACAAAGAAAAATTTGTAGACCAAGCTAAATCAGCTGTCTCAGTCATAAAATAACAATTATTTCCTCTTTGTCATTCTTTAATAGCTGAATAAGCCCATAGACATACAACCAGCTGACGTGACTGTCTGCCTTTGTAAATTTAAGTCACGTCAGATCAATGTTCCTGTTCGTCTAGTTCTGCTTTTTTTTAAGGTCGCATGTCCTGGTGTGTTTGACCCTTTACAGCATGTCTAAAATATGACAAATCCAATCTTTGGGGAGGATCAGGTGCAACTCTTTTTCCTTCCCCTTTCGAAACGCATCAATCTGAGGGGGTAGGGAGGCTACAGGAGGCCATGATAAGGAGCTCTGTGGTGATTGGCTGCACAAACTATGCCTGTTTGGGGGGTCCACTTAAAAGAGAAGTGTATTGTTGCTAAAATTGTTTGTAAAATTTAAAATAACATATCTGCTGACTCTGTTTTGTGACTCTATGCAAGACTTAGATGAAAAAATGAAGCCCTTACCATAGGAGGCACGTCTCTGGCCCACATGGTGAGAGTGTTCCAGTTGACATCATGCAGGAAGGTGGAGCGATGCTCACCCAGGCCGTAAATGAACTGACTGGGCAGAGAGGTGGAGAACTGGAGGAACTGGTCAGCGTAGAAGAGAGGAGCCACTGTGGTGTTCAAACTAACAGGAACAAATAAAGGAGGGACACATGATTTACAGTATCTCTTATACAGTAGAACAGTGTGAAGTGGGTTTGTTTCATTTGCCTAATGTGAACTATTCAAACATACTCACAGCACTGTTCCTGTGGATTTTCTCTTAACAGTGAGACCAAACGGTAACCTTGAATACTCAACAACGTAGTTTGGACTTTCTGCCTTCTGAGTTGCAGTGGGAACAGCGATGGGAACCTCAAATCTTGAGTTGGAGGGGTCAGTAATCTGGAGGGAAGAGGGTAAAACAAAATTACTTTTTATAACCAAGTTCCAGACCAGATAGTTTATTGTCAAAGTCAGAAAATGGTGGGTTTATTCAAAGGATTGGCACAGATCTACAGAGCTGTTAATCACTGCATTGTTATTGGCTCATGTGTATTGTGGGGTTTATTAGATTTCCATTCAAATAAACATAAAAAATATAGCTATTCTTTGTACAATTAACTGGTATGTAAGAAAAAAGGGTAGTAATACTTTGTAAACATGAACCCTGAACCTTCAACTAATATGAATTACAACACTACAAACTCCGCCATGGAAATTAGATTTTCCCTCCAGTTCCGACATGTTTTTGAGGTCAGTTTATTATACATATGTGGCAGTAGCGCCAACCTCCTACATTACCACTGCATCTACATTGAACTGCTGCAACTTAACTACAATTTATTACTGTTACCTCTACATACACACATTTACATTTTTTATTCTGTTCATAGTAAAATTATTCTATTTATTACTTTATATATTATTAGGCTATTATATTTTTTAATAATGCAGTTTAGTTTCTTTTCTTTTGTTTTTATATTGTCTTTTGCACCATGGGTCCAAGAGGACTGAAATTTCATCTGTGCTGTATGTCAAGCATGTATAGCATATTTGACAATAAAGCTGACTTTGTCTTTTGACTACCAGACTGGCCTGTAATGACTGTGATTAAATTTATATTTAATCATAATAAAAAAAAACATCCACTTCCTCTTAAATGTTAAGGCAGCAGAAATGTGTGGACAAACATTATACACCATCTACGGAGATTTTCAGTTTTATGACCATGTGTTGTGGGTTTGGTGGAGAGTGAACAGCTCATGAATGTGGTAAAACTTTTGCTTTAGATAATATTCATTCAAAGCAGAATTTTTGTAAAATAAACTCGGGCTGTGGACTCTGGAATTAATTACATATAAGGACGGACAATATTGGATTGTTAGGCCTGATACCGATATTTTTCACCAAGAGCACAAAGTCTTTCTGAATATGTCAATCAAATATATATGTATGTGTGTATGTATATGTATGTTTATGTACACACACACAAATTTAAAAAGTTTCACTTCATTCCTCTCCTTACTGAAATATAAAAGAAGTCAAACTGTGACTTTAACAGTTTGTCTCTATTTTGTTTTTGAATTGTTTGCTAAAACTGCAGAATTTTTATTGTGCTGATTTTCTTTTTGTCCAAACATTCTTTTCCTTTATTATTTTCATTTTCATTTTCAAAATAAACATTCATATATATATATATATATATATATATATATATATATATATATATATATATATATATATATATATATATATATATATATATATATATATATATATATATATATATATATATATATATATATATATATATATATATATATATATATGTATATATATACATATATAATTTATTCATTGTGACCATCTAACTTTATAAATTACAGATATAAAACAACTAAAACAACATTTAATCCTTGAAATAATTAGCTCTTGTTTTTAAATGTGCCCGTGCAGTGATGATAACATGCAGTACTGTGGTACATTTGTGTATTTTGCCATTGTCAATCCTTGTATACGTTTAAGCCCAAGCTCAGGAGATAAAATTTCACATTAGAGTACACTACTTATTAAACAGATAAATAAAAAAGGCTCTCTCACCCTGACACGTAGCCTTGAGTCTGTCTCATACCGAAGCTCCACATCTAAAGTGAGGATGTCTGCTGGGTAATAGGTCTTCACATCCTTCACCAGTGTCCCCTTCTGCCCCAGTGGTGTGTCCTTTATTGAGTCCAGATAGTAAGAAGGGAAATCTGGGGGATAGAAGCACCACGGGATGCCGTTTCCCCTCGGTGGGTTGGAGGATGCTGGGATAAAGCAGCAGTTTCTGGCCTCACATAGCTGCTGGGTCACGACCACGCTTCTCTCGGGGTAACAATCGAACCTCCACGCCTCGGGGATTGCAGAACAGGTCTCAAGTCGGTGAGCAGCGTCAGTGTCGTTAATTCTATTATACTCTAGTGTTGGTGCTGCTGCCGGTGACGGAGGTCTATGCTGGTTTTGGCTGGATGGTTTGTGCAGCCAGAGCATGGTGCCCAGCAGCCAGACTCCACAGAGCACCAGCAGCAAGGTGCCGATCACCAGCAGGGCGGTGATGACGGAGCATGTCGGCCTCCGTGGGAGCAGGGTGGCTCCTTCTTGATCCGGCAGCTTTAATAATCACAAGAGAGTATAATTAAGAATAAAAATCGACTTTTTGATTGTTTTGAAGACAGCTTACGCTTAAGATGAATCTGAAGACATTTTGTCCACATGGGTTCCCTTTTGTTTATTTTTATGTGAAACGTGGAAATTAAACATGTATGCTTCTGGAGACGCTCTTTTGCATCCGACATCGGCTGTTATGAAGACAATGTCAGACATATAAGGCTAAAAGTCAGCAGTCAACACAGAATCTGTGCGACAGGTATGAGTAACAGGAAGTGAACAATAACATCAACTCACTGGGATGTCCTCACGTTCTTGGCGAGGTTCCTCGGACAACGATGTCCCAGAAAACTGAACATCTTCAGGGTTCAGACGCTTGTAGGACACCATCCTGATAGTCTGTGATTGTCAAAGTGAGACACTGAACACACCAAGAAAAAAAGAACACGGACATTTAGCATGATAAAATGAAATGTATTTCAAAATATATTATATTACTACGTTAAAAGAGGTGACATGAAAATAATATAAATGGTTGAATTTTAAACGACTAAACAGAGGATACGTGTTTTAGAAAAGAATATTTTGAGCATTCTGTTGACAAAGATACTTCCTCAAAGCATCACTACCTCCGCCATGGAGGTTATGTTTTCACCAGAGTCTGACTGTTTGTTTATCTGTTTGTTTGTCTGTTGGCAAGATTATACAATAGCTACTGATCTGCATATTTGTTTGGATGCAAAAACATTTCAAAAATTTTCAAAAATCTATGACATCACTTGAGGATAATATATAATAGAACTCTATCATGAGAGTGAATTTCATCAGGATTTGATCCAGACTGACACCACAAAAAAACACTTACGTTTATAATGGCAAATCCCATTAGAATCTCCTCAGCTGCTGTGAGGGTTCTGCCCCCTTTACATCTTTATGGGAACTGTTGCTTATTTGCAAACTGATGTAAACATTTTTCAAGCCTATGTCGCTACATTTCCCAGCTTCCCTTGCAACGCCAGCAAAGGAGTGATCCACATGGACATACATGAACGGAGACTTGGCCGTCCAATTGCAGCAGAAAAGCCACGGCCATAACTGAGCTGCTTGTGATGTTCTTTTTATGATATGTGAAACATTTGTGGGTACTTCACAGAAGGATGGCAAACGTCTTAGAGTAAGGATACAATTAAGGATGCACATCGGCATCATTTTAACATCAGTTTCAGGAAACACTGATGATTTTTACAAACAACGGCCATCGGTAAATGAGAGAGGATTAACAGATATCAGTTTCTGATGTTTGTTTGTTTTCTGAAAATCCTTAACAGTGGAAATAGCAGCAGTTTCTAACCGCAGAGATCACACTAAAATCCATAGCCAATGCTGCCAGGTGGATAGACTAGAAATTGAAACTTGTTACAAAACAAGGCATTTGAGGGGTATTAGCCATGTCATGACAGGGATTTCGTTACAGCCACAGGAGTGAATGGGTCACATCACTATTCTGTCATAGACAAGGCACGACTCAGTCAAGAGAAGTAGGAAAAACTCAAGTGGCTCCATCTGTACTACCTGAAAAAAAGCATGATAATATCTTTTCTGTTTTTTGCCTGTTTGTTTTCACCCACACAAAAGAGCAGTGTCTGTATCCTCATAGCAAATAACATCACGGTGGAGCTATAAGAAATATGAAATCCAAAACTAGATGATTACTGTTCTGTAATGAGCATAAAATGAGTGAATAACAAAAAACTGTGATTTCTAAAAAATGACCAATAATACACCCTCTTGTGCATATCTATTACATATTTCTATAAATGCATCTCTAAGAACTAAACTACTGAAATGAATGGACTTTGTGTTTCCTCATTACTTCCATTAAGAGCAGGGAAAATACTAGTTGTTCACAGTTGGAGATGTCATGCAAGTATACTTCAAAATCACTGGCTATTGAGAAAAACATTATATTGATCTTTGCAGGGAGTCTGAACAGCTCATAAACCACCACTGCAAATACTTCATGTAAAAGTTTTAATATAAAGTATTAATCATACTGGTCAACAGCTCTGAACCCTTAAGGCAAATATGGTTTCAACAATTTGTGACATGTGTACATCAAAAGCAAGCAACATCTACACTCCTAAATCAATGTCACTGCACTAACCTTTCAGTGCAGCTGGATCTGTGCCCTGCTAAACATCTACACTCCACACCCTGGCCTGCCTTCTCAGCACTGACTCTGTTAAGAAACTCTTTAATCGACTTAAATATGCTTAATGTTCTTAAATGGGAGCCTGAGTTGTTAGAGACCTCCACACAAATAAGCACGGTGCGTTCACGGGTCACCTAAGGTCAGGAGCTTTTTTTATGATTCAGTGTCGTGGTTCAAAATGCGTCCTTCTCAAAATACATCTATCATATGATGTATATCAAAGGCAAGAATAAAGTGGGTCTTTACGTCAGTAGGATAAGTGGTTGATGCTATAAAAAGGCCCTTGCTTGTGCTAAGTGCTGCACATTTTGTACAAACAGGACAGATGTATGCTTTGAAGAGTGACCGTGTTAACTGGAGACTCCTGAGCTATATTGTCGTAGTTACGTTTGTAAGAAAGATAATTTGGTGTCCACACGGGTTCCCTTTTGTTAAATACACATTGAATTTGCGTATTTCGACATTAAACGTGAAAACTTAACTTAAATGCTTTTGGGGGAAGTCCGCATAAGCAGTTACGCAGCAGTTACTGACGCATTCGGCCAAAAGTCACCAGTCAACACGGTCACTCAAACCACCACCACACCTGTATGTTAGTGAACTTTGGCTAGTCAAGCCCTTTGTATGTGTTGAGACGAAAATTAAAGTTTATCAGCATTTACTAACCCGGGGGTGCTACTGGGCTATCTAGAAAAAAAACGCAGGGTTATTAGGGTTAGGAAGAAAACATGAGGACTCCTCAGAGTTTAGCCCTGAATTAATTAATTGTTCATGGCGTTAGCCAACTTCAACAGCCTGGCAGAGGAGCTAACGTTAGCTAAAGAGGTTGTTGGTAGCATCGTCGCTGCTTACCTTTGAGCACTCGGTTTTCCCAGGCGCACAGATTTTAGCTTCCAGAGCAGGGTTTCCTTGACTTTAATGCTACATTACCTAGCTGGAGTCATTCCCGGGACTGGGAGCACCAACAGTCTGCACGGTGTGTCTGTTTATCTTCATGTGACGTTCAAGAACCTCGGGAATTCGACAACTTCCTTTCTTTTGAGCTTTTCAACAGTTTGTGTTCGTTCGGACTTAATTTGTGAATTTAACTCGTATATTGCATAATTTAGAGAAAACAGTTACAGACTATAACCATTATTCTTTACATTTATGACTGGCTTTCGCTTTTTTATATAGTGTGTAAAGAGAGAGACAGCAAGCAAGGTCAGGATGGCCTTTCCTTGCTGCATTCAGGAGCAGCTCTGGGCTTCGTAAAATCGGCAGTTAAAAGTATGCTGCACCAAATTTGGGTCAAAAAAGAAGTTTTAGGAAGACTTTGCTCAGAACTGGAAACCATATGATCACAAGAAATAAAATGGAGATGTACTCCATTTAAGTTAAGACACCGCGGACGACGATAAAGGTGTTAGTTTAGTTCCTGATCTTTTTTTTTTTTTTTTGGCTTGCTTTGTATGAATTTTATTTGTTCTATTTATATATTTACTCATTTACACATTTATCTTTCTCCTTCTTATGTATTTATCATTTCTATGTGTTGATATAAAACAATAAAATTTTTGGGAAATAAAGTTTTGAATTTAATATAACTAATACAACGTTTCTGAAACATATAAGAGTAGGCTTATTAAATGTCAATGCTTGTTAACTGCTTCAAAAAGTAGCTTATTCTGTTTAAAAAATTATTCTGACAGAACAAAGTTAGTGGATTATTAGTCTACAACAAGGAAACCAATGCATCTTTTGGTGGGTGGTCTCTGTGGTGGAGCTCACAAGTTGCCCTCTACTAAACATAAACAAATTTAAAATAGTTTTAGCTGTGTTATTGTATCAATTATTCTATTTTTTCCCATGAAATTGGTTTAATTCAACTGACAATTACAGTCACCAGGTGAGATTATAGTTGCTTAATGTTATCTGCAAGAATTCTGTATGGTAAATAGCCTAAAAGTCAATCATCACGACAGACAGATTTGAAAACTTCCTTTGATAATAACTGCCCATTTATCAGATGTAGGTGTCAGCCAAATGTATCCCACAGATTGGCTGCAATATCAGCAGAATGTATGAATGTACCATGATGCCTCAGTTTATCATCACTGAAATGTCTATATTTAAAAGTCAACTGTTTAGGTCAAGCAGAGATTTATTGCAATCCACAAACAATGTAAGAATTTTTACTGGCAATTAAAGAGTTAAGAAATATTGACACATGGGATATCAGGAAAAATACAGTATCATACATGACTGTGAAATTTACAATAAAAGGACAACAAATGTATTTTTTTTAAATTCCTTGAAATGGTACTTAATTCTGTGTTTAGTGACAGGGTCTCCTGTAAGATTTTAGGGGAGATTTGCAGGCAGAAAAATGTAAGAGCATTTCTTTTATCTAACCTGAAACATTAGATAGATAGATAGATAGATAGATAGATAGATAGATAGATAGATAGATAGATAGATAGATAGATAGATAGATAGATAGATAGATAGATAGATAGATAGATAGATAGATTGTCATGAGAAAGATGTGAAATGCGAAAAATTATAATTTAAGTCTAGTTATGTTTAATGACAGTTAAAGATGTATTTTCTTAGGAAGTTTTAGGTCTGGTTTTCTTTTAATAAGGGAATGTTAAAGCACAGAATACAATACAGCTCTCACATATCTCTTAAATATAACGTATCTAAAGGTTGTTGGGATTTTTGTGTAAACATTTTCTGCATATGAAACTTGTTTAAAAACATCACACTCCAGGGGATATTTGTAATAGTGTCACTGTAATGATTTTCTTCAGTCAGAAGTCATGTTTCTGTGAACAACCCGCAGCAGAGATGATACCCAGAACATCTTAACTTATGCCCCAATCACAGATCTCCAGACAAATCATTCTTCAGTACTTTTATTGTTCAGTATAACATGTCTCATACATTAAACAGAGGCAGTGCTGGGTGAAATCAACCACCTACATGGCATTATATCAATGCATTTTACCTCACAGCCTCAGGGGGATGTTTCCTTTATTCACAACATTCCCCCTCCCCTCAAGAGTCACACACACCAGGTAGCCTGACTCATGATTTGGTTATTTAAAAACTGCTACACAAAACAGAGACACACAGACTATTCACCACTAAGGCAGAATGGTTTAGGCAAAAAACAAAACAAAACTGATGAATACCATGATCCCTCTGATTTATTTATATAACTAAATCCTGTCATTTCAGTCCTAAAACACCAGTAATTCTTTCTAGTTTCACCTGATTCATGTCCTGCCCCTCAGGGGTGTACCATGAATGAGCCTGTCAGTCAAATGGTTTACAGTGGTGGCTCTTTTTTTAACCCCACTTCATCACCATGATTACCTCAGCCAAAGGAGGTTATGTTTTTGCCAGCACTTGTCTGTCTCTGTCCTTAAACAAGCAAGTTTACATTTTTTTATGAGCAACTCGACACGTTCTCAGTTGATGTTGATGACATTTTCAGGAAATGCTGGTTATGGCACATATGAGAACTGATGACTCCACTGTTTGTTTTGGCGGTAAGAAAATTCAGTGTGGATCCAGGATTTTTTCATGGATTTACCAACAGTGTGAGATATGGCAGTTTTCTACATTTTTGACAACAACTCACTCGATGGTTCTGGAAATGCCTCGGCAAGGGTTTGTGCTCTTTGACCACTTCTAGTCTCAAAATCTAAATTGAAACAATACAAAACTAGAAAGCACAAACCTCCGCCAAGGTAGCTCAGATATTGCTGTTACATCTATAAACAACTGTTCCATGATAAAGTTACATTATCATATGACTTACTGACCCTGAAGCACTCAGAACAATGTTGATATCATTATTAGTTTGACAGTTATTGGGCCAAGATGATAGTTTACTGATTACAGTTATCTGGATCACCACCATAATCTAATCATTTTTTATAAGTGGGCCATTATCAACATCTCCTGAATGGTGGTTGAATTTATTTGACTGAAAGCTTCCCAGCTCTGTGTGCTGTTGAGATTCTCAAAAAACTGAGCTATTTTGCTGACCAAGGAGAATTTGTTTTAGCCAGCATATGATTGTTTATTTGTCCATCAGTTTGTTTGTTTGTTCGTAAGATTCTCAAAAAATTACTGGATGGATTTTGCTGACATATTGAGGAGATGTTGGTAAAGGCCCAACCTAAAAATTGAGGAGATGTTGGTAAAGGCCCAACCTAAAAAGCCAGCATATGATTGTTTATTTGTCCATCAGTTTGTTTGTTTGTTCGTAAGATTCTCAAAAAATTACTGGATGGATTTTGCTGACATATTGAGGAGATGTTGGTAAAGGCCCAACCTAAAAATGACAAGATTTTGGTGGTGATACATATATTTGTGTGGATGCAAAAATAATCCAGAAATTTCATAAAATCCCATTAGTTAACATTGGGTGGAACATTTTAGAAATTATATCTGTCTTTTTTTGACAGATTTTCTTCCAATTTCACATGATATGAGGTCCATGTCTCCATTATTAAGGTACATTTAATCTGGATCCAATCCAGATTGATGCACAGAAAACATAAAACCTTATAAAGGGAAACCCATTGACCATAATCAATAATCTATTTCAAATAAAATTATTTAGTGATTTTACCAAAACGCTTCTTCACACAGGTTAACCTCCATGTATGTGCTGAGTTTGGTCTGGATCCCGGTACTATCCTGGATCTGGTGATCCAGAATTGCATCTTGTACAGGAGCTGTGGAAAAACCACTGCTGGTACTGTGCTGCTTGGTCTGAGGGATGCACGATATTATCGGTTTTACATCAGTTTGGACCAATATCAGCTTAAAAATTAAGTAACGTATTGTCCAAGTATTGAAATTTTTGCAGATATTTACAGCCACACATGTCTGCCATATATCGGCTGGAATATCTGTAAATTATAGAAATGTTTAAAATTGATGCACCTTCTCACCACTGCCTGGGTACATTTAAATATTCAGGGTTTCGTTATTGTAAGAGTTAGAAACTGTTTTTCTTGTTTTACATCTGTTCATGTGATAGTATGCTTTAACACTGAAAGAAATTAGAACAATTTTTATCAAGCACAGAGCTTGTGCTCTTGACTGGTATCTACTGGTATCTGCGTTAAAGAACCAAAAAAACATCAGTTTATCAGATATCGGCAAAATCCAATATTGTGCATCCCTACTTGGCAGAGGTTTCTGCTCTCTGAAGGATTTTCTAGTTTCAACTAGTCTTTAAAAATGACCTCATAGCCTCTCACCACAGCCCCACCTGTTCTCCACGTTACCCAGGTCTAATCAATCCGAGTGACTAAAACACCCGCAGGGCCTTTCAAAGGATTCTGCAGCGTCTCTCCTCTTATGCAGCAGCACCAGGCTTGACTGCAGTATTTACTATCTTATCTATTTCAATATGATGGGATCAAAGTGTCTGTGTTAGGTTCTTTCTGCTCTGAAGAGGCATCAAATGACATGCCAAACTCTCACTTCCGTGCCAGCTCACACAGCCTGAGGCAGAAATCCTCAGTTACTGAGAAAGTTTCCAAAGACCTCCTTGATATCAGTTATCTCTGACTGAGGCTTCAGGCTTTGGAGGGCCAGATTACACAGAGACAGCCTGGGAGTGAATGCTCTGCTCACTTTGTGGTACACCCCTCTTCACTTCCCTGGTAGAAAAACGCCCTCAGTTCCTGCATACACGATTAGTTTGAATGAGAAATACTGCATGAAAACTCGAAAAGAGGCCTTAAATGAGTCCTTTTTCCTATCATAAATACTTGCAAGTGTGGTACAACTAATGTGATTAGGACTTATAAATAAGAGTGATTATGAAATCTAAAAGTAATCATCTAAAGAGTTTCCAAGATCTTACAAAAGTTGTGTTCATTTATAACAGTTTTGGTTATCTTCTGAGACTTTTTTTGCTGCTCAACCACAACTGTAATTATACCTACTGGTAATTACTTCAATTATGTTTTCTAACTAAAATGTTAAGGTTCATCTGGTCTCTTCACAGAGGTAGTCCCTTACTTTTCCTTCTTAATCCCAGTTCAGACCAAAGATTTGCAACCAAACGAGCCGAGGCTCGCAACTCATTACAACATACCCCGCTGTAAAGTTTTAGAGGCCTGTTTGATCACATCGCTCCAACTGGCACAGACAATATAATGTTTCATAGCAACAACTGTAATTAGACTTTGTTTCACATTTTCATGCCCAAGATAAGTCATAGTGCACAGTAGGAATGAGGGCAGTGATAGTGAGTCAACTGCTTGTGTTAAATTATCCACAGAGGGAAAACATGACGAGAGGGAGTCCAGACTTTGGGTCCATCCATGGGCCTGTCAATGGAATAACAGGGGGCTAGTGCCTGGTCATGACGTGAGCCTTAAGCTGGTTATATTCCAATTTCTTTGTGAGTTGTAACAAGTTACTCCACCTGCAGTTTCGTCTGTAAAAGTAAAATCTGTCACTTCTATTGGGCAACTCAAACAGTAACGAAAAAGAATATATTCCTGTATATTATGTTCACATAAAGCAAAAACAGCAAGTTTTTTGGCAACAAGTGAGTCAAAACCTATGACACAAATGAATTCATTTATTTTCAATACCACTTATCCCTGTCAGGGTTGCAGAGGTGCTGAGCTGAAGCCTATCCCAGCTGTCATTGGGCGAGAGGCAGGTTACACCATGAACTGGTCACCAGTGATTGCAGGGTCACACAGATGACAACCATTACACTCACACTCATAATGAAGGGCAATTTGGAGTCACCAGTCCACCTATAGAGCGTGTTTTTGGTCTGAGGGAGGAAGCCGGAGTGCCTGGAGGGAACCCAAACATTTCAACACACGACACTTTGAAAATTAAAACTGGGAAATATCAGATGTATTTTATTATTTAACATCAATGTGTTAACATCTCCTGCGTGTTTTAAGAACCTCACATACTCTCAGCCTAAGGAACCAGGAAGTGCTAAATGCTGACTCCTGCATTTTTCGACTCGCTCTATAAAAACCACCACCACCAGTTTTTTGTTTAATGCTTAATAATCAAACAAGTCTGTTCATTATCAACCTCAGTAGTCAGGCAACAAAGCAGTATGCACATGCCCCCTGTAGGGCTATAGAGGATGCGGCTGAGGCAGATTCAGTTAGAGCAGGTTCCTCAAGGCAAATGCTGTTACACCACGTGGATCTTGAGTGTTAACGTCAGAAGAACTCCATCCTTCTGCTTGTCAATGCTCTGATTGAATATAAAGCCCCTCAATGGCTGCTGTGATTGTTTACTTTACAGCTGTAGGTGTCCGGCAGTGTGTGAGAGTCACAGGCAGCTCAACCCAGCAAGCTTTCATTTCATTTAAAGTTACTTTTTATGTAGGCTAACATACCTTAACAGCATTAGTAATGACTGATTGAGATGAAAGTAACACCATCACAGGCAACACATTTATTTGTGAAGTTTAATCTATAAAGAAGATGTGTGTGTGTGTGTTTGTGTGTTTATGCACTGCACTTAAAACATAAGGTGACGGGGTGCTGGATTGGCGGAGTGGTTAGCAGCCAGGCACCCCATGTACATGCTTCTGCCGGTCCAGGTTCGAATCCCACCTGTGACCAGTTTGCAGAGTGTCCTCCCCTACTGTCTCACCCCATTTCACAAGCCTATCCACTGTCTCTCTCCTATCAGGCACAAAATGCCAAAAAAATACATTAAAAAAAAAAAAAAACACAAGGTGACTGAAGACTCTAAGAAGTGTGTCCCAATATATAATCGACCCTTTTTGCTGCTTAATTGGTTCATTGACCAACCCATCAGAGACCCAGTCCTTCTCCTGTCAGATGATGTATTGTAATGTATTTTGGTTCAAGTTTTCTCTTCATTTTGTTATTACAATATAAACACAAAGATGGAATCCCACACACTGTCTAACTTGCAAGAAAATAATTTGTAACGTTTCAGTCTCTGACCTTCATATGGAAAAAAATCTTTGTGTTTAAATCGACTTTTTTCTCCGACGCACTTGTCTCCTGAATTACATATGCGAAATACTCTCCTGATTTGTTGTTACAATATAAGAAATCCCAAAGAAAACATGCCTCCACTCAAAAGAAAGGGGAGACATTTTTATTGTGACTATATTTGGATTCTGGAAATATTAATTGTAAAAAATGAAAGCAAATGTTAGATGACATCACTGGTGTCATTCACATGTAATATTTTTTGACTATTACGAAATATTAATAAAGATTTTGAGTTTTCTTTATACCTCCCACTGTAGTTTTGTCTCCACACCTACACTTATGTCAATTATTTATTGTCAGTTGTTTCAATTGAGAGCAAGACCAGCGAGCACAGATTATGTTGAACCTAGTTACGGTAAATAAGCAGGGAGTGGCTGGACGAAGGATTAATTTCTGGAGAGGGTGGGGCTTGACAAAGGCTCAGTTTTTTAACTGAGCAGGTAAATAACGGGAATGGCATGTAATACTGCATTTCTTCTCTAGTTTTCCACTTTACTTTCACACATCAAAATAAATAGTGCAGAAAAATATAAAATCCTAATTTATTTGTTTTCAAAAACTGATAAGCCCCAGTACGTTCATATATACCCAGGTACTGATTGAGTGTTAAAAAACTAAAATGCCTTCTGTTCTGAATCCCAGTAAGCACTTCCCAGTGGAGCAATTTCTGGTGCAAAGGCTCATTTCACTGTAATTGCTCTTAAAGGCCTCATTCTGTCTTCCATCTTTGGTCTGAACTGGGCTTACGTCCTTGCTCATGATCTACAATCCTGTAATCAAATATTACTAATAGTACATATCACCATGGGTTATATAAATACATTATAGGTCATTTTTGTCTGTTATACACATATTAATAGGAGAGTTATCATCACTCTGAGATAAATCCTCATTCCTCATGTTGAATGCAGACTCCTCCTCAGTCTGAACCAGACTGTGTTTCCGTCTGTGGAGCCTCAGGCTTTGTGAGCGGCTGAATCCTCTCCCGCAGATGTCACAGCCATACGGTCGCTCTCCTGTGTGAAGCCTGATGTGGTTTTTGAGGCTTGAAGCTCGTGTGAAGCTCTTGTTGCACTCAGGACAGTCAAACTTTTCCCCGTAGTGGATTTTCTCGTGTTCCCTCAAGCGTCCGGACTGGTTGAAGCTGCGGTCGCACACGGAGCAGTGGTACGGCCTCTCTCCCGTGTGCGTGAGCCGATGGCGGTTCATGGCCCCGGAGTGGGCGAAGCTCTTCCCGCAGTCAGGGCAGGAGAACGGTTTCTCCCCTGTGTGAACTTTCTGGTGACCTTTGAGCTGACCTTTCTGGGTGAACTGCTTCCCACACAGAGTGCATTTGTAGGGTTTCTCTCCTGAGTGAATCCTCATGTGGATCTGAAGGGCGGACATTTTGTGGCAGTCCCTTCCACAGAGCCCGCAGAGGTACGAGTTCTTTTTCATTTTGATTTTGATTTTGTTCTGATCTTTCTTCAGAGAGGCTGGAGGAGTGGCTTTTTTACTGTTCGGGACTCGATCAGGAACATGATGACGATCGGCACGATCAAGAGCTTTCTGAGACACTGTGGAAAGATCACAGACAAAGCTTTACACCAGTTAACTCAAATTTTCCTTTTTGCAATTTAGCCTAAGCTTACTATGGATGCTGAGATGGGATAAAAGACTGAATAAGAATGAACTGGAGCTGGTTTATTCACCCTTCATCTCTTTCTTCATCATATATTGCACTTGTCTCTTAAAATTTTACTGCACTTAAACCCCCAAACCTAATTTAAGATGAATAAGCACTTAAAGTTACAAGCAAAAAGGATTTTTAAATCTTTTTTTTCTTTACATCACACAAAAAGGGGAATCCATCCTTATACTTGAACCCAGACTGGAATAATTAGATTACAGCTAAAGACAGCACTACAGTGAAGATCCAAAGTAAAACTATGATTTTGTATCCTTTAATATTTCCTTTCAGTATAAATGGATTCTCTTACTGTTTACAGGTTCCTCTTCCTCCTCCTTTATTGCTATCTTGATGTCTGTGCTGTTCTGCAGCTGCCGATCTTCACTTTTCATCTCCGTAATGCACTCTTTACGAAAAGACACTGGTTCAGGAGGGTCTCCTCCTGCAAGAATCACAAGTGAATATGCTAAAAATGCTAAAATCAACATAAATAATAAGTACGACCACAAAGGAAAGTGTTTCATACCACACAAAGGCTCTTCTTCTTCTTCTTCTTTCACAATTACATTCATAAGTGGGCTGGAGGTGACATCTTCTGCTTGGTCTTCAGCTTGGTCCTCTGGTTCTTTCAGGTCATTTTTAGTCTTCGCTCCTGTGTCAGAGTTAAGACCCTCGGGACTCTCTGAGGGATGAGGCTCATCCACAGAGGGGGACCTCTGACTGTTTGACACCTTTAAAACAAATAAAGAAAAAGATGCAGGTATTTTGGTGTTTTCCCTTCATGTCGAACAATATCATCTTGAGCACTCTTTACAGTAAGAGGTCCTACTGGGAAACTAGAACAACGCTCAGACCCAGAGTTCATCAACAAACATGACTGCTTAGTGTGTAAACAAGAGTAAAAGCAGTGCATCATCACCTAGAATAAACGCTAAGGGTTGTTCATATGCATTGAGATCAAACATGTGCATAGTATTATACACTGTCTACATGTGGACATACTGTGATGTGGACTTTAGTATAAAATCAACTTACAGTGTGCGGTTTATGTCGGTTATGAGCTAACAATGCTAAATGCAGCTGGGACTACAATAGCTTGGTGTTGATCAATTTAAAGAGATACACCAACTTTTTATTTTGTGTCTTGTCTAAGTCCTGGGTCCCCGACAAACAGGAGGACTCCATTCTTTCGAGTGTTCGTGCAGAAACAAGGAAGAGATAGACAAAGCTCAACCACTGCTAATTCGCTCAGCTCAAAACACTGGGAGTCGGTGGGTAGTGTTATCCTGCCTCTACCTACAGTCATCAGATAAACTCTTCAGCAAGTCTAAACTGTCCTGTGTGTTTATTGTGACTTGTTTTTTGACCACGTTATGTTAAATTATCTTGGACTATCATCATATTATCTTTTTCTACTCGTAAATGGAGGCTTTGTTTTGTTGATCTAATTGTGTGGTTGACATGTAACGTCGTGTTTTTTTAACAGCTCTAAAAGTGAACAATGAGAACCATTCACAGTTGTGAGTGAGCTGTTCTTAAATTTGCAGGTAATTTACATTTAAGAATGTTGATTTCCAGCACAAACCACTATGGACTTGCTTGCAAGTAGGTCAACAAAACAAAGCCTCTGTTTAAGAGTAGATGAAGATGATGCGATGAGCGAAAATAACATAACATACCACATTAAAAAAAAACATTTAATAACAAGCACACATGACATTTTAGAGCGGCTGAAGAGCTTATCTAATGACTGTGGTCAGAGGCGGGCTAACACTTCCCACTGACTTCCAGTGTTTAGAGCCAGGCTAATTAGCTTTGTCCATATTTTCTTTGTTACTGCACAGACAGTTGAAAGAATGGTCTGTCTGCTTGGTATGGACTAGGGAGCGAGGCAACACAAAAAAAAGTGGTGTATCCCTTTAAAGTGACATAAGATGCGATGACTTCATTTAAGGTCACTACTATATGGTCTTAGTAAAAAGTGTTTTAGTGCTAAGGTTACAACAATAGTAGTTATGTTTAATGTAGACATGAAAGCTCTTTTGGATTTCTGCTCAAGGGTGAAAGTGGAACGAGCTTCAACTCAAATGTCATCATTCCCAGTCCCCCCGTCAGACCTCCAATGTAAACACAGCATCAATCACAACTTTACAAAGAAATTCATTTTTTTAATTATTCAACGTAATTAAGCATGGACACTCTAAATGAGGGTCAACCCTGAAAAATCTCTGAAATATCAGTGTGTGTTGTCATTACCTCTGAGCCGTTGTGATTAGTGAGGTCCTGTGGAGATGTTTCTCCATCTGCAGCTTGTTCTGAGACAGCTTCAGAGCCCGGCTCGCTCTTATTCTGTGTACACGATCTTTTGTGGTTTCGGAGAGTTCCTGCGAGTGAGAAGTGCCTCCCGCAGTCTGCACACGTGTATGGCTTCTCTCCAGTGTGAATCCTTGTGTGCCTCCGGAGCTCTCCCGGAGCTACGAAAGACTTATCACACTGTGTGCAGCTGTACGGTTTTTCTCCTGTGTGAGTCCGCATGTGTGTTGTGAGGGTCCACTGCTGAGCAAAAGTCTTCCCACAGTCTAAACAGTGGTAGGGCGTGATGCCGGTGTGGAGACGCTCGTGTCTCACCAGCGTTCCCGACAAGGCGAATCGTTTGTCACAGAAAGAGCACTGGTAGGGCCTCTCCCCGGTGTGAGTCCTCTGATGATCCCTCAGCTCCGCAGCAGAGTTGCAGCTCTTCTCGCACTCTGAACACGGAAACTTCTTCCTCACAAAGCCTGCGACGATCTCACAGTGCATCGCCTCCAGGTGAGTCTTCAGATGCCAGTGACGGGAGAAGCTCTTCAGGCAGATGGAGCAGTGATACGGCCTCTCTCCTGTGTGCGTCCTTCTGTGGAGTCTGAGCTCTCCCTGACTGGCAAACCTTTTCTCGCAGAAAGTGCAGGGAAACGGCTTTTCCCCAGTGTGGACCCTCTGGTGTATCATGAGCAGCCCCTTCTCCGGGAATCTCTTCTCGCACACGGAGCAGGGGAAAGGCCTCTCTCCTGAGTGAGTGCGTAGGTGGCGCTGTAATTTGGAGGCGTAGGGGAATTCTTTGCCGCACACGGAGCAGCTGTGAATAGTCGGGGGTTTTTCAATCTCACTTTGAACAAATGTCTTTGAGGGAGCCTCTGCAGGAGGCATTTCAGGGAGAGGTCCATCTCCTGTGTGAGCAGGGAGAAAACAAGGGGTTCAGATTAGGGAGCAAATAAAGGGATTTGTTTCAAACATTAATCTTTTATTACAACCATCAGTGATCAGACAAATATCACAGTCCATGAAGTTATGTCAAGTAGGGCTGGGGAATATGAGGGGAATCACATCCAAGTTTTTTTTAAGTAGAATGGCTTAACAGACATTTATTTATTTATTTATTTATTTAATAGGGACAGTGCACATTAATGAACATCCATTCAAAGGACAATGGATGTAAATATGCCGGGTTACAGCATCAATGCTAATTTACATCCGTAGGCCCTAGGCAGGTAAACATACAAACATTATGGCAAAGACACCGCACACACAAAAGCAGGACATAGAACAGGACAACAGATCATAATGAGAGCACAACACAACACAGTTCATTTCTTAAACCCTGGATGTTAATGGTTGCAGGTCTGGTTTGCTTTCAGCCACATAACTTAGTATCTTTTCTTTTTTTAAAAAACAAATGGCTGACACAAAACCAGTGTTCATTTTATCTTTATTTAGCTTTAGTCTTTTGCCTAAAATACTATTTATTTTCAGTCATAGTTTAGTCATCTAACTGTTGTAATTTAAGTCTCGTTTTAGAAGATAAAATTTCACAACATATTTTAAATTTGCAGATTGTGACACATGGCAATTAGTTCAGCATAAATAAAAGAATTACAGCAGATGAAGAAAGTAATGTACCACAGCCAATTAAGGGGAGAGGAGTACATATGCACATATATACAAACCTAAATATATACATATATGTGTAAACATATGTACATATACATGCCTATACCCATGCATACAGAATTTCACATTTTAGTTGGCGAAATATGCTGTAAATTTAAAATATGAAGCGTAAAGGGTAAGGCTTTTTTTATGTTTCCTTCAGTTTCTGACATCATGTTTTATACTTCAATACTACACACTAATTGAACTTTTGTGTGAAATGCAGTCACCTTTATTAATGCTACCTGGCAGCTTATCCAAGTTATCCCACCACCACAAAGCTGTGGCAGTTGTGATTGGATGTCCCTCTTAACTCATCTAACCTTTCACCACAAAAAAAGCTGCTGTGATTGGATATATTCCTAATTTGTCACTAATTTCTTCATGACCAAATTAGGTCTGACTGGATAAAGGCTGCCAAACATTACAGTCTAGTTTTTATTTGTTGATGAGAGTGTCAGTTAATTTAGTTTTAGTTTTTGTCAGGGGAAAAAGGTTGTTGACAAAAATATTAGTCAACAAAATTAACACTGCACACAAAACCAGAATAATAAACCCAGTTTTGCTCCAGGACAAATCACACTACAACACTTTTGAGACCGGAGACAGAAGTCAAATTTTTGATTTACTTGTCTTTTGAACTGTCAATTCCTTTCAATTCCTACATCCTGCCTGAAGTGTATAGACACAATAGAAACATATCCATGTACTGAGGTTGTCAATATCTTGAATCCTCTAGAATATCATCCAACAATCATCTAGGACAGTGGTTCTTAACTGTTGGATCGAGACCCAAAAGTGGGTTGCAGACCCTTTTTTCAGCGGACCAAGACCCACTGACTGGGCAAAAAAAATGTTAGGAAATAATTGTAATTAATCCCAAGATTTTTTATGCAGTGAAGTAATGTCTATTCACACTTCTTTACAACAGGTGGCATTAAGACTGTGATGCTAATCGACACATGTTTTAATAGAAATTGGTGAGATCAAGAATCTCTTTTAGTGCTCTGGTCAAGACAGGCAATAGCACAGCTGATAAAGTCACTCATGCATAAAACAATAAACTAAACAAAGCTTGAAAACTGAAAAAGATGTGGTGTCTTATTTGTGGACTGGTTACAAAACTGAAAAACTGAGTTTAAAAACCAGACAGTATGTAGAAACAGAGAGGTCGATCATTATGACTGTGAGTTAAAAAATATGACAAAATGAGTTTAGATATTTCCCCTATCTACTCACTGAGATCTGAGAAGTCCACCTCTTCTCCATCCGAGTTGATCAGGCCTCCGATTTCTTGCTGATCATCCTCAGCGAGGGTGACGGCTGGTCCAAAGTCCTCAGGATTTTCAGTGTCCATCTCTCAAATATGGAGCCTTGTGGAGGTCAACAAACATCAGTCAATATGCAGGCTATCAGAGAATGAGCAGAGACAGTGGGCTGGATATCTACACACAGCAAAACAAAGTCAACGCATTCTATCTGCTTTACATCATACTCTAACAGGTCATCACAATATTAATGTTTTGCATATCACGTTTTTTACGCTTATTTTGAGCAAGACTATATAGAAGAACCTCCAAAAAAAGTTGAGTACTGTGTGTACACTTTAAATACGTGCAGTGAGATTACTCCAGGCGCCAACACAATATTAAAATGATTATTTTAAGACCTTTTCAAGACCCATAAGGGGGAAAAATCAAGACACTGGTGCACTTTAAATATCTTTTTTCTATTTTTCATTCTACAAAAGCGGATTTTTACCAAAAATACTGTTATCTTTCTTGAATGCAAAAAGCCACAGGGCTCAAAATCGATACCAAATTCCTCAAGGAATCAAGATCACTTGTCCTTTTGATTCACAATTCCCTGACCAATTCCTTCCACTTTGTTCTGCATGCTTTGCAAATGAGGGAATGTAACCCTCTCATCAGTGGAAGTCAGCAGAAATGATACCAAAGACTAAAAAATCATAGCAGACATGGCAGAAGTGGACAAATTGCAACTTAGATTTCAGCAAAAAGATGCTTACTTCACAAGACTGTCATGTTTGACATCGCTGCCACTGAAACCCGTTGGAGTTCCAGTCTTTTCAATTTAGAAAATTAGTAGGAATCAATTAAAGAATCATTAAAGAACAGAAATGACAAGCAAAACTGTTAATGGCACTGGTATTTGGTAAAATCGTATACATTTCCATCACTGTCTCAAGACAAAGAGACAAAACATTAGAAAGGGAGTGCACGCACATGGAAAAACTGCTAGTGCTGCACATACATTTTCTGAGGTAATATTTAAAATATCCAAAAACAAATTTGATAAAAGTGGGCATCTAAAACTTGAGACCACAAACAGATTTGTTTCACAGTATATTTTTTTGGTTGTGATCAGTGGCGATGGCACAGATGGATGGTTCTAAGTATTTTAGCATTTGATTCAGTGCCACGTTCCTGTGCAATGATCATTTTCACAAGGGTAGTAAGACTCATTGATTCATTTAATTTCAAATTTGGAGCATTTTTGGCTGACCATGATCATGCCAACAAGAATATCAAAACTGAATGATTATTGTGCCAAAAGATGTGTTGCGTGTTTCGGGGAAATTCAGATTCCAGTAGCAGTTTTGTACAGCAGATGAAATATATATAAAAAAGACAGATATGAACAGAAATACAAAAAATAATACAAATAAATTTAAATAAATATAACTAAAACTAGAAATATGGCTACTGGCTGACTATTTGATTTGTAAATATGTAATTTGGTGAGTTTCTTTCTTATATTGGCATTTTCAAAATAAAGCAGCATTTGCTATATATGTACGCTTTAATATAAGGTGTTTGCTGCACATCAGGACATCCACCCATCCAGGAGACATCTTTGTCCTGCTCAAGGACACTCCAGCAGGGTGACAGGGATTTAACCCCAGCTGAGCCACGTGAGAACGAGACGAAAGCTATCATGATCATTTTAGTTTTACTGTGGCTTGAATATCAAGGAGAGCACATAACAACGAGCATCTGATCAGAGTAGCCAGATTAGCTCAGTAGCATTAGCCTGGTCCCATTTCGCATCATTAAACTGTATTTCCTTCACTGTGAAGCAGCAGCCTTGTTGATTCACCTGTTGGTGTTTTCAGTTTAATGCAAAAGCCATTAACACAACAGCAAACCCGCCCAGAGGAGCGGACAGCACTATCTGTCCCCCGACTGTGATGGCTGAGGAGGTGACCAGTGTTGCGGTTTAACGAGTGACCGAGTTGACTGATGACTTTCAGCAGGATGAGTGTTGGGACTTTGGAGAGGAAGGTGACAGTCACCCAACCGATGCCACTGTTTTGGGTTTCAAGATAGACACATACAACAGGTATCTTTATTTTTTCCCTTGAACTCTAAACTACATATACATACATGTGACAGACACCAGTTAACACGGTTACCTTTTAATCCCTCACACGGGTGCTCTGGGCTCTGGTCATCGGGCACCTCTGCCTTTAAGATGTTATTAGCCTGCTCTCCTCTGACATGGCGTTCACTAGCTTTTCTTTTCCTAGCATGCGGCTAACAGTAAGTGTCCTCAACAGCTCCTTCCACCAGCCACCCACATTAAAAACCAGCTGTAACAAATCCGAGTCCACCGTGATAAGACCACATTACCTCTGCAGCTGATCCTCCTCTGATGCTAACTCGGCTAGCTAACGTTTAACAACAGACAATAGACATTTGACCAACCTCTGCATAGACTTTCCCACAAGAGCACAAGAAGCCGCTCGAATGAGGTTTATTGAGACGACTTGGCGGTTTTTCTACAGCTCTTTCATTATAAGTCCAGTTTCGTTTCAACTGAGTGCCGAATTAAAGCCAGCTAACTAATGAGTGTTGATATATCGGCGTTTGGTGCTGATGAAAACCGCTCTGGCTTTAGCCGAGAGCTACCACAGCAGCGACGGCACTTCCGGTTACACTTTCAAAATAAGAGCAGAAACATTCTCTACAGCAGGGCTGGGCAACTTTGCCTTCCAAGAGAGCCACAGTAAATTTTACTTCGTTGCATGGCCACAATTGCACATGCAATTTCACCATCAAAAAGTTCCACACTATTCATGTGTCTCCTAGATGCCCCCAAAGCCTTTGACAGGATAAATCATAGTAAATTGTTTATAAAATTGCAAAGCAGAGGAGTCATACAGCGTATTAGGGCTACTTAAAGGAAAACTTCGGTTTCTACAACTTTCACATTGTTTATAGAATGAAGTAGAACAATATACTCACCCAGAAGGCTTTCCTGATCCAAACAGTGCTTCAGGAGATATTTAGATCCAAAATCGAGCGGCAGACATCCGTATAATGGTAGAACATAGGGCATACAGCGCCGCTCCTAAAACTGCATTAATCGTCCAAAAACTCATTAGTTTCCCCAATATTCCATTATGGTCCGTTCGGGCTACTCCTCCACGACACCCTGTGTCACTCACGACATGTCTTTGTGACTGTACTGACCTCTGAACTGAAGAAGAGCGCTTGCTCCGCACATGCGCAGTACGGCTCATTGTTTCAGGGGAAGACCACCGGCTAAACAACGACTTTCTCCTTCCAGTTTTGTGCAAAATGGACGAAGATCTATTGGATGAAGATGTTGTGGATGAGAACTTAGAATATGATGGGTGTCCTTACAGTTTCGAGCCAGAGTATACAGATGAGGAGCTCATAGAAAGGAGGACGCGGAGACAAGCGCTCTTCTTCTTCAGCTCAGAGGTCAGTACAGTCACAAAGACATGTCGTGGGTGACAGGCTGTCGTGGAGGAGTAGCCCGAATGGACCATAATGGAATATTGAAAACTAATCAGATGATTACAAACAAACTAAAAAAAAAAACTTCAAAAAAAAAAAATTTTCGAGTTTAAAAAATTTTGTGAGTATAAATCAAAAAAATTTAAAAAACTAAAAACTTCATAAACTCGTATTTTAGGTCAATAACTCATCAATAAAACAACATAGTTCAAAACCTGACCCCTCTTTATAATATCTGTCATAATCGCTGTGAGCTACAACCATATTTTCCTCCAAACTAGCCGTTCTCCAAGCCAGATGACTTCAACTAGTCTCAATATGCTGCTGGTGATGGCTTGATGACTTAGAGACCGTCTGCAAGTTACCAACTGGCAGCCTGATGATCACACATCTCTTGTACTTTATACTACAGCTCTTATTTAAGAGAAATAGCTCTTAATCTAATTTCTATGATTTTTATTAAATATGTAATGCCTATAAAAACTTCAATAAGTGTTCTGTTGTTCACTGTATTGACACCAAACTCAGCCTGATCAAACATTTCCTGTAGTTTATATTTTAGCTCTTCCTAGAAATAGGTTTTAATGTAATTTATATTATTTTTTTAAATATTGGCTTATTTATATATGATCATCAGGCTGAGTCATTACCTATTTATAAATATACATAGGGACACCTAATTCGGTCTGATGATCAAGCATCTCCTGTAGTTTATACTACAGCTCTTGCTTTAGAGAAATGTGTTTTAATGTAATTTATATGATTTTTTTAAAATATTAAACATTTTTTTAAATTATTACCTATTTATCAATAGGTAATGACTATAAAAACTGTAATAATGTAGTTGTTGACTGTAGTGACACCAAACTCAGCCTGGTTATCAAACATCTCTCCTAGTTTATACTTTAGCTTTTATTTAAGAGAAACAGATTTTAGTATAATTTACAGGATTTTTTAAATTTTGCCATATTTTTATATGATCATCAGGCTGAGTTATTACCCATTTATAAAAATACTTCACGACATTAAATAATTTCTAAGAAACTGCAGAGTGTACAAAGATGATTCTTGCATGTCTAGGGTGTCGGGGGTGCAGTCTGATAGTGCGCTTGGTCAGTCATGGGAAGGACGCAGGTTCAAGTCCAGCTCCAGCTGTGGCGATGTGTACTTGAGCTTAACCCAATTATACACCACTAAAGCAGCAGTGGTGTTTAACTAAATGAGAAGGCAAGAATGTGTTAGCTAATATAGATGGATAATTGACAGAAACTCCAACCATCAGTGAGTGAAAGTGAGAGTGAAGGGGTGTGAATGTGTAAATGTGACCAGCATCAAAGACTAGAAAATCACTGTATAAGCTCAAGTCCATTTACCACTTACCATTTCTCATCATATAGCAATTAATAACAGACTTAAAGCAGACATTTTCTAATAAATTTCTGTATTCCATCTTAATGGATCTTAAAATAACAGTGATATAGTGCATATTTTTGTACATTAAATATTAGTTTTTGGCATGCAGGATACAAAGGCACTGAAATCGTACAGACGGGCTACTATATAAGAGTAAACGTAAAAACACAAGTACAAAACAGGGATACAAGAAGACAACACAATGAGCCTCCATACTTGGAGACCCACACGTACTCTGTAGCGCATATTTTCAGATACAATAATCGTCTTTGCTGAAGGCGGGAGGAAAGAAGGGGAAGGAGAGGGAGCAAAGTGCATTTTACTACAACAGAAGAATGTATTAGTACAGAAGCTGTTAAATGTCCAGACGGCTCTCTTGTTTTGGTCTCCCGAGCTGTCTCGTTGGCCCCATGCGTCTCCCAGCATGTGTGCGCTGATGCTGCCGCAGACCCTGGCGGTAAATAAAACTCTTCCCACACTCTCCACACTCATAGGGTCTCTCTCCAGTGTGCAGCCTGTGGTGCACCTTCAGTTCCTCTGATCTGGAGTATCCTTTCCCGCAGACGCTGCATATAAAAGGCCTGTCTTTAATGTGGGTCTGGTAATGTGCTGTTAGGTATGAGTTTATCCGAAATGACTTCCCGCAGATATTGCAGGAGAACGGCCTCTCCCCGGAGTGCTGCATCTCATGGAGCTTTAGGGAAGATGCTGTGTGGAATCCCTGCCCACACAGAGAGCAGAGGTACGGCTTTTCTCCGGTGTGGATGCGCTGGTGGACTTGTATGTAGCTCTCGTTGATGAATCTCTTCCCACAGTCTGGACAGGAGTAGCGCTTCTCCTTGATGTGGGTCTTCATGTGCTCCTCCATCTTTTCTTTGTTGCTGAACTGGATGCCACAGCGGCGGCAAAGCAGCAGCTGTGAGGCATCTTGCTCCGCTGCGTTCGACTCCCCGGCTGCTCCCGTGTGTGCGGTGATGTGATGTGCTTGTAACGCTGATTGGCTCTCACACTCTTTTCCACATTCAAGGCAACGGTGGGACGATCTGATCCTGGACTCTCCAGGCAGAGACTTCAAGTATTCTGAGAGTTCAGACGCTGAGGGGTTCACCTCATCCGGAAAATCCACAGCGCCCTTACGACCTGCACAAAGAAAGACAAATCCTGTTTTTGTCTTCAGATATCACAATCTCTTTGTTTTGCTGTGTGCTTTGCAGTCAAATTTACAAAAGCAGACATTGTTCCCCAACAGTCCTTTTCTCTTCTTTCATGGCAAAGCCTTCTTCTTAAGGTTTAAGGTTTAAACTTGAGTGCTGTGAAAGGCATCTGCGAATACAACGTTCTATCATTCTTTTTGTTGTCTAACTAAGGTTTATGAGGTCTAATGGCCACCAGCAATTAAAGAGATCAACTAGAGATGTCCAAAATATCCTTTTACCTTTGAATTAAATCACATCCACAAAAAGATTCTAAACAATTCAAAATGTTCATGAATCAATTTTTGGACACACATTTTTCTTTTTCAAAGGGATACACCCTTTTTTTCTGATCACGTCGTGCCTCACGCCTGAGCAGGGGTGGGAATTGATAAGATTTTATCGATACCAGTGCTTTTAACTACCCTGCTAATCGATCCAATTCTTTAAAGATTCTCTTATTGATTCCTGCTGATTCTTGTCGTGGGCAAATGTTGGCCTGTAGATTTTCAGTGGCAACAATGTCAAACACGTCACATCATAGATAACTGCTTCTGCAAGTTGCTGGTGTTTCCCTTCGCTTAAGGTTGTGCAGTAGGAGCCTTTTATTAAAAATTAAGCCATAATTCTGATCGCTTCTGTTTATAGATGCTGCTTCATGTTTGCAATCCTCATCCAATCCTCAATGTCAGGAAATGTATATATTGTATATAGTTTTTTATGTATTATGTACTTTGCATCAAACTATAGTTAGGAAATTAATCTGGAATTCTAGGTTCAACTATACTGCAGATATCAGGGGTTAAGATGTTGTAGAAGTGTGAAGTTCAAACTAGTCTTACCTAAATGAACCTTGTAGTGAGTTTTGAGATTCCCCTTCTGGTTAAAGCCCCGCCCACAGATGGAGCAGCAGTACGGTTTCTCTCCTGTGTGTATCAGCTCGTGTCTCTCCAGTTTGTAAGCATGAGGGAATTCTTTTCCACAAACTGAGCAGTGGTACTCGATCTTCTCTTTGGGCTTCTTCAGGAGCTCTGGAGGAATTTCTACTGGGTACTGAATCATCTTTCTGCCAGGACGCTTCTTCTTCCCTGTGAGAGGAATATGACAATTCAAATCAAAAGACTTGATTTTATTTAATATTTATAAAGTGAGCATGTTAAGATCAATTTGGCTTTTTGATTGGATTACTGCTCTTGTCCCAGTACGCATGCATCAAGGGAATTTTGATTCAGCTGATTTCACAACTCTAGGTGGTAATATCTCCCCTTGCCCCCTTAAAGCTGAGAACAACTGGACTAATAATAATAACTAGAAAAGAACTCAGAGAGCGCAGACCTCTGCCAGCGCCACAGTCCTCACCCATATTGTGATTTTCACCATAAACATTAGTCCTACCTTTATTTTATCTAAATATTTAGATTCCTTGAAAATGAAAACATACCATTACCAATTGGATTCATAATGATATCTATTTTAGTTCAGTAGTTATTCCCAAAAATCACATTTTTCATCATGGCGGATCCAGACACTGGATCAACACCAAAATTGAAATCAGTTCTTCCTTTTCCCATGCCGAACATTTCCTGAAAATTTAATCAAAATCCATCCAGAACTTTTTGAGTTATTTTGTTCACAGACAGACTGACAAACTCCCAAAAACATAACCTCCTTGGCGGAGGTAATAATAAGAAATGTATTTATAAAGCACTTTTCTAGAAACTCAAAGATGCTGTACAGAGGCTAAGATCATCATAGAAAGAACACAATAATAAAAACACGATTAAAAAGGAAAGAATAAAACAGAATTCATATAAAAGCAGTCATACATTAAAAGCAGTTCTAAAAAGGTGGGTTTTGAATGTGGACAGGTTTGGGCACTTTCGGATGTGTAATGGTAGTGCGTTCCAGAGGGTGGGGGTGGCAACAGAGACGGCTCTTCGTGATCAGTTCTTTGTTAACACAAGGAAGGAAGCATCAAACACTCAAAATCATTTTTTCCATTTACATTTGGTACAAACATGATGTTCCTCTCCCAAATGGCAGTAAACAAAGACAGACGTCAATGTGGCATGTGCTTTTGCTTTTTATTTGTGTGTGCTGTTCAGCGTCTGCGTAAGAGAGCGGCAGAGAGGCTGTGGATTGTGTGCAGAACCATTAGGCTTGTTTGAGTGGGGCTGGGGTGTAAACATGCCAGACTTAATTAATCTCCCGCTGCACCAGCAGTGTGTGTTAATCCAATTTTGAGGTATTTGAATGTATCTACAATTCTAGATGACACAAAAAGTTTTAAAAGTGCAGTCATTGTTGACCACTGCAATAATTCAGCTGTTTCCTACTGTATGTAAATGTAATGAGTGGTGAAACTGGGCTGATGACTGAATAATGTGGCACAAGCTGCAGATTCACTTGTGAAACTTTTATTTACATTTACCTGTAGGGCTCTCCGTATTTTCTCCCTCTTCTTTGATTGATGGCTTTGCATCTTTCTTTTTTCTGCAGGGTCGCTTTCCTGTAAAAGAGAAGAAGTTTATTACTTACATATCAGTTGTTGAACTTATATATTTGAACTGACAACCAAAAAGCAGCTCAAACTTTTATTTTTTCTTAACAATCTCTCAATACAAGTGGTGTCTAGAGAAATCTGACGATCAAACAAGACTTATAATATCATATTGTTTCTACTGTCTCCTGGTTGGTGCACAGAAACCCTGTAAATCATCATTTTGCCACTAAACTGCATAACAGACCTTAAAGTCCCATGTGCTGCTTTGTTTGACTGTTTACATCATATCATGGGTGTCTATTATGCAACGATCTGATTCAAGTTGAATAAAATATGAAAACTTCCATCTCTGCAGGGGACCAGATGCAGCTCTTTATCTCTCCTCTTTGGAAATGCTCAGATCTGACGGACAGGGAGGCTATGGTAATGAGCTCTGCTTTTAATGGCTGCCCAAATGTTGTCTTATGAGTTGAGGGAGGAGGGTTACAGGCTGCGGATTAGACTTTTAACATAGTTGTATTGTCTGCCTGTGACAAGCTGAAAACACGCATGTAGGTGGAGGCTGTGTAACTATGACATCATAAACCCCATGGAGTAAAAAACAGAGTGTTTCAAGGGGCATTTTCTTAACAAATTTTAACACAATGAAGGGTATAAAAACTCAAAAGCATAATGTGGACCCTTTAAACCCCACAAATGTTTACATCTGACACCAGGCCGATGTTTGTAACCAAAAAAAATGAAGCTAATTTGTAGTTTAATCAATATTCAGTTTTGTCATTAGCTGTGTCTAATTTTTGTCTTACCGGTAACTCTGCGGACGGATTTTGATTCAAATTCCTCAGGTTCATCTATGATCGGGGCATTTCTCTTTCCACGAGTACGCCTTGTCACTGAAACATAAAAACATGCATTATGATCATAAAGATAACATGATCATTCAGTCAACCAACATGGAATCAAGATGAACACTCACTGCCTGGCTCTGCATCCATCTCTGCTTCAGACAACAAGGGAACTTCTGAGCTCCTCCGTTTTCCTCGTCTTTTGGCTTCATAGCAAGAAAAAGAAACCAGAACGCCAATTAATGATAGTTTCTGAACACATGAGCAGGAAAAAGAATGCAACCAAACCACAAAGAACAAGCATCTTAAACAAAAAATACAACAAAATATTCCCACGTGGAGTTGGAGGAACGCTTTTGTTTGCATCTGCGACATCCACTGACAGAGGTGTTTTCTTTGGGGACCTCTTCTGTCTTCTTGCTCCCCTTCCTGTAACATTTGTGACAAAAGAAAACATGGGAGAGAACTCAGGGCTTAGATTAAAAGCTGCTTTATTTGTTATCTTCTGACTCATATTTACCTCGATATGAGGTTGAGGCAGGCCCCATCTTTGTTTCTCGCTCTTTTTCCTCCCGGGCTTCCCTCTCCTCGTCTTCCCCAGACACGACCTCCATGATGAGAGTTGGACTACCGCTGTCTCTCAGCTTCTGGCCTTTCAGCTGAGAATGATATGGGTGGTGCCCCATGATAATGATGTGAAACAATTTAAACTGCGCCACCAAGCCTTTGATAAATGGGTTACACCAACTTCTTTTTATTTTCCTGTCTTGCCTCACACCCAAGTCCATGACGGGCAGATAGACATTGTTCTTTTGTCGTTTGTGTGCAGGAACAAGAAAGAAATGTTCAAAGCTTACCCACTACTTATTAGCTTAGCTCAAACACTAGGAGTAAGTGGGTAGCATTAGCCTGCCTCTGCCTACCATCAAAAGATAAACTCCTCGGGGTGCTGGTTTGGTGGAGTGGTTAGTAACCAGGCACCCCATGTACATGCCTCTGCCGGTCCAGGTTCAAATCCCGCCTGTGATCAGTTTGCAGAGTGTCTTCCCCTACTCTCTCGCCCCCTTTCACAAGCCTATCCACTGTCTCTCTCCTATTAATAAAGGCACAAAATGCCCAAAAAATACATTTAAAAAAAAAAAAAAGATAAACTCCTCAGCAACTCCAAATGGTCCTGTGTGCTTGTTTTGACTCACTTTTTTTTACCACATTATGTTACATTATCTTCTACTATCATAATATAATTTTCTACTACTCCTAAACAAAGGCTTTGTTTTTGTTGACCTGTTGTTGCCCTGTGGTATAGTTTCTTATTTTTTCCAAAACTACATAAAGTGCTAATCATAGTTTAAAAATACATAACATGACATAACGCAGTACAGAAAAAACAAAACAAGTCACAACAAGCACACAGGACCATTTTATTTATTTTATTTAACCTTTATTTAACCAGCAAAACCTCATTGAGATTAAAAATCTCTTTCACAAGAGTGTCCTGGACAAGACAGCAGCACATTCAACAGTTTTACACAAACACATGTAGTCATCAAACACATAAAACAAGAATTCAGTACATTAAGAAAGAGAAGTCACAATTCAGACAGCTTAATTTGCTTGGATTGTCCACAGGAGAAAGATAAAGTGCATCAGTCAAAACATCTGCAGCCAGATGTATTTGCCTCCAATTTGCTCAACACTGACTTAAAAGTGTCTAGTGACACGAGATCTTTTAGTTTCAGATCTGAATTTAGAGTACATACAGAGAATTTAGAGTAGCTGAAGAGTTTATCTGATGACTGTAGGCAGAGGTAGGCTAACCCTACCCATTAACCCTGAGTCTTTGAGCTAAGCTAATTAGCAGTGAGTACGTTTTGAACATCTCTTTCTAGTTACTGCATGCTAAGGCAAAAGAATCCATCTGCTTGTCATTGACTCAGGACTGAGGCAAGACATGAAAAGAAAAGAAAGTTGACATATCCCTTTAAATATGAGTTAAGAGAGCCGGTATGCATGCAGTTTTGTTCAGTAAACAACGTTATCAAACTAGGTAGCGGTTTCTGCTTTTAGTTATTTGTTCTTCTGAAGCTCTCGTGACTATGACTGCAACACTGTTAGTTTCAGTATTTCATAACAATCACTTTGAAAAAACATTCAACCTATGACCACTTTATTAGGTACACATTTGTAACTACTTATTGCCACAAAAGGATTATCTGTTGATCACACAGCACCAACTTAATGTATTTAGGCACGTGGACATGGTCAAGACAACCTGCTGAAGTTTAAACTGAGCATCCAAAAAAGAAAGATGATTTGAGCAACTCTGATTGTGGCATGGTTGTTAATGTTTGACAAGATGACCTGAATATTTCAGAAACTGCTGATCTACAGGGGCTTTCATGCATAACTGGAGAAGAAAATGGTTTTAAAATGAATAATATCCAGAGAAAATCAGTTCTTAGGGCAGAAAATGCCTTGTTGATGCCAAAAGTCCAGAGCAGTTCTAGATTATAGGAAGACAACAGTAACTCAAGAAGAAAAAAAATCTCTGGGTATAAAATCTGAGGTTTGGGGAGAGGAGGTTGCATTAATGTCTATCATTTTAGCACAGGACAAATAAATAACATGATATGACAGCTTACCTTCCTGGATCGAGGACTTTCTGAGCCATCTGAGCCTCGGTTAGATCTTTCTTCTGAAAAAATGACAATAAATGGCTAATTTTATTGAGATGATACAAACAATAAATGACTGCATTCTGGACATTAAACATGTATGCTCTTCTCATGTGTGATGGCTGCCAACAAAAAAAACAAAAAGAAAATCTGAAATATTCAGCATATATGGCTAGTTACCAGACGGTTGTAAAAAATATACATAAATTCTTCAGTGAATTAACAACTTTCATCAATTACTGTTGAAATATATGCCATCTTGAATCACTTACTGGCATCCCACTCCACCACTTCACCATCAGAATTGATTAAACCACTGATTTCTTCATCTTCCTCCTCCTCTTGGGCCGTCTCCTCTTCCTCCTCATCATCCCCTGCCTGCAGTCTGACAGTTAAATGAAGTGTTTGGTCCTCTAAATGTGAAGGTTCCCTCCTCAGGCCACAAGACATCAGGGACTTATGATGAGGAGAATCCTAAATACAGAGGAGAGGGTGAAAAAGGAGAAGAGCACGTAAAACCAGTGCAAGAGAAATTTGAACATCAGAAGCCACATTCATGCTGCAGTCAAAAGCCATACTGCTTAGGCCTCTGTAACACTTTGCCTACACTCTGAGCATCACAGAGACAGACGTTGGCTTCCCAACAGCCTTACTTATTGTAACTTTTTAATTTTTTAAAGGGTTATTTTATTCTTTGATTTTAACTATTTGTGGTGGTATCCAAGTAAGTGTTGCATGCTGAAATTTTTCACAGGTGTAGGGGTCAGTTGTATGGTGGCAGATAGCTTTTTTCTGTGGTCACATACGGGGATGTGTGTCACGTACGTCAGCACCCAGTAGTAGATAATCAGCTATTCACCCGTGAAAGTGGAAGGTTTTGAACTGAGAGAGGGTGAACGGGGAGGTCCTACTTTTGCTGACTGCTTCTTAAAGATTGTAGATTGAGATCTCTGCTTCCCCCCTGTGAGTTCTGTGCTTGCATGACAAAATAAATCTACAAGACAGAACTTTGGAGCAGACTTCATTGACTTTATGCAGCCAGCGCGTCGGGCAAGGTATTTTTTTTTCCTTGCTTTCAGCCTCCCGGCAACTCCGTGGGTTACGGATAGTCGCCTACAACAGGTATCGTATTAAATTTTACAGTCTCAGTATTATCACTACAAATGATACAACCACAAAAAAACTTCCAGTCTGTTATTGATTCACTTCTGTCCTATCCCCGTCTGGTAATTGTTCACAGATGCACCAACTTCCCCGCAGTAGTAACATACTCTGTAAAAACATTTTCATACCGTTTGGCCGCGTGCTGATTGTTTGGTCTTGTGTGGTTCTGCTTCTGTTGGCAGAGATGTGCTTTGTCTCACATCCAGTCTCTGGTCTTTCGAGTAACATTCACCTCCTTCTTGTGCTCTCCGCTGGGATCTTAAGTTTTTTCCATGACTGGAGGTGTTCTCTTGCTCTGTGTTATTGCACTGATCCCTTAAGGAAATCTTAGGTCTCTGCTCATAGCCCTTAATCGTGTGCTTCTGTCGCTCTTCTCTTGTTGAGGAGCTTTGTCCATAGACAGCCAGGCCCCCAGACTCCTCTGAACATTTGCCCACCAAATATCCTCTCTGGTGTCTCTTCCCTCCATGTGAGACAGAGCTCTCCCTCCCGCTCGCCGTTAGGTGGGGATGATATGAGTGTGTGGAGGCATCCTCCTTTTCATCCTCTGAGCTTTCATCTGTGTTCAACAAGAAATAATGCAGTGATATAATGTAAGCTGTCAATGTCAGCTGTCAATTTATATAGCACATTTTAACAGCCAGTGGCCTGCCAAAGTGCTTTACAGTAAAAAGGCAAACACAGTACAAACAGTAAAACAATAAAACAGATAAGAGTAATAAAAACCAATAAAATTAACAACAGAAACAATACAGTATAAATATGTTTCATAACCAGTAAAACCAATAAAAGCCCAATAACAGTGGCAATGCTCTGAATGTTGATCATACACATACATTATATTATGGCTCTGCATGAGACTCGTGCAGTTTGGGGAAAATGTTTATCTGATTATAAAGTAAATACTTGGCTATGATATTCCTCTGACGTGTAAAGTGATGTCCTTGGGTGTGATGACTGGAGATATCATCGTAAGAGAGGACAGATATTTATTGAAAGTCTTGTTAGAGCTTACAAAAAGGCTGTGATAAGGAGATGGTATAAGACTGAACCACCAACACAAGAAGAGTGGTTGAATATTGTAAAGGAAATGTATGCTATGGAACATTTAACCCACTGTGTGAGGATTCAGGAGCATCAATTCCAAGAGAAATGGAACAAATGGACGATGTTTACATTGCAACAGCAAGAAAAAGACTGAATTAACAGAAAAAAGCCACAGTAACATAATTGATCTGGAATCAAGGCAGGCATGAACCCTTTACGTATTTTTATTATTTTTTTTTTTGTTGTCTTCTGAAAAAGACAAAACAAAACAATAAAAATAGTGTTAAAACTACCTATTCCCTGCCAAAGCCAAGGTGAACAAGTTCGTCTTTAGCTGTGTTTTAAAAGCAGAGAGGCTATTAGCAGTCCACACATTTAAAGGTAATGCGTTCCACAGAGTGGGAGCAGCAACTACGAAGGCTCCATCTCTTCTAGTTTTTAAGTAGGATCAAGAAACGTCCAGGACCATCTGACATCCGGACTGAAGTGCTCTAGAGGGCTGATGAACCTTAATAAGGTCAGACAGGTAATTTGTGGCCAGCCCATTCAGAGACTTAAAAACAAATAAAAGAATCTTAAAATCAATCCTGAACCTCTCTGGAAGCCAGTGAAGGGAAGAGAGCACTGGAGTTATGTGCTCCTGTTTCTTTGTCCCAGTCAGGAGACGAGCGGTCGCACTCTGAACAAGCTGCAGGCGGTTCAGCTCTGACTGGTCAATGCCGACATCCAGAGTCCAAACAGAAATAAAACATGTGGAAAGTTGCAATTGAGACACTGTCTGTCTGTTACCTAGAGGGCTGAGGTTCATATTTTGGAGAGGGTTTCACACTCACCATATTCACTCACGGTCCAGCCATCCTCCTCCTCTTTGATGATCACTTGTATCTCTGGAGGCTCACAGTTGTACTCGGGGCTCACTTGTGCTTTCTTAGGATGCTGTGAACTCTGGTCACGACAGTTTTCATTTAGACTCAAGGACATCGGATCTTGGAGGTCAGGATCCTGTTCAGAGAAAAAGACAAAATCTCACATCTATCCTAAAATGTGAGACCACCATACACTCAGGAGGGCAACAGCACAGTAGAGATGTTCCGATACAAATTTCTCCCTCTCAATACGATACCTGTTCTCTGAGTATTGGCCGATCTGACACCAGTTTGTTATAAAAAAATACCATACCACGCTTGAATGACTGTGTCATGATTATCATTGTGGTAAGGCCTGGCTCAGGTTAAACCCTTTGTAAAACATTAATAAATACAGCAGTGATGCAGCATGATCATGCTAGTTAGCTTAGCTCCAAGCCTCACATCAACCAGCTCTGACATGCGTGTGCAGCCCAGCGCTTCTGTTTTAAGAGCAGCGAAGGAGAACTGTGCCTGAGTTTAACAGTGCTAAATAGTAAACAGATTACTAATTTAATAAACGATGTGCTATCGGATGGTGCCTGGACTTCAGTACTCGCCAATACCAAAACTAGAATTTTTGGCAGTATTGGAGCAATTCCAAGACTGGTATTGGAATCGGAACAACTAAGTACAGATGAAAAAGGACAGAACTTGAATTTGTGCAGTATCAGAATCTGCAGATAAATACTTAGAATAACATCCATCAACCTGTCGTCCTCAATACCCAGTGCCTCACAAGCCAGCAAACAGTTATGAAAATATGAGGAAAACTTTTTTAAAAATCAACCATTACAATATGAAAAATAGAGATGGTCCCATAATGGCTGTTGGTTATTGCCGTGGGTTTGGTTCTTTGAAAGAAAAGGAATTAGAGGTATTACTGACATAACATTTATGCAAAAAATAAGGGAGAGAAACTTGGTATTTTTTAACAATAAAAAGTGTGTTTACAAACTCTGGTCAAGTGTAAACTTGAATTAAAAAAAGAAACCAGTGATTTTTAAGTCCTGTTCTTTTTTATTTATTTAATACCACACAAAGACCAGCGACTTTCTCTGTGGTCGGCCCCAGAAGTTGGAACACCCTCCCTCTCCAGGTCTGAACAACCACAACGGTGGAGTGTTTAAGACCCATTTTTATTCCCTGGCCTTTTAATTTTGCATGAGTTTGGTGGTCCTCTGTGTCTGTTGTTTATTTTACTACATTAAACTACATCTTTTATTTACTTTACTATAGGGCTGGACAATTAATCGGATTTTGATCGTGATTTCAATTTTGCCATCTTACAATCACAAAAACATTATAATCGAAGAAAAACGATTAATATGCCACACAGTGTGGAGTGCCATGTATGGAAGTTCCTGCGCTTCATAGCGCATCTGTGCTCCACATGCAGCCACAGTGAGTGTGTGTGTGACTTATGTGGATCAATAATACTGTATGTGCCGCTCGCTGGTTCTTTAAAGTTGTGTTTAAATCAATACTGAAGTTTTTAAATAAATGAATAATTGTGTATATTAATTGTGATTTCAATATCACTTAAAATAATCTGGATTCTTATTTTTACCATAATCATCCAGCCCTACTTTACTATGTTTATTTGCTTGATAATACTATCTTATTTCTTTCTAGCATAATTTATAGCATTGTTTTAGATTTATGCACTTATTTAATTATTTATTGCTTAGTATTATATGGAAATGTTTGCTTTATTGTTTTTTTGATTCTGTGTAAAGCACTTTAGAGACATTTTTGTTGTTTAAATGTGCAATACAAATAAAGTGGATTGGATTTGATTTAATGTCTGCAACAACATGTTCCAACTGGGGAAGGCTTCAAAACACCTGTTTGCCACATTCCACTGGTGAACATCCATCCAGCTATTATCCATACCCTGATCCAATTCAGGATCACCAGAGTTCCCCTCCTAAAGCAAAAGTGTGTGACATAAATTCTGATGACCTAGTTAAACACAGGAAGGTTCGTCTACACAAACAGTGAGGGCAGAGGTACTTTCCCATTATGTTAACATGAAAAATGTAAATTAATTTAAAAAACAAGCACAAGCCTAAAAAAGTGTTTGTTCCAACCCTGACAGGGTCTCCCATCATGATAATAGTACATTTAAAATATTGACATTTTCTAAACATTGAAACAACTTACAATCGGAGAAGTCAACAAAACAAATCTTGATTTTTGTTTATTTTTAAATCTCCTTCAGAAAAAAAATTGAATAAATCCATAATCATATATTGTCCTATTTCCAGCCAAATAAATCATTTTATTTACATGGGTATGTCATTGTTTTCAAAATATATAACTTAAGTTTTAAATACAGCTCATTTAACATCTTCCAGATGTAAGTACATAAATGGTTAATGCTGTAAAACTACAGAACAGCATGAAAGCAATTAATCTATCATTTAATAAACTTCCCTGTTTTTAAAGGTTTTTCATTTTTCTGGGCCCTGATTGGCCCCTGATTTTAACCATTAATCGAGAACATATTATCAAACCTTATTCCTCATGAACAGGACCATGTTATAACACCGTTATCTTATCAGGTGAGTTTATATATGACTGAATTCATGAAAAGCTGATTTATAAACAAACACGCTAGCAGACGAGCTAACATGCAAAGCGCCCTTACATTATAGCTCACAGTATTACAAGGCAGGCTGAATAAAATCCCCACAGTTTAACAACAGAAGCAAAGTCCTTCCTCTGAGTCTGCAGACCAGGTTAACGACCTGAGTCCGGCAGCTAGTTAACTCTGTTAGTGAAGCTAAACACTAAATCCCTGCAGACGCAAACTAGCTGAGCAATAAGAGCCCAGAGCGGCTGACAGGTCGTCTTTACCTCAAACATAGTGGGCGGTGGTCTCTGGGTTTAGAGGATGTCATAAGACGCTGTGGTCCAGCAGAAGATAAGCTGGGAAAGCTTTTAGATGAGCGTAGCTGTCGTGAAGCGACACCTCGGCTGGTTGTTGCTAGCTAGTTGCGCCACCGCTTCTTCTTCTATGGTTTTCATTGCGGTGGTGCATGCCGCCACCTGCTGGACAGAAGCGAAGCTGCACCCAGCTCCAAAAACAGCTGCTCTGGTTTCCCCTCATGCAGGGTTCTGTAAATAATATCGACTGGACAGTCTAAGAAAACTGAGCTGAAGTACAGCTGTGTAGAATTTACATATATTAAAGTAATACTTTTATCCCCAGTGCTCTCTTTTATTTTCAGGTCTCTTTTATCCCCAGTACTTTTTACTTACTTAACCCTCTATTGCATAGTGTTGCCATATGGCAACAATTACTTTATCTTAATTTTTCTAAAAATAATTGTGAAATAGAATTTATGTTTTTACTTTTAGGTGTGAAAAGAGGGCTTTTAGTTTGAAGGAAATATAATTTATGATGCTGTATGACCAGGATATCTTGTTTGCCATTTGACATCCAAACATAATTGTCTGGGGCTCTCCAAGATTGTTTTTTATTTAGAATTTTTGGAGCATTTTCACCAAATAAAAATTTAAATCACTATCTGGGGTAAGAAAACTTTTTTTTTTTTTTTTTTTACATTTAGTTAAATTTTGTTGTTATAAATTTTTTGTAAAATGCCAAAAATGAGTTTTTTGCCATATGGCAACAATGTCCAAATATGGGAAATTCCTTGTGTGTACAACCCAATGGTTTTCCATTCATTTACATAGCATGAAACTATCCTGTGACTGCTTACACCTTTTGCTTATGTTTTAAAGCAATAACATTATATATTCTTTATATTTTGTAATTTAAGGTATGTTGCTGGCTATCTTTAACATAGTATCCACTTTCCTCCATGCAAAATGCATCCCAGCTATTTCTACAGGAGAGGGAAAGAGAGCAGGGTAGAAATAACTGTCAAACTAGAGGAGGAATCAGATCAAAATCAAATGAAATGAGTTGAAATCAAATGAATCAAATGAAATAAAACAGAAAAAAACAACTGAATGAAATGAAAAAAAAAATGATAGATTGTACTTTATTGAAACAGGTTCAAGGTTTTTGGTTTCTATCAGCAGACGTTGAGAGGAACTGCTTTGTTGAATTTCATAAGGAATGAAATGAAATCAGATCAAATGAATGAAATCAGATCAGATCAATTGAAATGATTTGAAATCAAATGAAATGAAACAGAAAAAAAACCTGAATGAAATTAAAATAAAGAATGATAGATTGCACTTTATTGAAACAGGTTCAAGGTTTCGGGTTTTTATTAGCAGATGTTTTAGATAACTGTTGAAATTATACAATGTTTTCACTGTATAAATGTTTATTTGTTCATTTTGGATGAGTATAACATGGATATATTGAGTCTTGTTTTAAAAAAAATGCCTTTTTGGTCAAAAATGTTGATTTATGGTACTTTCCACAATTGCATATTGTTGCCATATGGCAACAATTGATCGAAGACCCCCCCTTTAAACTTTTTTAAAGTTTTTTTTTTCCTTTTTTACTTTTATTTAGGCCATTTTAAGTAATAAAAGCATTCAAAACATTTTTACAATTTTTAAGTAATAATTCATGCAATAGAGGGTTAATGGCAGTTAACCCTTAGGTTGCTCCTGTTCTTCTTTATCTTAAATTGCTCATTTACACATCCGCACATTGCACTTTTACATTACTTGGTAGTAATTTTGCATTTTGGTAAGAGCGCTGGACTTAACTTTGGTTAGTGGTTTTGTGTATGTTTTCTAATCCTGTGTTGTTCTATGTCTTTTTTACTCTGATGTTGTTACCTTGTCTTTTGTGTGCCCTGCTGCAAGAAATCCCCTTCACAAGACAATAAAGAGACTCTGATAAAACTGACAAGGATGGGCAGCTTCCAAGAGGGTGAGGTTAACTTAATCATCAATGCAGTGTATTTTCAGATGAAAGATACTCTTATTCAGAAACCATCAAAACTTCATTAAAAAAAACTAAAACGCAACTGTCACTTGACTCTACCATCCATTCATGTTAATATTCTACATTTAAAAGTTTTAAACTCAACTCATATGAGCAAAGACAGTGTAAAAGTAAACTAAGCTGTGGAAGAAAATCTGACTGACTTTTAACTTTTTAAATAAAAAGATTATTACCATCAAAACAAGAATATAGAGACAGTGTGGATATTATGTATTTATATCATATCTATTTAAATAATGACGATATATGTGGGCATTGCTGTGCCATCTTTAAGACTTGGGTCTTGTATAAATTGCTTAATTAGTCAGTCTTTATTTGTATGAAACCAGATCATAATGTGCACTCAGTGGATTCATGCTGGTGTTTGGATGTATGTATGTGTATTTAATGTATATATGAGTATCCAGAAAAATTAAGAGTTTGGCTTCAGCCTGCTCTATTGTAAAGTGCCTTGAGGAAAAAAAAAAAAAAACCTTATGACTAATGTATTTCTTGAGAACATATATAGCTAGTATGTGTGTGTATGTGTAAAGTTTACACAAGCTGTATCACATGGCAGGTAGTGATGTTCTGAATATCATCACTGCAATTACATGGTTTTATAGGCAAACAGCAGGCCACCATATTGAAGATAATCAGAATAGCATCACAGTGTTTACATTAATCAGTATCAGAATCCTGGGCTGGTGTGATCTGTGGTAGCACATCAACACAATGGTCTGTACTGACTACATTGAGGCTACCTTCAATTGTACTGTACTCATGAGTTAATAAATGACATTGAATAAATACATGCAAACTTCAATAAAGGGTTTCAGCTTCATTAAAGGGAATAATAGGAGGGTGAATTTCACTCTAACTTCTGTTTTCATGATTCAAGAAACAAAACAGTTTCCATAACTCAGTCATAAACTGAATGTCTGCAGTTCAACACATTGCTGCTCGATATGTCTGATCTTCATATACAGTGGCTGTCTTTAAATACACTGTGTCTCCCTGCACATACATGTGCAGCCAACGTGTAAGTTAATACATAACTGTTTGATTATCATGGTGGTGGGAAAACCTGGAGACTTCAGGTCAGGCTCACAGTGACAGTACAGATGTGAACTTTGAGCTGCAGCAGCTTTAAAAGCCACATAAGCTGAAATCAGTCTGCTTTGCAACATTACAGAGAAGACCATGGACTAACCACCTCTGACCCAGACACAGGGAACGTCTGATAGGTGAGTGAATGTGACTGAATAACAAGGGTCAGCGGGAAACTGCAGGCTATACAGGAACCATTCAGATGTTGAAGAGATACTTCCAGAAATAGGGGCAGGGTTAGGAGTTGGCATGGAGCACCCATTATCCAAACACTGCTGCAGTATCAAGGACTTTGGGCAGTCCTGGCTATTTTTATTACTTTTTTTACTTTTTTTTTTTTTATTACTTTTTTTTTTTTAATTTACTTTTTTTTTTTTTACCAAATGAATATGCTGTTGTGATGAACTTGCCCATATATGTTCTCTTTATTGCAAAAGAGGGTAGAACTGGATGTCATGCTAATTACCAGTTCACCTGCTTTAAAACTTATCTCCACAGTTATAACAGCTCCCTGCATGTGTAATGCTTTGCAAACTTTTCTTGTCAAAGGCACACCTACACCTAGATGAACATTGTATTTCTAAATGCCAGATAGTGATTGCTAGATAAAAATAGTTAAACACCTGTAATTCTCAAAAATATGAACAAGACTTAATTAGGAACTTTCTGTTTAATCCAACAATTTCAAGCAAATTAGACAAATTTCAGATGGTTAAGATAAAATGAAAATTGTATCCTGATGAAGTAAATCAAAAACGTATTGATGAAGTATAGTTTTTGTCAAGCAATCAATCTTTGTTTGTATAGTACCTAACCATAACTGCTATCTCTTACTCTACAAAAGAGAAGTCTTGCACCATACTCTTCATTTTATAAATATAAACATTTACATATAGGCCAACATATATAAAAATACACATATACAGTGCTAAACAAATTTAATAGACCACCACACAATATAAGGTTTATGCCACAGCTGCCTTGAAGTTAAAGGAGTCCTATTTACCAAAATCAATTTCTTCATGTTCATTTCACCAGTATGAAGAAGCTCGTGAAGTAAAAGAAAATGTTTCAACACTAAAATGTTATTATTATTATTGTCCATGCTTTTTTAATTACTGGATTAAAAAAAAAACAGGCAGATAAGGAATTATATTCGCGAACCATTTGGCCAGGTCACCCTTTCTGAAAATTTATATTGATCTCAATGTGTTTTTATCTTGTTAAACAAAGATAAAAAAAAATACTTATCGATTCATAGTCTGTTTAAAATTATAGTTATTCACCTCCTGAACAGAAATGTTGTTTTTATGGTTTGAGCAGGTTCCAGTTTGGGTCCTAAAGGTTAACAGAGTTTAAATTCCTTATTCCTTTTCAAAACGTTTGTCCTGTAAAAAAAATGAAGACGTGGATGTGAAAAAAATAAATTAAAAAAAATAGAACTGTATTTTACGACTATATCGATACTACGTGAATGCACCCCATGACGACGTCGCGTGGGAAGGTGGGCGTGTGCGTGCGTGCGTGGGGCTTTCTGTTCAACGGCAGTCGCAGCGGCGTGGAGCCATGGCGACGGAAGGCTGTCATCTTCTGTAGTTTAATGAACATTTTGTGGAAATTAATGTTGAACTAGCAGCATATAAGTCAGTGGGACAGCCCGGCATGTCTTCCTCCATCTTGTCCTCAGAGAAAGACTTCTCCTAAGGTAACTTTCACTGTAGGAGCCCGTTTAAAACAGGTCTGTCTCTAACTCAGCGGAGAAATGTGAACCTGTGCCTACTGTTGACCGTTTATCTTTGCTTTATTTTACCCAGTAATTATTAGGGTCTCCGTTTCTGCTTGCTCCAATAAGATACCCACGAGCCGTCCTCCTTCGTTGTTGACAGAGCAGGAAATGCTGTGGTTATCGCCTGAGCTCACGGCTAACCTTTAGCTGCTCTTGCTAGCTGCTCATGTATTTTGTCGTCTTCAGGCTATCACGACGTTTTCTTCCGGTTGGAGAAACACTTTAAACAGACTGAAACTCCTTAAGCTACTGTTGATGCTTTCTCTGTGTCTCCCAGTAATTATTTATTCACCATGATGTCAACTAACATCCTAACCGTGGCTGTCAAATTTGATAGTTTAACACTTTTACTTTTGCTTTCGACATTACGCCTTTGAAAAATAAACATAACCACATATATACATATATCTGCATTTATGCATAAATGTACAGATAAATACACAAACATTTTTTATTACATGATCATAAGCATTTATCATCAATCCATTTATCCAGATGTGTTGGATACATATATATATCTGTGCAGCTTGGATAGTATGTATGTGTTTGCATTAGCCAATGATTTAATTAATTAATGCAAAACAAATTAAAAATAGCAGCATACAATCATGCTTTCTCATGAAATACGCGTTTGTGAAAAAAGAGACATAGCTCCTATGTTGGGGCCCATTAATCAAACTCACTGTTGCATATGAATTTAATATAATGTTCCAAAATAATACGTCCACTGTGTCTTTTTGTTACTGTACAATACAAACATCAATGTGAGAATAGAATGTGTTATTACTAATGTAATGTGCAGTATCAGATTTTTTTGGTCAATTTCTGAGTATTCCTGAAATGAGCAGATACTGACACTTTCTCTGGGATATCAGCCCTGCTTATGTGTATTTGTTTATGAGGACATCCATCAGTAAAAATTAAGCTTTGACACTACGTTGCAAACCATTGGAATTAACTCCTTAAATGTTATTTTAAATGCAAACATACTGAACTGGAAAATACTATAAAGGCTATCCTTATAAAACTTCTACTTTTCTTAAGCAATAACAAGCTGGTCAATGTGCAGCATTTTTAAAGGAATATTTCACCCAAGGAATGATATGCCTTCATTTTCTACTCACCCTCATGCTGAGCAACACTCTGGAGCACTTTTTTGATGTCTCAAATGCAGCCGGAGGTCCGGGGGGATTTTCACTGTCAACAAACTTCCATCTAACAGGGGACAATGGAGCCCGAAAGAAAAAGGTCCATAAAAGTCCCCAAAAACATGCCTATTTTCCTTCATACTGCTCGTCCGCTGTAATCCAAGTGTCCTGAGTGGGTAACGTCCATAATTAATTCGAAACGAAGTCATTTAGTACATTTTTCGAGCCTAAACAGTGCTATATCGTACTTCTGCAGTGCATGTCTGCGCGCGCTCCCTGAACTACGTAAGCCGCGGCAGACCAATCCAGACAGCTTACGTAGTGCAGGGAGCGCGCGTAGACGTGCACTGCGGAAGTACGATATAGCACTGTTTAGGCTCGAAAAAAGTATGGACCTTTTTATTTTAATTTAATTCAATAGATAAATAGAACTGCAACAGATAGAACTGCTTTTGCAGATTACTTGTACATTCTAGTCCCTCATGATCACCCTCCACCTACAGAGAATTGAATATTTTTTTCTAGTTTTTGCTTTTATTGATAGTGCAGAGAGACAGTGGACATTGTGGACACGTATAATATCTGCTTTTTTTCTTCTAACTTTATATTTACTGCATTTAAAATGTGTTAATAAAAAGTAATGCTCCTAAAAAAGCCAGCATCACTGCACACAAGAGCTATCTCACACATCCTCTTGTCTTTCCCAGAGACATTCTCTCTGTCCCTCTCTGCTTTATTGACGTCCTCTGTCTTTGAGTCTGTCCTCTGACTGAACCTGTTGAGGCAGACAGTCTGGTTCTGCTCCAGTCTTTGGTAGTTTGAAAGACCCTTTCTTTTCAATGTTGACTGAGTGCTGACAAAGAGAAAAGAGAGGATTTGAAGAAGTGACTTATTTAAGAGTGTTCAGTGCCTCAATACAGAAAACTGATGGATTGATGATGTACAGAAAACTGACTGGCAATCATGTGATCAGTTCTTAAGGCTGTTGGTATATAACGTATGGATGATAACCACATCTTTATTAAAATGCAGTAATCATACTGAGGTACAAAGTAGGCAAATGGAAATACCATGTGACTGTGTGTCACAAAATAGTCCTGATATGGTTGTAAAAATGTATTTTGTTTTTTTTCATACAACGTTTCATATACACTGTGTAGTCTTTGTAAATAGTTATGAATATAGACACTCTGTTGGTCTAAATCATTGAAAAAAATCAACCTATTCTGAAGTCTACATACTTTCAAATAAATGAAAATATGTAATAATCATCATTAAAGTCGATTTAAATACTCTTAAGGGGGGCACAACTAAGTAATGTTTCTAATACTGTGCTGAAAATACACAAATCTATCCAGTAAAATTGCTCAACAGTTTTACATAGATAACCTTTAACTTCTGTAGGGGCTTAAACAAAACAAACTTAAATAAACCACTGAGGTGGTGTGCAGGTAAACTGCTTCGGACAGTTGTTCTGGGATAAACACAACAATCTCCACTGTGTTCCATGTACAGATCCTTTTAATGGATCCTGCAGATCCATTTATTTCTCAACACAATACAGCCCTGTCCCAAATCCATATAATCTACACAACAACCATTCTCAGAATCAGCTTTATTGGCCAAGTATGTTCACACATCCAAGGAATTTGGTTTTGACAGGTGATGTCGCTCACGCAGTAACAGCAGCAAATGTAAACATAAAAATAATAGAAAATACATGTATACTGTATGTATGTATACCTAGTTTCAATAGAAGAAAAATATGTATGAACCTAGTAGAAACAGAATATGTACACTTAGTAGAAAAAGAATACACCTGTGCCGAAAAAAAAATACACACATATATATATATATATATATATATATATATATATATATATATATATATATATATATATATATATATATATATATATATATATACATACACAATTGGTGCAAAGTACCTAATGTGCAAATTGGATCAGTGATCATTCCGACGATCTCCCAGTTGACATGGTTGAAAAACTATTTGCTTCCCCTCAAACACACACCTAACTTCCCCAACATGTTGCTCATCTACTTGCTTCTCTATGCTGGTGCTCCCCTTGGTAAAACCCCAGAGCTGCATGCAAAACATGAAAAATTATTTAAATTGTAGACAAATACTAAACAGAAAATGGCTCCAACTTGTATTTGAGGTTCAGCATTTGTGCATTTAAACATATTTATGAATAGAAGTTTAGTTTTTTTTTAAATTAGTATTTTTATTGTAGTTTTAATAAACATACAAATTGAACACTTTGCAAACAGACAAATGAACAATGGCCACAGAACTCACACATCTTGTAAAAGTCTCTGATATACACAGTCCACAACCTCCCAAGGAATAACTGCATATAACTATATAAGTGTGTTGTGGGAGGTGTCAAGACACCTAAATAAGTATGTGCACACAAGGCACTCAGTCCATTACAATTGACAGTGATACAACAACTAACCATCTCGAAAGATACAGATGGAAAAGAAAAAAGAAGAGAAAATAATAATAATAAAGAAGTTTACATGATTTCATAAATCGGAATTTAAAATCCTAACAAAATTTCACAAGACAAATTATAAGTAATAGAAAAATACAAGTAAGTAATAAAAAAATAAGAAGTTTAGTTTTGCTGTTAAATATGCAAGTACATGTTCACTCTAACTTAAAAAAGGAATTGTGATAAGGTCAATATCATGATACTACCATAAAAAATATATCAATACATTTTTCCCCATATCAGCCACCCAAATAGGAGTAGGTTTATCTCGGGGCAGGGGGGATTAGCCATGTCAGGCCACTACTGTTACTGTTCATATCGTCTTGCATGTAGAAGTGCTCTGTGATGCAGAGGAGACATAGAAACGCGCCATGGTGCAAATAGAGCTCATTAAGCATAATACGGTATCTTCTAGATTATTCCCATGAGCTCTTGGAGACATGTTGCAGCTCTATAAGACCTCAAGTTATAATAAAATATATAAAAGGTTGTACAACATGAAAAATAAATGCGGTTTATAACCCTCTTCTTTTGCAGACTTGAAAATGTCAGACCACATGGACTGGGATTTACTGGATGAGGATCCAGAGGGACCAATGGAAGACCCCCATCATTCGGACTCTGAGGGTCCTCAGTCACAGTCGTCCTCCTCCTCCACTAAAATCTTAGAGCAAGAGTTCTCCTGCCACTGTTGCTACGACATCTTAGTGGACCCGACCACGCTGACCTGTGGGCATAACTTCTGCCGCCACTGTCTGGCCCTGTGGTGGGAGTCGTCTCACAAGAACGAGTGCCCGGAGTGTCGAGAGAAGTGGGAGGGCTTCCCTAAAGTCAACATACTGCTGAGGTATGCTGCTCACAGCCTGACCGAGTCTGGGGTGAATGTTTGATTTTTGTGACCGCAGTTTTCATATTTCTACACAAACTGGAAAAAACAGAAACCTGCAGGTGACGTCTTATCAGGAGAAAAGTGAGTAGGTGTGTGTTTATTCACATGAATGAAAGAAACTTAAAACCTTGCAGTAGTTTTTCCAGCGAGCCGTTAGTTTCAGAAGACTTTTAGTGGTAACTATAAGACAAGTTTGACCTGCTTTTCTTACATTAAAATAGGGAAAAGTCAAATGAAATATAAAAAGTGTTAGAAAAAGTCATTCTTTAAAGTTTAATAAATGCAAATCTGATGGAAATTTACACAGTCAGTACTAGTGAGTGACAATAGTAAGAAAAAAAAGGAGGCAGGAAATACGTCAATTCAACAGAAAAGTGTAATTTTTTTTGTTATTAGTGCCAAAGCTCCAAGTACTGATGAATATGATCTCTATTTTTTTTTTTATCAAAGATTAGGTTTTATTTAAAAGCGATACACCAACATTTTTTTTGTTTATGCTTTGTTTTATTGATGTATTTACAAGCATATCCACACTTCTGTGCCCTTTGGTTTAATTATGGATGTATTTCTTTTGAAAATAACACACGGTGCTAATTTTACTCTAAAAATAGATAACACATAAAAACAAGTCACAACAAGCACACAGGACTGTGTGGAGTTGCTGAAGAGCTCATCTGATGACTGCGGGCAGAGGCAGGCTAACACTACCCATTGACTCCCAGTGTTTGAGCTAAGCTATTTAGTGGTGGGTGAACTTCGTCTCTTTCTTGTTACTGTATGCAGAGACCACAGAATGGTGTTTATCTGCCTTTCATGGACTCAGGAGTGAGGCAAGACACAAAACAAAACAAAAAATTTTGGCATATCCCTTTATACAACAAGACGTTGCATTTCGACAAGTCATCAGTCTTTAAAATTAAACATTGATATCTTAAATGACAAGTCACAGAGGATATTCAGTTATGTTTCCATGCATGTTGCTTCATAAAGTTAGACTACGCCATAAGTCATTAAAATCAGAGAAGTTTGACTATGATAAAAATAGTTAATTCCACAGATTTTTACAACAATCAAATAGTAATAATGAAGTTAATTTAACATTAATTTGGCCAATACTTTACATATTTTTGCATAATTTTCATTAAATTAACTTTCTGACCAGTTGAAAACTAAATGGAAGGCAAGGACTGTTAAACAGATGTTAAAATGTAGCTCAAAGAAAGCCTAGCTACACTGATTTCATTTTCACATAGATTCAGAGTCAATAGAGGGTCTCTTCCTGTGTATTTACATATTGATACTGCATCATAAATAGAACTTTATGGCACCAAAAGTTGTTGTTTTTTGTCTTTTTTTTTTTTTTACATAAATCAGACTATAGTCTGTATTTTCTGTCATGCACATTGTCAGGCCTTCTGGAAATTGCTAAAAACACAGCACTTCTCTGGCCAATTGAAGCATTTCACCTGTTCGTAGCACCAGTATCAATAATTAAACGCTGCTCTCTGCTTCTCGTGTTCAACTGCCAGTTTAGGCAAATATTGTAACCTCAATGCATTTCCTCTTTATATATTTAAGTCCAAAACAGAGCCAACAATTGATGCCTGCTTGTAAAATTTGAAAGTTTCACAGCTTGGCTGTAACTCCATGTTGTTGGTGGTTCTCATCCTAGATTTGTTTTTTTTTATTGGTTCATCTTTTGTCTTATTTTTGGAGTAATGGTGTGTAAGACAGGTCATGAAGTCACTGATGTGCTCTCTTCCTTTTGTTATTTTTAGCAAAGACTGTGACAAACTGAACGTAAAGTGGCACAGCCTGTCTTCCTAATGTTGCTGTTTCCCATCAGGACAAAGACCAACACCCATCACCACACTTTGACCAGCCTGTTCCTGCTTTCATGTTGTGAGTTTTGCTTCTTGTCATTGTAGTTGTTAATTGGATGTTCTTTCTTCTCTTTAGAGATGCAACAGACAAGCTGTTTAGTGAGGTGGTTCAGCGGAGGAGAGTGGAAATCCAGGCCAACTCTAAAGTGGTTCGGAGCTTATCAGCCTTCCAGAGGTATGATAGTGAAAACTTTGATGCAAACAGTTTGGATTTAAAGCAACATTTGCACCAGTCCTGTATCATTTAACATGTGTTAGGGTTCTACAATCGGTCTGCATTTAACTTTCATTTCTTGGCCTTAGATGGACGTAAAATAACTAAAGATTGTTTTTTTTGTTGCATGCATTACTCCTGTGATGTTAATCATTTGTCTTAATCAACAGGCTTTTTAGTAGGATGTGGTAGGTACTGTGCGGCTCTAAAACCCCTTTTATTTTCTGTAAAGAGGGATTAGAGCACAAAGGGTCAGTATGGCCTTAAAAAGAATTAAAAATTAATAAACCATGACTTTAAATTCTGGCATCTAAACAATATATGCACAAACTCATTTGATAGCAATAGGAATGTTGAAATGTATTATTGTGGGCTTTTTAAATATTTTGCAGGGTTTTTAATATTTTGTTTATGCTTGGATGCTGGTTTCTGTAGTTGAGTTATTCCCAAATGAATGTTACATAGGGACTGTAACTCAGTTAACCTCCTCTCTCTTTTTCTCTCCCCCAAAAATATTTCATAATCAAAAAGAGTTATCAAAAACTTAAGGTTGCTTCCACACAAGGGACTCAGGCTGTTCAATTGTTCTTTTTTTTCCCAAGTACATGCTACTCTGCGGCGTATGGAACCAGAATGCCGTTTTTTGACTCTATAGTTTCTTTTATTTTCTGTGTTTCATACCTACCAATACAGCACTCTATAGCACACAGCCTCTTTATCTTTGAAACCATTTACTGTCTTTTTTGTTTAATGTTTTTGTAAGTTAAATAATAAGGAAACACACTGGCCAATTGTCAAACTAATTTTGTTGGATTTAAACACAATGACAATAAAGAGATTCTGATTCTGGACCACTTGGAAAGAGAAGGTCTTGAAAAAGATCTCATCATTAGGGCTGGGTGATACCACTGATTGGTGTTATCAGGTCACTGTTAATACACGAAGGTTGATAGTAGAGCACTTCTATAAACAACATAAAAGTCTTGTTGTTTCCCACGTTTATGGTACCAGTAGCTGCTCAAAATGTCCCCCTTCCCCCCCAGCTTCAAGTGGGATATCCTACCATTATTTTATCTTCAGTTTAAGCCCAGTTGCTCTGAACTGACCAGTTACCACAGAGTTGATCCACCAGCCAAGCAGAGTGGACAATGACTAGAGGGTAAAGGGAGCCTTAAAGGGACAGGAGCTCCAGCAGAGCATCCCTTTAACAGCTACGGCTACCATAAACACTTTCTCTATTCTAAGTTGTCTGGTATGATCGATGCCTCTTCTCCTCTCTGCTCCTAACTTCTGCAGCCGGTGTTGCCGACACCACACATTTTTTAAGAGCTTTGGCCCAATTGAACCCATTCTGTTTTGTGGTAGTCTTCAATCTCCACTAAGGCTATCACAAGCAACTCAGTTTATTTGAAAAATGTGTATTAACTGCAGCTCAATCCAAAGTGGTTTGAACTAAAACTCAAGAGACTCTTAGCTCCCCTCTGACAACACTGCTTTTCCCATGAACTTGCCTCGTATCTCATCTCCTGCACTTACACCTAGAGTGATAATTAATTATTTTTAAGTGGGGTTGCTTGGGCTCCATATGGCCATTAAGTACTTTAGATGCAGTAGAAAGTTCTCTCCTCTCCCTCAGCTGTGCGGAGGAATATGTGATGTGAGTCGTTGGTGCCAGATAAACTTTATTCTGCCGAAAAGTTAATGCACTCAAAAAAATTCTAGGTAGCTTACCCTTAAGCTGTGGTATTAGTTTTTGATGAGAGTTTTTTTAGGCAGAGAAAATACCCTTTGTACTTGGTATGGTACTTCCTGTTTGTGGCTGGTTCTACGTAACAGACTCTTGCAGACTGGCTTAATGAGGAAGAAGAGAGAACTTTCTACTGCACCTAATGTACTTAGAAGCCACATGGAGCTCATACAACCCCACTTCAAAAATGCTGAACTGTCCCTTTAATGTCTAAAAGATATGGAGCAAATCATTTGGCTTCCTTTTGACAATTTATCTGTTTGCAGGCATGGAGACAACATGGGCAGACCAAGGATCAGCCAGCACAGAGGAGCAGGCTTCTTCTTCTCTGGAGTCCTGACTGCACTCACCTTTGTGGCTGTAAGTAAACCACAGCAGTAAGGGAGTCTCTCTCTCTCTCTCGTTTCCATTTTAACTTGTTTATGATGAACTGAAATGACAGCAGACTGAGAAAGTGGTGCTATTACATAAACCTTCATCACTCACATTTGCAACCACAGCAACTGCAGTTTATGAAATGTGTCAGGGTGTGAGCTGCTCAACCAAAGCTTTGTTGAACACAAATGTTTCACTTTTTTTTGCAGGTTCCATTGGGATTTGCTTTCATCCGTGAATTTATCAAGTAGAAGCCAGTTGTAAATAATGCCCTTAAATGTCTTCTGTGCAGTATTTTCCAATATTTCACTTTTTTTCAGAGAAAGTTTTTTATAGTCTGCTGCATTTTGTTTTTCCTTGTAGGTATGCTGAGAAGTGTTACAATGCCAATAGCTTCTGAATTTTATTACTCATAATTGCACAATTGAGTTTTGTTACACCAAAAGACTGCCTTAAAACCACACTGAAGTGACAAACTGAAAGACTGAGCTGGAGTTACAGTTTGTTTAGCAGGTAGTAGCCTGTCAGTGGTTGTTCTGAAAGGTAGCTGTCTGATCTCTAGATTAATCATAGAGCCATCAGAGGTTGAAGTTGTAGTTGAATCTGTTCTGTCTTAAGGTCATGGTGAAACAGGACACTGGTAGACCTGTTCGAGTCAGATCTACCGTTTTGACTTAAATGTGATCCACGGGTCATTATTACCTCTGCCAAGGAGAAAACTTGTCCTTTTGTCTATTAGCACGGCAACTTGAAAACTGATGAACAGATTTTTATGAACTGTTCAGTGAATGTCATGGCACAGGGAAGAAATGGTTAAATTTTGTGGCTGAATTGAATCTGGATGTGGATCCAGATATTTTTTATATGATTTGTTAACAATGTGAGATACTGTAGGGCACTTTTACACATTTTTGTAAAATATCTGACTCAACAATGTGGGGGTTATGCTCTCTAAGCACTTCCAGTTAAAATTATTAAATAACCTTGTTTGTATAATTGTTACTCACACTATATTGCCAAAAGTATTCACTCGCCTGCCTTAGCACACACATTATCTTCAGTGATGTCCCATGCTTAATCCATCAGGTTTCATATGATTTTGGCCCCTTTGCAGTTATAACAGCTTAAACTCTTCTGGGAAGGATGTCCACAAGGTTTACAAGTGTTCATGGTGATTGTGTTGGCGACCATTCTTCCATAAGCATATTTGTGACGTCAGACACTGATCTTGGATGAGAACGCCTGGCTTAGTCTCTGCTCAAATTCATCCTAAGGGTGTTCTATCAGGTTGAGGTCAGGACTCTGTGCAGGCCAGTTGTGCACTGGTGCGCAGTCCTGTTGGAACAGGAAGGGACCATCCCCAAACTTTTCCCACAAAGTTGGGAACATGAAATTTTTCAAAATGTCTTGGTTTGCTGAAGCATTCAGTTCCTTTCAGTGGAACTAAGGGGCCAAGCCCAGCTCCTGAAAAACACCCCCACACCTTAATTCCCCCTCCACCAAACTTTACACTTGGCACAATGCTGTCAGATAAGTCCTGTTCTCCTGGCAACTGCCAAACCAAGACTGGTCCATCAGATTGCCAGACAGAGCAGTGTGATTGGTCACTCCAGAGAACATGTCTTCTCTGCTCTAGAGTCCAGCAGCGTGCTATACTCCACTGTATCAGAGTCTTTGCATTGCACTTGGTGATGTGAGGTTTGGATGCAGCTGCTCGGCCATTGAAACCTGCTCCAATGTAGCTCTGTGCGCACTGTTCTCAAGCTAATCTGAAGGCCAGATGAAGTTTGGAGGTCTGTAGCTGTTACTCTGCTGAACATTGGCCACCTCTGTGCTCTACGAACATCAGCATCCACTGATCCCGCTCTGGGAGTTTACGTGGTCTGCCACATTGTGCCTGAATTGTTGTCGTTCTCAATCATTTCCAGTTTGTAAAAACACCACTAACAGTTGACTGTAGTATATCTAGTATCAAGGAAATTTCATGACTGGGCTTGTTGCACATGGGGGCCTCCTGTTACAGTACCACATTCACTGAGCTCCTGAGAGCAGATGTTGAAGCAGTCTGCATGCCCGGGTGCTTCGTTTTATACACCTTTGGCCATGGAGTGACTGGAACACTGGGATTCAGTGATTTGGATCGTTTAGTAAATACTTTTGGCACTCTAGTGTATTTACAAGTAAATTTTAACTCTGCTCTAATGTAGTTTTTGCTTCTTTTGATGATGTGCACTTTGTTTTTTACTCATTTACTCATGCTTTACCTCTGATCCTATTGATAAACTCTTGTTAAGCGGCGTACAGGGTTGTGTTAAGAGCCATTTTATCCTCCCAGCTGAGGATTTGGGCTGCCCTAAACTGAATCGTAAATATTAAATGTGTTCAGTATTTACCTCCTGAAATCCTGATGTGTGTGGAGTGCACCAAAGACATCCGAGCACGTCCCTGTGATTTGTCACATCGAACGGATCAAAGCCAAACTGGAGCAAGCTGGCTGGAGCCGGAAGCAAATGTAGCTGTGGCAACGAGAGTAAAGTCGGAGCATACTGTTAGACATACATCAGAGAGTTTTCATGTCCATCCATCTCTTCATTGTATCAATCTGTCGTTTATATTTTTAAGGTAATGTTGATTTGACGTCTGTGTTTTTGGCACATAATCCTCCAACAGTGTTACGAAAGCTAAACGCTAGCTGCATGTAGCTTAGCAATGCCTTTGTCTGCCATGTTTGTTTACATTAAAGTCACGTTCGTTCACGGGAGTAGAGGCCTTGGCTGCTGGTGAATGAACTATGTGAATGAATCGGATGGAGTTCGGTGTCCTTTTGTCTCTCTCTTTGTGGCACACCCCACACTACAAGCACAACACGGAAACATCTGTCCTTATTTATATTTATGCGTGGGCTCTCTCACGCTTTTCACAAAATCGTGAAAAGCCAAATTACTGTCTATCTGTAATGCATACAGTCCACAGAGTGTCCCCTTTGTGTGTTTTTGTTAGAAGAATTTTATTATTTGGATATTTTTTTTGGAATCAGCTTTGCATTTGAACTGAAATTCAAGTATTTAAATGATTAAATGATTTGTGGAGGGACTGGCCAAAACACACAGGACATCAACCCAAACATACAAAGGAGTTTCCTCTGACAGTGTTATGTAATAGTTACAGGTCAACTCTGTAGTGAATGAAGAGGTCGGCTGTTCATATCATGTAGACAGTCGACCATGTTTATTTTGTCCATGTGGCACTCGGGAGCAACGTCACTGTTTGCCTTGCTGCGTGGCAGAAAGTGTGTGTGTGTGTGTGTGTGTGTTGGAACAGGTAAATAGATTACAGCGTGATCCTTTTTCTGCTCTGAGTTTATTTGCAGATCTCATGATTCAATTAACGTATTTTTAGAATTGAGGCCTTGGTCAGTGCAAACATGAGTTTGTTTTGAATGAATGATTTCTTTGCGTTGTCAGGCTCACATGAATTACAGTCAGACTCCACGGGGAATCCAAACTGTAGTGTTGTCAGAGCTTGAGCTTTGCAGACAAAACCTCGAACAAAGAGCTAAGTTTATAACAACAAAAAGAAAAATCGTTTTGGGCAATAAAACAGATGAAGCTCAGGCTAGCTATCGGCTACTCTCACTTTTACCACAAAATGTAAAAAAAATGTATTCATTTTCAGATTTTTATTGTGATGAAGGGCAGGATAGGGCTGGGAAATATGGACCAAAATTTAAGGATGCACAATATTATTAATTTAATATCAGTATCTGTCTAAAAAGTTAAGTACCAATATCAGCCGCGATTGAAGTTTTTGCAGATATTTATAGCCGATATATTAGCCACACATATCAGCCATATTTAGGCTGTAATATTGGCAAATTACACAAATGAACAGTATTGTTGCATCTTTTCACCACTGCCTGAGTACATTTAAAAATCAAGGGTTTCATTTTTACAAGAGTTAAAAGCTGTTTTTTCTTGTTTTACATCTGTCCCTCACAAAATTAGAAACAAGTCCATTTTATCTACAGAGCTTGCGCCCTTAACTAGCAATATTGGTATCAGTATCTGCGATAAATTTAGAAAATATCGGCATATTGGATATCCGCCAAAATCCAATAAAGTGCATCCCTACCAAAATGTATGCCTCAAAATGATTTCCAGATAAATTAAACTTTTATTCACAGATGGATGAGGCTTACTGTCAGATTGTTTTGATGTAGAATTATCAAGTCACCAGTTTTCATTTAACCCCTGCTGACAGCACTATTGTTGCAAGTGAGCAGGAGATGGGGCGTTTTTATTAATTTTTTTATTTACCAAATCACATTATTGTGTAGCAAAAGAATCAACACCTGTAATGATTTACAATATACCAATTTTTTTAGGGATGCATGATCTTATTCTACAATGTCAGTTTTTCTGCTGATATTAAACTTTTACCGTTATACTGGCCATAAATATAAACCATATATAATACTTATATAGGCTGTGATATCAGCAAATTCACACAAGTACCAAAATGGCCCACTTTATTGTTGCTGCATGGTTAAGTTAAAATACATTTCTTTTTTTTTTCTAATGTATTTTTTGGGCATTTTGTGCCTTTATTGATAGGAGAGAGACAGTGGATAGGCTTGTGAAGGGAGTGAGAGAGTAGGGGAAGACACTCTGCAAACTGGTCACAGGCGGGATTTGAACTTGGACCGGTTGAAGCAAGTACATGGGGTGCCTGGTTGCTAACCACTCTGCCAAACCAGCACCCCTACATTTCATTTTTTAAGAGTGAAATATAACTTTTGATAATAATAATAATGATAATGATAATAATAAAAATGCAAATAAATATTTTATTTGTATTGCATTTTACATTGTAGCAATCTCAGAGTGCTAACAGAGATAAAGACAATTAAAAACAATTATTTTTCATCTGCTCCATACACAAACATGTCACATTGAAAGCAAAAACTACATTTTTTTGTTAAAGACTTTGTGTTCATGATGAAAATACTGGTAGCAACAATAATGAGTTTGGTATTATCAGCATATCGTGTATTACCAAAAATGCAATGTTGTGCAAACCTAAATATTTTTCAAAAACAAAATATAATTCCCAGTCCAAGAGTTGGTTCAATATAAAAATCAACTGAAGTCAAAAACAGTTAAAAAAATGTGCACTTTTCTTAAATTAGTTGCCTCTGTTAAAGCCTTTAGAAAGTCATTACATGAATTTGAACCAGACTTTGTGAATGTCGCTGTTTTAACTGATGACTTACAGTTGTTTCTTCACTTTATTTTCACTGAATGAGTTATTGTTTGGTGAAAATGTGTTTTGCTGCCATTCTTGGTCATCTCCTTTGAAAAAGACATCTGTTAATCTCAGTGGGACAAACAAGGTTAAATGAAGTTTACATAAATAAATCGCTTGCAGACCTAGAGGAAGGGGAAAAGCTGACAATAGCCGAACTGTGTCTGCACAGCTTTGTGATCTTGAAGCTTTATGTGGGAGAGAGGCACTGTAAGAAAGCCCATGTCAGCCAGTCTTAGGGGTCCACAAGAAGTTTAAGGGATAATTGAGGGGTTAAATACAAACACTGCAATCTTAAAAACATCTTCGAGGGTATTTGGAGCCTTAAGAGATGGTAGGTCTGGACTTCTGTATCTCCTCTTCCTGGAGCCTGTCAGCAGCATTTTGAACGAGCTGAAGGCAACAAATCAGGATCAAATGGATGTTAAGAAATACAGGAATTAAGCAAAATAATTGAAAACACAGATTACTTTCTCTGGATTTTACTTTTCTTTGTACTTGAAGATCTAATGTAAATGCCCAGTATTAAAATAAGGCAATTTAAGACTCATTTAGCTGTTGAGAAGTGTGGACCATCTAACTTTTTACATCTTCAAAGCCCTTTGGAAGAAAATTGAGATAAAGTTGAATGTCACCTGCGTTAGTGTGAAAGAGGTTTTGCTTGTTATTTGACCCAATAAGAGCACATATTTAGAAAACAGTACAGGGCCAATGACAGGTCTCTGCAGAATCCCATTAGTCAGACTAGCCTGATGTAGCATTGCCTAAGTTTGCCAAAGAATATCTGTAGTTTAGACATGGGGTAGGAGTAAAATCTGACCGAAAATGTATTTTTTAAGTTAAGTTCTGAAACATAACGAGTTATTGAAAATTTTGACCTTTTTTTCAGGTGGTGGTCCTGGTCTATCACTGGAGCAGTGGTGTGGTGGAGCAGCACGACCCCCTGATCAGCAAACCTGTGGCTCGCTGGGCACCGGAGGAAGTCGCCTCCTGGTTGGAAAACTTGGGCCCTTGGGCTCAGGAGTATAAAGAGGCCTTTCAGCGAGAGAACGTCAATGGGAGGTAAATAAAGTCATGAAGAGTTTTTGTTTGTTGTTAGTCCTCGTCTGTCTTCATTATGTTATATTCATACACAAGAAAACGTGTCATATATTCTTTTTTTTTTTTTTAAATGTATTTTTTGGGCATTTTGTGCCTTTATTGATAGGAGAGAGACAGTGGATAGGTTTGTGAAAGGGGGAGAGGGAGCAGGGGAAGATACTCTGCAAACTGGTCACAGGCGGGATTCGAACCTGGACCGGCAGAAGTATGAACATGGGGTGCTAACCACTACGCCAAACCAGCACCCCACATGTCATATAATCTTACACTGAGTTTAGCCATTGTCTCCTTGAGCCATTTTCTTCTTCTTTTGATCCACCTGGATTTTTTAGCAGTAATGCACATAAAACCTTGACCCTTTTGAAGCACAATCAAGTTAAAGACATTCTTTCCTCCAGGATGACCTGGGCTATTGGAAAAATTATGTTATCAGATTGTTGCATAAAAGTTGAATAATCAAAAAGACAAAACAGTTAATCCAATCTAAATATAAATTTAACAGAACTCGAAAAAATTACATACAGATTAATGATGAACATGCCTGTTTACATCTTAATATGGCTCTTTTCAGCTTTGGCTTTAAGTAGAAAAAAAATATATAATAAGAAACTTGCAACATTTTTTTTTCATATTTGTATTGTTTCTCCAGACATTTTTTGCTTCAATGGACATACTGAATTAATTATAAGCCCAAATGTTACAAAGGATCACAGTAAATCACTCCCACCTTATTTTAAATTCATTTAGAGACTGTCATTTAACTGTTTTCTTGTGTTAACACTGAGGCTCTTCTGGACATGACAGCCAAAAGGAAAAACATTGGAAGAAGTTGGGAGCATCTGATTGGTTAATAGACTGACAGGAAGTTGTCACTTTATCTAAAGGTCAAAATGGGGGTCTAACAATGTGACTGCTATGTTTTCAATTAAGAAAATGTGACAAGGAAATCACTATTTAAAGATTTATCCCTATAAATCCACAAATAATGTTTCTAAAAACAAAAACTACTGCATTTCATTGCTGGATTAAAAATGTTCTTGAAGGCATCAACTGGACCTGATGTCCTCTCACGATTTACAGTAGTGTGAGCTTCATGGTTTCCCCTGTAAAGATCAATTGTACATTTTGTGAGATGCAAATATAACATGTGAGTGTTACTACTTTGAGGCATCACTGATTGCATGGAGCTGGAAGGGTTACGATTTTTTTTTTCTCAAATACACTTCCGAAGTTGTAAAGAAAGTTTTAGGTTAAACTGCTGATTAATTTTTCTTCAGTTGCTTGCTCATACATCCGTCATAGCACAGAATATCCCTGTTGGAAAAGTTTAACCAAACACCAAAAAAAAACAATTCACACCATGGGCTTCTACATAGAGGTGCAGAAATGAGTCCAAAATGCAGAAGTAAGTTAGCATTTTAGCACTTCTGGTTTCCGAGGCTCAAAGTCGGTGGGATTTTAGAACAGATGATGGTGGTCAAACATACAGCCCCTGCTGGCTGCTCTACCACTTACTGGTTAGCTCTTCTTCTACATGTATACCATAAGTACTGGTGGCCTCTGCTGTGGCACCCAGGAACTACAACAGACATTTTGTACACACTTTCATAATCTTGCTGTGCAGATGGATCAGCCTAATTCAAGGTCTGCAATCAGGCAGATCCATCTTACCAAGCTGCAATCTATAATTGTCCTAAAGCGGACAAATCTGTGTGCTTTAAAGCGGGAAGAGGTGTGAGCTATGAAGGAGATGACAGCAGGAAGTGACTGCTTATACACAGATTAGCATAGATGCTAACAGCTTCAATCGCAGTTATCAGGTCTGAAATGTATTTCTGTATTAAATGAAAAACAAAACACTACAAACCTCTTAGTATAAAGGATATTTCTGCTTCTCTTTCAGCATGCAGAGTTTGTTTTATGAAGTGGTTCACATTCTGTTCTTAGACAGTAGCATAGGCCTACTACATAATCTGATTGGCCTGTAATGATTGTGACTGATGGACCGATCATCCAAGCACTTGCCAGATTAGCTTCTGAAAGGTTCTGCCCATTCCCAAACACTTTCTATGGGCTCTTTCCCAGATGGAATATTTAACCTGGTGTGTCACTTTAACACTTCAGTGGGTACAAGAACAATTCAGACAGTCTAACTGCAGCCAGAATATGTTCAAGAAACATCTTTGGGCAATTCATGGAGTTTTGTTTATTTTTTTCCTCTATAGATTCAGAATAAATTTTCAACAACTCTAGCTGTGCCTTTTTTTGGTTCTATGTCAGTGAGATTTGGATATATTGGTATTCATTCAAGAAATGAATGAAAGAAGATAGTGGGAAGCAGAAAGGAACTTTATTCTGTGTACAGTCATTGCAGTGGCTGCATGATACACTTGTTTTACATCTTTGTTTAAGGCTGCTGTTGATGCTGGAGGAAGAAGAGCTGCTAAAGCCTCCGTACAGCATTGAAAATCAGGCTCATCGTCGAGCTATTCTGGCTGAACTGGACAGAGTTAAAACCCTGGGCGTCAAACCACCGCAGAACCTCTGGGAATACAAGGTAAAGAATTCAGTCTATAGTTTACCATTGAGTTGCTTATTATTTTTATCCTGTCACATTGATCTTACCATGCTCTGAGAACTTTTAGTATAGAGATTACCTTAGTACTTTTAGTATAGATTTTAGTATTTGTTTGTACTTACAGATGAATAAAAATGTGGCTGATAGATTAAAGATCCCATATTATGCTCTTTTTCTGCAGTGTAATATTGATCTTTGATCTCTTCATGAAGCCTTAGTAGCATGCTTTGGTCAAAAAACTCAATAAAACACGCCCAGCCGTATCGTCTCTATGCCTTCTAGGAGCCTCTCTGAACAACACTCGGATTTTGTGGGCGTAACTATATGTTAATGAGCCCCCGCTGAAACCGCCCCGCACTTCCGTGTCGGCGCAGTCGGCGCATGCGCATGACTATGTCAATAGAGCTCTGTGTTAGCGTCTGTGTTGCTACATGAGGAGCGCAGCACTGAACGCTATAACCGAGTCAGAACCCGAAAATAAGAGGAACCAGGAGAGAGTCGTGGACCAAGGGTAAACCGGCATGTTTCTCAGCGGTCTGTATGTAAAGTTTGTTTCTTCAATGCTATAATGTTGACGAATCAAAGTTGTTCTGCCATTCCTCTCCCCCTCCCCCTGTTGTTGTCGATGTTAGCATGTCTGTTAGCAGACGTGCTGTGCTTAGACTGGCGTTAAATAGAGTCTAGTAAGAGCTAATGTAGAGTGAGCGGGTTACTGCAGAGACGTGAATTAACTAAAACACCGATGTGAATTAACTTTCACTTCTAAGTAACACTGAAGGGGCCGTTGCTACTGATAGTGAAATAAGACAGAGAGAGGGGGTCTTCTCTGTTGTTGTGATGTGTAAATAATGTCTGGGCTCTTCAGGGCCGATCAGAGCAACAGTCTGTTTTACAGAAATAACATTAGTAATGTGACTGACCCATCACAATACAGCATTTAATAAAGCCATAGCCTTTAGTGACAGTAACAGTAACTGCGAATGTTTATTACCTGTAACTGTGAGCAGCCAACAGTTTTCTGTGAACCTTATTTTAAAAGGTTATTTTCTTTTCTATATGCCACACAGTAGCTGTCTTAAAAACCTCTTCACTTGCATTATTGTATGTTATGACAGCTCTGTGTATATTCTTATACAATAACAGAACATTTCCTTTATATAAAAATTCTCCTGAACATCCTGTTTTCACTCTTCTCCTACATAGGTGCTCCTGTGGCAATTGTGAAAATTCCTACAGCCTGAAAATGTTTGTTACATGGAGATACTAAAGGTATTGTGAAAAATTAGTGCTAAATAACAATATAGTACATTACCTTTCCTGTACTGTGTCACTGACTTACCTGTTTAAATTAAGTAGGTCAGAGGAAAACTGCAGGAACTCCCAGTCCAGCCATCCTGGACTCTGACTCTGAGTGTGTTTTTCACTACAACATGCATTCTATATTTATAGAGCAGACTATGAGCCTTTACATCTAAGAGGAGTAATGCATAAGTATTTTGATATAAACACTTCCATGACTGTTGAACAAAAATAGTAAAGATTAAAAGAACTGTTTCCTCCATCTCATTTTTTGTCTTTCTTGTTATTTAATTATTAACATTACATGTAACATATGGAAAACTGAAAACACACAAAACAGTTCATGTAGACTTTATTGTGAAAAATATTTTGACATATAAAAACACCAAATGTACCGGCTGGTACTGTAGACATTTTTACATAAAGGAGGTAAAAAAGGCATGAAAAAAGAAAAGGAATTTTTAAACACAAGCCATAGCCATGTTGATAAAAATATGAACACCTAGAGAAAAACACCTATGACAGTAATTTTCATTTCTAACATAATCTTATCATGTCCAGCCCTTACAGATGCCTGGCCTACAGAGCCTTTGTGAGCTGATGCTGCCTGTGTTGTACTGCAGAGTTTCCTGATGCAGAAGACCAGTATGAGAGGGTCAGCGCTTCCTGGTATTTGGAAAAGGAGCATATGGTCTGGTATTTTCTGCAGCTCCTTCAGGTGTGGAGCAGGGTCCTGGAAAACCTTCCCAAAGACAAGGTCCAACAGTGCATCTGCATGATGTGAAATACAAGACACAAAAATATATGTTTACAAGAAATGAACCAAAACACCTCACTGCAGGGTTGTAATTTTTTTACATAGTCTTTTATTGTCACAATATCCTTATTGATTATATATTCTCAATTCCATGTTGATAACATTTTTATTCCAGTTGCCTTTATCTTTTCCTTTCCATGCTATGCCTATTTGCCAATGTTTTTAAATGTGTTGATTTTAATAAAGAATTGTTTAACTTACTGAAAGCTGGCTCTGCTCTCACTGGCTTTGCTGTACATCCTTCCTCCTCGGATTTTGAGAAGCTGACTGTAACCAGCGGTTCACCATCAGAAGATGTTGCCTGAGGTCGACCAGCATAGACACAAGAAAGAAAAATGTTTAACCTGTTAGTGTATGAAAACACAAATAATAGCCATGCATTTTTACCTTTTTTGTAGATAAAATGTTTATTTCATGTTGTACTAAAATCTAAATAAATTACATGAGATGTTACAAATAGTTACTGTTACTCAATAGATACATTAGGTATTTCTGGCAAGTGATAATTCAGCTGAGGACTTTTATACTTATCATTTATCTGACTGTATTCATTTGGGTTTTTTGTGATATTCTTTGATAATTATGATCAGACACATACCAAAAGTAAGTCTCAAATAAGATACAAGCTTTTCAAGGGTTAATGAGTTTTTACTTACAAATGTCACATTATGTGATGCATTATAAAATGTCTATGCCCATATATTGTTAGTAAATAAAACGGGAGGATAATTAAATCAGACATCTTATTTGCCTCCCTCCGTTTTTCATAAATCACTGACCTGTTAGTAATTGTAACTTATCCCCAGTCACACAGCTCGTATGACAGCATTCTGTGGGCATTCCTGAGCGTTTAAACTCAGAAATCTGATTAAATTAGTTTGGTGATAACGACATCTGCAGCGTTAGCGTCACACGTTATATACACTCCCTGTTGTTATCAGTATTTACATGATCTGCTGTAACACACAGAAGAACAAAGCCTGATCGTTTCCCTCATCCACAGCTTAGACACGAAATGAGTTTGGATACCTTCTGAGATAATTTATCGATTACACTGCCTGTATTACAAAACAGCGAAGCTCGTTTCTCGTAGCATTACAGGCTAACACAACAGGCTAACCGCAGCTAAGCTTAGCCCCCGAGAGCTAACACAGATGCATCGGGAAGAGGAGGGCTGTACAAGGAATAATAATAATTATCCTCCAGCTGTTATACTCCTCTACTACTGTGAGAATATTCATACATCTAAATCTGATTAAACCTGTTGGTGATGACGATGCTGTGGCCAATAAAGTCAGTTATCACATCTACAGATACACTGTTTTGAGCCGACGTTAGCGTAGAAATATACTTTCCCCTGTTATCAATATTTACATGCTGTGCTGCAAAACACAGAGAGACACAGCCTTCACTGGTCATTTCCCATGTCCTCAGTTTGGACACGAAATGAGTTTTGATACCTACTGAGATAATTTATTAATTACAATGCCTCAGAGAGAGTAGCAGGCTTCTACTCACACAGCGGTACATCTCACAGCAGCAAAGTAATAGACACAGAGACTAATATTATGGCCTAGAAAAGACACGATATGGTTAGAAAACAGCAAAGCTCGTTTATTGTAACATTACAGGCTAAAACAACAGGCTAACCGCAGCTAAGCTTAGCCTCCTGACGCTAACACAAAGGAATAGCTTTTACATCTGCTCCTCTTCCCTCTGCTGTTAGCAGCTCGTAGCAATTAGCAAAATAACAGCACACAGCATTTGAAATACTCACATTTCCAGGGTCCGAGGTTTGCTGGTGGATGGTTGGCACTGATCCTGGGTTAAGGACCAGTCTATTTGCGAGCCCCTTTGTGTACTGTCCAAAGTTTGCGGAACTGTCAGCTGTTAAGTGACTGGCACAAACATGCACATTTTTTCTTTGTTTTTCTGGCACTTTTCCATCATATATGAACTCCAGCCACTTAGTTTTTAAATCTTCAGAGTCAGGCAGCTTGTGTAAGGAAGTTTGTGGCTTGTTACAGCCCACAACACTGCAGCAGTAACTCAAGCTGAAGTCCGATGTCTCACTGCCGGTAAATCCATCATGGCTGCTCTGCACATAGCGATCTCACCAGCAGGGAGAGAGGAGTGGGCGGGGACGGGGTGGGGGTGTCTGCTCCTGATTGGTCAAAAAATTCCCCTGTGACGTCGGTACAACTCTAATGAAAGAATGCCTCAATAGGGGGCGGGATTTTACATTCACCAGCACCACGCAGCACAGGATTTGTCACTAAATATCACATTTTTTGGGCTGGGGGGAAAGCCACAGACCTCAAAATTTCACCAAAAGACTTAATAAAGTGGTTTTTGCATAATATGGGCCCTTTAAGAGCAAGGTTGTTTGAAACCCTCAATATGGTCTTGATAGTCTGTGTCCACACTTCAGTGGGCATGTTTGAAAATGCAGGGTTTTTTGAGTGTTTTTAGAAGATAAGCTCTCTTTTTTCCACAACATCTATATCTTTTCTCAACAAATAGTCCAAGTAATTCTTCTCTTTAGGGATGTCCCGATCAGATATTGATATTGGCAAAAAAACAAACATCGGATTTTATTGGCCTGCTTCTAAAATCTCTGATCTAAAAACTCCTGTACAAGCAGTCCATTCTAATTTATTTATTTATTTATTTATTTCAGTTGTAGAATATGCTTATGTTTAAGTTAAACACAAAGGTTATTTTACAATTTAAAAATATATAGTTTTGTTTTTATTGGATTTATTGAGGTTACTTTTCAGGGTATTCTAATTTATTTTTCATTAGTTTTTTTAAATTGTGGTATATTCTTATATTTAAGGGTAAAATTTATTTACCCATTGGTTAAAAACAAATAGGTTATTTTTTTATTGCTGACTAGTGTTCTCTGTTTGAACAATCTCACTTGATCAAGCCTTTTCTTACAGTCCAAACAACAAAATAAATAATAAAAGTATGTATAATTCCTGCTGATATCGTATCAGATCAATTTCGGTATCAAATCAGAGGTGAAAAAGATGTATCGGGACACCCCTACTTCTCCTTGAACTGCTTTTCTATATTTTATATTTTTTTCCAACTTATTTAACTGCGACCAGTGTCTCATCTGTTATTGTCATCCTGCTTTTATCAATTGTTTTCTTGTTCTTATAGTTATTCAACCATTTTTACTAGTTTCTACTTATTTTCACTGCTTATTGTAAACAACACTTGTGCAAAAATTATTGGCCACACTTGTCGCCGACATTTTGCTCAAGTAACATTTTTATGTTGTCTTGTGGTTTTTATGTATATAATGCTATTAGCGAGTAGCACTGCTGTCTAAGACAATTTCCTGTAATGAAGTCTATTGTCTAAAATCTATCTGTCTGCCTATCTGTCTATTCACCTGTCTGTCTTAAATTTAAATGTTATTGAAGAAGCATTTACTCTTTGTGTCTGCTTAGCAGTTAACTTAGCCACACATGAGACCTGACCATCAGTCAGACTCACGGTTGGAGTCGATATGAAAATAAAACTGCTCTTGCATTGAAATGGCAAACACTAATGTGCATATCACAGACCTTGTAACAATGTTTTAAACAGCGTCTAACGGTGCGTTGATGTGTTTTTGTGGGAATGTTGTTGAAAGATCACTGCATGTGGGCAGGGTAGCAAAACCTGCATGTGTGTGGACTTGGCTATCATGCATGTTAAAAATACTTCACCATAAAGTTTCCAAACAGATGTCTCCAGTTTGTCTATATTTTTTCTCTCCACTCTTACTAACTCTGGTCTTGTATTTTTTCTTCCTGCCAGGCTGCTAATGCAGGGAAGTCTCTGTTCCTGCTGTATGCACTGAAGCGCTCCCCTCGCCTCACACTCTTCTACCTTTATTTATTCGATTACTCTGAAACTTTCCTGCCCTTCCTGCACACCTGCTGTCCCACCATCACACCCATCGAGCAGTCAGTGGAGAGCAGCTTCCTCAGCTCACAGGTGACAGATCACAGCTTGAAAAATGTCATCAGATAAAGAAATGAGGGATTTGTTTCATAGAAATTAAACCCTCCTCATATAAAAAGTATTTTAGAGGGATTTTCTTTGATAGTTGAAAAAGTTAATTGAGCTTTGAAATGTGCCTGTAGGTGTAGGTAATCTCCAATGTTCTGATAAAAGCAGAATGTTTGAATAACATTACTTAACACATAATTGTGGTTCTCTGTGTAAATGAGAATGGGGGAAAAAATGGGACAAAAAACTCTTATCTCTAAAGTTGCTACTTTTCAGAAATAAAAAA